>OY997385.1:4835213-6232713 GCA_963921505.1 Phakellia ventilabrum | reverse complement strand
GTTATACGCGTGTAAAATATCAGAGATACCGTATGCTTTATAGTGTCTATGGTCTAACTGTGTACATGTATGAATCGGGGCTCACTGTCAGAACCAGAGCGGTCTAACCGAACCTGTCCACTCTTAGAATGTGCTTTCTGAGCTGCTAAAAATTCAAGTTTGATCATTTGTTCATAGGGATACTATGCATGTTGTTTTTACTCCAATTCTTGCAATTTCTAGTACTTGATTTTGGATTAGTCCACTATGGTTCCAACCCCTTCAACTCCTTAAGCAAACTTATACCTATTATATGAAGGGGTCAGAACCATAGTGGACTAACCCAAAATGAAATACTAGAAATTGCAAGAATCGCATAAAAACAGAGTAAAAAACATGACCAAACTTCTAAATTTTTAGCAGCTCTAAAGCACATTCTAGGACAGGACATCCCTCCACCAGATCTATGTCATATTCCTGTGATAGCTAGTTATTGAAAAGCCCCAAGGAACAGAATTGTATGAGTGGGAGACCGAGGAGAAGGTGAAAGTGTGGTGGGCTGGCTCTGACGGCAGGGCAGATGGAATGGATGTGGGATATTCACCTCTGTGTGTATTCCCGTCTCCTGCCCAGCTCTTTCATAATAAATGGCCTGAGTTTCAGCGTTCTTGGCTGAGAAGTTCGGATACAGGAAATACAACTTGTCCCGTTGGATTATTCATACAAATTGCAGCTCCATTCAGTAACATATCATGAGCTCATCAAACCCACTACAAGGGCTTATACTGCAAGTGTGCATTTCCTAATGACTTGGCTGTTGGTACATGTAGCTACTGAATAATTCAGTAGCCATCAGCCTGTCAGACTTAAAAAATTCTTCCCAGGCTTAGTAGTGATAGATAGATGGCTATTTGTGGTATTTCTATACAGAGAAACAAATTACATTGTAAGTTGGAGGGAAAAAAGCCTAGCAGCCAATAGCATATTTATTAAATGTTATAAAATTCAAATTAAAGTTTTACAATTATTTTTGGGCCATTTCTATAAAGAGAACAACTTAACTTGGAGGGGGGAAAAAAGAAACTTGGAGAAGAAAAAAAGAAACTTGAGAAGAAAAAAAAAAGCAAAAGCCTAGGGAGCCTCCCATCCCTCCTGGAGTGTCAGACACCCGGAGCGCTGGATAGGCGATGGCTGGGAATTACAGGAGGCCTTGTAACGTACCCAGTCATCCTTTTAGTTTCGGAGTTCCCGAAGGAAAGTTACCGACATATTGGCTATAGGCTTAGAAAGTCAAGAATCAGATTGCACGCGTGCGCCTCGAACACGCGACCCGATACATGGGGAGGCCACGTTCCGACCCCAGGCTGAAACGAACGCGCCACCTTGACTTCCCGTCAGACGTGTGCAAAATTTAGGCTTTTAAACCTGTAACGATATGTGCGTTAAATGGAATTGTTCCTAGAATGAGTGAATATCAGCCATATGTCAGCAGTATGATGGCTAAAGCGTCCCGCTATAGTACAAGCACTGGAGATAAAGGTTAGATAGGTACAGATAGTGCTAGTTATAGCTATGAGCCTAGTCTCGCGTAGCCAGCCAGTGATGTGCATTAGATGGAATTGTTCCTAGAATGAGCGCACAACTGCATTTCAGCAGCAGGATGGCTAGAGCGTCCCACTATAGTACAAGCACTGGGGATAAAGGTTAGGTAGCTACAGATAGCGCTATGAACCTAGCTACTGGGCTAGCCCGGTACAATAGCCTCGTGGCTTTGCAAATGATTGTTCTATGCATGTTTATCTCTAGCTCTGTGAACTGTTGACAATAGCAATACAGGCTGTGCTGGCGGAAAGTGGTTTCATCATCCAGTCACTGAAAGCCCATTAGTTACAAAGCTACTGCAGTAGTGTGGCGAGACTATGGCAATCCTGCTCATCATCGAGCACTCTGCTTATTTTCATTAGAGCTTGCACATGAGTTGTACACCTGTAAAATATCAGGGCTACTATAACGCATGAACCGTATGCTTTATAGTATCTATGGTCTAGCTATAACTGCATGAATCAGGGCTCACTATCAGAACCAGAGTGGTCTAACCGAACTTGTGCCCCCTAACTCAAGATACTCTTAGAATGTGCTTTTTGAGCTGCTAAAATTTCAGAAGTTTGGTCATTTGTTCATAGGGATACTATGCATGTTTGTTTTTTACTCCATTTTTGTGCAATTCTTGCAATTTTTAGTATTTGATTTTGGATTAGTCCACTATGGTTCCGACCCCTTCATATATATTATGCTCAAAATTATGTTCGCATAATTTCCTCATGCCTACAACCATGTACATCCCCCAACATCACTTGCATGGGTAAAGTTTTAGTCCTGAATGCGTATCATTCATTTGAGTGGACGCACCACGCTCGATCAGGCTCGCCCCTCGATGATTACCAGCATCAGATGGTAACAGTTTTTGCCACACTTTGTTTTCTATTCCACTACTCAGATTTGGGGGAAGAAATTGCAGAAGTGCAAATACTGTAAGCTAAAGTGCCATCGAAAGTGTGTCCTGTACTGCCAGAGAGAGGTTCCATGCTACAGGTGAGACCATCACATAAATTATAGCCTCATTTGCACCATTTTAAAGGCAGAAACTGGCAGCAAGAAAGTAGTTAGAAACTTTCAGCCATTCAGTAATTGCAAGTTTGTAATGTTGACTAAGCAGTCTGATTCTGATTCTGCCTGTCCTGGACCCATGCAGACGTGGCTCTGAATCTGTCGATGAGTTCCCTGTTGACCATCTGAGTGTGCGAGTTGACGGAGATTATACAGTGTACAGTGATGATGACTCGGATATGGAGAATGGGAATAGGCACAGGCACCTGGAACAGACCCCAGAACCAGGTTTAATAGTCTACACAATCAGAACTAATAATTCCCATACTCTATAACGATACCTTCTAGCCCCATACTACACCGATACGTTTGTAACCAGCTACAAAACAATCTTCACACAGGCTAGTTATGTAATACCATATGTAAGCCTATACAGAAATTGCAGTTATAGGCCATCAATCCAACTGCTGCATCTGCAGGTGTGTGTATACCACCTGCTTTACATACACAGACATTGTGTGAGCGTCTTATTGCAGTCCTTGAATAATAAGGACACTACCACTGGGATAAAGGTGAGCACTAATTGGAGAAAATACATGAGAACATGTTTTGATGTTTCTTGTATGAAAACGTAAAAACATACTTGCTTACACATGTTTTCGTGTATTTTCTCCATTTAGTGCTCACTTTTACCCCCACCCGTACCCCCCCCCCCCCCCCCCTTACATCATAATGGTAATTCTGTGTCCCTCTCGTGTGCAGGAGAGCTTGAAGAAGCGGATGATTCTGATGATAGTTTCAAGAACTCCGACTTACGGAGAGCACTGGCAACAGATGGAGATGACGAAGAGGATGGACCACCATTAGATGACACTCTGGAAGACCACCACCAGAATGAAGTGCCACGTCTGTACAGTATCTTGCGAGAGGGGATATCACCAGAGAGGGAGGTAGAGAAGGTCGAGGGACTCAGTGACGTGGACACTGCGGCAGCCGGTAGTCTTGCTCTTCCGGAAGACGCGAAAGATGAGTCTGGGTCAGAGGATCGTGTGACAGGTTGCACCCCGGATCCCACCCATCCCTTTCTTGCCCCTCTCCTGGAGGGAGACTCCAGCGGGTCTGAACCGGACTTGGAACAGAGGAGACTCTTGGAAGAGCTCTGCCACGCCCTTTATAGAGACCTACCCCCATCAGAACGAAGGACTAACTTGAAGCAAAAGGTACTACACAAACATATCATCAATTGATGATGTGTTTGTGAGCCAATTTGTGGTTGGTAGAAAGAGAACCTGATCGATATGAATACTGAGAACCAACCGAGATCCTCCTTGAAGATGTTTAATGATAGTAATTCGCACAATGTGGTACAAAAGTCTAGCTGTAAAGGTTCTTGTCAGTATAATCCCATAGGTCGAGGGATTTTGAGCTACATGTACATATTGAAAATTGAATTTGAAACCCAGTTCTAGCCTCGTTCCCAGGCTCCACTTTCCAGCTTTTCTCTCACCACGTGAGAAAAGCTGGGGAGTGGAGCCTGGGAACGAGGCTAACCCAGTTTCACTTTCTACTAACCTCTCCCTGTGAAAAATAAGAAGTTTCCCAATCTGCGTCAACGTAAACTATAAGGAAACACAACAGAGATTTGATATAATCCTCAAGGAAACATATTAATGTGGTATATTTCCCATTTTGTTTAAGGAAACATGCCCATGTCTTTATGTTTCCTTGATCCTAGCAGGTTTCTGTCGTGTTTCCTTACACTCAATACACATTGGGAAACCCCTTGTTTTTCATAGTGTATCTTTTCTGAAGCCTGTTTGGATCTTGCCAGAAGTTCCTGATGGCTAGAAACTGGTGTTGCCTCATTCCTACGTTTCATTCACCTCCCTCCTTCCCTCCCTCTCTCCCTCCTTTTTTCTTCTTTTGTGTGACATCAATAAAATCCAGTACTGCTTTCCTGACCTCCATAGTGACCTTCTCTTCCATGCAGATTCGCAGTGTGCAGGCTGACATTGATGATATCCGTGACTTGATCAACTCCACGGCCCGAGAACTCAGTTGCCCGGGGCTCTCACCACTCCAGGAAGTGAGGATACGAGAACGAATGGTGAGACAACTATGTTTATTGCAGGACTACCTCTATTCGATATTTCCACTCTATTTAAGTGTAGTGGCACATATTGGTCCTCACCATAATATTATACTGAAGATGGAAACTGTATTGACTAACATAGTCCAGTGTAAAGCAGACTCCCATTCCAGTCCACTGCTTTCCATACCACAGGAGCGAGACAATGAAAAACTTCAGCCTCTGGAACTGCTGATGAAGCAGTATGTGAGGGCACTGGAATACTGTCCAGAGTCTGAACCAAACTAGTACTGTCCGGAGTCCAAACCAAGCCAGGACCACTGAATCAGTGTGTGCATGCGTGTACGTGTGTGTGTGTGTGAGGTAACCATTACACAATCTTTTGCTCCATCCATCACCCGCCTTTTATCACTGCCTAGAAACATTGGCATGTTGTATGCATGACTATGTTGTGTGACTCATTTTCAATTTCTGAATGGTATTGAGTAAACCACGCTACCGTGTACGTAGTTCAGTTTGATGCTCCCAGATGGCTGTTTAATGAGATGCACGCCATGTCTTGATCATGCAGTCATTGGAAGCTAGCTATGGTATCATAAAGTGATTAGCAGATGTATTATGATAGAACAAAGTCACAAGTGATTCGGTTTGCCTTTTCAAAAGGCAGAAATGATAAAAAAAATAAGTTCCAGGAAAGTGAGTACCATTATAAAAATAAGAATCTGTGCATCAATTAGAGTATACAGAATACCATTCTGTGATACAATAAATATGGTATTGCAGTGATTTGATTCGAAAAGCAAAATGATTAAATGGGTACTTTCCACAGCAAAAGGCAGCTAGCAGTTTCAGAAATTTCTTCTGAAGTGGTGGCAGTGATGAAATCCTCCAAGCCATTCCCTCCGCTGATTACCAGCGTTGTTCCGTCACGCTGCATCGAGGAGAGGAAGTGGACGGGGTCCACGTGTCCACAGGGTAAGGGGGTGGGGCAAGGTGGGTGGAGCAAGGGGTGTGGCTCTGGCCCTACCGAGGGCAGTGAGAGTCCGAGGATGGTTCCTGCGCTGGTGCCGATCAGAAGGCACTCGTTGCAGAGGAGCAGTGCCGTGATGCGGAGGTTGGCACTCTTGTGTTGCCTGATAATGGTATCATAACCTGTGTGTTTGTGTGTGTGTGTGGGGGGGGGGGGATGTGTGTGTGTGTGTGTGTGTGCATGGGGGGGAATGTGTGTGTGTGTGTGTGTGCATGGGGGGGAATGTGTGTGTGTGTGTGTGTGTGTGTGCATGGGGGGGATGTGTGTGTGTGTGTGTGTGTGCATGGGGGGGAATGTGTGTGTGTGTGTGTGTGCATGGGGGGGAATGTGTGTGTGTGTGTGTGTGTGTGTGTGCATGGGGGGGGGGGGGGGGATGTGTGTGTATAACAGTGGTCATGCAGCTCATGCTGCTGGTAGGCCTGGGGTGATTACTCCAGGTTAGACTAAGTGGAGGAATAATTCGACTCTGACATTGACTATATATGGACAGTGTGGAATCAGATAGTAGAGTACTAGATTAGTTCCAGGGATCCAGAATGAATAACAGGTGCTAAAACAGGCCCAGGTCTAGCTATTGGCATGGTATATGCATAAGAACGCCACGGGATGCAGGAATTTAATTGCTATCACTATGGTAACATAAAATGTTAATTGCAACTAATTAGAGTGGACTGTTGTCAGTCTCAGTTCACCCTCATTGCAGTTCCTTCATATATACAAGTGAATACTTTCGAGAACAGTACCCTCTCCTCCCATGCATATGTTACACCCAGACACATGCACGCAGACACACGCACCTCTCAACACCTCCACAACAGTCCGAGTACAGTCCACGGTCGCCAGCAAGGAAGCAGAAGTGGCGTGGTACACGTGAAGGATGGGTGAGTCTCTGGCATTCACCCACACACTGTTACCAGTAGCAACCACACTCTGGATCCACTGCTCCGATGGTAGAGTAGCCAGAGGCTAAGAGAAACAAAATATTTAAAAAACTTACTATTGAGCCATCAACTTTCATAACAAAACTACAGCCACCTTCATTCAGAGCAGTCTGGTATGGAATATGGAATACAGGTAACTGGCAGTTTGGTATGGAATATGGAATACAGGTGACTAGCAGTCTGGTATGGAATACGGAATATGGAATACAGGTGACTGGCTGACTATGCTCCCTGTCAATGTTAATGTGTGGGTTACTGGGGTGAGTAATGTTGACAGTCTGGTGAACTCTGCTGGCTACGCCACGGAAGACGCCAACCCAGCAAAGAGACTAGCTGTTTTTCATGACTCTGATGAAAATATAGTTTTGGCATTTTAGAGAGAGGGGAATGGCAAAAGCCATTACGATGTAAGCTGACTATGCTCCCTGTCAATGTTAATGTGTGGGTTACTGGGGTGAGTAATGTTGACAGTCTGGTGAACTCTGCTGCCACGGGAAGACGCCAACCCAGCAAAGAGACGAGCTGTTTTTCATGACTTTGATGAAAACATAGTTTTGGCATTTTAGAGAGAGGGGAATGGCAAAAGCCATTACGATGTAAGGGAGGGGGGTAGAAGTGCATGCTGGGAGCACAAGAAATTACAAGCAAATAAGTATGTTATTTTTTTTGCATCTTCTCCATTTAGGTGCCTACTTTACCCCCATTACATCATAATGAATAATGGTCTAGTGGACTAAAATAGCAACAGCAGGCCCTACAAAATAAGGTCCACAAGGGTCAACACACACACATCCGGTTTCTTACCTTTGCGATCCATTCTTCACAGTCGATGCGGTACAGTGTCCGTCCACACGCCGCCCACAGCTCACCTCTCACGGGCACACAGCACAGCACAGGGTCTTCCCCCAGGGCAATCCAGTGCCCGGGACCATGGGAGGCTGTGTGTGTATGTATGTGTGTGTGTCCATGTGTGTATGTTTGTGTATGCGTATTATGAGAAAGACTCGTAATACTGTAAAAACACAAGAAGATATTAACAGGAGTAACTCATTAATCTGGGGCAGGAATACTCAGCTCTTGAATACATGTACTGAAGACTGTTACAAGAAGTAGATATACATGTAGAGGTTCACGAGGTTAATTTGAAACAGCTGCTGAAATGATTGTAATTCCACGCTCAATGTGTAGTTTCCGACCCAACAGACGCCAGAGATTCAATGACGCTATACAATACATTGTAATTGGGTCGGAATTTACATAGCGGGTATGCCATCACCATCATTTCAGCAGCCGTTTCTAATTAAACCTCTTCGAAAGTGAACCTCATAATTAATCAAGTTTTGGAATGAGCCTAAAGAGACGCCAAAAGGCGCTCCCTCACCTGCATCCTCCGGGTCCAGCACTGCAATGGAGCCATCGCCCAGACCCGCATACACACAGCCCTCAAAGCACCTGTTGAGGAGGTATTTCAGAGATAATGAGTGCAGTAGAGAACATCTGGCCTCTCTAGCAAAGGAAGTTTATTCTACCAACTCCACTAGCCCACAAAGGCCACAAAGCCAGCTGGCTACTACACAGTCTGGTTTGTCACCCTGTTATGGGTACACTCTACAACATACAACAAGACTCAAGTGCAGGTGCACCATGAAGTAGCCAGCAAACTGAATATTATGGACCACTGTTAGAAGGGGGAGGGGGAGCAAAAGGGAAGTTCACTCCTCCTTTTGCACCCCCCCCCCCCCCCCTGACGCATAAATGTAAATGCGTAGGTATAAAAAGGTTTTTGAAGTGTCACAGTTAGCACTAACAACGTTACCTGATGCAGTGTACGGGAGCTGGTAGTTCCACCGTCCTCCTATGGCTGCGTGCCCTCAAGTTGTCCCCAGCTCCATAGATGTGAATATGCCCGCCCTCGGTACCCAGCCACATACACTTATCGGCCAGCCCCTCCCAGTCCCCTCTTCCGTTGAAACTGTTGGAGGGTCGCAGGGTTAGCGGGGACCACAACTTGGCAGTGGGGTTGGAGCCACTCGAGTGGCTCTTGGTAGAGAAGTTCTTGGACATAGCACCCCGGCACAGAGTTGGGGATGGGGAACGGGTGCGTGTGCTGCGACCATGATGATGACGATGGTGAACTCTCTTCTGCCGTAGAAGTCCATCCGTTTCCTCCAGTCCCCTTTCAACATCTGGGGGTACAGAGTTGGACCTCACCCTTCGCAATTCGACTCTCACCAGAGAGCGACTTGGACGTCCGTTGCTGGGGTAAAGATTAGCATCAACCGTCTTTTCCTTTAACTCAAAAACTCTTTTGTCCTTGTCATCACCAGTGGTGATACCACTACTACCGCCATTGACTACGGACGTTACTCCGTCACTTTCCTCTGGCTTATCGGCAGTTTCGTCACTCCTTGACGCCAACGGGGAATTGCAGCTGCTATCGCGGTCTGGTCTCTCCTCTTTCTCCTCAGACTCCCCTTCCCTGAGGCCATTCTCATCCTTGTCTTCCTCTCCAAGGATGAAGATAGAGCCGTTAAGGCTGGACGGCCGTAACTCGGCAGTAGAGCTTCTTGAACTGTGAGTCCGACTGACTGAAGCGTGACTCAACTCACTGGAAGAATCCGATGAGCTGATAGAAGCAGTTGCTATCACTTCGTCACCCTTAGACGTCCGAACTGGTCCTTCCGGCTCGTCTTCCACGCTGCCATTCAACAGCGAGAGTTCTCTCCTCCCCTCGATAGGCACGGCAGTGATACACAGAATCTTGGAGTCGCTGATAGTGATATTGGCCACAAGTTGAGGCCGTGTTGATTGCTCCAAGTCAAGCAGGCATACCTGTCCCCCATAGCCATCTGAGCAACACACCCACAGACACGTAGAGGAGTCACAGTCCACAGGGAGACCCACGGCTGTGCATGTCAGCTGCAAAGAAGGGGAGAGAGAGGAATCGGTGAGGCCATCCCATCCAAAAACCACCAAGTACCACAAGTGCAGGTGGTCAGGTTACCAAATTAGTATAGGCAGCACATAACTGGCTCCCTATGTAAACATACAGCAGTTTGTGGGCTACCCAGAAGAAGAAAAAACACATTTATATATGCACATTCCCAGGCTCCCATTCCGAGGTTATAATTCAGAGGGGCTTACGACCAATCTGTGTCCTAAACCAATAACCGAAAGCCAACTTGTGATAGTTAGACTAGCACTTTAAGCCAACTACTACAATATTGAACAAGTATTTAATTCTCATTACTGTCCACCTGTGGTTACTACCCTCATCACTGTCTGCCTGTGGTTGCCTGTGGTTACTGCGCTGGGCGTAGGATTGTAGAAAATAAACGCTGGGAATATGGACAGGGGGAGGTCATGTTGAAAGAACTGCTCCCTGGCTGTTTGTCTCACAAGCTGACAAGGTTTTCAAACAGAGAAGTGAAAGTGCTGCCATGTTATGACACTCTCCTAGGACAAGGAAACAACATGCTGGCTGTCTCAATATCCATGTTTTTCTTTTGCTCTGTGGGCAGAGTAATTTCATTATCAAAGGATAAGACTTGAGCAGAGGGCAGCTGTGGAACATTATCTTTCAGTTGTGGTGTTTGATTAATGAGCAGAGTTTTCTGTCAGCACACAGAGGTTAGGTTGGTCCACACACTGGCAGTGGCTCTGAAGTGCTTAATTAGGTTAGGCTGTCTGGCACAAAGGCCAACAGTTTACACAGCAACAACTGCCAACAGTATTGCACAGGACAACCAACCCGCAAACCCCTGTAGCAGGTTCGATCACCTGAGAGCTAGAGACGCGCATGTAACTACAGGATATTACATGACTCCAAGGGCGCATCGAGCGGCTCGATGCGCCCTTGATGACTCCAATATTGTGTTTGGTAGCAGCTGTACAAAATCCCCATGTAGGAAGGAAATTTTAGCGCCTTACCCTCAAACTCCGCCCTCCTTGCACAAACTCTCACAGCCATGGAGACCTAGTCTCATTCTCAGGTTCCACTCCCCAACTAGTACTCTTTTTACACTATGTACATGTAAAAGCCAAAGAGTGGAGCCTGGGAACAAGGCTGGGAAATGGAGCCTGGGGAATGGAGCCTGGGAATGAAGCTGGGGAATGGAGCCTGGGAACGAGGCTAGAGAATGGAGCCTGGGAACAAGGCAGGGTAGAGCGCTAATATTGACATACTTGTGTTCCTATCCGGCCTGAATGAAGCAAAAGTGGGTGGAGAAACTGCAGGTCAGGTGAGACGTTGTACTGGATGGGAGGTGGGGAGGTAGGCGGGGCCACGAGGGCTGTGGACGGGGCCTGGTTGTCAGCCGCCTCCTTGGTTGCCAGGAAGTCTTTCTCCCAGGAGTTGCGTATCCGCTGAGAGGGGAACACCAGGACGTACTGCGAGGGAGGTTGGCTGGGAAGGAAGAGGTTAAATACCAAATTTAGTGATCAGTATAAGATCGTAATAAGCCCATATCCAGGGCTTGGGGGCATTCGTCTCCCCTTTGAAACTTTGTGCCCCCCTTGCTAATTTCAACCCTTCAAAATTGAATATTGCTCACTATATGCATGCCTCCCCCCCCCCCACCCCCCAAGTGTTTTCGACGTGCTTTTGCCCCCCCTTAAATGAACCCCTGCATATCAGCTTCTGAAATATATTTTAAGAGTATTCCGAAGTTTGGGGGGAAGCTCAATATTTTTGTGGGTTAGACCACACTGGTTCTCAGCCCTCCAATTATTATTTACAATATTACATTATTAATTTCTGTGAAGGTAATTTGGCAAGCATGAGTAAGTCCCCTTGAGCATGAGTCTGTCAGCATGTGTGTGTGTGTGTGTGTGTGTGTGTTGACAGCTGATATGCCCCATCCATTGAAATATTGTGTGTGAGCCATAATACCGGGTAACGGCCATAACAGCTAACAGACCTTCACACAGACATGTGTGTGTGTGTGTGTGTGTGTGTGTGTGTGTCATGGCCACAACCTGGAAGTGGTGGGATGACTGGCTGATTGCCCATTTAGACTACCAGGCTCCAAAACACACCCACTTCGATACACAGTCCATTGGGCAAACACAGTACCTCATTACTATGACATAACACTGGTTGTGTGGTTACCATGGATACTGGATGATACACCCCTCTACTCCAGGCACTGCTCACTCATTATAGCATGCCCTTTGCTATACAGCAGCCATTAGTTAATAGACCATGTTTGTTGGCAGCATTCAGCCCTCCCTTGGTGGGGTGGAGTTACTAGATACTCAGACCAAACAGAGAGACCAGACCTCTGTCTCTCTTGCATCACAGCAGGGGGGCTTCAAAATTCATAAGGCATAGAGATACTTATAGCACATGGGTAATGTGCCTACTGGAAATAAACGAACAATGTAATGCCTGGGTAACACACACACACACACACACACACACACACAATCTCCCGAGGATAGGTCTGTCTGGCTCCCCTCCCCCCCCCCCCCCCCCCCTCCCCCTTCGGTTCTTATACTTACATGGCATACGAGATGAGGTCTATTCTAGCCATCTCCTGGGGCAGATTCTCCAGTTCTTCTTTCTTGTCAGCTATGCTCTCTCTCACTTCCGTCTGCATCTCACGAAGCAGGGCTGTTAGAGGCTGGTGTGTGTGTGTGTGTGTGTGTGTGTGGGTGCATAGGTATGTGTGCTAATAACACACAAAACTACAGTTACACGAATTTAAGGTACGTACGCTTGTCCTTGTCCACATGAATAGCAATAGCTTAAAATAATTTTTGATGGCAGTAGAGCTACCTGAGCACTCAACTGCCTCTGCTACAGAGACTGTTAGTAGCTACATCGCTAATTTGCACTTTTGGGAAATTTCCATGCAAAAATTAGTCAAACATACTCTAGCATAAATGGCTGGAAATTAGGAAGCATAATAGAGGGAATTGCAAGCAAAATTTCGTAGGCCCAAGACCAGTACCAGACATTCAAGGCTACCTGGAGCCCATGGACCTACACAAACAACTAGAAGTAAACAATGTCTCCGCTAACGTCCATCAAACTCTATTCATCTCCCCTCCCCCCACTGCTCACAGAATAACAAACCAGCCCTAGCCAGACAGAGTTCAAAGCCAGCTGGTGACTCCCACAGAACATCCAGAACCAACCTCTACAGGTCAGGCTCAGCTCCAGGAGGACAATGCACCCAGTCTCCTCTTAAAAGCTTCTGTTAATACCTTAATACAGTAACTGTAGTTGGGCATTCACGAATTACTACATTCAGATTAATGTACAGACACCACACTCTCAGAGACTCAAGAAACACTACACATCACATAAAATGATAAGTGGATTCTATCAAAATTACACAATAATATTATTCCTAAATATGGCCCCAGGCCAGGCAGGAGATAATGGTAACAGCAAGGCCCTGCAACAAACAGTTGTAGGGTTTCAATAATCAGGGAGTGGTAAACCAGATCCCTGAGCCAGGAAGATGCCCACAATGGACAGTATCCAGCCCAATTCTGCTCTTTGCTAAAATTTCAAAATTCTCTTCAATAAACTCTCTCTCTCTCTCTCTCTCTCTCACACACACACACTCACACACACACACACACCTGGTGTGGTCGCTGCAATGCCTCACTGAGCTCCAACATCTGTTGTAGGCTCCCGTCGTCCTTCCTCATATTCTCCAGTATCTTCTCCAGAGTGTTCTGCCGGCGCCGCTCAAAGAGGGGAGCTGTGTGGGCGTGTGCATCGGGGAAAAGCTTTCAAATGAACACGTGTGTGTGTGTGTGTGTGTGTGTGTGTACATCAGAGAGGCGTATGGGATATGGGGCGCACAGACAAATCAAAAGTTACAGTGCTACTCTTCAGTATGAATAAATATGAATCTGTGGACAAACATCTTAATTTCGCTCTACAGTGTGGACATAACTCCACATAGCTACATGTGTATACACACACACAAAGACAACCAAAAAATCTGAGCCAGCGCTGTCAGCCAAGCTAGCGTTGCACTTCAAAAGAGCTACGTCAACGTACCTTGCACCTGGGCAATGGACAGCTCCGTCAAAGGAGCATGCCACTTGATCTTGTACCGCAGGGCCTCCGGGAGCAGGGTGTTCAGGTTGCTGAGGGGGAGAGGAGGAGGGTGTTCAGGTTGCTGAGGGGAGGGTGACAGTTTACACCAAACCACACTATAGCCCCTCAACCCAATCAACTTTAGACTTCCATATTTGATTTCTAAACAACTTCCTTAGTGATCAATAGCTGCTACCCTAAAGCTACTCAATGGGGCTCCCATAGTAACTTCCACTACACCCCCCTCATTCCCAAGCGTGTGTGTGTGTGTGTGGGTGCACGCGTGTGATGCTACTACACTCACAGGAGCGAGCTCCTCTTGAAGCCGGTGCTCTTCCTCCTGGCTGAGGCACACACCACCACATCCGAGTAGAGAATGAGAAAGCGATCTTTCTTGGGAACGTTCCCCTTCTGCAGACGTTTTGAGAGAAACACAATAAAAACACGAATAAGCTTGAGAGAGGCTAGCTAACAATACAAGAAAACCCGGTTTGGAGTAGTCACACCCCCAAGGCTTAAAAATTCCTGCAAAGATCTGCTATTTTACGAAAACAGTGTCAGTGAGTACCTATAAGTGGTTGGCAGAACCCTTTATCACTCATGAGGATGCTGGCTAGTTGGAGACAGGCTTCTTCCGAAGCTCTAGGGAAAGGGATGACTTAAAGCAGGAACAAAGGACTTAAAAGTGGTCTCTTCACTGCCTTCCTATTAATTTTGGCCTCATACATAGCTACCCACCAGCATAATGATGCAACTCATCTCCTAGCCTCTGATATCATGCAGGAAGAGAGTGAATGCAGAGGCCATGCTCATGACAAAATCATAACCTGCACTTTCATACCCAGGCATGCATGCATGGAAGACTCACGATTTCTGTGACCATGTCATATCTCACCAGGGTACTCTGAGAGTTCAGCAGCTGCACAGGGATCAGAGGTCGGAGTAAATAAAGTAATACCACGCGTACAGCATGACTGTTAGTATGTTGTACGTGTGGTCCCTCCAAGTGGTAGTCACCCCCGCCAAGATGGGTCCCAATTATGACCAATGCATAATGGAACCTCTGTAATACAGCCGCCTCTGATTGCAGCCATAGAAAGTTGGCCCGAGGGTGACCACAATATAGTGGTTCCACTGTACACGACTGTTGATAATTTGGTAATCCTGCTCCGAGGAGTGGACAACATGTACCTGCGACAGACATGCCTGATATTAGGGCTGAAAGCTGATTGGGTTAGTAATTTGTTTAGTGTCATAACCATTTTCCCCCCGAGAACTGAAATCTGACTCAGCTCAGAACTGGAATGCGGCTCAGTGGAATACAGAATTGGAATGAGACACGGTCTAAGAGACTCACCAGAGCCAGCCCATCAACGGCAGCCAGGAGGTCCCTCTGGCGGTCGATACGACTCAGTTCCCTCTCGCTCTCGTTGACCCTCTCGGCCAGCGTGGTGAGCTCCCCCAGGGCCTGCTGGAGGGGGGAGTGGTCCGGGTGGGAGGGGTCCGTATGCTTCAGGAGGTCTCGGATGAATAGCACGTAGCGAGGGATGCGCTGCACTGGCTTGATCAAGAGGTCGTCCAGCGAGAGACGACCCTGGCTCTCCTTGGCCCGTTGCTACAGGAGAGAATGCTAACGTAAATCCCACCGCAGCTCTGTGCAAGCCCATGTCTGAGAAGCCGAAACATCATTACCTACCACTCTTTCGCCGTCTAGGCGACACAAAACTAATCTAGCTTGACGTACATGTATCTTGGCCTATTGAGCCTGCAAACTTCCAGTAGCCTCCACCGCGCTCGTGGCTATAGTGGCACCTGAGAAGCCTTCTCAGAAGTTTGCAGAATCTTTGTAACAACAAAGAGATTTGAAAACTCTGTGGCTACTACATGTACTTAGTTTAACGGTTTATCAGGCCTTCCATTACACCAATGTACACAGTACTGTCCATACAGTACAAGCCAACTATTGAGTATAAGCCCACTTCTGAGTAAAACACTGTACATGCATGTGAGAGATTGAAGATGGACCACCATTATCAGAGTAAGCCTAAATCTGTTTAAATATACCACTTCATTAACTAATAGCCAGCTGCTACTATCATTATGGCACCCAGAACTCTGTATTTAGAAAACACTCGAACTGTTTGCACACTCAATAACCAGGCGGATACAAGTGCTTATTATTTCTGCTGGCCCATCGCCCAGTGAAGGTCTTACTGATTGCCATGAGCGCCCGACACTTACCTCAAGAAATTTAGCAAACACGGGACGCGACTGCTTGGCAAGTTCAATGGCTGCCTTGGCTCGCAAGAAGTTGTGTATGAACTTGGTGTAGATGTCCATCAGCTGGCACTTGGAGAACTGCAAAAAGGGAGGGAGGGAGGGAGGGAGGGAGGGAGAGCGAGGGCAAATATATATTATGTGGTATGAAAAGAGCTCTTGTCCTCCTAACGGTTGGGGCATTTCTTTAAATCTCAGTTCTTTGTAGTAGCTACCTAGCTATAGCTAATACTAGTACTTGTAGCCTTGTACAGACATCTTGTGCCTGTGGGTATGTCACTGAAAGTAGTTTACTGTCTGCAGCTGTTTCTCTCACTTAGAAGTACTAAAATGCTGACAAACATGTACATACACATGTACATTATCTGTGGGCTTACATATACATGTACATGTCATTACCTATGTGCTTTACCAGGTAATTAAACAAAATGGCTTGATTTGCTAGTGCTGCTGTTTAGATTGTAACCACAAATCTGGGAAGTAAACTGAGGCAGCCACAGACTGGAATTAGTGGCAGGGCCATTGGCCAGACCAAGGAGCACAACTTTGCAAGACCTTGAATACGGAAGTGGGCACGTATCATCAACTCCAAGTTCAATGGGCCGAGAGTCTTGGCCATCATGGGATCTGACATTGAAACAGCTGCCCTTTGTTTACACAGGAGTCGTGATAGTTCAAAGAAAAGGGATTGCAGCTATACCCCTACAGCTTGTTTTTTTTTGGGGGGGGGGGGGGGGAAACCCACCAAGCCAAGACCCCCATACCTTACTCCTTCCCTCGGCCTCTCACCGTGGTGTTGAAGATGTCCCCAATTTTCTGCTGCGGGTTCCAGCTCTCCACCCTCCGATTGACCTGCACCAGGAAGCGCTCGTGCAGAGTGCAGATCTCCGGGATCTGGTGGAAGATCTCCCTCACCAGGGCCGGGTCAGCCAGGCTGGCGGCCTGGGGGCGCTTGAGAGGCTCAAGGTAGACCTAATCAGGGAAATAAAGGAGATCACTACATATGCAAATCATCAAAGATGAAAGACATTGAGAGGGTTGTAAAGAAACCCTGAAAAAAAAATCGGACCCTAGCTGGGGATTGAACCCAGGACCTTCTGATTACTAGTCTAATGCTCTTACCCACTGAGCTACTGAGCAGAGGAGCGGTAGGCAAGCTTTGTATAGCTACTGAACCCACTAGCAGTACACCCATCCCAGCCCTGAGTAGGGACACCATTTGGCATACAGTGAGTTTAATAACATCTCCTACTTCAGGCTCCATGGGCACACTAAATGGCAGACTAAATTGCAGACTAAATTGCAGACTGGATCCACCCACGCAGCATACACATGTACATACATGTAAGACAATACCTGGTGCCAATGAGAATCTGAGCAAAGCATAATAGGTAAATTAGGAGTATAATGTACCTGTACCTAGCCCTGGGCATAATAGGTAAATTAGAGTATACATGAATTATGTCTGGGCCCAATGAGTGTGTAGGCAGCATGCTCTGTTGATTGGCTCTGTGCAATGGGTCTATGACATATGGGTGGTGGCTGGCTGGCTACAAGATTTCCTAATACATGTAGCATTCGCCTTCCCTTCTGAGAAAGGAAAGTTGGTGCAATTTATTGGCCTCAGAACCAGACCCTACTGCAGAATGGTATGGGAATGAGACTACAAACACACATGCACCTACCCTGATGATGGTCCGGAGACTCTGTACGTAAGACTGCTCCGTCTCAAGCAGAAACCTCACAACATGGCGCCGCATCTCCTTCTGTTGGGCCATGAGACACAAACAGGATAATCGTTTACGCTAATTAGGTAGTCACCCTCCAATGCAAACAAACTGGGCTTCTGCATAGCCAGCACACTAACTCCTAAACCTCTCCACAAGCGTAACTCCATCTTCCCGACTAAGAAAATGGTATGTGGATTTAAACCATAGGAGAAATTTTCTCAGGAGCAACTATCTGAAGGAGTCGGTGAGAGGAAGGTACAGATACATATAAGCACTATGGCATCCAAATTTCTATGCCTTACAACTCAGCAACTAGAGGATTTGGTGATTGGGTTCGAGGATTTGGTAATCATTAATATGCAGCGATGAATTTGGTAGAAGCTCCTGGCATTGAAGCTTACCATTATAGGCTATTGCGGCTACTTTATACACAAAACGGGAAAGAGACTCTCTAGTATGCTAACTCCAGGTATTCACAACAGGTGTTTGTCATATACTTACCCAGTCTGGTACCTGTCTAGCTGCCCTGCTCTGCGACACGCAGAAGCTGTGGCCTTTTCGTAGCTTTACTCCTCTCCCATTCCCTTTTCTCTGCTGTGTAGGGCTGCCCTCTGGAGTCGACACGACTGGATCCGACAGCTTCCTCAGCCTCGGGGGTGTTACATGTACAGC
This sequence comes from Phakellia ventilabrum, assembly GCA_963921505.1. Lineage (NCBI taxonomy): Eukaryota > Metazoa > Porifera > Demospongiae > Axinellida > Axinellidae > Phakellia > Phakellia ventilabrum. The sequence continues at coordinate 6,214,328 of OY997385.1, read as the reverse complement.
CGCCATTCCGACTCCCTTGTCAGAGTCTGCGGACAGTGGCGGTAGCTCTTGTCCCTTGGGACTCGATTTTCTCAAACAGGGTGACTGTCTTCTGCTTGTGGGCGCACTGGCAGGAGGTGTGTCCAGAGAGTTGCTTCTTGCAATGGACTCAACGCTCTCTCGCAGTGAAGACGCTTCACCTACGGACACGAGCCCTGGGCTCGGGAGAGGGTGGCGCTCGTGGTCATTCTGCTGTGCATGTGCATCCAATGCTGTGGTAGTGCTACCATTGCTTGATACTGAAGAAAACTGGTGTCTCGAGTGTGAGTTCCTACCATCTTCGATCCCACTGTTCTCTCTACCTGAGCCGGAACGCAATCTCCAAATCTGAGTCTGGGCGTCTCCGTTTTCGCTTACAACGGGGGTTCGTGGGCACGATTCGTTACCCCATTCCTCAATGGAACTGGTGCTTCCTCGTTCGCGCTCCTCCACTATGCACTGCTCCCGGAGATTGCTGGAGCGAAGGATCGGAGATGGCACCATGGATCCCTTCTTCTGAGCTCGCCTCCTGCCCAGCAAGATGGGGCTGCTTGGTGAGACATTACCACGCGACAACCCCAGCACACAGTCGTCATTTGCCTGCCTACGAAAAGTACCAAACACTGACGACAGAGACCTCTTCTTTCTATCACCGAAGGAAAAGGTGAGGGCTCTAGAGGGCTTCTTGGTCTTCTTTCCTTTCCCTTGAGACATTGTGGTCTCAACGATCCGGGTAGGGATCTCTGAGCGACTTCTGTCTCTACGGTTTGGGCTACCGCTCTCCGGGTCGATGCACCCGTAGGACGTCGACGTTGTTGCAATACTGCTGTTGTTGATACCACCACTGGGGCTATTAACTCGTTGACCGTCGAGCCGCCTAAACGCACTTCGACTACTACCCCAACTGTTGCTTCTAGCCGGCAGTGCGGACGGGTTATCGATAACTGCAGTTCTGTTCAGCCTACAAGTGACCCCTCTTTCAACTACATCACATGGCTGGTTCGCAGCTTGTTGCTTGCAAGTACGACTGTATGTAGTAGCTGCAGCAACGCTATTACCACCACGGACTTTATTTGTTTGCGGTGCTGGAGGACTGACTGTTCTTGCACGGGGCCTGTGACCGTTTTGCAGTCTTATAGGTACCGTCTGCAATTGCGATGCTTCTCTTGCGCTCCAAGGGGAGTCGGGCCTCGGGATGGACAGAATCACCTTTGGACGGGGAAGAGTGGGATAGCCTCCATCCGAATAATCTACCTCATTAGCGAGTTCCTCGGCCGTAGGAGGATAAGAATCACGTTTCATCGGACATTTGCCATTGGCGTGTAGTTGTACTTTGACACTCATGGTGACCTACGCAAATATATAGATCTTCCCACTTTTGTTATCTTTACGTCTACATTCTGTCCGGACTTCCAATGGCTTCCTAGCCAAGAGGGGGAAAAAAGAATAATTACCGCCACTTAAGCACTTGCGCACATGTGGTTTCCGATTCGGTAAAAGATCAAAGGAATCAAAGGAAATGGGTGGAGTTGGGTTGTGGCGTCACGTGTTTAACCGTAGCTGTTTAAACATAGCGGTATTAAAACAGCAGAGATGAACCGGGTGCTGTTCCTGAAGTGGCTCTCGCTGCCACTATTGCTTTTCCTAGCCAGTGAGGTCCAGGTGACTGCTGGGGAGATGCACAATGCAAAGATCAAAGAACCAATCGATTGGATTTGCCTAACAACTGCTGGAGGCAAGGATAATTTGATAAGCTATATTATTTAGGTCTATACAACTACAAATGCTGTAGGATGTCACACTGCTGGTCGGTAGGCTATGGGACAGGTATACATTAACTGCATTGCCTGACCTTGACCATCCGGCTGTCCTCTGGCCACTTCATAGCCACCTGACCAATGTTAGGAGTAGTATTTTGCGGAAGGGGGCTGGCACGTGAGACTATGTTAGGAGTAGTTTTGATCAGTAACAGTTTGCGTACATAACTGTCTGTCCACAGACGTATACTCTTTTGCGGACTCGGGGCCTATCGTAAGGGGTGCATGGTACATTGGAACCTCTGTAATAAACCTTACATCTAATACCGACTCAGACAGATGCCTATACCCGGATATACGGAGCAGCCGCCATTTTGAGTGACATTAATGTATTGTGGCAATTAATGCACGAGGTCAATGTCTTTAAGCTTTAGGAGGTGCAGATTCACTAAACTGCCCAGCCTAATAACTACTTGACGCCGACAACTATTGTATGTACTAAGAACGCAAGTTCCAAGCTGCCATCGTTTCTATGGTCGCTGTAGAAACTACCACTCTTATGCCATTCATAGAACAGAGATGAACTAGGAAGTAACGGGATAATGATCCAATTACATAATGCGTGATGTCACTTGAATAAGGTCTGTAGCCTAGCCACCTGCCACCTTATGCATTTCTAGTGTACGTATGACAATGTGCGTATTACTAATGTATAATGGACCTCTGTAATACGGCCCCCACTTATATTGCAGCCGTAGAATGTTGGCCCGAGGGTGACCATGGTATAGAGGTTCCACAGTATGAGGCTACGTGCCTATGGCTTCCTTTTGCAGTAACATTTTGGACGCCCATGACACATTAACACATCATCGGTATAAGCTAAAATTTGGTCCCAGACCTCACTTTTAACTTCAGCAATGAACATGTGAGGTACTGGGGTCGCCTGAGTGCGGGCGCCTATTTTTTTCTTTCTTATGAGGCATTCTAGAAACATTTTTCGTAGTCTGCATTACTCATGCTCTAATATTTCTACTGGCCAAATCACTTCATTTCCCACATCGTAAAAGAGGGCTTGTTGTGGCACTATTAAACACTGCATATGGGGTAGCATTCCTTGGCCTGCAATACTGTATTTGATTATGGAGCCAAAAACATTTGCATGTGTCTCACTGAAGAATGGAGTGGTACTTGCCAAAGTTAAGCGCCATGAACATTCAACATTGCCTGCACAAATGTAGCTACTATTCACCAAGTGCTCGCAAAAAAAATGAGGGATGTCCAGTGTTGCCTACAGTTGTCAAAGGACATCCCAGGACCCCCCCCCCCCCCCCCTCCCCTGGATACCGGATGTCCCATACACACACAGCCAACAATCATGTGGTTGGAATGAAGAATGTGGGATTTCCCTTCCGTTGTATTTTGATAGATCCTTCCTCCCTGCTCCACTCCTCCTCAGGTGTTGACATGGAAGGCGGTGCCGTGAACTTCAGTCTACAGGGCGGCTCGTGTTCCAAGCACAGCGAGTCGACTGTGTGGATTGGCTATTTGGGAGCCGTCATTGCCGTTGTGCTGTTCGGAAGCAATTTCGTACCAGTCAAGAAGTTTGACACCGGAGACGGTGAGTCTGCTCTCACCTCCTCCCCGAGTGGGGTAGAAATGAGCCTAACAGCTTAGTGCAGCAGCTCATCAAGGGGTGCATTTGTAGTAGCTAGTTAGAAACTGATAGTTTAGCGATTGCTTTTCAGGATCTCGTGAGTGTTTTTTTTCCCGATGGGTTGGGAGGATGGAAGAAAGTTCATTGCAGCCATTACTCACTGAAAACATCCTCATGGACGTAGAAACATATTTCTGCCTCCCCCCCCACCCCCCCACCCCCCCCCCTCCCCCCCTGCTCATCTCTATAAATCTACATTCACTGTTTGACTCCCTCAGGCATATTTTTCCAGTGGATGCTCTGTATTGGAATCTGGCTGGTGGGTCTTGCAGTGAACGCATTCCGGTACCAGCCTCCCTTCTTCCTGCCCACCTTGCTGGGGGGAGCACTCTGGACAACAGGTACGGAGGTGGCCTGGGAATGAGGCTAATACAGGAGTAAATATATTCTCATTCCCAGTCTAGCCTTACCTCATTCCCAGTCCAATGTAGCCTCATTCCCAGTCTAGCCTTACCTCATTCCCAGTCCAATGTAGCCTCATTCCCAGTCTAGCCTTACCTCATTCCCAGTCCAATGTAGCCTCATTCCCAGTCCTATCTAACCTCATTCCGAGGCCTATCTAGCCTCATTCCCAAATATATCAGACCCCATGCATGAGCCTCGTTTCCAGGCTCTCCCCACAAGCAGAGAACACTTTTTATACGTGGGGAGAGCCTGGGAACAAGGCTACAGAAAAGTGCTTCACTGCGCTCTTGGTCTCCTGGTATAATACATTATACTTCCAGTAATACACATTTAGTACTCAGTAATTATACCCCGTGGGAGCGTCTCCTTAACGGTGGACCTTCTTTCTCCCTCGTCTCTTGCTCCAGGGAACCTCCTGGTTGTGCCGATCATCAAGACCATTGGACTGACAATGGGATTAACGGTGTGGGGCGTCACCAACATGCTCTCCGGCTGGTTCAGCGGCATGTGAGTACCTTGTAAGAAGCCTCTGTGATGTTTTGGTTTTAATGGTCTAACCATGCTTACACTTTTTCAGCAGAGGTGCATACCCATCAGACGTGTTTATAGCTTGTACTTTAAGTGGGGGATCATTGAAAGGCAGTACTGTATTTTCCATATGACAATACTGTGTAGAAAGCGTGGCATTGGAGAAGTATATGGCACCATAGTTCCCAGGAATGGTATATGGCACCATAGTTCCCAGGAATGGGAGGTATATATATACGTGTATTGGATGTCCAGATGAAACAGCAGCCTCACAGCCTAGCCTCGTTCCCAGAGGGGGGTGTGGCCTGGGTATGAGGCTACCTCTGCCTTCCTCAGTGAAATTTTATTTTATCATTAATTTTTTCTCCATGTTAATGTATGTGATTTGTGAAAGGCCTGCTAGCAACATGAAAACATGATGACACGTATTCTTGTATGATGTACATGTACAACACTCCCATCTGATATAATATGCCATGTTTTCATGTAATGACATTACCTCAATACAGAATTCTTTTTTTTAGTGTAGCAAGTGCTGTACTTAATCTGAAGTTTAAATCATTATCGTGCCATTATGATAGTGTACAGTATAGTAGTAGCTATTTAGGAGTGACATCATGATGACATCGTGGCCTCGTTTCCAGGCCTGTAAATCTCCACAGCTGTGAGATGAAATCTGGACAGAGGCCTGGGAATGAGGCTAACGACATTGTGTTCACGTATTTTTCTTCCATAACAGGTTCATCTTGAGGCAGCGGGAAGGCATTGCATGTGCAGCACTAAATTACGGAGGAGTTGCAACAGTTGTTGTAAGGTACACCTGTAGTTTGCATTCTGCTACTAGTCTTGTGCCTGGGCCTTAATTGCTGCGAGGTAGAATCTGGGTCACCCCCGTACTAGGTAGCCTTGTTTCCAATCTCTCCGCTCCAGTTTTTACGTCACGTGCAGTACGTACTGCAAGCAACATAAAAACTGAGTGGAGAACTGGGAATGAGGCTACCCTTGTACCACTTCATTCAATTTCTCTCTCTCTAGTGTTATTGTGTTGGCTTTTGTCAAGAGCGAGGGGAAGACCGTGACCAGAAAGCCGCCAGGTGCCAATGGTGGCGTCAGGACTACCGAGTCCACTGCTCTCCTCAGTGGTGAAACAGGCTCTTTGGAGGGCTCTCTCAGAAACAGAGTGGTGAGTCATCCAGCTTGTAGGAGGGTTGGGACTACGTGTGAAGCTGTGGGTCGTACGCTAGGTATGCCTGCACATGGGTGGCTTGTATCCCACCCTCTAGCAATTTCAGTAGCCCTATTCCCAGGTTAAAAGTGGGTAAGACCTGAGAACAAGGAGAAGATTAGAATGGAGTTTCACCAAATGTCCTTCGGTGGGGGGAGATACTACCATGATCCTCACATGAAATTGTGCCTAGTTGCCTATGCGTCTGGGCAAGCATTTGGTGAAGCTGAGTGGCAGCACTGGGTTCCATGAAGCAGGAGCTAGTTTGTGGTGCTATGGTCCACTCTAGCCCGACTTCCAGGCCTTCCTCACCCAGACTTTATCTCACGGCCATGGAGGGAGTAAGCCCCTTTTTCTCCACAGCTTCCATAACCCTGACCCTGACGCTATCACTAACCCTAACCCTGACCCCAAACCTTAGCTCTAACCCTGACCCGAAGGCTAGCCTTCACTCCAGTTCTATCCCTAACCCCCAGCTACAGAAAGAAGTACGGACCTCTTCCATCCAGAGCTCGGGGGACAAGCTGACCTTCAGCCCGTCCAGTGGGCAGAACAGCCCCTCCCCCGAGGAGGAGGACGCTGACTTCTCCTTTGTCGACAGGCTGGGGGTGTGGCCTAAGAGAGTCTTGTGAGTATAAATCAGCTAAGATCAAGTATAAGTTTACTGTGCCGTTTTGTATCTTTTTGCAGTGGCTTCGGTCTCTCACTGGTTGCTGGGTTCTTTTTTGGTTTTCAGTTTCTTCCAGTCCAATTCATGAAACTGTGCAACGATGGCTCGCACTCTACATCCGGTAAGAAAATGATATGTTGTCATTGAGTACTGGCTCATCCATTTTTTCCTTGAGCAATTAGTTACTATTTCCTTACATACACATATGCACCACCACACACGACATACATGCACACATACACACACACACACACACAACATACATACATACATACATACACACACACATACACATACACACAACAGATATCGACTACATCTTCGGTACGTACTGTGGAATTCTCATCGCAAGTACCTTCTACTTCGGCCTGTACTCCGCCTGCACACTAAACAGGCCGAGGGTATACCCTCGCGTCATCCTACCTGGACTCATCTCTGGAATCATGTGGGGGATTGCAATGAGTAAGATTAGGAGCGTTTGCAGAATAAATTAGAAACCATATATTTTACGGTATAGGTATGTATAATATGTAGATTGTTTCACGAATATGATCACCACGAATTTCTGGCATTGAAGCCAAACCGTGAAGTTTTTACCTCACAAATATCGCCTATTATACAGTATGTACTCGGGCGGTGTATACATTAATTATTGCATACCATAATATTACCAGTTTTGTGAGTTGGCCATCTGCAATGAGTGGTACACTGTAATCTCACAGAGCTGTCTGTATACTCCATGGCCTGCCTTCATCTCTACGTGTGTATGTACTATATTCCCCTCTTCTGCTCTTTGTCCTGCAGTGGGCTGGTTCCTTGCCAACCAGCACCTGTCGCTAGGCGTCAGCTTCCCTATCATCACAGCAGTAAGTATCACTCAAATAATTTTTTTGATATTGCCTATGAGTGTTTGAACGCTTCTACACACTGTGCTGAATGTTTTCAGTCGTAGAAATACAACACAAAATCACTACGATTATGCAATGCATTATTTTTTTTCCATAGGGCCCAGGGTTTGTCAGTTCAGCCTGGGGAATATTTGTGTTTGGAGAAATTAAGGTATGCATGTATTTGTTTACAGCTGTACATTATGAATGTGGGACGGGCACCACTCATTGTTGAAACTAACCATACATGTATCTGCATTGTATACACACCACTTCAGTCCATTGTGAAACCACATGACATCTTCTAAAACAGCGTAAAAGTTAATGGAATCATAGTTCACAATATAGTATTATAGGACGTAGACTGATCCTATGAAGTTTAAGTGGTCTCAAAATTAGACTAATGGTGCAGACTGAAATGGTAGATATGGTTAGTTTTGACAATGAGTGGTGCCCACTGCAGGTATCACACGTTTATAGGCCCCTTTCTGTGATACATAAATAATGGCCATATCTTCGTACCTGCAGGGCTGGTTCAACAGAGGCCTCTATTTTATAGCCTTTACAATCTCAGTTGGAGGTCTGGTGATGGATGGACTCTCAAGGTGTACCATAAAATGCTAAATTATAAAGCGAACCGTTATAATTATTATGCATCAGAGTGCAGAAATTATTACAATAAAATGTGCTTTTATAATATCCTGTACAGCACATTAATAACTCAAAGAAATGCAGTTTACAGTGTGCCAGACATGGTACAAACAGATGCATAATAATACATACATACCTACCATTGTGACAATGTTGGGGCAGTCATTGAGATAGAACAGTACATGTAATATTATAGACTGTCTCTTTAATTGGAACGTGAGAATTGAACATATACTGAAAACGTAAGTCGAGAACTGCAGCAACAGCTGCAGAATGTTCTGAAAAGAACAGGTCCTCATGCGCTGCACATGATGCAGGCCTCCCTGTTCTGAAGAGAACAGGCCATGGCGGCTTCCTCGTACTCCTGGTTCTTCTGAGGTGACTTTGGCTGTTGTTTCTCCTTTGCTTCTGTGATGGCTTTCTGGTCTACAGTGAACTGTATGGCATTGGCAGCTGGTCTTGTGCGCAGGTAGTACATGCCAGTCTTCAAGCCCTGCAGATTAAGGAGGAAATGGTCAGTGTGGTAAGTCCCCGGAGTGTCGCCATTGAAAGTGATGTTCAAAGCTTCTGCAGTATGCACACATATTTACAGACCTTCAACTCACACTACATGACCCCTACATGTACATTAATTAATACAAGTACTCCTGTATCAATTGAATATGCACATGTTTAAAGCTTTTGTAGATTAAAAAAATTACTAAAAAGTAACAAACAAGGACAATGGTCACACGGGAGCACACACCAGATCGGCCTACGGACTGGCCTCCCCATGTCAGCACTCGTGCTCACACCTTCACGTTGCTCAGGTGTGAGTACGTGCTGACCACCATGACAAACCCAACATAACACGTTTCACAGCTGCTCCGCTGCGAGTAATAAAGCAGAACCAGGAAACTTGCACACTAACTGTGAGCCATAGAGACAGGCAACAGACATGGACCCATAACTCATAATTCCAGTGCCTACCTTTTGCCAGGCGTAGAAGTGCATGCTGGTGAGCTTGCCGAAGTTTGGCTCGGCGATGTGGACATTGAAGGACTGACTCTGGTCGATAAAGGCACCCCTGTCGGCAGCCATGTCGATCAGCGTGCGCTGTGAGATCTCCCACACTGTCTTGTACAGCTGCTTCAGTTCGACCGGGATCTCATCAACGTACTGCAGAAATAGTATAGAGGATATTTCATACAGGAATTTTCGATGGGGGTAGGAAAATGACCAAGGCCCCCCCCCCCCCAGTTTGCAACAGTCTGAGATTCATTTAGAAAAATCTCCAAGGGGGGGCAAAAACACGTCAGAAGACATTTGGGGAGGGGGGGGAGGGGTGGTGCATGTACAGTGGGCAGTATTCAATTTTAAGGGTTCTAATTCCCAAGGGGGGGGGGGGGGGGCACAAAGTTCTCAAGGGGGGGTGAATGAATTATTGCCAGACAGGTGCTGTGTGTGTATGTATAGTAGTAGCATCATCACCTGTACAGATCCATTGTGGGCGATCAGCTTGTGTTTCATGCTCTCGTCCCAGAGACCGAGCTCTGTTAGGTCCTTCAGCAGATGGTGGTTCACAACCTATACATGGGGCAATATACAAATGCAGTTCGTACATTAGCCTTGTATCCGGCGTTGAATGAACGATCTTAGTCACATGACAAGAAGTAGTATGGAGGCAGTATATGTGTATAGTGAGTGAAAGAACTAGAAACCCTTTGTTTCTGTAAATAAAATGGCTTTCTAACCATGAAAGAACCATAACTTTCTACCCGCTACGATTATGGCTGCTATCTTATCACAAACATTTGCGTCAAACAGAAACCAGAAACCCATTTCACACGCACCTGAAACTCGCCAGACAGTACCCTCCTGGTGTAGATGTTGCTGGTGTATGGCTCTATGGACTCGTTGTTGCCCAGTATCTGGGCAGTGGAGGCAGTCGGCATGGGGGCCAGCAGCAAGCTGTTGCGAACACCATGCCTGCAGGGAGGAATCGAGATAGGCAATAGAGGATGCCCTATTTGAAATGCCACCTGTTGTCCTCATTATTCAAGGTATTAAGTAATCTTTTATTGTTAAAAAAATACAATGTAAACTCTTCTTTTCTGTATAATATAATACGGTATATTTCATACCAGATTCCTCACATGGTGAAAAACAGTGAGAAATATACATGGAATGTGGCTACAGCCTTGTTCCCAGGCTCCACGGCTCCACTGCTCCGCGCTTTTTGCACGTTGGGCATACATGTGACTTTCATGTATAGCTACATGGAAGTCACATGGATAGTCCAGGCCTGTTTTTGTCCAACATGCCAAAAAAAAGCTGGCAGTGGAGCCTGGGAATGAGGCTATGTGACGGCCCTTACTCAGCAATATCAGCCTTGATTTTGCTCCAGTCCCAGAGGTCAGATGGGGTCACCCCCCACATGTCATACTGCAAAACCTGCCAAAACAGAACAGACCACAGTTCAAACACGAAAACTAGCAAAGTGCATATAAACAGGGTTTCCTACAGAGGAGGGGGGAGCCACCAGAAGCAACCCCGGCACAAACATATCCTCTCCTGCTTGTTTCCAGGTGTTTGGAGAACTCCAAACGGTCTAGTTACTGCAGACAGGTTTAATTGCCGAGCGGAAAGCAAATAGACCTATTTCCACAACGATGTAATGGTGGAAAAAGTGGGCACTAAATGGAGAAAATACATGAAAACATGCATATTTTGTGCTTTCATGTAACTTTTATACCTCAAAGCACAAAACGTATGTTTTCATGTATTTTCTCCATTTAATGCCTACCTTCCCCTAATTACATCATAACGGAAAAGACCATGTATATACTGGTAATAGACTTCATTTCTAATCCATGCGCCACTATCTCCACTCACCCCTTTGCTGACAGGAGAGCCCACGTAGGTCTCATAGGGTCCCTCGCTCTTGGCCAGCTCACAGGAGGCAGTGAGGGAGGCGTAGTAGATGGTCTCGAAAATCTTCTTGTTGAGCTCTGAGGCCTCAGGGCTCTCAAAGGGGTATCTCATCAGGATAAAGGCATCGGCTAGACCTTGTACTCCGATGCCGATTGGCCTGTGTCTCTTGTTTGATCTCTCAGCCTAAAAGGAGGACAAGTTAATTAACTGTAGTGCTCCTGTGTCCTACACTCTGCTATATTTCGTTGTCTGAGAAGTGCAACTGTTATCACATACACAGAAATTTACCTTCTCATAGACTACACATCACACACACAAGAATACGTACCAGGCCCATAAATAGCTAAAGTGAAAATGCGCACGTGGGACACTCTAGGCTTCTGCGAAATGGGAGAGCAGATGAGAAACACAGTGGACCACATCTCTGGATTATACTCTCAGTTGTGCGAGAGCTTTTCTCCATGCAATATTCAAGCTAGCCGATAAGTTTCCCCGTAGCCCACCTCACCTCTGGCAGGGGGTAGTAGTTGATGTCGATGATCCTGTTCAAGTTCAGGGTGACAACCTGTAACAGGGTTGAGACAGGATGACATAACAGGCCATAATTCAGTGCTGGGCAGTACTTGAAAGTCATGATAATCATAATGCATGTGTGTGTGTCTGGTCACAAAAAAAAAAGCAGTACCTTGGTGACGTCATACAGCTTTTGGAAGTCAAACGTTCTTTCTGGGGTTACAAAGCGGTTGAGAGCAATGGAGGCCAGGTTGCACACTGCCACCTTTGGGTAAAGACAACAAACAAGTATAACACAGTGAGCTTAGCCACGCAAGTCATATACCCATGCCATGCCCTTGCCAGCCCCTCTAATGGAAGATGGTTTGGGCAAAGGGAGTCAGGTCGGCATGCACTTGCTTGCTGCATCTCGCATCCTATCAGAAGTTCCTGGTATTTGCATGGACCTGACTCGATCTTCATGCCAAGCTAGCAGTTAGTGGAGAAAGGAATATGTACATGTACACGTGCTGGCATGTGATTTCAAGGTGGGTGGGCAGGTAAGCTGGAAACGAAAGCTCCACTGTGACAATGCATGTTGTTGCTAACTGCGCATGCACACACATCTACTCCCTTCCTTTAGGCAGTCTCATCCATGGTAACTTCATTTGACCGGGTTGAACGTCATTGAAGGACATATGACATACCTCATCGGGACTGCTGTACTCAACGATCTCACAGCAGAGGTTGCTACACTTGATTGTCCCCAGATTCTGTATAAGGGTAAGCAAAGTAGTTTGATACCATGATACGCATGCCCCTAACTTGACAAAGCGTGAAAGAACAATATTGGAAGGCCAAAGATACATACACACAGACAGACAGACACATTTATAACAGCCGGGGTCGCATTTCCGTCGCACATACCTGCTGGTTGCTCTTTCTGTTGCAGGTATCTTTATAGAGCATGTAGGGTGTTCCGGTTTCTGTCTGGGCCTCGAGGACGGCAAACCAGAGCTTCTGGGCCTTGATGGTCTTCCTGGCCCGTCCCTCCTTCTCGTACTGCTCATACAGCCGATCAAAGTCCTCCCCCCAGCAGTCGGCCAGCCCCGGGCACTCGCTGGGACACATGAGAGACCAGTCTCCATTGTCCTGCACACGACGCATGAAGAGATCTGGCACCCACAGGGCGTAGAAGAGATCTCTTGCTCGCTGTTGACGAAGAGATATCATTGTACAGTAACAGACCCACATTAGGCCATTAAAAGCCCGGTTCCATCCAGTCCCAAACAGGTGCAGATTAAAGAGCCTAAAAAGCCACTAGATGGCCTCTCAGAGCACTCAGAATTTTCAGGTTGGGGGGGGGGGGGGCATGCTAAGCATACCTATGTACATGCCTGCTCCGAGAGTTGTGCTTTCCCCTCAAAGAGTTTACCCTTGATGAAACCCTAATAGCCGTATACATGTACATGCAATACCTTTTCTTCAGAGCCATGGTTCTTCCTGAGGTCAAGGAAGTCGAAGACATCCGCATGCCAGGGCTCCAGGTACATGGCAAAGGCTCCTGGGCGCTGGATGGGGTGAGAGCCATGATGCATAGGATCACTCAGAATCAATTTTCTGAATCACGCTGTATCTCTGAGTCACTGGGATCAATCTTACTAGAATGAAGCCACTCTTCTGACCCTATCACCATGGCTCGACACAACAGAGGCTCTTTAGACAATAGACTGGAAAAAACCATCCATACCTTGTTTCCTCCCTGGTCCACGTATCTCGCCGTGTTGTTGTACACTCTCAGCATCGGCACAAGTCCATTTGACGTCCCATTAGTCTAAACAAAAAGGATGATTCAATATCATCAAATGTCATGCACATGTAGATAGACACAAATCAATGAAATATTCACCCCTGCGATGTAGCTGCCCGAAGCTCTGATGCAGTGGATGGCCAGACCAATGCCGCCAGCCGACTTGGAGATTTTGGCACACCTCTTCAGAGTGTCATAGATCCCCTGGGAAGGAGGGAAATGTACGAAGGCTCTAAACCAGCGTTCCTTCACAACTTGGAACCTTGGGGCCAAAAAAACTGCTGACATTTCAGAGGGTTCCCGGATAAAGGTAGCTGTCTTAGCGAGTCCAAACTAAGTGAAATGAACCAGAAGCCATGGCCTCACCTCAATGCTGTCCTCTGTCATGGTGAGGAGGAAGCAGCTAGAGAGCTGTGGGCGGCAGGTACCAGCGTTGAAGAGCGTGGGGGAGGCATGGGTGAACCAGCGCTCTGACATCAGGTTGTAGGTCTGCAGGAGCGCAAAGAAAGACCTATTAAATACCAAATCAGAGCTCATAGCACTGAATGACACATACCTCAATTGCCGCATCAATGTCTTCCTTGTGTATGCCAACGGCCACCCTCATCAGCATGTGCTGTGGTCGCTCAGCCACTGCAAAGGAAGATGCAGATAAAATCATGTCAAATCACCAACAAGAGCTAATGGAGTAGCTAGCACACTCACCTTTCCCATTGATCTTGAGCAGGTAAGAACGCTCTAGAGTCTAGATAAGAGACAGAATAGATTTTCTCCCAAAAGGTTTATGACATTATTACACAGGGTTCATACAAAGTGGGAGGGGTTGGGATCCCCCCCCCCCCCCTCCCCCAGAAGTTTATCATTTTTTGTGATACTCAGTAGTTTATTTCTAGCATTTTGGGCCCTCCAGATAATCTAAATTTCAAGGGGGCATGACCCCAGAACCCCTTTAGTGGCATGAGCAGTAAACCACAGAGCTGTGGGTGGGTGTACAGTTTTACTAGGTTGTGGTTATAATCTAGTGTGCCTGGCTGCATTCCAACAGCCTTTGTGTGGTAGGGATGGACGCTTGGGTTGGGTTGTGGGATACAATTCAATTGTATGGCCCAGTGTACTACTGAATGTCTCAGTGAGCAAAAACCGTTCCAGCTGACTTGGTGCCCCCGCATCTCAAAAGAGATACCGGTTACTACAGCACCCAGCTGGACGGGTGAAGGCGCTGAGGGAGGTTGCTCTATGACTGCTAAAACCGAGCTCACATGGCTTGAAGTGGCCCAGGGAACAGCAGTCATATGCGCACACGCACACACACACACCTTGAATCCAAAGAATTGGTAACTGTAGTCTCGATCGTAGATGATGGCGGAATTCAGACGCTATTGGACAACGAACAGACAGCTTCATGATTATACATATTTGTATACCTCAGGCTGAGAGAGGAGGTACTTGTAAGTTGCTTACATCAGCATTCTTCATGATGATGCCATGTATCTCATCGGAGATCATGGGGGAGTGCTTCTTGTTGATTGGGTTCACGAACCGGTAGAGGTCGTCAATGACAGCTGTACATGATGGATACGAGAACAGATTACCAATGGTGCATGTATTAGCAGTGTATGTGTAGTGTGTGTACAGTCCACCATCTACAGGAGTAGAGGTAGCCTCGCTCTACAAGGAAAGGCAGCAAATCTACACTTGCTAATCTTTTGAAGCGAGGGCTGAAAATATCTCCGGCAAAAGAAATACAGCCATCTTTTTTCCAGCCCACACATATTAGACAGTCTAGGCCATTACAATGCTATGGAAGTTCTGCACAGGAAGGCCTTGGTAACTAACTCACCACTAAACAACTTCTTTGTTTCCTTGTGCAGGTTGGAGACAGCAATCCTGGCCGCTAGAATGGCGTAGTCAGGGTGCCTGGTCGTCATGGAAGCAGCCGTCTCGGCAGCTAGGGTGTCCAGTTCCACTGTAGTCACACCTCCATAGACACCAGAGATCACCTTCATAGTGATCTCAGTCTGAAAGTAATAGTTGAGAACGACCCTTACAGCACGTTCAAAGTTTCAACAACTATAAATTGTCCCACCCTAAAAATCTGATCCTAATTTGGCGTAACTTAATTTTTTGTGCAAAATCCTATCAAATGTGCTCAGCCAAATTTCCCAAAATTTACAATTCCTGATCCAAGGTCACACGCTACATGGTGTATATACATACCTCCGTAATTTCTTGCGTATTAAATTTGTGGTTGTCCATTCAATTGCGAATATAGCAGATTCTCACAAACATAAGTATGCATACAATTTCTAAATTTGGGCAGAGACTCCTTAAGACGACACTCCCCATGAGCCTGGGAAAGCAAGGTTTTCTCTCCACGAGGAGAGCATGGGAATGAGGTGACTGAGATTGCTCCCTTAGGACACCTAACTTTCATTCTAGACACAACATTCGTTGTGGTTTCAAACTGAATTGCACTCCCCCCCCCCCCCCCCCCTTCTCTTCTGCTCAGGACAAAACTTTACCACTTGAGGCATTGCAGTTCTTACAGTAGAAAATTATTAAGAAGCACTCATCCTGGGACATGGAAAGGGGGGGTAATAATATGTGGTGAGCACTCAACACATACTCTTGGGAACATTGCACTTTGTAACCCTCTTCAAGACATCAGCTCTTTGGAGGTTTGCACCTTGAAACAGTACAGTTAGGCATGCCATCAAAAATGCTGGGGCTGTACAGTTTAAAATTTGGAGGCTAGATAGGCTAGCTATCTAGATACAGACTGTGACACCACTGGCAATTTTTAGGAGGAGTTTCTGGGCCAAGGTGAGGGCAGGAGCAAACCTGTTTGTAGACTTTCTAGAGGGGCACACTAGCTGAATAGCAAATGGCCTTGAGAGTAAGAGCTATTGGCAGAAAAAGCTTGTACCTTTAACTAGCTTACTGGCTCAATAAAGTCCATGTTCAGTCCATAGCAGAGCTTGCTGATCCTAGAGGTGATCTTGTCAAACATCACTCTCTCTTTTCTCCCATCTGTTGGCAGTTGGAGAAAGAGCGGGAAGTAAGTTTCAAATTGGAGGGAAAGATACAGAGTGAATTACGCGTGCCTACCTCGCTTTATCACACACAGCTTGGTAGATGCCATTTTCGAGGTTAGTAGCAGCAGCCGAGCCGTCAGATAGGTCCAGTAATACAGAAATCCTTTGCTTCTTGCCTGAGTTCCCAACTAAACAACCGCCTGGCGCTTTTTACAGCTGGCGGGAAAAATAATTTACGCATGCGCACATAGGCCTACGCACTGTAATTTTTGGCCGCGGGGACCGGGGGGAGGGGGCGATACTGCAACACAAAAAAACATGACTTGTAATATAAAATATAGCACAGCAATCAATATTTGATACTTCAATAAAGTGCAATATTAAATCATGCCCACACGTTGACTTTCTTGTCCAATGAACCAGTTGCAAGTAACTTGCCGTCAGGAGAGAAAGCCACAGTCTGCACCCAGCTATCATGGGCCCTTGAGTGATAAAAGGGCAGAGTCTGGGTCTCACTCACATTCCAGAGAGCAAAGGTCTTATCTCCTGAGCCAGTCACTATTGTGCTACCATCAGGGGCAAAAGCACAGCAAGTGATCGGTTCGATATGGTGTCCCTCCAGCACATTCACAATCTCCTCGAGCAGTACATTCCAAATCCGTACCCTCTCTCCATCCACCACTGCCGCTATTAGAGTGCTATCTGGTGAAAATTGGCAGGTGAGTACTCGACTATAGGGATCCCGCAGCTTTCCAACTCGTTTATATGAACTGCGATTCCACACGATGATGCACTTATCATTTGAGCAGGATGCAAGGAGCACCTTATCAGAGGAGAAGCACACTTGAAAAACAACATCCTTATGACCCACGAGTTCTCTTCGTATCATTCTCGCCCCCTCGATATGCCAAATGCTTGCAGTCTTGTCTTCTGATGCAGTAGCAAAGCAGTAGTTGTCATCAGGAGAGTAGACACAGTGGAGTATGGGTTTCGCATGCTTTCGAGCCTTCTGCAGCATCTCTCCAGCTTTAATATCCCACAGGATGACCCTACAATGGCATGGAGGCACAATTTAGGAAAGTAAGTACTTCCCAAAAGCACATGAGTATCTCTGCGCAATCAGGACAAACAATATTATGCACAGCAGGTGCTGATATTGTCATTATTATGACAGTAGCTTCTGTAGCCTCTAGATCAAAGGCAACACAATTATTACACTATTAATTCCATGAGGAGCCCATATGATACCTGGTGTCTCTCCCAGAGGACACAAGGATGCTGGAGTCTGGGGAGAAGCTTGCAGCTGTCACTTCTCCTTGGTGACCTTTAGCGTCTTCGCTCTCATCATCCTTTAGGTGATATCTGACCTGCAGGTTGCAAAGATAAAAGCTCAGTAATCAGAGCTAGCTTGTCTAGAGCTAGATGCGCGTGCACGTGGAGAATGCTCTACTTGAGAAATCATACATGCATGTGTGCAGGGATCATAAATTGTAAGGCCACAGAAAAAAATTACTAGCTACCGTCTAAGATCTGTACATGTAGCTAATAATCACAACCCCTGGAAGAGAACTTACACATGCCTTTGCAAAGGGATCGAGCTGGCTCGCTATAGCTGACCTTGAAAGTTTTTGTCTCCCAAATCAGGATACTGCAGTCAGACGAACAAGTTGCAAGTAGCTTGCCGTCCGGTGAAAAGGCACAGTAGAGGACGGCGTCCTTGTGTCCCACCAGAGTTTTGCTCAGTAGACCTCTAAAACCAAGTGATCTATAGCGGCTGCTAGAGCTTCCGCATCCCATTTTTTGTTTAGCTACAAAATTGTAGACATGTTGTACAAGCGAGCCCCGCCCCTTTTAGCTACTTGGATTACGTCATGAGAACATTATAACCATAGTTACGGTGGTGTGCAACAAATTCGAATGCGTAGGCTATAATTTATGTCACTTGCTGTAGCTGACCAGTGACCTGGTGAC
The DNA here is from genome assembly GCA_963921505.1 of Phakellia ventilabrum. NCBI lineage: Eukaryota > Metazoa > Porifera > Demospongiae > Axinellida > Axinellidae > Phakellia > Phakellia ventilabrum. The sequence goes on along the minus strand of OY997385.1, from coordinate 6,196,252 downwards.
CAATTTAGTACTACCTTGCCACATTTCAATGACTGGTTTCTCCTGTGCAGCAAAGATAGCATGATGTTTTATGTGCCACCACCCCCAGCCAGTGATGGCAGCAATGACTCGAATTACCGCTTCAGAGCTTTCCACAAGACCGGGTTCCAGTGCCCACCAACATCAATCGCATTTCCTCCAAATGACTCAAACATTGCTCCCCAGGAAAAGGACCACCGATTTGTGAGGCGGTTCCATGGCCCTGGGGTGGAGCGACAGTTTAAACCCCGGCAGTTTGCCTATGGCAGTGAGGCCAGCTATAAGGATCAAAGCCAAGATGGAGGCGGAAGGCAGCAGATGGGTTTTGAGAATAAAACGTGAGCTGCTTTATACGTATTATCAAGAGTTTGTAATACGGAGTAGAACTCTTGATATTATTATATTGATCATTGATTCCAAAATTTTGATTCACATGCACTGTGTATACGCAATTCAGGTCTGCTGAGCTGATAAAACTAAGAAGGCAGCAGCAAGAAGCAGGTCAGGGATGAGATACACTCTCAGTGTTAAGTAATGTGGCTAGATTCTCGCTATTCATTTTCACAGAGATGGACATCAAAGCTCACCATGGAGAAAAATCGAAAAGACATCTGGAGAGAGCAACCGAAAAGAGAAAGGTTAAGAGCCTTAACTTTGAAATTGTGTCGTAGTCGAACCTGCTAATCAAATGTACCCCTTCCCAAGTACAGGACCTAGAGATGCTCCAGAGCTACCGGCCATGGGGCAAGCCAGCGCCCGGGGCACCCAGGGTAAGCAAAGACGAAGTCCATTTTATCAAACAGATAGTGGTTCACTGACACAGCCACCCATACTTACAGCAGTCCCCCAGTGGGAGCGTTGATACTCGCAGACAGAAGCTAGACGCGGAACAAGCCGGCAATGCCGACAGTGGCGGCAGATCCGATGCCCAATCCTATGACCCCTTCGGGCGGCCCGGAGCCGGAGCACCACTGAGGAGCACCTCCGGGAAACTGGTCGCTTCCCTGAAGGTCGATCCAGACACTTGGTTCCAGCGCCAGCTCAGGAGAGAGGTGGAGGGGCCATTGGTGGGTGGAATGATCTAGCCATTTCTCCCATACCTCAGACCTTCCATGCTGGCTGGCACCAAACGCATGTCCTGTTCTTGTCGATAGGCTGGCGTCATACAACCATAGATAATAGTAGTAGAGGTCTACCCTACTATTACTACTATCTATGACGCAGCCTTGCATGAACACGCATGCAAAAGTCCTGTTCCCTTCACAGGTGGAGGACTACCTGTAGGCTGATTGACCTAAACCACAGTTCCCCACAGCCATAGATACTACCGAGTGGGGTATAGACTTTGTTACAAAGTTTTTGTGGTTATCGTAACTGTCTTCCTCACAGCGGTACAAGGACGGGAGTGGCCAAGGGGAGCAGGGGTGGGGGGTGGGAAAGCCCGGAGTCCAGAGGACTGACTCTGAAAAAGCAAGACAGATGGAGAAGAGAGAAAAGCAGCTGGTTTATGCCAGGAAACTGGGTTAGTGTAATTATAGACAAGTACACCCTTAGAGTCTATTGCGCATACCACAGTGTCCTTATTATTCAAGGACTCATGGCATGGTGTCCTTATTATTCAAGGACACACAACATGGTGTCCTTATTATTCAAGGTCCACAGCATGGTGTCATTATTCAGGGACCATAGCGTGGTGTCCTTATTATTCAAGGACCATGGCGTGGTATCCTTACTATGCAAGGCCCAGGACTACAGTGTGGTGTCCTTATTATTCAAGGTCCACAGCGTGTGTCCTTATTATTCAAGGACCAACACCATGGTGTGCCTATTATTTGAGTCAGGCAGTTTACACTGAGGTGCCATTCTCCTGCTCACAGAGCAGCAAAGGATCGAAGTGTTGGAGAGAAGAGCAAATGAAAAGGCTGCAAAGAAGGTAGAAGAGTCTTAATACATTTATCATCCATTACTTTCAGTGTATCTTTCACTTCTACTGCAGGCCACAGAGCCGCTGTACTACCCCTGGGGGCAGGACCAGCCCACTCGGGACGAGAGTGGCAAAGTGGAGGGACGGAAGAGGGCTGTTGCTAGGGACAACCTTGAGCTCAACCCCAAGGTCAGTGGTGCTCACATGCTAAAAAATGTGTTGGTTGAACACAGGTATATAGAATCTTATCTCATTTTCTTCGGTTTAATCATTAGCTGTCTGCCTCTGCTTTCTCCGATCCACAGTTTGCTGGGCTGGCGTTCCAGATGGGTAGGCAAGGGGGTGGCGGAGCACCTCTGAGGGACAGTGATGGCAAAATCAGAACCAAACGCTCTACCAGTGACGGCACTACAGGTGTGTGTATTCATATATCAGTCTTTCTGTTTTAAACCAGCCCTATATACTCAAAAACTTGTACTTTGTGTACACGAGTATGTTGCATAAGTACCATTACATCACTATCACATGACTGTCATGTGACTACCACATGCATGATTCTCTCCCTTCAGGCCAGGTGGAGGAGTCCTTTGACCCCTGGGGCAAGCCAGGGGCCGGAGCCCCACTAAGAAACACAAAGGGACAGACAGTGACCACTGTTTACGGCAAGTGCTACAGAGAGCAGCAGGGTACCAGCCAAAGTACCTCTGACGTGACGACCAAGGTGAGGGGTCAGAAGCAGCCCAGTCCTGTACGGCTGTTTAGTCTGCTCACATGACAAGTTCACTGTAGCTTATAATACTAGCAGAAATGTATGTGTTATGACAGTGGTAAAAAGTAGCTATGTGCATCAGAACTAGCCTCGTACCCTGGCCTCCCCTCGCAGGTTTTTTCATAGCTGTTGTTTTTTGTTTCCACAATTGCGGAAAAAAAGCTGCGAGGGAGGGCCTGGATAAGAGGAGCTGGCTAGCTATCTAGGCAATAAAGTGAAATTGTATGCGTGCCTTTTTACAGCTGCTTAGATTTCTAGTAACTCTGAGAGCAATTATTTCCCGCATGCAGCGATTGGATATCCGTCGCAGAGGGGGAGGGGCCCACCTCCCTGATCCTAGCAAGGACTACTACACCGACCTCCAGCACCAGGCGGAGGAGAGACACCGACAGAAACGGTCCCAGAGGGAGGGAGAGAGGAGGCCGGAGCAGCAGCTTGCAGACAGGGGCACATGGATGTGGGGAGGGGAGCAGGGAAGCAGTGAAGTGAGCGGTAATGTAGTACGTAACATAGAGAGCACGTCTCCAGTAGTGAAAAGAGCCTAATTCCCACATTCTCTAGTAAAACCACAAACTTAACTACAGAAAAGGTAGGGAACGGATAGACCATATTTGGGTAAATGACCTCAGGCTTCTACGTATGACAACCATTAATGTATCATTGTTCATCACACATACTGAAAGTTTTGTAGCAAATGGACTCAGCATAGACATGACATTGGACCTATATACTGCACCTACAACTATACACACACACACTGCTACATGTAGCTCCATATGGTTTAGTCTTTACTGCATGTAGTTGACTCCTGAACCAGGTAGGCAATTCATAGACCCAATTAGGCTCACAGTAATAGTCAACTACATGTACCATGTACGACCTCCTTACTAGATGAAATATGGGTTCCTTGTTTGCTACTTGGAAGATACAGTTCTCTCTACACCAGTAGCTGATAGGAATAGGAGAACTAATTTGCTAATTATTGTGCTTAGGACGGGTCCCAGAGGCAACAGGAGTACTGCCAGGAGCTACGGAAGATGATCGACGAGAGAGAGGAGGAGAGGAAGGGAGTCCGACAGCAGAGAATACTGAAAGAGAGGGAGGTGGGTGGATGAACATAGCGGAGATAAATCGATAATTTCCGCATGTATAATACGTACACGTATGCGTCACATGTAAGCTACTGCTAAAATCTAGTGGCATTCAAGCACTGTTACTCTGCAGTCTTATACCAGACTTTTGTGATAATTACCACTCTCTTCTAATAATGCTATTTTTGTCTTTCCACATGCCAGCATATCAAGGCTTTCAGTCGCCAGTGGGGCAAGCCCGGGGCAGGAGCACCCAGGGTGAACAGGTCGGGCCAGATTGAGACCACTGCCAAGAACTTCGGCTCCATGCTGGAGACACAAGTCTACACTGGCAAACACTACAGGAGAGCTTGATCCCATCGCGTATCGCTCCATATAATAATATTATATTATGTATAGTCACATGAACGATGATCACAGCACATGTCAGATATGTTATAATTATGTCCTGCACGAAGCCCCAAAAGGTCATCAATCATCCACTGATGCACACTGAAATCACTATCACAATATTTATTGACTAGCCAATGAGAACATGATATTATAACCTCTATACTCAAGCCTCCTACATCAGATTTTATCTCACAGCCATGCACAAACATGTGAGAAATCAGTTTTTCGCCATGGCTCCAAGATAAACTCTGGACGTAAGAGGCCTGGGTATGAGACATAACGTACCCCGTCCTGCACTTGTCAGGGCCTGCTATTAGTGATACAAATTAAGACTTACTACAGAATATCATTGTGCAGTGTGGAACACATACTGACATACAAGGCAGACGGCCGATGATGCTATACACTCATGGCAGAGTTCTGTTGCCGCTCCTCTCTCCTCTGCTTCAAGATGTTCTTGATGTAGAATTCTCCTGAAACAACAACAAGGAAGTCAAGTTCAGTCCCTGGACAATCCAGACTTCTCTGCTTTGCCCGGTCCTACCTGCTTTATACGATGACCGAACGAGGGGACCACTGGCAGTGTAAGCAAAGCCAAGCTCGTTGCCCATGTCCTCCCAGAACTTGAATTTCTCAGGAGGTACGTACTCCTTCACCTGAAGGACCAAAGGCATTCGCGTAATTCTTTCCACGACGCACAAAATAATACTGAACGGTTATTCCGTGAGGTCGCATAATATGAGCAAACCTTCAAGTGCCATTTGGTTGGTTGCATGTACTGGCCCAAAGTAACACACTCCACACCTGTGCTCCTCAAATCTGTGGACAAACAAACGAGATGTTTTTCCGCTTCTCTTCCCTTCCTCTCTCTCTCCCCCCACCCCTTCCTCACTCACCCTTGAGTGTCTGCAGCACCTGTTTGTCGGTCTCCCCACACCCCAGCATGATGGAGCTCTTGGTCACCAATCCAGGTCTCACCCGCTTGGCGTGTTCTAGCACCGATAGACTCTGCTTGTAGGTAGCCCTTGGGTCTCGAACGAGCCTGGGAGTGTGGGAGGGAAGGACAATATAGAGAAGCTCTATATAATATACTAGTAAGATGCTGGTAATCATCGAGGGGCGAGCCTGATCGAGCGTGGTGCGTCCACTCAAATGAATGATACACATTCAGGACTAAAACTTTACCCACCGGTAGGTAGCTAGTAGTCTCGGGTACCCAGACGGGTCTGGGTACCCGAGACTAGGTAGCTAGGTTCATAGCGCTCTCTGTAGCTACCTAACCTTTATCCCCAGTGCTTGTACTATAGCGGGAACGTTCCGCAACACTCCGAGCACTAGTCAACAAGGCATGAATTACCCAAGCAACCTCAGCTATATAGGTCAACCCATTTCATACACAATTTTTGTCATGTGATGTGGGTGGAGTTTCACATGAGAGTGCCCTTTGACCTCACCACTGTAAGTCCTCCACTGTCTCAACGTTGTGGGCGTACACGTCCAGTCCCGAGTGTACCACCCTCTCCACACACGCCAGGTTCCCCCGGAAGTCGGGTGTCAGACACTCCACGAGCAACGAGGGACTCCTGGGGATAAACCGTCAATAGGGTTAATAGTAGCCTCGTACCCAGGCCTCCCCTTGCAGCTGTTTTCACAGCCATTGAAAACAAACGTGACTGCGAAAAAGCTGCGAAGGGAGGCCTGGGTACATGCCTGAGGCTAGTTTAACAGAGTAATGTACGATGCTTTAATTATTATCTATGGTTTAATTTACCAACTTTCAGCCAAACAATCTCAATGACTTGTATACGAAATAACAAACTAGTTTTTTGCATGCAAGACTGACTCTAGCGCAAGAAAATCTGAGTGGAACTGACCGCTTTTTGATTTCTCTAACAGTCTCTGCAAAGTGCCCTGAGCCACCGTCAGACAAATCTACAGCCAAGAATAAAATGTAAAAAATCGGCACAGGTTTAATAAACTTTTGACCCCTCCCAAGGCCACTGACCATCCCTGTCCACTGATGTAATCACGATGTAATCCAGTCCCCATGCTGCTATGGCCTTGGCTGTGTTTACCGGCTCCTCTGGGTCTGGAGGGGGTGGGGCACGGGAGGTCTTCACCGAGCAGAACCGGCACCCACGGGTACACTGGTCACCTAACACCTGTGAAAAGAGAGAGAGAGCCACTGGTGGAGGGCCAGGTCATCTGGTAACAGTCCACCTCTTCTCTAAAAACATTATTTAATCATGTCGTCTGAGCATTCTAAACCTAGTTCCTATGCTCTTCCTAGCCTCATTCCCAGATCCCATGCTTTTCTTAGCCTCATTCCCAGATCCCAGGCTCTTCTTAGCCTCATTCCCAGATCCCATGCTTTGGAATTAGCTTCATTCCCAAATCCCATGCTTTCCTTTCAGTAACCGAAAAAGTAGGAATGAGGCTAGGCTTTTCTCGAGAAGTAGCTTGAGACCAAAGCCCACCATGATGGTAGCCGTGGCAGTGTGGTCTTCTCCGCCTCCCCAGCACTCCCCGATGTTGGGACACTTGGCCTCTTCACACACCTTCATGATCGAGTGAGAGCAGAAAATGAATTCACAGCTGTTAATTCCAGTGGAGTGTCTCTACCACTTACTGTGTGTAGGTTCAGCTTTCTGAGGTCGCTCTGGAGTTTGTGAAAGTTCTTTCCGACGGGAATATCAGTCTTTAGCCATTCCGGCAGCCTCAGCCTTCACGGTACAGACAAAGTGTGTGTGTGTGTGTGTGTGTGCGTGTGTGTGTGTGTGTGTGTGTGTGCATGCGTGTGTGTGTGTGTGTGTATGTGTGTATGTGTGTGAGAAGTTGTTTGGGCATATGTCATTCTGAGTTGAGGTACCGGCCAGTACACCAATAGAGAGGACGGGTTTTGCTACACATTTGGGGCAGTTGCTATGCAAAATACTGCTCAAGTACGCTATGCCGCCCATCTTGTACACTATGCCGTCCATCTTGTACACTGGGGAGGTAGGAGCATGTGATTCGTGACGTCGGGGCATAGACTCTGTAGTCACAACTGTGACCGCAGTTGGTCAGCAGTCAATGCCGCTCAAAATGGTGAAGCACGCTCAGAATATAGAGAATTGCCGCCAAATGGCAAATCTGGGCGGACTTATTTTTGAGGTCAAAATTGTCAAAAGTGTAAGAAGCAAGCCTCCAGTGGAGATGGTACAAACACTGAGACAGCTTCCCCATGCCCTCAATGCATAATTTCTTGCCTCTCAAGATGGAGGCTGGCATCGTATATTGCAAAACACTCGGTTTACCTCTGTCCTTTCTTTCGCTTTAGATGGTCGGGTGTCTCAGGTGCATTTCCTGTCACAAACTCCTCCAGACCTGGTCCACTGGCGATTAACTCCCTCTGTTCCTGACTTAGAGAGCTCTTGTACCTCACAGCAGGAGCAAGGGCACCTCTCAGCTCCTACCGAGAGACACAGGAGGAACAGCCTTCAAACTGGCACTCTCCCAAGACCACGGGCAGCTGCAATTTAATTCTTACCTTTATTCTTGAGCAAAGAACACAGTAGCTTCTTCCTGCGTTGACTGGCAGCATAGTTTCTTTATTGTGCAGCTGGAAACCTCATGACGCAAGAGTTATGATGGGCACTATTTGGAAATTATAGTGTGCGCTATTTAGAGAGTCAGCGCTCAGCGATGGCAGGAACGGGAGAGATTAACTTGGGCAAATTGGAGCGCGAATTGGCATCTGCAATAGAAGCAGACAGGAAGTACAGTCGAGAGAATGATGCCAAGTTCAGGGCAGTGGCCCAGAGGGTAGCGACATATGAGGAGTTCAGGCAAGTGGAATTATACTGCCCCGCCCCCACTGCTTGTATGCTTATATCTTCCTTAGAGGGGTCAATTTTATAATTGGAAATCTACCAAAGGTAGCGAACGTTCCTAACGCTCCCTAAAATAGATCTAGGCAAGGAATAGTCTCGTCCCCAGGCCACACCCCCCACGAAAGAGTCACTCTTTTGTGGGGGGTGTGGCCTGGGGACGAGGCTAGTTTCAAAGCAATTAACATAACATCAATTTCCTTTTAGGGATATAGTCAAGGCTTCCCACCTAACTCCGCTAGATCGTAAGGATATCATTGACTCCTCACGGAAACAGCCATGGAACCCCATCGCTGAATTGGGCAGTGCCCCCCAGGGGGCCAATGAGGGATGTGGTTCCACAGCGATGGCGGACTCTGTTGCCCCTGGCAACACACTGGAGTTCACAAGAGAGTGGAGGAAGCGGAAACAGAGTTCAGTGGATGAGCAGTACCGGTGAGTGGGGGCGGGGCTGCAAGGGGCGGGGCTGCAAGAAGTGGGACTAAAAGGGGCCACCGTTCCCAGTTACATTATTTACTATTGCACAAGACCTTGGTAATAGTCTCTGGGTAAATTTGTAACTCTGCATACACCGTGTAGCTATTTTCAGACAGTGGATCGTATTACTGCACTGTGCTGGTGTTTTACCGTTTACATTGTGATACAGTCACTTTCTCACTATGTCAGATTCCTACTTCAGATCGGAGGTGAACGGCTGTCTGAAATATTCAGAGTTGAGATCAGGTGGGTTCTAGCCTCGTACCCAGGCCCCACCCCCATGTGGGGGTGGGTGGGTAGTGGGGCCTGGATACGATGGCTGGGTAGGTTCTCAGATTACATTAGCCTCACAGACGTAGATCAAAGTGTTGTTACTGTATATCTGCTATGCCCCTTGCAGTATGGGTCTGCTAGGGGAGTTCCTTACAGTGCTGAACAAGGTGAGCAGTGGCAGACTGTTCTTTTTAATTACCATGTTCATAAGTACAAGTATTCACATCAAAACACATGTTCTCTTGTATTTTCTCCTTAAATTTACGTACCTACTTTTACCCCTCAAGGGGTAATGGTCTATTCAGTTACGCCTTGAAGTGACATACATACCATGAATTGCCTATAAAACCCTGTACTGTATATTGAGCAGAGCTCGACAGTTTGCAGAATTGCTATTATACTACTGCTGTATTCCTCTCCAAACGGTCCGCGACACACACAGACTCTTTACAGTGTGTATAAGCTGGCACCAGCTGTAATAATTCACTCTAGGGTTGCAGTTTTGATTGCTAATTTAGTGGTGGGTACGGCACTGTAGGGAGATTCCCTGCACAGTCCCGTACACAACACACAACACAAACAAGAGGCAAATACATACAAACTGCAGTCATTAACACAGGCTCTATAAAAAAAATAGTTATACATGTAAATAAATTTTTGAAATTAATTTTGTGGCATTTTTATATAAAGAGAAGCTTGGAGGAGAAAAACAGAGAGAGAAAAAAAAGAGAGAGAGAAAAAAAAGAAGCAAAAGCCTAGGGAGCCGCCCATCCCTCCTGGAGTGTCAGACACCCGGAGCGCTGTATAGGCGATGGCTGGGAATTACAGGAGCCGCTGCTGTAACGTACCCAGTCATCCTTTTAGCTTCGGAATTCTTTGGGAGAATTTAATAACCATCAAGCAACATGACACTCTAACAGAATCATTGTTCAGTGTGAGGAGTGCATAAGAAGAGTAACTATGTATAATATTTAAGCAAATAACGTGTACACATAAACCACACAAACAGGGTTGGCAAGAAGGAGATGCCCCTGCCGTTCACTCCATCCTGACTCATCTGACCCTCGCCTCTCGCTTCAGCCTCTCCCTTGGCTTCCTCAGCAGCTCGGAAAAGAAGGAGGTGAGTCGGGGGGGGGGGGGGGGGGACGAGGTAAAGGCATGAACTACACCAGGAGACTGCATGTTGGCATCACATGTATCAGGGGTTCTGCTCACACTGGTCAGTGGTGGTCAGGTCTGAGTTAGTCTCGTGAGCTAGACCCCATTCCGCAAAGGGGGAAGTGATAGTGAAGCCAGACGTCATTCTGCAAAGAGGGAAGTGAAGCCAGACCTGGCTCACAAAGATGGAAGTGAAGCCAGACCCCGGTCCACAAAGAGGAAAGTTCATCACTTCCCTCTTTGCGGAACAGGGTCTCGCTAAGTTTGACTAGCCTCGTTCCCGGGCTCTTCCCGACTAAATGACCTGTGCATGTATATTTTATGACGTAATTATACACTTGAGTCCAGAGAATTGAACCTGAGAACAAGGCTAGGGTTCGAGTCCCTCTCAGCTATTGCTACCAATATCATTTGGCCGGTGCATTGCACACTGAGGTCTGTGTCCATTGCATGCACCTCAAATGGGGCTTATTCAGCAATTTCAGAGTCAACAGATGCTGCATTCTACTTTAAAGAAAGGGCGGACCTGTATTGAACTTGGTAGCCTCGTTCCCAGACCATGCCAGCTGCGTGGCCTGGGAACGAGGCTAAGCTAACAGCTGCTGTAAAGACCCTACCAAAGACCATGGGCCACTGTAATGGAATACTGAGAATGTATATTATATAGTGCAGCGGGTTGGAATAGGATTTTACAGCATTGCCATGGTAATCTTGTACCAACTTAAGGAGTACTATCTATGCAGCTATAGTTGAAAGGATGGTGGCTTACTTTGCAGGCATCAGAACTTCTGAGAAAGCTCTCAGTCACTGGGGCAGTGGAGACATCATCGCCAGAAGCAGGAGGAAACCCCAGCAGAACTAGCACCAGTGAACTAGCCAAGCTCTACTCAATTGAACTGGACACATAATAAATGTAATACCATGCTTGTACCTCAGCCATACTCAGTCACAGGTATTTTCCATATTCAATATTCTCAACTCCTACAGCTAGTGCATGGAGCAAGACCCTAACAGCGTTAAGGGTCTTGAGGAGTCCCTAATACTCAACTCATGAATGCTATATAATGGCTACAAGCTATGCATCTCTCAATGACTACTGATTAGCCATGTTGCTCACTTCCTGTTGGCTTTCCTTTGTGGTTCAAAGTAACATCCTCAAAGGTCATTGATTGGGAGCCCTACAGCATGTACTATACTGCAATTGTACTTAGCTAACAGCAGGAGTGTGTAATGATCTAGTACTCCTGGGTGAAGTAAAGTGTCCTGAATGGATGATGTAGTGTCGATGTTTCCACAATTTTTGCTGAATGGATAATGGCAATGCTCCTACAAAATTGTTTTGGTCACGAACCGTACCATAGTTAGTATGTGCAGCTCTATGCTCTTAAGGTCAAAGAGTGTTTTAACAAACTAAAGACATACATTATCATTAGCACAATCAGCTATGAGTATGCCCCTGCAATATTACGCTACAACCATGTCCAGACTGTAGCTGGTAACATCACTTGGTGTAGCTAACCTCACATCGTGCCTTTCCAATTGATGACCCAAGTATACCACTTACGATTGCACCGCATGGACGTCTGTTTGAAGCAAGCTGATATCAAGGCTTCATTTAAAGTAAAAGGCTCACTATTACTATTACTGCAGGTAGCATAAAGCCAATGTGAGTCAACTTGCTGTGTACCTGTAATACCCGAATTTTTGGTCTGTGTTTACCTGACTGACCAGATCTAGAGGACTGAATGGTGTGCTGAATACATACAAACCTGATAGGCTTGCCTCATGGAGGAAGCCTGGCTGTATGATGGAGGCTTTCTGGGGAGCTGCCTTTGAGGGGAGGCAGCCCTGAAGGGGGGGAAGGAAGTTACGCATCAAAGTATCTTGCTACTTCCCTTCTCAGTCAGTTACTCTCCTATATAGTGGAAGTGGATCCTTAAGGTGAACTACTTATAGGGCAGCTGACGGTAGCCTCAGTTCCAGTCCACACAGTTGGCATGGCCTGGGAACGAGGCTGAACTAACAACTAGTACTGTGAAGACCCTACCATAACCTAGTCTCGGGTACCCAGACCCATCAAAAAATTGTTTTTCTGAGGGTCTGGGTACCCGAGACTAACCACCGGCTTCTCAGAGATGGAATAAGTTACTGCATTCAAATCTGAGACATGGTTCAAGCTTGGCGCAAGGTACAGGGCAAATAATGAGGCCAATCCCAAAAATTTCCTTGGTAACAGAATGTGTTTGACGTCAGTTACTAGCGCGAGCAAAATTAAACTTCCGGACTTTGCGGCTATGATGCAGTAGTCTCGTGTGAGCTGCATGCGCATGATTCTAATGTAGTAGAGATCTGGGCATGCACGAGACTAGTAATAATGTAGCTTCGGCATCCGCACTGCACTGCGTCTTATAAAAACAAGCCGGATGCCCGAAAAAAGGTATTATTTTTACAAAAGCTGGAACGACTACGTTTTATTTTTTGAACAACTGGACTGAAGTGCAGGTAAGTGCCGTCATAGATAAGGTAAAGCAGGGCGGGCTATTCTGACGGCTGCTATATGCATGGCGGTTGTTAGCTTCATATCTCTCGAGCTAGCCTTGGGAGGTTAGTAATTATTACGTACGCTTGCAATATCGGTTCCCTGCAGATTCTGTGATGTCTCAGTCAGAGGCCGCTCAGCAAGCTGAGCTGGGAGTTGGAGATGTGGAGAAACACACCACTTTCGCTGAGGTCGAGTCCCAGGATGAAGAATCTGGAGTTGTGGTGGCGACCAGAAATGGAGAACCAGTGGAACCCAAAGAGAAGAAGTACATGTATGTTGTTTGCCATTGCATGCTCTCCTGTCACGGTTTGCTGCATTTGCATAGAACATTTCAAGTGCAGAGGACCTTTGCAAATCTCTGTATGCGATCGAGGCAGTTTAATACTTTCTCGAGGGCAGGCTCAGTAGTAATTTAGATCTGCATGAATAATCAATGAGCTATTTGCTTTGAACTTTCTGGTTAGACCGGGGCATTAAGTCATTGTAGGTTGGACCTTGTTTGCACCTTTCAAGTCACCGTTAGTCCTGAGGGTACTTTATAGAACCAATCACATAACCTCATTCCCAGTCTCTGCTCCCAGCTTTTTTTTTCTGCTTGTAGTAAAAAAAAGCGGAAGGGAAATTTAATTATGTGAAGTGTGTCTGTAATGGACTAAGTTCTTGCAGCAACTATCCAATGTTAGATTATAGCTAGTGCAAATCTTGTAATCTGATTGGACAAAACAGTGTTTCTAAATCACTTAGAAACCTGCAGGTTTTCTAAGTGCTAGTAGCTGTAGCCTCCAGCACTTAGAAAACCTACAAGGTTTCTAAATGCTGGAAGTACTTGTAAACATCTCAATGATACTCATTCGGCAGCCGTCTCCTTAGCTACCGTTACCGCCGTTGCTATATTCTAAATAACTTAGATACCTCGACCAATGGGATCTACGGGATTTAGAAACCCTCGGGCCCTCGGGTTTCTAAATCCCGTAGATCCCTTGGTCTCGGTATCTAACTATTATATAAAAACCTATACTCTCATGACATGAGGGCTCCTGGAGAAATAAACCTCTCAAGCCCTGGACCCTTCAGTAGTGTAGACTGTGTTGTACTGTGTCATGATTATTGGTTTCGTCATCAGATAGTTGCTGCAAGGGTTTGCTACAATATCAGTGAGTCTAATGGTCAGGCTAAGATAGAGAGACCCCTCCCTAGAGGAATCTAATCTGCATAAATACCATTGGGAAACCTCAAAGCCCCACTTGTGTAGCTGTGCCTTTGTAGTACTGATAGTAAATTCTTCATGTGATGGAATCTAAATTTGTGGTTGCACTTGGCAGCTTCATTGCTATAGAGCACAGCTGTTGAGTTTCTATAATGTACAGAGGGTTGCAAGTTAGTTGAAGGTGGTAAGAATGCAATCAGATGAAATGTACTGCATGGCGTATTATATATGCATCAAAGACTCTATTCCTGTCTAGCTGAACTTTAATGAATCTTACAGAGCAGATAATCGTAGCCAGGCCTTCGCTCGAGCAGACCCTCGAGCGAAGGTCTGACCATAAATATCTATTATGTGAGACTACGGTTGTGTCACGACTGACAGGACTGAGATTATCGCCGTTCGCCTCGGAGAATAGTTTTCACAGTGGCATTCAGCCCAAAACAGCCCCTTTCCAGGCTTCTCTCAAGCCTTCTCTTCGCTTACTGATCACAGAGACTGCTAGTCATCGATTACAATGCGCCTCGTGCTCGAGCGATCGAACTATGCGTGGGCACGTTGCTACACTGCGGTTTGGTCTACCCACGCGCAATTAAGTTCTCTCTACCTTCTCTCTACCCTCGACGTCACTCACGTGATAAAATATTCCAGGCCTTCCCCGCTTTTCGTACTGCAAGCGACAAAAGCTGGGTGGAGGCCTGGGAACGAGGCTAGGTTGGACCTTGTTTGCACCTTTCAAGTCACAGTTAGTCCTGAGGGTACTTTATAGAACCAATCACATAACCTCATTCCCAGTCTCTGCTCCCAGCTTTTTTTTTTTTCTGCTTGTAGTAAAAAAAAAAAGTGGAAGGGAAATTTAATTATGTGAAGTGTGTCTGTAATGGACTAAGTTCTTGCAGCAACTATCCAATGATAAAAACCTATACTCTCATGACATGAGGGCTCCTGGAGAAATAAACCTCTCAAGCCCTGGACCCTTCAGTAGTGTAGACTGTGTTGTACTGTGTCATGATTATTGGTTTCGTCATCAGATAGTTGCTGCAAGGGTTTGCTACAATATCAGTGAGCAATTTCTCTAATCCCTAGAGGAATCTAATCTGCCATTGGGAAACCTCAAAGGGTAGAGGGCGCCCCACTTGTGTAGCTGTGCCTTTGTAGTACTGATGTTAAATTCTTCATGTGATGGAATCTAAATTTGTGGTTGCACTTGGCAGCTTCATTGCTATAGAGCACAGCTGTTGAGTTTCTATAATGTACAGAGGGTTGCAAGTTGGTTGAAGGTGGTAAGAATGCAATGTACTGCATGGCGTATTATATATGCATCAAAGACTCTATTTCTGTCTAGCTGAACTTTAATGGATCACAGTTCACTGTATTTGCATAAAACGTTTGCAGAAGTCCTTCAACCAACCTGCAAATCTCTGTATGTAGGACATTGTGGAGTGACCTGAGCAAGTATATTTGCATACTGTCAAGATATGCAGCGATAAGACATATGCATACCCAAGAATAGATACTTTCACCCCCCCCCCCCCCACTTCAGTCACGAGTGCACTCTAATTATGTGTCCTAATTCTGCGTCAAAATTCAATTTTTCAAACCGATTGTGCATCGCTATGATGGCTCTCTGGAGACTCATTTCCTATTATTGCACCAACAGTCTAGGGGCAAAGTTAGTATGCAATTATTAATTAATACTTGCTAACGTAGTCATGTGAGGATCACATTTACCTCGAGACTCTCGGGTCAGGTGAAGTAAAACTGTCTCAGTTAGTTATGTACTTGTCGACGTGATTACCATTAATTTGTTGGTGTTTCTTTCTGTTTATTGTCCTCAACAGCAAGGATGAGGATGGGAAGGCCGAAGCAGAGAGCAGTGAGGAAAAGGAGGAGGAAACAAAGTTTAGACCTTCTACCGTCTTTAAGTTGGTGAGTTTGTGTGCTGCACTGTCACGAAGTACTTACTGCAAAGTGGGATTATTTCATGGGAGGAGATTTTGCAATTTGGTTGTTATACACGAAAGTATTATTCGTGAATATTTTAATAACCAATATAAAAATTGTCAGATAATTTAATGTGTGTAATGTCAGCTGTACTGTGAAAATTTTTTTTATCAGCCGGGCACACACTTACCCCGGCTGGTACTAAGATTGCTTTACGTTCCTGCGTTGGTGTGTGTGTGTGTGTGTGTGTTCGTCTGCAATTATCACGTGCGCTAAGTTATGTCATTCCGTTACTATACTGCTATAGGCACGAGTGCAATGGAAGCTACTGGAAGTTTGCAGGGTCAATAGGCCAAGGTAGATTAGTCTTGTGGTGTGTTGCCTAGACGGCGAAAAAGTGGTGGTGGTGTAGAGACAGACAGTTGTGCTTGTCTCCTTGAAGCAAAGAATGTACAGACCACTTAGGTCTCCAATTAGTATTATGGGCAGGATATCATGAGATCTGTGGACAAACTGATACCATGCTGTCATTTATTTAATTTACAACATTTACACATTTACAACCTTGTGGTTGGCTGGGGCCCCACACTGGCTCTGCACCATGTACCAGCATCTTGGCGGTCAGGTAGAAAACTGACAGTATTCCATCGCATATTTCAATTGTATCACTGCATTCAAAGCACTGTATCTCTGGACTTTCATTAAGGGGCGGGGCTCATAGTGCTGTATAGTAGTGTCAATATGAGACTTCTACGCAGAGCATATGAGCCCCACCCCTTAACGAGCATTCAGAGATACAGTACTTTGAACGCAGTGATGCAATCAAGATATGCAACGGAATACTGTTCGTTTTCTACCCGGGACTGCCACATATGCATCATGGTACCATACATCTTGTCCCCTTGCCCTCCCACATTTGTGCCTGATTAAATGACATCACAGACGATGGACAGAAGATTTGAGTGGTATACACGTAGGCACCAGCTGTAGGTAGGATCACCTATATATCCACCAAACTGAGTGATCTAGGGATGGGTTCTTCAGACAGACAGCACTCATTGTGAATTCAATTAGTAAACCAATCAGCTGCATTCAATTCTATTGAAGCAGTTATGAGTGTCCAAACTGTTTAGTGAATGGCTTCTTTGGATAAAAATGACGCTTATTGTGAATTCAGCTATTATAATAGTTGCCAGATATTGCTAACTATTAACTTAGTGATATCAGGGCAACTCACTACTATGATGA
Organism: Phakellia ventilabrum; assembly: GCA_963921505.1. Lineage (NCBI taxonomy): Eukaryota > Metazoa > Porifera > Demospongiae > Axinellida > Axinellidae > Phakellia > Phakellia ventilabrum. The sequence continues at coordinate 6,179,342 of OY997385.1, read as the reverse complement.
AGCACACTCCAAGTCCTACATAGCAGAAGCTGGACCCCACCTCAGAATCACAAACAATGTGCTAACCCAAACCTATCCTCACTTTGCATATTGTGCATTTGCTACGCGTTCGAGTGGGCAGATACTACTTCGCATATATATCCATCCTATGAGGGAAGTTGTTGCGGAAGAGGGGGGTGGGTGCTAAATACGTAGTGGGCACTTAATACATACTCTGCGGTAGTCAAGCAACTAGCCTACTGTTCAATTGTTAAATGCTACTAGGTTAGGCCAGACAGTTAGCTATCGCAGCTGCCAGCATTCTTTCGTAGTTGCTATGGTTGATGGGAGCACTTTCGCTGCTTGTAGCAAGTAATTTGTGTCTGTATCATGCCAAATGACACCTTTGAGCTTTTACTGAGCTCTAGTTTGCTCTGTAGCTCTTAGCAGATGGCTTATCCTTTTATTTTACTGCTTCACTAACTGTGTTTCTTTCCTATTATCAATTTTGAGGTTTTGTCCAGGTGACTAAAATTTAGTGTAAAAATTAATGACATAGAAAGGAAGCAGTTTGACATCACACACACATCAAAGAAATATGCCATACTTTTTGTTATCTCTGACCTTAGTCCTCTGACCTTAGTCCTCTGACCTTACTCTGTGCAGCCACTCAAGAGTTAAAGTCATTTTTAAAGTGTACTGGCAGTAAAATTTGCGACTCAAGTGGTAAAAAAAAAAAAACTTTTTATTTTTGCAGTGTCAGTTGGTTTTATGTAAGTATAGGGCAGCTGATCACAGGCATGTCCTCTATTCCCCCTCCAGTTTCGCTATGCCAAAGCATTTGACGTACTCCTCCTGATCGTCGGTACCCTAGCAGCCATTGCCCATGGCGCTGCCATCCCTCTTATAACCTTCCTCCTTGGACAGGTCACGGATGCCTTCTTCAATCGTGCTGCCACCCAGCTTTTTGCTACTCCAAACAACACAGATGCTTTTTCGTGTGCTACCGCCACTGTAGCCAGCTTCGCCAATGTGTCCGATGCAAGCGCCATGGCTGCTCTCTTGAGCAATATCTCAACTGGTACTGTGGTTTGCAACGCTAATGCCCTTGGTGTGACTCTCGAGACTATTGTGCTGGGTTGCTTTGGTGACGACCGGGAGTGTCTGCCAAATGATGAGTTCATTGACACCATTAACAGGCTGGTGTATGGATTTGTAGGTGTTGCAGTTGCTGCGCTGATTTTAGGCTTCACCCAGATCTCGTTTTTCCAAGTTGCTTGTGAGCGCCAGGTGAAAAGGATCCGTCTCCAGTACTACCGAGCTGTGCTACGACAAAACATGGGATGGTTTGACACTAACCCCAGTGGGGAGCTCTCCAGCAGGCTATCAGAGTAAGCCCCCCTTGCTTGCAAAAAGGCTGGCACATTTTACGTATTAGGAGGTTTTTTAGTCTAATCATTGATTTTAAATGCCTCTCTTTCCTCCTCGTGCAGTGACATTGAGAAGATCCATGATGGAATTGGGGACAAACTCTCCCTCTTGATCCAGTGGATTTCCACCTTCTTCACTGGGTTCATCATCGGCTTCATCACGGAGTACCGTTTGACCCTCGTTCTCCTAGGCTTCACTCCCTTCTTGGCCATCGCTGGAGGCCTCATGGCATCGGTAAGAGCTGCTTTTTGGGGAGCTCTTGCAATACCTACTCAGGGTGTTCCACGAGCAGTAATTATCTAGGCAGCATGGGTAGCTGCATGGCTGTCACGAGACTGCACTGCACGCAAGATGACAATTTTGAGCATCTTGGATTGACATTGTTGCTTATTACTTTACTATTTCTTTTGCCTGAAGGCTGGCACGTTTATCATAGCGTCTATTTGAGAAAACAAATATGCTGGTCTTCTCCCCAGGTTGTATCTCTCTTCACCAGCCGAGAGCAGAAGCAGTATGCTGCGGCCGGTGCAGTGGCAGAGGAGGTGCTGACTTCCATCAGAACTGTGGTTGCCTTTGGAGGGGAGCACAAGGAAGCCGAGCGGTGAGTGTTCATATCTTGATCAACTGTTGGCCTCTCTATCATTGGATATTCTCTCCTTACTTTTTAGTTATAACGAGAAGCTGATAAAAGCCCAAAGGCTTGGGGCAAAAAAGGGGCTCTCTGTCGGGCTTGCCCTCGGTTTTGTGTTCTTTCTTATCTTCATAGTTTATGCTGTGGGGCTCTGGTGAGTACGTACTTTGATATTACACACATGCACACATACACACACACACACACACACAAAAGAAACACTGATTATTAAATTTATCTCTGTATGTACCAGGTTTGGTGGCTGGCTCATTTCCACAGGAAGAGTTACACCAGGAGATGCATTCACTGTAAGTGCATGTATGAAAACAATTTAACCAATCTCACACAGCACACAAAGACACACAAACAACAGAGGAAGTGGGTTCTTGTAATCTTAAGGGATTCATTTAGAACAGGAAGTGGGTCCTTGTAGTCTTAATTAAGGGATTCATTTAGAACAGGAAGTGGGTCCTTGTAGTCTTAAGTGACTCATTTAGAACAGGAAGTGGGTTCTTGTAATCTTAAGGGATTCATTTAGAACAGGAAGTGGGTCCTTGTAGTCTTAAGGGATTCATTTAGAACAGGAAGTGGGTCCTTGTAGTCTTAAGTGACTCATTTAGAACAGGAAGTGGGTTCTTGTAGTCTTAAGTGACTCATTTAGAACAGGAAGTGGGTTCTTGTAGTCTTAAGGGACTCATTTAGAACAGGAAGTGGGTTCTTGTAGTATGAAGCTAAAATCACATAATTCTCTGTAATTGAAAGTCTTTAACTTAAGTTTTAGTATAAAGTGAATGGGACTCCATACTCATGACTGAAATTCCTTCCCCCTTTCACCTCAGACGTTCTTTGCAGTGCTGATTGCAGCCTTCTCTCTTGGCCAGGCAGCCCCCAATCTGGAGAACTTACTCTCGGGTGCCGGTGCGGCAGGCACCATCTTTGAGACAATAGACAGAGTGAGTGTACAGCAAGTGAAACACACACAAGAGCTTGGGGACGAGGCTAGCCACAAGAGCTTGGGGACGAGGCTAGCCACAAGAGCTTGGGGACGAGGCTAGCCACAAGAGCTTGGGGACGAGGCTAGCCACAAGGGCTTGGGGACGAGGCTAGCCACAAGGGCTTGGGGACGAGGCTAGCCACAAGGGCTTGGGGACGAGGCTAGCCACAAGAGCTTGGGGACGAGGCTAGCCACAAGAGCTTGGGGACGAGGCTAGCCACAAGAGCTTGGGGACGAGGCTAGCCTAATGTCTTAAAACTCTGAATAGTACTGCGCACAACTAGAAGTTCATATTGCATAGCCTAATCTATCAAAAGTAGAGGTCATCATGTCCTTCTGCCTACCCCAGCAACCTCCCATCGACTCCTCCTCAGAAGAGGGGCTGGTGCCTGACAAGCTTGACAGCACAATCGATTTCAACGATGTCAGGTTCTCCTACCCAACCAGACCGGACGTACAGGTAAAGCACCTTAGACTAGGCAACCCACTAGCCTCACACCCAGCATCCCAGCTTTTCTTCGCTTGCAGTAAGAGAAAGCAAGAGGAAAAACTGGGACGCCGGGTAGGAGGCTTAGAACCCATCGAGTTAGTGGTACACTTAGCACTTGGAGCACGTACTTTCCTCAGGTGTTGGATGGACTGACTCTGAGGGTGGAGCCGGGTCAGACGGTGGCCCTGGTGGGTCCCAGTGGGTGTGGCAAGAGCACCACCATCCAGCTACTGCAGAGGTTCTACGATGTCGCTGGAGGAGAGGTCAGTCTTAAGTCACTCGGGTTGGGCATGTGAGAAAAGTTACCAGGCTCTTCCCCAGTTTGCGATTTTTCAAGGGGAGAGCCTGGGGACGAGCTCGAGGCTAGTTATCAGAGACATGATGTCTAATACATTGTTCCCTATCAAAGCTGTGTACCTCTATTCTGTGTAGTACAAAGGCAGGCACAGGTCACCTAACGTATTTTACTTTCAACAACTCTGATAATATATGATCATGAGCTATCAAGCCATGTGCGTGTAAGATATTACAGTCAGTAGAGCATACTGTGTAGTGAAAAACAATATCAATGCAACACAGGCCAATTAGCCTCGTTCCCAGTCTCCACTCCCAGCTTTTTTTCGAAGGCTGGGAGTGGAGCCGCTTTTTTTTGCAACATGCGAAAAAATGCTGGGAGTGGAGACTGGGAACGAGGCTAACACCAATAACCAAATCTGCATCTTAACAGTCTTGCAGAGGGAGTGGAGCTAAGAGCTAATCTCTAAAACATTCTCTTTATATATTTATAGGTTTTGGTTGGAGGAAATGACATTCGCAAACTGAACCTCAAGTGGCTGAGGCGCAACGTTGGGGTCGTCTCTCAGGAGCCTGTGCTGTTTGATACCACAATAGCTGAGAATATTCGCTTTGGCAGGGAGGATGCTACAATGGAGGATATTGAGCGAGCTGCCAAGAATGCAAATGCCTATGATTTCATCTCCCAGCTACCAAATGGCTTTGACACTCCCGTGGGAGAGAGGGGCACACAGCTGAGCGGAGGACAGAAGCAGAGGATTGCCATAGCCCGTGCTCTGGTGAAGGACCCCAAGATCTTGCTGCTGGACGAAGCCACCTCCGCCCTGGACACGGAGAGTGAATCCATTGTGCAGGCTGCCCTGGATCACGCACGCGAGGGTCGCACCACCATTGTGATTGCCCACCGTCTATCTACCATCAAGAATGCTGACATAATAGCCTCTGTTGAGGATGGCCAAATAGTGGAGATGGGGACACATGCGCAGCTGATCGCCAACAAGGGACTCTACTTTGAGCTGGTCACTGCCCAGGTAGGTAACAGTCTATTAATCTCACTTACGTTAAGGGCTAATGTAGACGGTCTGTCTTACCAGAGCCTCTGTTTTCCTCCCTGCAGTCCTACGCCACCGATGAGATGTTTATTGCCGGTGATGCTCAGACTGTGGTTTCGCCCAGAAGAGTTCGATCTCTCCGGTCTGAATCAGCAAGTGGACACCCTAGTCTCAGTCTCAGCCACAGTCATCTCAGTTTGCGGCGACAGACCTCGGTGCTGTCCATACCAGGAGAACTCCGGAGGCAGGTCTCGCTGAAGCAGCTGGAGGAGTGGGACAAGGAGGTACCGGTGGTCCCCCTGAGCCGCATTGTCAGGTACTGCAGCAGTTATTATAACAGTGGTAATATTTTAGAACCCCACAAGTATCGTCATCTACTGTGTAGCTGTTATAGTTGAAGATGTTTGTTATGAGAGGTGCTGAATGTGTACTTAGGCGAGTGTGATGAGTTATTGTCTCAAGCTCCAGATCACTAATATGGAACATCTATAATGTGGTCGCCTTTGGGATTTGCTGCAATGGACCCTGCCTTTGCCATTAATATTACGATGTAATGGGGGGGGGGGGAGGGAAAGTGAACACTAAATGGAGAAAATACAGAAAAACGTATAAACAAGCATGTTAGGTTTTTGGACAAGAAAACCACATCAAAGCACATGTTTGCTTGTATTTTCTCCATTTAGTGCTCCCTTTTACATTACGTCATAATGGTAAATTAAAAGGAGCTGGCTACTTTACAAAGTAACTGTCCCAAGTGGTTATAGACCGATAGACCACACTGCATGGTTATCAGTGTTTCCCCCAAGTAAAAAAAGAAAGGGGGGGGGGGGGAGGTATAATTTTTCCATGAGATCAAAGCAAATTAAACATTCCTATGACCACATCAAAGGAAACCAAGTTAGGAAAGGGGGGGGGAGGAGCACCCTGGTACCCCCCTTTGGGGGAAACACTGGTTATGTGCACATTCATTTAGCGTGCAGCTATGATCTGCTAGTGTAGAATTGGGCATAAAATGTAAGCGAAGTATTCGGGACTACCGCATGTGACCAATATTTGAGAAGGTAGCCATGTTACACAGGTAATTACCTGCTAAGAGAAGTTCCACTGTAGTATGCACTTAATTTTTTACTTCAATCCACCCATGCTGCGACTGACCATATTTTCTCTTCATTTTTCATCTTCAGGTTAAACGCAAATGAATGGTGGATCATCGTCCTTGGTGTGATCGGAGCCATGACCAACGGCGTCATCTTTCCCATGTTTGCTATTATCTTCGGTGAGATCGTGGAAGTGTTTAACCTCCCCATTGATCAGGTGTTTGACGAGATCCACCTTTGGGGTGGGCTCTTTCTTCTGTTGGGGTTCGTCTCCGGAACTGCCCAGTTTGCCAAGGTGAGAAACACACTGTACACACATACGCACATATACAGGTATGCTACTTTATGCGTTGCAGCCTTGGCAAATAGTATATTATAGCGTTTATCTGGCGAGTGATTGTAGGAATACCTATAGCTCTGAGTGTGCTATGACATCTTCTATCTCCTTTCCTCTTGCTGGTAGCAATTCTGTTTCAGTGTATCTGGTGAGAATCTGACCTCTCGGCTCCGCCTGATGTCCTTCAAGGCCATGCTGCGGCAGGACATTGGCTGGTTTGACAACGAGAGGAACTCGAGTGGCGCTCTCACCACTAGGCTCTCCAGTGATGCCGGCCAGGTTCAGGGGGTGAGTAATCACTACATTAGTAGTGTGAACTTCCATACGAGATTGAATGTAGTTACACGTACTGCAGGCATACTTGCAGCTCTTCCTGTGCAGACACGTACCCAGGGGGTCATGTAGGAAAATCCCCAAGGGGGGGGCAAAAGCACGTTGGAAGACATTTTGGTGGGGCGTGTGTATAGTGAGCAGCATTCATTTTGAAGGGTTGAGATCCCCAAGGGGGGCATAAAGTTTCCAAGGGGGGGGGGGGCGAATGCCCTTCCCCCCGCCCCCCCCCCCCCCCCCCCCTTCCCAAATGAAGCCCTGGTACCAATATTGAAAATGAGACTTCATTACTCTCTCCTCTCCCTTTGTCTCATCCTCCAGGCCACTGGCAGTCGACTGGGTACCATAGTTGAGATATTCTCAGGCCTGGTACTGGTCCTGGTTATTGGTTTCGTCTATTCCTGGCTCCTCACCTTGGTGGTCTTGGGTATACTCCCTCTCGTGATCTTTGCGGCCTTGCTGCAGGTGCAGGCGCTCGCTGGGTACGCCTCCAACAGCAAGAAGTCTCTAGAGGATGCCGGCAAGGTTGCAGTGGACTCCATTGAGAATATCCGTACGGTTGCTACCCTGGGAATCGAGGAGACCTTCTTTAACAAGTACAGGGGGCTCATACGGAAACCACATAGGTAAGCAATAGTTTGACTTGTGTACCAGTCATGTTGAAGATATGTAGTGTATGGAGGTGATGTCGCACAATAGACCCTTTTCCACTATGGTGTCATTGGGGGATAAAGTAGGCACTAAATGGAGAACATACACGGAAACATACGCGTTTTTGTGGTTTCATGTATAAAAGTTAACATGAAAGCACGAAAACAGCCATTATTTTCTCCCTTTAGTGCCTACTTTTTCGCCAATTACATTGTAGTGGAAAACGGTCTGTTTACTAGAATTAGCTACTTCTAATTTATTAACTAGTGTTTGATCTGTGTTGTTCTGTCTTTCTCTTTCCCACCCACCCCAGGCAAGCTGTGTTAAATAGCTTTGTCTATGGAATAACCTACGGCTTTTCTCAGAGTACTCTCTTCTTCATGTGTGCTATTGTGTTCCGTTTCGGAGCGTTCCAAGTCACCCGCGACTCTGGCGACATTGCCCATGAGGATTTCAGTAACATCTTCCGTGTCTTCATTGCCTTTATGTTTGGGGCTCTGAATATAGGACAGGCGGGAGCCTTTGCTCCGAACTATACCAAGGCCAGAGTTTCTGCTAACCGAATCTTTTCTCTTTTGGACCTCAAGCCTGAGATTGACAGCTACTCTGAGGAAGGTGATAAATTGGTGAGTTAATCGTATACTGGTAGTATGCATGTGCAGCAATGCCTCGTACAGTAGGAATATCCTAATTCAGCTGTTATTCTCGTGACTGGCTGAATTGCGAAAATAGTCAGCCCCCACGTACATCTGCGGGGGCTATCCCAGTTCTGGTCTGCACCCCGTGTGCAACCCAGTGTGTGATGGTGTCGGCCAAAGGTCTGCATGCATGCCCTCTGACAACAAATGCCTCCTCCGTGCGTCACAAGTCAAAGACACATCTCTCGGCAGAGGCACCGCTTTAACTGGAAATACTGAACATGCCTTACTAATGCAATTGCGTGACTAACTATTGTGTCAACATGTGATGTGTCTACACAGTTCAGAGATGCAGTACTTTGAACAGTGACATGAGCAAAGTATACAAGAGAATAATATTCTATTGCCTACTCATGACTGCCACACATATAATATATGCATACATACAAACGCTAGCTGAGATTTAATCCTACACTAGAAGATTACTTGCCTCGCACTAAGGCGCTCGGCAAATATCAACCAAAATTTCACTGTTACTTGCTGCTACGTTATTATTATAATCTTCATCTCCGTTTGACAGAATCAAGTAATTGGAGAAATTGATGTGAGCAACGCCTTCTTCCACTACCCTACTCGTCCTGAGGTCAAAGTCCTGCAAGGTCTGAGTGTGTCGGTGAAGCCGGGCAAGACGCTGGCTCTGGTTGGACCCAGTGGCTGTGGCAAGAGCACCATCGTCTCCCTGCTCGAGAGGTTCTACAACCCACGGGGTGGAAGTCTGACCCTGGATGGAAGTGAGCTGAAGGACCTGAACCTGCGATGGCTCCGCGCCCAGATTGGGATCGTGTCCCAGGAACCAGTGCTGTTTGATACTACTGCTGCAAACAACATCCGCTATGGAGCCAGTTTCAGGGAGGTTTCAGATGAGGAGGTCATTGCTGCCGCCAAAGCTGCCAATATCCACAACTTCCTAGAAGCACTTCCACAGGTATAGTTACAAGACGAAGTACTTACTTTTCTGTCCCTGTAAAAAGTCAGTTTTTTCATGCACATTTTCTGAGTCTTGATCGCTTTTTGTTCATTTCATTGCAGGGCTATAATACTAATGTAGGAGCAAAAGGCGCACAGCTGAGTGGAGGACAGAAGCAGAGGATTGCCATAGCCCGTGCTCTGGTGAGGGACCCCAGGATCTTGCTGCTGGATGAAGCCACCTCTGCCCTGGACACGGAGAGTGAGAAGATAGTCCAAGAGGCCCTGGACAAGGCCAGGGAGGGTCGTACCAGCATCGTGATCGCCCACCGTCTGTCAACCATTTACAATGCTGACTGCATCGCAGTGCTCAAGGGAGGCAAGGTGGCAGAGCTTGGAACACACTCAGAGCTTCTGGCCAAAAGGGGAATCTACTATAAACTAAATCGCTTCCAATTGGTTACCAGTGGAGACGAAGATGTCTTTGAAGATCCTCCCATAGAACTTCAGTGATATTTTGACTGACAATTTTCCATATAATTGTATAGCTAAAATTTGGTGATTAGGGTTTTCACATAATTTTTGTCCTGACTGTCTCTCCATTTCTAATAATAATGACCACACTGGTAGCTAGCTGATGTTTAATACATTTTGGCATAACACAGTAATTAACTACGTATGCAATCAAAGAACGTTAACGCTACTATACCAGCCCCACCATGGTACCGTGTCTTGATTGGTGGGCACTGGTACTCACTGCCCACTCAGCAATTATAACCATCCAGGCAGGAGGGGGGGGGGGGGGGGGAGGGAGCAACCCATACCCAGACCCCCATGCTCAGATTTTCTGACAGCCATACTGTCTTTGGCCGCAAGATAGACTTGCACCAGAGAACTAGCTATAAGCTCTACTCAGTTGAACTGGACACATAATAAATGCAGTACCATGCTTGTACCTCAGCCATAGCCACGTACCCATACTAAATAATTTAGCAGCAATAGGTCTGGGTACAAGGCTACGTCAGCCACACTCAGCTCGACCCACAGGTAGTTTTATTCTTAACCCCTCCAGCCAGAGTAAGATCCATGCATGGGGTGCATCTCACTTACTGGCTGACCCTGTCCGATGTCAATGCTCCCCACAAACTGTATTGATAATACAGCTATATACACAATAGACACACATTAGCCATGTATGCGGTGAGCTTATGAGTATGCCCCTGCAATATTATGCTTCGGGGGGGGGGGGGGGGGGGGGTTGGCCTGGGGACGAGGCTAGCTACAACGCTGTCCGGACTGTGGCATCGTTGCCAGAAGCAAGAGACCCACCGGTGATCGAACTAGCAAAGTCAAACCGGATTCATCAGTACCCTTGTACCACAGCCACACTCAGTCATCAACCCCTCCAGCTAACCTCGAGGGGATGGGCCCTAACCTAAATCCCTAATATTCAATTCATTACAGTTCAATGACTACTTCCTGGTTACCAGCCGCTTCCTGATTACAGATATAGCCTTCTTCCATATAAGGCAAGACTCACTTTGTGGTCTTAAAGTGGCTCTTTTAACATCCTCAAAGGTCAACTATTGTGGCTGGGAGCTCATATTAAACTTAGTAACATCATTACATCATGTCTGGAGCAATTATATTATGTATTTTTGGCTAAGATAGTGTGCAGGTAGCGAACAGTAATACATTAAACTACTACATACACAATAGACACGTATACAGTACAGTCAGGTATGCTGCAAATACCCATCTTTAGGGGGTATGCCCCTGCAATATTATGCTACAGCGAAGTCCAGACTGTAGCACTTGGTGTAGCCAGCTTTACATCATAGGTCCTGTCCATTCAGACAGCCAAGTTGGTTTTACCAGGCCTGGCCTCGTGGGTCAAGGTTTCGAGACGATCGGGGGTAGGTGCATGGGTGTGTGACGCCTTTCCTTGCAGGTAGTCTCACCTACGTCCGTACCAGTTCCTATGAACTCGGTGTTATACCAGGTCTCTTTGTGGCTGGGCACCATGACGGCGATGGAGTCCGGGTGCAGCGTGGGCACCACTCCACAGGCTGGCTTCACAATACCCTTGCTGCAGCCGTAGCGTGAAGTATTCCCTTGCAAGTGCACACTCTTTTTGGGCATCTGCAGGATAGCGTAATGAAATTGTAGACGTTTCAGTCACGGACTCACAAGTGCACTGAATCCCCACTCATGTGGGAGCAAGTGGTGGTTTAGCCTCGTTCCCAAGCTCTAGTGGAGGGGAGAGTAGTTACTCCACCCACGCAAGAGCCTGGGAACGAGACTAGTGGTGGTTTTGAGACCGGTGTTCATACTTACTGACGAAACTAAATGGGTGCTAATTTATAAGTCTACCAGCTTGCTTTCCTAAAAGTTGCTGTGGGTCTTTGGGCTGGTGAGGACGTTTCTCCAGTGCAGGGCCCAGTACAAAGGACCTGTCTCGTGTATACTATGATATACTAACTGTTTACTATGATATACTAACTGTATACTAACTGTATACTATGATATACTGACTGTATACTAACTGTATACTATGATATACTAACTGTATACTAACTGTTTACTAAGATATACTAGCTGTTTAATATACTAGTTATATACTAGCTGTATACTAGCGTTTTGGGGGGGAGGGGAGGGAGTAGTACAAAACGCTAGTATACACAGTTCACTGAGAAAGACATTTAGCATGCAGTGCCACACGATTATATTGAAACAGGTAGTGTATCCTGCAAGAATGTTGATCTAGAAACCTTTCCATCCTCCAATCGATGACCCAAATATATGCCACTTACTATTGATGTCTATTTGAAGCAAACTGAACTCATATCCTCTAATGCCACATAAACATCCTCTAATCAATGACCCCAGTATGCCACATACACATAGATGTCTGCTTTGAAGTCAACAGTACCCTAAATGAATGGTTCACTAGTACTAGCCTCATTCCCAGGCCACACCCCCTCACAAAAAGGGGGTTGGAGCCTGGGTACGAAGCTAGGTAAAGCCAATACGAGTAAACTTGCTGTGTACCTATGTACCGTAAGTCAGTGTTTACCAGAGGAATGAACGGTGTGCTGAGAACAAACATACCTGGTAGGCTTGCCTCATGGAGGAAGCCTGGCTGTATGATGGAGGCTTCCTGAGGGTCCCAGAGCTGCCCTTGAGGGGAGGCAGCTGGCCTGAAGGGGACAAAAGAGGGGGGGAGGAAAAGAAAGTAAACATCTTGTTATTCTGGTACTACTCTTCTGTTACACACACCTAAACCCATAATGTGTTATAGTCTGATTGATTAGGTCCTAGGGGTATGAAGTGGTTTCTTTGTATTTGCAAGTTTTGTGTTTATTGTGTGTATGTAACCTGTACTTGTGCACTGCACACGGTGAAGAGCATGGCTGTATGCGTTCACGTTAGGGCGGTCTATTTTGTGTGTCCAATTGTGTACTGATTGTGACTCATAAGCTCTACAGGACTGGGCATTCAATTTCAGCTAATTTACTTGCAGTCGGGGGAATGAAGTTTTTTCAATCTGGCAATGACCAACTCTGAGAATGCAGTTTCTCACTCTAGGGACATATACTGTATAGTACCTTGTTGCATGCCTGTGTAGTCATCCTGGTAGGTGGATTTGAGCTGCCGCTGGGCTATCAGCTCCTCTGGCTTGAGCTCGGCTGTGGCCGCACGAAGCTCCTCCATGATGGGCGGGAAACGAGAGGGCAACCTCCACACCATGAATGCCTGATGGGGGAGGACATGTTGCGTACATTGTAGCTGCAGCTAGCAACTCTCCTACTTCATAGCTTTTTACTCTGCAGCTGTGTGCAAAAGTTATTGTGGAGTACGTAAGGGAGGCTATTAGTTAAAGGTATGATGTAATCTCTGTAGATATTTTAGTAATAGACCGGTATGTGGGCTACCAAGTTCTTCCATATTTGGATAAATACTTAAACTGAACAAAGATAAGTACATTCCGTCAAGATGCTGCTATATACCAGTTTTTTTCCATATTTGGAAGAACATCTAAATCTTGGTTCTTCCATTTTTGGACATTTAATGACATTATTACACAACGCTACTTACTTCGGAGGGGTGGGGGTTATTGTGTCTGGTTCCAGAGGAGGTACCGGAACAAACACATGGCGTGTGAACCAGGGACTTGGGGCCGTAGTCACATTGGTAACTAGGGAGAGTCTTTGGGTATCTGTCCACACAAGTAAACAGTTTGGTCGAACGGGGCCTGGGGGTACAAACACAGACGCTATTAAAAAAATAGGACTGGCCAGCAGAAAGTGCATAAGTTTATATGTAGCCTGGCCCCACCCCTAATACAAAATCGAAATTATTGAAATTCGACTTCCATGTTACAGCATGTACCTGTTTTCTACGTTTCTCCTGGTCGTGGACTGTCTGAAGGCACTTTTGAGGTTTTTTCTGCTCTGGGGTGTCCTGTTGGTGCAAGTTGCTCCCGAAACAGTCATCATCTTGAAGTGAGTAAAATTAATGTAGCTTAAGAGTGAATATTCGAATAAGACTTGTGCAAAGTAAACCTAGTCCTTTTGCGCGCGTTGCGCGTCTGTTAGCTAGCTACGCGCATGCGCAATTGTTAATAACGTTCGAACGTAGCTAGTGCAGTGCATGCACTATTTTTAGAAACTTCCGGAGTATACGGCGACCTTTGAATGCTGATGCAAGAGCCGCATCCGCATTGCACGCCACTTAAAAACGGTAAGCAAAAACGTATTATTATTTTTCAAGACCAAAACTGTAAACTACAGCTGCTAGCTTCATTTGATTTTCTGAACGACTGCATGCACTGAGGTTAGTGTCGCCGTCATTGATACCGTATGGGCAATTCGACTGTGCGAGCGGCCAGTAAATTAGTTGAGCCTAGGATTATTATTGCAATATTATTTAATGCGGCGCTGGCAATATTAGTCTCCTGCAGATTCTGTGATGTCCCAGTCAAAGGCCCAGCAAGCTGAGCTGGGAGTTGGAGACATGGAGAAAGGAACCACTTGGTCCTCTAGTCCCAGCCCCCATCTAAATTTTACTGGAGTGAATTCCCAAGATGAAGAATCTGGAGTTGGGGTGGGAATCAGAAACGGTATCCCCGGGAAACCAGTGCAACCCAAGAAGACGAATGGCAAGAAGTATGTTGTTTATCACTGCATGCTCTCCTGATTCTCAGCATGTAGACATGCAGCTAGCCAAGGCAGTTAGTTAGGGCAGGAAATAGCTATTGTATGACAATTGAAAGGGATAAGTCTGTGCACTTGGCAATGTGATTACTTACTGGTGCTTCTTATCATTTATTGACTTCCTGAGCAGCAAGGATGAAAAGGCCAAAGCAGATGCAAATGAGAAAAAAGAGGAAGAGGAGGCAAAGCCCAAGCCTGTTAGCGTCTTTAAGTTGGTGAGCTATGTGTGCTGCACTGTCATGGTCATTGAATTGAACTGCTATGTGGTTATTATTGAAGCAGTACATTTTATGTAAATACTTAGCTAGCTGCATGACCACTGGCATGTCCTCTATATTCCCCTCCAGTTTCGCTATGCCACAACATTTGATCTACTCCTCATGTTCATCGGTACCCTGGTAGCCATTGCCCATGGCGCTGCCTTTCCTCTTGTAACCTTCCTCCTTGGAGAGGTCACAGATGCCTTCATCAATCGTGCTGCCACCCAGACCTATGCTGATCCAAACAACTCTATGGCTCTTTCATGTGCTGCTATGACTGTAGCTGACCTCGCCAGTGTCTCCCTTGCGAATTCCACGGATGCTGTTTTGAACAGCATCTCAACTGGTACTGCAGATTGCAACGCTAATGCATTTGGTGTGACTCTCGAGGATGTTCTGCAGACTTGCTTTCGTGACAACAGCGAGTGTCTGACAAATAGTGAATTCTTTGACACCGTAAACGGGCTTGTATATGGATTTGTAGGTATCGCATTTGGTGCATTGATTGCAGGTTTCACCCAGATCTCGTTTTTCCAAGTTGCTTGTGAGCGCCAGGTGAAAAGAATCCGTCTCCACTACTACCGATCTGTGCTGCGACAAAACATGGGATGGTTTGACACTAACCCCAGTGGGGAGCTCTCCAGCAGGCTATCAGAGTAAGCCCCCTGCTTGCAAAATGATATTTTATTGATTCCAAGTGCATGACACTCTTCCTCCCTCGATCCCTATGCAGTGACATTGAGAAGATCCATGATGGAATTGGCGACAAACTCTCCCTCTTCATCCAATGGATTTCCACCTTCTTTGCTGGGTTCATCATTGGCTTCACCCAGGAGTACCGTTTGACCCTCGTTCTCCTGGGCTTTACCCCCTTCCTAGCCATCGCTGGAGCCATCATGGCAAAAGTAAGAACTGTTTTGTGGAAATCTTGCAATGCTTACTTACTTAGGGTGTTCTACAAGCAGTAAATTTTCTGTGCAACCTACATCTAGGTAGCTGCATGGCTGTCACAAGACTGCACTGTAGATACAATTTTAGCATCTTAGAATGACATAGTTGCTCTTGAATCATGGCTGGAATATGTATCGTAGCATATTTGAGAAAATATGTTTGTCTTCTCCCCAGGTTGTATCTGCCTTCACCAGCCAGGAGCAGAAGCAGTATGCTGCAGCTGGAGCAGTGGCAGAGGAGGTGCTGACTTCCATCAGAACTGTGGTTGCCTTTGGAGGCGAGCAGAAGGAAGCCGAGCGGTGAGTGTTCATATCTTGATGCTAAATCAAATGTTGACCTCTGCTATCATTGGATATTCTCTCCCCACATTGTAGTTATGACCAGAAGCTGAAAAAAGCACGAAAGCTTGGGGCAAAAAAGGGGCTCTCTGTCGGGATCAGCCTTGGCTTTGTGTTCTTTCTTGTTTTTATGGTTTACGCTGTGGGATTCTGGTGAGTATGCTATTACACATACACACATGTACACACACACATACACACACGCACACACATACTTAAACCGAAACACTGACATTCAATTTTATTTCTGTACGTATCAGGTTTGGTGGCTGGCTCATCTCAGAAGATACAGTTCCAGCAGGAGGTGTACTCACTGTAAGTACTTGTTGTACGAAAATAAGTGAACCATCCACACACAACACATAATTATAAAGAGCATACAATACATAAAGACTTGTAAAAAGAACAGAAGAAGTGGGTTCTTGTTGGCTGCGTATCACCTTGGGAGGTGATATGTCGCCAAGTTGTTAAAGTATTTGACTGTCTACAAATTAAAGCTAAAATCTAATTCCTTGCCTAACGTGAATGGGACTCCATGCTCGTGACTGAAATTCCTTCCCCCTTTCACCTCAGACGTTCTTTGCAGTGTTGATTGGAGCCTTCTCTCTTGGCCAGGCAGCCCCCAATCTGGAGAACTTACTTGCAGCTGCCGGTGCTGCAGGCACCATCTTTGAGACAATTGACAGAGTGAGTGTACATGCCCATCTCTCTCTAGGAGATTTCTGGGATTGGAAGTCAATCTTGTTGCGTAGTCTATATAGTTCCTTGTAGGTGCCAAACCTACTGCTCATTTTGTGAGGTAGCAACGTTTACGAGCCATGTGACTTGAATGATAAGATTACTGCCTAATGTCTTAAAACTCGAGTGCTTAAAATAGTACTGCACACTACTACCAAGTAAATAGCGCTTGTGAAATTTATCATGTCGTTCCACCTACCCCAGCAACCCCCCATCGACTCTTCCTCAGAGGATGGACTGGTGCCTGAGAAGTTGGACAGCACAATCCAGTTCAACAATGTCAGGTTCTCCTATCCAACCAGACCTGATGTACAGGTAAAGCACCTCAATACTAGTACACACGTATGCAGCTGCATATGCCTAAGTAGAAACTACTTCTGGCTTTTATATGATGTCATCAGTTTAGCCATATCCGAACTGGAATTATGGGTTATGTAATCAGTAATTGATCCCGGCATCATAGCACGTGATAGGGTGTACAGAATAGTGTGTATCACACTGAAGCCACATTATTTTTTATTGACCAAACTAAGGACCCAGAAATCAGTGATATACGCTTTGCACTTAGAGCAGTAACTCCTGCTTTCCTCAGGTGTTAGATGGTCTAAGTCTGAAGGTGGAGGTAGGACAGACGGTGGCCCTGGTGGGTCCCAGTGGGTGTGGCAAGAGCACCACTGTTCAGCTGCTGCAGAGATTCTACGATATTGATGGAGGAGAGGTCAGTCTTAAGTCACTTAGGCTGGATTGGACTACAACTAGCCTCACTCTGCATCTCAACGGTTTTGCAGAGGGTGTGGGTCTAAGACCTAAACTTTAAAATGTTTTCTACACATGTTTATAGATTTTGGTTGGAGGAAAAGACATTCGCAAACTGAACCTCAAGTGGCTGAGGAGCAATATTGGGGTTGTGTCTCAGGAGCCTGTGCTGTTTGACACTACAATAGCTGAGAATATTCGCTTTGGCAGGGAGGATGCTAGAATGGAGGATATTGAGCGAGCTGCCAAGAATGCAAATGCCTATAATTTCATCTCCCAGCTACCAAGTGGCTTTGACACTCCCGTGGGAGAGAGGGGCACACAGCTGAGTGGAGGACAGAAGCAGAGGATTGCCATAGCCCGTGCGCTGGTGAGGGACCCCAAGATCTTGCTGCTGGACGAAGCCACTTCTGCCCTGGACACGGAGAGTGAATCCATTGTGCAGGCTGCACTGGATCACGCACGCGAGGGTCGCACCACCATTGTGATTGCCCACCGTCTATCTACCATCAAGAATGCTGACATAATAGCCTCTGTTGAGGATGGCCGCATAGTGGAAATGGGCACGCACACTGAGCTAATGGCCAATAAGGGACTCTACTTTGAGCTGGTCACTGCACAGGTAAGAAACAGTCTATTAATCTCACTTACGTTAAAGAACTAATGTAGACAGTCTGTCTTACCAGAGCTCCATTTTCATCCCTGCAGTCCTACGCCACTGATGAGGTATTCATTGCTGGTGAAGCTCAGCATCTGTTTTCACCCAAGAGACTCCAATCCCTACGGTCTGAGCGTGCATCCACGAGTGGTCCCCCTGGTCTCGAATACCAGCTGAGTCTGCAGCGGCAGAGCTCAGTGGTCTCAGTGACCGGAGGCTCCCAACCAGAACTCCGGAGGCAGGTCTCACAGAAGCAGCAGGAAGAGTGGGACAAGGCGATACCGGAGGTCCCCTTGAGCCGCATTATCAGGTACTGCAGCAGTTGTATAACAGTGTTAAATATTGAGTGAAGATGTTTATTATGAGAGATGCTGAATGTGTAGGCGAGTGTGATGAATTATTGCCTCAAACTCCAGACCACTGATACGGAACACCTATAATGTGGTCGCCTTTGGCATCTATCAAAGCGGCTGCAATAGAGAGGTGGCTGCTTTATAAAGTAACTATCTCAAGTGCCCATAGTCCACACCAAAAGATAATGCATGAATATTTGCATTACATGCACAAACATTTAGCGTGCAATTACAATCTGCTAGTATTGAGGTGCATGTTCATGTAATGTATGTGTGAAGCATTTGTGGCCACTAAATTTGACATGTTATATGGGCGAATGATTTGTACTTCAATCCAGCTGCACTGCCATTGACCATGCTTTTCTCCATATTTCTATCGTCAGGTTAAATGCAAAGGAATGGTGGCTCATTGTCATTGGTATACTGGGAGCTATGATCAATGGCAGCATCTTTCCCCTCTTTGCTGTCTTCTTCGGTGAAATCCTGGAAGTGTTTGGCCTCCCCTCTGAGCAGGTGTTTGATGAAATTCATCTCTGGGCTGGACTATTTGTCTTGCTGGGGGTGGTCTCCGGAATTTCACAATTCTCCAAGGTAGGAGACCCCCTTTACACACACATACACACGTTTGCTACATCATGTATAGTACCAACATGCCTTGAGGTACATTGTAGATTATAGTGTTTAAGCATAATTATAGCAAGTGATTATAGGAATACCTATAGCTCTGAGTGTGCTATGATATATTTTATCCTCCTGTCCACTTGCTGGCAGCAATTCTGTTTCAGTGTATCTGGTGAGAATCTGACTTCTCGGCTCCGATCAAGGTCCTTCAAGGCCATGCTGCGTCAGGACATTGGCTGGTTTGACAACGAGAGGAATTCGAGTGGCGCTCTCACCACTAGGCTCTCCAGTGATGCCGGCCAGGTTCAGGGGGTGAGTAAAAACTACATTAGTAGTGTGAACTTCCATACAATTGAGTCAGTAGGCATACATGTGTTCTTTGAGTGCAATATTCCAGAGATGTGGCGTACCAATATTGAAAAGTTTCATTACTCTCTCCTCTCCTTTCTCTCATCCTCCAGGCCACTGGCAGTCGACTAGGTACCATAGTTGAGATGTTCACAGGCCTGGTACTGGTCCTGGTTATTGGCTTTGTCTATTCCTGGGTCCTCACTTTGGTGGTCTTGGGTATTGTCCCTCTCATGATGGTTGCAGGCGTGCTGCAGCTGAAAGCACTCTCTGGGTATGCCGCCAACAGCAAGAAGACTCTAGAGAATGCCGGCAAGGTTGCAGTAGACTCCATTGAGAATATCCGTACGGTTGCTACCCTAGGAATCGAGGAGTCCTTCTTTAACAAGTACAAGGGGCTCATACGGAAACCACATAGGTAAGCAATAGTTTCACTTCTGTACAGTATACTGTAAAAGAGGTGACGGATAGCTGCCCATTCACTAAAATTACTAATGCTGTTGCTCATTTATTAACTGATCAGCGTTCTTCTATATATCTCCCCACACCCCACCCACCCCAGGCGAGCTCTATTAAATAGCTTTGTCTATGGAGTGACGTATGGCTTTTCTCAGAGTATTCTCTTCTTTATGTACGCTATTGTGTTTCGTTTTGGAGCCTTCCAAGTCACGCAGGACCCTGGCCACATTGCTCATGCTGAATTCGAAGACATCTTCCGTGTCTTCACTGCCCTGGTGTTTGGGGCTCTGAGTATAGGACAGGCGGGAGCATTCGCTCCGAACTATGCCAAGGCTAAGATTTCTGCTAACCGAATCTTTGCTCTTTTGGACCTCAAGCCTGCAATTGACAGCTACTCTGAGGAAGGTGATAAATTGGTGAGTTATCCAACCACTTTCCACTCTTACTTGCTGCTACCAAAAAGTGCCATTTTTTTACTATTTCATGCAATGTTTTGACAGGATCAAGTAACTGGAGAAATTGATGTGAATGACACCATCTTTCACTACCCTACTCGTCCTGAGGTAAACGTACTGCAAGGTCTGAGTGTATCAGTGAAGCCAGGGCAGACACTGGCTCTGGTTGGACCCAGTGGCTGTGGCAAGAGCACTGTTGTCTCTTTGATTGAGAGGTTCTATAACCCAGTGGCTGGAAGTCTGACCCTGGATGGAAGTGATCTAAGGGAGCTGAACCTGCGATGGCTCCGCTCCCAGATTGGGATTGTGTCCCAGGAACCAGTGCTGTTTGATACTACTGCTGCAAACAACATCCGCTATGGGGCCAACTTCAGGGAAGTCTCAGACGAGGAGGTCATTGCTGCCGCCAAAGCTGCCAATATCCACAACTTCCTAGAATCACTTCCACAGGTATCTATAATTACAAGACGATGCACTTACTTTTCTGTCCCTGTAAAAAGTCAATTTTTCATGCACATCTTCTAAGTCATGATCACTTGCATTTATTTCCTGTTGCAGGGCTATAATACTAATGTAGGAGCAAAAGGTACACAGCTGAGTGGAGGACAGAAACAGAGGATTGCCATAGCCCGTGCTCTGGTGAGGGACCCCAAGATCTTGCTGCTGGATGAAGCCACCTCTGCCCTGGACACGGAGAGTGAGAAGATAGTCCAAGAGGCCCTGGACAAGGCCAGGGAGGGTCGTACCAGCATCGTGATCGCCCACCGTCTGTCAACCATTTACAATGCTGACTGCATCGCAGTGCTCAAGGGAGGCAAGGTGGCAGAGCTTGGAACACACTCAGAGCTTCTGGCCAAACGGGGAATCTACTATAAACTAAATCGCTTCCAATTGGTTGCTAATGGAGAGGAGGCCGCAGTTGGGGAGGATGTCTTTGTAGCTGCTCCCATAGACATCCAGTGATATTCTGACTGACAATCTGTCTATAATTTAAACATTTCAGTCTATACATGTAGTTATCACTAGAATGAGCCAGTCTATACTCTCTTTATCTCTGCATTCTAATCCACATGATATTAAACACACTGGATTACTAGCTATATTAATTGTGATTGTAGCTATTGTTGATGGATGCAATGATGGATTTGCAAACATAGCCTCGTGACCGTTAAATATCACGTGAACATTAATAGTCTTTCACAAACGTAACCGATGGCTGGAATCATAGATAATTGGCTGTTTATGTTCGAACTAGCCCCACCCCCCAAAGGGGTGGGGCACTACATGCATATAGACGTGCTCTATTATCTATGGCAGGAGCTGATGAGCGCCGAAGGCGCTCATCAGCTCCTGTCCTGTCTATGGTTACATTGTTGGGGCAAGAAATCACACGACTTTTGGGTCACGCCTACTCTTACAGTTCAGTACACTAGAGTATGGGCACGAGACGTCCAGATATCCCGTGCAAGCGGTTCGGGATCGAATTAAATGCAGGCCTTCGTGCATGCCCGCCGGCAGGCCCAGCCTGGCTGCCCCATAAGCATTGGCGGTTATTCTTCCTGGCGGCGCTTAAAATACTTTCACTGTTCATTGGACAGAGTTGCAAATTGAGCCGAGTTTTACGCGCGAAACTCGTACGTACAAAAACTGGCTGCAATTGTTCGCTTCTTCACTTTTGAGTGTCACGGCTGTGCGGATTTTCAAACTTATTAGACGACTGTCCTATCCACTGATGTAGTTTAAGTCTCCTGCCCTCTTCCAGCCATCGCAAGACTGCGAGAGTTCCCACGTCAACCGCCACCATCCTATCAAGCCCTGACATCTCAACTCCGCCCTACTCCGACATCTCAACTCCGCCTACCAAGCACCCACTCTGCATCTGACATCTCAACTCAAGCAAGTTAATTAGCTACTAGGGCGTGAACGTCTGGGGAAGACTAGCTTCTGCTCCGGAATGTATTTAGCCGAGCAGCCGCGTGCAGATGTTTAACAGTGTCCAGTGCATCTCAGCCTCAGGAGACTAGCCGGTACAGCTCTACAACGTTTCTAAAATTACATGTAAGTTGGTTAAACATAATTTGAGCATAGATAGCACTTATGCACTGAGTAAAGGCACTCTTGGTATAAATATTATGCACTCTTGTACAAAAAAATTTAATAGCTATAAGGGATCTTTACGGTGTGGGCTAGCTGTGAAGGTGTTGCTATGATATGAGCTGTCATCCTGTTTCTCTAGCTACACGGCTCAGCTGGCACTGAGCAATCATGTCCGACCAGGCCTATCACCTTTGGACGGACCAGCAAAAACAGGGTCCATCACCCATTGAGATCACCATTGTTGCCCCCGAAGAGGACGAGTCCTCAGGAGAAGCAGCTGCCATTAAAGGAACTGCTGCAGAGCCGAATACTAGCAATGAGCCCCTTCTGGAACCGAAGTTAGCGGAGAGTGAATCTCCCAGTCTCCCACGAGTGAGGCTGTCCTCGCAATCTTATCGAGATGCAGTAGGAGGAAGACCCTCCATTGCAGAGAAACACAGGTATAGTCTATACACTCTCTGAGACTTTATCTACTGGTGTGTTCATCATGGAAATTACCAACCAAAGCAAGCATTTTGTTTCATTAGCTGTTCAACTGCCATCCTAGGTGGCAATGGCATAGCCTCGTAGCCAGCCAGGCCTCCCCTCGTAGCCAGCCAGGCCTTCCCTCGTAGCAGCCAGGCCTCCCCTCGTAGCCAGCCAGGCCTCCCCTCACAGCTTTTTTAGCTAATGACAGTGACAATACTCACTGGGCTGTGCAAACAATACAAAAATGATAATGGCATGTAAAACCAGACCCACAGAGATATACGTATGATACTATACAAACAACGACGAAAAAAATGGTGGCAAGCATGCAATTGTAGTTGCATGATGGCTGCAAAGATTCATGATGGCTGTAAAATTCATAGTGCTGCACATATTGTACGTCCTGTTCCCTAATTCCTTGTAATGCTAAGCTAGGGTCTACCTTCTTGACAAATTCAGCTTTTGTTTGTGAGGGTAAGTGAGTGCTTGCGAGAGAATGTCTGTAGCTTACATATACTTGAGAGGCAGGCAGAGGTTGAAGTTCGGATAGTCAAGTCAATCAAGCTGCGAAGTAGTCTTTGCTGTTAGCTAGCTAAAGGATCCCACAAAGTGCAAACACAAACATATCCTCTTCCAAACAATGGCTGATTGTGGGATGTACATAATTAATTGCTATTAATAATTTTTTGATTCCCAGAAAAGCCCCGGAGGAGGAGACGGAGACTGAGCCCCCAAAGGCAGTTGGCTATGTCAAGCTGGTAAGGCTAAGGCTGACTAAAATTAAATATAAAGTTTCTCATCACTCTTTCAACAAGCGTTTCCGCACTGTGCTTGGTATACACACGGCTGTTCCGGACATTGGCATATGCCCAGAGCTTCGAAGACAGTAGGATAACAAGCTTTGCTATGATGTCATAGTGAGTCGTGGACCGGACACCATTGGAGCGGGTACCAAAACACGACAAATTCTTGTATACTAAACCACACCCACCCATTATGCCATCACATGATTGCCGCAGCACATAAAAACTCCTGCTTCAGTTTCTTACAACGTGAGAAACTAATAATTAATTTTGCTTGGCCTAAAGGATAAACTTTTGCTCTCAGTAAAAGTTTTCTGGAGTGCACGTTGATAAAAGAGCTCTCCTGTCTGTTCACTCCCACCTTCAGTTGCGGTATGCCACTGCATTTGATTGGCTACTGATGCTACTGGGGACCATCAGTGCAGTTGCACATGGCACGGCCTTCCCTGGGGCCATGCTGGTGTTCGGGGACATCACAAATGCCTTCGTGAACCACGAAGCATCAAGAACGCTGGCCAACGACAACAGTGTCAGCCTGACTCTCCAAAACTCCACGGTGGTTGCAATCAACTTTCAGAATCTCACGGGAGGAAACGTTGATTGTAGTGTTAGTTACACCATCGAAGATTTGCAGTTGTCTTTTACTCTGGGGGACGTTCTCACTATGATTTTCGGGAACGAAGCTCGCTGCTTGGACGACGACGCTTTCATCTCTGACATCAACCGATTCATCTACATCTTTCTCGGAATTGCCGGAGGAGCATTCTTAGCTGGTTGGGTCCAAGTATGGCTATTTCAAATGACTGCCGAGCGTCAGGTGAGGAGAATCCGACTGAGCTACTACCGGGCCATTCTGCGACAGGATATCAGCTGGTTTGATGTCAATTCCAGTGGGGAACTCTCTAACAGGCTTACAGAGTAAGTGCCCCTAGGAGATTGGAAGAAGAGTAAGAGTGTGTGAAAATCCCTCCCCCCCCCCCCTTCTTTTCAGTGATACAGGCAAGATATATGCTGGCATTGGAGACAATACGGCAATTTTGATCCAGTGGGTGACTACCTTTTTTGCCGCCTACGTGGTGGGCTTCATTCGGGATTGGAGGCTCGCTCTTGTGTTACTGGGACTGACCCCCTTTCTGGCCGTTGCGGCAGCCGTCTTCTCCAAGGTAACGTTGCTGCTGTAGTGTGGAATTTAACCGTGGAATATTCACTGAACATTGTCACCAGAACCATACTGATAAGAGCTCTTCACTTGCAAGCTTTCATCCTGCTAAGTGTGCCAGTGCGCAACACGATCAATTGTTGCCCTCGTGATTATGTATGGTGATATCATTGTGGTATCATCGTGGTATCATCGCAGTATCATTCTTACTGTACGCCAGGTTGGAGCAGTCTTTACGGCTAAGGAGCAGAAGCAGTATGCTGCGGCCGGTGCAGTGGCAGAGGAGGTGCTGACTTCCATCAGAACTGTGGTTGCCCTCGGAGGGGAGCACAAGGAAGCCGAGCGGTGAGCTCACAGCGGTGTGTTCCCATTACAAGCTTAAGGAAAAGGTCTAGGAATCAGACTAGAGCAATGGCAAGTCTCGGGGTCAACCAGAGCTCTGATCTGAAAGGCTGAGCAGCATGGTGGAACTGCTAAGTTTGATTAACCAACCCTTGCCTCTACCCAGACCCTCATACCCAGAGGCTAGGTTAATTAACCTAATATGGGCATGAAGATCCTAGCAGTACGGTGTAACGCTAGACTCTTACCAATTATTCTCAAAACTTAATTTAGTGTACAAAGAAGTCCAAACACCATTTGATTGACTCCACGGAAATACCAGTACCTCCCCTCTTCACATATTTTTCAAAGTCAAAATATCTGCTTCATTTGACATTAGGTGGACCTCCCGTGATAGTGCCCCTGTAGGCCTTCTAGCCTATTTTGGGAGAAAATGCCATAAACTTATCTACTTGTACTTTTACCTTCAGCCACACAGTCATGCATTATTGAGTACTCATTATACAAATCAACCAATTTGGCTTTCAGCCCTGTTGGTACCCTAGCCCTGTATAGCTACAGGAAATGGTGGTAGTGGTGATAGCCACTAACAGTTACAGAGACAAATATGGTGAATGTTTTGATCTCAGGATTAGTACAAAGTCAACCAGAGCTCTGATCTGAAAGGCTGAGCGGCATGGTGGAACTGCTAAGTTTGATTAACCAACCCTTGCCTCTACCCAGACCCTCATACCCAGAGGCTAGGTTAATTAACCTAATATGGGCATGAAGATCCTAGCGGTACGGTGTAACGCTAGACTCTTACCAATTATTCTCAAAACTTAATTTATGAAGACCCAGTGTACAAAGAAGTCCAAACACCATTTGATTGACTCCACGGAAATACCAGTACCTCCCCTCTTCACATATTTTGCAAAGTCCAAATATCTGCTTCATTTGACGTTTGGTGGACCTCGCGTGATAGTGCCCCTGTAGGCCTTCTAGCCTATTTTGGGAGAAAATGCACAGACCCATAAACTTATCTACTTGTACTTTCAACTTCAGCCACACAGTCATTCATTATTGAGTACTCATTATACAAATCAACCAATTTGGCTTTCAGCCCTGTTGGCACCCTAGCCCTGTATAGCTACAGGAGTGGTGATAGCCACTAACGGGAGGTTGAGGCTAGGTACAGAGACAAATATGGTGAATGTTTTGATCTCAGGATTAGTACAAAGTCATTTGTTGGGTATCAGCTTGTGTAACACCATTCAATACTGGTACTCACAAAGGAAGAGGCTACATGTAGTTGTGATAAGTTTCTCAGGCTGCTTTAGGCCTCAGGAGGTATCTTTGATTGGTGTCTTACACGTAGCTACGATGGTCTGTTGGAGGCTGCTAAGAAGTTTGGCGTGAAGAAGGGCGTTGCTCTTGGGGTCAGTCTGGCGCTGGTGTACTTCCTCATCTTCGTCACTTACTCCCTATCATTCTGGTGAGTTGTAGGCAGACCAGTCTAGCCTGTGGTGTTCACATGTTCCCACATGTGTTATATTTAACGGTGATGTTTTATTCTGCAGGTTTGGTGGCTATCTGGTGTCGCAGGAGACGGCTCAGGCTGGAGACGTGATCACCGTAAGTATTATGGCTACGCAAAGTAAACGAACTTTCACTTTACCAATACCTTGGACCTTGTAACCATGAAGGTGTACATGGTCCAAGGCTATAGATGAAGCTTGAAGAGTGTTAGTTTGTTACTTAAATTGGGACACGGCAGTGAACTCCTACAGGTTCACATGGATAAGTGGGTTATGTGTGCGAAATTGTTTGTGGTGTCACACGTATCCATGTGTGCTCTCAATATTAATGGAAGATGTCATTGGCTGTGTGTAGGGTGGCCGGTACAGGATGTGTACTCCTTGGTTGTTTGGTTGTTTAGTCTACAATGGGTAGTTGCCAAACACTAGCAAGTTGAAGGTGAAAATAATATTATTTTTGCCTTCGACTTGCTAGTGTTGATTATATTATAATCAATGATCAATAAACAAACAGCCCATCTGGCAGCATTACCTAGCTCTTTCTCCCTCCCCTCACCCCTCACCCCTCTCCCTCTCCCCCCTCCCCCCCCCTCCCTCCTTTCCTTCCCCTTTCCCCTCCTCTGTCCATTTTCAGGTGTTCTTTGCCATTCTTGTCGGTGCCTTCTACCTGGGTCAGGCCGGTCCCAACTTCCAGAACCTGGCCACGGCCGCTGGTGCTGCTGGCGTCATCTACGACACCATTGACAGGGTATGCCCTCGTGGCTGGGTACATTAAGTTGATGGAGTGGACTAGTCAACTGCCAGGCCATTCTCCAGTACTCCTAAAAAAAAAAAAGAATTGCAGGCTTTCTAGAGGGGTCTGCATGGGGCATGTCTCCGGAGGAATTTTTGAAGTATAGATGCTCTGTGATTGCTTCTGGTGGCCCAAAAGGCTGGGAAAAGTATCTACTAGTTGTACCACTGAAGCCATATACTTTACAAAGGCACAGCATGCGACTAAGACCACGGAAAAGCGTGGTCTTAGTAAGTCACTAAGACGCTGCCCTCCTAATTCGATTACAGACTGGCTGACCTCTGTCCCCCTAATTCGATAAACGAAGCCATTCACGTGGTACAAGTTGGTAATACAACTCTGTCCATATACACTTCTCGAAGTTAAACCACCTCCACCTGTATTACCTTAACAATTTATTGCGTGGGAAAGTAACTATATTCACTTTACCTGCGACTCACTTGCTGCAAAATTCTCCACGAGTAAGAACCCAAGCTCACTGAGACGACAGTTAGCTCTCTAGGCTCTAGGCGAGCGTAATGGTTGGTTTCCACTCTGAGTGGCATATAGAGTACATCATCAACTGCTAGTCACTTTTAAACTGCTAGGCTCTAGGCGAGCGTAATGGTTAGTTTCCACTATGAGTGGCATATAGAGTACATCATCAACTGCTAGTCACGACAGTTAGCTCTCTAGGCTCTAGGCGAGCGTAATGGTTGGTTTCCACTCTGAGTGGCATATAGAGTACATCATCAACTGCTAGTCACTTTTAAACTGCTGCCAAGGAATTACAATTCCCATAAGAATACTTTGAGGTGGTGCCAAGAATTACCGTTTGGCGAGACGGATCTGAAATTGGGCCAAGAATTTTATCTTTAAATGGTGTGACGTTAGTTACTGTACGCACACCAGTAAATGCTGTATATGTCAATTGGAGAGAGCATGTCACTCGTGATCTCTCCAGTTCAGTCAGCTAACCCTCGGAGAGAGACAATCAGCTGGAGTCGCCCGAGACCAATAGACAATATCTTCCGCTCCTCTACTGTAGGTCATCCAGTGGCTTAGTGGTACGAGTGCCTGACTAGTACTCAGGAGGTGTTGGATTTGGTTCCCGGCTGGATCCCAGATGTTTCAGGCCTTCTCTCTTTCTCTCTCTCTCCTGTTGACAAAGTTCAGCTTTTTATACTAGACCATTTTGCAGGGGGGCAGCCTGAGATCTGATTGGACCATTTGGCAGGGGGGGCAACCTGTTGGACCATTTGGCAGGGGGCAACCCTAGATCTGGTTGGACCATTTTGCATGGGGGCAACCTGAGATCTGGTTGGACCATTTGGCAGGGGGGCAAATTTTGCATGGGGGCAACCTGAGATCTGGTTGGACCATTTGGCAGGGGGGCAACCCGAGATCTGGTTGGACCATTTGGTAGGGGGGCAACCCGAGATCTGGTTGGACCATTTGGCAAGGGGGCAACCCGAGATCTGGTTGGACCATTTGGCAGGGGGGCAACCCGAGATCTGGTTGGACCATTTGGTAGGGGGGCAACCCGAGATCTGGTTGGACCATTTGGCAAGGGGGCAACCCGAGATCTGGTTGCAAAACTCGATGAGGAAAATGCTAGGGGACTGATTGGCCTGGGAAAGTTATCATAGCCCCATACCCATTCTCCACTCTGCCATTTCACATTCTCTTGCTACAAACGACAGAAGTGGATACTTGAATATTGAAGAAATTATGTCACAAAATTAAAACACGTCACAGCAATTTTGACTGGTACTCTCTCTTGTAATAGCAGTGCTTAAAAGCTGTAGTCCCCCCCCCCCCAGCAACCCCCCATTGACTCCTCCTCAAAAGAGGGACTGATGCCTGAGAAGATGGACAGCACAATCCAGTTCAAGGATGTCAAGTTCTCCTACCCAACCAGACCGGATGTACAGGTAAGACAGCTTGTTTTTGTAACATCAAAATGCATACATGTACATTGAGTGTACATTCAACAGTGTGGATTAAAAGTAGCCTCGTTTCCGGGTTCTCGTGTGCGTTCACACTGTACCAGAGAGCCTGGTACTTTTTCTCATGTGATTTACATGTAACTTACATAATTGTGCAGGGGGCAGGACTGCTTGAAAGACTGGGCTTTGAAGAGTAGCTACATGTACAAGAAGTGTAGATTCGCTGCCTTCCTTCGTTGTCTGAGAATTGCAGCTGTTCTTGCCCATGCTAAAATTTACCGATCTACCTTCTACGTATAACACATGGGAGAAAAAATACCAGACCCTACAGCTAACCAAGTGGGTTAAATACTAAATGATTACAAAATTAATGATAGCAAAAGAGTTGAAAGGGCTGGTGCTGATTATCTGTACTGACTTGCTCGATCAGATGACATCATGACGACATCACAATGATGTAATATTTGTGACACTCCTCTCAGTGATGCACCTATCAAGTTGGTGTACACATGTATTTGCCGATTGGTGGAAAATTTTGTCACATGACCACCTGGTTCAAATCAGCCATTATAATGATGCCACTGTTCAACGTCTCACAGGTGATGAGAGGGGTCAGCTTTGAAGTGGGCGTTGGCCAGCAGGTGGCCCTGGTGGGACCCAGTGGGAGTGGGAAGAGCACCGTGGTGCAGCTGCTACAGCGGTTCTATGACATCAGTAGCGGAGAGGTACATATTGTGTTGATTACTCAATATGTATAAATACTGGAAAATATCACAGAGTCTGTTGCAGTATTGGTTACAAGCAAGAAAACATGCTTGTAGTCAAATATGTTTTCATGTACTCTTTTGTAGCCTAGGCAACACCATACTAATCTAGTTTGGCCTATAAACTTCAGTAGTTTTCGCTGTGCTTTATGGTGTAGTAATGCAGAAAGCGTGAGTACCAACCTGGTGTATACAAAACACAGGTATGCTTCTATTTTTCATGGCACCAAATACAAATAAACATTCTGGTCTTCTTTCCAAGTTCCACTCCCCACAATACTGTCTGGGGAATAATGCGTGCTTGAGCAGCAATGGCTGAATTCGGAAATCATCACGTAGTACGGCTGTGACATCACCAGAGGATGCACAATAATTATACAACCGCATCGAGCGTGCGAGGATTTCAGCGGTTGCACGTCCTCTGATGATGTCATAATGCATCACTTAATAATTGCCGAATCCGGCTATTGCGTATGCCTGTTTGTTTTAGTTATCCATAACTTCAGCACTGCATTAAAAAGATAGATTTACGCAGCAGCTACGCATGTTCTCTGTTTTCAAAGATACTCATTGGCAGAGACGATATCAAGTCGCTGAACCTCAAGTGGCTGAGGAGCAACATTGGGGTCGTCGCTCAGGAGCCAGTGCTCTTCAACACCACAATAGGAGAGAACATCCGTGCAGGGAAGGAGGATGCCACAAACAATGAAGTCGAGCAAGCTGCCAAGATTGCCAACATTCACGACTTCATAACCCATCTCCCCCACGGATACAACACTGAAGTGGGAGAGGGTGGCACACAGATGAGCGGAGGACAGAAGCAGAGGATCGCCATAGCCCGCGCTCTGGTGAGGGACCCCAAGATCTTGCTGCTGGACGAAGCCACTTCTGCCCTGGACACGGAGAGTGAATCCATTGTGCAGGCTGCCCTGGATAGGGCCCAGGAGGGTCGCACTACCATCGTGATCGCCCATCGGCTGTCTACCATCAAGAATGCAGATTTTATCATTGCGCTTGAAGATGGACAAGTGGCTGAAATTGGCACGCATGCCGACCTGATGTCCAAAAAGGGACTGTACTATGACATGGTAACTGCACAGGTAATTCCCATTCTAAATCACTCTGTATTCCAACCCATGTCCAATCGTCTCTCTTTGATTTTTTCTATCTGGTTTCATTCCCATACCACAGTCTGCTGGAACAGAGCTCACCCCAGACTTTGATACATTTGGCGCTCGCCTCCGGGCCCCAAGTAGCGTCAGAAGGAGTCGAAGCTTGAGAGGCAGTACTCGTAAACAGTTCCGAGGTCTTCGAAGGACCAGTACTTCTGAAGGCAGAGATGGACAGTCCCGAGCTCGTCGAAGGACCAGGACATCTGGAGGCAGAGATGAACATACTTTATCGGGACATTTTTCCGTGTATCGTACCTACTCAGACCCGGTTAGGATCCATACCGAGGACGAGATTGAACTGACCAATCGCATCACTCCATTTACGAGAAAGGTGGCAAGGAGTATCATCAACCCTTTAGAACCACCTCAGATATCAACACAGGTGTGTGGAGAGCAGAGCCATTTGAAATCATTACTACAACCACTCCTACTATCCCTTACTATACAATAAACCCCAGTTACTGCTGGATGCCTGACCTTGAGAATCAGGAATGGTGGGTTAAAAAGCTTTTTGATGGCAGGCCAACTCTCCCCACCCATCCAGCATGCACGTATACAGTTTATAGTTCTATCGAAAAGGAGACCAGTGCTCCATACATACATGCATACATACATGCATACATACATGGGGAGGGAGGCACTCACAGTGACTTGGAGTCCAGAATGAAGCACATGCTCCTAACTTCGATTAGGACAGAGAGATTCTGGCTTTACCAGGCAGCATTAAAATTGAAGGACTCAGAACCAGAGTGGTCTAAATACTAGATATTAAACTTGCCCCCCCCCCCCCCTCCCAACTTGAGAATACTTAAAATGTGCTTAAGGAGCTCAGCCATTTTTGTGCAATTCATGCATGGGTTAACCCACTATGACTCTGAGTCCTTCATTATTGTAGGCCGAAACAAATTGCACTGCCAGACGTGGAAGTGCTAGGCAGAAGTCCTGTGTCTGTGATCAGGAGTAGCCTCGTACCCAGCCGTCCCAGCTTTTTTTTCGCTTCCCAGCTTCCAGTAACTTACTGGAAGCGAAAAAAAGCTGGGACGGCTGGGTACAAGGCTAGATCAGGAGGACATGGGCCGCCAAAGGCAGTGATGGTGGTTCACGTGCTCCTGCCGTGGTTGATGTATTGTGTCGTTTTTTTCAATAAAGCTCACATCACTAGAGGAACAAGAAGAAGAGGAGAGTCTGCCGGACGTATCTCTGCGCAAAATCCTCAGTGTAAATAGCGACCAGTGGTGGTTGCTGCTGTTTGGAACACTTGGAGCGATGCTTGTCGGAGCTGTGTTTCCTGTCTTTGCCATCGTCTTCGGCGAGGTCCTCCGGGTCTTTGCTCTGCCGGCCAATCAAGTCTTGGGGGAACTACACCCGTGGGCGGGAGCCTTTCTCATACTGGGCATGGCTGCCGCCTTTGGGCTGCTCGTCAAGGTGGGCTGAAAGAAAGTGTTGGGGTTGCAGCTGGTAGTGATGGAGCCTTTACGAATGGGGGGGTAAAAGTGAGCACTAAATGGAGAAAATACAGGAAAACATGTATAAACAAGCATGTTTGTATGTTTTTGAACAAGAAAACCACATCAAAGCACGTATTTTCTCCATTAATTTTACTGTTCACTTTTACCCCCCATTACATCATAATGGTAAAGTTTCCTCATTCCCAAGCCACTTGTGCACTGTGTATTATGTAAGACCAGAGGACATCATTAATTTACGTGTGCATAAGATAGACAGTGCATGTGGAATGCAAAAAAATGCAATTATGTCATGTGATTTTTGTTAAAGCAGCAAGTAGTGCAGTAGACTGGATAGATCACTTTCACCATCTAGACTTTCAATCCCACCCCCATGATTGGAAATTTTCTTTAGGTCAAAGAGGGCAGTCAACTCCCATGTACTTCCCGCCCTATACCGGGCCCAGTCAGCAAAGTTGAACACATGTACACACACACACACACACACACATACACACACAGAACATATGCTTCGGTATATCTGGTGAGAACCTGACATCTCGGCTCCGATCAAGGTCCTTCAAGGCCATGCTGCGGCAGGAGATTAGCTGGTTTGATGATGAGAAGAATTCAAGTGGGGCCCTCACTTCCAAACTCTCTAGCAGCGCTGGACAATTGCAGGGGGTGAGTTGAAGACCGTACCTCCAGGCCTGTGCTCGAAGTAAGAGAAAACATGTGCTTAGCAATTACATGTATGTGTCTGCCTGCACATTCACGCACACACATACACACACTCAGGCTGCTGGCATTCGTCTTGGTACTCTGCTCGAGACTCTTACGGGGTTACTGATGTCGATCATCATTGCGTTTGTCTACTCATGGCTTGTGACACTCGTGATTTTGGGCATCCTGCCGGTCACCATCATAGCAGCCGCCTTCAACACGAGGCTCATCACAAACAACGCAGAAAGGAGCCAAGAGTCTCTGCAGGCGGCTCAGGAGGTCTGTCAAATGTAGGGTAGTGTGAAGAGGTACCCAGACTCTTATGCATGCATCAATCTGCGAGTAGCTACTAAACATGCCTGTGAGCACGACACAAATCTATCACACAACTACACAGCAGTAGTGATCATGTAATTGGTTGTTTGCAGATTGCAGTCGACAGTATTGAGAACATTGACACAGTAGTCTCTCTCGGATTGGAAAACAAGTTCTACGACGTGTACAAGGAGGAGGTGGACACACCGTACAGGTGAGCGGAATCACAGTCTCATTCCCAAGTTATCTGTCGGGGAAGGAGCCTACAGAGTTGTGGCTACTTTAAAAAATGTATTTTCTGTGCACAGGACCTCTCTTCTGCTCACTGTCCTTGCGGGTCTCACGTACGGCGTCTCTCAGGCCACACTCTTCTTCAGCTACATCATAACCTTCCGATTTGGAGCCTATCTCGTCACTTTTCCGGACAACAATGCGCTGAACGTGGCATTTGAGGACGTCTATAGGGTGTTTGGTGCCATCATATTTGGGGGAATAGCCATTGGTGCCGCGGGTTCCTTTGCTCCTGACTACGCCAAAGCCAAGATTGCTGCTAGGAAGGTGTTTGCAATTCTCGAAAGGAAACCTTTGATTGATAGCTACTCTGAGGAGGGACTCAAGCCCGTAAGTTTATGAATATCTAAGTTTGAGTGATAGTCTGGTTATGTAGGTTAGGGTCAGGGTCCGATTATACATCGTTTGATTGTGTTCTGTAAATCGTGGGGGGGGGGGTGAATTTAGGTCCTAAAACCCAGACAATATCGTACTAGTTGACAAACATACTTTCCCCTTTGAAGAAAATGGCTGTATGATTAGTTCACTTTGTTGCATGGCTCTCCAGTCTCGTCTGTTCACATGCTTGTATCCGGGACTGAGTGACCCGTGTCATATTTTTTACTACAGGAGAATCTGAATGGAGAAATTAAAGTAAAGGATGCCGTCTTCCACTACCCTGCTCGTCCTGATGTAAAGGTGCTGCAAAGTCTGAACGTGTCGGTGAAGCCAGGCCAGACACTGGCTCTGGTGGGGTCCAGTGGTTCTGGGAAAAGCACAGTAGTGTCCTTGATTGAGAGGTTTTATGACCCTGTTGCCGGATGTCTGACTCTCGATGGAAGTGATTTCAAGGTGCTAAATATCCGCTGGCTGCGATCTCAGATAGGCTTAGTATCACAGGAGCCAGTGCTGTTTGATGCCACCGTTGCAGACAACATCCGCTATGGGGCCAACTTCAGGGAAGTCTCAGACGAGGAGGTCATTGCTGCCGCCAAAGCTGCCAATATCCACAACTTCATAGAATCTCTCCCGCAGGTAAGCGACCTATCTCTTCAGCAATTGCTTGCTATCCCACACAAGTGGGGAAAAAGGTTTTAAGGCTCTTCTGGGAAGGCCTGGCTATTTTACTGCCACTTACTTTGCAGGGCTACAATACAAATGTCGGGTTGAAAGGTGCACAGATGAGTGGAGGGCAGAAGCAGAGGATTGCCATAGCCCGTGCTCTGGTGAGGGACCCCAAGATCTTGCTGCTGGACGAAGCCACCTCTGCCCTGGACACGGAGAGTGAGAAGATAGTCCAAGAGGCCCTGGACAAGGCCAGGAAGGGTCGTACCAGCATCGTGATCGCCCACCGTCTGTCAACCATTTACAATGCTGACTGCATCGCAGTGCTCAAGGGAGGCAAGGTGGTAGAGTTTGGAACACACTCAGAGCTGTTGGCTAAACGAGGAATTTATCACAAGCTCAATTATTTTCAGCATAAGCATGATCCAGGACACACTGAATCAGCATTTTAGACTACTAGTAATTTTTGAATCATTGCTTCTGGCTGTAGAATCTAACAATTCATACCAAATGCATGTAGTGAGCCCGAATAAAATGTACTTCATCAAATAACTGCATTAGCCATATCATGTATAGAAAAGATAATTATGTAACACAGGGAAAAATCTGTGGATGTACAAACTGCATGCGTGATAGGGAAATTGTAGAATGGGCATGTACTACTGCCTGTGCTTGCAATTGCTCCATTCCTATGCCTATCCATTTTACTGATAAGCTCAATGTGCTGGTTGCAGAACTGAAACCTACACATGCGCAAAATCCCGCATGTCAAATCAGGTACATGCACAGTTCATCACATCAGCCAAAGTTTGTCCTGGACACAGAAAGTGAGAAGATAGTCCAAGAGGCCCTGGATGAGGCCAGGGCCGAAGGGTCGTACCAGCATTGTGATTGCCCACCATTTACAATGCTGACTGTATTGCAGTGCTCAAGGAAGGCAAGTTGGTAGAGCTTGGAACACACTCAGAGCTTCTGGCCAAATGAGGAATCTATCCCAAATTAACCCCTTTCAGCAGAACATCCACGCTACAATACTAAATCAGCATTTTAAATCAGTTGTGCATGTGGAAATATATTGATATGACCTCAACTATATATACTCAATAAATGAAAATTGTTTCTAGTCCAAGTCTTCATCATTAAAGATATCATCGAAATCTGTGTAGAGAAAAGAGTGTGGTTTAGCTGAAGGACAAGAGGTTTATTATATCACTAAACAGTATTTTTATCT
Source organism: Phakellia ventilabrum (assembly GCA_963921505.1). Classification (NCBI taxonomy): domain Eukaryota; kingdom Metazoa; phylum Porifera; class Demospongiae; order Axinellida; family Axinellidae; genus Phakellia; species Phakellia ventilabrum. The sequence continues at coordinate 6,143,207 of OY997385.1, read as the reverse complement.
AAGAAACGTGTGCTGTTAGGGGAGGGGCCCTGGGGATGTGCCACACCTTTCCCCTGATGATTGTTCATACATACCATTGAAGAAATCCAGGTGTACAGCCCTCTCATTCTGTGTCAGGTCTGTTGTGATAGCGGTGCCACCCTATAACAAGAGACACATGTAATTTACGCTTCCAAACACTCAGTTTGATATACTTTATGGTCACAACTGCGTCTGTGGGTCACCTTGACCAGCCCTTGTTGGCACTGATTTTTGACCTTTGACCTCATGCATAACCCAACCCAGATTTACCATTCTGCAGCAATAGACCTTTACCATTATGATGTAATGGGGGGGGGGGGGGGGTAAAAGTGAGCACTAATTGGAGAAAATACATGAGAACATGTGCTTTGATGTAGTGTTCTCATATGAAAACATAATAACATGCTTGTTTACACGTTTTCGTGTATTTTCTCCATTTAGTGTTCACTTTTACCCCCCCCCATTACATCATAATGGTAAAGGAGCTTTTGAACAGCTTGCACTGAGAGCTAGTCCATGGGAATGACCCCCCAGCACAGGAGCTGTAGAAATCATGCAACAATCTCTACCACACATTATGCCACTGCTTTTCAAACAGTCCCTACTTCTGAAGAGCAACCAGCTGCCTTTGGTCGACAATTAAGAGGTCTGGTAGTATAGCAGATTGAGTGATTATATCATCACCTAGTAGCTACTGGATGGTTCATCTGTGCATGTGCTACTGCTTTTATTTTTCTCCAATTAATGCCCACCCAACATTCGCAAACCTGTAGAAGTTCAAAATTTATCTACCTCCTCAAAAATCTCATAGTCCATCCACTGCTCAGCTACCGTCTCCTCCTGGTGAGGAGGAGCGAATCTTCCAGTTCTCTGAATAGACATGTCTGGTTGTGCGCCAGAAGTTGTGTTGATCACCGTCACGAAAAATTTGGACCCCCCAAAAATGGTCTTACATTTTGAAATATTTGGACCCCCCGGAATTTATATTTCAGCGACCTTTTGTTTTGCGGCGCTTTTTCTTGATAAAACCAGTGGGTAGATAGATGTTTTAGCAGCCAGCTAGCTCTTTGTTTAACGTTATTATTTGATTTTAAATCTTGCAATATGCTTTCACATAGTGACAGTACTAAGCTCCCAGTCCTTGGAGATAGGAGTAGTCTACAACCTCCACCCACTCATGCCACTCGACTGTAATTCCTGCGTTCTACAGACACATAGTTAGCTATGTATGTCTACATTGACTGTACTAAAACTATGTGCAAGCACACTATAAATATAAAGAGCTAGAAGCTTGTAACTAGCAGCTCCGCCCACTCGAGCGTAATCACAGCAATCTATACTGGCAATCATTCGCCGGTTGGTAGTCCAGAGCTAGGAGTTATGAAGGGTTAGCTAGGAGCTATATAGAAGCTAGAAGATAGGATAAGCTGAGAACTAGGAGATAGAGCTTCTCGGCTTCCACGATACGCGCATATAGGAAGGGGGAACAAATATTTCAAGGGGGGATCATTTATTTCGCGTGAAAGTTGAAATATTTGTTCCGGGGGAACGAATATTTCGGGGGTCCAAATATTACGTGACAACCCGCGCGCCTTGATTGCCTCGCATGCGCGCGTGCGATCGCATACCGTACCGCGTGAACGCAGGCTAGCAGAACTTGAACTTAAGAATACTCAGGAGCTACTAAGAATTCCGACATAATTCCCCAATTTTTTTGTGCAATTTATGCAATTTCCAGTACTTGATTGTGGGTTAGCTATGCAAAATGCTTCTGAGCCCTTCATAGCAGTAGAGACAAACTTCATGACATATACTGAACAAATTTCATTGGTCAGTTTCAGTCATGTGACTACTACATGTACGACTTTCCTGTCATAAATATAATTTTAGCAAACAATATCTTGTGGGGACGAAAAAGAATGACAAAGTTGCACGTACACTGTACAGATTTTGCAGCCAAGTTCAGCAAGCCGGGAAGGGTCTGTAGAAAGAATGGATAGCGTATTTTTTAAATAAAAAGCAACCTAGCAAATAAGGTAGAAACGACACCACAATACTTTTATGGATTGTCATCCCTATACCTTTAGACATTTCTCCAACCACATGCACACACCACAAACCACATGCACCAGCCATATTCACAGGCAATAAATACCACAATACATGACCTTACTATAACCCTGGGGACAGCAATCCATATTATAGTGTTGTTCCTACCTTTTGCGGTTTCTTTTGGGATTCCTGTTTTATTCAAACATTTTTTGTGACTCATTATATACTTACTTTTGAAATTGTTCCTTTGGTTGAGCAAACTTCTGTCTCACTAAAAAACTGGCAATGATTTCTGCAACCTGATGAGTTTAAAAAAATGGGTTAAAATGGGGAGGAGAACCCTCATCACCTGTGCAACCATTCAGTCTCACAGGCAACTGACTCCCCGTTGAATAGAAAGTGAAATTTAAGTGAAATTGTCAATAAAATTAAACTGCTCACCCTATCTGGAACATCTTCATGGACTACATGCCCACATCCCGACAGAACCTGCATCTGAAACTTCCCTGCAATTAAAGGTTGAGCTGCTAAACTTTAAATCATAGAATTTATGATTCTGTAATTCTGCATCCAATGATGCAAGAAGTTGCACCATCTATTCTCTTGTGAACTCCTTTGGAATCACACGGGAATAGCAACAGGTGGACGCCTGCTAAAGGATGCAGTTATTATAAGAACACCACTGAATACTGCAATCTGACAATTCCTGTCACCGAACTGAATATTTTGTCATATCCATTCAGCTTTTGAAAGTCATTTCTTATTGCACTCTTTAGGCTGGGCAGTACAGAAAAAGATTTGATCTCAGCTTCTGCAGAGGCCCTCCCTTTGGTCGGGCCAATACTACATACCAGTCTTGAACGAAATATTCTGGCCTCCCAATCATGCAATAAGTAGCTATTATCACTATACTGCTGGAAATAGTACTTACTCTTTATGCCTCTAAAACCATGCACGCTAGAGACTGAATGTATAACTAAATTCAGTAACCTTGCATTTGTCCAATGGTCAACTCTTTGTCAAGTCTGTCCACACCTGTAATTAAAGGATTGGTATAATTATTATTGAGAACAGTAGGCCAGACACTGGCAGGTATGTTCAACAATATTAATATATACCTCCTTGAGAACATTAGCTACAGCTATCTGATAACAATACCTGCCAGAATCAGAATTTTTGGTACGGCAGTGGAAAGGAAAAGTTTCGAAAGTCCTTCAAACCATCCTGTCCAGTAGCGCTCTGTCTTCGTCAGGTCTATTCTCCATGTGTACTGGCTTGAGCTTGAATCACTCTGCAGGAATGAGAATGAGTTCATGCTAATCTCTCATCATTCTGACATAGTTAACTACCCCTTGAAATTGCCTTAAGCCTTTAACAAAAATCACGTGGCTACCTATTGATAGGATAAGTATTGTCCACTACTGTTCGGGTCCTGGGGTAAACTACTTTACTTTTAGTGACTGCACAAATGCAATACCAGCACATATCAAATGCAATGGTTGGTATACAGAAACATAATATCTACCTTCTCCTTATGTTCTTTCAAAATACTTCCTATGGATGCTGATGACAAATCGGCAGGATCACTCCCTGAGTTTGTATCGCTCTGCTCGTTATGAGCACGCCCTCCTTTCACTAACTCTCCCTCCCCCTCTCCACCCCCCTCCTCCTCAGTAATGGTCTCCGTGGCAACACTGTCATGTGGGTGGGGCTTGCTAGTACTGCCTCTCATACTGTCAGATGAACTGCTTCCAGTTTCTGCATCTGGCTGTGACACTGATCCTCCTCTAATTTCTACTGGTTCACTAGTGTCTATTCTGCAACAACAGAGAATAAATACTGTTTCAATCAGTGTAATATATATTCAGGAGTGGACTTAGCTTGTATACCACAAAAAAGCAGGCCTACCTCTTCATCTGCCCAGGCATGGAGACCCTAGCTGATTGGAGGTTTACCAGCTGCCCACTGCGAATACTGCAGGAAGAATAATAAACACAATGACCTGAGATGCTACTAGTAAATCAGAAATGCAAAAATGCAGTCCAGATAAATTATACAAACACATGCGCACACCACACACACACGCACACACACACTCACACTAGTAAATCAGGAATGCAGAAATGCACTCCAGATAAAAATTACACACACACACACACACACCTCCACTCTATTGTCTGCTCTAGTGACCTAAATGAAGTTGGTCTTCCTCTTAGGAATCCTTGCATTGATATAAGAGAATTCATTGCTGTACCTACAGGGAGTGAATGCATACTTTTCTTGCAACATGTGTTGTGGAATAGATACTGGGAATGAGACTGCTACAAGATACTGGGAATGAGACTTACAAGATACTGGGAATGTGACTGCTACAAGAGCAGATAAAACATGCTATCATATTTATGTGCTCTTGTAAAGTGTGGAGGCTAAGAAGCTATGTTTGTATTTATCGCCTGCTCATTCGACTTCTTGTGCAGGTCCCAGTTTGCTGACCAAGACAAACAACAAGAGAAGCATCCTCAACCTTCTTCACTGACAGTATGCACCCCACATCGCCCATTATAGCCCCTCTGCCACCTGACCGACCTACAAATGCAGCCTCTGTCACTCCCACCTCACTCCCACCTCAATGGAGAAGCTGCTTTAGTGTCCCAGAGACAGGGGTTCATTTGGGGGGGGGGGGGGGGGCATCCCTCCCTTGCCAAAATCTCGCTCCCCCCTTGAAAGTTTGGTTGCCACTTTTTTCGATGGTTAATTATATGTCGCCCCCTTTTAATACTCAATTTTTGCCCCTCCCCCCACCCCCCCCCCTTGATAAATGAAGGCCTGAATACTAAGTGTAGGCGGCATCTTTTATCTGTTTTGCTCACACCTACTTGTTCTATACTGTTTGTTCATGTCTTTCCTCATTCATTTGTACATCATTAAATATTCATAGTATTCTAAATGAAGAGTGACCTGAATATTCCTAAGTGGATAGTGTTTGTTTCTGTATAGGGTTATTTCCCTACCAAGACAAGCTGGCGTGAGAATGTGCTCATACAGCATGCAGGCTCAACCGCCTCCACTCAACCTTCTGCAGCGATTGAGTGTGTTGAGTATACCATCATTCCAAGTATGCTAAATACGTATGGATTCTTTCACAAAATTAATGTTGCAGTTATATATAGTATGTCATAGCTATATATAGTACAGCCTCAGATCCATATCTTTTAGACCTAGAGTTTATCTCTATATCTGTATCGGTGTCAACCTCCATTGTTGTAAGATAAAATCTGGTTGTGGCTACGAGTGCTGCTGGGTACATTCTACTTCCATACATGACTAGCAATCTCATTCACAGAATGCAATAGTCTCATTCCCAGTCCCCAAGATTAATAGCTTACCTTCCACCACATCAATCACTGCTAGTCCCACCAGTGCCGGGACCACGCCCCTTACTGCCGCCCTCACAGCGATGGCCCCGCCCATGCTGTGTCCCATCAGGACAATGGGCGGAGTCTTCTCACCATACAGAGCCTCTGTCACAGCTCCTATGTCGCTGGAAGGGATGCACACACTTAGCACTGAGGGTAAGAAGATTATGGGTCGAAGAATAGACCCTTTTCCACTATGGTGTCATTGAAGGGGAAAGTAGGCACTAAATGGAGAATATACATAGATACATGCATTTTTTGTGCTTTCATGTAGAAAGGCTACATGAGAGCACAAAAACATGCATGTTCTCATGTATTTTCTCCATGTAGTGCCTACTTTTCCCCATGACATCAATATCATAGTAGAAAAGGGTCTATTCATAAGCCCATCCCCTCCCCCCCCCAAAATGAACCCCTGCATAAGAGTTGATTATCATTATCAAGCAGAAAATTACTAAAGTAACACGTCCCCGACCAGAACTCCCTTGACTCAAACCCACTGCATATAATCCGACTCCCGACAAAATGAGCAAAGGCAGGACTCTAATCCAATAGTGTGCACACCCAAGGCAACCCAAGGCTTACACACCCGACTAGCGTCTCAGCAGATAAGTCATCATCGTCTTCTGTGGTGGTATGACCTGCACATATATAGAATGACAGCAATAACAGAACACTGCTAACCGTGCAAATATCTGCGCCCCTCACCCCAATTGGGTGAGGGGCCTAGATATTTTCCCAGATATTAGCACTGCTATTGGGAAAAACTAGCTTCTAAAACTAGTTATTTGCACTAGTTATTTGCACTAGTTATTTGCACTAGTTATTTGCAAATAACTAGTTTTAGAAGCTAGTTTTCCCAATAGCATGCATGCATATTCGTGATTGCTAGTGTCTCTTGCATACCAGCCATGCCAACAAACAAAACTTGTTTGACTCCCACTCAGCAGATAATCCCCCTGTTCGTTGCGTAGCCGTAGATTGAGTTACAAAGGCTTCTCAATTAAAAAGGGCATTCCAATCAGGTCTAGGGACTCCACCAGATGCCCTCAGAGAATGCTGAATGCCGATAAAAGCTGTCCTCAGTGAAGCTGTGTGCTTGTATGGTCTCTGTTAAAACAAATGCACATGCTCACATGCGCAGCTATATATAACCGTGGTATGTTTCTGTTTACACATGCTCATTGGTGCGTAGTATCAACACATTACCATGCTTATATAACAGTGGTATAATATATGCTCCCTGTACACACAACACACATGATCACTTCAGCAGGCTGCTTTGATTCACTCTCCTTGCACGTAATGTACAGCAGTTTGTTCATTGATTCCTAAATAGACCCTTATCGTACTCGGGCTAGAGGAGGGGTTTCTGTAGCTACGTACGGTGGCAAGGGTGGTTGGTTTCATTCACGTTTGAAGCAAATTGTGCACATAAATAAAATTTTTATATAGACCATTTTGCACTGGAGGCACTCTCCAGATGACATCATTCTACTACTACCGTTCGAGCATAGGTTCTGGTGAACTTAAGATTATTAAACGCTGTCTTGCTGATTACCAATGATTAAAGTAGGACTGCCAACTCTGTGGGGTTAATCACGGTGCACAGGGTTTGATTTTCGGTTGGGGCGGGAAAAACTCAAATTCTGTTATCCTTCGATCTACACACCCTTCTACCATTGAATTCCACCATGAATACTTCTACCACTCTTGTGCCAAATTCCACTCTCCTTTACCAGGAGCCCATAACCCAAAGGGAAGGAGCGTTAAACTGGTGATTCCACCTGTTGTCGAATGGCACCTACAAGAAAACTCCATGGAATGCCTAGAGGTTATGCACGGTGGTTTACTAAGCTACTAGTGCTACGTGAATTATAGAGCACTTACCATATAAGGAGTTTTGGAGAAAGTGCCATTTGACAACAGGTGGAATCAGCATGCATACACAAGTTTAACGCTCCTTCCCTTTGGGTTATGGGCTCCTGCCTGTACTCACCCTTCTACCATTCATGAATCCCTCTACCACTCTTTTCCCACCCTCAGTTCTACTTTCTATACGTATACATCGCTGGCTGTCACACACATGAGAAATAATATCCATCTCTCTCAGCCTCCCCTGAGGAATGAGAGACACAAATGAAGTCTGGAACGCCACTCGATATCCCATTCCGCAGTCCAGCCAGTCACAACAGGAAGAACATCAGTCAGGAGTGAATTCACTTGTAAAAGAGAATTGCTGAAACAGCAAAAGGCCTACAGCACAGGAAGAGCAGTCAGGAAGCTCAGGACAGGATGGACATACCGTCTAGCCTAAGCACCACATTAGGTGTGCCAACAAAAATTGTAAGATTTCTATTGATGTTCTTTCTGAGGGGGGGGGGCAACTGTAAAATTACAAACTGAATCCCACATCAAGATTCAGAATCCATGCAAAAATCCAGACACATCACTTAACTCTTAAAAAAAAAACATCACGGCTTATACGCATCGTATGACCCTCAGTCCATTTAATGCCTACTTTTACCCCCCCCCCCCTTCCGGATAAACTTCTATTGCGAGTTGTGAATTCATACCTTAAACACACAATGAATATTAAACTATTGCATACTGTAGCCGTGTAAAGCTGTGTAAACACATTAATACACGATCACAATTATTATGTACCATGCAGCAAAACCCCCACCATTCCTTCAATAGCACAGCTGCTGTGGGGAGTATTTTACAAGCTCACTGAGCATTTAAGTTCCACATATATGCTTGCATGCTAACGTATTTGAACCTACACCCAACTGTATATATCCTTGCTGGTCGTGGAGCTATAATCTGACGTATAATTTCTGAACTCTACTCAATAGAATGCTAGTAGGTTATTCATATTAATGCTGCCTAGGGGTGGGGTCAGGGTTACTGATGATTAATTAATCCCTTTGATCCATGAAACCTAAAAACTAGAATGCCACTCCCATCAAACTGAAGTGGGACGGACCTATACTTGATTATGAAACTGAAAAGTCCGAGCTGGGTTTCTCTTCCTTGCGTGGTTGTGGCCTCCCAGAGTGGGTGCAGTCTCTCGGAGTAGATATGTGATCACCAATGGGTGTGGTCTAATTATGACTCCCATCACATTACGGTATGTGTTATTTGGTATGCATTTATGTTTTGAATTTTGCTCAGCAAAATTAGTAATAATTGGGAATTGGGTGCAAGACTCAACATAGCAGTTAGTGTCACACACTGGGGGGGAGGGAGGGGGGGAGTGGGGGAGGGGGGGGAGGGGGGAGTTATGGTAGCCTCGTTCCCAGTCCATGAAGGGGGGTGGGGCCTGGGTATGAGGCTAGGAGTTATGGTTGTTGGATTTGTGCAAGAGAAACATCATGGTCTATTATTAGTGAGGCCTGACTAAACAGCAAAGGAGGCAAAGTTGAGCAGGACCCACCTCAGGTGAGGCCTGACTAAACAGCAAAGGAGGGTTCGCAGGCAAAGTTGAGCAGGGCCCACCTCAGGTGAGGCCTGACTAAACAGCAAAGGAGGGTTCACAGACAAAGTTGAGCAGGGCCCACCTCAGGTGAGGCCTGATTAAACAGCAAAGGAGGGTTCGCAGGCAAAGTCGAGCAGGCCACACCTCAGGTGAGGCCTGACTGTCTACTTATTGAGCTTGCACGATGCCAAAAAAGATTAAAAAGGTGGAGAGTGGAAACAGGATTTAGTGAAACTGTAATATGCATGACGCCAAACGTCTAGCTGGTAGAGAGAGAATATTGAAGAAGGCTAGAGCCTCCAGTCAAAATGAAGAGGGGGCTTCTCAGTTGGTTCTTGCATAAGAAAGAAAGGCTCTCTGAATACCAACTTTAATTCGGAAAGAAACTTTGCTGACGTTTCGACTAGATGCTCTAGTCTTTTTTAGGGTGAAAACGACTAGAGCGTCTAGTCAACATGTCAGCAAAGTTTCTTTCCAAATTAAAGTTGGTATTTAGAGAGCCTTTCTTTCCTCTAGTCAAAATGCTGGAAAGTTTCATCGGCCGTGCTGGTTTCAGAGAGTCTTACTACAGTCAAGAGAGTATTACCAACAACGAGGCTGCATCCCAGCCATGAGAGCTATTTACACATGAATAGCATCCACATAGCTGTGGTTGCATGCATATCTCACTTGTCATCCAGGCACTCAGACTAAAATATGTTCTAGTCCCCTACCTGGACCCCAATCTCCATGGCTTCTCCTCAGACAAAGAGAATGTCCTACAAACCTAATTAGCTCACTAAAGAGAGTGTCTAGACTGTCAGACAAAAATTTAGATTTAAGTGAGTACTTTCACTCCTCCAGAGGAAGTTGACTGGACAGGGGGAGTTAGTGAATGCTGCACAGGAAGGTTAGTGACAGCTGATAAATGGTCCTGGCAGGAGCCTAGGATGTACCCCATAGGACTTCCTGGCAACCCAGGTGCAAGAAACCGCTCTCCAGCTCCAGACCTGTGAGGTAATTGTATTTATAACACTTGGTGCTGTTGGTTTGCAGACCAGACTGCAGACTTTGTGGGTTTGCAGACTTTGCGGTTGCCAACCCGTTTGCGGTTGCCAACCGCAGCCCTTATACTATAGGTGTAAACATAAAATATTTTTAGTAACTATACGTGGTCAACAGATATTTTTTGTTGGTTCCACTTCCCACATTTGATAGCTTCAATCACATGATTTGGTTATCCCTGCAATTGGGTATGGTTAAGTGCACAGATTCTTAGGAGGATGCACAACCGCTGGAGTCACATGCTGGGCATCCTTGTGCATCCTTCCGGTGCCGGTGACAGCACAGCTGCATGATGTAATGATGATGTAATGATTTCTGAATCCACCTGAGTGCGGTGAATGCGGTTTTGAACTGCAATTATCCCCGCAATCCATGAGATTCAGGTACAGTATACTGTTGAACTACAGTTCCTACACACTTCAAAAGGGAAATGTATGATTTGAAACAAAGTCATAGAATTGACTACTTTCTTCACAAGACCTTCTACAGTTGTACCCAGGCCTTCCTGCCCCAGTTTCCATCTCACAGCCATGACATAAGATCTCCCCCCCCTCCCCCCTCCCCCTCCTCCCCCCCACAGCTGTGAGATAAGAGTTGGGGTGGGTCAACCCGGCTAGTCTCGCCTCATGATGTCATCCTCAAGGGGTTCAGCAGAGGTCGGGAGAAAAGATAAACAGGAGCCCCACTTCCTATTTCACATACCAGAGGTATCTCAGAAGTATGGGACACTACAAAACGACAGACGATGATGGACAACAAGCTCTTCTGCTTACCAATGCACAGTCATTTTCTCATCACCCCCACACATGCACCTCATACATGTAAATACACCCTCCCTCTCCCTCACACCCTCCCTCCTCCCAGACTCGCCCCTCCCTCTCCTCCCCGTGCTGTCATCCACTCCCCTCCTCCTCCCAGACACATCCTCCCACTGTCATCCACTCCCTCCGCCTTCCAGATTCGTCCCTCACCCCCTCATCCCTCACTCACCCACTCACTCACTCACCATGTCCTCTGATGTCTATGGCTGCTACTTGGCAGTCTATCCGCTGTCGCACTGCTACCTGAGTGTATGTGAGAGTGTGTGTGAGTGTGAATGTGTGTGAGTGAGTGACAGTGTATGAGTATGTGTGTGTGAGAGTGAGTGAGAGTGTGTGTGTAGTGTGAATGTGTGCATATGTGTGAGTGTGGTTTCGCATGCATATGTATGCATGTTTGGTGTGTGTATGTAGACATGGTGTGTGGTGTGTGCATACATGCATATGTATGTGAGTGCACGTGTGTGTGTGTGTGCGTGTGTGTGCGTGTGTGTGTGTGTGTGTGTGTACATCTGAGAGAACCATGATATACCAGTAGCGTCATATGCTTTGGCTAACAGCAATTTCTAAGTGCAGCTCACTGTTTCCCAAGAGTGTGTTGCATAATAATTAATTAATTAATTAATCAAACAGAAGTCACAATACACAATAAACAAACATCCTACTAGTGCACTCACAGCAAATACCGCCCACGACAGAGCCGAGTGCCCCCCTCCGTGGAGCAGCAGCAAGACTGGACCGGCAGTTCCACAGAAGTAGACATGAAAGCAGTAGAGAAGGGGTTAAGGAATGTGGGCGGGGTAGGGAAGGGAAGGGGTTATTTGGAAAAGTTGGTAGTATTTAAATTTACCTCTCACAGCTGTATGGGGGGGGGGGGGGGGGGGAAGTTACTCTGTAGGTATGTAGGCCTGTTACCAGGCTGGGTGTGGAGGCCTGGTACCATGCTGGGTGTGGAAGCTCGATACCAAGTTAGGTGTGGAAGCCTGGTACCAGGGTAAGGCCTGGTACCGGGATAGGTGTGGAGGCCTGGTACCAGCCTAGATGGCACATTGCAATCAGATATAATTACAGCTATTTCCCTTCAGGAAAGAACTTCCTGTACCTTGAACCCCCCTGGCCTCTACCCCCACTTCCCCTTACAGAGGAGAGGAAGTGGACTAGACAGTAGCAGTACTGTGGTGGGCGGTAATATCATGTCCGTTACATCAGGAGCACATGAGACGCTGCTGTTGGCAGCTGGGCACACCATACGAGGACTAAATACATAGCCAGAGATGGCATAATTGGTCTCGGTGCTGAGGAAAAAAAAAGCTGGGATTGTAAATCTTTCAAGCATACACAGACACATTCCAGAACATTTGACCTCGCTATCGCTATGGTGCAGTCAAGAATGAATCACTATGAAAGAGGTTTCATATCCTATGACAGGAAATTTCAGCAGTACGTTGTGAAGCAGTTGGCATACCAGGTACTTTCCACCAGTGCTTATAATAGTATACATGCCTGCAGGAGTAGGTGCTCACCAGAGGTTATAACAGATTCTTCAAGGTTAGGATTACAGGGATCTATTAAAAGCATTTATGGAAAGTATCTGGTTTGCCAACTTTTTTGCTAGGTATGTAGGTGGATGCACATTCCACTAGTATGTAATCGATCCATGTGGAGTTTGGTACTGTGGAGAATGGAGGTACTATACCCAATACATACTGTACATACACACACACACACACACACACATACACACGACCCACTACTGGATGCATGGATGGATGGATGGATGTTTGCGTTTCTTTGTATGTATGTATGTATGTATGTATGTATGTATGTATGAATGTATGTGTGTATATGTCTGTCTGCCTGTCTGTCTGCCTGTCTGTATGTATGTATGTATATATGTATGTATGCATGTATGTATGATGCATGCATGCACGTATGTAAGTATGGATATATGTATGTATGTATGTATGTATGTATGCATGCATGTACGTATGTATGTATGTATGTATGCATGCACGTATGTATATGTATGTATGTATGTATGCAAGTATGTATTTTAATTCTCAGAAGCCCTTCATCCTCCGTTACCAAGCTAACAACAACCTAGCTGAAATAAAATCCATCTAGACTTCCTAGTTCCACTGAAAGACAGTTGTTGAAACTGTTAAGAAGCTATGGCAACAGCCAGATATTTATAATTCATGAAGGAGTTTAGAAACTACTGTATTCAACGAGCAAGTTGCTGGGAAACAGACTTCAAACATTTTGAGCAGAACAGCAAATAACACCATTACAGCTCATCCTGGATGTTCAATAGCCAGTTACTTATAATTCCGTTGCCATGGGTTTTAATGAAGGGACTGGGAACAGCTGTAAAGGATGAGGAGGACTTCACTGGGTGCAAGTTGCTTGGGAAACAGACTCCAAAGATTTCGAGCAGAAAATCAAACGAACTACTTTATAATTCTGTTGCAATAGATTTAATAAAGGGGAACAGTTGCAAACATTGAAGACCTCAGTGGACGTAAGCTGCTTGTAAAACAGACGCCAAAGATTTTGAGCAGAATATCATGGCTCATCTTGCAGCTGTTACACCTCAGAACATTGCCATGGCCATGCGGAATCATTTTAAACGCACAAGGGAACAGTAGCAAACACTGCAGATGCTATTTTAAGGGTGCAGTAGAGATGCAATCTACCACTACCCACACTCGCGGAAACAGGCAAGCATTACTATAATTGCATTAGTCACATGCATGTACCAACCAACATGCATGTACCAACCACTGCTGTAGTCACTGAGGCAAAGTCTTGCTTCATACCACTAAGCCATGAGATCGGAGAGCAAAGCTACTTTCATCGAGAGTCCATTTCACAAAGGCTTGCTCCCCACAATGATATAGCATTTCCGAGTAATAGTTACTGCACTAAGCAGAAGTGGAGCACGGATAGAGGTAGCCCCGTACCCAGGCCACAGGGGGCCTGGGTACGGGGCTAGGGCAGAGGCAGATGTAAGTACGCACACTTGCTAGAAGCAAGCCCAGGGCTGTGCACTAGTGGTCTACATATTCCTGTGGGTGTGTTGCCATGGCTGTCAGCAGAGTAGCTAACTAAGTTGGTGAAGATGATTGACATTCCCAACAGTGTAAACTGCAAATCCCAGAGCAGGAGATATCAGAGCATCCAACTGTGCTAGTTCGGATATGCTATAGCAACAACAATTTCCATATATGGCAACTTTAGCGCCACACTACCGCCCACCTCTTATGCTGCATGTCTCTTAGCAACTAGGCTCACCCCCACAATGATGACGGACATTCCTAACAGTGTAAACTGCAAATCCCAGAGCAGGAGATATCAGAGCTTCCAACTGTGACATTTTCACACGCTATATCGCTATATCGACAACAATTTCCATATATGGCAACTTTAGTGCCACACTACTGCCCACCTCCAACTAGGCTCACCCCACAGTGACCTTCTCTTAGCAACTGGAAGCCTGGTAGGTTGGACATCTAAAGACATTTTTTGAAGCCTGGTATATAGGTTGGACATTAAAAGACATTTTTTTTGCTGTAGAAGCCTGGTAGCTAGAGGCTACAAAATTACTATCAGCTGTGAATGCTTATCACTAAAGGGTGCTGCTTCACCTAAAACAGAGCCTGTGTAGAGGAACATACTCTGTGAAGACAAACACTGTTTTTAGACGGCTGCTAATTAGCTTCCATGGGATTAAAGTTGAGTGAATGTCTTGGCACAAAATGAAGACAACTTAGACTGTTTTCTCTAGTGAGTAATTTCAACCATTATAATATTTTTATTATGTATATTTTTCAAGGGTTCTTTATTTTTTCTTAAAGCGAACATGCCCACCATATGCAACCCTATGGATCTTAGTACTGTCGACTAACAACATGGCTAGTGCACAGTCCAGTTGCTGATAGAACATATCTCACTCCTGCTATGTAAGGAGCTGTCACAGGGCAGTCATCATCTGCACGCCCAGCTTGTGAAACAGTTAGGCACAGCATTGATTAGAAAAGCTTGTTCAACTGCTGGTTTAAGCTTACTACAGACCAGCCAAGACTCATAGCTGCTCAAATCACCTGCTTAGCAAAGATTATAGAAAGAATTATCTCTCTTGCTCTAAATAATCTCCAATTGCTCTTGTTCCTGTCCTTTGATGTGCTACAGCAGCAACACGAGTAATCGAGATTACATTCCACAAATATTCTCCCCTTGGCAGCTAGGATATTGAATGGACATCTTACATACAGCATGAATTCGCTTGCTCATGGTAGACTACATAAATGGATTCATGTAGGTAGCGTGGTTGCTAGGGGTTTCAACATAGCAGCTACCGGAATGTGGGACTGCTTCCTCATTATGCATGGCAGATGAGCTGCTGATTAAAGTAGCTAGGGATACTAACACTTCCTCATGAATGTAATTATGTAACAGAGTAAGGAAATTAGTTTTTAATTATGTAACTACAGCTCGTTAGGAAGACTCGCACAAGAGTTCACTGTCAATTACATGCAAGGGTTTTCCAGGCAGATCCATGGTTACCGTAGCTGGTGGTTACAAGTGTGCCATTATGATGTAATGGGGGGGAGCACTAAATGGAGAGAATGAGTAAACAAGTATGTTTTTATATGGATCAAAGCATGTTTTCTTGAATTGTCTCCATTTAGTGCTCACCTTTACCACCATCATAGTAAAAGATATCTATTATGTTATCACACAAGCAGAGGTGAGAAGATTATGCTGTGCTGCACTTCTAATATCACTACTGCGGGACATCTCACTGTGCGTGTCATTATACTATATTATTAATAATTACCCATCAAAAGCAAAAATTACTCAGCCATTGTAATAGTCTTCAGGACATGCCTGGCAATACGAATGCAACTGCATCAACATCTTCACTACATTTCGTCCAGCAAAAAAGATATAGCAATGTCTGTAGCGCAATATCACATGTCTCTGGCTGTGAGTACTCATTGCACCTAGTAACCACATAGCGACAGGATATAAGCAGAGTTATACTATACCTAAGTCATTCTAACCAATCAGATTCAGCATTACAGGTATGTAACGTATCTTATACAGAATCTGGCCAAGAGAACGCTTCCACCTCAAGGGTACGGTTGGGTACGCACTCTCAAAAACCTTGGCTTGTGAGCTTGCAGCTGTTACGCAGCAGATTTGGCTGGATTCTCAGTGAGCTTGAAAAATAGTTCCTGCAGCTACAATATCGAAAGTACGGTAGCAGTTTTACTGCTCAGAATCTAACTATTTTACTTTGAAAAAGATGCCACTGCTATGTTATAGTTACTACTAAGTATACAAGCTGTCGACAATATAGACTCCTCAGAACCATCCATAGTGGGCTGACCCAAAATAAGTACTGGAAATTGCATGGATGACACAAAATGGAGTAATAAAATATGCAATACCCTATGGGCATATGGCCAAAATGTCCAAATTCTTAGCCGCTCCGTAGCCTGAAATAAATTTTAAGAGTATTCTCAAGTTACGTAGGGGGGCAAATTCAATATTTGTAGGTTAGACCACTCCGGTTCTGAGCCCTTCATGTATAGAAGTCAGAGTGTGGTATGAGGTATATACTGTGGAGACTGTAGGCTAAATTTAGAATCTAATATTACAGTAGGGTCTTTATAGGTATGATATATATACACACACAGAAATCCTACACTGACATACAGCGATGCCCAGTCCTGTGAACTGATCACAGTTTCACCAAATTGTCTTCACGTGACCCGAGAGTCTTGGGGAAAACGTGATCCTCACATGACTACGTTAGCAACTACTAATTAATAATTTCATACCGACTCCGCCCCTAGCTGGTTAAATGACGCTTATCCGTGTAGCTACTGTAGTAGCATCCTTAGGCATCCTTTTTGCTGACCTAGGCCTTGAACGTCATCGTTTTTGAGTATCGAAATTCGATGGCAGGCTGCGTATAGCGAAACTGATAAAGTTAAGTAACTATTAATAATTGCATTTTTCTAAAATTTCTTGTTGCTATGAGTACCTGACGTTTGGATATTTTGGTGAAACTGATCAGATATATCCAGTCGCCATGGTGATTATTATCAACCTGGACCATAACTAATGTGTACTGCATCCAGAGGAACTTGTACGGCTGCAAGATAAAGGTGTGAGGGAGGTATAAATCTACTGCTAGGTTGCAAGCTGTTCATTTGTGGCTACACTTCACAGCTGCTGTTCTTTACAATGAGAGTCACAGGCTTGCACTGCTACAAAGCCCCCAGCACACTCCACGGCACCTTGCAATAAGAAATACAAGCAAGTCTGCTACCAAAATATTTTTGTTTCCTTGTAAGAACTCCAAACTATGTCCACATGCTAATAGTTGCCTGGAAGGTCTGCTTCTTTTTCAGGCTCAGCTCCACAGAGCTTTTTTCTCACACAATGTAAAAAAAATCACATGCCTGTGAACAGGGCTGCCAGAAATGGCACTATCCATGTATCACTCGGTTAAGTACAAAGCAGACTTGGCTCATTCTCCAGGCCACACTTCACAGCTGCTGTTCTACTACAAAGCTTCCAGCACACTCCACGGCACCTTGCAATAAGACATACAAGCACCTTCTAAGTCTGCTACCAAAAATGATTGCTGAATGACAGCACAGACATGTTCAGTAACTAAACTGCATTCACCAAGCTATGCCTGCCTTCCTTCAGACTGACATCACTAGCAGACAGCCTCCACCAAGAGTTCATGACACTTGTTAATCATTATCTTCCCCAAGTCTGCCATCAATGATGAGCAGTACACTGCTGTGAGTCAACAACACACACTAGAAGGCACTAGGAGGAAGTGTGTATGGATATGAGCTACACCTGGCACTGTGAAGTGAATGAGATAATCTACTAAAACTTCTTTGGAGGGAAATTAAGTGCATAATTAGTTGCAGACATACACACAGAGTTAAACGGTATAAGTACTTGGTATGTGAGTATACGTCCAATAGCAACTATAAAACCACCACACCAACGCAATAGCTTTGTGGTATTGCTAGGAAACACGGAAACTCCACAGAAAAACGTCAAGCGGCACCCCCCAAAAAGGCGATAAGCCTCTCACCTACAAATTCACAAATGCGAATGCCCGGAAAAGAGGTATCACTAACTTGCTAAATCATGCATACACCCACACACCTACAAGGATTCCACTTTGGCATATTCCAGGAAGGAAACTACTATAGCTTCTCCTAATCATTTCCATAGTGACAATGATATATGAGAGACATCATCTGGAGGAACCAAATGATGTTAATGCCTATTCTCATTATGCAGCTCCTTCCCATGGACACTGTTTAGATTCAGTGAGGTCTTAACACACATTTTTCCATGCTATGGTTACAGAGACCCAAGCAGAATACTTATCAGTTAGTAACCCTGATCCCTTTGGACTGCTTGGCAACAGGTAAGAATTACTTAAAAAGCAGATGAAAACTTGAATGCGTCCCAACTGTGGGGTGTGGCTATCGCATGACTTAATAACCACACCCACTACTGCTTTACAGTCGTTCCCTCAATTGCTATCTTACATGCAAGACCCATTCCCTCGGCCAATCGGCTTCATTATCCCGACAGTCACATGACCAACAAGACCACACTCACTACCTAAGTCTATAATAGCAGTCTCCCATTGTCCATAGAGCTGCTATACACTGTTACCATAGCTACCATTGGCAGTGCGGAGAGCAAACAGCAAGGAAGTGTAAGATGGAAGCCACCTACCTGGCCCATTTACTCAGTACCGAATAGCATACCATTCAACCCAAGATTATCATCATAATTCACTTATCAGCCTATAGTCTTACCATTAACTGGTGTCACGTTAAACAAACATTCACTGATTGATCCAATTTGATGGAAATCCCATTTCCAAGGAATTTATAATGACCTTGGTAAGGGGTCATCAAGACGAAGAGTGACCACAAACAGGTGGTGTCACCGACACTTCCAAGATTGCGTTGTCATAGTTCCCGTCCTAGTTAGTCTATAGCCTAAATACATTATTAATGAAGCAAAAAGGAAATTAAATGTGATTCGTAGGTGTTCAGTCATATTATCGCAAAAAAATCTCTCTTTTACCAGCTCACCAGCTGTGTACGCACGTTGCCTATGTTTCAGCCACATTACCACGGCCTTCTTCGGGCTGGAGAAACGGCCTATTAATAACGGTTTTATGTAACAGCAGCTGTATAGAAATGATAGGCCGTTTCTCCAGCATGTTTTATCCTGAAGAAAGCCATGAGAATATGGCTGAAATGTAGGCAATGAAGCTGTCATGTACAGCTGGTAAAAAAAATCCTAAAATTTTGCAAAGAAAAGGATATGTTGTTGCCTACTCTCACGTCTTCGAACCGATCGAAGAAATCACTCCAAGGGAGGGGAGAATAGTCTTTCTTGCGTCGTTTTCTGCCACCATGGCTTGGAGGGAGGGAGGGAGGGAGGGAGAGAGAGAGGGAGGGGAGTATAATTCTTGAGTGATACATAAGTACATTAATACTAAACACATCAATGAAGGGCTGTGTATGAATCGCTGTTTCTCTGCTTGGAGTCATGCAGTTGTGAAGTATCTTTTAGGTGTGGGGTGGGATACTTCACAACTGCAGCAGGTACTTTGTGTGTGCAGCAGGTACTCTCTGTGTGTGTACATGTGCATTTCATTGGTATACCACACCCCAACCACATGGAGCAATGGCCATTTAAAAAAAAAATTTCTGCAGCTGTATACCATACAACACTGCACATTCTATTGCACCACACAGGAGGATATAGTGACAGGTAGGCTAGAAGTCTATTACCAATTAAGTGTGAGTTATGTAAGCATGATCTACTTATGACAACAATGCTGTGTTGTGACAACTAAGCGGGGCTTCAACTGCAACGGGCTCAAACAGAGAGAGGTTTTGGAAGTGTGCGCATCCTTTCCATGAACTAAACAATTGCTATAGCAATAAGAGAAAGAGCTAGATTAATCTGCTGCTTACTTCACGCTTGCTGTAGGTTGGGCATGTAGCCCTGCATACCCAGAGGGTAAACAAGAGGATGTGTGGTCAGACTGCCTTCGTTTTTGCAACTACAGAACCGCTTAGGCCGCCCTATCTGTGTATTCACCCTACATATTTGTCAAATACTTTCTTACGATACACTTTAGGACTGGATTTAATTGCGAGATAATTGCAAATTGTGAATTCATAGCCAGGTCGCAAAGTTTAAAAACGCAACAAATAAACTGTTGTGTGCATGCATAGGCTATCCCGTTAATTACAATTATGCAATTATTTTCAAAACCAGGAAATGTAATTTTTAAACTACGCATTTAAAATTGATATTGTAAAATGCTCCTACTGCACAAGTTTATATCAATAAATATACAATTTGAATTCTTTCTCAGCCAAGTTTTAATATATTTATAAGGCTTATGTGAGTTTATATGGCTTCTTTATATTAGGCATTAATATAAAGTACATATTTTTCTCTATTTTATATGAGCACATAAATGTGCCCCATGGCGTTCAAAGAGTTCAAACGGCCTGGAAATGGGGGAGGACCAAGATAAGACAGACGTCACCAAGCTACAATACTGGAATGGAACCTGCTCTCAAGTCCACAGTCCACTCCACCACGTTTGCATGCTACTGGAACTTGGAATAGCCTAGTCGATCTGCAGTCAAGTGGACTGGAATCTGAAACCACCTAGTCTCCACTCCAATCCTCAAGCCAATAGTTCAACAAAACATGTACTGTTGCAGACACTCCTGGTAGTGACCACAGGGTGCAACCTTCTAGGAAGAAGACCCAGAATATCGGCAGGGAAACAGGAAGAGTCCAGGGCGTTGGCATTTTTACGGGACTAAAAATTTCTAGTATGTACTGTTTACTGTGTTTAGAAGAAGTTCTAGAGGGCTATTGTCCATATTAGGAGCTCTCTCACAGCCGTTACTAATAAAGTTGCTATTCTTGTCATTACTAATATTTCAGTGATTAACGAAGAGGCTTTTTCCTCAAAAATGAGTCACGGATACTTTTTCAACTATCATCATCACCAGTTCATCAGCCCCTTCACGGTAATCAGCTAGCCACCATTACATTTGCCCCTATACTAAGTAGTAGTACTTAGCCTCGTCACTAGGCACGTGGTAGAATGAGCAGTACTGGGCCCACTCCTGCTAAAAGTATGTTAGAAGACTTCAGATTCTGGTTACTTAAAGCTTTTTATTGCTTCAATTTAGTGAACTGGCCAATAAGAAATTCTTGAGCTCACACACCAAAGCAATATTGCAGAAAGACTATAATTTCCAAAGCAGAAAAAGCTGTTCGTGACGCCACCGACTAAATTCACCATCAACTAAACACTATTTTGCATAGAAGGCATGCATATGAATATATCTGGGCATGAAGTACTGGACACTGGAGTTATTGGAACCTGTACTATCCCATATTGTCCCTTCACAACAAACATGTCCCTGAGTGATATCGTTGGGCTTCTGGCCATAACTCTCGGTTCCTGCACAGTTCATAGGCTGACTCCTCCCACCCCGCACACGGAATATTTTTTGCACTGCAAGTGACAAAAGCTGGAGTGAAGGCCGGGGAACGAGGCTAGGGCATAACCTCATTCCTAGGTCTTCACCCCAGCTTTTGACTTGCAGTATCTCCTGTTAATTGACTCCAACAGAACAGCTGATAGCCTACATTGCATATTGAGGGCTTCCTAAGCTAATTAAATTTATGACAACACATGTAAACGGGACAAAATAGTTATCCTGGGATTGCCAAACACAAAATTAGAGCAAATTATGGCCACACTTCTGTAGAAATGGTGGGGATGAGGTCACAATACACTGTAGCCAGGCAAGAGCCTAAATGACAGGCGCATAATTGGGTAGCATTCGTGGAATAGGCACCCACGAATAGACAAGGCTTCCCCGACTGTAAACATATACATGAAGCTCATGTAACAAAGACAGAGTTCAGTGTGGATTGTGTGAGGGTTTCACAACTCAATGTAAGTATGGAATCATAAATTTTAATCTTTGTTGCTCTCAGCTTTTACACGTGGGTAAGCTGATTGGTCAACAGCTGGAGAGTCCAAGTATAGAAATTGCAATGGTTAATTGGTTTCCCCAATTTAAATTTGTGGGACTACAGACATCAAAACTCTATACCATCGATTTTGACAACGGGTAACCTATATATTATATCAAGCAACATACCTACGTATTAAAGGTGCCTGCGGAAAATTCTTTGATGCAATTTTATTGTACATTTTTAGGTTAACTGCAAACATACTATAGTTATATCAGGTGTTGTTTTCCAGTAAAGTATCAACACTGTCTATAGGAAAGGGACTCAATCGCAACATCAATGGGATGGTGCTGCTGCCCATCACACACCATTACCGTCTCAATTTCTGGGAATTTTCCGCCAAAAAAATGAGAGGGAAATTCCTCAATTAAAAAAACATCTCTTAATTATGCGGTGCGGAATGAAGCCAACCAAGTGCTGGATTAGTAAAGCTGCAGCTGCAAATACCTATCGTTATTAATTGCTCACTTCAATTACGTAAAATTGTATGTTTTCATGTACAAATGATGTATATACTAATTACAGCTGTTACAAGTGAAATGAGTAGGCGTCTGAGTTTGAAATAGCTTATTTGGTCCGCTCCCTCACAGCTGCTATTTGGCATTTGGTCATCAAATGGTACTCGCTATTGCTCATAAAATTTTGTTAACCAAATTCCAATTTCAGAACCCAATTTTCCCCTAATACCAGCTATTACCTATACTAATTTACCATAACAGAGAATTGCCTAACAGTCACTTGGGTGATTACGAATTAAGCCTTGCCACTTTGCCTATGGTTTCCTGTTACAATACTTGTACATACTTTATTAGAAACAGTACATTTATTTGCCTTCTTATATAGGCAAAGATAATTGCATGAGTGACACATGTGCGATTACTCCGATTGCAAAGGTGCCATTCCCAAAACGTACAAGAACGCAAGGGAATCACATATCATCACAGCTCAGCCTCCTATATGTAGCTACACTTGTTGAGCTAAAAAAGGGGGCGTTTATACATGTAGTAATAATCGCATTGCTCTCACAGTTGCTCCCAATTTGCACTCAAATCTATGTCATTATTTGGCCTTGTCGAGGAAATTTCTGAACTTCAATTGCACAAAGTTTTCGACCCGAACTGGGTCTTCATCAGGCACAATGAAACATACAAACATGACAGGTCTTTATATACTCGGGGATGTAGCAGACAGTGACTGTGTTTACAAGCAAGCAAGCTACATGACATTATCTATGTGATTATTAAAATTCACTTGATTATTCACATAAATAATTGAACTGAAACTTAGCTAAAGTGACCTTGTGTCTTGTGACATAATGGGTAAAATTTGCATGGGTAATCACATGATATTCAAGTGCGATTTGGGAATAATTGCATGAGCAAAAGGCAAGGTAATTGCACGAGCGAAGTGAGTGAATTTTGTCTATTGCATGACATTGTGCGATTATTCCCCAAAGGCACGAGAATCCACGTGATTCCATGTTAATCATATATCATTACAGTTCCTATCGCTGCAGCCTTTATTGATATATGTGATAAGGGGACATGAAAATTACAAGTATGATACTACTATGGTATGTATGTAGGTATGTATACTTATATCCCACCTCATCCTTGTATCCTAGGATACGGGGGTGGTTTAGCTAAGATATTTCCCTCCCCCTGGCCCATAACGACCAATTGGATTGTACCCGTGACCTGGGCAACAGCTCCCGTTCCAGTCGTCCACGCATTAAGAAAGCAATGATAGGGCCTCGAATCGATACAGTAAGCTACTCCTGCCTGACTGTAGCTAGTTGCATTGTATTTCTGTTCGTTTGTGTATGAGGCTTCATACCGTTTTGTGCCAAATGGCGCTAGACGGGTAGCTATCGTAAACTACTGGCATTCCTTCGTGCTTGCTACAGTTACTGGGAGTGTTTTGCCGCTTGTAGCAATAGCTTTTGTGTCTTGAAAGTTTGTATACAGTAAAGTATAGCTGCTGCTTTAAATACGTTACTAAGCGTCTTAGCAACCGGATTTGCATTGACCAATCAGGTATGATATAAAATAGTTATATCACGGTAGCCATGGATGATAACCACCCCTCGCCCTCGGACTCAGCCTCTGTGCGGTTATCAAACATAAATCCCTGGCTAGCAGGCTAAGTAATCACTACAATGATGCAGTTAGCTGCCCATACACTGTAGGTATGCATACATGTACTTACTACAAGAGCTGCATGAAAGCAATTAGTTTAACAGTTGTTGATCTCAGGCTATAGTACAGTAGTGATAAAGACACACATGCACGCACGCACCCACACAAGAGTGGCTTGCATTGTGCAAACGGAAAGTGAACCAAGAGTAGTGAGGTTTAATTTGAAAACAAACAATTTATGATTCATGAGTCTTTACTACGCGGTGTAGGCTCAGAACGGGCTTTCAGTTTGTCACTGAGAAGTACATGGCACACACATTATAAATGCGTAATCCATTGAGGGGAGCTGCAGTTTAGTAACCAATTGTAACCAACAGTAACCAATGTGTGTTTACTCCCTGCCAATGTCTGTTGGGGGTTGGGGGGGGGGGGGGGGGTTGGGGGATGGGGGGAGGTGGACTAGCAGACAGACCCCATCTGGTGCTTCAACCTACCGCCTCTCAGGTTTGCTAACTCCCATAGACCCCTTGGCCTTGGTATGTGACAGCTATGCAGACACGTAAGTACGTACGAAAGCAGGCATACTCCCCAGTCGGGACTGTGACGATTCACATACGTATGATGCTGCCGTGTTACCCGTACCAATTATGGCAGGTTATGATGTATCTGTGATGTAGAATTCTCCAAGTCGAATATTCTAATTTGCCAATTAGCAGTATTATACTTAAAATCTTTGATTTTAATAATAAACTATGCAGCACGAGTGAGACTGTAGCAGACCTTCTGCTGTGCCCCAAAAAAATACCCCCCCCCCCTGGAATCTGAGAGTCTGAGACACATACAAACAATGGATATAGTTCTACTGAAAAGGACAGGCCTGGACACAGGCTGAGTAACTATAACTGCCAAGGGAATCTAAGATATGTAAACTGTATGCTGGAGTAATGGAGATATATTGTTACGTAGGTGTATTCCGATACACGTTTTATATATAGCTACATTGTACCACATGCTGGAGGCAATAGCATGGAGGAGTCTACAGGAACAAACAGGAAGCAAAAGGAATGCTGCTAATACAGGTTCTCATTCCAGTATCTTGTGCACTCCTTTAGCTGCAGTGGCAGAGTGGAGGTTTGCAGAATGTTTGAAACGGGCAGATTGGTTTTCAAAACCAATACCTTTCATAATCAATACCCTAAGCTGATCTGTGTACTTCAAAGATCACTACTTACCCACGACTGGCTTTGGGCTTAGATTGTTGCAAAGATTCTGCAAGCAGTAACACAGAAACTAAAGTCAGTCTCGTTCTCAGATGTTCATATGGTGCATGCACAACAGTGGACACCTGAAAATTCATTGTCAATTGGATGCTCAGTGTTCCTGGGAGGCAGGTTCTGATACTGCCTGGCAGAAGGGCTCAGGGAAAAGTTGCCCCCAGAGCTAGCCTCGTTCCCAGGCTCCACTCCCCAGCTTTTCTCGCACAGTGCGAGAAAAGCTGGGTGCGAGAAAAGCTGGGGAGTGGAGCCTGGGAACGAGGCTAACCAGAGCTATATTTACAACAACCATCCTCAGATCTTTAGCTAAGCTGAAAAAGTAGTTGCTTATTGTGGGCAAAGTTAAGCGGTAATAGCAACAAAGCTCAGAGCCTTCCTTATATGGAAGACATTACCTCTCTCTAATTGACTAACCAGAAGGCACTTAAAAGGGGAAGCCCCTTGTAACCTAAGGCAAACTGCTGCCATTACAGACCCACCATGGTCTAGTCAGGAAACCCTACTCCTTTACAACATGTGTACATTTTCCCCCCTGAATAGCAGGCAGCAACAGAGAGCCACCACAACAACGTACCCACTACTGAAATAAACAAGTGAACTTTGTCTGCATATTTCGAGGCAGACAGCTAATCCGACCGCCCACCATCAAAAAGCCATCAAAGAGTCTACAAATGCCCCCACATTGTCACGCAATTGGTATCAGGTGAGTACAAGCCAGACAGACGGTCCGCCATAGCAATCTGGATTTGATGAGATTAAAATCAGCATCAAATAACACCTATCAGAAAATTATCGTTTATGGTATCCTACATCCTGGGGGGTAGTCACCCGTGAGGCCAAACTTTTGAAAACGCAGCCACAAATGAAAAACTGTCACAAGACGGAGCAAAAACAGAGTTTTAGTCTCTCTACAGCCTGAAGGGTACACAGCACATGCATGGAGATGAATGGATTATTCAAGGTTCTCTGATATAGTGGAAACTAAGACAGTTTCAACCTCATAATTATTGGAGAATAAATACGAATAGAGTAAAAACATTAGCGCAATGTGTTGCCAAGCTAAGGGGTTGGCAATAATAAAATAAAACCATCCACAGACCCACCACTGGAAGAGCATTGCACTGAATGAAATTCCAGTTGAAGATGAGCAGACCCCCCCCTCCAAAACCAGTTGCAGATGAGCAGACCCCCCCCCCCCTCCAAAACAAGTTGAAGCTGAGCAGACCCCCCCCCCCCCCCTCCACCACTCTTCCATCTTGGTTTGTACTAAGATAGGATAAGGCATATAGCCTTGTACAGTCATGTTGCAACGTACTCCTCTGTGAGGCGTATCCTAGGTGACAGGCTTATGTACAGCAACAGCAGTGTGGTCATATCAATTTATGTACACTCTTTCTACTGGATGAGGTAACCCAGCAACACTGAATGAAATGTCACTAAGATATTCCGATCGTTGCCCGAGGCAGATACATGGTTTCTTCCTTTGTGGTGCGTATCCTAACTTCCTAAGTCTCAACAAAGTCGGTCCTTTAACTCATTATATGAATGTTTCCAGCTATTACAAAGTTATGACTAGATTGGTCTGCGTTTAGGTATGGTATGTCTGTATTGAAGGGCTTACACTTGTTAAGGAGAGTGGTTGGCAATCCTGGCCAGACTCTTGGTTGCAAGATGTGGAGACTACCGTCCCATTTATAGCAGGTGTTGCCTCTTAATACACAGCCATGCATGACAAACTTGTGACCCCTGGGGGTTGCAGCTAGGCTGTGTCAACTGTGTCAATCTTCATGATCTCATCAGAGCCTTTATGGGACTTACACCTGTTAGACAACCCTGGCGAGACTCTAATGTTCTTGGTTTCAAGATATGGAGACTACCATCACATTTTTAGCAGCTTCATTGCTGTTACCACCTAATACACAGCCATGCATGACAAACACGTGGGGTAGTAAATCCCTGGGGGGTTTCAGCATCAACTGCGTCAACGTTCGTAACATCACTGCCCTCATGTATCTCAGTAGGCATTAGACCCATTATGGCGGCATAATTCCTGGAAAAATCACTTGGTAAAAAAATTGAGCAATATTCAGACATAATTGAGCAATATTCGGACATAATTGAGCAATATTCGGACATAATTGAGCAATATTCGGACGTAATTGAGCAATATTCGGACATAATTGAGTAATTTTAAGGGAATATCACATTTGAACGAGTGTAAAACGGAGTAAGCGGTATGGGTTTAGCATTCACTGTAGAAGCTCGGTAGTGGTCTAGGCACAGAAGCCACATGTGTACCGAGACTGGTGAACGAAGCGTCAGATCAGAGCAGAAGACTGACCATAATAGATTGGTACCAATTGCTAGAATGCATAATCATTGGGGAAAAAAGCATGATAGATACATGCCTGTGCATGCTAGCCTCTGCAATAATTACTTGGTTCCTTTTTGGAGACTGTAGGGCTGCACCATTACTGGAGACTGGTAGCTAGGCTACCTCAGCAGTGATTGTATATCGGATATTCATTCATTTCTGGGGACTGTAGCTAAGCTACCTAAACTCGTCACAGCCATGTTTGCATATACCTCATTAATAAAACAAGTGTCAAGAGTTCCCCTGTAATTATATCATTAATTAATATACCTCACCAATAATAATATTAAGGCACTGTAGCTAGGCTACATTGGCTAGTACAAGATACTTCAAAGATAATTGCAACCTCAAGAGCACAGCATAACTGCTGATAAGCCTATCACCCAGGAGACAGGTCACAAAGGAGGAAATGATATGATGTGGAAGAAATTAGGTGCAGCTGCCTCACCACAGATTCCATTTATGGAGATTTGGGTTCATACATATTTGTATTGGGGGGTGGGGGAGCTATACAGGTTAATTAATTCCATTTTCAGTTCTAAAGTTCAAGACGGACCTCTCCGTACTAATAATTAATATCCAGCAAAATCTGACCTTTGCTCCAAAAGGAGTCTGACTTAGATCATGTGAACTAACACCCACCAACCATAAAACAAATTTCAATTTAAAAGGTATCAGTCACACACACACACACACACACACTACAGGGGACTACACACCACGAGAGACGACCTCATAGTTTTTGTGGATTATGAGTGTCTGGTCGCATGTGCAGTCTTCCCTTTTACGAGCTAAGATGAAACCATATTATAGAACTAGGAAATGATATTTCTGGGGGGAGCCCTCACAAGATGAGCAATTTTTTTTTGACATCAGTACTGCAGTCATGCCTTCCTCTACCCGATATTCACTGCAGTGCTGGTCCACCAAGTATTGATACTGCTAACATGAGTAAGTTGCCAAATTGCACATGGCCTTAGTACAAAGATCAAGATCGAAACATTAGGTAATGGGGGTTGGAGGGGGGGGTCATGGGGACCCAATGTGACAACGACATTGTCCGTTGGTCTGCTTGTGCTGGTCAGGATGTGCCACACGTGATACATGTATGTCTGTGCGGGGCTCGCCCCAAATATGATGTCTGGTCCTGTCAAAAGTGAATATGGTTTCGGTCTTCGATTTCGAGGTGAATTAGGCAACGAGATAAGCCTCTCATTAAAAATATTGCATCACTTAATTAATAAGGTCAAGGTCACTTCTATTAGCCATATAACTGACACTTATTTGGTCACGAAAAACATTTAAGAACTAAGTAGAAATCAGTTCCTCCTTCTTTTTTTGGCTGAAGTTGTCAATAAGGGGAAGTGACTTCCCCTTTACTTTGCGTATTTGCTAACCCATGGGAGTTGAGAAGAAAACTCTTGCCAGAACACCTGTAATAAGTTGACAAATCCTTGAAGCAACGTGATAAACACCCTAAAACAGCCATTGTTTTCCAGTATGATAGTGCAACTAAGCTGAAAGATAACTATCTAGTGAAAGTCTCAACCAAGAGAAGTGGCAGAAATGAAGAGAAAGGAACCGCCAAGTTGCTGCAGCTGTTCTCAGAAAGAGCTCACATTCCCAGTCCCAGATCACAGCCACCCTAAGTAGTATGGGAATGAAACCGCTCCAGGATATTCTTTTAGTCTAGACGAATGAACACTGAACCCCCGTTCACATGTTACCAGCACCAAATTTGATCTGTCTAGGAATTCAATACAGCAGTCTTATAGTTCAAAACTGGGCAACACAGAAACCTCTGCACTGTGTTGGCAATGGTGTGTGGTAACCTCCAGCAAAGACAACTTAATAGCACTCTCAGACCACTCAGACTTTAATAGAGTATGGGTGCTGGAACAGCCTCCATGGCTACAAGTTGCAGGCTTCACTAATACCTCTCCCCCTCTGGTTGCATTTCTGTGATGTCCTCAAAACAATCAGACAAGACAGGGCTTGTGATATTCTCGAATTAGTCAGACAGACGGGTTTAAACGTTATCAGCAATGTCATGTGCTCAGCCTTTAACATTTGCAAAAGCTGTAATTATCTCACCAAGAAGAGTGACTACTCATCTTGTCATGAGTAGTAAGCAAGCAGAAATGAGTATCATCAACACTATGTCATAAAAAGGTGACAGAAACTTTTTGCTCCCTAAAGGAGCCGCATCGTTGAACTTCCTCTCATAAGAGATCTGGGAGAGCCTGCTAATGTAAACTGCAGACAGCCGTTCGGCCTATTTCGGCTTCATCAGTGTGATGTAGCACCTGGAGTTGAACAGGAGCTCCTAGCTGATCAGCAGCTCACACCAGGCATCTAGCTCGAGATCGACCTAATGCTCAAAACGCTTATGGGTTTAGTCCTAGAGTTCCTCACAAGCATTATCTCCGGACTACCAACAAGTTACTGAGGCTACAGGAGATTGAGTAGGTGATGATCACCAAACCACAGCCTTCCAAAGATCACGGACACCCGCAGCTCAAAGGGGGTGTTGAAAATTCCCACCCATTCAGAGCCCACTATAAAACAAACTTTTGGGCTGGTCATTGGATGTCCTTACGCTAAAGATGCTTTCTTATAAAAACAAAAACCATGGGGTTTCACGATCCGGGTGGGCGTATCCCCCTCAGGATTGTAGACTCCATCACACGGAGACTTAAAGTGCTTCCATTCAAACATTGCTCGAGAACAAAACTGTTAGCACCATCTTGCTGCCAGGCCCATCATCTCCAGTTTCCGTTACATGCAGCATTAGGTCCATATGCATTTAAAAAAAAAATTTATTTTGTCTTCATTAGTTCCAGCTACTTGGATGTTTTGTATTCTACTCCTACCAGTTTGTAAAGTCACACGAATTAAACTTTACAATGCTCTGTGAGTGTACCACAACCATGCGACCTGGTTAGACGGAAATACGGACGCTGTTCCACGCTGCAATAAAATACAGTCCATTCCGTGTACAAGCCTGGCGTAAGTCAACCAAAGAGTTGCAGCTGCCGGAATGGACTGTATTTTATTGCAGCGTGGAACAGCGTCCGTATTTCCGTCTAACCAGGTCGCATGGTTGTGGTACACTCACAGAGCATTGTAAAGTTTAATTCGTGTGACTTTACAAACTGGTAGGAGTAGAATACAAAACATTGAATGCAGTGGAATAAAATAAGCACACACAAAGTACCTGCTACCCAATCGCAACAGTCTGAAGTTCTGTCTTGGCTCTCAAGACCTGGAGTCAATAAATGTAAACCCACCCTCTTCAATATTCTGCTTCTATGTCTGTTCTTGCCAGCAGTAAATGCCATATATAGAGCCCGAAACTGAGCACAAGGTTCTTGGAGGAAATTGACTGCTTTTTAAAGCAGCTATCCATGGTATGCCTGGGATGGACAACCTTAATTTAATTAACACCCACCTCTACATGACATGCAGCTATACTGGTATTATTAGCTTCACTACAGTATATTATAATACTGTGACTATCCCTTTGCAAAAATGCTTGTAGAAAATGCTACTATTCCTGACCTACAATAGCCGACTTGCACTGGAGTAATAAAATTAAATGCACATTTTGTGGTGCATGTGCTGGGTGAGCCCCCCCCCCCCCCTTGGAAACTCTGTGCCCCCATTGGAGATTTCAACCCTTCAAAATTGAATACTGCTTACTATATGCACACCCCCCCGAAAATGTCTTTTGACATGCTGTTGCCCCCCTTGGGGATTTTCAAAAAAAGAACCCCAGAACAGGGAAAGGAGCTACTGCCCATCTCAGTAACACTGTTGAGGTACCCCGTCCCCAAGGCCTCTCTGTGAAAGGAGCCTGGCTCGTGAGACTAAGGAAACGCTACACCCACTAGCTGGGAAGTGCTCCATCTTTCAAGTTACTATAGGTACACACACAAGTGGAAACTACAAACTTATCATTACAGTGTGCAAACATGGCCACGTCTCCTAGAAACTAAATAATAACAGGAAGTTTGATAATGATTTTGGCAATGAAAGTGAATCTTGTGATAGTACTGCGGTTGGTGTATATAGCATGCTGGCTATGCAACTGTTTCCTATGGTGGGGATACCACATGCACTACTATAATCACTCCAATTACAGGAAACTCAGGAAGATTGGATACGTCCGTATCGTGTGCATGGGTGCCATTTTAGGTGTATGCAATGTACGTATAGCGATGAATAGCGAGATTAACAATTTCGTCTTGCTATGCAGAAGTGTAAGCAGGTATTAGCCTGGCAAAAGACCTTCCTAGCCATCGCAGTGACGCTTCTATCCAATTGTGCAGTTGTAGTAAAATTGCTCACAGATAGTGACGGCCTAAAAAGGTACTTTCCCTATTCACTGGGATACATTATAATATATGTCCAAAATGGTGACCGTAATACGACTACAAATATCTGGCAGTACACAGTCCATACAGTGCCATTACAATAGACCTTTATCCCTTGTGATGTAATGGGGGGTAAGTGCTCAAAGGAAAGTACAAGGAAACAAGCATGTTCTTAGGTTTTCAAGTAAGAAAATACATCAAAAAAACATACATTATGTTCTCTTGTATTTTCTCCATTTAGTGCCTACTTTTACCCTCCAAAGGTCTATTCTGGTATCGCAGGGAAAATGCTGAGAGTAGGCGTGGCCTCTATAAAATACTTCACAGCAGCTGTGTGGCATTTGTAAAGGTAGAAATGCTCTTGGCACACAATATTTATGGTACAATAATATCATTTGGTATGACAATTTCAGCCTCTGAAATGTTTTATTTAGGATAGGAGCTAAGGGTTTCACAGACCAATTCCAGGATCGGTAGATTGGCTTGAATTACTTCCGCTTTCCCGCCTACGAAAAATGGCAAGAGCACATGAAAAAGTGTTCCCCACTCGGGGTTAGGGAACATTCTGTATGTACTCTTGGCCTTGATGCTCTGCACCTGGAAATAATTTTAAAATTGTGCTCACCATTAAATTGTGATGTTGTTTTGGGGGGTCGGTCTGGCCTATGAAATGTATTAAAATAGCCCAAGACTAACAGAGTTTGGGGAGCCCAAAGGGAATGGATAAGGGTATGTGGGTGGCTGGACCCCAATGTCTGTATTATAGAGGCCACGCCTACTCTCTAATAAGAGCACAAGTATATTCAGTCTTAATATTAGTAGTACCTCTTTGATGACAAAAATGCTTTGGGTGCAACAGGTGGTAATGATTTCTTCAGAATATTTTTTTGTAAAGATGACATCTTTCACTGCGGCTATAGTTACGATACGACTGCACTACATACCGTACCGGATTGCGCGCGCACTTCCGCTACACATTAATATAATCCAGCCAGACGCTATGTAATTATGACATCACGAACTAAGTTTAGCCGCCCACAAGAATCCCCTATCGTATAAAACTACTGTAGTGTGTTCAAAAGTACTAGTAGTTGTTGTTGTTTTTTTGTTGCTTGTTTAACAATTATTATTTAAAATTTAAAGCCTTGAGGCATGCAGCAGTGCCTATAAAAGCAAAGACAAAGTACTTTTTGGTTGTGCGTCTCTTAGATAAATTTTAATACAGTAACCTAGCAAATTACTTGCAAAAAGAGAGAGACAGCGAGTAAAGGAGCGCAACTAGCTATGTCTATGAGTCTTGATCAGTTCCAAGCCGAAGAACAGGCCGTTCCACAACCCCAAGTCGTCCCCTCGCTTGGAGGCAGCAGCCCCGCTCGCAAGAGAAGCCCGGAGCACATCTTCGCCGACGGTGACCCCGAACCACTTACCAAGAAGTGGAAAGGATTTGACAACTCCTTCACATTCGGGTCTCCCACATTCGGGTCTCCCACATTCGAATTCAACTCGCCCTTAAGCTCCCCCGAGTTTGCAGTCAGCCCACCTGATACGATACTACTGGAGCACCCCAGCCTCGCTTCGCTCTGCCATATAAACGATACGCTAGCCATGTCCAGTGACCCCGCCTCTGCCGCCGTCATCTCGGCTGCCTGGGAGGAGACCATGGCCAGGCTCATTATCACCGAGCAACCAGAGGGGGTGGGTACTAGCTACTGTGTAATTTTTGTAGCAATAGTCATTTTACTGCAATGTTTAACAAAAATATTGATGTCATCTCGTAGAGGCATTTGCAATTTACATAATTTTGCTTTTCCTCCGATCCTGCAGTATTACCGTGCACGCTACGAGTGTGAAGGTCGGCGTGGTCCTGTAAAGGGGTTAAGGGAGACCCACCCATCAGTTCAGGTATGTTCAGACATTCCTCCACTGATTATCAAAGACCAACTCCATGTGCTTACTTACATTTTCTGTTGTCGTCACTAAACCACACTATAATATTATAAATAGCCCTTGGTAGGGGGGCACAGAATGAAATAAATATGTAAAAAAAATACATAGTTGAGATATTTCACTATGCCAGCCCAGTGCTATATATACTATGGTAGAATGGGAACCTGGGATGTAAAATATAAAACCACTTTTTGATTGAAAAGTTAATTTTACTTACCAATAATTTATTGCCCTTTCCATCGTGGAGATAAAACTCAAAGATTGACCTATCACTGGTGTAGTTCACTCTATAACTCTACATTATAATTTTACTCTTCTTGACAGATTATTGGAAAGTGTCAGTATGGGGGCAACGTTCAGGTGAAGCTGGTGGACAAGGACGGTATGGAGCACGCATCCTGCTCCCTTGAGGGCGAACTAACCAAGAAGATCGGGCCTCACAACCAGATGATTGCTGAGTAAGCACTATCAATCACTTTACAGCTGTACAATGACATATTTCGGTATCAGATTTCAATGGCAGTGTAGGAACCCCCTCTAACCTTCCTAGCTTATTAGCAGTACAGTTCCAGTAGTGATTATCTACATTAGAAAGGTATCTGCAAACAAGAAAACCCGCATCATCTCATGATAAAGATAAGGTTGTCAGGAACCCGCAGAAAAGAAGTGGTGAAGTCCCATTAAAGCCTTAGGCTTTACTAGAAACAGCTCCTTTGGTTGCCTATACCAACTAGTGGCTGCCTCACTAATTCCCATCAGCTACTGCGTGGATATCAGCCTGATACTAACAGGTCATTATTCTTGTACTTTGCAAATATTAGCCTGATACTAATCGGTCATTATTCTTGTACTTTGCAAATATCAGCCTAATACTAACTGGTCACTATTCTTGTACTTTGCAAATATCAGCCTGATACTAACCGGTCACTATTCTTGTACTTTGCAAATATCAGCCTCGGTCACTATTCTTGTACTTTGCAAATATCAGCCTAATACTAACCGGTCACTATTCTTGTACTTTGCAAATATCAGCCTGATACTAACCGGTCACTATTCTTGTACTTTGCAAATATCAGCCTGGTACTAACCGGTCATTATTCGTTTCGCAGGTTTGATGATCTGAGGATCCGCCGAGAGAAAAAAAAGGAAGGCGGGAGAAAGGAGAAGATGCCCACCAAGGTGGAAGGACGTACAGATAAGGTGGCCCACCTACTCTTCACAGCAACGCTGAACAGCGGAGGCCCCGCCCCACTCACCCTGTCTTGCCTCTCCGACCCCATCCATCTCAGTAAGCACTAAAAACAGCTGTAAAACCGAAAGACCATTTTATCCCTTATCTTATCCTGCAATCCTATAGTGTGTGTATAATATGGCTTCAGGGAATAACTATGTATAGCCTTGATAAAGCACTCTCTCAACTGTAAACCCCATTGCTATAGCTACCCCACTCCTCTCTTCTCCAGCTGCCCCCCAAGAGCCTGCAGAACTGGAGTGGCTCATGCCTGAGTCCACTCACTACAGCGCTGGAGAGTACGTCATCATCAAAGGATCCAAAATGACATCACGTAAGTTCTTGAACCATGCAACTACATGGCATCTGTGGCATCACTTCCTCCTATTAATTTATCGATATGTATATATCCTGACTGACTCTCTCTCCGCATTTTTCTTCACCACAGCCAAAGTCACTTTCCGAATTCACCTCCCAAATGCGCCGACGATGGACTTGCTGGGCATACTGGAGAAAGAAAGGTCTCACCAGGTAGGGCAATGCACTCAGTTCTGGCTACGAATCACACTCCACTATCCAACACTAAGTGCACCTGTTCATACTTGTATGCTGCTTTGGCATTTCTGTTTCAGAATGTGCTGATGGTGAAGGCCCCACCGCTGCCACAAATGTTCAAGCACTTGAAGCAGGAGATTCACGCGTACGTGATTGTGACCACTGGAAAGAGTGAACTGCGGAGCAAACCACTGAATTTCACCTACCTTCCCGACAGTGAGTTTGGTGTTGCTACCATTGTGTTTTAGTACTAATTTAGCATTATGATAAAATTAATATCGGTCTATAGGCAATTACCTATTAACAACTTCGGACCAGCTTTTTAATATTCTTTAAATTCTTTCTCCAATTTGCAGACATTTGCCCAACATGCAGACAGGAAGTGACACCCCCACCTCCATACACACACGGCCTGTCTCCTTCCCACCGACCCCTCACCCCGAGTGTCGCCTCCCCCTCCCACAGCCCTCCCCCCATGCAAGTGCCCATGGGAAACCCCACCAAATACATTCCTCCGCATCGCATTATTCCGCACTCGGTGCCAAGCAGCCCGCCCATCGCCCTATCCTCCTTCCCGACCCTGCCGCTCGTGAGCACTCTGATTCCAAACACCATGATGTCTCCTTCCACGAGTGCCTTCCAGCCCTCTCCGATTCCCGTCACTAGCACCGCCACAGGTATCAGCCCTGGTACCTTTGTTTTTCAAGAAAGCGGTGATCTGGACTCAATTTTGGGACAGTCTGCCGAGGATGAGGCGTCTTTCGGACCAGATTTGATGCCACCCGTCACCAAAGAAGAATTCTCCAAGTACCTGCCCGATCTGCCTAACCTTCCAGACACCTCCATGGCCTCCCCAGTCTCCAGTGGTACCTGTCTCCCCACGAGTCCAGTCACTTCTCCAGTGAACAGCCCCGTTCCAGGTACGTAATTAAGCATTTTGAGTACCTTGGCAACATTATAATTCTTTTGTGTAAAGTTACAAAAAAAAACAGAGACTCGGATAGTGATTACTAATGCTTCTTTTCTCTACTCAGTTGTTGAGCAAGCCGTCATTAAACTGGCCAGGGAGAACCACATCAGTCAACAACAGTACCAGGTGTGTGTGTGTGTGTGCATGTGCGTGTGTGTACATATCCACTATCATTGTGTAATTAATACACCTGCTACTTCATTGTCACTAGCTGCTTCAGTTTCAGCCATTGCAGTAGTATAGCCAATCGGTAAACAATACAGGTACGGGTTAACAATATGCGGCCCTTGTTATCACCTTAGTGCTCACACACTGCTTTTAATAACAGTACGCTACCGCTTGATGTGTTTTTTGATATCTCTGTCTTTGTACCTACCACAGTTCCTGATGGAGAACTCCCGGGACCCTCGCCTTGTGCAAGCCGTCTCCTCTGCCCAGAGCGACCAGCAGCTCTACTACAATGTGTTGGCTCTATTTCAGCAGTCTTCTATTCCACAACCTCCTCTGTGAAATTTTTTTCACTTTTTGCCAGTTTGTTCCCATGAAACAACCTGTTGGTCTGTGCAAACCAAGAGATGTTGTTACATCTGAAAGAGTTTATTTCCCTGAAATAGTTCGTTGTTTTGTTGCTAATTATTTTTATATCGTTACTCATTTATTTCTAAATGATCTTTTTTTTCCCTTGCCATTTTGTTCCCTAGCATGGAATAGAACAGTTATATCATTTTACGCACATTCGCACATTCACACAATACTATTCATTGGACACGTGTACACCTTTTCACAGTTTCATTAGCATTACTCACTCTTATATAGAATTGTTTTTGTAGGCAGCTAACACTTTCGTTTTGTTTCTGTGAAACAAGGACCCATTCTTTTGCCAGCTGCAAGTCAGCAGGTGTCATATGAGTATTAAATGTCTTTCGCAGTATCCATTCTCAGTATACTTTAATATTTTATTCAAGATTGTACATACACTGGCTATGATGTAATACATGGCTGCATTTATGTGTGATATGTGTAATTTGCTATGAAATTAATTTTTTTTTGAAAAATTCATTTGTCATAACAATATAGACCTAGCTGGCTGCACTGGTGTGCAGGGCAAGAGTGTGTTCGTACTTCATTTTAGGTAATGGCCATTGTAATATAATTCCTGAGGGCCTCATGATCAGTAAGAATACCTAATAAATCCATGGCTCCGATAAGAATGTCGTGCCGTGTTAGCGTTGTTGTAATAATTAATGAACAGATCTAAACCCATGGTCCGATGAGAACGTCTAGATCTGTGGGATCCATCCTCCACAAGTTATGTCCCACACAAATCCTCATGATCAATCACACCTAAAATGGGATGATTACCTCAGGAGCTCTTCACGGGCCATTAGGACATACCTATAGCTATTGCATCCTGCAAATTGGAGGGCTCAAGTGGGCTAACCCAAAACCAAGTACTGGAAATTGTATGACTTGCACAAAAATGGAGTTAAAAAAATATGCATACAATGTACCCTGTGGTCATATGGCCAAAGTTTCCAAAATAGAAAAAAATTCAGCAGCTCCTATTCTCAAGTTAAGGGGGGTAAATTCAATATTTGTGGGTTACACCACTCTGGCTCCGAGCCCTTCACAAGGCTTTAATTCACTACAGTGTAAGATAGCTATAGAACTGGCTACCACAAGGTATAATAGTGTACGTTGCCTAAATGTGCACTACCTGGCCAAATCGTAATAATCATAACTACTACAATTCATGGGCTACATATCCCTTCCTTCACACAACTACACACCCAAAATTAATTGTGCTCTATAAAAATATTCACAAACCCAATCCCAAATTCATGCCGATTGCCTCAGCATTCCGGATGCCTCTCCCACATGCAATACAATGATTTTCGAGCAAATATTCATTATACTATGTAACGAGGTAAACAAGAGGGCATAAAACACTCAGTCTTCACTGTCCACCGTCTTTGTCTCTAGACCTGCAGAAGAGAGAAGAACAGTGTCTGCTAACACACGTGACTGGTGCCATAAAGGAGGACCGGATGGCACAGGATGGGGTGGACTCTAGGTATTCACAATCCAGAACTGTAACTCTGTCAACACACACACACACATACACAGGACAGGAAGGACACATCGCACTCTCAGCAGTTTTGTATTTCATACACATCCTGTCTATAGAATAATTATGTCTAAGGGATATATTAATGACTCTACATTTTGCTGATCATCTTAACACGATTAGTTGGTGGGGCATCTGTAAAATGTGTCTGTATAATATGGCAGTTTTCAATATCACTTAGCCCACATGATGCTACCTCACTCTATTGGCTCTGGGGGAGGGGCAAGGCTGAAAGAAGCCCTGCCCCCTTCTTTCTATACGTATATTAGTATAATATAAAATTATATATATTATTGCACAACTGGGAGCAACACGGAGAGATATTCAGTTCGAGGGTGGCAGCATTGGCCCGATCGCTGGAAGGGCAAATACAGAATCAGAGAACTGAATATTCTCCCATATTGCCCGACCCACGACTTCACTGATGCCCATGTACGGGATACAGTGCAACTCGAATGGAAGCGATTACAACGCCATCACAAGTTACAGTGCTAGCCTTTTTCTGGCAGGATATCGAAAGTATAGATTCGCAGGTAGCCTCAGTCGGTCCAAACCCTTTGTAGAAGACAAAGGAGATATTTTATTCTACTCTTGTCTGTAGCTACAACATTTTGTTGACCAGAGCCTTGTTCACGTTGTACTGGAGTACTAGCCGTGGCCACTATTCGAGGACGGCAACTATTTCATTCAGCACTTCCAGAGGTGCAGCTACAATTCAAGGCTGGCAACTAATCGAGGTCGGTATCTGATCGTGGTGGAAATACGGCATATGCGTTTATGCCAACTCTTTAAAAACAGCAGTTATTCAGATCACACAAAAAGCAATAGCCAAAATGTTCCTAACTTACAAAGCTTCGTACCCACAAACTATAGCTTAAGGATGGTAAAAGCAGAATCTCCAGAATAAGCTAGCCAAGAATAGCATGAGAAATTCCAGCTGCCTAAAATAGAAACGATAACCTACATCTCATCC
The DNA here is from genome assembly GCA_963921505.1 of Phakellia ventilabrum. Lineage (NCBI taxonomy): Eukaryota > Metazoa > Porifera > Demospongiae > Axinellida > Axinellidae > Phakellia > Phakellia ventilabrum. The sequence goes on along the minus strand of OY997385.1, from coordinate 6,103,258 downwards.
ATAGACTATACAAGTCACAGGAAGAAGCCTGGCACACGAATATGCCACGATGTAATGCAGTACTGTACCAATGGATATAATGATGTAACCTCAAATACCCAATGCTACTATTATGCTAGCAGGAAATGCCTCATTCCAAACAGAGCTCATTAGTAGTAAATATAGCACCGGGTTGAATTACACACGAAAATAGCTGAGAGTCCATTACAAGTGCACTTGTATATCTTTCCTCCTGCTTATCACAAGTGTGCACACAGAAGTCACCATTAGTTCAACTCCGGCTACCATATACATGTAGCTAAATCAACTAGTAATGATCATGTATCTGCTAGCAGCAGTGAGCAGCTAGTCTGGCGGCAGGTAATACTGCACTTGCACTCAAGCCAGATTCCTCTCCCTTGCATGCTGATGCACCTCGTCCTGTCGTACTCTTGTCTCGAGTCAGATGATTAGCTCAGTAGCTAGCTATCCAATCATATGTCAGGGACTGTGAATGTCAGGTGGTTAGCTCAGTAGCTAGCTATCCAATGGGACTGTGAATGTGACTTTAAACTATAACAAAAGCTCTCAGTGTTCAACTGATGACAGGGCTTGTTTCCAGCCTGGAGGATGGCTAGCTATGGAGGAGAGTACATGATGCTGTGGGGCAACAAAGCCATTTTAGATGCCTTCAAGGTCAGATGTAGCTGTACTTCCCAGCATAGGTAGGCTTACTACTTAGGCCAAAAGCCAATCACTCATGGAGGCTATAATCCTCACCATCTGTGTAAAGTGTTGTGATGCGAAAATTTCACCGTTCATAGACAGAGAGACGGAGATAGACAAACAGACAGACAGACAGACAGACAGACAAACTGATTATAATAATCCTCCAGCCAAAGGCTAATTACTCCCAAACAGCACTAGCGATTCCATGTTACATCACGAATCAGCATAGGCCATATTCTCATACTAATGCAGCAGTACCATTAACAGCTGCAAAGGTTCATACTCAACCCACCTTTGAAAGTCTCAACTGGGACGTGCGTGACCAGGGTGTAGAATTTATTAATCGAGTCTTCGTCCTCGTTTCTCTTTCGGTGACACCGCACTCTGATTCTGAAGGGTACGTTCCTAGGGTGAGGGGGAGATGGGTGAGGGGGAGAGGGGAGTGGGGGAATGTGGGAGTGGGGGAGTAGGGGGAGATGGGTGAGAGAAAGGGGGAGAGGGGAGTGGAGGTGTGGGGGAGATGGGTGAGAGAGAGGGGAGAGGGAGTGGGGGAGTGGGGGAGGGGGAGATGAGTGAGAGAGAGGGGGAGAGAGGAGTGGGAGAGGGGGAGATAAGTGAGAGAGAGGGGGAGAGGGGAGTGGAGGAGTGGGGAGTAGGGGAGATGGGTGAGAGAGAGGGGAGAGGGGAGTGGGGGAGGGGGAGATGAGTGAGAGAGAGGGGGAGAGGGGAGTGGGGGAGTGGGAGAGGGGGAGATGAGTGAGAGAGAGGGGAGAGGGGAGTGGAGGAGTGGGGGAGTAGGGGAGATGGGTGAGAGAGGGGAGAGGGGAGAGGGGAGTGGGGGAGGGGGAGATGAGTGAGAGAGAGGGGGAGAGGGGAGTGGGGGAGTGGAGGAGTGGGGGAGTAGGGGAGATGGGTGAGAGGGGAGAGGGGAGTGGGGGAGTAGGGGAGATGGGTGAGCGGGAGGGAGAGAGGGGAGTGGAGAAGTGGGGAGTGGGTGAGGGGGAGGGGTGGATGGGAGAGAGTGGGAGAGAGGGGAGTGGGGAGAGGGGTGAGAGAGAGGGGGTGAGAGGGGAGAGGGGGAGGGGGAGATGGGTGAGAGAGAGGGGAGAGGGGAGTGGAAAGAAGAGGAAGGAATGTGGTTGTCAAAATGCCCAGCTATTTTGTTTTTTAGATATCTGCAGTATTGGTGTTGACCAATTACTGTGCAAATTTGGTCAATTTTATGAGATACACAATTAATACAGTAATTAAATATGTGGTAAGTACACACCAATGGGAGTGCTGTATCTCCAAACTTCTATTAAGGGCGGGGCTCATACACGCCGCATAAAAAGCCTCACATATCGAGGCTTCTATGCAGCGTATATGAACCCTGCCCTTACGAACGTTCAGAAATATAGCACTTTGAACGCAAGAGTAACGCCCATATTAGAGAGCTGTGGTTCATTAGTAGCTAGTTCCAACCTGATTCCTTTCGCCCACACGGCCTTGTTCAGCTTGGTGTCAATACGAACATCTGGAGTCTTCATCTGCTTTTCAGCAAACTTCTTAATGGCCTTGACGGCCCGGGGCGCACGCCGCTTGAACCCGCTGAAGGTGTGTGCATGCATGTGCGCATGTACAATATGTGTGCAGTGCGTGTGTGTGTACGAGTGTGTGTGTGCATATGTGTATGTATATGTGTGTGTACGTACGTGTGCATGTGTGTGCGGGGGAGTTGAGAGCATGCTCATTGGCTCACGCTGTTGACAATGTAAATTGGACATGGCAAGAATGAGGTACAGTGCTGGCAATAATTATGCAAAGGAAATGAATCTGTATCGCCTGTGATGACAGCGTATGCAAGTGATTGTTCACCAATTTTTGGTCTTTGACCTTAACCACTCCACAAGAATTTTATAATCCCAGATTCAGCCCTGCCCATTACTTTGAGTTATCGGCTGATGATGCAAATGCTTGAGCACCTCCTTTGATCACTTGATTACACCACAGAGGACATTATATCCCTAACCCTTCTAAATATACTCTACTATCTATGATCACACTTCCAACCATTGACTGTACCATGGATAGTAGGTGTTCTACTCTACTATCTATGATTGCGCATTGACCTTGGCTACTGTTGTGACCCCAGAGGGCTCATCTGGAATGAACGGCACCACAAACTTTTACCCGCGTGAGGTTTATGGTTAGGTTAGAGCAAGGGTTAGGCTATATAAATCTTTGTGGGTTATAATTTTCGCAGTGCCGTTCTTTCCAGCTGATCCCCACAGAGCTCACAGGACCAATCCTTGCCTATGCCAGGGATATACTTAGATACGTGTATACGCGTATGTACAAATGGTGGGCTCAAAATAGAATAGCTCAGCACATCACCAGCTCTACCTTACCCTAGCTACGCATAATTTAACATTGCAACACTTCTTCAAGACCCACACGCGAATCTTACATTCCATGGATGTACTTATGAAGGTGAATGGTGTATTCCCGCGTTACCACCTCCTTCAGAGCCGATCTGCTTTTCTTCTCCGATTTAGGAGCCATATCGACTATTGAATACAAAAAGGAAATACCCTATTGATACTTAATACACACAGAATATCATTCTCATGCTTCTTACAAAGCTCACAAGCGGATACAGTACTCCTATACACAGACTCACCTTCTCTCTCCACGTGCTTGTCAAAGGAAGATAAGTAGTGCGCATGCGTGAAACCACGTGTATTTTGTGATCAGTTCTCGACGGAACTGTTACTGTGAAGTAGGGTTTTTAATATGCTTGGCGCAATATCTATGCCATGTGCCACAGTAGCAAAGTTATTACTCCATCAAGTAGATTGCAAGGCCTACCGCCTACTTTCGCCGCCCCCATCGAACAGAACAACCTGCAGTAAAGTACATGCATATAACAGATTGTGAAGCACGTTAGGCGGCTCTCAAGTATCCAGGAATATTACCAGGGTGTGCAGAGAAAGCTCACAAGAGTGCTCAGACATGAAAGGTTATAACTGACCAAAGACGCTGTAGATCGTGTGTATTTTTTCCTTCAATTTGGTTCGACCTGTGGTCTTCAGGAATGGGCCTCAGGGGGTAATACTGAAACAAGGGCACAAGCCAATGGCCGTATACTCCATCTACTCAGGCTCCACGTGGGGTAGTATACTAAGTTGTAATATCAGTACGTGATTTCTGTACCTGCAACCATAGTTACTATTATTAATATTGTTACACATAGCTATAGGGTACATGTACAGAAGTGACACAAGCTCTAGATGAAGAGATCACTCCTGCAATAATGTTGGTGCCATCTGCAGTCCCAGAGCAAAGTAGTAGAGCCTGGAGTCAATTACAAAGCCATATTCCCGGTGAAGTAACTCCAACTGGCTAGCAAGGTTCTTGAGAGGCAGTTCCAATGGCTACAGGAATGGGTATAATAAGCATAATTATTATAATAGTCACCAAGCCTCTTGGACTTATAAGAAGACTGTATAGTGGGCTGCTACATGTAAGGTAAGGCGGGGTAATTTTGGACGGTGTTTAATTTCGGAAACTTTGAATTCAACGTTGTGTTATTTTGAGGGATGAATGGCTACACTCTCCAAACTTCCAGCGTTGACACTGGGCCTCTGCCTGTATAACATACCAAAGTTCCATTGCAAACCGTTAGTGCAATGGTCAGTTTCGAGTACCGAGCACGGAATTACCCCATCGAAAATTTGTCACGAAATTGCCCCGCCTTACCTTACTCCATAGCATTTTCGTAATAATGATATAAAAATATTATGCAAAAGCTGTACATGGAGTGGAGACTGGGAATGAGGATACAGTGACAGCTCAATGACAGGTGGGATCTACAGTCTCATTTCCAGGCCCTCTACCTATTACAGCATTTGTCACTTGCAGTTTGCAGTATGGGAGAAGTGTGGGAGGGATGAGGCTATCGGTTAGCAGTGTAAGTTACCAACCTCTAAGAACTCATCTTCGTCTAACGTTTGTGCTGCATAAGATGTTCCAATGTCAGCTGCATAATTATACATCAGGACGTGATCAGATAGGCAGTATTATTTAGATTATGCCGTCTACAATATTGTGAGTATACAATGTCATACCTATACACACAGCTGTACTTTCTGTGCTCTTCCATGGATCAATGTGCACTTCAGGACCCACTGTCTGTTATAATTTAGATGGAAATAACAGCTAGCTCACACGTTGTATATAATTAAACTCACTTTGATATCTCCTTGACAACCTGTCTCTTCAGCCAGTTCCCTCAGAGCGGCTTGCTCTAGGCTCTCACCACTGTTAACCAGTCCTGATGGAGGCTCTATACTCACTCTGTAGATGTATGGCAGATGATTAATCACAGCTGTGGCCGGGCACTTGTGAAGATACAAGTTTGGCATTACTTATACTGGTTAGAGTAGCTACTGAGTGTCCAGACGGTGAGGATTGTCCAGATACACGGCAAATTTTTGGCCTCATTCTGAAGGCCTTCCTTCTCATGTTGCAAAAGAGCAAAGGTATTTCACGGTATATAATCAGATAGTATACAGATAGTCCCTAAGAAAGAGACAATTTTATGGGTCCGGACAAATCCCACAAGACACGAACAACCCCCCAAGTGCTCTATACACATCAGGGAGTCAAACTGGCAGGGCACCATGGCAGGGCACCATCACATATTCACACTGACCTATCAACTGGTGGCCTGTAAACCGCAACCAGTAAGATTTTGTTCTTCGCTGCATTACTAGTTTGGGTGGTAGCTGCAAAAAGAGAGTAGTTATGTCACATAATACACAATGTCAGTGCAGTAATAATCATACACGTGCAACATGATGAATGCTGGCTTGCTGGTGGACTTTACCAATCACATCAACTGCATCAGTGTTCCCCTTTCGAGTAGTTCTCTGAACAATTTCATATGGCCTCTCCTTTCCATCCAGACCTGTGTAGCGCACCACACCTGACTTCAGCCACTGCCCACAATGAGTCCACTCTTTTGACCTCTGCTGAATCGGACCAAACTTTCCCTTGATGCCCTCTACCTTTGCACGTGTCTCAGCATCTAGGATATTCTCACTCCCTTTTCCTTCCGCCATCACCGCTAGCTAGTCTTGCAAGCTACCAGCCACGCCTACTTCCTCATTCTTTCTATGTAGTGCCCATTCGAGAGGCTACTCTGTTACTACGTACTAGCTACAACGCGCACGTTTTAGTGCATATATTCACACCCGGGAGGCCAGATTCAGCTGCTACAAGTTCTGTGTGAGTTCCGTCTTGCATACTATAACACACATATCTGATAGAGTGTCTATATAAGCACTTGACCCACCCCTTTTCAGCTCAGTGGTTCCAATACCTGTAATGGCATCTATCTGATTGCAGGAAGCAGCAGTGCACTATGACTTCAAAAGCAGAATTCATAAAAAAAACAGCACCATATTCTAGAAGACAGCAAGACCCGCCCATTCCACAGCTCTTCAAAGATAAATCTGCAGCCACAAATTCCTGCCAGCTGCTTCAAAACATCAGCAGCCACTGGCTGTTCAGTCGTGTATTAGTAGGTGTACTAGCACTGGCATGCTTCGTAAACAGCTGCTGGGGAGACTTTGTGTTTGATGATAGTGAAGCGTTGGTTGGAAACGAAGATGTCAACCCAGAAACTCCACTTTCAAAAGTCTTTTCAGATGATTTCTGGGGTACGAATATCACTAAAAAAACAAGCCACAAGTCCTATCGGCCATTCACCGTTATCACCTTCAGGTGGAACTACTGGTTTGCTGGTGGCCTAAATCCCTTTGGCTTTCATTTGACCAATGTTGTACTGCATGTAATTGTTTCTTTGCTGTTCTTGGAATTCTGCTGCTGCCTGGTGGAAGACTGGCCTTGGAATAAGAAAACCGGAAGAAGAATTACTTCTCTGTGTGCGTTAATTGCTGCAGTGCTCTTTGCTGTTCATCCGATCCACACAGAGAGTGTAAGTTATTTTATATCAACCTCTGGATTCTCTCAGTTAGCTATAGGTATAGTAGAATTCCTGATTATGAGGTTTCTTTAGTTCCAAACGGAATTCACATGATGTGCCCTGAAGAAGACTACTGCATTGTAGTCGAAACATTGGCAGTTTGATGATATTTTTAATATAAAAAGAAATTTCATAATCCTGTATCTCAACCTCATTCCTGCGAGAACATAGTCTCATTCCCACATGTGCTGCATCAATTTTCTGATGAGTCGCATGTGGAGGGTCTAAATTTGTCGAGACAGTGGTCTAAGAACGAGATTAGAGAGAGCACGCTATATAAATTTCCATACGGTGACAACCTCTAGCATTAGAAGACACTTGTCATTCTCAAGCTTGCAAGTGATTCAGAAATAAACTAATCAAGCATTTTTCCCCAGGTTTCTGGTGTTGTTGGAAGAGCTGAGCTGACATCAGCCGCGTGCTTCTTTACTGCACTCCTGGCGTATGCTAAGAGTTGCAGAGCAGGTACTTACATACACAGCTACCAAGCTAAAATTCGAGCCGATTCACTTTTTATGTTATGCAGATGCAGCAAGATTCACCTGTACCTCCCTGCTGTGGTTGACACTCACTGTTTCCCTGGGCGGATGTGCCATGCTCTTCAAAGAACAAGGAGTGACGGTCATGGTATGCCATACATGCAATTATGATCTTTTGAATGTCTGAGCTACAAACATGTTCCTCTCTCTACTCTTCACAGGGCATTTGCATAGTTTATGACATAACATTCTACAAACGGGTGGAGCTGCTCCAGTTTAAGGACAATACTGTACGTTATACTACTGAGCTTTGATTATAGCCTTCTTCCCAGTTAATTTACCTCACATGCAGCCGTGGAAAAAAATTGGCTGCAAATAATTCTGGGATGAGAAAGCCCAGAAATGAGACTACAGATTAGCCCCTAGCCTTGTGCACATGTAGGCCTCCCCACGTTTAATTTCCTGTGGGGAAAAATTATTATGAGACAAAAAACTGGAGTGGATATCAAAGGCTGTCTATAGTTTACCCCAGACAAGTGGATCAAAATCACTAATTACAAGTACTTATTAACCCTCGTATGCATTATACTTGATGCAGCCTCATCTGAGATGGAAGACATTTGCCCTCCGGGTAGGAATTGTGTTGACTGCAACAGTGCTACTGATATGGGGAAGATTTCGTGTCATGGCTACTGGAGCCCCAGAGTTCAAACCCACTGAAAACCCCGCCTCCTTTGCAGACTCTCTCCTCACCAGAGTGAGTTTAAAAGTCAAGAGTGAGTCACTATACTTGCTCTGTAACTTGTTTATAGTCCAGTTGGACCAAGAGAAACATCCTTGAGCTACATAGAGTTGACTGGTGTGTTTAAAACAATTTCTATGCAACACAAGACTATATTTTGGCGAGCACTTAGCTATACATATACTTTGCTATTTGCTGTAAACTGATGGCATAGTAACTCAGAACATACCAGTTTGAACATTGCTTGTGCATGGATACTGATGTAGTGCTACAGAGTATATAATAATGAGAGGCTAGTCATATACTCTCCTGGACTGCCCCACTGGGCATACTAATACTGTATCCATGATAGCAGTTATAAGATGCATGAATTTTTGTGTCCCTACAGATACTAATATGATTAGATGCAAATTATTTTATGTGTTTGCCTTTAGCAATATCACTAACTGTTAATACTTCAGATACTGAGCTACAACTATATCTACTCTCTGAATGCCTGGCTGCTGCTCCATCCTTGGTGGCTGTGTTTTGACTGGTCCATGGGCTGCGTTCCACTGGTGGCGTCGCCAAGGGACGCCAGGGCTTGGGTTCTGCTGCCTCTCTGGTGTAGCCTGGGTGCTCTGGGGTCCTACACCCTTTTGGGAAGGCCGGGAAAGTTCAAAAGGTTGGCTGTGGATGGTATTACCACTGTGCATCGATGCAGTAGATTATTGATAATTGCATGCAATAATAATTATTATGTTTGGAGATTTTCAATTGATGGTCATGCAATGACTGTATGTGTGATGCTAGCGCTACAGCTAGACAAATCACATTGTTACTACGTATTGTATAGTGCTACTACTTGACTGCACCTATATATGGTCCTCAAGTAATCAAATGTGATCTTGAGTGTCATGATATAACTGCAGTTTTGGGGTAATTACAAGCATGCAGTAATTGTTAGCATTGTGCCCTTTAGTTCTGCTCAGGCTCAGAATTAGCCTGTGGAACCATGCATTATTTTACCTCCACTGTTGCCAGAGTGGAGAATCAGGACAATTTCTAGTTCTTTGCTTATTAGGCATAGTATTGCCTCCATACTACACCCAGCTTGCTATGTGACTAAGGTTGTTCGCTTTGCCTCATGCTATTTCACCATGACAGAAATATACACACAGCTACATTGCTACCATGCTGTGTGGTCTCATTCTCATCACTGTATACTTGTACTAAATATGTAATTACGTTATTGCCGGTTGCTAGCCTTAGAATAACAAATTACTTACTTGGTGAGCATGAACTAAGACATAATAATATTAGTGTGATGAACGTGCGTGATTGTCCAATAGTTGTGTTTATAATAATAATGGATGTGTTATCTATACACAGACTTGTGACAATGTCTCTGGCTCTCCTAGTGGTTCCTTTTATTCCCGCATCCAATCTCTTCTTCCGTGTGGGGTTTGTGGTTGCGGAAAGGGTGCTATATCTCCCCAGTGCTGGGTTCTGCCTCCTTGTGGCCCTGGGAGTGACTGCACTGAAACAGCACTTCAGGAAGTGGTGGACGGTATGTTCTGCATGTGGGAAGTTAGCGTTGTACCCAGTTTGCTCCCTTGCCACAAGGTGACACTCTATAGGTCGATGGCTTGCCTAAAGCAGTAGTCAAGATTTCCAGTGGGAGAAGGGGGGATTTGAAGGGGAAACTTCTCCCCTAAACAACAGAGCTTCCCCCAAGCAGTTGCAGATCCCAAATTAATTAAAGAGCCTAAAAAGCCACCAGATGACCTCTCAGAGCACTCGAAATTTCAGACTTTCTAGGGGGGGGGGGGCATCCCCAGACCCCCGGCATGCTGAGCACACCAGAAGAGCTGTGCTCCCCCCACCCAAACGTTTATCCTACATAAAACCCTGGTAGTGCAGTATTATTGAGCTTAGTATTATTTCTCAGAATGCAGCTCTCACACTGGCAGTGGTTGCTCTTGTGCTACTATTTATTCCCAGATCAATTAAGGTGAGTATATTATGTGAATGTTGACCAAATTTATTTTCTACACAGCTAATGATAAAGTCCAGTGTGCCAGGTATGCTGCTTTATTGTTTACAGCGTAGCTCGGAGTGGTTGACTGAAGAGGCTCTGTTCACTTCCGGAGCTGCAGTTTGCCCTCTCAATGCTAAGGTACCCCTGCAGTATAGCAGAGTACACAGATTTTTTAGTAACTGGTGCCCAAGGTAGTGACAGATTCTCTTGAAATATTAATAGTTGGCAAATATGCATGTACCCAGTTAGCTCAGCAGAGATTAGTTTCAGGAAAAAAATCATGCCAATCCAACCAGAGCCGTGATGTCATTGTGATGACATCATACGAAAATGGTCTACTGAACTACACGTCTCCTCATCCTCCTCCCCCACTCCCAATCACTGATGACAGATCTCTTGTCACACATGCTGCCTTTTGTTTCAGGTACATTACAACATTGGTAAGGTGAATGCTGACAGTGGACACACAGTGGAAGGGGAAAGTGCATACAGGGAGGCCATCAGGTAAAAATTCTTCGGGAATTCACTTTGGAGGTATGAATTTCAAATTGTTGTGTCACAGGCTCTATCCTGAATATGATCAAGCCCTCAATAACCTTGGTAATTTACTAAAGGTGAGTATAGAGTAAAATCATGCGCTAAAAGTTTAAACACAGTAGTGGAATTTTAAGCTTAACATTAATTATTGCTCTCAATTTTTAGGAGACAGAGAGGCCACTTGAAGCAGAGGAGATGTTCCATCAAGCCCTCAAGTCTAAGTGTGTGCTCACTAGTGCTCTTCTTGGTGCATATCACTGTATCCTATGACACTTGTCTGTTTGTTCATAGCCCAGAGTTTGCGGCAGCTTGGATGAATCTAGGGATAGTACAGGCAGCACTCAAGAAAAACAAAGTCAGCAAGCACCATCTGTCCTTCTTCCATTACTGTATCATGCTAGCTGTTTTCCTGTTGACTACATAGGAAGCAGAGGAGAGTTATATTCTCGCTACCAAGCACCGAAAGAAGTATCCTGACGCCTATTACAACCTTGGAAATTTGGTACCATGATTAACACTATTATGAGTCTCGATAATAATATGATCTTATTAATAATTCTCTTTTTATTTTATAGTACATTGATACTGGACAGCATAATCAGGCTATCGTAGCCTTCAAGACTGCTATTACCCTACAAAGAGATCACAGCAATGCATGGCATAACCTCGGCCTGCTCTATGAGAACTTACGTAAGGAAGTAGAGATGAACTTAGTATTTGGCACAGTCAATGGGTAGTCATGGCTGACTGGAAAGTTGTAGTGCACTGCTGGCATTTGAGATCACACTAAGTAGCACAGACTACTATGAGGCATGACTATGGTAGCCTGTTACCTGGCAGAGAAGTGGTTGCCAACTGATGTGTCTCACTGCTTTAGAAATAAGGGATGAAAGGTTTGGTTTGTCTGGTTGGCAGGTGGTAATGTGATAACCTAATCCCTGTTATATTATCAAATGAAACCAGAGCTACCCGAGAACTATGCATTAATTTTTATGATTGATTTCACTTATGACCCTCTTCTCTATAGAAATGAACGAAGAAGCAGAGAGTACCATGAGGGAGGCCATATCCATCATTCCAGACCATCCCGAGTTCTATTTCTCATTGGGAGTGTTGCTAGGAAAACTAAATCGACTAAAGGTACGTATGTATTACCACTTCCTATATTGGAAATTCAATTCAATGATCAAAACTATTATGTGTCTTGATCCCATTAATTAGTTGACTACTTTAAGTTGTTTAGTTCAGAATATCATAGGGGTTCAGCATAGATCTAGTTAATGTTGTCAATGTATGTTATTAAGTTCAGTGCACTAGTACCAGCAGCTCTTATTTAATGCTGAGCCTCATAAATGGAATGCTCAAAATTGCATGTTTGGTCATCGGTCAGCATGATGGATGTGTCCTTTTATTACAGGATGCGGAGCAGCTATTGATGCAAGCCATTTCTCTACGACCACAGGCTGCTAACTATCATGCAAATCTAGGTAAGAATTTACAGTGGAGTCTATTAGAAAATCATGCTTGTCCCTATTATTGACAGACCTCAGTGTGTTCACTGGCCTTGCAACTTTAGCTTCTTATGGGAGCAGCCAGGGAGGTGGCATGAGTATGTACAGTTATCCATTATCTTAGCCTCGTTCCCAGGCCTTCACCCCAGCTTTTGTCGCTTGCAGTACGAAAAGCTTCTTCCGAGCCTGGGAATGAGGCTACCATTACCTATCTTTGGATTAATGGTGTTTAGTTTTCAGCGGGTGTTTTTGTAGCTATATTATTTCTTTCACTGTTTTCTTAGGAGTAATCTACCACCTCAAGAAGCAGTATAGCATTGCAGAGGAGAAGTACCAATATGCTTTAACACTTGACCCAGGTTTAGCGATAGCCAAAGACAACTTACACAAGCTTTTAAAGACACAGAAAAAGACTCTAAAAGGTGCATAGTACACCACTTGTTTGTAGAATACCCCAATTATGCATTGCACATAAACATTGAGAAGTCTACAAGATTATTGTGCTTAAAGGGGATCTGTATAATAGATAAAATGTTTTTTGTGAGTGAGTGTTTTTGCTCTACGTGTATGATTTCGATGTTTTAAATAACTGCTTCTGTTCACACCCTTGATGTCCGAACTCTCCTTGATCGTTTGCTCTTTCCAAATAGACTTTTCATGAGCTTGATTGGTGCCGCGAGCAGTTTCTTCCCCTTGCTCTTGAGGCTTATCTTCTTGCCACCCAGTAGCTGAGTTCTGCTGTCTGCCCAGGCAGAGATGGGAACGTGTGGCTCCCTTTCAGAGGGCGTGGCTTGGTCTGTCTCCGAGGGATTGGTAGTGATAATGTGAGTTGCATTGTTTTCAATCTCTTTGGTTTCCAGTGTAGTCACCGATATCAGAGATAGACTGCCTTTGACACCTGTGCATGCGAGAAACAATACGTCGATCAGTTAATGCAGGCTGCACATAACTTGTTGGTGAGAGTGTAATCAGTGGAACTTGATCATAGTAGCTTCGCAGTTTTCGAAGGTGTTGACTTGAGATTATATCATAATGTGTATAGTATGTTGTGAATTATGCCCGGCAGAAGACGTATATGCATCGAACATGACTCGTAGTACGTTCATGGGTTCACTGCCGTGTGTATTGGCCATAATATTAGATGGGGTAGGCAAATGCAAAGAGTGGAAGTCTACAAATGTCACTTTGATGAGAATTAAGCCTCAAAGGATACAGTGATGATCTTGGTAAATAAGGTCGACATAGCTATCAGACTAGGTACTCTCCAATCTCACTGTAATTAGTTACAAGTCATGCAAACTAGCTTATAATTGACCCGCGTACAACTTATAAAATTTCCGATAGTTACTACATGTCACATGTATATGCAGCGTACGTCAGCATCGCATGCCCAGTAAACTTTTCATGACTCACTGCAATAATATTATTACTCTCGCTACTATAATTTTAATGACCTGTTGTAGGTTCTTTAGCGTCTATCTTTCTCTCTTCGTTCTTTTTCTCCATCTTGGCATCTGCTTCAGCACTGGCAGCCCCGTCAGCCAGTCTTTGCCAGTTATTGCGGTTGGCAATCACCCCCTGTCGAAGTGGCTCAAACCCATCGTACAGAGATGCAAGAATCTGCAAGCATACGGACGGTTCTATGGTTTACAGTCCTTGAATAATAAGGACATTAGGCCAGGAGCAGACACTTACAATTTGCTACGCTAAACCTACAAGCAGCAAACAGTAGCAGTACAGCTAGTGCGGTATAGAAAGGCTAATAATAACTTACTTGGTACAGTGTGATACAGATGGCATCAATGAAGCCAACTTGCATCTTGGGTAATTCATCCTTCTTCCGTCTGTCCATCATGGCCTGCAATATACGATAGCCAGCAGCGATAAATACACTATGTACTGTAAGGTATACATACTTATAATGGGATAACAGTACTGCGTATATACCACTACTGCTAACTATGTTACTTACAATTGGCTGAAGATTCAAGTCATTTTTCTCAATGTCTCCCTGCTCAAAGAACTCGCTTGCCACCAACTCAGCAACCTGCGTGTGAGGATCGAAGTATAGCCTTGATTCCTATGAAGGCATGCGTTAAGAGGCCTTGACTTACCCTCTTCTGAATCTCCCATGGCTTGGTAATGGCCGACACATCACAAGCTGTCATCATCATTCCTCTGTAGTGCATGAATAACAGGGTGCTAATTCTTTCTAGTGTGTGCTAAAATATTCCTTTAAGGGCTAAGCTGCAAGAGATAGTAGTTACCATATACAAATCAGTTAAAGTGATGACACTCAATTGCAAGGCCTACATGTAGGCTGATAATAAGGATGTCTAATTAAACTAGCTATACTGCAGTAGCTACACAGATAATTGTCATTTAACCATGCAGCAAGGGGCGGAGTTGGTATGTAGTTATTAATCACTAGTTGCTAACATAGTCAATGATACTTGTTTACTACCAGGTCTCTTGGCCATGCCACGTGACAACATTTGGTGAAACTGATGATAATTTTGTAGTTCTACATAAGGCTTAGGAACATGCACTTTACCTGAGGAGGTCTCTGTGGCTGTCAGAGTCCCACTTGAAGGTCCCTTCATTGACAAGGCTGGTGAAGGTTCCTTTCTTCTGGAAGTAGAGTGCCAGGTCTGTTGAGAGGATGGCACTCTCCAGCATTGCAATCACTCGGCTGTACTCATCCGAAGTTAGCCCGTGGAGAATATTGTTGGCCTAAACGTGAAGGTATCGGATTATAGAACGCAAGCATTGGTATAATCATGATGCCGATTCATACCTCACTGTTGAGGATCATGATGCAGTGGTCAAAATGGTGGTGCTCCATTGTGGAGGTAGTGTACAGAACAGCCAGGGGACTATCAGCCCTGTATATAGTTAAAAGGGACATACATCATAGTGATAATAACAATATATGCAGACTGCATACTTGCTCTGGAAGGCATTATTGGTTCCCCTATGGTCCAGGTCATGGCAGAATGCTGCGATCAGTAGAGCCAGCATTTCAAGTGGATCCAGCTTTGTGCTCATCTTCCCAGTCTGTGTAATCGCAAGAGCTAATTTTTGTCAATTTTTACCTAAAGGAATTCTTATACTAGTGCTAGCTGTAGGATACAACGTACGGTGAACATGGCAAATATGGTCTGGGCCACGTTGAAGGCATGTCTCCAGTTGTGGTAGATCACTACTCTGTAGTTCTTCTTCACAGTTAGCACCCATCGTAGAAGGACCTTTTTCCCCCCGTGAACAGTAAATTTGCAAATCAACTTTCAGCTATACAGATCTTCAAAATCAGCAGTAAAGCAGAGTTTCTAACTACTAATTACGTACCTTTTGGTTAATCTTGAACCTGTCGACAAAGCCACAATCATAGAACATCCTGGCAGCAGCCAACACAGTGCCATCGTCACTCAGTGGAAGGTCATCAAAGTCGTAGGATTGAAGGTTGATGGACTCAACAGAAGGCATGTTCTTCAACTGTGGGCCAAAATGGAGAAAGTCGTTTACTGTCACTTGGTTCCCAGTATGCTGTTCAATGTGGCATGATGGCATGCACTGCATGAACCTGTTCAGCTGACTTACCCACAGCCTCCCCACTTCCTCCTCAGGAGCTGAGGCATGGTAGGACAGCATCTATGTGATAGTGGTAATAACATTACTCATACACGGCTGAACAATGAGTAGGGTACGTGATATAAGTAAAGCATGACCATATATATATACTTGTATAGCTACAGTAGTTACCTCCAGAATCACATTCTGTTTGGCATTGGCCTTGACTACATTCTCGTACGTGATCACATTGTTGATGCCGAGGCCGCAGAAAGTGGCAAACACCTATTTATAAAACGATGAAATGTCACACACACACACATTTGTTTAAAAAAAATTATAATCTGTAGACATACCTCAAATGACTCCACGTCGGTCTGGGTGAATGCAAACCCATTCATCTTGTTGATCATTTGTGCGACACCAATGCTCTGGCCATTCTTATCAAAGATGGGCATGCACAGGAGACTCATCCCAGTCCTATCAGCCTGAAGTATTTTAGTGAGGGGGACAATCAGATCTATTACTAGTAATAAAAGGGGTAATATAGTGCCCTTTACCTTGGAAAAGCCAATGACCTGCGATACTCCATCGCAGATATTCATAGGCTGTCCAGTCATGGCCACTTGAGTAGCAATGCTCAGATTGGGGAGGTTGTCGATGGAAATTGGCCTGCAGTGCAAACAAGAGTATCAATGATATAATTATGAAATGCCAAATGCCCTCTGTCCACTGTTATAGCTATCTCACTTCATTTCTGGTGCGGTGGTTCCAGGAGTGTAGCTGGCCAGTTCAAAGGCCTTGGTGAACTCAATCATGGCACTTGCCTGTGGAATAATTAGTAGCGAATCCATCACATATAATTATAGCCATGTACCCCTTCCCTCACAGTTTTTTTTCCACAGTTTATGCATTGCTGCAAAATAAATTGGGCACAGCTGGGTAAGAGGCTATTTCCGTAAACCTACACAGGAAGACACTAATCCACTGAAGCTTACTCCTGGTGGGCTGTCATCAACCAGCAGAACCCGGCATGTTTTACAGGGGATCAGCTCCTGAGCCTCTAGCATGATCTTCCTAATCATCACACTCAGGTTAGTGGTATCTTCAAAGATGCCCCTTGCCAGGCCCAGGAGTCCCTGTGAATAAGTTTGAAGTAGTGAATTGCTAGTCGATATAAGCATGATTGTAGCATAGCGTGGGCAAACCTCCAGTCTCTTGGACTGCAGGATGGTCTGCTGAAACAGCCTAGCGTTGATCAGTCCAATGGCACAGAAGGTGACGTACAGGTTGAAGGTCTGTAGTAGCATTGCATGTATACATAGTAGCTGATGCTAACACTGAGTACCTGTAACTAAGCAACCAGCTGCAGGTACATGTAGCTACAAACCTCAATGTCTTCCTCGGTGAAAACACCATCGCCATCTTTTTTGTTGATGACCTGGGCTGCTCCCATAACCTACAGAGCAACAGATGCAAATTATGACTACTTTAACTATGGATGATATAGGTAATCTTACATGTCCATCAGGTGCCTTGATAGGCACGCACAGAATGCTCTTCGTCTTGTAGCCGGTCTGTTTATCAACTGCTTGGTTGAACCTGGGATCCTGGAGAGAAAAAAACACGCGTTCAACGTTAACTGCAGGAGCCCCACCCATCTTTCCAGCCCCACCCATTGTTTTTCAGCCCCACCTTATAGGCGTCCTCGATGTTGATGATCGTACCCGTCTGGGCTGCCTGTCCAGCAATGCCTACGCCAACAGGGATAGTGATCGCCTCGTTGTCATCATGGATCGCTTCTTCCACGGTCGAGTTCTCAGTGACATCGAACAGGCGAGAGATCAGCACGGGATTGTCCTCACTTCCTTCCATCAAGAAGAGAGAAGACTTGTCCGCGTTGACAAGAAGGATCACATTCACCAGAATTTTGTGACTAAGGCGGTCGGCATTGAAGTCAGGAGTGACCACATCTCGCAGAAGTTCCATGAAGAGCTCTCTCTTGCTCAGCTTTCGCAGTTCGGCAGTATTCTTGCGCTGAAAGCCGAGGTTGGCCGTGCTATAGTTGCTCTTGCTCAGCTGCTTAACAAGGTTCCCTCCACCCATCGAGACAGGGCGAGGGGTGAGAGTGGAGACACCAAGGGCGGACTTTGGCTGTTGCTTTAGGAGGTCCGGGTGGGTGCGGATCCACTCCAACACGAATCCATTGGTGAATTCTTCGTGTGACAGCAAGTATTTCTTCACAAATTCTTCGTCTTTACTCTTCTTCGACATTTCGGATCTCTTTCTAGCAAAAATTACACATAGTAAAATCACTGAGGACCTGCAGCTAGCTAGCTGAATGTCCTCTGGAGTTTGAAACGCGTTGTTCACTCGCGTAGCGTACCTTATATCGAGCATGCGCAGAGGAACACCTTTGATCTTATCCGGAGAATGATAAGAATGCGGAAAGTATCGCGTAAGCCAATCAGATTGCTTCACTCGGTTTCTATGGGGCAGCTGGTCGGTGTGCGTTCACACAACACAATTTCAACATCACTGTCATCTGATTCATCTGCAATGGAATCGCAAAGTTCTGAACAAGAATACGTAGAAAACTGGCTAAATTCCCACGAAGAGCTTGCAGCCTCAATCGTGAAAAGATGGCTGCAGTCTCATCCGAATCGGATGACTCACCTTGAACAGCGCAGCAGCAAGCACATGCTAAAACTAGACGAACGAGGTCTACTGAAGAATATTAGTGTGCCTGTCTTCAATCCTCGCACAAATCGCAGAAAAAATTCAGAACTACGGCGACTCAACCGACAGGAACTCTTCATGGAGCTACTACGAGACGTGGTCTCGCCAGACTTTGACGTGAATAGCCTCAGCCACAAGATCTTAGTAAATGTGATTCTACTCACTGATGCAGACAGATCCTCTCTCTTTCTAGTGGAGGGATCAGAGGACAAGCCTGTGCTCGTATCAAAGTTATTTGATGTGACGGAGAATTCTACCGTGGAGAGTGCAGTGCATGAGGAGACAGATGCAATCAAGATGCCAGTCGGCGTGGGAATTGCAGGATATGTTGCACAAAGCGGAGAAACAGTCAACCTAGAAGATGCTTACAAGGTGAGATGTTTGAAGTAATAGTACTAGTGCTAATTATAGCCATGCACATTACTGTCTATGATTGCATGCCACAGGATCCACGGTTTAACAAGGCAGTGGACATTTTCACTGGCTACCAGACCAAAAGCATTCTCTGTATGCCAATCCAGTCCCCAGATGGAGAGGTAAGAAGTCTTGAATACCTGCACGTCAAAATACGTACTACAGTGTATGCAGTGCCTACTAAGCTATTATGTAAGAGCACCCCAAAGCAACTAATTACAGAAATGGTCTCAGCAGCTATAGCTAGCTAGCTATTTACCATCAATGTAGCAACTAGAATATTTAATGAAAGTTTGCCAATACATGTAGCTTGGCAGGGTAATTCTGCAGTGTAGGATGTGGGTGTGTAGCTATATATACCTTTCATACCTTTCATGCTTATATCTTATCTATCTTGTAGCTGTGTGGAGAAATTAATATTTTCTCCACGCCTTCTCTTTACCCCATTTCGCAAATGCATGATGGCTACTGCCCACAACTACTTATTGACTAATGTTTATTTGGGGGGGGGGGGGGGGGGGGGGTGTCCCTGCTGTGCTAATAAGGGTGAATGTCTGGGCACGAGACCTGACTTGTACTGCTTCCTTTTTCACAACATCCTGTAGCCACAATTGGTAATATCTTGTTGCATAATTACACAGGTGATTGGTGTGGCCCAGGTCATCAACAAGAAAGGAGACAATGTCATGTTCACCAGAGAAGATGAAGAGGTAATGTTTTTCTCATCTACTGTATAGGTCATGGTACGCCTGCAGTGTTTAGGAAAATATCCCGGGAGGGAGGGGGGGGGTGGGGGGTTACAAGAGTGTGATCAGATTACAGAAGCACAAAGTACACATTTCAGCAGTATCATGACTGGTACAGTGTTCTTGTTGCTGTGCAGGACTTTCAGACCTATCTGACCTTCTGTGCTATCGGACTCATCAATGCCCAGCTCTTTGATCAGAGCTTCGCCCTCTCAAGGAGGCTTCAGGTACGTGCTCATACCCCACTATTGCCCCCCCCCCCCATGATTGTGAGATCTGATGGGGTGTAACCCTGGGAATTTGGCACTATCGATATTGGATTTGCCTGTATTGATTGTGCTAGCCTTTATTTATAGGCTTTGCCCACATCAGTAATGGTGTTGTTTTCTGCCTATTCCCTAATTTGCCCCTATTGTATTGTCAACCAGTCCCTCAAATTATGCTCAATTTTGGCAGTCAAAGTTTCGTTCATTACTATAGCAATTTGAACTGCTGGCAGTTGTCCATCAGTCTCAGCCTCACCCCCATAATAGACCATTTACCATTATGATGCAATGGCCCACATCAGTAATGGTGTTGTTTTCTGCCTATTCCCTAATTTGCCCCTATTGTATTGTCAACCAGTCCCTCAAATTATGCTCAATTTTGGCAGTCAAAGTTTCGTTCATTACTATAGCAATTTGAACTGCTGGCAGTTGTCCATCAGTCTCAGCCTCACCCCCATAATAGACCATTTACCATTATGATGCAATGGGGGTGGGGGGGGGACAGGAAAACATGTGCTTTTTATGTATTTTCCCCCCTGTATTTTCTCCATTTAGTGCTCACTTTTACCCCATTACATCATAATGGTAAAGGGTCTATTGGGCAAGCCTCCTTCTAAGGATACACATCCTGTATGTGTTGTTCAGGGTCTACCCCTTACTTTGTCTACCTTATGTGGGCAGGGGCCTTAAGCAAGACTACATTTAGTTGCCATGGTGATGTTATCATAGCCATATACTGTATTCATTTGAGGTATTATACCTTTAGTCTCATGACTAGACCTACCCCTCGCAGAACAGTCTGGCGCACCAAGTCAAATTTCTGGGGTCTGGGGTTTGAAATGGTGTATAAAGGCTTAGTGAGGTCTGTACACTAACGTACAAATGCGCTTTCTTATGAATTATACGTGGAGAAAGAAATGCTTAGCTACAAAGTCATAAAACTAAGCACAATATATAGTAACTTACTTTATCTGAGGAAATACCCTTCAACTACCCTTCTATCACTACGACTGGAGTTACTCTAATTAACATCTAAAGAACCATGTTAACTGCTAGTTCGTCCAAAGCGTTGACAAAGAATTCAAACATTGCCAATTTATTATTATGGTATTCCAGAACACAAAATTTAATCCTGCAATCTCATTGGACCTTACCACATTCCGGGAATAGACCCAAGATGACTTGGTGTGCCAGACAAGGGGGAGGAGCCAAGGTCTGGGCACGAGACTACTATGGCCTTCTGGGTGCAAGCAGTCAAATGCTGTGCTGGTACACAACATTGCTAGTGACGTAACTGCCATGGGCATATCTATGAGCTAGTGGACAAACTACTCAGTTGAGGGCATAACATCCTTGGAGCTGTAGCAATAACTATTTTTATACTTGAAAGGTTTTAATAACAATTATTGTTTCTTTTACTAATTTATCTCTTTGATCATTCTTTAATACTTATTGAGCATCATTAGAGCAACAGTTCTAAAAAGAGTGCTCTAAGTTAGTATAGTGCACGTCTCCCATTACATAAGTGGCAGTCCTGGGTAGAAAACGAACATTATTTCGTCACATATTTTGATCACATCACTACGTTCAAAGCGCTATATCTCTGAACATCTGTTAAGAGTGGGGCTCATACACGCTACGTAGACACACCGATATGTGAGGCTTCTCACGGATGTTCAGAGATACAGCACTTTGAACGCAGTGACGCGATCAAAATATGCAATGGTGTAATGTTCGTTTTCTACCCAGGACTGCTGAATAAACACATTGAATTTTAGCATGCATGGGCACTAAATTACCAGCCAACTCTTATAATAGTGGACCATAAACTCTGGAAGTGTTTCTTTGTCAGAAAGTCACCCCCCCCCCCCCCTAGGTCCTACTGCAGCTGACGCGAGGGCTCTTTGAGGACACCACCTCCCTGGAGCTGATGATGAAGAACATCATGCTGGAGTCCCAAGAGCTCATCCCCTGCGAGCGCTGCACTGTCATGCTCATTAACCAGGAGAACAAGGAGGTAAGGGGAGTGGATTAAACTGGCCTATCAATCGGAATCCTACGCTCGACGAGCACTCAAACTCCGAGAGGACAGCTGGAGGTTAACAAGAAGTTTCATGATATAAGGGGGTTGTATAATCAAGCTATGGTTAGGTTGGCACTACAACTTGAAACTACACAGTGAAGCTCAGCAAGTACATGTACATGTACATGTACATGAGGGGATTTGAAAAATTGGAGAGCCTGCTAATGCAAACTGCAGACAGCTGTTTCGGCCTATTTGGGCCTCGTCAGTGCAGTTGTAGCACCTGGAGTTTACCAGCAACTCCTAGCTGACCAGCAGCTAACCACCCTCTGCACCCAGAGTTGACCAGCAACTCCTAGCTGACCAGCAGCTACAGCTTTTGTGTGACCTACACCAGACAGGCCTCCGGGCTTATATACGGACCTAGTGTTCAAATTGCTTATGGGTTTTGTCCTAATCTCCTAATCATGGCATAATCCACCTACAATAGGCTTCGTTAGGTCTCCAAAAAGAGCAATGGCTTCCTAATTTAATCAACCCAATAACACAGAACAAGGCCCAACAGCCAGAATAAACATGTACATGTTGCCCTACATGGGGAAATCGCCTCAACCCCCAGCTGGAGCATTTGCACAATAAGCTAAGGACAACACAGAAGTTGCATCTGAAGGATGAGGTACTCTGATCTGCTGACTCAATCTCTGGTCCCACCAAGTTGCCATTTTTGTTAGGTTGTAATGGCCAGATGTTGTTGGGTGCAACTTCCTGTTATTCCAATTAGTTTTGTATGGGGCAATAACACTCAGCTTGGCACAAACGTGAGAAACCCAAGACATGCATGTACATTATTTCTGGTAACCTCATTGAACGTAGTTCTTCCTTCTCAGAGTAAGCAACAGTAGTTAAAATTTTAGGCTCTCGTGTGCATTGTGAGCCTGATACATTTCTCACGTGATTTGACTCTGATTAATTGTGCGTGGGCAGGGACCGCTCGAAAGACGGTTGCACTTCTCTACCATCTGCTGCTGTTTGTGCCTCATACCCAGCCATCCCAACTTTTTTTTCACTAGCAGTAAGAAAAGTGTTCCATCCTACTGCAAGTGACAAAAAAGCTGGGACGGCTGGGTACGAGGCTAACATCACAAACAAGGAGCTTATCTCTGTGAAATGTTTGCTCCCCCACCTACAGGAGGTTACCTTCAGCCAGGTCTTCCAGATGGACAACTCCAAAGCGGTCAGTGGGAGTCAGACCAACATCAGGTGGGCTGTACAGTGTGGTCAGTACTCCAGATCACGTTACAGATTTCTGGAATTTTTATTATTATCAGGAGTGTACAAAGAAGAGAGGATTAATAAGACAGTAAAATAGCCATAATTGATTTGTGTATAGAGGTGTCGTCATATTATGAGGCTCTGCAGACATGCAGAGTTTTGAGTACATTACATTAAGATCTATAATCTAGTAGAATCTTTAGCATCATACAATACGTACTGTACGACCACCATTCTTGTGTATTGAGTTATTACATACTCCGTCTGTTATATACACTCTGTGATGTAACTTGCTACCTAATGTCATGAATGCCCCCTCTTTGGATGGTTATAAGCAACTACATTGTATAGGTCATGGTTACTCAATAACTCCTCCCTCACTCACACTCACGCACGCACACACACACACACACACACACACACACACACACACACACATGCCCAACACACATGCACGTACACACGCACATCCTTCATAGATCCTTAGAGGCAAAAACATTGTCAAACCAAGACTTAGCCAGACATGTGGCCACTACTGCCCAGGTGCAGAAATCTGTTTACTACTGGCTTACCACAGCTCTTAGAGTACTATACATGCAATTTGTTTTTGTCCCTCTTATAGTAAATTACTTTGTATAAAATTTGTATGTGGTCTCTCATGTAGCCAGTGAACATTAGCCACGGTACAAGCAACACCCAGATTCCCGTAAGTATCTCATTACCCATTGGCATCTATAGCTATAGTACATGTATTTGCATGTACATGTATGTGTGTGAACATGTTAAATGCATGTGTACATTGTACGCATGTAGCGGGATTATTTCAAGGGAAAATTTTGCTAATCACCTACACGTTATGCTTAAATGTTTTCATGGTACAGTTGACGTTAAGTGTGCCATGCAGTTATTAACAAGGTGACAAATACAGACACATAAACACACAGACAAACGTGGGGAAGGTAATCGTAAGTACCAGAGAGACACATGCCCGGCTGGTAAAAATTTACCAAACAATAATTTTGCACATAGCAACTGATTAGCAAAATTTGCGAAAATATTCTCCCACAAAATAATCCCACTTTATGGTAACTATTTTCCTGATTAATTTAGCTGGACAAGGATGTCACACACGTACTCTGCATGCCGATCTTCAATGGACGTGGACACACAATCGGTAAGAAGGAGCATAGAATTACATTTGTAGAGCTTCATCTTCAATCTCATCATTCTGTTATCGTACAGGAAGTGTGTCACTATAAAGGGAACACTATACTGTCCATGTATTAGCCAACACTATCCATATATTGTCTATATACTATCCATATACTATACGTATCATACTAAATTTTGCAGGTGTAGCGAGGCTAACCAACAAGCTGAATGGCATGCCGTTCAACCAGGCAGACCAGGACTCGTTTGAGGTAAATCCAAACATTAATCAAACTCCACTCATATGGAACGTGTATGACTGATTTGCATGAAATTGCCAAACAAACTACTGCATAGTCGAAATAAAATGCCTTGCCGAAATTGAGTGAAGGGATGCCAATATAATAGTAATTTGAACACAGTTTTTGCGTATGCCACTTGGTCGTTTTCAATAGCCTTAATTCTCTTGTTGCTACAATGTAATTATTGCTTTATTGTTCTCTATTCACAGCCTCCTCCCAACCTCTATCACTATTTAGCCCCCAATATATCTATTTAGTCTCCTCACAATTGGCTTCATCATTGTTTTATCTTGCTCTCAATCTGTGCACCCACTAGGTATATGTCACTTTCTGTGGGCTCGGGATCCACAATGTGATGAACTATGAGAAGATCTTCAAGTCCAACGCCAAGCAGACTGTGGCCTTGGAGGTGAGAACCCATGGAATATGTGTTGCACATGGCCACTTCATCTAGAGCGTTATTGATGGTTAAGCATACTATAGTCTGCAGAGTAAAACATTCAAGGTATTAATCTTTAATTTTCATTTTCTTGCGGCACACGTATATAGTTAGGCTTATGCATAATATTATGTCCAATTTCACATACTTTGTACTTCACATCTGCCCTAATAGTCCAGTACGTTCACCTTATAAGCCCAGCCTGATAGGGTCAACAACATACTGGTCCAAACCGTGCCTGTACTGTTTCATTTCGCAGATGCTATCCTACCATGCTTCAGCATCAGTTGAGGAAACGGAAAAACTGATGGTACGTTAAATAATAACAGTCAATCAGTGCAGTTTATAAGGGATATACCCACAGAGTGTGTGTGTACACAGAACGCCTTCACGAAAGTAATAGTATTTCATAGCCTATGAGTCTGCATAAGTGGAATACCTTTAATGACAACCCCATAGGAGTGTCTTTTTGTCTGTGCAGACTTACCTCCCCGCCTGAACTCTCGCTTCCTAGACAATGAAGATCCCAGAGGCGGCAGCTATTGATCTCTGCTCCTTCAACTTTGACGACCTGGCCATGAGTGAGAACCAGACTGTACTTGCTTCTGTCAGGATGTTCACTGACTGTGGGTTTCTTGAGAAATTCGGGATTGACCAGAAGGTACAATATTATTCTGATCACCAAGCTAATTTTACCAACCATACCCTGAGAGTCTGCTACTGAACCTCAGGAGGTTCATCAGAGCCACGTAATGCAAGCAACCAATCACTACATTAATTAATAATTAAATAGTAACTATGTTGCCAGTTTAACATATCATTCATATGGGGGAGCTAGCTTATTTTTTTACAGCTATTATACTCGAGCCATGGGTATGAGAGATGTTTTACACAGCTGCAATATTATAATATTAGGTTCAGATACATATCCTGGTGTATCACTGAAGGCTCCATCTCTATATATATGTCACATGCGTATAGGTCCTTCTACGATGGGTACTGACTGTGAAGAAGAACTACAGACCAGTGACCTACCACAACTGGAGACACGCCTTCAACGTGGCCCAGACCATGTATGCCATGTTCACCGTGAGTCTGCGTGATTTGCTGCATTTTCAAGACCTACTGATTTGCTATTCCTCTGGTTATTGATATAATCACGAGAGACACTTATTATTAATCCTTCAGTGTGAGAATATTGGATCTCAGCTATCGGAGTTGGAGAAACTGGGTCTTCTGATTGCCTGTTTCTGCCACGACCTGGACCACAGGGGAACAAACAATGCCTTCCAGAGCAAGTATGCATCCTAGTAGAAATATAGCCCAAAATCAAGACTGGGTCCTATAGAATATATACAGTGCCACTGCTATTCTGATCTTGAGCTCTTCTTACTCACTTGCAGGGCTGATAGTCCTCTAGCCCAGCTCTATACTACCTCCACAATGGAGCACCACCACTTCGACCACTGCATCATGATCCTCAACAGTGAGGTAGGAATAATGGGTGAAAGTCCACCAGGAATTTGTTTGATGATAATTGTAGCTACAGTTACTTATTTAGTTTACCATACCTGGAAATGCCTCCCCCCTGCATGCTATTGTCATACTAATGCCACTACAGTCCCCATACCTGGAAATGCCTCCCCCCTGCATGCTATTGTCATACTAATGCCACTAAAGTCCCCATTTCAAAGTGATGATTTTCTCTCAACGGTCCACTTATGTTGTGACGCTCTCTGTAGGGCAACCAGCTATTGAACCGGCTTACCACTGCCCAGTATAGTGAGGTGATCCAATTTTTAGAAAGTGCCATTCTTTCTACTGACTTGGCACTTTACTTCAAGTAAGTTCTACACTTAGACAATAGCACTGGTTCAGGGTTGGGTGGGAGAGGCATGCTCAATGCTGTATTCTGTTGCATAATGGCTGCAGGAAAAAGAATACATTCCAGGAGTTGGTGAAGGACCACAAATTTGACTGGGACATCAAGTCTCACAGGGACCTCCTCCGGTAATTAATTAAATGATTTAAATTTGTGGCTGGGTTAAACCAGAAGTGCTGAAAACATTCATGAACTACATGTATAACAAAAAGATTGGAGAAAGCGTGAGCGCAAGAAATTTGTCACTGCATGTATTTACTGTTGATAAAACCACCATATTCACTTACCTGCAAATTCTTTGAATCCAAAGGCTAGATAATGTTTAGCCCTGATACTATAGTTTCAGATATTTTAACTGCCTACTACTGTACTTAACCAGATCGCATGGACGTAACCTTAAGCCTATTCTCTCAACTTTGAGAAGATCGCAGCTTTAGCAATATTTATGTTAGCACAACTTTCTCTTACACTTACTCTGCAAACATAAATGTGTTTTATTTACGTACTACAGGGGAATGCTGATGACTGCTTGTGATGTATCAGCCATCACAAAGCCATGGAAAGTCCAGAGAAGAGTGAGTTGTTACTAGCAAAATCTACCTCTCAGCGTAAAGCTCTAGATCCACGGTTATTTCCGCTAACCAGGTTGCTGAGCTGGTAACCAGTGAGTTCTTTGAGCAAGGAGACATGGAGAGAGTGAACCTGAAGATTGAGCCCATTGTAAGTGTGCCAGATTTCCATGCATGGCTCCCCCTCCATCAAGTTGGATGCTTTAATGGTACATGGCCAACCTCTCTTGCCTTTTAACCACAGGCTATGATGGACAGACAGAAGAAGGATGAGCTGCCCAAAATGCAAGTTGGCTTCATTGACGCCATCTGTGGTCCACTCTATGAGGTATACACGTAGTAAAATGCTGCATGCAACCCTATACTCTAGCTGGATCAGTACATGCATGAAACGTATGACAGCCTGCAAAATATTTTACTGTCTCCCTTTATAGATGTTAGCTGAGCTTCTGGAGGAGCTTGCTCCATTGAACAGTGGCTGCAAGGACAACAGAAAGAACTGGCAGTCACTGGCAGAAAATCCTCCCCGTAAGTGCAGATAATAATATTATTATTATATAGTTCTAGAGCTGTTAGTAAGATTATTTATGCATCGATAAAAGAGCAAGAAATGGCACATTTCTTTTGTACATTAGTTTATTACAAGCTTGGAATTCTTGAACTCTAATTGTATTCTACAGACAGCTCCAACAGCTCTGGCCCTCATTCTCCTGAGCTGATCTCTGCCACTTCCCTCCTGCAAGACTCCACATCTAGCTCCAGGCCCATTCAAGCCTGGAAGAGTGAGGGGTCGGTGGTTGAGGACGAGGGAGAAGTGAAGGAGGAGAGGCCATCAAAGGGGATGCAGCAGGAGAACCAGGGACAGGTACTTTCAGGGAAGAGAAAGAAACCGAAGTGTCAGCTATGCTAGCATGGTTGTGGACTCGAGTACTGTGTTCTCTTTTGTGCAGCATCTTCACTAAACAAAATCATGGCGCTGTTTCTCATATTTATCTCATTGACCACTCTTTATTGCAAAATTGTACCTTCTTCAGATCTATCCTATATCTCCGCATTAAAGCACTTGGAAATATTCCTTATTCAAATTCACTGTAATAATTATGCAGATGCATAATTAGACTTATATATTATATAATACCACTAATTACTAATTTGCTCAAACTAATATGTCATACTATCTACATGTTATACAATTATCTCTTCCTGCATGTGTATAGCTACAACTTACCAGTCCAAGATCATTGCCACTAGTGGAAGGCAATATCTCACATGCAACGAGGCTAATCAGTCAGCAACTCAGTACAAAATGTTATAGGGGAACATCGGTTTAAAAAAATAGTACAAAAATCATAACAGGCTCCACTCCACGCAAGAGTCCCAAAGGTGAAGTACATGGTCAGGTACAGAGTCACTGTCAGCATACGGAAAACCATTAGAGACCACTAGATGGCAAAGGCTCTGATCTTGTTCAACAGATTCCCAGATTTCTTCACCCAGTGAAGTAGGTCCTCCCTTCCCGGGCATGTCAGGAGGATTGAAGCATCGAAGCTGGTTCTTCTTACCAGGCTGGTCTGCTATTAACGCAATGGCTCCGAAGTCAACATTGTAGCATGACTTTCCAACGCAGCTTCCCAGCTGTTCTGTAAGAGTAGACAACTTGTTCAGGAGAGACTTGTCCACTTTTTCAACAGTATTGAAGATCTGATATGGATCTGCTGAAACATTATAGAACTCCCTCTCCCCAGTACACCATTCAGCATACAGCCAGTTTGCACCTGCTGCCCAGTCACTGCCATTGATCACACGGACTGCCTGGTATGTGTTGTTCCAAAACTTGTTGGCCTCAAAACCGGCCATTCCGATATACCGAGTACCCATGTTCGATGACCCCCCGTACATTTCTGCAAGGGCTGCAGAGCGATAGGTGTTCACTTTTGGACGAGGTGGACTCTTGCCAAACAAGAGATCTATCATACTCTTACCATCTGGTTCATAGCTACCGAGACCTTCTCCACCAGCTAGCTCGACCCATGTTGGAAGCAAATCTACACTCATTACGACCTCAGTCACCTTCTCAGCACCCTTAACGTCCGGACCTCTCACAAGAAACGGCACTCGAATGTCAGTGTCATAAGCTTGTCTCTTCCCAGGGGGAATCCGGTAGTCACCAAAATGTTGCCCATTGTCTCCCATATAGAACACGTATGTGTTGTCCTGAACGCTCTCCTGTTGAAGCAAGTCGGTAATGTTCTCTAGCATTTCATCAACAGCTTGTAAAGCTCTCAAACGATTGCGATAAAATACGTCAATCTTAGCGATCTGAACATCAGTCAGTGTTGGGAGTCGCTTGATCCATGATGGCTTTTGCTGCTGGATGGCGTCATCTGGATCAAAAGAAGGATAGCGCGGAGCAGAGATATTACTGAAAAGGTGTTCATGCCTTGGTGCCGGTGTAGCAGGCGTGTGTGGAGCATATGGAGCAATGTAGATAAAAAATGGCTTATTCTTGTCGCGATTTCTCAGCAAAGTGAGGGCTGTGCTACTTATAAAATCTGTCTGGTAGGTATCCTTTGAGGTCTTTAGCAATTTTCCTTGGACGGAAAAGTGGGGACCAAAATACGACTCGTCTGTCATTCCATACCAGTGGTCCCAACCTGGAGGCACGTGGGTAGCTTTTGAATCTGTATAGCCATTGACATACTTCCCGATTAGAAACGTCTCGTACCCCGCCTCTTTCATCAGGGTCGCTATGGTCGAATTCTCCAGGCCCTCGGCAATGAACTTCTTAACCCCCCCACTGAGATAGGTTTTGTTATTGAGGTCTCCGTTATCCCAGATCTTTGTGTTGTGGCAGTACTGGCCCCGAATGATGGTGGTCCGGCTCGGACAGCACAGGCCCGTCGGGACAAAGTAGTTGAGGAACTCGGTGCCCTCTTCTCTGAGTAGTTTGTTGAGTTTGGGCATGTAGTCGAGGGAGTGAGCCGTAACGTCCTGGTCGTCTGTCAGCAAAAATACCAGGTTGGGCTTGCTCGGCTGCGCAGCTCTCGCAGCTGCAGCTTCCGCCCCTGTGCAGATCGTAGCAAGAAAGAATAGCCACCAAACAACATAAACGGACATCTTAAGGTAGTCTCGCGAGCCAGCCCAGCCCACTTGCTTCCGTAGTGGGCTGGCTCGCGAGACTAAGCTTAAGGCGGGGCGAATACGAGTGTGGTCGATATGAAGGCGGGGCCTATACGATGGTGGGCTACATTTCGAAAAAGAACCTGGCGATGCCGAACTAGTATTCTGACCACAGTGCGGCTATGGGAGTATGTCAGAAAGTTGAAAGAGAATGAGCCAAGCAAAACTCAAGAAGAAGGTAGGACTTGGGCAATACTTTGCCACTCTCACTTGGGGTTGAATGTATGTTTTCTAGTGTCAGAAATTATTTCAACACTGCTTGTGTCTCTTCTTAGTATCTGAAGAGAGCACATCACCTTCTGGAGAGGGCTAAGAGCTCCCAGTGAGTGGATTTTAGGATTAGTACAATTCCAGCTAGGTCTTTGGTAGTCTCGCAAGCCAGCTGGCTAGCGGTACCGTTACGAGACTGGCCGAGACTGGCCGGTGAGTCTGTTTCAGATACTTGGACATGAGCCCCCCTCCTATCTTCTATTAAAACTCAGTTGTATGATCCGTAGTAGTCTTGTGCCCAGAACACGGGGAAAACAATTGGTCTAGCTGGTTTCAGATTTATTCTGACGGTAATGGGATTCATTCGTTCACTATGTGCCGACATATGGTAATTTCTACCTCAACTATAGCCGCAGCAGAACAAATACAAGTCCCATGTGGGCCGGTCATGAGACTACCATTGTAGCCAATATTGCATGGCTATCAATGTGTGCCCTATTTGACTGTTATTTATCAAGGGGAGCGCTCCCATAGACTCTATCCGCAGTCAAGACCTTGACGAGCTCTTTGACTGTTGACTGTGCTAATTATTGACCTTTGACCGTACAGATAGCCCCAAGCACACTTTGACCGTAGACTGCACACCCTTTTGAGCTACTTTGACTGCTGACGATTGCAGTCACAATTGTGTGAAAGCCTGAATGATAATAGCAGGGGCGGATGTAGGATTGCGGAAGGGGGGGGGGGCACAAGGCCATAGAGGCTACGAAGCAGCCGAGAATATTTTCGTGCGGAATTTTTTTTTGACATTTATATTAGTCAAGAAGCGCTTCATTTGCACATTTTAAACACAGATTCAGTGGCGGTTCTAGAATTATTAGTGAGTAGTTTTCATTGGGATTTTATTTAGTGTACGGAAGAGGCTGTGAAAGAGTAGTTTCCGCGCAAAGCGCGGGGAAAAAATTACTCTTTTTTGAGCGGTCAGGAAGCGCTCTCATAGCATCTCGTTCTGGTGCAGAACAGTCAAATGTAGGCAGTAAATAAATAAGACAGTTACAACAGACTCAGCAGCGGAAGGTACATTTCTGCTCGGCCCACCGTCGACGTCGGTAGGAGAACGCCGTACGTCACGCTTTAAATTTTTAATAGAGTCAAATGTATAAGCCTACTAGAGGCCAATAGGCCTACGTGCACATAATGACAGAATTTTTACTTAAGCCACTACAATTGCTGTCTTGTCTACGACTACGTGTTTGTTGATGTCAGACGCGCCTACTACGTTTACGCCAGCATCAGCACGTGATCGAATACTTATGCCGTAGTGCGGTAATCAATTCGCGACTACACGACTCGCCACGATTGTAGGAGAGAACTGGAGCTGATTATAAACTGCATACGGTCACATTGACAGTAAGTATACTATGCTCGTAAGCGCTAGCGCTGATATAATAGTACTAAAAAAATAATACACTAGCCCCGAGGGGGGGGCACCGACCCCCCCCCCCCCCCCCCTGGATCCGCCACTGAATAGTATCCTGATATAATAGGAGGAACTATATAACTTAACTTATGATTGATGATGATGTCATCACGACATCATTATATACATGTACTTTCCTCATTTCACAGGAAGCTTCAAGCCAGTGTGGAACCATTCATCTGTCACTCTCCTGACAACTTTCGGAACCACAGGCGTGTCAAAGGTGACGCATATGCAATAGCTCAGAACAGCTGCTTTGAAGGTCATGCTAATTTTCATAGATTTTTTACGTCCCACTACATGGGCAGCTGGCCAAAAACTGGCCTATGAGACAGTACAGTACAGCAATACAAGAATTATGACCAAAAAAATTGTAGAATACTTGCACTACACTACACTCCCTATAAATCTTTTTTCTTCCTTCACACATTATTCTTTTTTCCTGTTTTTTCTTTAGGACGAGGGCATGACCACACCCACGGACTTGAAGGGAACACTTCTACATGCATGTACATGCCTAAAACTACCCACCACAGCCACCCCGACTCCACATCTTCTCTGAGAATGAAAGACCACATGATGGAGAAGCAACATGCAGAAGCGATCGCGAAGACAAACACTCAGAACAGCTCTGACTTTCAAGCTAGGTCACATGACGACCCAAGTCCTGGTACTCCTCGTTCACTTCACCAGTCATCTGGGTTTGGTGGAGGGTCATTATTCCCTGTCACTCCAACACGAGACAGATCTATGCTTCGAAGTACTACTGCCATCAACCCGATTGCATACGCCCTGTCGTCTACTCCAGCTGTTAAAAATGGCGTATCAGCGTCTTCAAGTGTAAATGAACGAGAAAGTCAGCTGATGGCTCAGCTGCAAGTTCACATGGACATCAACAAGGAACTTAAGAGACTGCTGGTAGCTGCGGTCGGGAGCGATCTGCAGCATCGTTTGGATCAGATAGCCAGAGAAAAGGCAGTGTTAGTCCAGGATCTCGACGCCTCCGTCCAGCAGCTGACCGAAAACAGCGAGGACTTTGATCGAGTTGCAATTGAGTGTGACATCTGGAGAAGCAAGTTTCTAGCCAGTCGGGTCATGATCGACGAACTGGCGAGTTGGAAGGCAGAGCTGTCTCTGCGATTCAAGGACAGTCAGCGAGCACTGCAAGGGCTACTGAAGGAGAGGGGAGAGCTGTGTGCAGACTTGGCGGAGTGTAATGCCCACCTGGGGAGAGCAGTGGACTGCTTGAGACAATTTGAAGTTGCCAGAAGTGTCGGAGGAGGCGGTAATATTAACCCAGGTGTCCTCTCTGGACGGAGTGGCTCCGGTCGGAAAATCGGGACTGTTTCTCCGGTACAACTCAGTCACAATCTCACTTCAGTCGCCTCCTCACAGACCAGGACCACGGTCTTGGACATAGCACACTTGAACTCATCAGTGGCTAAATGCTGCTCTCAACTGGCGTCAGTATCGGTTTTGAATCCGGTCGGAAATGGTGGTATAGGACATTGGAATGATGCCTCGGCTAACTGGGACTATTTAATAACAGAGCAAACTGCTGCTGAGAAGCTAGCCAGCCAGGTACGTGTCCTGGGTCTAGGTCGTGCCCTAAACAAATTTGTCTTTGTTAGAGATATGTGGCAGAAAAAGAATATTACTCGGTGGACATATTTTGATTGCATCACTGCATTTGTATCTTTGAACTTCCATTAAGGGCAGGGCTTATACGTTGCTTGCTTGCTTGCATATGAGCCCTGCCCTTAACAGAAGTTCAGAGATACAGACATCTCATGGGCTTGGTTGAGAATGTGATTGGCTAGGATTAGGGTTGAAGTTGCATTAGGGTAGTGGGGTTAATTCAGTTTGTGTCAGGGTTAGGGTTGAGATTAAATTTCTATGTGTATATACGAATATCATCTTAGCTGGTACATGTGGTGGTTTGCAAGAGATAAGGTGAGACTAGAGGTGGGTGTTATAGTTGAGGTGCTTGCTAGAGGTGAGTGCTAGAGGTGCTTGCTAGAGGGGGTGCTAGAGGTGAGGTACTTGCTATAGGTGGGTGCTAGAGGGTGTTGGGGGTGGGTGCTAGAGATGCTTGCTAGGGTGGGTGCTAGAGGGTGTTGGGGGTGGGTGCTAGAGATAGGTGTTAGAGGTGCTTGCTAGAGGGTGTTGGGGGTGGGTACATGTACTAGAGGTGCTTGCTAGAGGTGGGTGCTAGAGGGTGTTGGGGGTGAATGCTAGAGGTACTTCCTAGAGGGTGTTAGAGGTGCTTGTTAGAGATGGGTGCTCTGAGGGGCTTGCTAGAGGTGGGTGCTCTGAGATTCTTGCTAGCAGTGGGTACTATTGCTAGAGGTGGGATGCTAGAAAATCTCTCTCCTCCTCATAGGTTCTAAAGGTGAGAGGTGATGGTTTGGGATCTCCAGAGAGAAGTCTGCCACTACCAAAACTCAGACTGAATGAGGAGGAGTTAGCCAGACAGAGAATCCAGGGGAGGGGGCTACCAAGCCCCGCCAAACGAATCCCCTTCTACATAGACGATCCCTTTCACGTACCCTTCCACTGCAGGAAGTGCAAAGGCAGCATAATGGTGGTATAACAGCTGTTGTCAATGATAGTTATTGCAGTCATTATATATGATGGTATAACACAATCAGTTGATGCATTACAATATATATTCTAAAAGGCTATAAAAACACTACAATACTTGTCACACCATTAAAGGTATAGTACAAGAATTAAGATGTTGTTGGAGTAAAAGCCAGATGATCATGGAGCTTAATTACATTGATCATATGTGGTGGCACTGATGTAGTCGTGCGATAAGAAATCTTGTGGTGGACGATGGCTCTACATGCCAGACAAACCAGGGGTAGGGGTCCAGTGTGAGCCAGCTGCGCCTTCACTGCCGGGAGAACAGCTTTCTGTTCGTATGGAGTCTCTCCGGCTCTGTCTACTGCATCGATATGCGCCCCATGGGCCAGAAACATCGGTATGAGGCCTGGTTTAGTGGTGGCAAGCACGTGTAGTGGGCGTTTGCCGTCTTTCGGCTCATTGATTACAGCATCTGCCCCCCAGCGAAGTAGCGCGTCAAAGAACATGGACTGGTCGGCACATAGAGCTCTAATTTGAGTCCTTGGGCGGTATAGAGAGTTCCTCGATCTTTGCACTAGAGCCATTGCATACCATAGTATAGAACTTTCACTGTCAAATGGATGTAGGTATTTATGCACTATCTTTTGGCCATATCTTTCGCACTCGTCTGAGCCGATGTAGCTGTCGTATTCGGATCGGCTGTGCCTCGTCTGGAGGACAACATCGTGATGCAGCCAAACTGCCATGAGCAACAGGGCAGTATCTAGCACCATGTACCTGTCATGATGGATGTCTGACCAACTTAGAATGCTCAGTAAAAAGTCAACATACCGATCAAAAAGTGGGGTATAATTGTCTGCCGTCATGTCGTCCAGAGCAGAGCACACGTGCCTGTTAAATTCAAGTCTGTGAAGCAGTGCGTGTGTACTGCATTTTTCGGACTTATAGATCGATGCAAGCACCATTGCCCTAATCCAAAAGATCTCTGTATCACTGTAACGCCGATTCTCAAAGGCCGATTTTCCTCTCTCAATCAGATGATCAAGCAAGCCTCTACTGCCGTACCCTCCGATGTACTCCTGCAGAGACTGGGTCACGGCATACACATTCATAATATTCAAAGAATCGGCAGAGGCTAGTCCGAAGCTGGTAATCGAAGATTCCAATCCAGGTACGGAATCCAACCAAGGTGGACCAAGTATCTTAATGGTGTCCAATCTGACATCTGGGGAGCAGTCGGGGTGAGTTAGAAGGACAGCGACTATGTCTCTGTAGCCGAGTGCTGCGGCCATAAAGAGAGGATTGGGCGTGTGCTGGCTGTGGGAGGACAACGACTTAACAGGTGAGTATCCCTGACCGATGAAAGCATCAATCATAGCTTCGTTGCCGGAGACGGCGGCCACTTGTATCGCACTGTACCAGTGTGTCACATAATGCCCAGATTGCACTGGCTGATATCCGTCAGCTCCACTTCGGAGGAGTTCTCTCACCACAGCGGCGTGGTGATTGGCAGTGGTAGCTTGGCCATTAGCTGCAGCTGCAAAGAGGGGAGTCCATCTACCCTTCTTGTGGTGAACAGCAGTGGTGGCTTGGCCATTAGCTGCAGCTGCAAACAGGGGCGTCCATTTAACCTTCTTATCCGCCTTCTTCGGGTTGGCTCCGTGCGACAACAAGAGTTTGACAACATCCAGGAAGCCACAAGCGGCTGCTGCTCGAAGAGGGGTCTCCCCACAACACTTGCAGGGGAGGTCTACGGCAGCACCGGCTGCAATGAGCTCTTTGGCGGCATCTAAATAGCCACACCTACATGCAGCATAGAGCGACGAGCAGATGTGACACTGTCCTCTGTGGTAGAAGGAGGTGGTTGCAAAGTGGTTGACGTTAAAGTCTTTCGGCTGACATGACAGAAGATATTTCAGTATTTCTAGTCTTCCATTCTGTGTGGCGACAACGAAGGCAGACGGCGAGTCTTCACCGGGACAGAAGGTTTTCGGGCCAATTCTGCAGGATCTCTGTGATAGTATCCATTCGATGTATGCAGATAGAGCCGGTACACTGCCACGCTTAATTGACTCACAGACCTCATGCAACTCACGACTTGTGAAGACACAGTTGTTGGTCGGTGGTAACCTTGATGGTGGGGTGCCTGGAACTCCAGCATTGGCAGCTGTTGAATGAGCAGCTTTACTCTGAAATTTACGAGACATAATTTTTGGTCAATGTTTTGCATTAATAATTAATTTAACAAATAGTATAATTAGCTACATTTTTCCTTACCTGAGGCTGAGATGCGGGCTGAGGCGTATTGATCACAAAGAACCGTGCTAATACCTTCCCCATATTCTACTGTGTCCTCTAGCAAAGGTTATAATGTGAGAATCATGTGATCGTGTGATTTGCTGATACGCTTAGATCGTGAGTGGGGTGGGGCTAGTGCAGGGGTGAGCATATGTATCGGCTGTTAGTTACTAATTAACAGTTTACACAGGCTAAACACCGTTTAGGCTCGCTTAGCCCATAGATTATATAGCTGGGGAAGCTATATTATCTATGCTTAGCCGGACTCTGGCTAGGAGCAAATGGGTAGTGGCTCTTAAGTACTTAATTTGATCTTTGCTCGAACAACAAACCTAGCTGTGTACTGTAAGCTCCGCCCATACACGTAAGGCGTACGTGTACATGTAATGTACGGCGCTGCGCGTGTGGTATATACTTAGCCACACCCATTTCCTTATAAACAATAACAAACATCAACAAACAAAAATCAGGACATCAGCTGCATCTTCGGCCAGCCAATGAAAACATAACGTAAGTTTTCGTACAGTCTTGCTTTTTAGTAGCTGGTTTTAATATTAAACCCACACCCGTGCGCTAGCCAGCGAAAGGTAGTGTATAGATAGCCTCATGTGTGTCCCCTGGGGTGTGTGGCCTGGGGACGAGGCGAGTCTCCTCACTCCCGAGTGGGGTTGGCCCGCGAGACTAGGGACGAGGCTAGGTTGTATAATTGTCCAGTCTCGTGCAGCCAAACCCTTTCGTGAGGGTCTGGCAACGCAAGACTATTATAACTGTAACAGCATCTGCATATGCGTCTTGGTTCCACAGATACGCAGCCCAACCATCCAGCTGAAATAATGAGTGACGCTGCTCTGTCACAGATGTGTATATTTGCCCAAAAGGGAATGGTTCAGCCCTTGGATCAGTTCATATCGTTTGTCCTGAAAGGGAGAAGTCCGACGGGGGCTCCCTCCCAGTTGTGCTTTCCTGAGGGACCCTTTCCCGAGAACGAAGTGTCTCCGTTCATTACTGCAGCTCTAAACGGACAGCTCAAAGTGGTGAAATACTTCCTAAAGCAGCATGCTCATGTGGTTAAGATCGATGGCTGCTCAAGGGTCGCACTG
The DNA here is from genome assembly GCA_963921505.1 of Phakellia ventilabrum. Classification (NCBI taxonomy): domain Eukaryota; kingdom Metazoa; phylum Porifera; class Demospongiae; order Axinellida; family Axinellidae; genus Phakellia; species Phakellia ventilabrum. The sequence goes on along the minus strand of OY997385.1, from coordinate 6,065,002 downwards.
CCACACGTCCACCGCTACTCCTACTCGGAAGCCGATATCAACATGCACACGTGTTCCGCTCTGTTTGCGGCCAGTGTGAACGGGCACTTGAATGTTATAAAGTACCTCATTAAGTCCGGTGCATCTGTGAACATCAGTGAATGTTGTGGGGTGACTCCTCTCCACGCTGCACTGCTATACAATCGCAGCTTCAAAGTCGTGGACTATCTTATTAGCCATGGCGCCAACGTGAACGCAGCCGACAAACTCGGGCACACTCCACTCATGATAGCGTCCGAAAAAGGAGACTACATGCTTCCGTTGGTCAGGTACCTTCTGAAGAAGGAAGCCAATATGAATCGTGTGGACGCCAAGGGTTACTCTGCTCTTCACCACGCTTCGGGTCAGAACAACCACATGGTCGTGGCCCTGCTGCTCGAGTGTGGTGCAGAACCAATGTTCCAAGAGGTACCGCACTCCCCAGAAGAGAGATCGCACTACGTACCCTCCCCTCTCATCTTAGCTGCGGGCAGTGGATCCGGCGAAGTAGCCCGCGAGTTGCTAAAGCATCCCAAATGCACTCCCATGTGTGAATCGGAGGCATACTTGATGCTGGGTTCGACCCACTGCGAAATGAGTCGAAGGTGGTTTTCTCTAACCGCAGAAGGCATGTGGGCCAGAGCGCTGACAATCCGAGAAGAGAATAAATTAGTTTTCAACTGTCTACCACCAAACGAAGCATATGGGAATCGTGAGGAGATCAAAACCGTTGGCGATTTGGAGCAGCTAAGCGTTGCTTCGTCTTCTCTCTACGAAGCCTACTACCAATCACTGATCATACGTGAGAGGTGCATGGGTTACGGTGACCAGAAGCTTCTCAGGTACCTCTATCAGAGGGGAAGGGTGTTCATGAACCGCCACAAATATGACGATGCTGAGCGTCTGCTGATTCGAGCTACAGAAATGGTCCTTCACGTGCTAAAGACGAAGAAAATCTACGGCAAAGCGTTGTTCTTCAGCGGAGCACGACAGGACGTCCTACAAGTAGGCAGCTACATTGAGCACTCGTATGAATGGGTACAGAGGCTGCTCAAGGAGGACCACGTCCCAGATTTTGCGAGATACCTCAAGCTTGTCATTGAGCTTCAGGCCGTCCTGATGGAGCCGGACCAAAACCAGAACGTAGTCGACGACCGTGCCCTTCTCTGTGCCATCTTCTCTCTCTTTGCTACTTGGTTGCAGACCAGCGAGGCCGTGGACGTAGATGGAACGCCTCTGGGCTCGGTGGACTGTGAAGAAATCGGCTACAGCTTTGTCACGAGGCATTTGCACACCCTCTCTGACTCTTCTCTACTTCATTTGGCTCTCAGTGAGTACTATCACCTCAAACGCCAAACAATTTATCCCTCGCTCAAAGACATCTCACAACTCACTGCTTCCCTACTGCGATGGGGAGCGCACAAGGTGGTGAACGAACCCACACCCGAAGGAGAGAGACCCCTCCACCTAGCTGCACACCTGGCAATCAGCGAAGGCCAGTCCCCCATACCAGTACTTCTCCAGTACGGAGCACACTTGGATGCAGTAGGCACTGATGGCAGAACAGCACAAGATCTGTGCACAGCTGAAGAACTGAAGGCACTACTTTTCCCCTCGGTGCCCCTCCCCCTGTCCTGCCAAGCGTCACGGTTCCTGGTGTCGAACAGTACCCCCTACCGCACAATGGACCTCCCCCCTCACATCAAACAGTTCATCGAACTGCACGACAAAGCCACAGTTTTGGGCACTGAACATTCACACCTGTATAAATAATTTTCATGTTTCTACAGCTTCAAGAAATTTGTTTGGGTAAAACCGTAGTCCTTCTACTGAGTCATCTCTGCAGATGGCTCCGGCCTTCTCCGTCACTAAGAGCCTGCAGGGGGACAAATTACATCAGATTTGCATCACTCTGCAGCTGCATGGCCATGAGAACAAGTTTTATAATTATCAGGAGCACATAATGATGTGAGAGGGAAACGTTCCTGTTCATGGGTATACAAGTTCTTTTCGTGTAATTCATATTTCTCTGAGCCGGACCCTTTTCCACTATGATGTAATGGGCTAAAAAAGTAGGCACTAAATGGAAAACATGCCTGTGTTGTGCTTTCATGTAACACATTTGAAATGATATGAAAAAACATGCATGTTTTCATGTATGTTCCTTTTCTCCCCAATTACATCATAGTGGAAAAGGGTCCATTGACGCATATTTAGCTCACTATACCTTTCATTGGCAAGCATGATTGAGACTCCCACGAATCTGGACAGCTCCTGGGCTGTGAGTGGTCCCTCTTCCTTAATCTGTAGAGCAGTAAAGTTGCAATATTACGGGCTGTTAAAACTGATTCATAATGGCCAAGTGCACTGCAAAAAAAGTCGTGCAAGGATAAATAGCAGTGTTCACATGATGCTAAGTTGGGGTGTAGCATGTTTAATGGAGGGATTAATTACAGTTGGAATTGGCTAGGTCCTGTCCTACTGGCAGGTACTATTACCATAATGGATGGCGCTGAAGCGTCGTACCCACACCCGGCCGTCGGGTCGAGTTGCAAGTCCCGACGAGTAGGAGGGCGCGGCAGTGGCCGTGCAGCCTCGGGCGCGAGTCCGGGCGAAGCCGCCGCCAGTGCGGATCTTGGTGGTAGTAGCAAATATTCAATAAAAAGCTATTCAAGATAAAGCTTGCCTACTGCTCCCCTGCTCAGGAGCTCCAGTAGCTCAGTGGGTAAGAGTATCTCACTAGTAATCAGAAAGTTCTGGGTTCAATCCCTAGTTTCTTTAAATCTCTCAATGTTTTTTCTTCCATATTTGATGATTCGCATATTGTACTGTACGCACCAATCAACTGGTATTTGACAGAGAGGGACTATAACACTCGCTTTCCACATTATTTTAGCATTGTAAGATTCAAACACTCACTAATTTAGCAGTGTCTTCAATTATACTTTCTTCGCTGTGTGACAGAGACTGCACCACTAGAACACCGCTGTCAAACTTCCGCAGCCTGCAAACAAAATCAAACAACTAAAGTCAGCCAAGGTACCAGAAACGCTTCCTGTACAGTTACATGTAGCTATACTCACCGCATTGGTAGTTTGAGTTGCTGAAATAATCCACACGCGTTTACGAGGTCATCTGGAGAGACAAGCTACAGGAGGAAGACATGAGAGGAGGTTAGAGGGAAGAGGAAAATGGTTTCTGGCACACTAACCTCCATGCCCCGGGCTCTGTTGAAGCGGCAGTACACATCTGCCAGGGTCATCATTCCACCGAGCTCCTGTAGAACACGGCACATGTGCATGTACATGAGGGCCAGGGTGCCAATAGTCTCATGGACAGACTTCCCTCCCGCAAGGAGTGGTCTGGCGACTATCGACAGAATATTGGGTTTGTTGCTTGGTCAGCAGTGGTAGCTAAGTAATACGGTATGTGATGATTTGTAACACTGTAATACTGATAGTTGTTAAGTAATAGGCGGGCAAGCATACGCGACATCTGCTATAATCCACCAATCACATCACCAACAAATTTATACTGCAGGCACAGCACACCCCCACGTTCTGTCGACAGTCGCCAGACCACTCCTTGCGGAAGGGAAGTCTGGGAATGAGACTAGGGTGCCAAAGGGACAGAGTTACAGAGGACCAAAGCAAACTGGCAAGCAACAAAATGAGCCCTGTGGGTGTGGTGGTATCATAAGCCTGGCAGGCTTGACCAGTGTTTACAGATGATGGCAGCATTCTAGTCTCAGGCTGCATGGATCCAGGACCATCTCATTAGTACCTGTAGCGGCTTTTCTAGAAATGATGCCAGCTGTTTGCAGAGCTCTCGGTGGTAGGCTGACCCAGAGCCATGCGTCTCCCTGTGTGAAGGGATGGAACCAGAATTTACCTCTATGAGTCTTATTCCCAAGTCTCCCTAGTCCCATCCCCAGACCTCTGCTCGGTCCACTGCTGAGCAAGGCTGCTAGGCTAAGGACTCCCCACCCCATGCCCCACCCTATGGGGGTAGTGTCACCTATGGTTGGTAATATTTGGGAGGAGGAGGCTGAGAGTAGAGTTAGTTACCATGACAACTTACCTAGTTACTGGATTCGCTATGCCCGCACTCAGTAGGTACGACTTAAACTGGACAGTCTGAATAAAGAGAGAAATTTTAAGCCACACTCAGAAACAAGGCCTGGACTCCACTCTACTGATCTGCACACATGCATATTGTACAGTCAATACATGCTGGTTGCTGAACAGAGATTGTGAATGAGACTACGTCATGTACACACCTCGTCCTCTGACAGGGAGCCTTTCTTCTCCTCGATCCTGGCAGCAAACTTGTTCACCATGGTTACCATGTCCTTAGCCTGCATAGGCGACGACATCATCATGACATCATCAGGACCCGCTGAAGCTTATGTTACAACGTACATCATGCCAGCAATAGAAACAGCCATAGAATAAGCTTACCTTTTCGATAAGAGTGTCTAGATCCTTTAAAGCCTGTAGAAATGACAGGTTAATGAGACACAGTAAAGCCACTGAACTTATAGTACACAAAATAGAAAAAAAAACCATGTTAAGATGGGAGTATAGTCTCGGAGACCCAAATGCAACAAGAACCACGTGGATCCCGAATGCTAAGACGTGAGACAGTTTCTGAAACAGCAAGCCACTGACCTTGGTGACCTCCCTGCCAGTCTCTTGCTGCTTCTTGTCAATGCTTCGCTCGATACCGACAATACCAGATCTCATCTTTAAGCCCTGTGTGTGTGTGTGTGTACAGAAACATCCAACAAGATGAGTGTAGACCTGTCAGAGTTTCATACAGAGAGAGGGGGGAGGGGAGAGGGGGCTGGGATCCCCCCCCCAGAATTTTGAAATTGATATAATTTCCAGCATTATTTGCCCCCCAGAAGCCACCTCAGAGCATGCAAATTTCTTGGGAGAGTATACCCCCATGCCCCCCGGCCCCCCCCCCCCCCCCCCAGGAGGGGTGTGGCTCTGCATGCATCATTTTTCCACCACCACCGAAACACCCTACAGGCTGGGAAGTGGAGCATGGTGATATCAGGAGCCCAGAAGATCCTGGCAATATACATGTACATGCATGCTATTGTGCATGGGATTATGCCTCGAATAATAAGGACAACTGACCCCCTGAATTGCCTTCGGTGGAGGAGGCAGGCTCTTCTCCCATTCCTCGGCCTTTAGCTGCTCCTTCAGCAGACAGTAGAACTGCACGTGTGTGTGTGTGTGTGTGTATGTGTGCAGGTATGTATGTATAGTGTGTGTGTGCATATGTGTGTGTGGTGAGAGAGAGAGAGAGAGAGAGAGAGAAAGTGCATAAGTAAAGTGTCCTGGTACATTGCGCTGTACAAATACCTGACTATAGGCCCTACCAATGTTCCCATCCTCTCCCTCTTACGCAGTATGTAACATACCAGTTAGCCTTGTTCCCAGGCCACATACCCCCACGAAAGAGTGGGGGGGGGGGTGTACACACACCTAGCACATGCACAGCTTCTGGGCCTGGATGTCCCCATTACCTCTTCCTGTCCTCCCTTCCTGAATGAGAGCTTGAGGTAGCCAGTCTTCTCCAACACGGCAGGCCCAGTGGGTTTCGAGGTGGGGGCCTTGAGAAGGCTGACAGAGATCTTGGGGCTCTTCGTGAATGACCCAGGGATTGAATCGATCTTCTTGACCAATGACAGGTCCAACGCTATGATCCGACCCTGCAGGAAGAGGGATTACGCAGTAGCTCTGCTCCTCTAGCAAGAGTCAAACCATAGCAAGGTTTTATTTGCACAAGTCACTGTGCATTACACGTGTGTGAACCACAAATGTACTGCACAGAGTGCAATAATACAAATTATAATGTGCATAGAAATTGGCCAATGGCTACACGATCCACACACACACACCTCTTGATCCTCGTCGTCCCAAATCAGCCGATGGGTGGTCAGCTGCAGGTTACCACTCTCAAATGTTGTCTGGAGAAAATTATATAACAGCAAAAATGTTTGTCTCATATCAGCTGATCAGGGCTGCAGTACTCCCAGTGCCAACCCCCAGGACCTAGTTTTATCGCCCATCTACCCACCCTATCTTCTCCATCATAGATTCTGAGTCCTGCCTGCTGGGAAATCACTTTCTCTCCGGGTAGAAACTCCCCGTGCTCAAACCAGTACGTTCTGTCCATCTTTTCGGTTTCGATTTTCCCCGCATCACTAATTTAGAGTGCAGTGCACTGCTGCTAAAGCTATGACGTCACTGATAAACAACGATAATGTTAATGACTTCTGCGATGTCTGGTCTGAGCATAGATACCGGAGGCCTGGACTACAACTTCGTGGATTCTCCACCTGATGACCTGCAGTGCTCCATCTGCCTGCTCGTGCTGAGCGAACCACAGCTCACCAGCTGCTGTGGAAACCACTTTTGTCGTGCATGCGTGAAGCAGATCCAGGTGGAAAACCGGCCATGCCCTCTCTGCAGCTCCCCCACCTTTTCTACCATGCTCGACAAGTATTTTGTCCGGAAGGTGAACGAACTGAAGGTCACCTGCCCGCGGACTGACAACGGCTGTCCTTGGATTGGTTCCCTTGGGGAACTGGAAAGACACTTGGACGTCAAGACAGGAGACTGCAAGTTCATGATAGTTGACTGCGCCTATTTGTGTGGCGTTCGTCTCCAACATGGTGAACTAGCTGCACACCAGTTATCGTGTCCGAGGAGACCCTACATTTGCAAGTTTTGTGACTACAAAGGCGTTTACGAAGACATGAGTGCGAAACACTGGAAGGTGTGTGAGAAATATCCGCTCACCTGCCCAAACCATTGCGGAGAGGCTGAAATTGAAAGGCGATACTTGGACCACCATTTAAACAGTGAGTGCCCCCTCCAGGTTATTGAATGCCAGTTTTCCTATGCCGGCTGCCAGATTCAGTCTTGTCGCAAGGACATGGCACAACACGTCCGAGAGTGCATACAAGACCACCTTGCAATGGTGTCACAGAAGTGCCTCGCACTTTGCGAGCAATTTCCGTCTGAATTTCAGCAGATGTTGGACAAGAAACTCCAGGAGAAAGACACACGGATTGAAGATCTCGTCCGGAGACTGGAAGAAAGAGACCGAGAAGTTTTAGACCTCAAGGCTAGACTGGACTCTGTGCAGGAAGAGTTGGAGGAGGTGAAGGCAGACTCTCTGCAGCTGAAATCCACCGTGTTTGTGCCTCCGTTTGAGTTTGTTATGCCAAAGTTTGATAAGTGCAAGGCTAATGACTTGCAGTGGCTTGGTCCTCCGTTCTATAGCCACATTGGTGGCTACCGATTGTGCCTCAGTGTGGATGCCAACGGTTCTGAGGAAGGCTACGGAGACCATATTTCTGTCTACATCAACCTCATGCAGGGAGAATACGATGACCACCTCAGGTGGCCGTTTAGGGGAAGCGTAACAGTCCAACTTCTGAACCAGAGAAAGAGCGAGGGTACTTTCGAGGAGGCAATCCGCTTCACTCTCGGTGCTGCGATGGAGGCTGTTGGTCGGGTTCGCACAGGGGAGGTGGCAGAAGGTGGACTGGGCATTCCGAAGTTTATAGCGCATGCCCAGCTTGGTTATAATGCAGCAAAGAACATCGAATACCTCAGGAATGACTGTTTGCACTTCTGTATTTCCAAAGTTGAAGTCAAGATCAGTAGGTGATCGTACAAAGTTTCAAGTCGGGTGTTGGCTCCCTGCAGTAAGTGTCAACTCTCCCCCTCTCTGCGTTGCCCACAGTCATTTCTTCATCAGATTCTGCATTTGACTATCGCTAGGAACATATAAACCAGTCACTTCACCCTACAGTACAATTGCATGCGTAGAAATGGAACCTCATTCTGTCTGAAACGTACATAAAAGTATGCACAGGAACAGCCAGCTAATATTCTATGCATCACAGGTATGCTGGCTCAGTAGGGCTAAACTATAAACATTGAAACATTAATTCCATCCCTGTATATAGCTGTGTGATTTCACCAAAGGTTTGGTACATTATCGTAATATGATAACTTACAGTGCTCGCCTAGAAATGTACAAATACAGCTACTGAGAACACTACTGATCGTGATGTCTTCTCAAAGGCTTTTTCTCGTGCTGCACCATATGCATGCAGTGGAAGATGTACTATTTTCTTAATTTGTGGGTTCAAACTGAAAGGCAAAGCACAGTTTATGGAGTTGTAGTGAGGCCTAGTACAACTGCAATGACTGGAATGTGCTGTGCTTGTTAATACCAAGAGCTCATATTATATCATTCGTAACTATACACCGTGAAACTCAATTAACCTAACCTAGCTTAAAGTCCCACACACAATACTAAAAATGATTGTTCAGTATAATAATATTATTTTGTACAACATGCCAATAGGGTCAGCTAGGGAGTTAATGTACAATCTTGAGCCAATGTCATGCATGGAGGTAGGAGCAGGGAGGGCATGTCATTTCTGAAGTATTTCTGTGACATACTGTGGTATAATCATGCATTACCTCATATTATGTAATCGTTGTACTGGATTTCTGCGCATGTGCATACTGTTCTTTTGTCTCCTTTGTCTGACTATGCCTATGCAACATGTTGTGTTGATGAAGTTGGTTCTAAGTTAAACCACCAAGGTTCGGCCGCGTATAGACCCACGAGGTCACCACACATACAAGGGGCTACTTACATTGTACGTACCGCTCATCACCCATGACTACCTAATGATGTCATTATGACGTATTCCCAATGAGTGTTACATATATGGAGAATCACCCTTTAATAAGCACTATACACAGCTGCATTCTCAGGATGTTGCGGTGTACGTACATTTGCCAAACATTTTAGACTGCACACAGTGAAAATTTGATGACAGACTGGCTGAGTATGTACAAATTGAGGCGGTACTGTAGCTTTGCAGTGAGCTAGCCCGGTGAGCCAAATAGCAGTCTGAATGCCATCTCAACAACATTCTGTGATACGCTGTCTTGGAAACAGACATACAGTTCTTGATGGGTATCTGGAAACAGGCGGCTGTGGGTGTGCATGTAAGTGTGTGTGTGTGTGTGTGTGTGTGTATGTATGTAAATACCCCCAGTCTCCACTTTGTAGCTACTTTCTGGGGACAAGGCTCATAATGAACAAAAGGTCCATTTTAATATATAGTTTTTTAAAAAACAGTGGACCATCTGAGTTCTAGCCAAATATTAATGACCTTAGCCTCATTCCAAAGCTCTAGCGGTGAGCTATAGGCAACCTTATGCAACACTTATAATCACGAGCCACTCACCCAACCACCCAGTAGCTGAGAATTGGAACGTTTTTGTGCTTCTCACGAGTCAAGTGCTGCACCGAACACTGCATCATGACGCCATACTCCATCGCCGAGCTGGCCTGCTCAGAGAAAGGAGAGCGGGGGGCCTGGAGAGGACGAGGTCAACCATTGAGTGAAGTCGGTTCACATCCAGGTATAATGTTATAAGCAAGGCACAGAGAGATACGTATGCAACACACATCTACATTGTACGTATGCAGGCACAGAACCGTCCTACAGTGGAACCTCTATATTGTGGTCACCCTCGCGCCAACATTTTATGGCTGCAATATAGAGGGTGGCTGTATTATAGAGGCATTAGCAGTATGTACATTGGGACCCAACAAGGTGGCCTTAATAGAGAGGTGGCTGCTCTATAGAGTGACCACATTATAGAGGTTTCACTGTACTAATGTACTCAGGCTCATCCCAGTGAGCCTATACAGACCTATTACTGAATACCTTGAATAAAAAGGACAAGACACAGCGGCACACGGCACAATACATGTACTAGTGGGAGAACACTATATTCATAAAAAGGACAAGACCCCCGTATGAGATACCTTCTCTTCCGCTTCCTTCTCCACCTCCTCTCCTTCTTCGCTCCCCCACTCCGAGCCCTCCTCGCTCTCATCATCCACACCATCACTCCCTCCCACCCTCCCCATCAGCACCTCTCTCACAGCGAGAGCCGTACGCTGGAAGCACAGCAACAGCTCCGAGTGCACGGCTCCAGGAGGCGTGGCATGGGTTGGGCAGATCATCACGCCCCGGCCAGGGTTCAGGCTCACATAGTGCAGAAGGAGGTTCTCCAACCCGGAGGTAAGCCTAAGGGAGAAAGAGGTAGGCAGTTACAATAGTGTTCAGGCCCACGTGTGTGTTTACTCTAGCGTAGCTGTGGGCCTGGGACGTTTTCTCACGTGCATGACGCGGAGGGTAGAACGGTTAAATTTTATGGGTATCCATGAAATCTAAAACGGTATCTATAGTACTCATGAGTGGCATATATAATTCAGCTCTAGCTGAGCTTTGAGTACTAAAACACTGCACTTGTATTACAGAGCACGTAGTGCTGCATACTTGACGACCGTGGGCCCCCCCCTCCACCACACCCCCCTCCTCCACACCCCCCTCCTCCTCCACACCCCCACTTGATGCGATACAAGTGAGTGGTTACATGTACTTCTCGCTTGCTCACATTCTGTAACACACAGGGACCTGGGAACAAGGCTACCAATTGCAGAACTTCAATAATATGTTAGTAGATACAGTAGCCATAGCCTCATTCCCAGGCTCTCTCCACATGCGGAAAAATGAGGCTTACTTTTCCTCGCTTTTTTCGCGTGTGAGGACAGCCTGGGAACAAGGCTATAGCAGCTAGCCAGCCTTTTGGGGTCCCAGAAGCAACCTCTTAACTCACGTGTTTGCAGGTCTAATAGAGGCAGCTGCCTTGAGGTGGTTGAGGGTGGGTACGCTAGGCAGCGAGAGCTCCCTCTTTCGCCGAGGTTTGAACGTGGGTTTGAATAGGGTGTAGCTTCGGCCCCGATCAACAGGAGAAAATGGGGAGTTTTGGTGGCTAGCATCGTCATCATCTGATTCTGAATCATCTGTGTGTATGCATGTGTACCCATATATTTATATCTACTATATCACAATTACATCATGTGTAATTACGTCACAATTACATCATGTTTAATTATGTCACAATTACATTATGTGCATTATGTCATAATTACATCACACACCAGCAGGTGGCTCTATTTGCTGGGAGTTCTTCCTTTGCTTGACCGTAGGACCAGCAGAGCTGGTAGTAGCTGTAAAGAGGGAGGCTAGGACAATGTCTGCAGAGGAGAGGCTGGGCAGAGGGGTGGAGAGGAGGCTTCTAAGGAGAGAAGGAGAAATAAGTGTCAATCACGGCTGTGTAGGGTGAGAGAAATACAATTACACTAATGTTATTTAAGAGACAACAGTTTTTTAAGTGGCAACAACAAAAGCAGACTCTTATCATGGCCTTTCAAAATGCAGAAATGATAATGTTTCACATGTGATAGCAGGTTTTCTGCCACCCCTGGTTCCAATGAAACAGGAATTAAAGGCCATCCAGTAACAAATAACCTAAGGCTGCATACTGGTCCATGAATGCTTGGTTCATTTTAGTTGTCTACACATGTTGAAACCACATGTAACCTCGTTCCAAGGCTCCACTCCCCAGCTTTCAATTTTCGCACAGAGTTACTCTGTGCAAAAAAGTTGGGGAGCCTGGGAATGAGTGTAGGTAGAAACAAAATCTCATTGACTGACTTTCTCTCGAGCTGAGATAGGAGGTCCTGTGCCCTCAGCTCAAGAATCAGGTTCCTGCCCTTGTTAATGTATGTCGCATCCACAGTGGGTGGGGCCTGGTCGCCATGGCTACACTCCATTAGCATACAGATTACTACATGCTCCTGAAAGAGATGTGAGCAGACACCGTCAATAAAAAATTTATGTCAGAAAGTAAGGACATATAGAGTGGCTCTTAATATCAGGCTTCACTTAGTCATTTTCAAAGTTTTATGATATTTTTAGCTACACCTAAATATGTAGGCTAGCCCGAAGTTTCTTTGTATAATTGATGTATGCTAGTACTCACGTATTATGCACTTCAGGACGCACTTGAACAGACTGCATTCCATTCTTATACAGTCTCTATTCCATTTCATATTAGACTCCATTCCATACAACATTCCATTCCCATTCCATACCTGTCCAACAATGAGCAGAAAGCTTCTTCCCCTGTGCTCAGCGTAGACGGGATCGGTCTGTTCCGGATCGGAATTCCTGGTACTAGAGAGATGGATCTGGAGAGAAGTGTAGGGGACATGCATGGGAGCCATTTTGAAAACTTCAGCCTGCTCAGAAAATGGCTTAATACCATGGGCACGTTACCGGTATAAAATGGAGAACAGCATGTACTTTATATTAATGCCTAATATAAAGAAGGCCATATAAATTCACATAAGCCTTATGGCTGTATTACAACTTGGCCGGAAAGAGTTTAATTGTTGCCAATTTTGGCAAAAATGAAGTTTCCAGTTTTTGGCAAATTTTATAAGGCTCCAGGGAAATTATCCACAGTGATCATTGAGCAAGTTTTCAGCCCGTGTGTTAGCCCAATACAAGGACAGCCTGACATACCTCTCTCCATATGACCATCTGGGTGACTGCTTCTGAGGAAGTGAACTCCAGAAGGCGAAAGGACAGGCAGAACCGAACCACGTCACTCAGGTCTCCTTCTCGCATCTGGCTGCTTGCCAGAGACCCCTAACAGAAAGGGAAGGGGCACGACAGTGAGAGGAGGGAGGGTGGGAGGGAGGGAGGGAGGGAAACAGGGAGGAAGGGAGGGAAGGAGGGAAAGATTGAGTTTCCCAGCTATATATGGTATATTCTTCAGGTTAGCAACTTATAAGGGCATACCTAATTTCCGGGACGGGACGGGACATATCCGGAAAATACGCGTACCTAATTTCCGGGACGGCGGGATGGTCACGGAAATTCTAACTTGCCTAAAGTCCGGGATCACGGAAAATTTAACTTGCCTAAAGTCCGGGATAACATCACGATGACAAGGTTAGTCAGTCTGTAGCTACGCAGGATGAATCTAGAGGGAAAGCATGACCATCCATGCATGCATGCATGCTAGTCGCAAGCCAGCCCCCTTCCGTTCCGCAGCACCGATCGCGTGCCGATACTGATTATGTTATGTATTATACTATTACAAGAGGTAGGAACAGCTGCGTATTTTATGTACAAGCTGGAAGTTTATAAATTGATACGAGCATAGGGGTACAATCATAGCAAGTCTTGTGCACTCTTCTTGCCTCCAAGATACAAGGCTAGATTAGCCTTGATTCTGGGCTAGGAATAATGACTAACTTTTATTTGCATCATATTGCCTGTCCTGGATGTGCATAATATTAATAATTATACTTAAAAGAGTCTTTTACCTTTAAAACCAGCTTTCTCCTTGAATGAATACATCTAGAGAATCGTCTTCAGAGCAGCTCCACCCCCAATTTCTATAGCCCCGCCCCTCCACGCAATAGCGGTATGAAAAGTGCATGCAGGTCCAGTACTACCATGTTATGCCGCAGTATACAGAGTAAGCACTTTGTCTTCACGATCCCGGACTTTAGGCAAGTTAAATGTTCCGTGATCCCAGACTTAATTTCCGTGACCGTCCCGCTGTCCTGGAAATTAGGTACGCGTATTTTCCGGATACGTTCCGTCCCATCCCGTCCCGGAAATTAGGTATGCCCACTTATAGGATTTTAAGGCAAAATACACACGCGCACGTGCACTTTTGATCAACTGACCGACATCGAGATCAAAGTGCACATGCACATGCATATTTCGTCTTAAAATTACCTTGAAGCTCCTGTACTCACCTTGTAGAAGAGGCACGCTCCACGGATGAGGAAAGGCCTTCTTGTGGACATCACCTCAGCCCTCGGGCTGTGGTCTGCTGAGCAGAGCTGGCTCAGTGCCGTGCTCAGCCTCACCTGTAAAGGGGGAACAAATACAAAATGGCGCAAGTGTAGACACCTCTATGGATAGTACTAGTAAGATGCTGGTAATCATCGAAGGGCGAGCCTGATAGAGCGTGGTGCGTCCACTCAAATGAATGATACACATTCAGGACTAAAACCTTACCCACCGGTAGGTAGCTAGTAGTCTCGGGTACCCAGACGGGTCTGGGTACCCGAGACTAGGTAGCTAGGTTCATAGCACTCTCTGTAGCTACCTAACCTTTATTCCCAGTGCTTGTACTATAGCGGGAACGCTCTAGCCATCCTGATGTGCAGTTGTGCGCTCGTTCTAGAACCAATTCCATTTAACGCATCACCGACAGGTTTAAAAGACTAAATTTTGCCAACATCTGACGGGAAGTCAAGGTGGCGCGTTCGTTTCAGACTGGGGTCGGAACGTTGCCTCCCCAATAATCGGGTCGCGGGTTCGAGGCCACCCGCGTACATATCTGATTCTTGACTTTCTAAGCCTATAGCCAATATGCCGGTAACTTTCTTCTCCGGAAGAACTCCGAAGCTAAAAGGATGACTGGGTACGTTACAGCAGCGGCTCCTGTGATTCCCAGCCATCGCCTATCCAGCGCTCCGGGTGTCTAACACTCCAGGAGGGATGGGAGGCTCCCTAGGCTTTTGTTTCTTTTTTTTCTTCTTCTGAAGTTTCTTTTTTTTTTCTCTCCAATATTTTTTTTCCTCCTTCTTTTCCTCCAAGTTAAGTTGTTCTCTTTATAGAAATACCACAAAAATAATTTTTTAAATTTAATTTGAATTTTATAGCTAACATTTATAACTATTTTTATAGATATGCTATTGGCTGCTAGGCTTTTTTCCCTCCAACTTACATTGTAATTTGTTTCTCTTTATAGAAATACCACAAATAGTCATCTATCTATCAGTACTAAGCCTGGGAAGAACTGTTTGACCGACCAGGAGCTATAGGCTTCTTTTTTCTTCTCTAAAGTCTGACAGGCTGATGGCTACTGAATTATTCAGTAGCTACCAACAGCCAAGTCAATAGGAAATGCACACTTGCAGTATAAGCCATTGTAGTGGGTTTGATGAGCTCATGATACGTTTATCCTTACATACACATGCAGTGACTGAATGGAGATGCAGTTTGTATGAATAATACAACGGGACAAGTTGTATGTCCTGTATCTTAACTTCTCAGCCAAGAAATAAAACCTCACACCCAGGCCATTTATTATGAAAGAGCTGGGCACGAGACAGGAATACACACACAGGTGAATATCCCACATTCATTCCATCTGCCCTGCCGTCAGAGCCAGCCCACCACACTTTCACCTTCCCCTTGGTCTCTTGCTAATACAATTCTTTTCCTTGGGAGTTTTCAATACTAGCTATCACAGGAATAATATTATGACATAGATCTGGTGGAGGGATGTCCGGTCCTAGAATGTGCTTTAGAGCTGCTAAAAATTCAGAAGTTTGGTCATGTTTTTTACTCCGTTTTTGTGCGACTACCGTTTACATTATTTATGGTTAAAGAGTGCATGGATCCTGTGACACGTATGTTGCCAGTGATGCTCCCGATCCTGCATGCCCTGTCTTCATCTTGAGGTTTGTGCTGCTCTTCTCTCGTGTTGGTGCTCTCTCTCCTCCAGGCCAGGGCTCCTCCAGGATGCCAGCTCCCCTGGTGTACCTGCAGTATTTATTTCAGGAGCTTTAGCCCCAATTTTCAAATTTCTCCCCCAGCTGGCTACTAAGCAGCCAGCTAATTTCTAAAACTGGGTACCTGCTATCCTTCACTCTTGTTGGCGCTCCTTATCCCGTTGGTGCCTGGCTTCCCTCTCCTCCAGGATTCCAGCTCCCCTTCTCTCTCACTGACGGTTCCTCTCCCATTGAGGCCTTGCCTCTCTCTCTCTTTCGGGGTACCTGCTATCCTTCTCTCTTCTTGGCCCTTTCTATCCTATTAGCGCCTGACCTTTCTCTTCCACTGGGGGCTCGCATCTGGGGTCTCCGGGTACTACGTTGTCGCCTAGCACGTACCCTAGCTGTGATAGTATCTTCTGCTGTCCACTCTTCTTTCTTGCTGTCAGTTAGCCATCAAGAGGGTTAGCACGATCGAAGTCAAGTGCTAGTGCAAGTGAACTTGAATACACACGTGAGCTCAACATGCGAACTGTTGTCGGATATTTGGAGCATAAGCGCATATGCGGTATGGTGGACGTACAGACGTACGTACGCACAATAAAATTGTTCCACCATACACGCTAGTGTGGGGCTCACTCAGGCTCGCCCCAATGAAAATATGGAGGGCAGAAAGTGGGACAAGATTAGCCTCGTTCCCAGGCCCCCCGCTTTATTCGGTCGTCCACTTTACCTTTGTGCAACCAAATAAAGCGGGGGGCCTGGGAACGTGGCTAGGAAGAGATGTGCTAGTACATGTAGTGAGGCAATGGTTCACTCCACCAGCTCACCCTGATATCAGAGGACAGTTTCAGTCGGGAAGTCGCTGGGACCCCAGAGAGGGGTGAACTGCCTCTCAGGGCTGGAGGAGCCAGCAGTCTGTCGAATAATAGCGAAAAGAGGTGGTCCAGACCTGAATGGTCCTCAGTAGTCGAGAATGCCCTGAAGTGTATTTGATGGGCAAGATAGGAAAAAAAAATCAGCATACTTATAATAAAGTTGTGTACTTCAACCACCATAGCCTCTTTCCCGGGGGGGGGGCACAAAGGAAATGCTTTACCTTCCCAGGGCTTCACTTAGGGGGGGGATTTTGTGCCCCCCCTTGGGAATACAGCTCACTATACATACACCCCCCCCCCCCCAAAATGTCTTCCGACACACTTTTGCCCCCCCCCCCCCGGGAATTTCCTGAATGAACCCCGCTTCCTGTAACTGAACACAGTGGGAGCCTTGGAGTGAGGCTACTTCTGCTATGTACATGTATACACTGACCTGTGCACAGAATTGTATAGCAGTTGCAGAGTCTTCTCAATGTTCTCAACCAACAGCTGTACCTCATACTGTGAAACACTAAGTACAAACACAGGGAGGGTGGGAGGGAGGGAGGGAGGGAGAGGGAGAGAGAGAGAGCACAAGATAGTTAGTGACATTCTCCTACCCTGGGAATAAGGCTACCTCATTCCAGGCTTACTAGATGAGTGAGACTGAATTTACTTCTCCAAATTTTTAAGTGCTGGAAAGAAGCTTGAGATTGAAGCTAGGATATACTGTATGTACTATTAACTTCACTCCTAGCCCCCCCCCCCCCCCCCCCCCCCAACAGTTATCTCCACAGGTATGAGATTAAATCTGCAGCTAGCAGTCTGGGAGGCCATGGGAGCCAGGATAGATGTAACACTCACACTAGAGCTAACACTCACACTAGGGCTGGCATGGCTAAAAGGAGCAACTCTTTCCCGTTCTGTACGTAGCCCAAGTGAACCAGCTGGTCATCATCCAAGACAATCGTGGAGCTTTGTGTGTGTGTGTTTGTGTATGTGTGCATGTACATGTGTGCGTACATGTATGTGTGTATGCGCGTGTGTGCATATGCATGTGTGTGTGTATGTATGCATATGTGTATGTATGCATGTGTGTACGTATGCATGTGTGCGTGCAATAATAGCAAGAAGGTATTATGTATAACACTTTACATAGTTAATGGTCCTTTCTCGATGAACTGTAGTATACATGTGTATAAAGTAATGACAATGCCTTGCCCTCCAAAAGGGTAGTATACAGTTCACTGAGAAAGCCTCATTGTAAATGTTCACCATGAGCTGGTTGCCCCGGTGATGGATCCCACGACGTCACTGAGCGTCAGAAATAGCCCTCTCAGCTGGACCAGCTTGTCCACACACCAGGACTCTCCCGTGGGGTAGCGGTAGATGATATCCTGAGGGGGGTGTGGAGGGTAAGCTCTACTCAGGGGGGTTTCAAGGGGTGTGGAGGGTAAGCTCTACTCAGGGGGGTTTCAAAGGGTGTGGAGGGTAGATTTTACTCAGGGGGTTTTCAAGGAGCGTGGAGGGCAGGCTTTACTCAGGGGGTTTTCAGAGGGGAGACTTTACTCAGGGGGGTTTCAAGGGGTGTGGAGGGCAGGCTTTACTCAGGGGGTGTGGAGGACACCCCAAATATTCAATCTAATCGCAAAATTTTTCTTTCTCTTTGAACTGCATACTGCTAGTATATTAGCCTTGTGGCACTTTATACTACCCTCCCAAAAGCTAGTATACTATAGTATACAGTTCATCAAGACTTTGTTGACCTTGTCAGCTGGGTCGTCCTCCTTGGTGTCGAGTGTGAGGTAGAGCAGAACGTGGGGGCATTGGAGAAGCTTCCTGGCATGGGCCCGCATGGAGCCACGCCCTCTAGCCAGTAGCCTGACAAGACCCCTCCCACTGGGGCTACGACTTAGGGCAGAGAAGGGGTTGAAGGGCCCAGAGTGAGCGGGGAGCCCGTGATGGTAGCTGTGTCTACGAACCACGAAGATGACCTATCCAGATGATTAGAGAGAGAGAGAGAGAGAGAGAAGGAGTGAGTGGTACATGTGAGCTCATCCAGTTTTTAGGCCTCTGGCTAGGGACCAGCACATTTTGCTTGTAAATTCACTTAATATGCTATGCTCCTATTGTTGCTCACATGACCGATTATGCATGATGAGATTGTGAACTAATTAAGAGGATGAAACCAACGAGCGTTTGCAGAATCTTTGCAACCGAGTAGACACGCCAGCGTAATGGAGAGGTGAATGATTAATCAGGCTTTGAAGTCTGTCTTGGACCAAAGCAAATAGTGCCTTCCATATAAGGAACACTCTGAGCTCTGAGCCTTGCAGTGTTGCAAAGATTCTGCACACTCCTGTACAAAATAGCAGGGGCTTCCGCACAATATTTAATCAAATATAAGTACATGCCCACATGTGGGTGTAAGATGGGAGGGGCTATACAAAGCCCGAACACACTGACTGACCTCATTCGAGAGTCGAGCTAACAAATCGTTAATAGTCTCCAAGTCCACAGTCTGCCCGTTCACAGCCATAATGGTATCCCCTGACAACACAAAGCATACCATTCAATTACTGTAGTTCAATGCTGCAATGAATACCAAATACCCTACCACCAACTCTTGCCTGAGGCTACATTAAAGCAATCTTCGGTAGCTTTGGGCTCATACCAGCTAGTGCCATCTGGTAATCACACAAAATTCCATGAGCATTCCCAGATCTTATCTGAGTGGGATAACCAGCTAATCACCAGACAAATCTTACTTTCCTAGCTACAGGCGTGAGAAAAAAATCAATTCTCTATTGATGTACCCAACTGGCACATTCCTTCAGCCTCATTCTCAGACCACCATTCCAATTCCATTCCCCAGGCTGAGTATGAGACTAGAAAAGACATATATACTGCTGGCACAACGGCCCTCTGACCTGACATCAGCTGCTGTGAGGCGGCAGCCGGTGAGCCTGGGACCACTTCTCTTATCATCACCGGGGTCTGGCTCGCCAGGGGAGGGTAGGATTTGAACGAGAGCCTCAAGTTGCTGAGTGAGGCAAACCGTCTCCGTGCCAGCGGCTGAGCCGGCACTATTCCAAGCTTGTCCAAGCTGCAGGGAGTCCTTTTTGCATCAAACTTGAAAGGGGAAAGGTCAATCCGTACACTTGTGACGCTCGTCTGCGCTGCATCGTGTAGAGAAACCCCCTGGGAGCCATAGAGGGCCCCGTGGGGGACAGGAGGGGACTCGGATAAGTCGAACTCTGCCGGAAGGAGAGAGGCGAAGATGAGCAAGCGGTATGTAGCAATAATAATAATGTCATCCATTCTCGCAGTCAGCTACCTGGATTCTTTTCTACCAAACACAAATTTTCCCAGCTTCTGTTATTTAGTAGTACACATAGCTAGCAATTTTGAAACCTTTAGTGATATTTCTAACCGGCAGGGAAGAAAATGAAGGCGGTCCTTGCTACAGCTTCAGGCTCACTTTGACAGAGCAACTACTGGCAAATCAGTAATATGAAGAATAGGGTAGGCTCCGAGTTGTCGAGATGATTTCTTGAATTTCCGTCAGATACCTGACGTACCTGACAGAAGTTCAAGAAATCATCTCGACAACTCGGAGCCTACCCTATTTTTCTAACCAGAGGGAACGTTTTTGTATCTAGGGCCAGCCGGGCACAGGAAAATTGCACTGGTACATGAGACTTCACAATACACTGGCCACCAAGCTGGTGTGTTTTCACCTGAGAGGCTGCTCTCCCGGCTCAGACTGTCACCGGTCTCAGACCTGGCCCTGGTGTGGCCTTTGACGGCCCTCTTCAGTCGCTTGCGCAGAGAGGTCGGTTTGTGCGGGGGGACGTGGGCGGAGATTCCAGAGAGGGAGGAAGGAGAGTCGGGGAAGGAGAACCCAGGGAACTGATAGCTGTGTGGTGAGCCTGGCTCCCCACCGAAGGCGAGACTGTGGGAGAGCCTAGGAAGAAGACGGCAGGGGAGAAAAGGAGGAAGAGAAGGAGGAGGACAAAGAGGGAGGGAGGGGAGTGCGGGGAATGGGAGAGGAGAAAGCAAGAAGGGGCAGAAGGAAAAGACGGGGGGGCGACCCAAAGCCAATACTTTTTTATCTCTAGCTTTGAAATCTGATCTGAATTATTATCACTTTACAAGCAAATGCAGGGCATTCTGAACCCATATTTAGAGGGCTTCTAAGGCATATGCCACCGGTCCACCCTAGACTCACTTAGGAGCAGTGTTTTATGGCAGTACAAGGTAGTTGAAGTGCTTCTATATCCTACACGTTTCCTGTGTCCTTCTACATTGAATTTTGACATCAACAGTAAACTAGACCTGTTATTGCAATCCCCGAGGCAACCATGTTCAGTATATTCATAGATTTTGCTATCCCACATCCTAAACAGCTTCTTGCAGCACAGCCTAAGGATCAGAGAGCTTTCAGCCATGCAGGTATACAACAAAAAATGTAGTCTTGTTCCTGGACCACGTACGCATTTCATTTTAGCTAGCCGTGGGCCTGGTACTTTTTCTCATGTGTGTGATGTGTAGGGTAGCCGGATAAATTTTCGCGTGGGTGAGGGACAGCTGCAGTTCTCAGACAACGAAGGAAGGCAGTGAATCTATACCGCTTGTAGCTGCTCTTCAGAGTCCATTTGTACTACAGACTGAATGCTGAAACAACGTCACCAGCAAAAGGTCGAAAAGTGCAACTGTCTTTCTCAAGTAGTCTCTGCCCACGTGAAATTAAGTACGTTAAATCACGTGAGAAAAAGTGCCAGGCTCTGCTGTAGCAAGTGAAACACACACAAGAGCCTGGGAACGAGGCCACAAAAAAAAGGCTCACCTCTCACTGGGGCTGCTGTGTGGACGAGGTGGATGGGAGGAGAGAGGATGTGAGGGCGGGAAATCAGGGACGGAGGGACTGGAAGAGAGACTGGAGCTACTGCTAAGGCTATCCTCTAGGTGGGTGTGGCTGTGGAGAGGGGGAGGTGTGGCTACATAGAATACCGACCCAGTGGTTGAGTCCACTGCATTCACCCAAGCATCATCGTCAATGCTATGGAAAAGAAGAAAGTCGAAAGGACAAATTGGAATTTAAATGGCGCAAGGCAGCATGAAAATTATCAATTACTGTGTAGGTAAAGGAAAGGGGGTTATTACTGGTGGGCCCTTTCAAGCAAGGCAGGCCTAGTAAACTGATATGGCCTAATGAAACCGTAGATGTGGCAGACAACAAGTACAAAAATTAAATTTCATTACCACGTACTGAGCACTTTAGAGCTTTCCCGGGCTAAATATTCACGGCTATGAAGCTCTCCCAAGGAAACTTACTCGTATCTGACAGCGGCCGTTTTTGCCGCGCTCGTGACAGGGATGAGATGGTGAGGAGCTCCTGAGGGACCGCCATGATTTGGTGAAGCGCCAAACTTTGGTCCAATGCCCGCCGACACATCGGGCATAGAGGTGGAGTGCAGTCTTCGAAGACGGATCCTTCCCCTGTTAGTCATCTCCGCGAGATAGCGGCCACCGTTCTTGAGCTAGTGGCAGGGGAAGATGTCGTCTCTTTGTCTAGCCACACCTGATGCGTGGGCGTAACAGCCACATTTCCCAAATAATCCCCACCTTATTAAAAACCAAAACAGCGTTTGGGCACCGACTGACCGATGGCGATAAAGGCAGGTAAGCAGATGCTCCGGCCTAGAGGACTGGCATTTTAGCATTTTCCCTCATATTATAGTATTTTTGTTATTGCAATTTAGTGAGAAAAACAAAGAAACCGCAATTAGATGAAGATCAGACACTGAGGTATTTTGCTAGTCCCACTGCCATGTTAAGGGGAGGGCTTTCTCCCACTTTATGCAGCAGGAAAAGCCATGGCTAATTTCATGCACCAATAGTGTGATCTGCTGTATGTAAATTACTGAGATGGTGCATCCATCATTTTTTTCTTTTCAGAGGTGCCCCCGGGCGATATCGCAGCCGGAATGTACTACGAATGCCTGGGGCCGGGGGTAAAACCGTGAAGAGTGGGGGGAGGGGGACGGGTGGAGTGGAAGATGATGATGAGGTGATATCTGAAGCCCAACAACAGTTGCAGGATCTTCTCCATAAACAGCTGGACACATCTGCTGCTAGCATTGAGGGGTATGTGAAATGATAGTTTGGTAGTAGGTGCACTTTAGACTCTATTAAGGTATAATTAATATTTCTCTAATTATCCTAGGCTGCTGGAGCGACAGAGAGACTTCACTCCGGCAGCGACCTACGAGCCCCTGAGCAAAGAGGTGGAGGGACTGAGATCGCTGGGACAGTATCGCACCGGCGAAAAGGACTACAGCAGGGTCGACCAACTGAGGCAGATGGGACTCACCCTACCAGAGATTGAGTGAGCACAATGGCTTGCAGGTTTACTGTACGAAGCTACATGTATATAGTTGTGTCTGTAGCTAAGTTACTAGCAGGTGCTAGGGGAACTGCTAGTTTTTTTTTTGCTATTGAGTTTCATGCATGCAAATCCTTAAGAGGAATACGAACACTGTTGCTGAAAAAATGACATGGATTTCTAGCCGTATAAATACCTGTACTCATGGTAAATAACAGGGAATTTGAAAAGTGTATTTTGCGTGTCACTGCATTGTAGTTGTAGCCTTGTTCCCAGGCCTTCACCCCAGCTTTTGTTGCTTGCAGTATGAAAAGTGGGGGGAGCCTGGGAACGAGGCTATTGTAGTTGTATGTATCTTCCGAACTGCAGGAGATTGTCGACCATGTTATTGTCTTGCTGAGAGACCCTTAGCCCTAATGTTCCACCATCTGCTCCAATCCATCAGACTCAGGTTGGTGGAGGAGGGTTGCATTGATCCAGACCCCAAGAGGAGAAACTATGGCCCAGATCCCAAAGCCCATGCTGACAGACTGAGAGCCATTGAGGAGGTTGGTTGCCCTTGACAACACCATACTCTGGTCATAAAGGACAGTCTGAATGTATGTAAGATATACTCCTATTGTGGTTCCACATGGCTGTGCATGTGTATGTGTGTGTAGTTTCATTCCCATTTCCCATTCCTCCACTTTTATGCAACGTGTTCTAATATACTTTATTTTTTTATTTTTTGGCAGAAAATCAAAGACAGGGAGAAAATGCTGGAAGATCCAGTTACATATGCTGGAGTTAAGCAGTTGAGCCGGTACGTTTTGAAACACACGCAGCAAACCCATTCCATCACCCCAGCTACAATTTAGATTGGTGTGATACACTTTAGGATCTATTTTTCTCTACGGATGCATTTTTTATGCTTGAATGACCGGTAGACATGCGATGGAAGTGGAGAGAAGTCTCTTCAGGGAATCCAGTGGGTCAAACCAGCTGCAGCACCTCACCATGCAGGGTAAGAAGGCTCTTCAGAGCTCCCTACGACTGTGATTGAAGTAAAATGTTATATCTCTTTTCTGCTCAGAGAGTACTCGGAGCCGTGTGGCTTATCCAAGTCAGTGAGTGCTGAACTGCTCATCAGAGCTTATTCCCAGACTTCCATATTCTATTCCCTGTACACCAGTCCGAGAATGAGACTCAGCCTCATTTGTAAATACTTTAATTTCACAGGATAATGTCATCTGAATCGAAACCATTAGAAGCTGTCAAACACTACCAACAACTCGGGGGTAAGTCAGCTTTGGAGACATCTGCTACTACAGGTAGGGAGGACGATGAAGACACAGAGTCACTACCACCTCCTCTGCCCCTGGAAGTGATCGAGAGAAATAGATTTACAGTGGCAGAGATTCAAGCCCTTCCAAGATTTAAGGATTACGCACCCGGAGAACCCAACAAGGTATATCCTCTTGTAGTATTACCATGCATACGAGAGCTACGTGTAGGACGTATACCACATGATACACTGAGTCTTGATTGAGGTGTTTATCGGGAGCTTTCCAAAACAATGCCCTCTTCATTAAAAAATTTCCAATCTTTGATTTAGTACTCAGAAGCTGCATGCTAAGTTGTGAATTTGAGCTCCCAGCTTTTTTTCGCATGTAGTGAAGAAAAAAATATTCAGGAGTGGAGACTGGGAAGGAGGCTTCAGAAACTATATGAAAGTGGACGTACACTCCTGCTGGACAAAGCTGTACATACTTGGAACCTTGCTGATGGTGTTGCTTTAATTAGTGAATTCTGTGTCTCACATGCTCACACAGATGCTGTACATCAAGAACCTCCATCCAAAGGCCTCTGTGAATGACCTGCTGGCAATTTTCGGTCTCTTTCACCGAGAGGACTCGGAGTGGCCCAAGATTAGACTGATGACTGGCAGAATGAGAGGACAGGCGTTTGTTGAATTTGATTGTAAGTTTAATCTATTTCAGACAAGTCTAAGACCTAATTCTTTTGTGTAGAGGTGCATCAAACTGTTGCCAGTTCTGTGTGTTTCATTTACGAGTGGCCTTCGGTTTGTAAATGTTGTTTTGTGTTGCTAAGAGGGCCTAAAAAGAAGAAAAGTAGGGGTGGCAACTGTCTTGAAGTTTGAAAGCAATCCCACGGTAGATTTCATATAAAAAATAAAGTCTAAACATCAGTTTCGCTACTTGAACAGCTGTTGTGCCATCGTTTCTTGCTAGCTACATGCATAGAAAGTCAGTTAGTTTTGTAGAGTGTGTTGTGATTTATGACTGCTCTTCTTCATACACTCCTAGTGTTGCAAATTTAGTAAACATCAAACCCGGCATAATTACTAATTGCACCTTGCCCTCCCCCAGCTCTAGATGTTGCCACCAAGGCTCTACGGGTGGTCAATGGCTACCTCGTGAGGGACAAGCCTCTTGTTATCTGCTATGGGCGTAATCAACTGGACAAGAGATAGGACTTGGTTCCGTGCAGTGGACTAGACACAGTCTCGGTTCCATGCAGTCCCTTTTTGGGTTGATGGATTTGACTGGAAATGAGATTAGAGGGCATTTTGTATGGACACCACCAACTGTTATTATATAGCCAGTAATCTGCAATAATTCTTTGTATAGCCATAATATTGTGCTACCCTATAATACTTAGTCTCAGACCCTCGATTTTCCGACGGCCGATCGTGAGGGGGTGGGGCTGGCCCGTGTGCACGTGGCCGCGTCCGTGACGTCCGTCGACAACTACCTAGTTAAATAGGAGAATGGCATCTCTAAGGCGTTGGTCCGGTCTAACTAAGACCAGCTATCTACACCCCGGACAGACTGCTGTGTTTATGAACAAGGGCTGCAGCTTCAACGCTCTCCGTAAATCTTCCAGCACTACGTTTGGCAACCTTTACAAGACTGCCAAAGAACAGCAAGCTCCTGTAGAGGGAAATGTTAAAGGTATCACAGTGACTCAGTGCTCCAAGGGAGGGCCACAGGTAGTGCTATAGCTAGATTTAGCCTCTTTTTTGAAGTCAGTGTTTAAAAATTCGATTCATTTTCCCTGGAACACTGTGTCCTTGTTGTCCTTAGCTTGATGTATTCATGTTACTCAGGTAGCATTCCCTCCTGGCTAAGTGGAAGGCTCCTACGAAATGGCCCAGGAATGTTTGAAGTCGGAGACACCAAATACAACCACTGGTTTGATGGCCTTGCCCTCCTTCACAGCTTTACCATAAATGATGGTAAGTTATGCTAGGCGCTATGCACCAGCGGCTAGATACCGGGGTAGCCTACTAGATAGTGGAGCAGTCATTAGCTTCTGCAACCAGGATTAATTTGCTGTCTGACCTGAACTGGATCCGGAGTACCAGATATTAACCTGGTATGGAGAGATCATGTGATGAGAGCCAAGTGATCCTATAGTAATCCCTATCAAAGACGACAACACTCCTATTGGCTACTGGTACAGTATATAAAAGCTTCACAAATGTACATACCCTTGTATTCCAATAGGGAGAGTTAGCTACCGAAGCCGCTTCCTGCAGAGCCAGAGCTATAAGAAGAACATGGCGGCCAACAGGATAGTTGTCAGTGAATTTGGGACTGTGGCATACCCAGATCCTTGCAAGACTATTTTTCAGCGGTATGTGCAGAGAAAAGGAAGAAGAGCTTAGCTCAAAGAGTATTGCAGCTGCAGTGTCCAAACAATTGAATGTAGTACTCAGTGTACTTGCAAGTATTTTTTATCCACATTTGTTACAGGCACATGTAACCTATAGTTTCTATCTTAATTCGATCATTCTTCTCCATGCAGCATAGCCTCTTACTTCAGTCAGCTGTCACCTGAGAATGCTGCATCTGACAATGACATTGTCAACATCTACCCGGTGGGAGGAGGCTTTGTGGCCTCGTCTGAAACAGACTTCGTACACAGTTTTGATCCAGAGACCTTGGAGACAAAAGATAGGGTGAGTGCAAATGAAAGTGCTCATTAGCTGCGAACTTTTACCTGTAAAGTACTAGCCTGTTTCTTGTTTCTTGTTCCTGTTTTGCACAGCTAGATTCAAAAAGGGGAAGTAAAGAGCACACTGTTATAAATTCAGACATTACTCTACATGCAGCTGCAGCTCTCAAAGAATGTTGCAGTTAGTATGGCCACTGCCCACGCCCACTATGAGCATGATGGTACCGCATACAACCTGGGCAACTCATTCAAGACATCTGCTTACTACAACATTATCAGGATCCCTCCACCCGAAAAGACTGGCAAAGGTACTATAGGTATACTAATATGCATATACTTAAAGAGCAAAGTTAGGTCTTAGGACTGATAAAGCATATAGATGGGTACTTCTTATGGCACAAAGTTATTCCTCTAATAGTGTCTGATCGACAATTGCTGAAAGGGGCTGAAGTTCTTTGCAGCATTCCTTCTAAATGGAAAAGCAGACCGGGCTACTATCACAGGTAATGAGCTGTGCATAGATGTATCACATATGCCATTTTGGATGTAATGGGTAACTTTCTGCTCGCTCAGTTTCGGAATGACTGAAAACCATTTCACTTTCTTGGAGCAGCCACTGGTGTTTGATATTCCAGGCCTCTTGCGCAATCAGTTGTTGGGAGGAAAAATACCTTCGCAAAAGTTTCTAAAACATCAAACTGGAGAAAAGGTAATAATTGTGGTAAAGTCCTTCAGGGCTGCACAATATCTAACTACAGTTACATGTACTTGCAGTATCTAACTAACCTAGAGTAGTATAGTCTCATGCCCAGACCTCTACTCGCCCGCTGCCAAATTTAAAGAACAGCCTGGGGACAATAGAACATGGTACTCGACCCTATGACGTGGATGTCTGGTATGTGGGATGACCAATCAGAGCAAAGCTAGAAAATAATTACCTCATGGTACCATGTGTGGTAGTATAGTGGTACATGGCTGATGCCAATGATTGCTTGCTTGCTTGTAGTGATGTGAGATGGTCATTTTCAAAAAGTATCATCGATGGATTGGTTGTAGCAGCAGTGCAGTACCTCTACTGCAGCAGAACAACAGAGAACCACAATAGTTCTCCACATGACATAGTCGTTTACAATTACTGCACTACGTCAGTTTAGTCTCATCCCTCATAGGTCGGTCAGCATGTTCTGTTGTCCCCATACCGTTCGTTGGCTGTGGGCGAGTAGAGATCTGGGGGCGAGACTAAAAGTAGTGAGCTACATACAGAGATCCAAGCTAGCTTATGTTCTGAAGAGGTTAGTCACTGTATGGTCTCTATAGACACAATTTCATGTGGTGAACAGAGAAACACAGGAGGTGGTCAAAACCAAGTACTGGGCAGAGACTTTCTTTGGATTTCATCACATTAATGCTTTTGAAGATGACGGTAAATCTCTAAGACTACAATATAGTGACGTTTCTGCGTGAATACCGATAGTATCCTTGTTAATATAGACCACCTTGTTGTGGACGTGTGCTGCTATGAAGACCCTGATGTCTACACTCTCTATTACTTTGACAATCTCCTAAGTGATTCCTTTATCAAGCTACTGGAGGAGACGATGAAACCTTCAGTGAGGCGCTACGTGCTCCCACTGAACCCCAGTAGGAGAGTGAGTCACGACTATGATTGTAGTTGTGAACCCATAATACAGCTCATGTTAATGCATGTTCTGTGCTGATTGGAGGAGTTACAGCCAATGAATGGATCAATTAGGATCCAGGATTCAATTTTATAGCGTGGTGATGCATGAATTTACTTTCTTCAGCCACAAGGTGAAAACTTGGTCACACTGGACTACACAAGTGCCAAAGCAGTGCTTCAGGATGATGGAACTGTCTTGTGTGACTATGACAGAATATCACCAATAGGTACGGTGATAATTAACCACTGCATGAGTGGAGCAATATAGCTATATACCCAAATTATAGTCTGGAAGCTGTAAAACCAGCCTCGTTTCCAGGTTCTCCCCCTGCATGATAAAAAAGGAAAGTTGTTTGGTTGTTTTTGTTTTGCATGGGATGAGAGCCTGGGAACAAGGCTATACCATAGATAATATAGCTCCGTAACTATCTCCTCTAGCTCCGGAGCTATATTATCTATGGGCTATACTGTAAAGCATGATATTGTACAAGTAAATTACATAACATTTTATGCAGGTTTTGAATTGCCTCAAATTAACTATGGTGGCTGCAATGGCAAGAAATACAGCTATGTGTATGCAGTATCAGCTGATTGGACTGCAGTAAGTGTGATAGTCCTGAGGCCTGTCATGTCAGTGAGCTATCAGGCTTATATATAAACCTGTCTCCTCTGCAGTTGGTCAAGTTGGATATCACAACCAAGACAGTGAAGTTATGGCAGGAGGAGGAATACTATCCCTCTGAGCCAGTTTTTGCTGCCCGACCTGGAGCACAGGAGGAAGATGATGGCAAGTGGAGTATACACGTGCAGTAGACTGTTCACCTATACAGTATATGTGACACTTGAAATAAAGACATATGCTTCAGTGAAATCTTGTGACACTGCAGGAAGGTAGCCTTGTACCCAGCCGTCCCAGCTTTTTTTTTTGTTGCTTCCAGTAAGAAAAAGGGCTTTTTTTTACTGGAAGCAAAAAAAAGCTGGTGAGTATGAGGCTAGCAGGAAGGTCCAGGTCCTATGTATATAATTCCCTATTATTCCCTCTTCACGATAGGTGTGCTCCTGTCTGCAATGTTGAGCAGTGTCCCAGGCAGGGCCCCCTTCCTCCTGGTGTTGGACGCCAGGAGCATGGAGGAGGTCGGACGGGCAGAGTTCCCAGGAACCCAGATGCACAAGGATATCCATGGACTCTTTGTTCCATTTTCAACGCAATAATGAGCTATGTGTGTAGAATGCATGCGCATATCCCTATTTATTAATTAGCGAATTGTCCAGGGGCTCTAAGGGGTGGGGCTGAGCTAGTAATAGTCTCGTGCCCGGTCGGTATGCAGACAGAGAGGTCACTCGTAGTTATGGGAAGTTATGTAGATCATGGCGTCCCTGAAGTCTAGTCTGCTGCACTCGATCGCGAGGCGAACCGTGCTCGTCAATAGGAACTGCAACGCCGTTCGCAACATCAGCAAGACAGTCAAAGAACAACCAACTCTTATAAACGGAACTGTCAAAGGTATCTAGGTCTGACACTATGTTTGCTCATGCTAGTCCCGTCCGAGAGTTTTAATATTTAATATGTGTACTCAGGCAGCATTCCCTCCTGGCTAAGTGGAAGGCTCCTACGAAATGGCCCAGGAATGTTTGAAGTCGGAGACACCAAATACAACCACTGGTTTGATGGCCTTGCCCTCCTTCACAGCTTCACTATTGATGATGGTGAGTCATGCACATGCTAGCAGTTTGGCCATTCCAATTTCAGTGCTTCTTTTCGGTTTCTAGTTGTATTGTTCCCCCATAGTTATTTTCTCAACAGGGCACTAACTAACCAAAAAAAAGCTAGCTATGCCATAGCTATGTCGTGGTTGCAAGCTCAAAATTGACCCCACAGTTTCAAACTGTCTGCAAAAAGTGTCATTATAGTGGGTCACAGCCATAAAGGAAAGCATTTTTGACTTAATAGTAGAATGTGTGACTACTTTAGTGAAGTCATTCAATGTTGGAATACATGTACTTGCAGATCAATTTTTTAAATTATGGGGTTGAAAATGAAGATTAGTATTGCACACATGCAATCATAGTTTGCTACTGTGTAAATTATACAGGTGAGTAAATTCAAGGCATTCATCCCTATTGTCTCTGTAGCAATGCATGTATAGGCATATACTATTTGAGACATATACAGCTGCAACTGCTTACCTGATTTCTATACCAACCAGCCAGATCAGTGCGCAACTAACCTTTTGCTATAATGTATGGTTCCTGGTATCAATGTACACCTATATATGGTCTATACTGTTTCTACTAAAACAGGGAAGGTTAGCTACCGAAGCCGCTTCCTGCAGAGCCAGAGCTATAAGAAGAACATGGCTGCCAACAGGATAGTTGTCAGTGAATTTGGGACTGTGGCACATCCAGACCCTTGCAAGACTATATTTCAGCGGTACGTTCAGAGACCCCTAGGTTACTTACAAGAAGCACCGCTATTGCAGCATGCATATAAATGTACATGTACTGTTGTTCATGGAGCGATGATTGACTCAAGTGTGGTGTTCTCAAAGGCTACAACTAAGACTGTTTTATGCACCATTAGCTAATTGAATTGTAAGTGCTAGCCAGCGTACAACCAGCATTACACATGCATGCAGTGAACTATAGTGATGGAATAGACATCCGGCTGACAGAGAGGTGAGGAAAGCTAGGAAATGGAGGAGAGTTGTGAGGTCTCTCTTAGTTTCTGCTGATGAGGATGGTTCCACCCATGTTATAGTTCCCTCAGGTAGGGCCTTTTCTGAATTTCTAACTTGAGAAATGGTGCAGCCAAACAGCCCCTTTTAACGAACACATAAACTTTTATCTCAAGTATAATACTAGCTACGTAGTAAAGTTAAGATAACCCCATGCAGTTTAATACCCACTCTTACTACCGGTAAATGACTATGCAGGCACTAGTGACCAAGACATAGCTATCACCATTGTCCTTCAAAGTTGAGTACTGCTTCCCTTCATTGTTGTCCATGCATGCATGCCTATAGGATGGCCTCTTACTTCAGTCAGCTATCACCTGACAACATGTCTGACAATGACCTTGTCAACATCTACCCAGTGGGAGGAGGCCTTGTAGCTGCTACTGAAACGGACATTGTCCACAGTTTTGATCCCGAGACCTTGGAGACAAAGGAGAGAGTAAGCATCAAAACTTTAGCTTGTACTGTTTTAGATCTTTGATGGTAGTAGACAATACATTTTTATATAGCGGTTCCAAGCTCCTACATATTTACTATCACTACATGTATACCATCGATATCGTTGCTAATTTATGTATAACACCACTCATCTTCTGACGTGATCACTTGCTATTCCACACAATACAGCTGAAGTTCTCAAAGCATGTTGCAGTCAACATGGCCACTGCCCATCCGCACTATGAGCATGATGGTACCACATACAATCTGGGAAACTCTTTCAAATCATCTGCTCACTACAACATTATCAGGATCCCCCCACCTGAGAAGACTGGTACAAGTAAGACATTGTGTAGACTAGTGTATTCATAGTGTACTTGCATGAGCATCCCTATCAACCAAAAGATGTGTATTTTATATTTTTATGATTACATACACCTTTAACTCCCATAGTATCAGATCAACAGTTACTGAAAGGGGCAGAAGTTCTTTGCAGCATTCCTTCTAAATGGAAAAGCAGACCGGGGTACTATCACAGGTAATCAAATGTACAGACATCTATTATATCTATAGCAATGATTATCCACCCATGCATGCACCTACAGCTTTGGAATGACTAAAAGCCATTTCGCTTTCTTGGAACAGCCAATGGTATTTGATATTCCAGGCCTCTTGCGTAGCCAGCTATTGGGAGGAAAAGTGCCCACACTAAAGTTTTTTAAACATCTTCCAGACGAAAAGGTCAGTTTATATGCTAAATGGTCTGGTTATGCTAATTGGCCAAATACCTGTGATATTGTAGAAATAACACCATTATCTTTAAACTGCATAGGCTATTTTCAAATATTCATCAGTGCCTGCAGAGTTGTGTAGGTACCCGGACAAAAGAGGTTATGATAACAGTGATACTATTGATTAGTGATGCATCATAGCTATATGTAGCACTACCGGTATATAGAGAGCCTAAAATAACCTGGCCAGTGCCTTGGCCTGCAGGCGCCAACGATAACAGTTGATGTGTGTTTACTGTCATGTAGACACAGATTCATGTGGTCGACAGAGAAACACAGGAGGTGGTCAAAAACAAATACTGGGCTGAACCTTTCTTTGTCTTTCATCACATCAATACTTTTGAGGATGATGGTAGGTCAGCAGTGCTAGCTAGGGAGTGTACATGTCTTATCGACAGTGCATGTAGTGAACTCTTCTACGATTTACATGTCAATCACAGATCACCTTGTCATGGACATGTGCTGCTATGAGGACCCTGACGCCTATACTTGTATGTCTGTTGACAGTATATTAAATGGCTCCTATGTCAAGCTGTTAGAAGCACTGAAACCTTCAGTGAGGCGTTACGTACTTCCGCTGAACCTCAGTAAGAGGGTGAGTAACATGTTAATTATTTCCACATTGAAAGTCCTGAAGCTGTAGGAGATGGTGTACTCTTTCTTTTTCAGCCGCAAGGTGAAAACTTGGTCACACTGGACCACACAAGTGCCAAAGCAGTGCTTCAGGCTGATGGAACGGTTTTGTGCGACTATGACAGAATATCGCCAATGGGTAGGAAATAATCAGGAGGGGAGAGGGGAGCTATGAAGCACTTTATCTGGTTTTCTTCTTGTATACAATGGTGTACAGGTTTTGATTTGCCACAAATCAATTATGGTAGCTACAATGGCAAGAAGTACAGCTTTGCGTATGGACTATCCATCGACTGGACTGCAGTAAGTCTCATAAACATCATATTCAGGCTTGTCATGCCATTTTACTGTGTATCCCCTCTACTGTAACAGCTGGTCAAGTTGGATATCACAACCAAGACAGTAAAGTTATGGCAGGAGGAGGAATACTATCCCTCTGAGCCAGTTTTTGCTGCCCGACCTGGAGCACAGGAGGAAGATGATGGCAAGTGGAGTATAACTTGCCAGTTGTAGCTATGAATGTTTACCTGGTAACTGTACTAATCCTGTGTTAATTGTAGCTAGCTATACTCAAAAACTGTTCTGAAGCCAGCAGGCTTAGCTCTTTGGTTTGGTATATTTACTGTGTTCATACATGTTGCAAGGTCTCTGGTATGGATTCATTTAGCCTGAAAGAGTGCGTGGATGTAGGCAAAACCGTTGCAGCAAGCTCAAGTAACTATATAAGTGTTCTAGAGCAGTGTTGCTGTGGGGACGTCTGCAGTGAAGGCATATATTGCTGGCTGCTAATTGCCTGATGAAGGCAAAGAGACAGGTGAGAAGCAGCCTTAGCTTATCTTGGAGACCCCATGATGGAAGTGGACAAAATAGGCTACATCAGTATGCAATACTCTCTTCCAAAGCCCCCCAATATTTACTAATAAAAAAATTCCTTTCCTACTGCTCATGCTTATGCAGTACTAGTTTTGGAGCTATGTGCCTCTGAACTTTGGCATTAGTGCCAAAATAGCCTGTACATATCTCTTACATGCAAGGTGATATCAAGCCAGGTGAAAGAATGATGCATGCTGATTCTGGTACTAGCAAATTATTATCCTGCCTTCCTGCATGATAGGTATTTTACTGTCTGCGGTGCTGAGCCGTGTCCCAGGCAGGGCCCCCTTCCTCCTGGTGTTGGACGCCAGGAGCATGGAGGAGGTCGGACGGGCAGAGTTCCCAGGAATTGAGATGCACAAAGATTTCCATGGCATCTTCATTCCAGCAAATGTGTGAACTAACTTATACTATTCTTAGCAGCTTTCTCAATCATTCATAGTGCAGTCATACGTGTGTTCCCATGCTTGTGGTATGAAATGCAATCTGAGTTTGTAAAGTTGTGTGCATTATAATGCCAGACAAAATGAGTTGCGGTGTTAGAACTACCATGCACTGGCGTACACATCCATAGATGCCTGAGTACAGTACGGACGAGGTGGATCACGCGATGAATATGTGCGCTGGATGAAAGCGGCTCGGGCTAAATGGATGCGAAATTACGTGCTTGGCCAAATTGCAATTGCGGTTGCACAAAACGAAGTCAGTGAACGGCCGCATTTACTAGGACCACTGCCATGGCGTCTCTATATATGGAGTTGGTCTGGTCTAATTAAGACCAGTTTTCTATACCTTGTTTCTAACGCGGTGGGAGTCATTAGTTGGCTATGGACTACAGTGTTCCGTGACCGGTACCAGGGGTCGCAGCTTCAATGCTCTCCGCGTCTATCTTCTCAGAACGTTGGTTTTTGCAACCATGTGCATGGCAACCTTTACAAGACTGTCAAAGAACAGCGAAGTCCCGTGGAAGGAAATATTAAAGGTAGGTCACTCAGTGCTCCAAGGGAGGGCCATCAAATCGCAGATAGTAGCGAAGATAAAGTATCTATGCATGCGCATGGGTTGTGCTACCATGGTCTGCATGCGGTTGCAAAATCGAAAGCGGGCAACACTTTCAGCTAGCCTCATTCCCAGTGCAGCAAGCAACAAAATCTGGGTGCATGCAGGCCTGGGACTGTGACAAGACTGCTTCACCCCTGCAGTTTTTGCAGCGTGACTGTATATAGTGTCTTCATGGGTATTAGCATTCCCAGTGCAGCAAGCAACAAAATCTGGGTGCATGCAGGCCTGGGACTGTGACAAGACTGCTTCACCCCTGCAGTTTTTGCAGCGTGACTGTATATAGTGTCTTCATGGGTATTAGAATTATAAGATGCCTCAGACAATCACCAAAGTATGTCAGAACAAGAACCGAACCCGCTGTTGAGTTTATAATAATTTACCTTCAGATCATATAGTCAGAGTTCATTCACTTCAATTGGCTTGAATCGTGTTACTCAGGTAGCATTCCCTCCTGGCTAAGTGGAAGGCTCGTACGAAATGGCCCAGGAATGTTTGAAGTCGGAGACACCAAATACAACCACTGGTTTGATGGCCTTGCTCTCTTGCACAGCTTCACTATTGATGATGGTGAGCTAAATTAAATTATGCCAGGCACTCTATAATGAAACACTCAATCGTCAACCACAGTCATAAAATTGTGTATGATTTGATCCAGTAGCCTCATTCTAGTCTGGCTTGCAAGACTAGCCTCATTCATGGACCTAGCTTTTGTCACTTATATATAGCACACTGTACATGACTCTTCTTCCAATTATGCATGCAGAACCTGTTAAATTCAATCCCTGAATTTTCTCCACGGCTGCGAGATAAAATGGGCATTTAATGGTGGGTTAAAAAGCTTTTTGATGGCATGGAAGGCCTGCATGGGTACGAGGTTAATGGCTATACTAGACTGGTGCTGTATTGTTACTTAAGCTACAGGCTTCACAAATGTACATACCCTTCTATTCAAATAGGGAGAGTTAGCTACCGAAGCCGTTTCCTACAGAGCCAGAGCTATAAGAAGAACATGGCTGCCAACAGGATAGTTGTCAGTGAACTGGGGACCGTGGCATTTCCAGATCCTTGCAAGACTATATTTCACCGGTACGTGCAGAGAAACGTACTGCAGCCGCAGTATTCAATCAATTATGAGACAAGTGTGTAAATTATTAATCAAGGACTGCAGTATCATTGTTCTCACTGCAGCATCGCCTCTTACTTTGGTCAGCTATCGCCTAACAATTTCGTGTCTGACAATGATGTCATCAACATCTACCCGGTGGGAGGAGGCCTTGTGGCCTCGTCTGAAACAGATTTTGTCCATAGTTTTGATCCAGAGACCTTGGAAACAAAAGATAGGGTGAATGCAAATGAGTGCTCTTTACACAGCTAATTCAAAATTAAGCTATTAAGTGATCTTTAATACCAGGTGCATGGGTAGCTACAAATAAATGCCCAGGTAGCTAGTTTTTAATATTGAAAGAAAAGAGCAGGACTACTTTCACTGCATCGTTCCACAGCTGCAGCTCTCAAAGAACGTTGCAGTCAACACGGCCACTGCCCATGCCCACTATGAGCCTGACGGCACCACATTCAACCTGGGCAACTCATTCACAACATCTGCTTACTACAACATTATCAGAATCCCCCCACCTGAAGAGACCGGTAAAGGTATACTGTAGACATAGCTATACCCTGTAACATACTTTTTAGAGGGGAATTTGTTTACACACTCACAGGACTTAATTATGCATATAATATTGTAGCTTATTTCTGCTGTGCATTCATAATAACATGCAAACATGGATCCGGAGCAATCATGGAGATTTTATATAGCTATAAAAGTACTTGGATTGAGTTTGAGTTGTCTTATTACCCTTAGGCTATATAGCTATCTTTAATTTGTTGTTTATCACCTTTTGACTGTGGTACAAGGAGTACAGCCTGTCTCTCCACTGTGACTCTCCCGTTGCAGCCATGTCTGATCACTGAAAATATGTTGCAGGTAGAGAAATCAATCTCCGAAAGACCAGTTTGGACGGGGCGAGACAGGGGTATTTTTGTGAGCCAGCAACTGGTCTTTCGGAGATTGATTTCTCTACCTGCAACATATTTTCAGTGATCAGACATGGCTGCAACGGGAGAGTCACAGTGGAGAGACAGGCTGTACTCCTTGAAATTCACATTCACATCGCTCGATCGATTGTGCCGTCTGCTTCTAGTGCTCATATCTCCACTTATATAGAGGCTTACAAACTCTACTCACTTGAGAGCTGTAGTAAGCCTTCCTAGGTAAAACTCTGTGGCAGACTCGTTCAGATCTCTGACTCTTTCATGCACCCCAAGTTGAATACGGCATCCATGCAAATGCCAGAGACGCTATTTTGAAGAGGATGCAGTTGAGTAAATATTGCATTCCCAAACACAGGGGCAGGATGCAGCTGAATTCTATTGCATTCCTAAGCGTGACACACATATAATATTATACACTACCTCAGAAATGGACCACTGCTCTCAAGATTATTGTCTTGCTACGCTCGGCAATAACAAGACAACTTCATAACTGAAGTGAGCTCTGCTCCGGATCCCCATGCTCTGTCTGAACACTTACAACGGTTCTAACATGAAGAAACTGCATTTTGATGGTCATACCAAAGCGTTTTCAATGTTTAGCAGTGATTTGATAGAGCTATCAAGTGTGTGTTTATTGTTACATGTCATACAATAATGTGGCTAAAGGAGGTTATACCAACCGTGAGCATGATATGTATGTGAGGTCATTATACCAACCGTGAGCATGATATGTATGTGAGTCATTATTAAGTCTCATTGTTTTCAGTAGAAGTGTGCAAAGGTGTAGTAGCAGGTTCTTCCAACTATGATTATGGATTTTGTGAGTAATTCATCTTTACTTCAATGGTGAATTGCTCTGACAGTTGTTAGGCAAAACTCACTGCAATGATGCATGTGCATTATATAGTATATCATGGATTAGAATGATAATATATTTTGGTTATGGATAGAACATATATTTCAGTAATAGATCTAGAACCCAGCCTTATATATTGCATAGATACTCTGTCTTTTTGATCCCTATCAGCCACTGATGGACATTTATAATTATGTAATTCCCACATGTACAATAGTTTCAGGTAAAACATTGCTGAAAGGGGCAGAAGTTCTTTGCAGCATTCCTTCTAGATGGAAACGCAGACCGGGCTACTATCACAGGTAATCAGATGTACACCGATATCTATATAGCTAGCTAATCGTAATTGCAACAATGATTGTCTACCTACAGTTTTGGAATGACTAAAAATCATTTTGTTTTCCTGGAACAACCACTCGTATTTGATCTTCCAGACTTCATATGCAACCAGCTATTGGGAGGAAAAGCACCCATGCTAAAGTTTTTAAAACACCTTCCAGACGAAAAGGTTATTTTCTAGCCTCATTCCCAGGCCTCCCCGCTGAGTGAGAGGAAACGGGGAGGCCTGGGAATGAGGCTAGTTATTTTCGATATACCTGCATAGCTAATTATATTCATCGTTTTACACATGTAGACTCAGATTCATGTGGTGGACAGAGAAACACATGAGGTGGTAAAAACTCAATACTGGGCTGAACCTTTCTTTGTTCTCCATCATATTAATACTTTTGAGGATGATGGTAAGTCAGCTAGGAGATGTCTTATCGATGGTGTAGTGAACTCTCTGTAATTACGCATAGATTACCTTGTCATGGACATGTGCTGCTTTGAGGACTTTGGTGGCTATACTCACCTGTCTGTTGACAATTTGTTAAATGGTTCCTATGTCAAGCTGTTGGAGGCACTGAAACTTTCAGCAAGGCGTTATGTACTCCCACTGAACCTCAATAAGAGGGTGAGTATTATGAGTGACCTGCTACCTTTCAATCTTCAACACATGAAGCTGTAGGTCCAATACAAGTATTGATTAATGCAGATGATGTTTCTTCTTCAGCCACAAGGTGCAAACTTGGTCACACTGGACTACACAAGTGCCAAAGCAGTGCTTCAGGATGATGGAACGGTTTTGTGTGACTATGAACAACTATCACCAATAGATAAGAATCCGAGGAGATACAAGACGAAATATTTGAGGGAGGAAGGAGCTATGAAACACTAGTATTTTATCTGGTTGTATACAATGGTTTGCAGGTTTTGAACTGCCACAGATCAACTATGGTAGCTACAATGGCAAGAAATATAGCTATGCATATGGACTATCTGGTGACTGGATTACAGTAAGTCTATTGACTATAGATGCATGCATCATGCATCATGGCCTGCCACGCTATTTACTGTGTATCCCCTCTACAGCTGGTCAAGCTGGATATTACAACCAAGACAGTGAAGTTATGGCAGGAGGAGGACTGCTATCCCTCTGAGCCAGTTTTTGCTGCCCGACCTGGAGCACAGGAGGAAGATGATGGCTAGTAGATTTTACCATACCAGTTATCCTGCTATTAATTAGTTCGGCAGTATTAATGCCAAACTTTTGAGACCCATAGCATAAGGAATCAGTGGCTTTTTGTCTTTCAGATGGTACAAGTCCCATGATTCTAGCCTCAATCATGCTGCTCTAAAGCACATTTCTCTATCTTTGCAGCTTATAAATTATATATACATTGTCTATGATGGCATAATTTATGAATTACTGCTCTACAATACAGATCCATGACCATATATTCCCAGCTCTGTGCAAGCAATAATTACAAGACTTTAATTTCCTCCGATAGGTGTTCTACTGTCTGCGGTGCTGAGCCGTGTCCCAGGCAGGGCCCCCTTCCTCCTGGTGCTGGATGCCAGGAGCATGGAGGAGGTCGGACGGGCAGAGTTCCCAGGAATTGAGATGCACAAAGATTTCCATGGCATCTTTGTTCCGTGCGAATAATTATGATGCCAAACTAAATCCAAAATGAGTGCCTGCATTTGCACGGTGTCTAGTAAGACTCTATAATTTCGCATGAAAAGAATGAGATTTCAATTATGCAATAATTATTGGATTATTGAGAAATGAAACAGAAAGTATGATTTCAACTATGGATTATTGAGAAATGAAACTGAAAGTCTGAGTAGCCTTATCCCAGTGCACCTGGAAATAAGGCTAAAATTCCAGGATACAGATTAAAAGATAAATTTTTGATCACTCCACTATCACAAAATATCATCCTCCATTTCGCTCTCACTGTCGCTGTCGCTACTGCTTGACGAGTGCTGCAAGTCCTGTAGCAAAAGGTTCACGTCCTCACCCCCTTCCTCCCATCCCTCGACATCAATATCTCCTCCCTCCCCCACCTCTCCCCCCACACCACTCTCCAGCACCATTGCGCTGTTGCTGCTGGCTTGTGAGAGCTGTGAGTGCCCCATATCGAACATATCGAAGCTACTGTCCTGCACGGAACTTGGGGGAGATCCCAGCGGAGTGGGGGCAAGAGAGGAGCCCTCGTGTTCCACCAGCCGGGTTTCCAAGGTCAGGAAATGGTCTGCGTCCTGCAGGCAAATAGACACATGACCGTAAACTGAATACTCAAAAAGATTAGCCTCGTTTCCCAGTTTCTACTCCCAGCTTTTTTTTTTGCATGTTGTAAAAAAAAGCGAGCCACTTTTTTTTTCAATATGCAAAAAAAGTTGGGAGTGGAGACTGGAAACGAGGCTACAGGAAGATATGGTCTCACAGCCATTTTCTGAGAACTATCCGGACATCTCCCATTGTGTTATAGTTGAAGAGTACCCAGTGGTAGACACACCAGTACTCTTGGCTAGCTACTATTCATGCAAGCGTTTTAACCTTATCAATAGCTTGAAGTCCCACAGCCCTCATCCTTTCTGCTGTCTGTGTGTAGTGGCTGTTGGGGCCATTGTAGGTGATGCTGTTGTCCACTATCTGATTCAAGTCAAGCAGAAACTGATCCCGAGACTGATACTGGTTTCGGCTGCAGCTCTGCACATGGAGTGAGGGATGGTAATGACAAGATATAATTTGCATCACTGAAGGTAACACATACAGAATTTTGAATAATGTTAGCTGCTTTTCATATACATACATATAGCTTGCCTGTACAGAGTAAACAAATCATGTCATATCCAAACTACAGTGTCTGTTCTGAATTTTCACTGATATTGCAATCACATACAGTACTGAGAGTATTTTCTACATGCAGCTTTAATAATAAAATGTTTCATAGCTTACTGGACTATACAACTTCAGTTAGGAACATACTTATAAGGAAAGCTAAAAAATATACATAGAGGTCCAACAGCTGGCAGTAGTTCACCTTCTTTATGGTGTCCAGGTCCATCGGTCTCTTGATGATCTTGTTGTAGTCTGGGATTTTCTTGGCAGACACAGGGTGGTGGAAGGGCCACGTCTACAAGACGGAAGGAAACCACAGGTCCAGCTTATTCTGAGCTATAAACTCCGTGCTGGAGTGAGGTACTCACATCTGGGACGGCCTTCATGGAGTTCACGACCCTCCCCAGCAGATAGGAGAGGGCCACCTGGGCGTTGTCATCGAGAGCAGGGTTGATCTCCTGCTCTAACTGCTCCAGGTCCTTCTCCAGCTAGTACAGGAATGGAATAAAGCTAGTAATCAGTTTTAGTTCCAAGCCTGAGAGAATAGATCTCTATTTGCCGTGCCATTTAGTGGTAAAGTGC
Source organism: Phakellia ventilabrum (assembly GCA_963921505.1). Classification (NCBI taxonomy): domain Eukaryota; kingdom Metazoa; phylum Porifera; class Demospongiae; order Axinellida; family Axinellidae; genus Phakellia; species Phakellia ventilabrum. Next base: position 6,023,409 of record OY997385.1, on the reverse strand, counting down.
TAGGTAATTGCATGCACACGTACTGATTTCATTTCATCTGAGCAAGCTTCAAGCATCTTCTGTGCATTCCTGGTGAGCTCAGATTTGAAACCTGGGCATGACAGTAGAATACAAGGCATTACCTAACGGTCACAGTCCATACCTAGCCCGAGATACAGATACAATCAATACCATTATAAGTGATGCAGTTGTTGACAATAAGGTTGATGTGTTCCCAGAAGTCTTCTCTAGAAGTGTACTGGTGTTTGCGGCAATTCTAAAAGTAATAGAAAACACTATGAACACTAACCATAACTGCTGAAAACTACGGCTCTGAGAAACATTAACCCACATCACGCATGGTCTGTAGGTCCATTGGAAACTTGATGACATTGTAGTAGTCTGGAACAGTCTTGGCCTGAACTGGCTTGCGAAAGGCTGCAGACTTTTAGAGGGGAAAAAAAGATTGAGTGTCTTTCCACACTTGTGACACTAATTGTACACAGTCTGTACACCTGCATATATGTATACACACCTCAGGTATGCCTGCCAATTTCTGGAGAATCTTCTCCAAAAGAGCAGAGAATGGTACCTGCAGGAACGTGATATACGGTCTCACAAAGCAGTAAAAAAAATATATCCAACACTACAGCCACAATCAATGATGAAAGGACAATAGCCCATAACAAATGCATGCAAGTATTTTGCTACTAACTACCTCTGGATTCATCTTCCTCCTCTGTACAGACTTGGCCCTCTTCTCCAGGTAGTCAAGCTCCTCCTCACCATGGCGACGACGCTTACGAACCCTGTCCTTGGGAAATTTGAGCAAGAGAGACTTCCTCCTGACATCAATGGCATGCTCCACCACTGCCTTGTGGAGAACCACCTACAGTGAGTGCAGGATCCAAAAATTAGTACAAGCACTGAACTAGAAGTACTCCCAGCCTGGCTCCTCAAGCCAGGCTGGGCCTCAAGCTTTCAAGGGGGGAGCCTGGAGATGAAACTAACTCTTATCCATGTTAGGTTTGAAAAAGTGTGTTATGGCCACAAGCATGACTGTTGAGGCATTCAGCAGCAAGGACTATTACAAGGGGTCACAATAAAATCCTTATACCTTTGTCCCCTCAACCTTCACGAGATCATCCTGGGAGATGCTAGCCTCGTGTTGGGCAACTTCCTCATCAGTGGGTGCCACGGTAACCGGACTATTCTTGTACATGGGACAGTTCTTGTTGGTCTTCATGTGCCCCCGCTGTCCACAGGCACTACAGCGCATCTGTGTACATAATGAGATGCAGATGGTAGGCGTGGTTAGAGATGATAAGGAAATGCTCTATACAGTCACTGCACTCATAGGCATTTCATTTCTGCCACTGAGTGGCTAAGCTCTGGGCACATGACTATGTGTTGCCTGCCATTTCCTCGAACCCAGGTCTTCCCTAAAAAGGCCTGGGTACGAGCTATGTGCACTTGTTTCAAGAGTAGCCAGGGTCTTTGCACAGAAAATCAAATACATAGAAAGGTGACATGGGAGTTATAGGAGGGTACAAAAAGGTGCCCCTCTCAGCTGTCTCATTTCCATGACAACTGGTCACATGACTATGTACGTAGGACTCTGAGCTATCAAAAAATAAACTCCCTTCATCTTACGTACCTTGATGGTTGTGAGTGGCTTTGGCTTCTGTGGCCGTGACGATTTCTTCTTGGCCTTTTCTTCGATCTTCTTCAATCGTCTGAGCTGGTCCTGAATCCTGTACAACAGAGGGGGGGAGGGGGGGGGGAGCAACAAGTATTATAGAGTTACAAAATGTACAAGGTACTTCCACTATTAACATGGTAAATACTGTAATAATAAATGCAAGTGTAACCCTCAGGCAATGCTCAAGACTTCATGATACATGCTATGTGGCTACTGCTAGGGAATCTATGAGTGTTTCTGCTGATGAAAAACTGTGCTGTTGTGTAAATAACAACACATGTACCGTCTCTTCTCCTTCTTCATATCTTCTCTTGTTTGTTCGTCTTGGTCCGCAAACTGTGATCTTCACGAGGAGGCGAAGAGAGGAGGAAAGAGAGAATATGAATGCACATAGCACTGCTTCCTATATAGTTGTTCCCAGGCTCTACTCCTCAGCTTTCCTTGCACCATTTTCCTACACGGTGTGAGAAAAGCTGGAGAGTGGGGCCTGGAACAAGGCTATATAGGGCTCTGGTACATACATGATACCCCAAGAGCTAACACATCCTGACCCTGGCAACTACTGGTGTCCCATTTTAGCTTCCTAAAATGCTGTTCTCTATTTTCCAATTGACCATTCATCAGAAATTGACACCACCAAGTTACCTGCTGGTTACAGTTAGCCTCGTTCCCAGTCTCTCCACTCCAGTTTTTACGTTTTTTGTACTGCAAACAATGCAAAGTCTGGAGCGGAGAGACTGGGAACGAGGCTAGGTTGCAGTTACCTAACATCCTTGGACCCCGACGCCATGAGCCTGACATAAGTGTCAACAACAGCCTGGTTCTTGACCACCTCGTGCCGCATGTACTCCCTCCCTTCTTCGTCACAGAAGGTCCGGGAGATCACAAGCCGACGACCGGCTACGGAGGAGAAGCTCTTAATGGAAGATGTGTCATCTGCGTCTCCGGAAGGTGTAGCTGTAGCAGAAAATGTGAAAGTCATTGGACTGTGGTCTAAGTGTATACAGCAGCTTAATTATAGAAGCATCATGTGATATCATGTGCTCCTAGGGACCTACCTCTTCCAGAAATTTCACCGGATTGCTCAGAATTCTTGCTCATTGATGGCTGCAGAAATGAGTAGAAAATAGCTGAACGAACACTACAACTAGGCCTTGATCTCAGCCCTATTCCAAGAATCACTATTTTCAGTCTCAGTTCCAGCCCTCCTCTCCTCTCCCCCCCCCCCCCCCCCATGTAAACTCTTAAATAGACAAACTGAGAGGAGGGCAGCTCAAGCCTAGAGTAGCAACTGACCAGCTTGTCTTCGGAAAATAGCCTCCTCAGCTCCTGCCGCTCCGCCTCTTCCTGTTCATGGGACAGCTGTGCAGAGGTCTTCTTGCCCTTCAGGAGTGTCTCCAGGTTCCGTCCCAACTCGTCATCGCTCTCCCCTCCGCTACTGCTGCTCTCCTCGTCCGTTGAGAGTACCTCCTGGGACGAGAGAACCCTGAGGGGAGAGGAGGGGAGAGGAGGGGGAGGAAGAAGGAAGGGAAAGTGTGAAGAGAAAAAGTGCTACTTTTAAGCAAGCCACTTCCAATAGTTTACCTGGTAAATCACATACTATATTAGTCATTTACCCCTATAGATAAGAGTGTGATTATTTCCATAATTGTACACTTTTTGTAATCACATACTTTTTTAGTTCAACAAAGGCTGTACCTATAGGAACTGTAATGATATAATATAATGATTAATATGGAATCACATGGATTTTCGTGCCATTTGGGAATTATATTATTGTATTTGAGAATAATGGCATGAGCAATAGGTAAGGTATTTTGCCTATTGCAAATAGCACTCAAATCCATGTGATCACCCATACATTGTCAAATCGTTTGTTCACACTATTTCCTACAGTTCAGTATGTGCATACCATGCAGCTGAAACGAAACTTCAATTTCTGGTTGGAACTGATTATAGGAAGACACACATTGACTATCTTGACCCAGATGTATACTGTACAGCCCACACTACTCCGATCTCTGCATCTCACAGTCACCCACTTGTTCTGTAGGTCAAAGACCCGCTGACACTCCTCGCGGTACTTCTCCTGAGCCTCCATCTGGGAAAACCGAGCCCCTCGGGCAAACTTGAGGTTCTTCAGGTTGACTAAAGGGAGAGAAGGAATAAAGATGCACAACTCATCCCACCACTAAGAAAGTAGTTTTCATGCACACATGTGTATACGTAAAATTAACCTTCCTACCAAGTGTTAGTACTGAGTGAATGCCCATTGCTATGTTGTAGCAACAGTAGTAGGGTGATTGATAGAGCATTGTTAACATAGCAAATACATGCAATACAGGGCATTTTGATCCTCAGATCCAAACGTCCTGTATTGCATGGATTTGCTATGTTAACAATGCTGTGTTAGTAAGTTACATGTATTCCTAATAGGGGCCTATATATAAATGCCAACCTCCTTCTCCAGACTTTGCAGCCTCAGTGGAAATGGTCCTGACCATGTCTATCACCTGCCATCTTGAGAGCTTACTGATCTGAGAGAGACGGGAAGAAGGCAGCAGGAATGTGAAAAAAGAAGCTGTGAAGTAGAGCTTGGAAAGGAGGCTATAAACACAAAATCTTTCCTCCTATGGTTTGTGTGCACTGGGCCAGTGGCACGAAGCTTGCTCTCCTATGAAAAGTGTAGGTAAAAACTGCATAAAATTTCCCTGTGGCTTCTATGACCAATCCATTGACGGTACTCCTTGAAACTGGCAAATTCAGTCACTACAAGCAAACAATCACTAGCACCAGCCAACACCACACATGGCACTATGAGCTATCTATTTTCCATTCCATTCACACAGGATGCCTGCAGTCAGTATACATTACTGCACACAGTATCACAATGCACGCAGTACCTCATCCTCTGGCACCCCAAAGTTCCTGAGTACATTCCTGGCTTTGCTGAGCTTCAGCTTTCTGAGGTCTCCATCTGTGCCCATCACTGACTTGCACCTACGTCCAGGGGGGAGGCCACTGTTGGATGTGTCCCGCTGTGTGTGTGTGTGTGGGGGGGGGGGGGGGGCATGTCTTCACTAACTAAGGCACTACCTTAATAGCGCCACTGTGACTAACCCTTGTGTTGAGCCTGGTGTAGGAGAAACCCTCTCCACAGCCAGTGGGGTCAGCGGGCCCGTTCACTGACAGCTGGTACTTCCCCTTCATGGCGTTGATGAAGTGGTGGGTGGTGTTCCAGGGTGCGGCTCGAATCTGCAGCCGGATACATGTACACCAATTGTAGATCTATTAGCTATGGTCTCATCCCTAACCACTACAGCCCCTAAAGAGTCATTTCTGGACCCCTTGCACCGTGATATTCTGAAACAAAGTCACTAATATTTCGTTTTGGTTTGCAGGTTGACTACAATACTGCCCTGTGCAGCAAAGACTCCAGGTACACAATGCACCATTGTCTGCATCGCGTGTATATAGTCTACTCCTGTAATGCAGCGCACGTCTGCATCCGTTGTAGTATGAGTGAGCGAACAGCTTTTGACACTCTGCACTGGACATTACTGTATAAAAGTTGACTTCCAAAATGGCGGCCACATAATTATTAAATAGTGGTTTTGCATAGGAATGCCACGCTGCAAGGGGTCCACTGTGGCCTAAGAAGAGAGACTACATGTCGCAATTACGACTGCAGTGGACCCTCACCTCGTCATCAATCTTGGAAGATGACTCCTCCTCTTCCTCCTCCACCGTGAAGAGAGACTTCCCTCGGTAACCGGCATCCTGGCAGGAAGGGATGGGTCAACCAGACCTCATACCAGTCCCAGTATCAGACTTGGACTGGTAGCATTAGCATCCTAGTCTTGGTCTGGTACTGATCTCAGACGGGTGGTATACCATCCTCCCGTACCACTCTAAAACCAAGACTAACTACAGGGTTTCATACATGATTTTATGGTGGGGGGGTGGATTCCAAAGTCCCCCTCGGTATGAACCCCTGTAACCCCTGCACCAGTGAAGTTACCTTCAGTCGCTGCTCGGCTGCGAGCATGGCGGCATAAGCACACCACTGTTCTGGAGAGATCATTGAGCGCACTTCCTCCTTCGAGGGCAACCGAAAATCGGACCTCAGAACCCACCACCCCGTCTCATAGCCTGAAGGGGTGGATGATAGTCTAAACTTTCTGGAACACAAGCAGTGTGAGCATTACATCACAAATTATGATGTAATAATTACATCATAACTGGGATTCCCCTGTAGGCCTCCTCACCTTCCCTCTTGAAGTCAGCGCACAGCTTCAGCACCTTTCTGATGACACTTTCAGAGATGTCAGCAGGTGGGAAGGCTTTCCTCACCACGTCCATCTTGATTCTCTTGGGATTCTCATCACTCTCACGAAATAGATTGTAGAGGAAGACCTGTGAGTGTGTATGCGCGTGTGCGTGTGTGCATGTGCGTGTGTGCGTGTGTGTGTACTATAGTTAGTTAACTAAAATTTCTAAGCTATTACTAAAATACCTTTTAGTTTCAGTTAACTAACTAAAATGGTACATTTTTGGGACAAAAAAATTTAGTTTGGTTATATTTTATTCCTCAGGGGAAACTTTCAGTTAATTAAATCTGTTTTGGCCTCTACTAAATTTGTTTTAACTAATACTTTTGATTAACTAAAACAACACTAAATTGCATATATTATATTGTACCTAGGGCACTTAGAGATATTGCTTCAGGGCACAGTCTCTGGTACAAACGGGCTCCAAAGTTGGCACATAGGGCTGGGGACGAGGCTAGTACCAGAATTACCTGCAAGAACTCCTTTTGGAACTGGGTGGCAGGCTTGGAGTTGGGAGCTGGGATCTCCACCTTGGGACACTCCTGCCCCACCACAAACACGTTCTCCACTTCCCTGATGTGGACCTGGTTGCCTGAGACCACCACCAGGAAGTCCGTCCTCGGTACTGTGTGGTGGTAGATCGAAGCCCTAAGGGGATCGTGTGTGTGTGCGTGGGGGAGGGGGGGGGGGGGAGGGATTGGAAGATGCCATGTCATAACTGTGAACAAATTTGATGGCTCCACTTAACACAAGGACTGAAAAACTTGTTAAATATGAGTTAAAAAAATACTAGCAAAATTTAAAGAGACAACCTCCACACATTTATTCCAAATTTAGGGTCTAAAGCTATAAATGTACATATATAGACGTGCAATGTGTATAATTTGGCCAATAGAAAATTAACAGTTAATTTATCATCAGCGGGGGAAAAAAATGCATTTTTCAACTGTATGCTTGCATATATTATACATGACATGTATATACATGCAGGTCTAATATAGTACAGCTTTCTGTAGCCTCATCCCCAGCCCCCCCCCCCCCCGAAGACTATGTGGCCTGGGAACAAGGCTAAGCTTTCCGTTACCTGAAGAGGTTGTTCTCGAAACTTTGCAGGGTCTGTCCTGGTTTCAGTTGCCCCAGGAAGTAGGAGGTGTTCTGGGTGTAGGTAGTCTCACCGTACTCCAGTTCCGGTGCGTGGCTCTTCACCTGACGCTACATTGTCATGGTGGGCAAGAAGGTTGTAGTATCCTCTTAAGGCGTCTCGATATTATACATGCGTCAATAGAAATGCAGCTGGAGTACTTATACATATCGTATAGCGAGAAAATTTGGTGAAGACTTTAATTTGGCGGTTTGGGGAAATATAAAAAAATTACCAAATTTCACTCTCACTAATAATAATGTGTACTACCCACGTGCATATGCAAACGATACCCGATCATGTCGCTGTACGAGTATTTGAAGAAAGAATGACCTGTGCTTCCCACTCCACATACGTGTGGCGATTCCTCTCCTTCCAAAAAAGACGTTGAATATGCCAACAAGGCAAAAAGCTGTCGAGCGTTGAGACAAATATAACAGCCACAAAGGGCATGGATGGAGAAGTGCGCTGCTGGGAACCGTTCAATAGACCCTTTACCATTATGATGTAATGGGGGGTAAAAGTGAGCATTAAATGGAGAAAATACAAGCAAACGTGTGCTTAGATGTATTTTTCATGTACGAAAACATAGGAACATGCTTGTTTAACACCTGTTTTCCAGTATTTTCTCCATTTAGTGCTCCCTTTTACCCCCCATTACATCATAATGGTAAAGGGTCTATTAAGGCTGCTAGGTACTTCTCTAATTATAAGCTTCTTGATTGAAAGAACAGCGAGATCGCATTTGTGATCGAGAAGGCGGAACAATTACATCATATGCCGGGTCGCCAAATCACCTAATTTAGAATTCACCAATACTAGTAAGATGCTGGTAATCATCGAGGGGCGAGCCTGATCGAGCGTGGTGCGTCCACTCAAATGAATGATACACATTCAGGACTAAAATTTTACCCATGCAAGTGATGTTGGGGGATGTACATGGTTGTAGGCATGAGGAAATTATACCAGCATAATTTTGAGCATAAAATATATATTAGGTACAAGATTGCTTAAGGAATTGAAGGGGTTGGAACCATAGTGGACTAATCCAAAATCAAGTACTAGAAATTGCAAGAATTGGAGTAAAAACAACATGCATAGTATCCCTATTGTGTGGGGCTCGCACAGACTCGCCCCAATTAAAATATAGCCGTTTTCAGCCATTTTGCCAAAATTAATGCTCACCAAATTCTCCCGCTATACAGCAAATGCATTCAATAAAATTCATAATGGTGTTTGGAAAATATCAGAAGTACATGTATGTACATGTACATCTACCACCCTACAGGCTCACGGTTGATAAAATCATTGAGAACGATTAACTGCTACAGCTATAGATAATTAGTCATATGTGGTCAACATGTTTCAAATATCAATTTAGTTTTAGTAATTATTTATACTACAGTGTGTAATTAATCTCACCTCTGGCCTACGATAGTAGTTCTTGATTTTGGTGGCCATGCCAGTTGCCATGACAACAGGCGGGTATTGCTCACAGCACTCAGCCAGCACCAGGTGATCGTCACAAGCACTCAAGTCCTCGGGGTTCCGCATAAAAAACACCTCCCCGCCCCCCGAACTAACTCTCTCCCTCTCTCTCTCCTACCAAAAAAAGAAAAAGCAATCACAGACGTCAAAAGCTTCAATTGTTAAGGTGGGATATCTACTGAGTCCTAGAATTAATATCTGCAGTTGAACGGCAATAATAAACTGACTTATGGGCTTTGGACTCATGCAGCGTAGGTATATGTAGCTTCAATATGTAACACTTATAGGTAAAAGTGAGCACTAAATGCAGAAATACAAGAAAACAAGCATACATTATATTGTCATAGATTCTCTTGTATTTTCTCCATTTAGTGCTCACATTTACCCCCCCCCCCCCCAATTACATCATAATGATATAAAACTGATATGGTTACAAATGCTTGCCAACCCTAATAGCTCAAATTGCACCGACAAACCTTCTCCTTTCTAGCAATGTGCTTCCTGAGGTTGTTGATTGGATAGAATCCAGTCGTTTCCTCACCCCGTGCGCAGCGGATCCTGAGCCGGGGGCGGTGGAAGTGCCTGAGGGTGCTAGTACCCATGTGGGTAGGGAACCAGGGAGGGTAGAGGTCCCAGGCGGGGTGGGAGTGCTGTACCACGTTGCTGTCGAAGCCAGAGAGACCCTGCGTCAGAGGAGTGAACAGATACACACGATAACAAGAATGAACTCTTAGAGGAGGGAGGGAGGGAGGAAGGGAGGGAGGGAGGGAGAGGGGAGAGGGAGAGAGGGAGAGAGGAAGAAAGGGGGGAAGGGAGGGAGAGAGGGAGGTAGAAAGGGAGGGAGGAAGGGAGGGAGGGAGGGCGAGAGGAAGGGAGAGAGGAAGGGAGGGAGACAGAGGAAGGGAGATAGGGTAGGAGGGATGGAGGAAGGGAGGGAGGGAAGGAGAGAGGGAGAAAGGATAAAAGGGAGGGGGTGGAGAGAACAATTTGAAAGAGGAGTCCAACCTGGGTGCTGGAGGCATGCTTGGGGTTGTAGTACTCATCGTTGGAGAGGTTGAACATGTCCTTCTTGCTGAGGAAGGAAGACTGGGAGGAGGAGGCAGAGTCGTTTGACCGGTTCATCTTGTTCATCAGGAACTTGGAGGTCTTGCGGATGTCCTGCGATTATACGAAGAGCTTATAACTAAGAGCATACATGCAGAACTTTGCATTATAACAATGGTTGGGCACATGATGCATACTCGTAGCTGGTTAGCATGGCATTACAGTCTATCGACAGTATTATGAATTTGCCTAGTCTTCCTAAAGAGCAGATGTAATGAGCTAATAGTATGAATATCTAAATAGTTTCCTGCTCACTGACTAATCACTATTTACGTGTAGAAGCGTCCTCTCCCTCCCCACAACAGACAGACAGACAGACAAACACACACACACACACACACACACACACACAGACAGACACACACAGACACACACACCTACATACCCTGGCTGCAACTATACCTTCTTTCCCTCTTTGTCAGCTGTCGTGCTAGCGACAGGCTCCACGGGTATACCGAGGATAATGTTGGGGTCATTGGGGTCCAGCTTGACCACAGAGGGCTTTGGAATCTGTTTGACAGCATCGCTGTCCCAGATGATGTCATCCTCCCACCGCTTGTAGATGAGGTCGTAGTTCTCAATGGGGAACATGGAATGCGTAGGACCACTACTCCCCCCGCCTCCTCCGCTGCCGACGGTCCCACTCCCATCACGATCGGAACTAGTACTGGACTGGCTGAGCTGCCGAACCAACAGGTGGTGATGGGTGGTGCTGGAGTCAGGTGTAGACCACGTACCACCTATAGAGGCGTGAGATAAAGAATGCATCGCTGCATTCACAGGCTTCTTTCTGGCAACTCATAAACCACCTGTAGTACGGAATGGCAGACAATAGGATCCTCGACTACTGCCGGCATCTAAAACAAGCTTATACATTGTACATGCAAAGTACATGTATCTGTGACTTGCAATAACAGTTCAAAGTTCTTATTGGTCACCTTCAGTCATGTGACTGGTTACCAATGGAGATGTTACTAAAAATAGTAACATAGTCTATTACTGTCGTATATGGATTCTATTTTTACACCAAAAGTGGTTCAGGGTACACAAAGTCTTGCTCCATACCTGCGCCAGTGATGGGTGGGCCAGGTGTGTAGGGGACTTCCCAGAGAATCTTGTTCTCCCAGTTTTGCTGGGTCACCATCAGGAAGGCATCGTCTGGGGGTTCGTAGCCATCTAATGAGGGGGGCTTCCCCTCGTCTTCCGAGCTGTCATGGGGAGGTGTAGGTTGCTGTACGTACGTGTGTGATTATATGTGGTATGTACGTGAATTCACTCTTTAACTCTCGACATAACATGTACATAGCCTCGTTCACAGGCCCATGCGTGTGTTTCACTGTAGGCCTGGAACTTTTTCTCACACGCATGACGTGTAAGGTAGAAAGTTCTTGCGTGAGTGAGGACAGCTGCAGTTCTCTGACAACGAAGGAAGGCAGCGAATCTAGAGTTCTTGTAGCTACTCTTCGGAGCCCGTTTATACCATGCACAGACTGAGCGCTGAAACACTGTCACCAGTGAAAGGTAGAGAAGTGCAACCTTTCGAGTGGTCCTGCCCACGTGCTATTATGTACATGTAAGATAAATCACGCTAGAAAAAGTACCAGGCTCTCGTGCATGAGAGCCTGGGGACGAGGCTAACATGAACACTATCATGTCTGCAGCTCACACTGGTGAGCTTCTACAAATTTTTTACCCATCAGGCAACACAATAATCACCATACGTTATACCAGGAGACCATAACCCAAAGGGAAGGAGCGTTAGACTAGTGATTCCACCTATTGTCGAATGGCACCTACAAGAAAACTCCATATATGGAATGCCTAGCGGTTATGCATGACTGGTTGCTACGCTACTAGCGCTGAGTGAATTATAGCGCTTACATAATACTTACCATATAAGGAGTTTTGTGCTTCCCTTTGGGTTATGGGCTCCTGGTTATACCCACCTTGAGTTTGAAGCCATAGGTGAGCCCCCTCCCGTCCTCAGGCACTCCTATTTGGTCGTACCAGGGTCGGGCGGGGCCAAACCTCCACTCCCTGGTCTCAGGGTCCACCCGGGCTGCCGACTGCCTCACCCGGGACATCCTTCCCGAGGGGAGCTGGCTTGGAGTGGGGGCGGCGGCCAGCAACTTATCCTACAAGGGAGGGACGGGGGACGACGGATACTGCCAAGTGACGCTGTTGAGTAATATCCTATACAAGTAGGTTGTTACAATCTCCTGCGGTTCCCAGTTGTCTCCACACATCTGAGGGGTCTCCACAGTCAATCGTGTAGTAAAATTAGTGAGACCTGTGGGAGACCACTGGAGACCTAACCTCATCCCCAGTCTCCACTTCCAGCTTTTCGTGTTTTAACACATGCGGGAAAAAAGCTAGCTAATGCAGACCACTGGAGACCATAGTAATTACTCATAATCACCACATATATTCATTAGGAGTGGATTCTTGCCGTCTTTACTATGCAAGGAGTCTAGCAAATACTGTTCTTATTATTCAAGGCATCAAGAACTGTTCAAAGTGCTTGCTGTGCACTACACTCACTTCATCGTCACTCATGCACATCTCTGGAGGAGGGACAAAGTCTAGGTCGAGGACCCAGGGGGTCGACCCCTCCCCCTCTGCTTTGCTCTTCTTCTTTGGCTTCTTGGCTCCCCGCCAGATCTTTGGAAGAGAGGAGGGTTTTGGAATGAGCAGGCTGGGTAGGGGGAGAGAAGCAGGGAAAGCAAGGTAAAGTTCCTGCGGTAGAGTAAGAGTGTGCATAGTCTCTTCCGCAGGCTCTCTGCGCTGAAGTGAAACGTGCACGTGGGCCTGGGAGCGAGGCTACAGTGTGCGTTAAACTTAGCCTCGTTCCCAGGCTCTCTGCTCCAGTTTTTAATGCTGCTTGCAGTACTGCAAGAGACGTAAAAACTGGAGCGGAGAGACTGGAAACGAGGCGAGGTTAAACTGCATTTCTGTTATGAAAATGCAAAGTTTCCTAGTCACATGAACACTAGCAGACATTTCCAGAACTATTCCAGCATACTGTGAGAAACTGGGAACCAAGCAAAAATAGGTTATGCCCACCTACGAAACAGAGAGCTTAAGTCAGAAAAATTTCGAGTCTTAGAAATTCAGGCCGAAAGAAAGAAAAATCGCCTGGTCACCTGACCTCCAAGCAGTGTAATCACACTCTACATTTAGATGCCAAAAGCGATGAGGTTTATGTACCATCTTGACCTTCTGTACTGACAGTGTACTAGTGCACTATGACTACTACAGTGGGCAACCTAATGCAGACCTGGAGAATCTGAGGATGCCTTGAGGTTTGAAGCCGGGAAAGAGCTTCTTCACTTTCTTGTGGAGCTCCTCCAGGGTCATGTTTTCTGGGATGAGGGCTGGAATGGCGGAGCCGGTAGGGTGGGGCTCGGGTTCCTGTTCCGGTTCTGATGCCGGTACGGTTTGTGGCTGTGGGAGAATGGGCGCACTAGAATTGGACTCCACTGCTGCATTGGAGTCAGAATGTGGCTCAGAAATGAGAGGAATGGAATCGGACTGCTGTGTAGTGGCAGTCACCATAGGGGAAATGGAACTGGAATCTAATAACACCCTGGGTTCCAGCCTGGAGTCAGTTGCTGAAACACGGCTGGGAACAGACACTCCAGGCTCCAAACCCTGTGAGGTAGTACCAGGAAGTACACGTAGCTGAGTGTTAATGCTGTATGCCATGGCTGGCGGTGGCGTAGGTGTGTGTGAATCAGACTGTGACTCTGCTGAGTCTGGAATCTGTGACTGAGACCCAATTTCCGAGTCAAGAGTGGGTTGATCAGATCCAAACCCCAAGTCCAATGTGCGTGGATCAGATCCAGATCCCGAGTCCAGTGTAAGTGGATCAGATCCTCCAAATCCCGAGTCCTGTGTATACTGCTCAGATCCAAGTCCCGAGTCCAGATTCTGTGGCTCAGACCCAAGCTCCAGACCCATACTTCCCAAAGGCTGCTCTTGATCGGCTGGCGTGGGTGTGGCAACACTACCACCTGTGTTATCCAGCAAGCCTTCCGCAGCTGGTCTAGCTTCTGGAACCTGAAGTTGCGAGGAGTCCTGAGCGCTGGGGGCTTCTGGCTGTCGCGGCTGGAGCGTCTGGCCACTAGCTACCTGGTCAGAGGGCTCGGTCTCCGTGTCATAGTCATCGTCACACTCATCACCACCTCGATCTGTAGTGACGGTGCCAAACTGGGTGGAGGGACCTGTGGACGGAGGTGCCAATATAGTGAAGTGCTTGTAGAGTACGTCTGGCCATCAAATAGCTTCATTTAACCTAGCTAAGTCCTGTAAAGTTGGTGAATAAACTTAGGCCTCCAAATATCATTCTCGTAGCTGTAAGAGCATTAGGGTTTAATTCCCGTGAGTGAGCAAAGCGAAAGTGGGGAAGACCTGGCGAAGAGCAGCTTGGCAACTAACTTCGGACTACCCTAAAGCAACTACAAGGCTGTCTTTTGACCATACATGTGTGTGACTTATACACCAGTACCTGCCAACTGGGACTGTGCAAATGAGATGCCCTTCTGTAGCAATCTTTCGCTCTCACTGCTGAGGTCTACTTTGGTTGCTGCTTCTTTTCCTCTGTTCCCTGAAGTGGAGGCGGCAGTGGTGGGTGCTGGCGTCTCGTCCTCGGCTACTTCTGTGATGTCAGTGAAGTCCTCAGCTGTGGGAGACTTCTCTTGCTCTGGAGCTGTGTGTGTGTGTGTGTGTATGTGCGACAGAGTAAATTAATAACATACTAAAACTGAAATTTACTATAGGCAATATTTTTTGTAACCAAAAGAGCGAAATTATAAGTATTTAGTAACAGTTCAGAAATTTTACTTAGCTAACTAAAATTTTAACTTTAACTATAGCCATACTAAACTAATACCGGCCCGGCCCTGCTCTGCCCAATAATTCTGTGAACCAAAGTAGAATTTGAGTAGCTCTGTCCCCAGGCTCTCCCCCTGAAAGATAACAAAAACGAGGGACAACAGGGTACTTTTTCTCACACGAGTAAATTTTTCAGCAGATGGGACTCAACTGTGCGTAAACAAGGCCAGGGGAGAGCCTGGGGATGAGGCTAGGATCTGAGCTATAGGTATGTGGTGACATGTTCGGCTTGTTCTGAGACCATGTGGTAAATACCTGCAAACAAGGCTAGGTGCATTGTGTGTGTGGCATGACTGCATAAAATGAGTGACAACCGGTGGCATCTACAAATCATCCTTGCAATTTTTAGCTCACCCTGCTCTTGGTCACTGTCATACTCATCAGAACTATCACCTCCACCATCCTCGTTCCTCATAATGTCACCAAGGACACTGTCCACTCCCAGTCGAGACAGCTGGGACAGCGACTCCTGAAAACAAGTACATCAGTGTGATATCTGGGCATTAACTGTCAATGCAGGTTAGGGAAATCCGTGTGATGCCTATGTAGGTACGTAATGTATACTTTGGCTAGTCTAGCCAGTGGAAACTTCTACACGAAAGCACAAAAACATGTATTTTTTAATATATTTTCTCCATTAATTTTAGTGCCTACGTCCCCCCCCCCCCCCCCACTCCCCCCATTACATCATAGTGGAAAAGGGTCCCTTAGGCCATTTCAACTTGATTTTCTGTTTCTTGGCCCAATTTCCTCCACACTAAGGTCGGTTGGTTGGCCAAATATGATTTCAATATTACGTAGTTTGAAATCAATGAATAGTTTACCAACTCTTCAGCAAAGACTTTACTGTAAAGTCTTTGCTGAAGAGTTGGTAAACTATTCATTGATTTCAAACTACGTAATATTGAAATCATATTTGGCCATATTGCTCCACGATTTTGAAAATTCCAGCCATTTCACTGCAAATTCTGGCTCAGATAGATTATTTCAGACTGCCACTGAATAACGTGATTGATTGTATAATTATCTTCAAATAATATTATGGGTCAGTCGGGCCCAAGAAACAAGTTAAAGTACGTGGCCTTAAAAGACAAGTGCATGTACACTACTACCCTGTAAACTGTTAGTCACTCTGCACAATATAATTACAGGTCTCGATAATACTTTTGTTTGCGTGGTCATATGCCAGCTTCATTCCTGGGCCTCAAGAGCACTCCATGTGTATTGCATAATATGCAATTGTACTACCATAGATAACAGAACACATGACGTTATGTGCTCCGTTATCTATGCTTTAACACGCATGAAGCATCGTTTGCACGATGTAAACGGCAGCGATGGGCTTTAATTGGAAACATACTCTATCAATAAGAGATTCATCCTCCAATTCGCCCTCCTCGTTCACATTTCCAAACAGGAAGCCAGTAAGGTCCATTTTGGAGACTCGGCAACTGCGTTCTTGGCTTAGCCTTTTTATAGCTGCAAGACTGCTGACTAAACACTGCTGATTCAGCAAATATTATGTAATCACATCCTGGAGAGCATTAAATAGAAATTCACCATGGAAACTGCAGCCTGAAACCGGCAAAGATGTCTGCAGCTCCTCAAGCTCGCATTTGTACCTGGGTCGACCTCTCTCTGACTGATGTTGAGCACCTTCTAAGGGCCAGTGAGGCCACGGAATCCCTGCAGCAGGCACTAGGCGAAATCCTGGTCTTGGGAGATCCCGCAACATCCAGCAAGCAAGCTGTGATTGAGCTTGATCTGTACACCTATGCAATCCTGTTTGCCCGCAAGCAGAAATTCAGTGCAGATCAGGTGTCTGCGTTCTTTACCATACTGAAGTGTGTTCACTGCATGTGCATATCAACCCCGTTCAATAACTTCGAAGAGACATTTCAATACTTCAAGGAGCTTCTCTTGAGACACGGCGTAAACCGTCCCCCGTACAGCACATGCCTGTTTAGCATCCCTCAAGTAAAAGCCGTCTCTGAATACGTCCTAAATACCTACTTCAAGCATTTCAAACTGTACAAGTACGCCTTCACAAAGAGAGTGCACTTGAACTTGAAGCTCTCCTACCCTGGGGTCCCCGACAGCCCAGAATTGAGTGAGACAGAGGTAACGGGAGAGTGCGAAGGTGTTCCCATGGCGATTGAGGACAAGTTGGAGGGAGAAAAGGAGAAAGAGAAAGAGGAAGAAGGTACCATAGCCTCGTTCCCAGGCTCCACTCCCCAGTCTCATTCCCAGGCTCCACTTCCCAGCCTTGTTCCCAGGCTCCACTCCCCAGTCTCGTTCCCAGGCTCCACTCCCCAGCCTCGTTCCCAGGCTCCACTTCCCAGCCTTGTTCCCAGGCTCCACTCCCCAGTCTCGTTCCCAGGCTCCACTCCCCAGCCTTGTTCCCAGGCTCCACTTCCCAGCCTTGTTCCCAGGCTCCACTCCCCAGTCTCGTTCCCAGGCTCCACTTCCCAGCTTCGTTCCCGGGCTCCACTCCCCAGCCTCGTTCCCAGGCTCCACTCTCCAGCCTCGTTCCCAGGCTCCACTCCCCAGCCTCGTTCCCAGGCTCCACTCCCCAGCCTTGTTCCCAGGCTCCACTTCCCAGCCTTGTTCCCAGGCTCCACTCCCCAGTCTCGTTCCCAGGCTCCACTTCCCAGCTTCGTTCCCGGGCTCCACTCCCCAGCCTCGTTCCCAGGCTCCACTCTCCAGCCTCGTTCCCAGGCTCCACTCCCCAGGTTTTGTGAAAGGGCCTGGGAACAAGGCTATCACCATTTGGTGTACCAGATGGGCATCGATCAACGAGGTGTAATGTATGGTCATGAGAAGTGCTTGCATGGCAGTTAGCTACCCTGGATGCATAGGGTTGATGCACCTACCTGTCTGGCCTTCAGTCACTGCACACGATGTGCATGATATGTGACTCTGCTTTCCACACAATGAAAGATTGAAGCACCTCAGTTTTAGATGAAAACAATAAACAACAACTCGGGAATGGAGCCTGTGAACAAGGGTTCATGCACAGATGCATGCATTGAAAGAACCAGTCCTTTGATCTCCGCTTCCCTCTCCCGTCTCCATGCAGAAGAAGGGTCTCCGGTGGGAGGTGGGGTTGAGGGAGAGGAGCAGTCGCTGAGCCCAGAGCAGCAGCACCTGAAACAGCTAATAGCTTCCACTCTCGCCGACAAGATGAAGGAACTACAGGTTGGTGAGCTCTAGTCACCACAATCTCATGACCAGACAAAGGGGTCTGGTCTTGGGATGTGGTGAGCTCAGGGTTAGCGTTACTGCTGGTGATGCCTCATCCAGTGCCAAGGCCTGCAATGTTTGGACACATTTCACATGTACTACTAGTGGCTAAGCACCGTACTTATAGCCACACAGGCCTCTATAGCATGAGTCTTGATACCAAATTGCTGTGGGTTTGTTATGCCTAGTCATTTTGTCTGTTCAATAAAAGCTTCAAGTTATGAAGTGACTGGTGGTCCATCATCCCGTATATAGGTTGCAGTCGAGAAGGAGCTGGGTGACCAAGACAAGAAGCTGTCTGAGAGGATTGGTGCTCTGGAGGCCACCGTTGCAGGGAAAAGCAAGAACAAAAAGGGAAAATAATCACCTAAACTTTATATTATTACAGTCTACATTGTACAATGTCATACTATAAAAATGATACCACCTTGGTCACAGAAAGAACAGTGGCTATGAGTTACATGTACATGATCACTAAAGTGAATTCGTAAAAAATTATATAACATACAAATTGAAATATATGACATTGTGTTACATAGGCGATTGGTAGAAGTCGAAGTGAAGTCTATGAGGAAAATGATTAGTTGCCTAACGTAAAAAACAACAACCTAGTTATAGTGCATTGATTCTACTACTGCGTCTCAGGATTGGGTTTTATTAGTCCATACTCCACTGCCTTTCGCAGAGCCCGATTGGCAGCGTCATTGATCTTGGCACTGATACCTTCCATCTGGACCAAGGCCATGAGGATCTCCAGAAAGTCGCTCTCGATGATCTTCTCGGCGATTTCCTTGCTCGCCTCGACCAGGTTGGCCAAGATGTAAATCCCTCGGTACTGCAGCTCCGAGTTTTCATTCGCCAGGAGTTCCTTTAAAATTTCCATGGCCGACTTCACCTCTATGATTTTCTCGCAGATTTTTGGATCGTGAGAGAGTTGTGCCAGACCTCCGGAGGCTGCTTTCGCCAGCGCCACATCATCCTCACCGGAGAAGAGAGTCCATAGTTTCACCCTCTCGATATCATCGTTGTAGAACCGCTTGTGGACCTCCTCCATTTGAATCATATTGCACATGGCTTCGGTAGACGCTCTGCGAACCATTTCGTCTTCTTCAAACATCAGGGATTCCATTAGGGTAACCCCGCCTTCTTTGAGAATCCTTCTCCGGACGTCGTCATTCGTGCCAGCCAGGTTAGTGAGAGCCATGAGTCCCTCAAACTGCTGCAGACCGTGCTCCGATTTTAGGAGCCGCACGAGTGGACGAATGATTTCTAGAGACCGCTGACCGGGGAAAGCCAACTTTGGATCACTGGTGATGCCAATCTTAGCCAGCGCTTGGGCAGCAATCAGCTTTCCTTTGTCCGTACTGTCCAGCGCTAGTGGAACAAGGCACTTTGCTCCTCCCTGCTGTATAACGGCTCCCCTGTGAGTGCGGTCTTCTGTTAACGCCAAAAACACCCTAGCCACCTGTTCATGTATTTTCTTACTCTCTGCTGAGCTCAAAGCGATCAGTGCAGGAACGATCCCAGCCTCGAGAAGAGCGTGCACACGCTTCTTTACGTATTCCTCGCCATCCAGTTCATGCTCCTTGGGGACGTTTTCTCCGGCGTATCTCCCGAGCTCTTCCAACTCTGGATTCCTTTCTGCCTTGTCGTAGCTGTTGCTCAGGTTGACGAAGATGGTGGCAATTCCGAACAGCAGAGACTGGTCGCCACTCTTGCACATGTCCAGAAGGACTTTCATCGCTGGTGTGTCCTTCATCAGGGTCTCTTTCACTTCGGCGTCCAGTGTGAGAAACGCTATACCCTCGGCAGCCCACTTCCGAAGACGGTTTCCCTTCTTGGTACTCACAAGAAACTTGCGGCAGGCCTTCTCTAATTTGACTGTAGAGCCTTCTGCAAACGTACGAGCATTGATGTTACTGCCCCCAACAGACCCCAGCTTACAGAGGCCGACTAATGCTCTCACGCGAATGCGATCATCCGCAGATGAGTAGAGCTTCTTCAAAACCGGCAGGCCCTCGGACATGATCCCATGGCAGCGGTCCTTGTCGGAGGCAGCCAAGGCGAGGGCTTCCACTGCAATGATCTGGCTGTTCAGGTCCTCAGAATTGGCCATTTCCACCATCTTGGAGAGGACAGATTGATCGCTGAATATGGCGTTCCCAATCTCCACCACACCTTGCAGAACCGCTGCAAGAGCAGTGAGCCCTTTGATTCGGTTCGGAACGTCGTCTTTCGAGAGGTGACCAAGTATGAACACGGCACACTCTTTCTGGAAAGCCTCAATCAGCTCCTTGTTTTTGCCAAAGTTCTCATGCAACTTCGACAGCACCATGGAGATGTTCATTCGGCAATCCTCGCTGATGGGCAGTTTTACCTCCACATCGCTAATCTCGCTTGTGCTTGCCGCCAATAAAAGCAGCTTGCTTACCAGACCCTCCTTCAAGTACAGCGATGCTAGACCGGTCCTCGGCACGGTCCTAATCAGTAGCTCCATGATGCGGTCTCGAGCATCAGCCGTGATATCGTGGCTGACTAGAGAGATGAAGATCATCTGGGCTATGGGTACGACGAGGGCATTTTCAGAGGCCACAAGAGCTGAATCAGCATTTCTAGGAAGTTGCTTGTCATCTCCGGTGACTGCTAAGATAGCCTGCTTGAGAATGGCCAAGGCGCTGCTGGAGACATCTGCATGGTGAGAGCTAATGAGGCTGGAGATTTTCTCGAGTGAGAGGCTGTGGATGACGGCAAAAGCTCGAGATTTGTGCTCAGAGCAAAGACCGACAAACGTCTGGAGAATGTGGTGGACCACTTCCGGGATGTCCGAATCCAGCAAGGGCATCAGACGTGCCACTCCTCCGGCTTGAAATATCCTCTCCGCTCCAGCACTTTCACGACTCAGAATTGCGAAGTTCTTGGCAGCCTGGATCCTCCTCTCTTTTGAAAACTTCACATCAGAAAGAGCAGCAAACATCTCGTTAACAATGCCATCCGTTGACGCCATCTTGTCCGTTTGCTTCCTCATGGCAGCCGTGAGCCTCCTAGCTGCTTCCACAGCTTCCTTATTCTTTGGATCGATCGTGAGCAGTTTCTTGACTTCCTTGAAGGCAGCAGCCAAGTCTCCTTTCCCCTCCAGTGCTTGGGCAAGACGGTAGAGTGACTTGTCATCTCTCGGAGCAATTTCCAGTGCATCAGTCGAATCAGCAAGTGCTTTCTCATAATTTTCCAGCTTTAGCCAGCAGGCGGCTCGATTCTTTAAGAACACCACCATTTCTTGGTGTCCTTTTGGACAGTATTCAATGGACTTGGTGTAGCATTTTGCTGCTTCCTTGAATTCCTTCTTTCTGAAGTGATCGTTGCCGGTCTCCTTTATCTGCCTGGCCTTTTCTAGCAGCTCAGACTCAGACATCTTTCCTAAGCTCTTAAAGCTGTATAATTTGTGGGAAGGGGGGCATGGGGGGGAGAAGTATGAGCTTCAACTCTGATAAGCATGCAAGTAAAGATTAGTCATTACAGCATGCAGCAGTTTATATTATACTTACTTGCCGAGGCATACGAGTGCTAACCGGCTGTATACAGTAGGCAGCAGTGGGTACGTATACGGTGGTGGGGGTAGTGCCTGGTGGCTTTATTTAGACCGCCTAGGGTGCGCTTTTATTAGAAAACTGTACTATGGATCCAGCTCTTGTAAGGGAGAGGGAAGCGTTCAAAAAACGCGCTCTAGCCGTTCCAGTGGTGGAAAAGAAGTCATCAGAAGTCAAGAAGGAACCCCTGAAGGAGAGAACCGGAAAACAGCCCAAACAGAAGAAGAAGAAATCAAAATTTCCCAGGCCCAAACCACAACCTTTGCCAGGTTAGTATCGAGGCTTGCATGATACTGCAGCATCACTGTTTGGTAGCCTAACTATCACCTAGCTTCATCAGGTGCTATTTGCGCCATACAAGGTGCTAACTCATATATTAATAAACTTATGTCATGATAACTGGTGTGGTAGGCCATACCAATTTAATTTTATGTTGCTTGGTCCAAAAGACCTGGGTCAGTGGGTCAGCTTAAAAGAAATCACGGGAGAGGAGTGGAAGAGGTTAACTATAGGCCTCAGCCGATTCCAGCTGTTTCTCTCTCTCCGAGGGTTACGTGTTAAAACCTTACTCTTGCCATGATGGTGATATAAGTAATTCTCCCTCGAACAGAGAATGTAGACCAGATAAAGCAAGCAGCGCTCTCGGCCCACCGGAACAACAACCCCTACCGTGTCCTGAAGGCAGTGGTGGACATGATGAGACAGCGGTACACCTCCAAGATGTACGAGAAGCTCACCTTGGAGGAGATTCTCACTGAAATCAGCCTCACCGATCTGCGAACAGATACACGACAGTGGCTCCATGAGGTAAATGTAGCTCTCATTTTATGCAGGCCTTGGCTCCCCAACTATTTTCATATTCAGGCGACAGAAGCTGGATAATTGAGGTCCACTCCAATTCCCTATGACAGATTTCCACAGTAACATTTGAGGCTGTAGAGAAGCTATAAAAATCGTAGCTAGTAGACCATTATGATGTAATGGGGGTAAAAGTGCTATGTCTATAAGCACAAGAAATTACAAGCAAACATAGCTTTTGGCCCATATAGAAATAGGCAGCCTTTTTTGGCCTCATTATTTGAGGATTAGAGCACAGCGTCTGTTCAAAAAAATCTGTTTCCATTACTATTCATGGATAGGCTAGCCTCGTTCCCAGGCCTCCCTGCTCTGTGCGTGTAACATAATGCCCGCAAACAAGAGAAAAAGCGTACTGCAAGTGACAGAAGCTGGTTGGAGACTTGTATATAATGCTTGGCCCATGTCATAATAGGCAACATTTTGTCCTAACAAAAATGTCTATTATCTCAGCAATCCTGGTTACAGTGACCAAATAGTTTCTACATCATTCACTAGTGACCAAATCGCTATGCAGGCTCTAAAGGGCAACGTCAAGATTGCCTACTATCCCGGCCCTGACGAGGACCAGTTCCTCTTCAGACCAGCCCTAGGGCTGGACGTGAGGAGCCGGAGGCAGCTGCTGGAGAAGCTGATGGAGTTTGAGCGGGAGGGTCTCGGGGGGGTACTCATGAGTGAGGTGAAAGAGGCTCTGCACAATCCTGAGAAGGCTGTTAAGGTGAGCTGGTTTGGTAATTGGTTTCTTGGTGCTTGGCTTCGTGTGACGAATGACTTGGAGTCTTTGCTAATCAGCCTCATTCCCAGGTTTTCCCCCACTTTCGTACTGCAAAGCAAGGTGGAGGCCTGGGAATGAGGCTAATTGCAGATGCTGCTTCATGAAAACTTTTAACAATATTCAAAAAATTACCAGTACTGAAAAGTGGGAGAGCCTGGTAATGCAAACTGCAGACAGCTGTTTCAGCCCATGTGGTCCTCGTCAGTGTGGTGTGTAGCACCTGGAGTTGACCAGCTGGCCAGCAGCTAGCCACCCTCCGTACCTGGAGTTGACCGGTAGCTACAGCTTTCATATGTATATGTAGTTACTAACTTTGCAGTAAACTCTTGGGCAAGCCACACCCTGTGAATTGCCAGTGGCTCACTGAGGATTTATAGTCCTATCTGCAGTACTATTGCACCAGGGTTGTGACTGTAACACCTGCAGAGGCTGGAGGATGATAATGAAGTGATCAAGATCCAGAGACAGGACAAAGAGGAAGTCATCTTCTACAACAACAGCGAGTATGAAATCAGCGTTGACGAAGGTACAACATTCAGTAGCAAAGATACCCTTGAGGATGAGGTCCTCTGAGTTGTTCGTTGAGACAATGTTGAACTTCTTTTAAGCCCTTATTTTTAGTTGTCTCTAACCTGTTTAGTTTTGCCAAAATGTTCTCAAGTGGGCCGAGAGGTTTAGTAGTAAATGTGACTGCACGTCTCCATCCACAGATTTCAAGTCCCTGTGGCGTGGTGTCAGTCTGGATGGGCTAGCCGAGGGTGACATCGAGCGCTACCTGCAGAACGTGGGTCTGGGAGCCATGCAGGGCGAGACCAGGTATAGAACATGGAATACGGGTCTCAGAACTAGATACGGGGATAGCCTCGTCCCCAGGGGGGTGTGGCCTGGGGACAAGGCTAATACGGGCGATGTGTGTAGTGATGCGTATACCTGACAAAATCAAGTATCATATTTATACTCCCACCCAAATGAGTCAGCTTCTCTATGTACGGATATTTCAATATTGGGTAGGAATCTTTGATGAGTTGCATATCCCTAAGCCTCACACAGGTCATAGCACCGTAAAAACAACTTATCTCTAGTCCTCCATTCCCAAGGCAAGTGAGACTACACCCATTTACCCATTCATTTTTCCCTTGCACGATATTGTATGACTCACCAATTTGGATGTTTCTAGTGACCCAGTCAGCTCAGCCCCTAGACACTACCATCCTCGCTTCCCATCCCAATACCCTCCAGGAAGAGAAAGGCGCCGTCCTCACAGCAGAAGAAGGCCAGGAAAAAGGCACGAAATGCAAAAGTACTCAACACTCACTTGGACAGTGACTTACTAAAGGACTATTCCGAAGGGGCCTCTACCAGCAAATGACATGCCGTCAAAAGAGCATTTTTAGTCTTTACCCAATCAATATCAGAAGCAGATTCTATAAATCACATGCAATTGAAGTTTCTGTGTACTGCAGCCCCAAAATGAGTGTCTTGGCTCTAGAAGTTAATTTGGTTGTTACCTATTCACGACCTGCTTTAGCCTCAATTCCAAGCCTCTTTACTTGGGAATGAGATTCATTAGTCTGGTGCCCAGGCCTTAATTGGCTCCTCCCCCTTGCAGAACGGGGCGGAGCCAAAGCCTGGGAGACAAAACTGCTGCTTCATCTATAGTACTTGAGAAAAGGAATCACCAAGATGTCATGGTGTATAAAATAATACTTTGCACATGTCAACAACAGTATCCATTAATTAAATCTGTCAATCACAATCAAAAGTCTTTGGCTGGATGTCTGCATCACCAGTTTCGCTGCTATCAGGTGGACGTGTCTGTGTTGCAGTACCACTGCTCTGCAGTGGTGCAGTCAGCGACTGAAAAACAGCTGGTTGGTGGGTCTTGTCTGCACCAGAACTGGCACCTCCAGTCAGTGAATGAAAGGCAGGTGGTGGATTAGAAGGTGAATTTATTGAGCCATAGCCTCTGGTACTAGACTCCTGCAGATGGCCACCAGTGATACCCTGTCCACTTCGCTGCATTTCAAGCTCGTCCAGTTTCAGTTTCAATTCAATGGCCCTCTTCACATCATCCTTGATGCTGGAAAACTGAGTAACACTCCCCATCTGCTTCACTGCCTGCGTATCGTAGTCAACGTCAAAGCAAACTCCTTCCATTTGCTGACAGGTGTCCTTGAGAGTCTGTTTCTGCTCCACGATTCGTGGAATGTTTACTGCAACGTGTTCTTGGATGCGATACATCCCCAGTGTAGGCTCGTTAGCAACAAGGTAGAGGGCCTCATTAAACCCACTTACCACCCGGAAGGTTCTGGTGGCAAGGTTTGCTGACATAGTTCAAGGTTGCTACCTTTTGGTGTACAAGGAAGCCGCAGACATATGCTGTAAAGAAAGGGCCAAGTTAGAGTGGTTTATCATGGGTAATTCGGTGGCCATTATAGATCAGAAACTTACGTTACTGCCAGAGATAAGAGATGACACGAACTGCTACTATTTTCTATTTGAGGCGCATTTACTATTAGGTCTAATTGGTGCCCACTACGGCTTACATGCACGAGGCTGTGCACAACATGGAGGTAAGTATATGCAAGCCAAGATTCTGCAATGTATCTCCCTAGCTTGTTACGTACTATTATACTAGTAGCTACTGTCCTCCAGGACTTCCCTGAGGAAGTTCCCCTGACCATCCCTCCCTCCCTCAAGTCCCACTTGGAGGATGACTGCTTCTGGATTCTCAGGAGAAACAGGGTAAGCGGTTCAGTAGTACAGTGTGGAGCTGTTTTAGGACAGTTGAGCATTTATTGGCAATGACTTCTATTAAATCATAGCAAACAGCTAATCTTGCACTCAGCCATCCAAGCTTTTTTCGCTTGCATCTGCACTGGCCATGGGACGGCTGGATACGAGGCTAGCAAACAGCAGTCATCCCATAACTTATACGTAGCTACCGGTAAAGTGGTTTGCAAAATCTTTGCCTGCTTCAGACAGGATTCTGCAAACAGAAGTGAAGCTTTGCTATATAAACACACAAGACAAATGGTAGGACAACATTTGAAGTCGAGTCCGTTCTTTCTGTAGCAGGCAAAGATTCGGCAAACTGCTGTACTTCGTCATGTACCAAAATTCCATAATTCGTTTCTTGTCTACTGGGTCTCGTTCCCAGGCTCTCCGCCCAGAAAATTGGCTTTTCATACTGCCAGTGACAGAAGCTGGGTGGAGGCCTGGGAATCTGGATCCCGGATCTAGAGTGCTCGTTAAAAGTTTTAGCCTGGTTAATTATTTTCTTAGCTGGTTAGGTTGCCACGGAAACCTACCGTCGAGACGATCCTGAGGGACTACTACCTCCACTGTTCGGCCAATGCCACAGAAGAAACCAAGTAAATTCACCATGCACTGGGAAATAATATAGTCTGTTGCTGTCAGAGCCATGAAGTCATGTTCATACCACAAAGAAAACTAGTCTAGTGCCCAGGCCTCCCCTTGCAGCTTTGTTCGCAGCTGTTTTCATAGCTGTGGCTGTGAAAAAAGCTGTGAGGGGAGGACCGGGTACAAGGCTACAAAAAAAACATGCTGTGGAGATAACCATTAAATTTTATGCCCTTATGAACTATGGTGCACGTGATATGGCTCAATATATTACCATAGTTGTTCACTGTTACATTTTCAACAGAGGTAGTCGTATTAAACATTTCATAATTAAAAGTTAATCCCAACATGGCACTATCTGTCATCATCCAATGTCATTACTGGTATCTCCTCTAGAGCTATAGTCCTTACTATATCAACGGCATGCACTTTCCATCCTTTGCACTTACTCCCCCTGACCACCTACCCTCTCCCCCCCCCCCCCCTCCCCCCCCACACACACACTATCCTTGCAGCCTCTCTCTACTCGCTGAAATCCTAGACGGTATCAAGATCCACTTCGACTTCATGCTAGCAGACCACCTGCTCTTTGCGCAGGAGAGATCCCAATACAAGCAGGCAGTGGAAGAGAGACGAGAACAGGAACGCAATGTTGTTAAAACTGTAAGAAACAGAACTGGACAGAGTGAAACCGAAGGCAGACTCCAGAACAACGGCACCGCTGTGAACTCACTACCACAACAGGGCAGCTTAGAGAACTCCACTGACCCTGTTGGGAGCAAAATGGAAGTGGATTCACGACAGGTCTCTCGGGCTCCCAGTCCCTCTGACTCTCAGCCACTGATGCCCTCTGGCATCTATGGGGCGGAGCATCTCTTGAGGCTGTTTGTGAGAATTCCGCTTTTTCTCTCCCGAGCTCAGCTGCCTACGGCACACATACAGACACTGCACCACTGCTTCAAAGATCTGCTAGAGTTAGTAATAATTATGGCCGTTGCCATGGCAGTGAGATTTTGGTGGGGGCAGAGGAAGTGACATAAAGTTCTCTTTGTCTCTTCGTTCACACAGGTACCTCTGCTCTAGAAGACAGGAGCTCTTCTCGGAAGAATGCTACGAGGATACCGTGCATGTGGCGACAGATGCTGAAGATGAACTGGGTGCCAGCTAGCTGTTTATCACTATCATTCTGCCAGACAGTCACCTAGGCTTGCTCTGTAACTAAACTGGTGTGGCTGTATCTAAAGTGCCAGATAGATCTACCACTTTCTCTATGTGAACTTATCGCGCCTTTTTAATTGGAAACAGGAAAGAGTAAAATTACAACCGCAGTAAAATTAAGTTGTAAATGGTTAGTACTACATACAGGCCTAGCAAATTGACTTACAGTAAATACTCATGAAAATATGTTCCCCCCCGAAAATGCACTATGATCTATTGAGGTTCAGCATAGAACTAACCGTGCTATAATGTACCCCCGCCCCCACACTGAAATACTGGGTTGCAGATAGGAGTGAGTTAGTTAGCCTCGTCCCCAGGCCACACCTGTGGCCTGGGGACGAGGTTACTACGTGTAAGCATAGCAAATGAGTGCACAGGGTTGGATTGGAATCCCGAGATATCAGAATGTAAATAATGCAGGCTACCGTTTCTGGTGCCTATCTGGCGGGCTTACATTCACTTTTCATTGGTCAGAGTTGCAGACTTGAACGGCGTTTTACGCGCGAATTTCGGCGCGTACAAAGACCAGAGATGAGCTGCATTTTACTTCAGTACTGAGTTTCTGAATGTGAGTGTTTTGCTGGTGCAGTTTCGCATTGTAACTTTGCATTGTGTGTGGCAACCAAGCTAACATGGGTTGGAGCATGTATTCCGCCTGGTCCGCAGAACACTAGCCTCGCCGACCGCGTGGCCTGGGAACGATCGAGGAGGCTATACAGAAACTAGAGCTGTAGCTAATAATGCTGTATCTCGTGTTATCAGTTTTTATTTACGTGCCTGCTTCTCTCACCCCCGTCCAGTCATTGCAAGACTGCAAGAGTTCCCACGGTCGCCGCCCTACCGAGCACATCCCAGCGACAAGCACAGCTCATCCCTCATCCCAGCCACAACCACAGCCACCATCCTACCGAGCACAGGTCAACACAACAGGAAAATGTGAGAATGTGCATGACTTTAAAGCATGTGTGTATAAAAAAGTAAGTATATACTTCTTAAGTACAGCTACAGGTACTAGGTGCATGGTGCCATGTGTGGCACGTGAGCAATCAACGCGCACTGACTGGTCAGCGAACGCAACGGTGTTAAAAATGCATGTGCTGGGTATACTAATTGCATGTGTACATGTAGGTGCATGTACACTATTGTGCATAATGTGCAGTTATAATACATAGATGATAGATTTTTATGTCCCATGGCCCACCACATATGTTTGACATTGTGCATGAGCGATGCGCAAAATTTAATACGCGACGTATGACAATACTATACTACCGCAGGCAAAATTACCGAAAACTATACGGACAGTTATGCAGGGACGTCCCACAAGGTGTGCATGGTGTTACTATAATAAATGTTTGACATTGTGCATGAGCGATCCGCGCACTAGATCGTGACACGCGGGACGTGACTGACCAGTGCCCGTTCGCAGTAAGATGAGTATTCATCAAACTGGGTGGTATTAAAATTATAGCATTATTATACAGTATAATATGATCTTGGTGAGTGGTCATGAACTGCTATATGGTGTATGTTCTAAGTTGTGTTTCTATTGTCTGTGCACGTGTGTGTGTGTGTGTGTGTGTGTGCATGCTTGTGCATACATACATATGCGGAGTCTCCATGCAACATGATTAGTTGCCTCACTTCCGCTCGGCAATAATACGTACGCCATTACAGTGAATTTCACATCACTTTGAACACTGTTCAGTAGTCATCAGATTGCTGCAGTAATTAATTTTAACTCCCTTTTATCTAATTCTCCTTTCAACTTTTAATGTATCACCTACAATTTTTGGCTGGATAATCATATTCACCCTACTGCTTGATACTGCTTGCATTGTGTTCCAAGAGAGCTGAAATTTGGATATTCTAGTCCTACCCAACCTCTCTCATTGTCATTCAGCATATTGTTAGCCTCGTCCCCAGGCCACACACCCCTGTGGCTATCATAACATACTGCAATCCACTTCCAACAATGGCATCAGTCTAGTTACCTCTTCACTGTCTTCAAACTTGTGGCATGAATGAGGCTTCAGCGATGCTGACAGAGGAGAGCTGCCATGTCTCCAGGTCACCAACAAGCTACACTATGGCTAGAGCTACGAAAGCTGCCACATATCGCCGATTACCTCGCTCACGCTTGCCTCATAATGCTCTGCATTCACCTAGTATTATATTATGCAATCAGATTATAAACATACTGCCAAGAATATTGGTGCGTACAAACGGTGCATCTGCTCTAGTAATAATATTGTCTGGCCGTTGGTGACAGTGGCATGCTATCTGTGTGCATCCTTCATTATCCATAGCCCATCACATAAATAGTGGATGGTCTCCACGCCTACACCCTTGTTGATCCGTGTACTGGAGTAAATGAGTAGGGTGTGTGTGTGTGTGTGTGTGGGTGTGGTGTACATGCAAAGGGAATGAATTCTACAGTCTCAGTTCCAGCTACAGGGTATACCCTTCAGTAAATAGCCTGGGAATGAGACCAGAGGAGCAGGTCCCTGGTATATGGTACGGCAACGAAGGATTGAAATTGAAACCAAGAGTATAACGTACATGTCTTCTGTTGAGAGTTTAGTGATCCCAATGCACAGAGCATGTTCCTTGCCTTCTGCCATTATTGCCTGCAACTCAGTCAAGGCAGATCCGAGTAATAAGGCTTACAAATGTTCATTTGATAGCAGAGAATACTGCTACTCCGTGTATATAGTATTGGTCGCTAGTACACGTACATGTACATGTACATACACAGATAATGGTCAAGAAGGTTGCCTGGAGTAATTTAAGGCTTGATGAAGGGTTCCTACGTTTTCAAGAAGGGTTCTGTAGTATCTGTACCATTCAAAAGAGGCATGCAGACCACCCTCAGTCCCTGACCACTATAAATTCACTAGTCTTATCCCCAGCTCCCAAATTTAGGTTTCTGCTATGTAACCAACTAGTGGTAGGATACGACTATAGTGTTCTCTGAGACCGGTGTGTCCATCTTGGCTCCCGGGGAGGTCAGCCCCGGACACATGATGTTAGCTCCACTCAAGATGAACTTAATGGCACCCTTGTCCACCTGCAACCGTGGCAGGAGGGTTGGATCTGGAGGGAGGGAGAGAGGGAGGGAGAGAGAGAGAGAGGGAGGGAGGGAGGGAGGGAGGGAGGAAAGGAAGGGAGAGAGGGAGGGAGAGAGAGAGGGAGGGAGGGAGGGAGGGAGGAAAGGAGGGGAGAGAGGGAGGGAGAGAGAGAGAGAGGAAGGGAGGGAGGGAGGAAAGGAGGGGAGAGAGAGCGAAAGGTACATAATATTCCTCTTCCTTAATTGTGTGAAAATTTCCTAATTTTCATGCTGCGAGAGAACTAGGAAATGAGGCTATGTGTATGACTGCTAGTAGAAAACTCACACTTGTGAAGTAATCTTAGAGTTGGGATGTAGGGACCATCTCTTTGCTTGAAGAAGAGCAGCTTATTCTTCACAACCACCATCTCGATATGCTCATGGCTGGAAGGGAAAATGCATGGTGTGCAGATTACAGGAGCTTAGCCTCGCAAGTACAGTATTACACTCATATCTTAGCCTCGTACCCAGGCCTTCTCACTCCATGGTGTTCAAAGAGTTAGTAAGTACAGTTTCTTAACTTCATCAGTTTCGCTGTACGCAGCCTGAGCTGCTATCTAAATTCGATACTCAAAGCGATGACGTTTAAGGCTCAAGTCGACAAGAAGGATGCCTAAGGATGCTACTACAGTAGCTACATAGGTAAGTGTTGTTTAACCAGCTAGGGGTGTAGTCAGTATGTAATCATCAGATAGTAGTTGCTAACGTAGTCATGTGAGGATCACGTTTTCCCCAAGACTCTCGGGTCACGTGAAGACATTTTGGTGAAACTGAGTATTGCAATGAAGTATAGGAATCAGACCCACCATTTCATGATGTTGACAGGTTCTTTCTTGGGTATGATACCGTCGATGTACTCCGCAAGGGGCGGGTACTGCTCAACCAGCCTGGCTTTTATTCCCCTCACAACAGATGACTTGGCCTGGTTGAAGCCAGAGACATCCTCCGAGGGGTTAAATCTAAATTAGGGTTTAAGCACACAATGACAATCTGTAACTATTGTCCATGTGATTTGATGGAATGTTTTCAAGCAGAGGTGGATGGTCAATGCTGACCTATACTTGTTAAGGTCTCACTACAGTAACAAAGTAAATTGCTTTGCTGCATGTAGGTAGTCTCGTGCCCAGTCATTCACCCCCCCCCCTGCAGTAATGCCAATTACTCCTCATACTAGACCTGCAGTTATATCTGCATTTCTCATGTAAACATAGCTTTTGGGCTAGACTGCACTGTGATCGAAATTACCCCGCTCTACCTTACTGCCCAGTATTTGTGAAGATGGGTGTAACCGAGCCTGGAATGAGGCCAAAGAACTTGAGGTTGATGCTAAGAAATTAGTAATTCAGTGACAGCTAATGTTCCAGTTTCTTACTAGTCTCATTCCCACAGACTTGGAGCACCATGTCAGTCAGTAATCTTGTGCAGCAGCCGTATTAAATATGGCTGGTGCACGAGACTTGTCAGTCAGTATCATTCCCAGGCAGTCTGATAGCTATGCCCCGAGTTCCACTAAATAAATTATAGCCTCGTTTCCAAGCACAGAGTGCCTGGAAACAAATTTAATCCATAGGAGTATACTCTGAATCTTGCAGACAAACTCAAAATGCCATGCATGCAGATGAATTTAATAATATTGCAGCTTGCCACCCTCATAATGATAGACTAAACCTACAGTTATGCCATTGTAAGACATACAGTCACGGGCCAGCTGGAGCAACAAACTAAAACTCACTTTTTGAACATGACGATGGTGCTTAACAGCTTCAGAGTCCTGCACACTCACACCAACACCAGAGAGCACACACACACACACACACGTGCAGAGGCTGTAAAGGGTTAAACCTTTGCTATCACGTGCGACCATACGTTCTAGCTCCCCCCCCCCCGGCCCCCGGCGAAGCATTTAATATGACTGCGGAAGCAATGCAGAAAACTAGAGCTCATCAAACCCACCACAAGGGCTTTAATATACTGCAAGCAAGTGTACATTTGCCCAGTCATCCTTTTTGACTGTGTATAAAACAGTCCTGCCTGTATTACCTTGTAGTCTCCTCTGAGCGATTATCTATTCCTGCTAAGACTCAACAACTTCAGAATGACTGTGAATCAAGACACTATACATGTAGCTACTGAGCTGGATAAATAATTTTTATATATTTAAAAACACGCATACACACACACACTAACAGTGAATGATTTTAGTCCTGCACACTGCACATTACACACAACAAATGAACTACAGCTGTAAAGCCTGAGGCCTGTGAATCTGTGGAACATTTTCATAGAGTGAAGTACAAAAATGATTAATTCACAATCAAGTGATAGCTAGAATGGGCAGGGCTTGTTATCCCGCTCCCGCCACGCACGCTCTCGCTGACTCTGTGTTCCAATGGAAGGCCGCATGGCAAATGAGGAGGTAGCACATGGCGGTGAACGTGGTGACCAGCATCATCGGGAAGCCAATTCTGTCGGCAGACAGAAGGCAACAGTTGGATAGGATAGCTTCATTCCCTGGTTAGCTACACTTGTACTACACATTGGAAAAACAATGCTGGGTGCACATTGCTTCCAATGTGCAAAATAAGTTAGAAAATATGAGAAGTATACTCACTTGAAGAAGTTTTTGAATGATATTGGGTAGCCGTTCTGTTCTGCAATGCCAGCACACACAACGTTGGCTGAGGCTCCAATTAGAGTACCATTCCCTATATGGGAGCAGTGGAAGAGCTTGGCCACACAAAAGTGGATGCTCTAATTATAGGCATAACAGTTAGGAAAATGGTAGTGTATGTCCTTACTAGTTAAGGAATTTATTTATAGCTTGTGCATAGTATCAAAGTTGCTGACCTCCAAGACATGCTCCGAAGGCAAGTGCCCACACTAACGGTCTGATGGACACGCACAACTCAGTAGATTGGGCAAGGTCTACTATAACTGGGATCTGGAAGTGAGATAATGATGTAATGATGATATAATGGCAATGATGACGTAACATGACATAATGATGATGCAATTGGCAACATGGGTACCAACTCACAGTAGCTGTCGTGAATGGAATATTATCAATGAAAGAAGACGCAAGAGCAGAGACCCACAGAATTAGGATTATCGCCACTAGCATCTGGTGTTCCTTGGGCACATCCTAAAGAAACACAACCATATCATCACATGTGTGCCACCAGGAGCCCATGAACTCCGCTGTACACATGGACTCCTGGTGCCACACACACAGCAAATAACGACTATAAAATCTCTCGCGGGACAAACCTTGATGATCGATACCACTGTGTCTCCGATGAAGCTTATGAGTCCCAACTCTCCCAAGCCCTGAAAAAAACAAAACAAGAGTCTCAATACACACACTGGTGGCTTTGAGAACAAGGTACACTCCCTATAGCCTCATTCCCAGGCTGGTGGCTTGAGAATGAGGCTATACTTTTCCTAGCTTCACTGTAGCCTCATTCCCAGGCCCCCACTTTATTCGGTTGCACAAAAGTAAAATGCAGAGCCAAAAAAACCGGTGGCCCGGGAACGAGGCTACGCTTCACTGTACATGTACCTCCATGAGTATGAAAAGAGCAGCAAAGAAAAGCAGAGTGCCCCACTCAATCTTGTGCAGGACGGTCTCCAACTCCTGCACGTCTGCCAGGATCATGAGCACCACCGCTCCAAATATGGCAATCCAGCCTAAAAGAGCAACCAAATTATTAGTCTAATTATTCGCCCTCCTATAATTCACTCAGTTAATTTTGTAGAGACTAACTATACCATTCAGTAATTAGGTTCTCATATTACCACCCGCCGACCAGACAAACCAAGAGGTACCTTTGCAGTTGCCAACTGATGAGTCCCACCGCATTAGAAATAAGGGACGAAAGGTACCTCTTGATCGGACGGCGGGTGGTAATATGAGAACCTAATTATTGAATGATACCAGAGCCACCGAGAACTCTGCATTACTAACTATACCCCTTCTCTCTATGCAAACACAAGCACACACACACATGCACACACACACATGTACACACGGACACACACACATACATACACACACACACACACACACACATACACACGCACACACACACATGTACACACGGACACACACACATACGTATACACACACACACACACACACATACACATGCACACACACACACACACACATACGTATACACACACACACACACACATACACACACACACACACACACACACACACATACATACACACGCACACACACACACACCAAACAACAAACATGACCTCACCCAGTTCCAACTCGACCTTCGGGATGGTATTGGAGAGAAAGAAGAGAAGGATGACCACCAACAGGACAGCAGAAGACTTGATCAAAAGGACCCAATTGGTGATGCGATACTTCCGCTCCAACTCGGCCAGATTCTTCTGCCACATGTCCAGGGCCGACTTCATACTGCAGGGAGGTGGCAGTAGATAAACGTCTTCCCGCTACTCTCAGCACGCACTTGAAGAGATACTGCTCATCCCCTAGCCTCGTTTCCCAGCGCTCAGAAAAAACACGTGGCCTGGGAACAAGGCTACTCATTCCCAGGTTGCACTGTCCAGCATTTTTTTACAATGGGCAAGAAATACTGGGTAGGGCAGAGGACGCGTTGGAAGTGGAGAGAAGGAAGGTACATGTACTAATCAGATAGGATTTTTCAGTGGGGGTCGGAAAAAGATGCACGCAGAGCCAGGTCCCCCCTAGGGAGGCATGGTCACCAAGAAATTTACATCCCCTAAGATTGCTTCTGGTGGCTTTTGGGGGCCCAAAAATGATGGAAATGAGCTACTAATTTTATATACTACTGAGAATCAAAAAAATATCAATTTCAAAATTCTGGGAGAGGGGGGGGGGGAGGGGAGGAGGGGAAATCCCAACCCCTTCCCTACATGAAACCCCAGTGATCCAAAAAGTCCCCTCACCTGACGTTGACTTCCTGCGCGAGTTGCTGCCGCACCTCGTTAGCTTTGGCCCTGAGGGCATCCCTGATGGCTCTCTCCTCTAACGAGACGATGGGCAGACGTCGGGCCGTGCGCTCCCAGATGGCAATCTCTCTCTTCAGCTCAGAGATGTGAGGCGGGTCCTTGTTCTTGATCCGGATGTACTTGAAGTAGTTGATGATGCTGAGCAGGAGGTAGGCCACCACGGTACAGAATATGATCCCCAGGAAGAGGTGGAGGGTGAACTCGGGGAAGTCGATGTTCTGAAAGCAGGAAAGAAGTCAATGTCGTGCATGATACATGTACTTTTTAAAAAAAATTCACTCAGGAGCGTGCTTTGCTTTCAGGCAATTGGATAAAGAGTGTGTCCTAATTAATTAACCAGTGAAGCCCATAAAGTATTATTAGATTGCAAAATTTAAACGCAGGTGGGTATTTGTATTGGTAATAGCATGAGACGCTGCGGTATGTATTTGCATAACGGTGAACAAGTTATTTGCACACGCCCACCTCATTTCACTCAGGATAATAGACCCTTTTCTGCTATGATGCAATTGGGGGAAAAGTAGGCACTAAAATGGACAAAATACATGAAGACATGCATGTTTTTGTGCTTTCATGTAATTACATACACTAAAGCACAAAAACATGCATGTTTTCATGTATTTTCTCCATTTACCACCTACTTTGTCCCTCCTTACTCGGGACAAAAGCTGGGGTGAAGGCCTGGGAACGAGGTTAGCAAAGAGTAGTCAGGACTTCAGATAGATTACAGTAAAACGTATACATGCATGCAGAAGAATAAAGCAGGGGCTTACATATTGCCTAATGAGATTACTGGAGATAATAATGACGTTGGGAGGGTCCCCAATGGCTGTTGCTGTGCCTCCGATGTTGGAGAAGACCACTTCGGCAATGAGCACTGGACGGGGGTCAAGGTTCAGCACCTGACAAAGCCTGCATAAAGAGTTGGAAGTGGAGAGAAAGAGCTGCGAATAAAAACTGTGAGGGGAGACCTGGGTATGAGGTTCACGTGCACGCAAGCGCTACATGACTGGTAGCTGTATCAGCCGACACTATTTAAAATGTGTTGTAGATTTATTCAGATCTCTAACTCTTCATGCGGCACAAGTCAAAACCGGCAGCCACGTCTCTGGCCAGAGGCACCAATATCGTATGTGACGTAAATCTCGAGATTGCATTCTTAAGCGTGCAGCCTACACAGCAAAATTACCTGCCTTGCGCTAAGGCGCTCGACAATTATATCAGCACCCACTCACCGAATAGATACTGGTGTGAGGAGCAGGATGGTTGTGACATTGTCCTATAGTGAAAGAAAGGAGCATAACTCCATCATCGAGATGAAATCACACTGTAGCCCCCCGGTGGTCATACTAGATGTGATGAGTAGGGCAGAGGGGTGAATTTTGCATGGGTGAGCCAGGACAGCTGCAGTTCTCAGGCAGTGAGGGAAGGCAGTAAATCTACACTTCTTGTGACTAATCTTCGGAGCCTGTTTGTACCACAGACTAAGTACGGAAGTGAATGGGAAAGCCTTCTGAGTACACACAGTTGATAAAACAACCATAATACAATATTATTGCTACTACAAGTCTACAGGTGCTGTAAGTCATATGATCAAAAACTGTATTACTAGTACTGCAAGTCACGTGTTAATTTCCCAAAGCAAGAGTGCCACGCAGAGTTGTCAACTGAGTAGAAACAAGGCTTGGGCTGCTACGTATACCACCGTCTGTTATTTTTGGCATTGTTACAGGTATTATATAATATGTAGTTGTAACATCGCAATAAAATTACGATACACGTACTAGCAGTATAGCTTTGTACTGTGGTGATAATTACATAACAGTGCAGACTCCTAGCCCATATATCCCAGAGATACAAAGGCAGAAAGGAGGGGCCATCAAGCTATGGACTACCGTAGCTTGATAGGCTTCCCTGTGACCACTTATTCCGCAGAACTCACCAGAAATGCTGACACAATAGCCGAGAAGAAACAGAGAATGGTTATCAGTGGCCACACCTTTCCCTTTGCCAGTTTATAGGCCTGCACGTGGGTGAAGAAATAAACCACAGTACACGTATAGAGACCACTTCAACTGCATATTCTATTTCCTCAAAGAAATACTAATTACATGTATGCTGCAGTGATTGGTCTAGAATTGGCTGTCTGGCCCAGGATTTCAATGAAAACACATAATACGTACATGTACAATTCTTGAACAGCTACCGAGTGCAAACTTTGTGTAAAGTGTAGACCGAATTATAATTCAGCTATGCAGTGGGAGTTAAATGGTATCGATCGCTTTAAAACAAAGCACAGCAGGCCCCTGTCAAGTTAAAGTGGCCTGAATCTAGTATGCAAAACAACAATAACAACAACAACAACAATAACAACAACAAACAACAACAACCTTGACTGCAGAATAGTCAAAGAATCCGGTCTGAGAGAAGATGGCTACCAGTGCCATCTAGAGAAAGGTTGGAAGATGAAGGTTGGTAAAGAACAAAGCTAGAGAAGTATAGAATCTCACCATCCCGAACAGGAGGGAAATGGTGTCCAGATCGATCCATTCTACTACGGCTTCCAAAGTGGGTCGCTGGGAGGAAGAAATGGAACCAAACTAAGTCACGTGCAGTCTGGGACTGGCATGGCTGCATTTGAAGCACAACCTTATTTAACATCGACAGAACTGCTAGGGTGCATGTGCTTCCAATCATTGCGGCCAATGTACGATGAATGATCTGTGTGTGTGTGTGTGTGTGTGTATGTGTATGTGTGTGCATGTGTGGGTGTGTGTATGTATGTGTGTGTGTGTGTGTATGTGTGTACATGTGTGGGTGTGTGTATGTATGTGTGTGTGCATGTGTGTGTGTATGTATGTGTGTGTGTGCAGGTTTATCATTCCTTAATTCTCAAGTCCAGCAGTAACTGAGGGTGGCTCCAATCAGAATGATACCATTTACTTTGTGGGGGCAAGGAAGGAACTTACGTCAAAAGCGATGAAGACGTACACCATCACCAGAATCACAAAAGATATAACAATCTGCAGAATAAAGATCAGCCGATCAGCCTAGGGCCCTAGACAGTAGACCGCTGTAATAGAGTTCAAAAGAATACTGTGGTACACTGACTTTAATAATACATATACCCTTATTCACTACTCCATGGTAATAGGTACGCCCTTCTTTGAAACGAGAGAAACAAACAGTTTTGTAATAGAGTAAACATTTTGTAAGAAATTATCATATTATTATCAGCAGACCTGTCCAGTTTTGCTTATGATCTCCCCTCTGATGGAGGCAGTAAAGTCCACCTTCTGGTTGTTCTCTGTCATGAAGTAGATGGAGAGGTTGGTCCTGATGGGAGGGGAGGGGAGGGGAGGGGAGGGGAGGGGAGGGGAAGGACGGGAGGGGAGAGGAAGATGAAGAGAGGAAAGGAATATTATTGGCTCTCATGCTTGTTACAGTACATGGGATGACAGGGTGCTAGATTGTGATGGGTACATCCTGTGGCATTTTTTTTTCTTTCCAAAGTGCCTTAATTGTTAATTGTAAATGAATTAGATTATGCTGTTGGTCAAAGATAGTATTTCAAAGTGTGTACATGTTGTGATCAAAAAAGTCATGTGTTATGATGTGCTGCAATCATAAAATTTTATTGGCTGTTAATATGGCCGGT
Source organism: Phakellia ventilabrum (assembly GCA_963921505.1). NCBI lineage: Eukaryota > Metazoa > Porifera > Demospongiae > Axinellida > Axinellidae > Phakellia > Phakellia ventilabrum. The sequence goes on along the minus strand of OY997385.1, from coordinate 5,983,955 downwards.
GTGGTACGCAGGGGATTGTGGTGTGTGTGGCTGATACTAGCCATGTAACGCTTCGAGGGCTTACATCGCCTCAATCCCTCTCATGATACGGAGGGTTAGGGATTTTATGCATCACCACAGGCTTACTTGTTGTTAGAGTCAACCTTAAGTTGTCTTGTGATGGTAGGGCTACTTTTTGAGTGACGAGTTTGGAGGTTATCCTTGAGGTCCAGTTCCACTGATTCACACCACTAGATGTAGGAAGGGAAGAAGGAAGGGAGGAAGGGAGGGAGGAAGGGAGGGAGGAAGGAGGAATGGAGGGAGGAAGAGAGGGAGAGAGAGTATGGAAGAAGGAGCACAAAGAAAGAGGGATGGAGGGAGGGAGGGATGGAGGGAGGAAGAGAGAGTAGGGAAGAAGGGAGGGAGGGAGGGAGAGAAGCAATTTTAGATGCTCCCAATATACTACATCTCATTCCCAGGCCTCCCTGCCGGAGTACGTTACTCGCTTTACTGTAATACACATGGTGGGGACAGTGGGGACAGCTGGGGGCAGTGGGGACAGCTGGGGGCAGTGGGGACAGCTGGGGGCAGTGGGGACAGTGGGGGCAGTGGGGACAGCTGGGGACAGTGGGGACAGCTGGGGGCGAGGCTAAGCAAACCAGTGGGTGCCCAAAACAACAAACTTCATTGCAGTAGACAATCACAGAGACCGACAACAACGTAGCCTTTTTGCATAGTAGTATGCATCTGTGGCAGACTTTAGAGCAAATAGGCCTGAGACAGCACTTTCACAGGAAAGTCCCTCAAAGGATACTCAACTATAGACTGCAACTGCTAGTCACAATTCACAATAGTATGCTATACAGTGCAATCGGCATCACATGACTATGTTTGGGGAGAACCGAATGTCAACATGACTACAGCTGACAGTCACAGCCCACCTCAGTGTCTGGGCAGGTCTCGTTTGATGGGTTGTAGTAGTGAGTGCAGAGGAACACATATTGGCTGCAGGGAACACTTCCATTGATGCCATTGCTTGCATTACCGACACCGTCTTGATGATAGGACTTGTCTACAGGGGGCAAAGACAGATTATTGATACAGGAAAATGGTCAATGTCTCCCATTTAAAAGTCAGTGATTGTAAGGTCCCATGTATATCCATGCCGTGTTATACGTAGTTCCTTTGTTCTGTCTAATCTACATGTAGTGACTGTAAATAGGTGTACTATGTTTAGTATGTCGTTTGTCTCCTAAGTATTATTAAGAGCTACAATTTACAAGAACAGGATGCCATGAATACTTCCCTACCTTGGAAGGGTCCCTTCAACTCAGCAGTAATAAACTTCCAGTCCTTGACTTCGTGAGCAGTGTAGGGTTTTGCTAGAGCAGCGTTAAGGAGCTGAACAGTGAATGACTTGTGCAGACAAGCAAAAACTCTTTAGTCTTGCACAATAAATATCTAAGCATGCAGACTGCATATCCAGTGGCACTCCCTAGCAATTTTTCGGCCGTTTTTACGCCACAAGCTGGAGAGCAGAGCCCGGGGATGCCATCTTGCCAATTTATAGATTGTTCCCAGTGGGCTAGGAATGAGGCCAACTTGCAACAGTACATATTGAGTTCATTAAAAAGCAAGAGAAGCAACACATACAATGAAACTTCCACCCTCCATAAAGGTCACATGGTAGGATACCAATATTCATAACATATAGCTAACCTCTATAGACTCACCCCACAAAGCCCTACGCGAAGCACCTGCCAAAGGCAGTGCTCTCACCAAACAATGACTGCAGGGAAGGCAATGCCTCATCCCAACCTTGATCATTTAGGTACTTTTTGGGGATTTACATCCCTACATTTTGTGTACTTGGATCCGTGTACTACAGCCACCTCTATATTGCAACCACGTGTATTTAGGCTGATCACCACTACACAGAGGGCTTCACCTTAGTTTGCACCATTCCATGCTTTGAGATCAAAGCCTGACGGGTTACTCTATTCAAGTATGTATTGATGAGAATGCATTTAAAGGCTTTCTTCTTCTAAGTATCTTAGTCCATTCACTTTATGCTACGTACAAGTAATCAACCCCAATCAAAATTCCATGGAATATACGACCATTGGAAAGCAGTGACAGCCACTTATGCACATCAGCTGAGAACAAGCGGTTGTTATGACATCCAGTACAGTGTTCAAAGCAACCATTTGAATAATACAGCTGCAACAGATGACACACGGATATGTACATGTATATGACCTGTTGAAGGATACCCTCTGCTTCGTGGTCGTGTATACTGACTAGGAAGAAGTCTTTCTCATGCTCCTCATTGACGGCAAATAGTGCCTGACAGTATGTGCGAAAACGAAGGAAGAGTGGAATAAACGAAACAACTCTAGACCAGTAAGCGATGGCTGCATAGTAGTCTTACGCAAACTTACCACACTAATGGTAATGAGTAGTGCCAACAGTAGAATTCGAATCCGATTGTACCTGCATAACAGAAGATAAAGCAAAAATATCCAAGGATTGATACCCTAACCTCAGTTAAAGCTATCAAACACACCACTTTGCAATCCGTGCTTTTCTCTCTTGTTTCGGTGATAAAGATGTGAGTGACTCATACCCACTACTGGGGGAATCGGTCGCCCCCCCTTTCTCCAGGTCCTCCTCTCCCTCGATTTCCCCTGATTGGAGGGCGGAGTCAGCCAGTAGGGGAGTGGTCTCCTTCTCGTCTGACCTCACTTTCTCTTGGTACCGTAAGCTTGCAGCGAGGTGGGCACGCACACTGGGCAGGCTTTCGTCCTGAGAGATACAAATTGATCACAAAATCCCTCACCAACTGGGGCTAAATTACCAGGCATGGAATATCATTTGTCTATACCAAGCACAGAGATATGGAACCAACTCGTTATAAAGTCAAGGTGGCGCGTTCGGTTACAGCCTGGGGTCGGAACGTGGCCTCCCCAATAATCGGGTCGCGTGTTTGAGGCGCACGCGTGCAATCTGATTCTTGGCTTTCTAAGCCTATATATAGCCAATATGTCGGTAACTTTCCTTCGGGAACTCCGAAACTAAAAGGAGTTCTACAGCTCTTGGGCATATTGGCAAGAGTGCTCCAATTATACACAAGGCTGGCACCATTCTGTTCCCATAATTTTATAGGAACTCAATCTCCTTTCAAGCAAAATGTTGTAAAATAATGAAGCCCTGCAATTGTTTCATATTATACTAGGTCACTCAACCCAAATTATGCGTGTATTTAAGCTAGGCCGTTTTATTCAAATACCATTCAGTTCTTGATCTAAGGCTATAGCTCCTACCTCTGAAAAGCAGCCTTTTGATCCTTCCATGCTGTACTCGAAGTTTCTCGCTGCAATCTCGGAGTCCGAGCGAAAGCCTGACCTGACATCATATCTGGGTCTGTCGCGCCATCGCCTTCCCGACGGCCTTGACCGCGGATGTTGGCTCTTTCCTCGATACTCCACAAGCTGCACTGAGTCTGATTCGTTTCCAGACATAGCGCATGGAGTCTTGGAGAGCTGGTGACCTATCAGACCGGCTGTCCTTGCTTCTTTGTATACATGAAATTATGTCACATGCTACATGTAAACATTATTTATGGCTTCATTACATCATCCTTTTGTATAACCTTTAACCTCTGTCGCACCGTTATTCACTTTCTAATTATACGGCATTTAAGGTACACGAAAATATTTCGCCACGTCAACTTTGTGTACGCAAGAAGTAGGGGACGAATTCTGATTGCTGTCACTAGCTCTCATGCTGGAGTCATGCGACTCTTAAGGATGATATAATCTCAGTTGAGCCATAAAGGATTGCTGGAGTCAAGAACGCTGTGCAGTGCTGCTCCGGTCTCCGCGGTAAACTGCTGTAGCTATATACTCTAATGTGCTACTGAAGTGATGAGATGATCATGGACGTTTACAATTAGTAGGCCAAAAGAAGGCTGAGTTTGCAAAAACAAACGATCATGGGGCAGGCAGCTTCTTGCAGGTCCAGCCACTGCCGAAGCAGGCATCGTCAGCGAGAGAAGCGCTCTCTGCTGAACAGCTTCCCCGACTTGACCCACCTCCCTCCCGAACTGGCTGTACAGGTCCTCTCTCACCTGGACGCTACCGACCTCTGTCTGGCTGCCTGTGTCAACGAATACTGGTGTAACCTGGCCAACGTGGAGCCATTGTGGAAGGGGTGCGTTAACTGGAATGTTTTTTTTTCCTGTTACTTATTGTAAACTATGCAGTGTTTCCCCTCTACTTACACGTAGCTAAGGACTCTACTCTTGTGTATTATATATTTGACCCCAAGGACACCGCAGTAATAGGGACAGTGGGAAGTGGTCCCAAGGATATAATATTATGGCCTTTATCCATAGAGAGAAATGCAACAGAACATGTGTTTTGATGTAGAACATGCTTGTTTGCTTGTGATTCATCCAGCACCCGTACCCATAAGGATCTATAATTGTAGAGATCCAAGGCTTTACTGTAGTCCTATAAGTCAAGATACTGTCAACAGTGTATGGTATGTACTATGGTGACTACATCTTCTGGTTCCAGTACTTGCGAAGCCTGGACGTGTGTGGAGAGTGTTTAGAATAGTCATTTCCAAGCTCACAACCGCCATCGCTATGCATGGAAGGGGCATGATTGTTACATATGTCGCCTGCATATCACAAGAGTGCCCTAGACAAGCAGTGTGAGAGCCATTGACAAGGTTATGGCTATAATGGATAATTGTGATTTCCTTTTTTGTGCATGGTTTAATGAGTCAGTGCTTGAATGGTTTCCAATTCACTCACGTAAACAATAAACAGCTGAAAAACAGTGTTGCATGCCAAGAGCTGGCGGGCTGGGCCAGTCAGCTCGAAAGCAGCGAGTGTCGTGCATTGGTGCATGAAAAGTGAAGCTACCAGGAGCTGGCCTTGTTACCAGGATACATTGAAAAATGGGGTGTGGCCTGGACCTGAGGCTAACAGTACATTATTTTTACAGGTTGTGCTACAATCGGTGGGGAAATGTTTCGGCATATGACACCGACTTTCCAGTGAGTTGAACAAACGTTTTTACCTGGAATAGTGGATACTATGGGCTAGCTGGCGTGTGGTATACAGGAAATGAATAATGCACTTAAAATGATGATTACTAGCATTACCACTGTGTACTGTCAGTGTGATATCGCCACATGTACATTACATCCCATAGCTGCAGCACTCTTACAAGAAGCTGTACATGATCCTGGACAATGGGACACTCACCTTCACTGGAGATCCTCACGAGGTAATAAGCTGGCCTCGTTCCCAGCCTCCACTCCCGGCTTGTTTTTTGCTAAAACTAACGGCTTTTTTTTACTACATGCGAAAAAGCTGGGAGTGGAGACTCGGAACGAGGACTATTAGTATGGGTAATGGAATAAGTGCATGAGCTTAAGCAAGGTAATTGCACAATTATTGTTAGTTTTATCTATTCCAAAATCACACTAAAATCCATGTTTTTGTTTTTTTGCTTTCCAAATCTTCAGCTAGTCGGCCAGTGAGACTGAGTCTGTCAGCCTGTGAGCCTCTGGTGTGGCATATAGGCTCATTGTTGAAAATCTCAGTCATTGACTACCTTACTGTCTAGCTGTAGTCTTGTTCACGCCACCCCCCCCCCCCCCCCCCGGCAAAAGAATGACTGGTGTCCTAAATGAAATGTCTTGTCACAGACACCTTTCCGCTTGGGAATTCCGAAGCTCCAATCAGATTGCAGCTTTAGTCCTTTATAATGGTGCTATGGGGTTAGCTCGATAAATCTTCAATATTATCAGTCAATTCAATAAATTTAGAATGCAAATTTATACTATACCGTATATACAGTGACCAATCACATATGAGATTTATTATCAGCAAATATGGAGTCTGTGACGAGAAATTTCATTTAGAACACCAGACGTTCTTTTGCCGGGGCGTCAACATCTGGGCACGAGACTAATCTAACTCTTGGCATTGGAAACGTCACCCCAGCTGAACTAGGCCAAGCCCCAGCATCAAACCAGTGATCTTGTTAACACTGTCTTCTTTTTCTCTTTAGGGCATTTCATACCTCGTTAGCATGGAGGTTCTGATTAGTAGCCCCGAGGCCATCGCACTGTTCATACACAACACTAGTGCATTAGACTGGCATAGCCTGAGGCGATTCTTGCAGGACAGGTACGTTGGTAGCTTGAACATGACAAATTTGGGATAGCTGCACCAGATTGATTGTTAACTCTGCTGATCACCTTTGACCTCATCTCCTCAGACCCGACGTGTTGGACTGCCTAATCCAGCTACATGACTACACAAATATGTTCCTTCCGGACTCTCTGCGCAGGTTTTTCTCGCTCATTCCAGCACCAAACGAGAGAGGCCAGTTTCTGGAGACCCTGCTTGACAAGTTCTCTGATAGATATCTGGAGTGCAACCACCAGGTTGCCATGGCGAAAGGTATTATTTACTGCAAAGAAGTGGTGAGAGCCAGGGTCTTATTCCTCGAATAATAAGGACACTAATCCATTATGGACATGCCGTTGCATGAACTAACAGGGAGACTGGTCCATAGGTCAATCTGGTGTGTGCTCCACAGTGACCCATTTCCCTGTTTGTTACTTCTCATCATAGTATCATACACGCACACATATCGTACTTAGAGTCCTTGAATAATAGGGACTAGCCTCATCCCCAGGCTCTCTAACTGGTACTTTTTCTCACGTGATTTAACTTACATAATTGCACGTAGGCAGGACCACTTGAAAGACTGTTGCACTTCTCTACCTTTTGCAGGTGACAGTGTTTTAGCGTTCAGTCTGTGGTACAGACGGGCTCCAAACAGTAGCTATAAGAAGTGTCAATTCACTGCTTTCTTTTGTTGTCTAAGAACTGCAGCTGTCCTCGCCCACACTATTCTCATAGTCCTTAAGGAGCAACAACAGTCCTCTCACATACTACACACATACACACACACACACACACACACACTTGCCCGCACAGACACTGTGTTTGTTGTCTGTTACTCACTGATTCTCCTCAGTGTCGATCTCACAAGCCCTCACGTCAAGAACAAGATGTCCAAAAGAGAATTCATTAGGAATTTGCGGCGGGCCACTGCAGGAGTTAGCGATGAGCTCTTGGGACACATGTATGATAACATCTACCTCACTGGGCACGTCGCTACCAACTACAAGTGAGTTTTTTTTTTGGATCAGATTTTTTTATATTGGTACCGTTTCGGAAATGTGTTTTGTTTGGTCTTGTCGTGGAGGATTTCTGTGTTTCTGTTCGTTGTTGTTTTTGTTTTTTAATGCGATCTAATCGATAATTGTGTACCCCTGCATTAGCGTAGCTGCATGCATGTACAATGGTTGTACTGAATGTGAATCTGTAGTATCAATCATTCAAATCGTTTACTAAATCACGTCATGCCATAATTTTGCTATACGTGCATTTTGGTGCGCCTCGGTGCCCGAGTAGCCTCCAGTTCTTGTCCTTTGGATTCCACTTGGTAGCTGTCATGGCTACCATAATGGCAGTATATAGACTAGCTCTAAGAGAATTATATTTTGCACCTGCCAGCTTTTTTTGTATAGCGGAACAATCATTTAGAAGTTAAATAGGAAATCTAAGAATTACTTGCAGGGCGTAGGCGATCTGGGTACAAAATTAATGTTTAAATGAGTTAGGAAGACATAGGGGTAAAAACAGTGACAGGCAGTTTAAGTTATGTTTAAAACTAGTTAGGATTATAGGTGCGTCTATATGGGTGTGTGGTCAATGGCGTAAGCACTATGGCAACAACATGTGAATTTACTTCATTAATCAACAGGTATGAAATATGCATTCCATGAAAGTAACAAAAGTTAAGCTATTGGTGCATGTGTTTACAGTACACTGTATTTACCAACAGGCAAAAACAAAAAAAACCATTAACTTCTAGTAAGAAATTCTTCTGCCTCTCTCAGAAGCTCCTGCATGTCCTGGTACGCTGCCATTTTGCATGCCTCCTCCACTGGCAGCCACCGAAATGCCTGGTGCTCCTCGGACAGTTTCACAGGGGCGGAGGGGTCCTTCACCTCTGCCAACCAGTAAATGACCGTCTTTGGCTTCCCTTTCACCTCGTACTGCAGCACTTTCTTGAAGTCCTTTACTAGCTGGAGGGCATCTGGCTTCAGTGACGCTTCTTCCTCCGTTTCCCTGCAATATGTCAATACAAACAATGGAAGGTTGATGATCTCATAGGGCCTATTTGGAACTGCCTACATTAATAGCTAAATTAGGGCTAGGACTAGCTGTATGTTGCCGTGTTACGCCCCTGCAGCATTTCTGGAAATATTTCCGGAAATAATCCCGTGCCCTGGCCCCAAACTAGCCCCAAAATTTGCGTGGTATGCTACATGGCCGGCCCAGGCCACACTGGGGGTGGGGGAAGGCTACATATTAAATGTATGCACGCTCTCTGAGAGTCCCCTCCCCTTAGTTGTTTGGGGAGGGGTGGGTGGAGGGCAGATAAGTGACCTAAATACCGAAGAATTTTTTTCTTAAACTCCGCTGTAAACATGCCTGTAAGCTGTCTGCAGGTCGTCCTCCCCCGGGTCCACGTGACCCTTAGGCGGGGTCCAGTGGTAGTGGCTGTAGGAGGCCTGGAGCAGGAGATATTCTATCTGTTGCCTCCTCCGGAACACTATAAAGCCAGCAGCGCGCAAAGACATGACAGTTCTTTATTCTAAGGCGGCGTCTAGGTCCTGAACCGCACCCACTAGAGCCCCTCCCCTTCGCGTATCTCTAGTCTCGATCTCGTGCACCAGCCGTATGCTGTTGTGTTAATAAAATCGGTATACAACCCTCCCATGCCAATTACTAAAGTTTTATCAGAAAAACGAAAATAAATCAATATTTATAGGACCATAAGAGAATAATTTTAGGAAAGCTTCGCTATTTCTACTGTAGCATTACCATAGATAATAGAGCACGTAACGGGATTGGAATCGCGTCACGTGCGCCCATTGCCCTCAATAGTGAGGCGCGCGGACACTCCGTGTTGCGGTATTTTTGGTGTTAAAGCGTTAAAGCGTTGACTGACGAGAGAGATTGACGAGAGAGAAAGAGCAAGAAGAGAGAGGACTGTCTACTGTAGTTTGAAGAGATACAAGTAGGAAGGTTAGTCCTGGGAGACATTTTAACTTGCTGAAAGCAATACCTGTTGCAGGAGTTAGTTACACGCAATATTTCCGGCATTTGGAACAGTATTTCCGACTATATTTTACTAGCTGCTTTGTATCATAGTTTTTGTGGACCTCCAGTACTTACTCTATGCAGTATTGTAGGGCCTTAAGCGCAGCAAACTGTTAGGGGGCGTCTCCAAACGATTATTGGTCCAAATAACGTCATTGTGACGTTAAGTTTTGACCCCCCCTCCCCCCTTCATAACGTCACACCCAAGGGTGCCTTACAATGACATACTCGTACCTACTGCAGCAATTATTGCACAGAAAGCTTTCCTTGCTGCATAAAAGGATGTCAAGTAGGGTAATTTGTACTTTTCTAGCCATGCTAGCATGGTACATACGTTTTAACTAATGTTAACGTCACGGCCCTGACCCCCTCCCCCCCTTAACGTCACAATGACGTTATCTTCGGCAAAATGGTTTGGAGATGCCCCCTTACATATAGACCAAAGTTGTGTACTAAATGTTTTTTGTTGGGGTAACTACTCTGAAGTTGCACTCTGGGAGGCTAAATGTCCAAACTGAGGTTGTGTGAGGGCGGTTCTTTGTGTACCTGCAGTACCTCTCCTGTGTAGACTGTTGAAGATCTAAGGCCAGCAAATGGTAGCTCTAGCTCCATAGGACTGGATGGGGGGCTTTGTTTGGAGTAGGACTACTGTAGAGACATCCATGAGCGGCATAGTTGCTAGGGTGCTATATGTCCGTCGGTAGTGTCTGCGTGTACATTTAGAGGATATTTAATGTATATCTGTGAAATTTTAACAAGCCTACTATTTATTTATAGGATGGGGAGGAAACATAGATTGACTAATCCCCGGAAGAATGAAGAGTGGAAGAAGTATGCTGCACGGCAACTACTAGTATCGATTCCGTTGTCCACCGTGTCGTTACGTGCTCTATTATCTATGGCATTACTCCAGCCTCCGATATACGATAACCAGCATTGTGTTGTCGACGTCATGGAGACTGGCTACTAGTGACAGAGATCGACGAATTTTCATGGCTTCCATAGCTAGCCAGGATTTGGAACTTTCATCGTAGGCACTCGTAGCTCTAGCCATAGTGTAGCTTGTTGGTGACCTGGAGACGCTCTCCTCTGTCAGCATCGCTGAAACCTCATTCATGCCACAAGTTCGAAGACATACAACTATATACTAATATACATGTGACCACTCACCAAGTTCATGGTATATACATGTACACTGTATATTACTACTGCAATTTTAATACAATTATAATAAAAATACCACACCACTTGATGAGTACTTAGCACGTACCGGCACTGGTCAGTCACGTCCCGCGCGTCACGTTCTTATGCGCGCATCGTTCATGCACAATGTCAAATATTATTTATAACACAATAATACGCCATGCATATGCATGTACACATGCCGTTAGTAACGTTTCTTACAGTATAGTATAGTGAAGTATACCCATTCACATCCATTCGTCGCATAATGTGCGCATCGCTCATGCACATTGTCAAAAATTTATTATGACTCATGCATTTAGTGTATTTAGTCTACCCAGCACATGCATTTTAACACCGTTGCGTTCGCTGACAACATCATCATGAGCAGCGTGTTGGTTGCTCACGTGCCACATATGTACCATGCACCTGTACTTGTACTACTTACCTTTACACACACATGCTTTAAAGTCATACATATTCTGTCTCACATTTTCCTGTTGTGTTGAGCTGTGCTTGGTAGGATGGCGGCTGTGGTTGTGACTGGGATGAGGGATGAGCTGTGCTTGGTAGGATGGTGGCTGTGCTTGTGCGGCGCGGCTGAGCTGGGGCGGCGGCTGTGGAAAATCTTGCTGTCTTGCAATGACTGGATGGGGGTGAGAGAAGCAGGCACATAAAAAAAAATTAGTAACACAAGATACAGCATTATTAGCTGCAGGGCTAGTTTCTGCAGAGCCTCCTCGTTCCCAGGCCACGCAGTTGGCGAGGCTAGTGTTCTGCAGACCAGGCGGAATACATGCTCCAACCTGGTTGCCACACACAATGCAAAGTTACAATGCGAAACTGCAGCAGCAAAACACTCACATTCCGCACAGCCAAGAAACTTAATACTGAAGTAAAAGGCAGCTCCTCTGGTTTTTGTACGCGCCGAAATTCGCGCGCAAAACGCTGTTCAAGTCTGTAACTCTGACCAATGAAAAGTGAATGTAAGCCCGCCAGAAAATTGCCAGCCACTAGCCTGCATTATTTACATTCTGATGTCTCGGGATCCCAATCCAACCCTGCGTTCTGGGTGCACAATAATTATAGTAACTACAGAATGAGGACCTGAAAATGGTAGCTACCTCATTCCCAGGCCTCCACCCCACCAGGCTGTTTGCCCTACCTCCTTAATACTGCGAGATCACAGTGAGATCAGTACATAGTAAATGGTAGCTGCACTGAATGGTCAACCCCCTTGGGAAGAATTGTTCAACTGTACTTGTCCAGGAGGGAAGAAGGCTACTAGGATTTTTTTCTCTTCTCCGCCTCAAGTTGTTTTCTCTATAGAAATGCCACAAATAGTCATCTATCTATCAGTACTAACCCTCGTCTCATTCCCTGATTCTCCACACGCACCCCGTCCAAAAATTTGTAAAGGAAGCAGGTCTGGTAATAAACAAAACACATATCTGTGCGGTTAATTTCTGCGCTTGTGTTGGGATTCCCCACATTACTCTGCTGCGACGCCGACCCTCCTTCCTTCACAAATTTTCCAACGGGGCAGAATTGTTTGACCATCCAGGAGCTATATATAGGCTTCTTTTTTTTTCCGTCTCCAAGTTAAGTTGTTTCTCTTTATAAAATTATAGCAATGGATTGACGTATACTATCCCTCCTGTGGTGTGGCCAGACAGAGGACAGCTACAGGATATCAGGCACAAGAGATCAGGCATTTCATGCATAGGGAACACGTAAGAAACGCCTGTTGGGTACACGTATATATCTTATACTTTTTCTCTACTCTTGCACCAAAAGGAAATGAAGTCCAGTATGAAATTAATCATTCTCATTTACAGTCAGTGACTAAAAAAAATAAATTATGATCAAGGAGTGACCTGTACCACGATACATGGCGACTCCTCGACACCCGGTTTCCTTTGTGAGAAAGTCACTGGCTGAACTCTGAACTCAAATGAAAACTCCAAGTCACTACCGAGTAAATCCAGTCCGATCACTCTGAAACAGCTGGCGTAGGCTCGTCCCAGGTACACGTAGTCCGACTGCCAGCATGAAGCTCTATCGTCCAGGTTCCCAATGATACAGGATGAATAGATGTTGCAGTGCTCCACTGGGTCTACGGTGTTGTCAATCGTGAGCCATTTAAGAGTGAGTGAGAGGGTGTCATTTGTGCACTGGTGGTGTTGGTGGCAGCGATAGCATTGTATGTCTTGGCAGTGTATGTTGGTGATGGTCGAAGGATTGAGGTCTGGGGATACACAGCGGGGGTCTAGAATCTGTGGTGTGTGTGTGTGTGTGTGTATGTGTGTGTGTGTGAACCCTCAATAGCATTAGCCTTGTTCACACAGACAGACACGGGAACGCAAAGCAATCTAAAAACCGGGAATGAGCCTCACCTTCAATTCCCCAATGTCAAGGCCAAACAGTGGCTTATGGTTTCCACTGGTATCAGGGCAGAGTGCGATGCTGACCTCCTCTACACGAGCCTCGGAGAGAGCTTCACACTGCACCAAAAAGTAGCTGAAAGGAGAGGAAGTACAGAGTAAAGCAGTGAAGATGTTAGAAAGGCGAATGAAATGCACCAACTGACAGTGATAGCTTATTAGCATCGTTAGCTTTAGCCTCGTCCCCAGGCCACACCCCTGGGGATGAGGCCACGTTAGCTTACAAGCTCTGCAGAAGTTATGGCAGCTGACTGTTTGCTATGTAAATTCTGAGGATGAAATCTGCAAAATTTCTCATAATTTTTTTACACAAAGCCTAGAATACATTTATCAACAGCTGTAAAATAAGGTCATTCGTCTGTCGTCCTCCAAGACCATGAGTACTATCTTTACCTTACCTAGAGAAAGTTCTACCTATAACGTCAGCTAAAGCAGGAAGCTCATTGTCAGCTTTCGTAAAAGAGGCCACCTCACCTGGTTTTCCACGCTTCTACCTGCTTGCTACTGCCGGTGAAGAGCCGTTGCAGTGCCCTGCCGTGGGGTTCGGGGAGGGGGGCCAGAAGGTGGTGACTGCACCAGGAGGGGAGGGGCACCTCATGTGACCTCGGTAGGCCGTATCCTGGCAACAGCTTCGATGGTTTGGAATTGGCTGTGGATTAATAAGGATGCAGAGACAGTTTGTTTGAAGAGTTTACCATAATTATGGTGACTATTATTGAGGTCACAAATTTAGCGGAATGGGCATACCGGCAGATTTAGCGGATACTAATTTTAGCATCTTTGAAAAACAATTTTTGCAATACCATAAATACGCGCAAAAAGCGGGCGCTGTAAATGGCAGGATGCACTGTTACGCACTCAAATTGCATACTTTTGGTTGCAGCAGTATGGCACTGCATAGACATACATGTGCTTGTTAAAACCAAATACATCTCCAGCAAAATCATTATGATACCTCCAACAACTGTGGTTGAGAGGCTCATTGAGAAGTATGTCAAAGAGAAGAAGGCGGATGGGGAGACAGGTGGGTCCTGGGAGATGACTGAGTGGGGGTGACGTAGCAGCCGCGACACCTGTATGCGCTGAAGCTCAGTAGGTTAAAGAGACGCTCATGATATCAGTGCCGCACTGTATCTTCTTGCTAGCTGCTACTGTAGACTGATCTAAAATGTCATCTTAGTCGGTGGTAAGAACCAAAAGAAGTCCCCATGAGGTTGGCAGAAGACTCACCAGCAGGGGTGGCATTTGGATCCAGGAGGACCACCGTCTTGCTGGATGTCTTCAGCTGCACGTAGTGTCTCACACCACTGGCCGGGTCACCAGAGAAGGTGTACGTCAGGAACAGAGGCTCCCTCAAGCTGACGTCCACTTTGAACAGCCTGTAGTGGGGCAAGCAATTAAATTTCCCCCTCAACATACGAACAGAAGCAACTAGAGATTGAAGCCAATGGCTGGTTGATAGAAGATAGCACACTAGCACTACTTCCTGCCTCCATTCTACCCTTTTTACCAGCCGAACACAGGCGGAGCTTATAAGACTTCCAGTTAGAGGACAAGAGCAAGAGTAACCAGAGATTACACCATCTTGATCACCATGTAATTTATTCTTCCCAGTATCCCATATTAATAATACAAAGCTCTTAACTAGTTAATTTCTCACACCCTAAAATAAAGCCTGCCCTATTAAACCCCCCCTCTCCCAACAGTTAATTCTACCACAAAAGTATTTCTAATGCTGTCATATACAAGACACTCCCAGAGCACATGTACCACACACTCACATCCACTGCCTACCGTTGTTTTTAACCCACTTGAGTATTCACTGACTACAGGTAGCTTTGTGGTAAATTTGTGTTTGGAGACTTCATGAATAAATACCGCTCACCTGATCACAGCAAGCTTGGCCGACCCACCCTTCCGGAACCTTCCCTGTAGCTTCAGTGATGCTCCATTGTTGTAGGCAGATGTGGTATTCACCGTTACACCGTTCACATTGATAGCACGCTGCATAGCAAGAAGGGATTGTCACTGAGCTTACAAAACGGAATGCCCGACTGACTTGCAGGGTGCAGTCATGTGATGCAATCTCCTAGCAACAATCCAATCAGGGCACATTCTCTTACTCCCCCACTTTTGATGCTAGTGTCTATGATGGTTGTATTGTATTCAATTTTACAAGGTACTCAAAGCACCATCAAAGAAAGGCAACACCGCCAACAGTTGACTAGCCTCGTTCCCGGGCTCCACTCCACACACGCTGTGCAACAAAAGCTGGGGAGTGGAACATGGGAATGGGGGTAGTTGACTTCACCACCACTCCGGCAACATCGTCATGGAAGTTACCACTGGCCGAGCAAAAGTATGGGAACATGCAGATACACATGTAGCTAGTACCTGTGGGTCGAAGTCTGTTGGGTTTCCAGTGAAGCTAGGCTGGAGGTCCTGGGCACTCAGGTTTGTCCACGACCCCGCATAAACAACCTAAATTAGAAAAACCACAATAGTTTGTAAAGTTTCATACCCAGACTTCCTACCCACTTGAGTCTCATACCCAGACCCCCTACCCACTTGAGTCTCATACCCAGACCCTCTACATTCCCAAAACAATGTTTCTAGCCTCTGAAGGGGGCAGTGAGTCCGAGTCTGAAACCAGGAACAGAAGCTGGGTTGGGGTTATAGCTACTTTCGAAACATTAGCTAACCTTTCCATCAATGGCTATCACATCCCCACACCCTCTTCCAAAGGAGGAGACGAGGGGGAGGGGGAGGGGGACGGAGGGGGGGCAGTAGGGAGAGAGGAGGGTCCAGAACCTGTGGTGTAAGTAACAGGTGGGGGTCAAGGGAGTGTACGTACATACATATACACATACAGCACACACACACACACACTTGTCTTCATTTTGGAAGAAGTTTGCCTTGTCTTGGGTCTCAAACACCCAGCCAGGGGCAAAGACAGCAGCAGAGAGACCCTGGCGACTGATCACCTGCAGAGCCTGTGGCGGAGAAGGGACAAGTCGTTATCGAGAAGAAAGATCAAAGCCGAGTGCACGCACAAACACACCTTGTCAGAGTTGTACCCACCCCCTCCGAAGCACCCTCTGCCAAAGACGTCGATCCCCACGTACACCTCTCCCTTCCTCCCCCCGGCTAGCTCTCGGCTGGCCCCCAGCCCTCCCCCATTCCAGTTGTAGTTCAAGAAGATCCCATCACACAGATCAAAGAAGGGCCTGTAGGTAGAGAATTCTCCTCAAACATCACCCCACCCATAAGAGACTTGTAACCTGGTGCTGGGTGATGTTAGAGAAGTATGATCGCAAAATATCAACTCATTCCCACAAGCGAGCAAAGCAAATTTGCTCGCTTCACTCGCTCGTGCAGGGAAGGCCTGGGAATGAGGTTAACATTTCTAAATATTGCCACACATTGGTTAGCAATAATAATGGGGATAGTAATGACAATATATAACGCTTATCTGACCATAGCTGTATCAGATTTACTTGTTTCGCTCGTTCAACTGGTTTTGCCACTTCAGCTCCCCAGTCACAGTCACACTGTCGTACCAGATGACCTTTGACCCGGGGCATGCCTCGTGCATCCCAGTCGTCAGGAGAGAGAGAAACATGTAGAGGTTGGCTACACAGTTGGGCTGGAGGAGCATAGGGAGGCAGTTATCCATTGTGATATCATGGCCCCCCCCCCCCCCGGGGTAGAATTAGAAGTAGGCATTAGAACTACAAGAGAACACGTGCTTTGATGTAATTAATGTTTGTGTATGAAAACATAAGAACATGTCTGTTTGCTTGTACTCCTGGTCTTTTAGTCTACATTGTAGGCCCACATTCTACAATGTAGACTGAGCAAGTGTTCGTTTCCAGTACAGTATAGGATGGCGACAGATAGCAGATCATGTGATTGGTGTTTGTCAAATGAAGATGTACCGAAGTACGTGCGAACTATGAACTTAGCAAGCTTTGTACCCAGGCTTTCTTCGCCCAGATTTTATCTCGCAGCTGCCATGGCTGCAAGATAAAAATCTGGGTGAGGAAAGCCTGCATGGGTATATAAGGCTACTTATAGTGACAATTACAAGAAATGGGCTAGTTCACTTCAGTCACACGACTGGTCACCATTGCGGTTTATAATAGCCGATATTACTTCCTGCCATGCACCCACACACAGTACTACAATTCCCCCAAAACCGTACATGGATGGGGTTCTCAATGTTGACCAGCCAGCCATCGAAGCGATAGTACTGAGCCACTGCCACCAACTGCTGAGAGAACTGCATCAGTGTCACCTCACTGGAGAACAGCTGGTGACACAGTTTGGCCCCCTCTTGCCACTCTAGATGGAGGGAAGGAAGAGAGGGAGGGAGGGAGGGAGGGAGGGAGGAAGGGAGGGAGGGAGGGAGGAAGGGAGGGAAGGAGGGGGAGGGAGGGAGGGAGGGAAGAAAGGAGGGAAGGAGGGAGGTGAGGGCAAGGGTCTGACTAGAGGGAGTCTAGCAACCAGCACACCTGTTATGATGGTTCCCATGGAGAGTGTCCCATTACGATGTGCTGCGTTGGTCCAAGTGGGAGGAGGGAGGGTGACAAAGTGATGACTGAAGTAGATGAAGGCACTAATGTGCTGCCAGTGGTAGAGGTAGTAGTCCTCAGTGTCCCTAACACGGGGAGAGGGAAGGGGGAGACGGAGGAGGAGATGGGGAGAGGGAAAGGGGGAGACGGAGGAGGAGATGGGGAGAGGGAGGAGGAGATGGGGAGAGGGAAAGGGGGAGACGGAGGAGGAGATGGGGAGAGGTAAAGGGTGAGACAGAGGAGATGGGGAGAGGGAAAGGGGGAGACGGAGGAGGAGATGGGGAGAGGTAAAGGGTGAGACAGAGGAGATGGGGAGAGGGGCATAGCAAAGATTAACATCAGCGCACTACTTACAAGTGACCCTGCACAAAGCGATCCTTCTTGTAGCCTCCCATCATGTCGTGACAGACGATCAGCTTTGGAGCGGTAGGATCATCCAGGAGACCACCACCACCGTTGTCCTCTTTCAATGGGACTACAGGGACACAAAAATCATCTGCCCCCGGGCTCCAGGAGAGAACGGCCTCAAGGGAATCCAGTGGGGATGCAGCGGGGGGGTCGTCTGGAGAGGAGAACTGAGATGTTCGGTCGCAGTTTGCCGAAACAGAGATCTTGGTGTGGTACCGCTCCACGGTAGTGGAATGGGAGTGTGGCATCTCCATTGGGCAAATCTGTCCAGACGTATTAATTTACACACAAAAGAGAGGATAGGGAGACAATATTCTTCCAGCTGGCCTGAGAATTATGAGGCTATAGATGCAGCTATGAGCTGCCTCACCTTTTTGTTGCCTGAAAACTCAAATTGTCTTTTATATTTTCTTCACTCCTCTATATGGTATGCTGTCGTGAACATGTTATATCCCAGAGGCTCTCCAGAGAGTCTTGGCGGATACGTATGACGTAAGCAAACGTTCCGGATCGCATTGCTGGCCGGCTAGAGAAAGGGGGGCGCGCCGGGCGTGCACGAGACTGGCAGTTTGGCCAGGGCGCCCGGGCGCGGGAGGCTAGTACTAGCCCAGCCTCGTTCCCAGGCCACGTGGTAGCCTGGGAACGAGGCTAGTAGTAGCCTCATTGCAGGCTCCACTCCCAAGCTAAGTATAGTTCCCGGGCTCACACAGTTATATAAATCTGGGGAATGGAATCTGGAAATGCGGCTATTAAATACTGTGCATGCATGCCTGCACGCAGGTTCCCATTTTCAAAGAAATAGAGAGCAGCATATATACAACAACAAAAAAAACATCTTGGACACATGCAGCAATGAACCACCATTTTACAGGTCCATAAAAAGAACTGAGCAAATCGACCAAATGAGAGAGCACCATGGCTTGGTTACCTCCACGTACATAAAATTTCAGCCAAAGTCAATGCACAAACGTTTTTCAAAAGTGAGTCAAAAGTTTAGCAGGTGCAGTTTCTCTGTACCCTGGAGGCACTAATTGGAAATAGCTCTAGTGCTGTGCAGGCCAAATCATAGAATATAAATATTGAGAAGTATTTTACTATTTCCTACTATGATACAATGTGGTCAGGAGGCAGTCCTTTCTCATATCTGTCCCACAATTTGTAAAAGAGGACTTCTAGGTCGTGGGTATAGAGCTGAGTGTCAAATAGTGGTGCTGTCATTCTTGCATCACAGATGCGGGCTTTGAGGGCAGTAAGCCTGGATGTGTGTGTGTGTGTGTGTGAGAGAGGTGGGGGGTAAAAGATTAATGTAGATACTGGAATATAGCAGCTATGTACGCACACCTAGTCTTATGCACCAGCTCTTTTTAAGGAAAAATTTAGCTGTTCAAAAGCTCTTACCCACTAACTATTAAGTCCCTTGAGCAGAGGAACAGCAGACAACTTGTAGCTACTCTTCAAAGTCGGTTTGTACCACACAGACTGAGCACCGAAACAGTGTCACCAGCAAAAGGTAGAGAACTACAGCGGTCTTTCGAGCGGTCCCTGCCCACGCACAATTAAATCACGTGAGAAAAGGTACCAGGCTCTCCAGCAGCAAGTGAAACGCGCAGAAGAGCCTGGGGACGAGGCTACGTTTCTTACATAAACGCGATAGACTTAATACACTATATCCAAAGCCAAACATTAGTACAGTGGAACCTCTATATTGTGGTCACTCTATAGCTGCCAACCTCTCTAGTAAGGCCACCTTGTTGAGTCCCAATGTACATACTGCTAATGTATTATGGACCTCTATAATACAGCCACCCTCTATATTGCAGCCATAAAATGTTGGCCCGAGGGTGATCACAATATAGAGGTTCCACTGTAGTCCCTATCGCACTCACTCTTTGGGATCACTTCCCAGCCGGACCGCCTTCTCCTCGTACTCCTCTCGTGTGGACGCCACCAGTTCCGGAAATCCTAGCGAGTGGAGCTGTGACGCTGCCACTCTAGATGCTAGGGTCTCGAGGGGATAGGTGAGCACAGGAGTACCAGCCCAGAGGATGTCCATGCCAGTCGTGTGCCCGTTGCAGAGGGGTGTGTCGAGGCACAGGTCCGCTAAACGTCCCCGTCGAACGTGTTCCTCTTTTGGTGCAACAGGTGAAAATACGATTCTCCCCTGGGGTAGGCCGTACTTTATGGCCGCTGCCTGTACATTGGCTTCGCCTGCAGCTGGGAAACGCAGAAGCCAGAGGATGCTGTTGGGCACCCTTTTGAGGATGTTGACCCAGGATTTTAGAGTCAACGGGTCAATCTTGTAAAGCTGATTGAAGTTACAGTAGACTACCGTGTTCTCGGGCAGGCCGTATTGTGCCCTGGTCGTCAGCGGGAGATCGGTTGGGAGTGTGTAGACATTACTCGACGGTGGTTGCGGTGTCTGCGACTGCTGTTTGTGTGTTTGGTGAGAGGGAGGGGGAGGGGCGGTGGGGTGCCCTTGCTGCAGGTGATGATGCTGCTGTTGCTGCAACTGCTGCTGTTTGCTGAGTTGGTGGAGAAGGTTCTGCTGCTGGATCTGTTGCAGCGTTGCCAGCTGGGCGGGCTGGAAGTAGTGACCGACGATGGTGGCTTGATGGGAGTGCAGACCCATCCCGAGAAGGGAATGGGCCTGGAGTATGCTCTGCTGATTGAGCATCTGGGGCAGGCTGAACTGTTGCTGCTGCTGCGTGTACTGTACGACCTGGTTCTGGACCGGATGGACTGGCTTCTGAATCACGTTATTGATCCGAATCACCCCAGACTGGGAATCGATTGAACGGAGTGCGTCCGGGTTTGTGGTCCCTTGCCCCGTAAAGAGGAGGTGGGGAAACATGTTCCGATGATCGCCGATGAAGAAGGTGTGTGGCATGTAGGCCAGCTTCTCGGAGTACTGTTCCGTGAGGTAGAGAGGTGATGTTATCTTGTCAGTGACGATGTAATCCATATAATCGGCACCACTGGAGCCAGGGTACCCTAGCCACATCACCTGGAGGTGGGAGGGAAAGAGGAGGGTGAGGGGGTGGAGGGCGGAGGAAGATGGGATCAATTTTTTTTCTATGAAACATTAAGAAATTGGCAGCTTAGAGTCTGCAAACCTGAATAGGGGCAGGTCTGAGGGCAAAGATCTCGTTTCTGGCTCCTTTGGTGTAGCCATTCATGTTGACTAAGATGTGGACACCGTCTGCGTTGATGCGGTCGGCGGCCTGCACGTTATCGGGTATCTGTAGCAAGGAATTCAGAGATGGGAAGCAGTGAAGCCATTGTTTCAGACAGACAGACAGAAAGACAGACATGTACAGTGATCAGCTTAAGAAATTACATTACTTTTACAAAAAGTCTACTATTCACTTTTACCCCCCCCCCCAATTAGACCACAACGGGGGGAAAATCTCCTAAGGATAAGAGTCTCATGAGCACGAATAAAAGGAGGTGTGGTTCCAGATGGAGTAAAAATTTCACCTTTGAGAGGTCAACAAAGTGCTCCGTCTCCTCTGCAATTTTTTGACGGAAACTGGTGCTATCGTCGGGCGAGAGGGAGTAGCAAAAGACCTCTACCCTGCTCTGGTTGTGGAGTCCAGGGATGCTCTGCATGAGATGGGAGGTAGGGTGGTTGCAGAAGTCCGAAGAGAGGTAGCCGATGCGTAGGCGCCCGCCACTGGCAAAGAGGTTGCGCAGATACTGGTATGGGGTCTTGTTCAGGGCTGATACCTGGGAGTGGAGAGGGATGGGGAGGGGAGGGGAGGGGAGGAGGAAGGGGGAGAAGTAGAGAGAGTGGAAGAACGATCATTGAGAGTCACTGCTGTCTAAAAAAGCTAATCTAGGGTGTGGAGGTATTTGTTCCCATAGCTACAAGAACATTCTAGATTACTTACATTGCATGAAATCGCCATAATGTCACTATGACATCATCATCGAGTTAGGTTTCCTAGCAACCAAAACAGGACCGCTAAACCATGCAATGGCATTAGAGCAGTCAGTCTGATACCTCCTAGCACTACAAATAGCTGCACAGTGTTAACAGTGACACAGGATACATGTACTTCGCTTTCCATGGGCCACAAGGGCTTAAACAGGAAGAACATTGATTCTTGAGAATTAATTAATGTGATTATTTACACAGGAACTTTGCACTACAGCAGGAAGGAAAGGAGTAAGCTGATACAGGGCACTTTATGGCGTTAGAACTCCAATACCACAGTTATAGGGTATACACACATACACACACACACACACACACACACACACTTGTAAAAACTCTAAATTTCTTTTATCAGTGTGTACTATCTTATTCCCACATGCACACAAATGCACACCTTTTCAGAGCAGAGGGCGGCGTGCCTAGCAGCGATTCCCTTCCTCTGTGAGTAGGAGAGTGGGTACAGCATGCTGTGGTGGGGGTGGACGGACGGGAGGCGGTTCTTTTGCAGCTGGTCATCTACCACTTGTTCGATTTTCTGCATCCTGGTGTCGTAGTCTGTCCAGTCACAGACGATCTGGGAAGACAAGACAACAGAAAAGACACTAATTGAAATTTTTGATGCTCGTAAAGTGGCAATGTTAGAACGATCCATATATGTACTTGCTTACAAGTTGTAAAACCTTTCCTTTCGATTATGGCTAGTCTAGCCATAAACTACTCAAGCTGTCCTGAGAACAGCAAATTAGTTCCATAGCAACCAGACGTTGCCCTCCAAAGATAAAGCCTCTGATAGCAATATTTAGTCTGGCCCCCCAGCCCAATGTTCGCCCTAGTCCCCCAGCCCAATGTTCGCCCTGGTCCCCCAGCCCAATGTTCGCCCTGGTCCCCCAGCCCAATGTTCGCCCTGGTCCCTAGCCCAATGTTCACCCCCGGCCAAACGGTCTGGTTACGCAAGTTCAAATCTCGGGGCTAGCATTGAAATCTCGATGCGGTCAATCAGATTGCAGGAAAGTAAAATATTGGGAATACACCGAGAAGTAGCTACCAATGTTGTCATTCAGAGATGGAACAACAACCAACAGAGTCAGCGATCAGTCTTCCAAGTATGCCCCAGGTCTGAAACAAAACTGCGTAGACAAAGCTCAATAATAAGATCTGATATGCCTTTTAGCTTTATCAACAGTGCTTCAAATAGTGTAAATGTCTTTAATTTTCGAAACTGGTATCACCTACCAATCATTTCCTTTGGACATAGCGTCAACTTTCGTAGCAAAGACAGAAAGGCTATAGCACATTCAAATCTTGCCATTTTATGATGCAATCATTACAGTCAAGCCCTAGAATTTGAGCTTAAGTAACCAGGCCGTTCAGCAAGGGGAGGGAGGCAAACTAGCAGCAGCAGCAGCAGCAGCTACTGTGTAGCTAGACATTAGGGACAGTCAAGCCTTAAAATGTTTTCTGCATTAGTTCCATAGCAACCTTTTGGCTTAGACAAGAACCCAAACCAGTACCTGTAAGCAGTGGGCGAGGTTGCAGAAAGCATCTGGAAAGTCTGGCTTCAGCTTGAGTGCCATGCCGTAGGACTGGATCGCTTCAGGGATGTTTCCCGAGTCTTTGTGGATCGATGCAAGGTTGCTGTGGGCGTCGGCAAATGCCGGGTTGATTTGAATGGCCCGGGTGTAGCACTGCATGGCCCCTTGTATGTCTTGCATCTCCTTCAGTGTGTTGCCCATGTTACTGTAGGCGTCTGCAAAGTTGGGATGGATTCTAGTGTGTGGGCATGTGTTGTGTGTGTGTGTGTGGGCATGTGTTGTGTGTGTGGGCATGTGTTGTGTGTGTGTGTGTGTGCATGTGTTGTGTGTGCATACGTGTGTGTGAGTGTGAGTGTGCATCGGTGTTGTGTGTGCGTACATGTGTATGGACTTCTACAATCTTCTTTTGACGATAAAAGGAGGTTGGCCAAATTGATATAAATGCTGGATGGGTGGGGAGAGTTGGCCTGCCATTAAAAAGCTTTATAGCCCACCATTCCTGATTCTCAAGGTCAGGCATCCAGCAGTAACTAAGGTGTGAGGGTTACCGTACAGTAAGGGATAGTAGAGGTGGCTGACATGTGATACTCTTGTTAACTATGTGCATCTTTTAGTGTACCTTACTCAAGACATTCAAACAGAGCACAAAAGATACCTAGAGACAATTTGAGGCCAAGTCTCTGGCTCTCGGTGAAAGCACTGCACGTTCAAAGCGGGAGAATGTTGGGAAATTAAAATCGTAAAATGCTTAAATGAGCCTGATAATGGCAAAACCAAATTTTCACACACACGTACAAATTTGTAGCAAGGCCAAAACTAGCTGTACGGTAGGAACGACACCACAATACTTTTATGGATTCCCATCCCTGACATTTTTCCAACCATGCACACCACAATCCCCTACATGCCGCACCAGCCGTATTCACAGCCAATAGAACACTTCATAACACATATGACCGTCTCACACTACAACTTATCCTTCGGAGCATCATGCACTGTAGGTAGACTCAAAACTGCTTACCCCACATCCTCCCTTCCACACACACACACACTAGCTACAATCCACACCTATACTTGTATAATGACATCTACATTTTTTCACCTGTAACACCTTTATTTGACCAACAGTTTATTATTTAACACGCACTTTGGAAAATGCCACAGGATGTACACATCATAATCACAAATATCCAGTCATCCCATGGTCAGAAAAATGTCGAAAGATATAGGAATGGGGATTCGTACTCATGTGGTGTCATTCCTACCTTGTTTGGTTGCTTTTTTGGGGATTCCATCCCCGTATGTTTTTTATGACATGTCACATACCGGGTACACGTACTGTATATGAACTTGCCACCAATCTCAAGGCATCATACCTAAACTCCATATAACGAAGGTGTGGACTCACCTAATAGCCTCCTTGTAGTGCAAGAGGGCCTCGTTGAGCTTGCCCTGCATCTGGAGAATGCTGGCGAGGTTGGAGTGGGCAGCCGCAAACTCCGGATTGATCTGCATGGGAAACGGGAAGGGGTGAGGCACTTCGACCTTACTGATATGCTGTGGACGGCTTGGTACATCTGCTCACAAGTGAGTCAGTTCAATAGACCTTTTCGAGGAAAAGTAGGCACTAAATGGAGAAAATTTAGAAAGCATGCATATTTTTGTGCTTTCATGTAAAACGATAAATGAAAGCACAAAAACAAGCATGCATGTTTTCATGTACAGGTATTTTCTCCATTTAGTGCCTACCCAACATTACATGATAACAAAAAAAATAGGGATCATCATGCACATGTGAAACCACTGCTCTACATGTACATGTACCTCTCCCCTAGGCCCTGGGGACGCCCCTCTTAACAACTCAGTTTCTGGCAAGGCTGCCCCACAGAGAGATAAGTAACTACCTTCTTTGAGAACTGCAACAGTATGTGAGAGAAAAAAAACACCATCACATGAACAAAAACCTTGAGCTTGGGAAGGAGATGACAAGAGCATATGCAGCGACATCGTAAAACACGTAACCAAGCACTTCCATGTGGCAAAAAGAACGCTGTGTTCAATGGCAACCGAATGGAAGTTGCTGTCATACTCGCCCTGTAGCTGCCAAATTCCTCGAATTTATCGTGCGTGATAACTGCACCACAGTGACAGTTGGCATAGTAAAAGTGCACCACAGAACCCACCACTCTTCCGATACACGAAGTAAGGAATAAACAGACAATAACAGAAAGTGTAGCGGTCTTGACGTCACATGCAAAGCGCTCTCTCTTAGAAGTGATAAAGCCACTGAACCAACCTCCAGAGCATTGCTGTATAGGGTGATGGCTTCCTGGATGAGTCCCTGTTCCCTCTTGATGTTGGCCAGGTTGTTGAGGGAGTCGGCATGACCGGGGTTCATGCTCAACGCCGTGCTATAGCATTCCTCGGCCTCTGTCACCTGTGAGAGAGAGAGAGAGAGGGGGGGTGCTTGTAACGTAGACGCATATCTAGTTTGTTAATTCCATCTGTGAGCCTGGGAACAAGGCTATAATACCGATACTCATAAAGTAACAGAGATGCGGGGGGCTATTAATAGAGTACTGTTTCGTTTGGTAACAGGATACTACTGCCAGTCAATGGCCCATCGTAACTAAAAAAAAACTCATTCCTCAGAAGTCATCATGGCTGGTAGAGCACACACACACACAGCCCTGTACTCGTCCCGACTGAGACCATTACAGTTGTGTGTCAAATGTACAAACACATAATGAGCTGGACTGTTTCACTGTGGACTTTCCGGCAACCTTACAACCCTTGGCATCCTTACAACCAGAGCTCTGTCACGTCAGTCGTCAAAACATTATGGCTCATTGTTCGGTTGCACCCAGTTGCTTTCTTGGTTCATTCCGCAAGGCAGTGAAGCACTACCATCACTGCCTTCAGCAACAATGGCTTGTTGACCAAATCACCAGATAAAAGTACATGCACATTTGAAATCACTATTACAACCACCTCTAGATAGCATCATGACTTCACCACTCTGTACTGCAAGCTTTGAAACCAGCTCTCAATGTGCCATTGACATGAATGATATCGTTATGACATCATCACCCCCTCAATGGTGATTACATCATGCCTACAACTAGCACCAGTATAGTAGGACAGTAAACACTTCATTATGACATCTTACATGTAGGCATTCCTTCCCATTTTCACATGCTACCGCAATTCACATGCCATCTGCATTGCTGGTATTACCTTGCCCTGCTCTTTCAGCGCGTTGGCTAGGTTGCAATAGGCATCCGGGAAATGAGGCTGTAGCTCGATGGCCCGCCGATAGGTGTCTATTGCCAGCTCAATCAACCTGAAAAGGACAAGAAATGTTACGATACTACACGCTCCGAGGGGCATTTCATAGCCGCTTGATTCCAGACATCACAGATATGACTGTCAACATTTCACACATCACAGAGGTATTAATATGTACAACAGATTTGTCAACATCTGCTCATGACATGCAAACATGTGTTCGCACATATAGAGGCATGCTTGTCAGTCAGACTAGCCCGGGGCCGGGCCCAGCCTTGTACCCTGAGCCATGTGGAAAAGTTCGGAGGAGTGGCCTAGTGTAGCTGGTGTAAAGTCTCACCTGAAAATCGGTGAGGCCTTGAAAGTGATCTGTAATGCCACTCTCTAATCTAATCTGCCTTGGAGGCTCCATTTGCAAGGAAGGAACTCCCACCTCTTTCACCGTAAAAATAGCTAGAGTGCTAGCCCTTGACATTGTACTGTTCCCGCTAGCTTCTCTTGGCTGGTTATATAACCATCTGAGCCAGGAAAGTGTACCACTGGCAGATTCTGCTGATCATGTGCAGGCATACTGCCTCAGTACTATTCTCTGCATTGTGACTACTGTAGTTTATATAGAGTAATTTCTTATGCATGGCGGATGATAGACACCAGGTGCATGTGCGGATGATAGACACCAGGTGCTCTTTCTGAGTTTGTGAGAATGAGGCTACTTTCAGACACACCTAGACATGCCTAAGAACCGTTCTCCGAAGTTCAAACAAATAATTTTGAAATAGCGCCTTTTCAATCGGTGTCAATATCCCACCAAAGCATCACTTCAATCAACATGAGCTGAATCCCCCCCCCCTCCCCCTCCCCATATCCTGTTGTAACTGTAAGAAAACACTTTCAATTTACTGCTCACCCCTGTTCGTAGTAGACACAAGCAAGGTTTCCGTGCACTATGGCATGATTGGGGCTCAGACTGAGCGCTCGGAGATAGGCCGCCACCGCCCGATCGAAAATCCTCGCCTCCTTCAAGACGTTACCGAGATTGATGTAAGCATCCAGGAAGGTGGGGTCCAGCTGCACAGCCTGACATTTCAGGAGAGAAAAAGGGGGAAAGACATTGACTTACACACACACACAACACTGAGGACTCTATGCTGTCGAAAGGAGTGAGGGACTACTGGAGCAGCTCTATACTAAACGTAGCCTGCAGCCCAGTAGTGAAATTAAAACCGGGCCAGAGCCCACTCCCTTGTAAAGCCATAGATAGTCTCTATAGACTCTAGTAAAGCATAACAGAACACCTGCAATAAACACACACACGCACAATATCTGAAAGGGTGTAGCTACCCCAATCATTAATCTGCCTTAAAAACGAGCTATTCTGGTCTTTTATTTAATTTTTTGTCAGCTGACCTTCTCAAAGTGGTGAATTGCCAGCCAGATCTCTCCCTGTGCGTTGTACACACAGCCAAGGTTGCTCCAGGCCACGGCAAAGTTTGGCTGTGACTCAATGGCCTTCATGTAACAGGCCTGTGGCCAAACAGGGCAAAGCACGGTGACACGATTACAACAACACGGTATAACGAAATCTATAAAAGACTCTATTACACTATTTTATTGCCCAAGTAACCTCAAAACAAATGAGGTAGCAGATACCACAGGCTCTAATATAGTACCCAGGCTGCAGAATGAAATGGAATGGCGACCTGGCCGGGTATGAGGCCATTCCGTACTTGATTACAAAGATGACTTTGCCAATAATGGTGACAGACTTGAAATTATCACAAATTAAGTTTATAAACAATAAAGCTATCCCCCTCAAGTGAAAAATAAAACTGCAAGCCTGTCAGCTCCCAATGATAGTCACACCTCCTCCAAGGTACAAGTAGCTGGCTAGTCCTAAAAGACCACTGCCTTTTAGTTATGTGGTCCCCTCATGCAGTGGAATAGCAGGAGAAGTCATAGTACAAACCACAATCTACAAGGACACAAGGGCAAGTTGGCATCCTGTCAGCCATAAAGTCTATTCCCAGAGCCAACCCAGCATTCCTGGGCATTCCTGAGTCTCTCTCACGCACAATATTGCTGCACAATATTACTACACTACACGGTAGTTGCCACCCAGGAAATAATATTCCCGACTAAAACTGGGCTTGGCAGATGGACTCGTTGTACCAAGCTTTCACTTCGTGACTTCCTATCAATCACCTCAGTAACAAACCTTTTTCTCACATGTATGTACAATGGTGAATAAATCTACTTAACCTCCCTTCCTTTCCCCTTAACCGCGTCACGTCCCTTCCTTTCCCAAAGCTACAAGCAACAAAAACAAAGTGGAAGACCAAAGAACCACACTAGCTAGAGTCCACACATCTGAAAGTGCTGAACTCTTGGGCCACTCACAAACACTTCCCGAACACATGTGTACAATATCACAGATGAGAGTAGCCACTGCTCACTCTAGAACTAGATAGTTCTAGAAAATGACAAAGGGGTCTAAGTGCCTAAACTTTAGACCAGAAAGGATAGCTGATAGTTGTAAGTTGATTATCTATTTGCCAATGAGATTATGAAAGCTCTTACTTTGGCGTCCTCCAGTCTTCCTAGTGCCTTCAGCAGGTTTCCCAAGTCACTCCTAACGCCATAAAGGTCCTAGATGGGAAGAGAGAGAGGAGGGAGAGAGAGGGAAGGAGGGAGAGAGAGATAAAGACAGATATCAATTCTGAGACTACAGTGAGTCTCTATTGCTGCTCTAGCCTCGTAACCAGGCCACACTCTTTCGGGGTGTGTGGCCTGGGTACGAGGCTATTGCTGCTCAAGAAGGTGACACTTTAGTGAGACCCAATTAAGCTAACTACAATTGCAGCTAGCCATATGGTAGAAGTGTAGCAAGGTACCATGGTGGGGTGCATCTCCACTACGGACAGGAATGTAAGCACACACCACACACATGCAAATATACTGCTGCGGATTCCCTGTGGAATCAGGCCAGTTTTGACTACCAATTCAAGCCTGGCATACCTTCCCAACCAACCGGCTTAGAGCCACCTAACAACCCTAACAAGAGTGGTGGTCTTCTGGAGGCTTTCAGCCAACTAGCCCACCAAAACAGAATTTGTTTGGACCGTATTCCTGACCAGCTTCCTGGTTGAATACCCCCACTTCCTATACCAACAGCTGTTAATCTCATTCCAAATCAGTCGGTATATCACCTAAATTATGCAGTTAGCATGCATAACATGTGCAGAGGTACCCCGACCCTCCCCGTAGGTTCCCCCTAGTAGGTTATCACACCAACCTGACTTACTGGGTTGTATTGAAGGGCCGTCATGTAGGAGTCCACAGCCTGGTGAAGTTCGCCAGCTGCAACCAGAGCAGCAGCAAGATTGATGTAGCCATCCACAAACTCAGGTTTTAGCCTGACGGCATGACGGTAGCTGTCCAGGGCCTGAGGCAACTGCCCCCTCTCTTTGTAGACGTTGCCGAGGTTGGAATAGGCCTCTGCCAGCATGGGGTTCTTTTTGATAGCCAGCGCACTGAACTGAGCTGACCTGGCATACACAAAAAGAAAATGGCAGTGAATGGAGTTTGCCCTCCCCTCCACTTCTGAACGAACAGCAGCTGTCAAGCTTACTGTTGGACATTTTGGCACTAAAAGACAAAGTCAATGGGGTAGTATATATACATGTCCAGACATTACTTCCCTGCACGTCTACAACAGGCGTGTGTGAGTGTGTGTGCAACACTCTGAGCATGCTTTAAGGAAAATGCAGGTGAAGACTTCAACAGGGCACTACTCGGTGTGAAGCTGTATCACAGTTGTCGTGGACAATCCCTTAGACTAAGGCACATAGCTGTTACTGAAGCTGTATATCCAGGATTTCACAAGGAACACAACAAGAGGTGACTGATAACTACATGTACATGCAGCTACCGTCCTACCCAGCCACTTTTTTTTCCAGATATAGCCTACCAAAACTCGCAGTGAACACTTACTAAAACTCTAAATTGGGGAGACTTGGAAGCAATTAGTACTACACACGAGCCTGCTTCAGCCTCTGGGCGCATATAGCAAGTAGTCACTTTGATTTGAGATAACACAAAACCCTGGTGCAGAAGCAACTCCCGTATGCACTCACCAAACCTAGCAATTCTCACAAAGTGCCAACATCCCTGCACATTGTGTATTACTTGTTTTACTTTTCAGTAAAAAAAATAAAAATTCTGCACTCACTTATCCAATCTCCTACACTGAAAATGAATGGATGAGAGCAACAGCAGACAGCCGGTGTTGTCTGGCTCCCTTCTCCATAGCTCCATGCAGAGCTGTTCTGATTGGTCATAGTGGCCTTTTTGGTACTCTGAATGGGCTAGCTCGGCAAGTGTAGCTGTGTACGTGTGTGTGTGTGTGTGCATGTTGATGTAAATATGTGAGCATACAAAAGGGTTACAATCTTAACAGTCCGTGTGAATGCAACCTCGCTGGGCAGTTACCATCACGGTCATATCACCATGCGCAGACAGAGACCATTAACTAATGACATCACAGTATTTTATTCATGAAATTCACCATGGAGAACTGTACATGTACGTATATACATGTATGAAGACAGTAATTAACCCAGACTATCAGCGACTCTGTGAAGGTAAGGTCGTGTGGTGTAGGTTCAGTAGGAATGAACTTCAACGAACCTGATTCTATCTTCTCCGGTTGAAATCTGTCCATGTCCAAAGCGGTCGCAGTTCCAGTCTGGTAGACAAGTTGTCTCATCATCTTGTTCAGTATCTTGTCGTAATCAAGACTGTGCTAGTGTATGCACCGTATACTACCAATAGTCTCGCGTAGCCAGTGGCAGTGAGGGTCTGGCTACGCGAGACTATACTACCAACGACTCTACCAGTCTAACAGTAACGGTAGCTCATCAGACTGGGTAGTGACTAGAACACCTCGTCATACCACAGTCCAATTTTGTCCTGATGATCGAACGTCGATGCAGAAAGTGTAACGTTGGGATCACACCCCCTTTTGATTACGAGAGTTAATCGAACTCAGCGGCTCCTGTAGGGAACGGTTGAAAGTAATCTCGGACTCTCCTCCGACTTTCCGCCTCTATCTCCTTCCCAAATCTCTAATGACAAGGCCAGAATTCGTTCGGTTCGTCCAGGACGCGTAGAAACTTATACGACAAAGGCCGCCATCTTTAATTTGATAATCTGATATTGCGGTTACTGTACGTGTTCTGATTGGCGGGAAACTTAATTTGTACATGCCAAGCCCGTGACGGCCACTGCGCCGCGCCGCGCGTAGCGCGCGCAATGGAGAGAAATGGCGGTAATTTCAAAAATAGAGGGCGGAGCCTATTAACCGAGAAAACATGGAGGCCAAATGAAGATGTCCTGTTTCAATTGTGAATGATTCCTGAGTTAAAAACCTCATAGATTGCGGGAGCAGGTATGTGTGTTTTGTATAATATTGTGTTGTTTCTAGGCCATTACTTCCCATAGTTGGGGAGTTAATAGTCTCGAGCCAGCAAATTTTAAAGGGGACTGGCTTGTATAAATTGTGAGACAAAAGAAAGCTAGCATTAGCCTAAGCATTACACATTTATTTACTGAGACCTCACTGTTATACAGACAGACACACAAGATGGCTGAATCAGAGATCGACACCACCCTGACGCCCACAGACCAGTCCACTACCTTCTCTACCACCCTAGACTCCAGTAGCTCCACCAGACACGACCTCACCGGCGAGGAACTGGAAAGGAGACAACTGCTGCACAAGGTGCAGCTACTGAAGCTAGAGGTATCCCAGAAGAACCTAGTAATTGATGCTCTCAAGAACGAGCAGTCCAGCCAGGTGGAAGAGTTGCAAGAAAAGCTATCTGACGCACTGCACGAAAAAAAACTGCTCCAAATGCGTCTCAGGTCTATGACCCAGGCAAGTACACCTGTAATGGGGTCATGAGAGCAAAATTATCTAAAACTAGAAAAGGATAATTCAGAACTAGTACTGCTGAGGAGTAATACTTGGGCCCACAGATCATTCTCGTGTGTGTAGCTGAGTAACTTCAATCCCATTTACCAAAGTGGATTTGGGATCAAGGATTGAAACAACGACTCAGAAATTGGCGTTAAGAGCCTAGAAGCAGCTATAATTATCACTGCCAGGAGTGTGAACTCTTCAGAAGTTACAGCTTATTATTTATTATTACATACCTTTAACTCAGGCATATGAACAAGAGTTTAAACAGCTGCAACAGAAGATGCGAGAGGAAGTCGCAGTGGTTCAAGAGAGACAGAGACGGCTGGAGGATGCAGCACCGCTCTCAGAACCACCATCAAGAGATGACGAAGTCAGACAAATGCTGCACTCGCCTCAGATATCCGAGTCTGAATACCTGCAACTGAGAACCCAAGACTCCAACACCCTACCCCTCAGGGACTACATCAGGGTATGGCTGTGGGCATGGGAGTGTGTTCAAGGTTTGGTGGATAGCATTATAGTTTGTCATTCTCCCCTAACCACCTGAACACTATCAAGTTACCCGAGGTGTAACACTCTGCTTTGTTTATGGCAGTTCTGGCTGGGTGGCAGCGTTAAGATAATACTCACTTACAGGAGGAGGGGGGGGGGGGGGGTGTCAATTTGAACACTGGTTTTCTTTTATGAAATTATTAGATGTTTAATCACAGGAGGGGCGGGGGAGAGTACGTGACACCTTAATTAGATTAACCCTATGAATATAGTTACCCATCAAGACCATTATTATGGTCTGTTGAATAGTATTACCCAGAATTACCTTCATCCCATCAGACACTATATACTGTGACACCTGTAATATACATGTGTATAATATTATGTTGTAACATGCCCAGGAGCGATGTTGTTGACTTATAAGCAAGAGCCTGAGAGCAAGTGCTTATAATATCACTAAACATTGAATGTGCTAAATCCGCCTGGTGAGTATCACCCAAGAGTATACTACTAGTTTCATGAGCCAGCTAATTTTTCCAGCCAAATTTTTGGCATGCATAAAATTCGTCTGACCCGTGAGACTAGGTGTTGTGCATTGTACTTTACTACTGTATTTTTAATGTCGTCATCATTAACCCCATGAATATAATTACCTGTGCAAACACAGCTGCTAAAATGCACAATTTTTTAATAGAGTGACCAGTCATTATACTCCTGAGTTTATGGTAGGCAGTATCTATGATCATGGTAGGGCCTGGAATGCTGTCACCCAAGACTGCTTAATTTTACCAGGAGCCCATAACCCAAAGGGAAGGAGCGTTAAACTTCTGTACCTGTTGTCGAATAGCAAACTCCACAACACTGTTTATATGGAAAGTGCTATGTAAGCACTATAATTCACTTTGCACTAGTAGCGTAGGTAGTAAACCAGCCATGCATAACCGCTAGGCATTCGAGTTTTCTTGTGGGTGCCATTTGATAACAGGTGGAATCATTAACTACTTCACAGCACTCATGGGCTCCGTAGTACAGTTTCTTCTTTTGCAATGGATTATCCATTGATAGCCTCATTCCCAGACCCCTCGCCTCCCCATTCAACTCGAGCAAGATTATGCATACCTCACTGGGGCTTGTCCAATAACAGATAGTTACATGTTACATGTTGGAGCTCATGTTTCCCGCATACACACGCATGCATGTCCAGTTGCGTTACCACGAGCTGACGCAGCCATTCCAGCAGGAGAGAAGAGAACTGGAGCGGAGCGTGGTGGGACTCTCCGAGCAGCTCGCAGCCAGGGAAGAGGAGTTGAAGTCCTGTCGAGACGTGAGCTATGAGTCCTTATAGCATTGAAAGCTAAGGCAAAATATGTAAAGCCCTAAGCCATAATACTACCAGGAGCCCATAACCCAAAGGGAAGGAGCGTTAAACTAGTGATTCCACCTGTTGTCGAATGGTACCTACATGAAAACTCCATATATGGAATGCCTAGCAGTTATGCATGGCTGGTTTACTACAGCGCTTACATAGTACTTACCATATAAGGAATTTTGTGCGAGTGCTATTCGACAACAGGTGGAATCAGCATACATACACAAGTTTAATGCTCCTTCCGTTTGGGTTATGGGCTACTGATACTACCGATAGCACATAAATTACATGTACCAGTAATGAAGTGTGGTACATGTATATCTCTAGTGAAACACACTCATGAGCTAGCTCTGGCTTAGCGCAGATGACAATCCCCTTCCCAAACCCTCAGGACCTCTCTGCCCGGTCTGAGCAGGCTCGGCAGCTGGAGGGGCAATGCTCGCAGGTGACCCGGGAGCTGGCGCAAGTCAAGACGCGGGTCCAGGAGGGAAACTACAGAATCAACAATTTTGATGCCGTTCGGAGGTAAGTGCTCAGCCTTGTTGCCACGTGCTTGTACTGCGGGCGACAAATGTTGGTGGAGGTCTGGGTCGAGGCTAGTGCAGTGTAAGTACAAGAGGGTAGATTTTCGAAACTGGGGTGTTTTTGAACAGAAAGGAGCTAAGACAAAATAAAATGAAGCCCAACTCTTCCTGTGTACAAAACTGGACATACAGTGCTTTAGTGGCATGTATGGTTGTAGATATATGGTAGCCTCGTCCCCAGGCTCCCCTCCCACGCGCGGAAAAGTTACTAGCCTCGTCCCCAGGCTCCCCTCCCACGCACAGAAAAGTTACTTTTCCGCGCATGGGAGGGAAGCCTGGGGACGAGGCTAGATATATGGCTGTGGTAGATTGAGGAGAAATCATAAGAAAGGCGTTCAATTAAATTACTCAAAACTTTGCAGCTAAAATGCGCCTACTGTTTTCTACAACTGGTGTCAATGTTGACACACTACCTTTACTACCAACTTTGGGACCTTAATTCTCCTGTAATGAGGTATTGTGGAAGCCATAAAATCCTCTGGCTTTCACTAATTGAATTACTTTTATTCCAGGTTTAAAAGCCTAACATTATACAATGTAGGAGATAGAGTAAATTTCTATAAATCCAATGTCTTCCTACTTTACCTTACTCTAATATTTTTAATGCATAATTCCTTTTGATGCCCGCTGCTGTCTGCCCCCCAGAGAACGGGACAGCCTTCAGAGTGAACTGGATGCCTTGCGTCAGGCAATGGTAGAGCTGGAGGCAGGCTCCAGGGCCAGTCGAGAGGAGAGGGAGCTCGCCAGGAAGGAGGTACGTACTAATCAACAGAAAGTCTCATCACAGACTCCTCCTCCCATAACCAAGATTTTCTCTGGTCTCCATGTATGGATAAAGTCCGATGACTCTAGTGATATGATTATAGAGTGGACTAATCCACAAATATTGAACTTTCCTCCCCCCTGTAACTTGAGAATACTGTATTTCAGGAGCTGCTAAACAAATTTCAAAAAAAAAGTTTCTGCTCATAGAGTTTTTTTAGTGCAACCAGGAGCACATAATGACATCATTATGCACTCCTGGTGCACTTCATGCAATATCCATTACCAGGTTCTGGGCCCTTCAATTACAGTGTCAATCTCCCCTACCACAGCTATCAACAGCCCAGCAGTCTCTGGCTCTGCTGCGGCAAGACAAAGAGTATCTCAGTCGGCAGGTCTCGGAGCTGGGGCAGAGGGCCAGCCTGGCGGAGGAGAGGAGCGAGGCCCTCGGCCAGCAACTGGGGGAGACCAAGCAGGCAAAAGAGAAGCTCTACGAGCACTTCCTCAAGACCAGGTAGGCAGTGACGTCATGTCCAGAAAGAAAAGAAGTGGTGGGGAAGCATCTTTGCATGAGTACCAGGCTAGCTATTTGAACTCTGAACCCAGACTGTGAACAAGGGGTGACTCGTACCAGTACGGTGAAGGAGATAAGTGACTTACTGAGCGAAGAGCTACTTATGAGGCGGAGTTTAATTATATGTCTCAAGTAGAAATTTGATCA
Source organism: Phakellia ventilabrum (assembly GCA_963921505.1). Classification (NCBI taxonomy): domain Eukaryota; kingdom Metazoa; phylum Porifera; class Demospongiae; order Axinellida; family Axinellidae; genus Phakellia; species Phakellia ventilabrum. The sequence continues at coordinate 5,947,438 of OY997385.1, read as the reverse complement.
AACAGGGCTCAGACTTCATAGTCTCATTCCCAGGCTACCCCGCTTTTCGTACTACAAGCGACAAAAGCTGGCTTAAAGGCCTGGGAATGAGGCTACAAACTCTGCGTATACGTATATCGAAAGTAAGTACGTCATGTTGCCAGGCTTAGCTAGTACATGCAGCTTAGTAGGTTTACCGCAGTATCCTTGTGTGTACATGCAGCTTAGTAGGTTTACTGCAGTATCCTTGTGTGTACATGCAGCTTAGTAGGTTTACTGCAGTATCCTTGTGTGTACATGCAGCTTAGTAGGTTTACTGCAGTATCCTTGTGAAGCACATACCCAGAAGGCCGTGATCAGAGGATCAGAGCGCTAAGTTGACAAGCAGGGTACTAGTGCCCTCGATTTGACCAACGAAGTGCATTTTCCTTGGTCAAAATTCAAGGGGCGGGGTGTTTTTGTAGTGTGCTAAATTAATCAGTTTTGCTTAGCTGTCTCTCTCCCCAATTAATACCCAGGGAAGATCAGAAGCTGGAGTACGAGCGTCAGCTGCAGCAGGAGGTGGAGGCCCTCAGGGCACGCACCGCTCTCGAGCTTGACCAGCTTAAGACCCAGACCAGAGAGATGTTTGAGAGGGAGAACAGGTGGGTGCTGGGTGGCCCGGTCTCCATTCCATTCCTTAATTTATGGGTACTGGCCAGTCCCCATTCAGGCTTGCCAGTCCACTACAGGGCCCAGCCTCCATTAGAGATAGGAGGGGATTGGATTTTGAAGGACCTCCATGCAGCCACCAAACTTGGTAGCCATGCCTTAAAAACATTATCGTGATACATGGAGGCTGGGCTGGATCAATTGTGAAGTCCCAAGTATTGTGCTTACATGCAGTACATTCAGGGCTTGTATTTGGGTGTACTCAGGAGTTGGCCTATAATGGGGATTTTTTGAATGTTTTTTTTAATAACATCGTTGCTGTGTCTCTGCTATGACAGGTCTCTGTGTGAGGCGCGAGACAGCGCATTTGCTGAGAGAGACAGAGCCATCACAGCTGAAAGAGGACTGGGCAGCAAACACGACCAGCTAGTCAAAGAGTAGGTCCCTGTACTTCTTCCAATTTGTTGATGTGAATACAGGCATGTGTAGACAGCTGTCATTGGCTCCCCATCAACCAGCTGCCATCTAAAATGACAAATCATAGTAAATGACTGCTTCATTCTAGCTCTAGTAACCAGCTGCCTTTAGGTGCTGCATCTGAACTCTTCTGAACTCCTCACCTTTTGAATTCTCTATCAACCAGCTACTTACCTTTTAGTGCTGCATCTGAACTCTCAGATACTGTTGCGCCTCATCCACTTAGTAACCACAGCTCAAAAGCCATAACTGAAGTGGTGCCCAGTCATTAGCACCACTGCAAGAGTTTTAGCCAAGGTCTAAATGCACTCCCATAAAATAACAAATCATAGTAAATGACTGCTTCACTTTTAGCTCTATTAACCAGCTGCCATTTAGCGCTGCATCTGAAATAAAGCCACATCCACTTAGTAATTACCACTTACCCGCAGTCTGCTATGTTGCACTACCCCAGTCCATTCCATCATCTCACTTTTTAGGTTCCATCAGCTGCAGCTGTCCTCTGATGGTAGGATCTCTGAGTTGCACGGTGAGCTGAAAATGAAGCAGCTGGACTGTGAACGAACCCACATGCTGCACGAGGAGACACTCAGAAACCTGAGGCAGTGCGAACTGGAGCGGGAGAAACTGAGAAAGAAGGTAGGCGAGAGTGTCATCACGTTGCTGGGCAGACCCTTCCTGCTTCTCTATCGCTTGTAATATCCTGAGCTTTGGATTGCAAACCCAGCGGGGTTTCATACAGGATGTTTTTGATGGCCTGGGAGGAAGACTCGAGACTGGTGCACGTACATGTAGGTCTGAGGGTACAATCTCATAATTGGGGGTGTACAGGTTGGGATCACCATTTAGCTTTTTTTTACCACCATTTGCAGCATTATTAGTATGGGTAATCAGATGGATTTGAGTGTGATTTGGGAATAATTGCATGAGCAATATGTAAGGTAATTGCACTTGCTTCACTTGTGCAATTGGCATGAGTATCCATGTGATTCCATGTTAATCACATATCATTACATTTTCTGTGGCTACTGTCTTTAATTTGCTAAACTAAAAAAGTGTGTGATTACAAAAAGTTTGCGATTATGGAAGTAACTGCACTCTCATCTATAGGGGTAAATGTCTATCATAGTATGTGATTAACATCAAAATAAGTATCATGGAGATCAATTTTGACCACCTCTCTGAGTCTCCTAGGCAGAGGAGTTTACTAATCATAGCATTCAGCAGGCCCTCAAGGCAATGTAGGCTCTAATCCTAGTACCCTCCTTGGTGTGTGAAAAAAGAGAGGCCATGACTGAGTTCTCTCCCTTCTCAAAGGTCGAAGTGCTGACTCAGGAGCTGTGGCAGGTGCAGCAAGAGGGAGGGGCGAGGGTGCGGGAGCTGGAGGGTCGGCTGAGCGAGCAGAGCGAACGGCTGCGGGTGTACGAGAAGCTAGAGAAGGAGCTGGATGACGTGGTCATGCAGGCCGCTGAGAGTGAGCCTTAACTCCTTTAATTTAAAGAACATGTGCAGTACTAGTCTCATTCCCAGGCCCTTGTGTGAGTGGAGTAAACCGTAAGGCGGTCTACTCTCCCCTAAGAGTAGCTAAGTAAGGCGCAGTGTTTCCCCCAAGTAAAAAAAGAAAGGGGGGGGGGAAGGTATAATTTTTCCATGAGATCAAAGCAAATTAAACATTCCAATGACCACATCAAAGGAAACCAAGTTAGGAAAGAGGGGGGGAGCACCCTGGTACCCCCTTTGGGGGAAACACTGAAGGCAGTCTACTCTCCCCTAAGTAAGGCGGTCTACTCTCCCCTAAGAGTAGCTAAGTAAGGCGGTCTACTCTCCCCTAAGTAAGGCGGTCTACTCTCCCCTAAGTAAGGCGGTCTACTCTCCCCTCCACTAGAGCCTGTGAACGAGGCTAGTGCAGCGCTCAAGAATCCCAATACCATCAGTCTACTGCTGGCCTAGCCTGACTGGGAACGAGGCCACTGCTGGCCCCAATGTAGCCTCGTTCCCAGGCCACGTGGAAAAAGCACCTGAGAGGGAGTAGTTGCAAGCTCTTTCTAGGCTTCCCCTAATGTTTGAGACAATCAAGGAGGGTGGAGCCTGTGATAATGGGGAATCAGTGGAAATACCAGTAAATGTTAGATTGCGTAAACAAACATCAATAGTGAAATGCTACAGTGTCCTTGTCCCTATTAACCTGGGTAGAGGCTAGCTGAAACCTAGCCTCACCCTCCACAAGAGCCTGGCTGGCTGAGACCAAGCTGGCCATGCAGTCACTGACATTCCAAAGACCATTTTGCTAGCCTCATTTCCTCCCTAGCCCGGAGTTCGAATCACCCCTCACAGCAGTGGTGACAAATAAATTGTTCTCCACGGCTACAAGGGTGGAGAGACCATCCTGGGTACCAGGCTTAGCAGAGGGGAAGAGTGTACTGGCTTCAAAGAGCTCTGCTCTCAATTGAATTCAGTTTCACCGGGCAACCTTTCACAAATTTAAAAACAAGCTTGTCACTATAGGTAGCACCAGGAGCCCATGAGATGAGGGTTGATTAGCCCCGTTTCCAGTCTTTTTTTCGCATGTTGTACCAGTCTCCACTCCCAGCTTTTTTTCCGCGTGTTGTAGTGGAGACTGGGGACAGGGCTGGGGGTTCATGGGGTCCTGGTATATATATAGTACATAGAAGAATGCAGTTGACACACTCTGCAGGCTGCAGTATCATGTGACGGTGTATGTGTAGTGATGGTAAATAGTGGACGAGCGTGTGTGTAGCCAGCACTGCATGTTTTGTCAGTGTGAGCCTAAAAGATGCCTTGGGTTTAGCCTGAGGGGATTCTGGGTCAAAATACCCACCATGATTGACTTCCTCCTCTCCCCCTGCCTTCTTTCCCCCTGTACAGTCGAGAATGAATCAGATGCTGAGAGGGTTCTGTTCTCGTATGGCTTCGGTACCAGTGTGCCCAGTACCTCTCGCCGGAGGATGCAGCAGAGGTAACCGGGATAAGACCGTGCCTAGCCTAGAGGAAGTTCTGTTTTCGGCACTTTTTCTCCCCTGCTCAATATCGGTATCAGCTATTGGTATCGGCCAATGTCTTCTGTGTAATATCGGTTACCAGAGTACCATCACTAGATAATGAATTCATGTTGCTAGATTAAAATGGCCCGCAGACACAGCTGGAGATTGTAAGATCTCCAGTCAAAGACAAGCTTCCTTGCACTGGACTCTTAATTTGATAACTAGATTTAGTAAGGTTTAGGAATCCTCCTACATGTACATGTACATGTACATGAACATGTACAGGTACATGAGGTACATGAGGTACATGAGGATTCTCTGTTTTAAGTGAAGATTCCTTGTCAGTGCATAGTGGTGCTTGAGTAGTTCCTATGGCTTCCTGGCTGGTGCCAACGGCTGTCTCGCCTCACCCAGTGTGCAGCTGGCGAGACGGGTCCTGCAGCTGGAGAGGCTGAACTCTTCTCTGAGGAAGGAGGTTGAAGCAGCGAGTGCCAGGGGCTCGCAGCTTCAGGAGGAAGTGAGTGTGTTTGTAGGCTCAATCCAAAGTCTCAGCTCTACATCTAGTGGCATTAAAATAATGGGGCAGGCAGCCCTGGGAATGGTGTTAAAAGTGCACTTTCAGTTGGGTATTCATTCCTAGCCTGGTTATTTCCTGCGTTTTAATAAATGTGGGGAGAGCCTGGGGACCAGGCTATTCATCCATCTCTTAGAGCCAGGGCCTAAAATCGTGTGTTAGTTGCGTCCATCAAGTTAGTCGCAATTTAGTTGCAAATGCTGTAGGGTTAGTTGGTTACTTTATTCATTACTGAAAATGCTCTGACTGGACTCTGCTGTGAAACTGCTAATTTCCCAACATCTCCGCACTAAAAGGTAGTTCCTCCAGACGCACATTTTAGGCCTGCTTAGAGCAGGAGTGCATAATGGCTTCTCACGTCATTATACCTACCTGCCCAGAGCTGCCAACAGTACCGCTCTCTCAGTGGGGGCTCTTCTCAGCCAAAGACTGTAATTCCGTATTCTGCTATAGTAGTCTTCACTCACTGCTCCAAGCTTACTTTTTTTTTTTACTGCCAGCTATCCAGCGCCAGGGAGCTGCTGAGTAAGTCGCAGCAGCCCTACAGCTACCTGATCGAGGGTGTGCGCGTCAGAGACGAGCAGATCAAGACGGGCAGAGAGACCATTGCAACTCTAGAGCGGGATGTCAGGTATGTCTGTTATTACACTAATGCAGGGCTTCATTTGGGGGCGGGGGTGGAGGGGGCTTTTGCCCCCCCCCCTGGAATTTTAACCCTTCAAAATTGAATACTGATTACTATATGCATGCCCCCCTCCCAAAATGTCTTCCGACGTGCCTTTACCCCCCCTTGGGGATTTTCCTAAATGAACCCCTGAAGTGGGAGGGCAGTACAGTGGCTATTCAGTTCAAGTATTGGCCCGAACAAAGGGAGGGCCTATTCAGAAGCTGAGAACTGAATAGTGCAACAATAGGTTGTTTATAATTATGAGTTTCAAAAGCTGACTGGATATTGCAAATATTCGGTTTGATGACAGAAAATGTATCCAATGAGATTGCAGTATTTAGTTTAGTGTTCATAAACATACACAGTCATGTAGTACCTGTAACCTGATGGCTTTTGGGTTAAAAGGTGTTGTGTAAACTGTGCAAACTCTGTTTCTACCAAATGAGCTCATTGTTTCGAGGGTTTTTTTGGCTCGTAAAGTAAAGGTCATGAAGTTTTAGTGACACAACGTGATGCATTATCGATGCATTATCGCCAGCCCTTCGTATCAGCCCATTTTGGTATACTTTATCCCCTATGATAACACTGTGATGCCCATTGCAAACAAAATGTGTGGAGAGACCTTGTAGGCATTCCTAAATCTTGAAGGTCATAAGGATATTCTTCAGTAAATAGGCCAGGCAAACCAAGAGGTACCTTTCGTCCCTTATTTCTAATGCGGTGGGACTCACCAGTTGGCAACCGCAACTCTGCCAGGTAACAGGCTACCGCAGTAGTCCCTGGTAACCAATACCTAACAGGCTACCATAGTAGGCCCTGTTAGCTGCCACATAGTAGTCGATACTGCTCAGTATGATCTCAAGCGTTGGCAGTGCGCTACAACTTCCAGTCGGGTCATGATTACCCATGGTCGTTATGACTGTGCCGTCAAAGCCCCGCTAGGAGCCGACCGGTAAAATCTCTCCCTCCGAAGAGAGACCCCAACCATAACACAGCATGTTCTTACTACAACAGTGAATGTTTTGACTTGGTTTGGTGTCCAAAATTAGATTTTAAAATTGGAAGATTTGTGTCAAATCTGAATATTGGTCTATAAGGCCAGAGAGACTGGTAGTTAGGACAAGCCAGATAAACTCTTTCAATCCTTTGACGGTGAACCAGTGATATTAATATACTTCCTTTCCAGGCAACTGAGGGAGGAGAAAGCCCAGGTGGTGGAGACCAAAGACCAGATGGCAGCTGATTTGGAGAGGCTGCTCAGCCACAGGGAGGTAGGCACTCATTCTCCACTAGCTCCCCCTTTCACTCTCCCCCCCCCCTGGAAGGGACACCTTGGTAACATTTGAGTATTTTACATGTATGTGACATATAACTTCCAGCTGTTGTGTTGCTACTGGTCAATATGTTTGTGTGTGATCTGCCCACCAGCTACTGGTCAACTAGGCGCATGACTGGCTACGTGCTGATTGGTTTGTACACTCGTAAAACTTGGAATGAGACTACCATTCTATCTTAACTGTTGATAAATTGCTGGTTCCCAGGCTCTTGGAGGGGGGGAGAGAACTCTCTACTCCTCGGGCATTTTGTTGGACAAACAACAGGGCTAGATCATGTTTCCAGGGAATGTAAGCTGGAAGGCCTCTCATCTGCATAGCACACGTGACTTTTGTAGCACATGCAAGGCACATTGTTCAGACATGTAGCTGTATACAGGTACTAGGTACATGTATGTGGTTACCTGCATCTATGGGGCTGAAAGGTTAATGTCATAAAGACTACGCTCCTTATTGTGATTCATTCTTCAACTTGAGGTTCACTGCAACCACATCTGAGTGATAGCCCTACAGCTTATATTCAGCAAGAATCTGCAAAGTAAACCGTAGTACCAGTCCATGGCCCCTTTCACTAGGAGTCAGGATTCTGACAGATTCTGACCTTTGTTTTAGCGGAAGGTTAATCTTGTCCCCAGATCTCCGCTTGATTCCCAACTTAGGAATGAAACCTAGCAGAAGGTAGCCTCGTACCCAGGCTTCCTTCACTTATCTCGCAGTCGTGGAGCAAAATCGGGGAGTGAACTGATAAATAAACTCCCTGATTTTTCTCCATGGCTGCGAGATAAAATCTGGGCGAGGAAGCAAACCCCTGCTCGTGAAAAGCATCTGTCTCGTATACAGGAGCTGAACTTGATGAAGCAAGTGATTCTGGGGCTCCAGAACGGACACAAGGTTGAATTGCAACAGCGGCTAGCAAACCCGCCGGCCACCACATGCCGTGTCCCAGGGGTCCAGCCACAGTCTCAAGAGCAACACAACACACACTCACCCCCTCCCACTCTGTTTGTAAGTCATGTGGTGAGCGGTTCCTTTACCTTTCGGTTATGGATTGCACAGCACGTAAATCAGTTTACACTGTACGGAGGGCAGCGGGTGTAGCTTGCTTTAGCACAGTGCATGCACTCTTTAGTACATACTGGGAATAAAAACATATCGCACATGATTCAATTTTTAGACAATGGCTAGTACAAACCTCGTAATTTCTTATTTTGGGAGGTTTCCAAGTGAATACAAACACCCAGTATCAACGGCTCATATCCTTATATGTCCCCGCATTCCTTTATTCCCAAAACTATTAATGCTGCGCTTAACGAAATACCACAAACAGGTTGTTTTTTTTCTTCCAACAATGACATGGCTTTTTTTTCTTTTGGCAGACCAAGCAAGAGGCACCAAGCTGGTACAAGAAGCTAAAGCAACGCTCCCACACACTACCAGCCCAAACAAAGTGAGTTCCGTAGACTACAATGGAGCACGGTTACTGCTGGTCTCGTGCCCAGACCGAGTGCGGGTGGAGGGTCTGGGCACGAGACTAAATTCTGCTATCTGTCTACTTCACATTTCTGTGAGCTACCTATAAATACACTTCAAGTAATATTGTCATGCAAAGCCCCATCTAACGGCCATAATAACGTACATGTATCTACAGATACATGGTTGCTAATTGGCCTCCCTGCTCCGTATTACATAATGTGAATGAGTGAAGCAAGCAGTCGCTCACTCGCATTACATAATACACACAGAGAGGGGCCCCGGGGGAGGCCCTCGCATTATGTAACACACACGGAGCGGGGAGACCTGGGAACGTAATTAAGTTGCTGATCTTCCTTCATTCACCCTGTGTAGTGACTGGACATTCAGTATAATAATACTGAATATGCAGTCACTACAAATTATGCACATGCCTGTATCATGTGAGCATTATTTACTACTCCACTGTATATACACATACAGGGTTCCACCAAGATAAACATTTCAATTACAAGAGTTTTGCTGTATACCCTATTTACAACACTATACCTGTACAAAAATTTTATTTTTGTATGACATTAATGGATATATGGCTGTACAAATTCCGTTCTTTGACCAGGGTGCCTTTGAGGCAGCAGATGCATGATACATACATGTAAAACATATTACTGGTGATTCCTCACACACTGTGTACAAAGATAAACAAAATACCACACACAAATACACAGATAAGGGAAAGGTGGGGTGGAAGGGTGAGAGAAGAACGCTTTGTAATGAACAAAAAAAAGACTTTACTGGTTTGTGAGAGGAAGCAAGATATGAGCCTGAGGAGAGGCAGAATGGAGAGTGAGTTTCTGCGGTGTTTTTGAGATACTACCTCTCCTGAACGAGATGGAACCAAAGGAAGTGACTGAAATGCTTCTCCCTTGAGGGATGGAGAGACTCGCAGGGCTGACCACCGGGGAAGGAAGGGGGGAGGTGAACAGCTCGTAGAGCTGGACTTGGCTCGAAGAGAGGCCTTCCCTGTCCCCATTGCGCCGGTTTGGGGCTCCACAGGCGACTAACACTTGCATGTAAGCGCTGGGGGTTCCGATCGGAGAGTCGCTGGGGGACCTACGGATTTCTTCTTGTAGTTGTGATGTGTGGATGCTGACTATAGGCTGGGCACCGCAATGAGTTGCTGCCAGTATTCTATAGTCCACCTGAGACTTCCTGCTATCGTTTCTGCCATTCTGTGCTGCGTTTATTGCCGCTAGCTCGCGAGGGAGCGTGTCGCTGCGGCCTAGCAACGGCGGAGAGCCAGAGCCCTTCAAGATCTTGAACACCAGCAGGTGGCCACCGTTTGTGCCCACAAAGAGGAGAGGGTAGGAAAAGGTGAGCACTCTAATCTCAGCAAAGTCGTCCACCCAGCCATCCACAGTGCAGAAGTTGCTGTGAATAAGAGAGAGAGAGAACTTCAACAACAAACACTGCACCGTGTAACGCTTTAATAAAGCCATGTGTGTACATAGCATGCATACCATTATGGCATGTGACGGCATATATTGCATCATGCTCACTACACCCTTCCAGGCCATAACCCCAATAGAACCCTCATCACATGACAAAAACCTAGACAATATCAATATTCATTTGTTGCTACTAAACACAGCGACACACAGGTAATGTATTAGTAGCCCATAGTACATGTATATATAGTGACATTCATTATATGCCCCACTTTTGGCGGACAAAGAAACATGTCACTGACAAATATTATATGCCCCACTTTTGGTGGACAAAGAAATAGGTCACTGACAAATATTTATAGAGAACAATGAGGCAGACAGCTAGTCCCCTACATGTGCACTTTCTGGAGACACTTATCCACAACAAACTAGTGGTAGACAGAAAATCTTGTCTACTGGCTAGTGACGTATGGCTGTTATATGGCTGTTAGTATCGCTACAGCAAGCTCGCCTGCATCATTTCTCCACCTGCAGGCTCTAGTGGTATAGAGATTTTTCACTGACATCATCTACATCTATATATATGCAGCAGCTGTTCCTAGGGTACCATCTTGGTGGGCAAGAACAGGCATAAATGGCACAGTCTTAGTGCAGGATGTGACACCATGTGATTCAGGTCAATCCCTAGCTTCCCTCCACAACTTCTTACTTTGTTTACAGAATACAATCTGATAGTTGCTACAGCTGTTGCTAAGCTCAACCAAACAGTTAGCTAATTAGTAAACCACAGTTAGATGATACTAGCGCAGATTGTATGGGATATACCATAACTCACCAGCATGTAATGTGCAGCTTGGGCACAAAGTCCTTGGTGTCCCAGAGCGATATCGTTGAGGAGTACGACGTGTAGCTCCACACTCCGCACTCCGAGGCCAGCAACTGCATGATCTGGGCAGGTTTTCTATCCGGTCTAGAGGGCCTCCCGTGTGTTCCATCCAATCTTGTCAGCTCCTTCCAGTCTGATTGTCTTAGGACCACTATGCCACTTCCACAGCCACACCAGTAGGTTTCTACGCCACTACAGCGAACTTGTGTGATGCAGTTAACTGGACTGCCTTCCTCTTCGAAATTGCTCAGCTGCACGACCTTTCTAGGACACTTGAGTGCATTTTTTAGGCCCCCTCTCTCGTCCGATTCTCCACTGATGATGGTAATATTTCCGTGGGGTGATCCTAATAGCACCTCTACCCTAGGGGCGTTTCCCAGTGATCTCTCCGGTGACTCTCCAGCTGGGGATCTGATGCTCAACTGCTGTGAGACTATGCAGAGAGCCGAGTCGTTGAGGTTGGTGTACACGTGCTTCACGAATCTCAACTCTGGTTGCTTCGATCTCAAATCCATTGCAATGTCAAAGATATGAAGGCTCCCACTCTCTGTCGCAGCCCAGACTTGAGATGTTCCCACTACTGCCATGCTGACCACTTCAGCCTGGGAGAAATCGTCGTAGGCAACGCTTTCCATGTTGGTGGGGTTCGGCATGGGAACAGGGATACGGTCGCTACTACCAGTCATAGAGTCTATGGCTGCGATCGAAAAGCTTGGGCCACCGTATGCTAGGTACTTGTGCGATAGCCGCACATGTCTTGGGCTACACATATCAAACCTATCTAACTGGTGGCTTGGAGTTGCAGCATTTATGTCGCTTACAGAACTGCTGGGTCTGCTCATGAATGAACTGTCCAGAGAGTCTGTGGATGACATATTTTGAATCGATAAAGCTGGAACTGAGGATACAACTTCCATGCTCGGTGATTCAATTGCAAAAGATGCTTCTGGGACACTGATCGCTCCCCTGATTTTCATGCTCACACACACTGCTTGTGAGTTCCAGCTCACATTTTCAAGCCTGGCCATATTAGCATATGCATGTGATTACTCAGGAATGCTGCACAGAGGGTAAAACGAAGATGTTTATATTCAAAACACTTTGTAACCAACCATCTTACACATAATAGGGAAACACGAACATACCATTGAAAAATGTATACCAAGTCTTTGAACTACATACTGTTGGACATCTTACATTATATTTCACCAAGTGACAGCACTACGTACCATAGTGACGAAAAATTTTATGCTTGAGGCAAGGCACTGAATTTATTTTATGCGAGTACAGTCGCAATTTTCAATATACAGAAATCTCAAAGCGCTTACATAATGCGTCTCTGTGGCTGTCTTTCACAATTCTGTAGGTAGCATACACGTACACTTTTAATACACGACGCTTCTGCTGCTCACTGACAGCGAGAATGCGCTGGCGACTCTATACGACGGAAAATACCACAGGACAGGAAGCTACACGACACACCTCCAAACAGTCATATGACTGATTGAATTACGAATTACGTAACCTTTCCCTGCATCATTGATTTTGCAGAGCGCTACTGAAATTGTTGGGTAGCTTTTGCGTTGAGGTGGCTGCTTCCCTGGCGAATGGAATGAAGACAGCTAAAAGATAGCACCAAATTATGGATGGGTGAGCCAACATCACTCTACATAAAATGAAAAAGTTCTTTGCATGCACGTTTTTTAGGGGGAGGGGTGTGGTTGTTGGAATTACTTCATGATAACAATTGCTCTTGACCGTCACAGCTCTGAAGTCACCGTGGTAATATTGGGGCAGAAGGGTGTCGGCAAAACGACCTTCATTTCCCGTGCTCTAGTGAGTGCACAGCTGCTATTTTCATACTGTAACCCTCCCAGTCAAGGAGTGGTCACTTACGCGTTGCCTGTAAAAGCGTTTGCAAATTGGAATCAAGCGATCAAGGTAGTTGTTTGGAGACGATCAAGGAAGCAACAAAAATTCGAGCAACAAAAATCGATGGATCAATGATTTTCTCAGATATTAAGGGATAGCCTCGCGGGCCAGCCTCACTCACACGCGAGTGAGGCTGGCCCGCGAGACTAATTAAGGGAGGGTGTAGCTACTGCTTTGTCCTTTGAACCCCATAAATTAGAAGTTCAGAAGGAACATTCAAGTGATCAAGGACGATTTTTTGCCATTCAACATTTTTGATCCCATTTGCAAACGCTTCTACAGGCAAAGCGTAAGTGACTACCCCTTGCCTGTTCTCCGCTACTTGCAGTATAGAAAAGGCTAGCTTTTTTGTACTGCAAGTGACAGCAGGTTAGGAGGGTGGCCCTGGGAGTGAGATTTGTTTTTTAATTTGCTTGCTGTTTGCCCAGGGCCTTCCTTTCGAAGCCATTACACCCAGCCGGCGCGAGGCAGTGAATATCTGTGGAAGGACCATCCTAGTAAAACTTGTAAGTTGGCTGCTACAGCATTGCAATATCTTGATGTAATGCTTCTTTCTCTTCCCCCTCCCTCCCTTCCTACCACCCTCCCTTCCTCCTGCCACCCTCCCTCCCTCCCTCCTCCCTCCCTCCCTCCTCCTCTGCCACTCCCCCTACCCTCCCCAGGTGGACAACCCCAGTAGAAACCATCTGGTTCCAGCTATCGTGGTCATTGTGCTTTTCGATCTCACAAACAAGGTGAACAGTTGAACTCGGGAACACATAATTTGAAGCATTAGCCCCTTCAAAGAATTGGCCAGAGCCAGTTGGACTAGAGTTGGGTGAAATGGCTGTCCATGCCTGTAGACCGTTTTACCTCCTTCTCTGTCCCCTCCCTCTAAACCCAACTCCAACCCCCTTTTCTCCTTCCATCCTTTCTTCCTCATCTCCTCCTCTCTCTCTCTCCCTCTTCCTCTGTCTTCCCTCCCTCTAAACCCTACCCTACCCTCTTTTCTCCTTCCATCCTTCGTTTCTCATCTCTCTCCCTTTCTCTCCCCCACTGTCTTCTCTCCCTCTAAACCCCGCCCCTGCCCCCTTCTTCTCCTTTAATGCTTCCTCTCTCATCTTCTCTCTCTTACGCCTGCACACAGGATACATTCCACAGGCTGAACGAGACCCTGGAGCTAGCGCAGCGGGTCTCCCCAACGGCTCTCAGAGCAGTGGTGGGCACAAAGGCCGACCTACACGACCAGAGGAAAGTTAGCTCTTCCGAGGCAGAGGTATGCTTGCCGTTCGCTCTGTGTACACTGTCAAACAGTTTCATAAATTTGGTTGTTATTGATCATTGCAAGATAACCGACAAGCTGTGCATGTTATTCCTCAATAGTGTATATTTGTATATTATGAATATGGTCATGTTTATGTTGCCATTAAATACCTCCAGCTACATATATACGCATCAATTAGTGTTGAGTACATACAAATGCACCTGTGCACTGTCCTCTTACTTTTTAACCTTGTTTCCACACCCAGATTTTATCTCTGCAACAATGTGGAGGTGGAGAAAATCTGTTGCAGGGAAATAAAATCTGGGCCTGGGTACAAGGTTACTGTCTTCTGATCTTTGTCTCTTTTCCTCCTCCCCTCCCCTCCCTCTTTCTCCCTTCCTCTCCCTCTCTCTGCCACACTCTCTCTCTCTCTCTCTCTCTCTCTCTCTCTCTCTCTCCCCTCCCCTCCCCTCCCCTCCCCCCCCCCCAGTCCTTCTGCCAGACTAGCCACAGTAGCGGTTCATTCAACTCCCTCCCCTACTATGAGACAGCCCTCTCCCCCAACGGCAGCATCTTCATTGCCTTTCAGGAGATCTTGGCAAGACCTCTCATCAATGAATTTGTAGTGAGTCAAATCTATCCTTGCTGTCACCTCTACTTTCTTTTAGTGATGAATAAAAGGCTCTCCAGACCATTAGTGAATCAATTGCCAAACTGCATATTCTAGTGTGTACACAGTTAAAACCTTCTGGCATATCACTCGGTAACAAGGTGGAACACTTAGAATTTCCTCAACTGTTAAATTGACATGATCGTGTCAGAACAGGCAAGACTAGAAATGAGGGGGCGTGTGTGGGCATAAATCCATGCAAATTATGATTGCTGCAAATTTCAAGCTACATGCTACAGGTACCATGCCAACCAGGTTACCATGCCAACCTGGGTACCATGCCAACCTGGTTACCCAGCCCCAGCTGTTTTTTTTTTCCACACAGAGAGTATACTGTACAAAAATCAAAAACAGCTGGGTAAGGAATGAGGCTGGCTATATGGCATTACTGACCACATATGTTAGTACGTATAACAATTATAGCCCTGTCCCCAGAGCCTGGGAACAGGGCTGTAACAAGTATGGATTCCATCACTTGCTGTACCAGCCTGTCCTTTTCTTTCCCACTTCAGATCAGAGCCACTACAGAGCAAGAGCTACTTGTCTTTGTGCATGAGGTGAGCTGCTGGAGAATATCCCCTTGCACTTTAATTACTGTAGGCGCTCTAAGTATAGGATAGATCACTACGTAGCGGGGTGTATGACCCGTTGATCTACCTTTGGAAAAATTATCTCCCGCCAAGGTAGTACCGAGGGTGAAGCCCGAGGTACTTCCGAGACTTCCAAGGGAGATAATTTTCTGGCTTACTAATTCTATAACCCTAACCCCAACTCCAACCCTTATCCTAACCTTAACCCTAATCCTAACCCTAATCCTAACCCTCATCCTAACCCTTATCCTAACCCTAACCTTAACCCTAATCCTAACCCTTATCCTAACCCTAACCTTAACCCTAATCCTAACCCTAACCTTAACCCTAATCCTAACCCTAATCCTAACCCTAACCTTAACCCTAATCCTAACCCTAACCCTAACCCTAACCCTAACCCTAACCCTAACCCTAACCTTAACCCTAATCCTAACCCTAACCCTAACCCACATCCTAACCCTAACCCTAACCCTAACCTTAACCCTAACCCCAACCTTAAGTCTGATCTCCCCTTACAGATGATGGAGTGGGCCATCCAGAGCAGCAGTGCCAACATCCTCACCCACCTGCGAGACCTCGGCTACTCCGTTCCAGTGGAGCTCGTCGAACATCACCAGGATGTGATGAGAGACTACTTCTTCGCAGAGTACCCTCTCAAAGTCGTCCCGAAGTTCACCCACCTCGAACTCTCTGAGTTGCCTGACGAGACCTTGGATGATGATAGCCTTGAAGCTTACGAGGAGGCTTTCAACGTCCTCGACACTCGTTCCTCACTCGAGATCTCAAAAGCCTACCACCTCATGTGGCAAGACATCTCCCTCACGTGTTTCAGCCGCTCGTTTTTGGATTTCAGCGTCATCCCCGTGCATCAGATAACTCACATCAACCTCTCGTACAACAAGCTCGTGTCCATTCCGACTCTGTTATTCCAGCTCCCCAACTTGGAATCGCTGAACGTCTCCCACAACCAGCTCGAGTCTCTCCCTTCAATCGAAACCTGGAGCACCACTTTCAAGCTTCAGATTCTCAACGCCTCGCACAATGTAATCACAGGAGAGAGCCTGACTCCGGTACTCTATCGCAAACGCCCTGGGAAACGGGTCCCGTTCCAAGACCTGTGGTACGTGGACCTGAGCCACAACGAGCTCTACAGCTTTCCACAGTGGATACTGCACCTTCAATCACTGAAGCATTTGAACCTTGGACACAACCCCAAAGTGAGTTCCAAGCTAAAGTTCATCTTTATTCCCATGTGTTCAGTGAATTTATAGGAGTGAATTTATTGAATAGTCGGAATGGGGTTTGATATATAGTCTTGTCTGATTCTGATCCTGTTCCTTATAAGGAAACTCCCTGGTGATACGGCTAATTAATATCTTTGCTTGGGAATGAGGCTAGGTAAAGCCTGGGAATGAGGCTGTAGTCCCCAGTATGCTGTACACTGTTTTTACTGCAAGCGACAAAAGCTGGGTGGAGGCCTGGGGGCGGGGCTAAGGTGATTGTGGGTGACTTTCAAACATGCTGTACTAAAATTTAATTAGGTGCCTGTGTATATACATGTAGTAGGTACCAACCCTGACATGGAGGGGATATTTAGGTTATCATAAGAGCAGCTCAGGAATGAAGGAAAGCTACAGTACTGACAAAAAGAAACTTGACAGCGTTGCGCTTGCGGTACGCATACGTTGCGTTTGCAGTACGCATACGTTGCGCTTGCGGTACGCATACGTTGCGCTTGCGGTACGCATACGTTGCGCTTGCGGTACTCGTACGCATACGTTGCGCTTGCGGTACGCATACTTTGCGCTTCCGGTACTCGTGCGTACTGGCACATGCGCTTTTGTTGCGCATACGTTGCGCATACGTTGCGCATGCGTTGCGCTTGCGTTACGCATGCGTTGCGCTTGCGTTGCGCATGCGTTGCGCTTGCGTTGCGCATGCGTTGCGCTTGCGTTACGCATACGTTGCGCTTGCGTTACGCATGCGTTGCGCTTGCGCTATGCGTGCGTTGCGCCGTTGCGCATACGTTGCGCATTCGTTGCGCTTGCGTTACGCATGCGTTGCGCTTGCGCTATGCGTGCGTTGCGCTTGCGTTACGCATGCGTTGCGCTTGCGCTATGCATACGCGTGCGTTGCACTTGCGATGTTAAGTTTCTTTTTGTCAGTACTGTATCGTCCTTTGTGGTTAGGGTTAGAAAAGTGTTTGAGTGCAGCGGAAACCACCTCCATTATTACTGAACTCTTTCCTCCTCATATACAAGTCTATTAACCCCTCCCTTCCCTATATACAAATCTATTAATTAACCCCTTTCCTCCGCACCCTTTTTCCCCTGATCTAACCATTAACCTCACCCTCCTTTCCCACATTAACCCCTTTCCTTCTTTCCCAGATCCGTAAACTCCCCACACAGCTGTGCGACCTTGAGAAACAGCTGACAGTCCTCATTCTCAGCGGGCTCTCCCTTGTTGACCCACCCTCAGTCGTCGTCAAGTGGGGACCTCGTGCGTTGCTACGGTACTTGTCCCTCAAGAAGAACTCCGCTATCCCCTGGAGCAACCTCAGAGTGGTCGTCGTGGGACCGAAGCAATCGGGGAAGACGTCTCTACTGACCAGACTACGAACTGACACCTACACTCCTCCGCCCCCAACCAAAGGATTGGAGGTGTGTCTCAAAACTGGAACAATGTATTTACAAGCTAATACAACAGACTCTATCACAGACATCAGCTTCATTAATGAGGTAGTCTCATGCCCAGATCCTCCACCCACCTGTTTTTTTTTTTTGCGGGGACGGGTGGAGGGTCTGCATGAGTATTGGGGTATGCTTACTTCAGAGCCTAATACACACATACAGTTAGTTAAGTAAAGATTGCGGAAGACCCGAAAATGACATCAGGGATTTCAGTAGCTATGGCAACGATACCCCTTATATTTTATGTCCAACAGGCCTAGAGAGTTCTTTTCTAGTTTGGATGTGTTGATGGGAAGTAGATATGACTTCACAGCTGTATACACATTTACATGCTTGGGAGATTTGGTCTGGAGGTGCCACCAGAGTAAATCTTTCATGTCGATACAAGTTTGTGAGGTGACTCTATTCCATTTAATGTCCAAACTTGAATGAAACCTTCCATGCCTTGTGGACATGAACTACAAGGAGTATTGTTACCATAGCTACGAAAATCCCTCTTGGCCTTTCATTGGAAAGGTCTATACCACAGTTTAAACATAATTCCATAATTCCATAACCCATCCCCCTACTATACAAATACACTCATGTACAGATAACGGAATGGAAATATCGAGGCACAGAGCTCTTCACGTTCCGTCAGAAATGGTGCACTTTGGATCTCTGGGACTTTACGGGAGACCCAGACTACCAGAGCATCTACTCCTGTTTTGGCTGCAGCTCATCCCTGCACCTCGTCGTGTGCGACTCACAGAAGGACCTCTCTGGACTCATACGCTGGCTCTCCGATATCCAGTCCACGTCGGTCGATCGAATCCCCATGATCGTTGTCTTCACGCAGATTGATAAATTCAAGTCCAGGGAACAGCGCGATCAGTTTAAAAGAAAAGCGGTGCACTGGTTGGAGTACAATAACAAACAGTGCGACTCAAGTGTGGGGACTTTGTCCCTCCTCACGTCCGTGACACAGAGCGTCAAATCACTGCAAGGAGAGGAGATGTTGAGCTCGTACGATCCGCCCCAGGAGGCCTTCGAACTACAGGAGCTGGCCGGGGACACGATCCCTCTGATGCCCCTGGTCCTAAAGGTCCACTTTGTGAGTAGCATGACCGGAGAGGGAGTCGCAAACCTCAAGAAGAACCTCTACAGGACGGCCTCCGCCACCCTCCACCAAAACCTCCCCACGTCCTCAGGGTTCCAAATTATCGGGCAAGAGATTCCGACTGTGTACGCCCAGGTGGAACACTTGGTCCGTCAGCTGAGGCAGAAGTTTCGTAATTCGAAACGCGAGGGGGAGCAGCGGCCGTTCTACACCGCCTCAGAGCTGATGGAGAGGCTCAAGAAGCACCTCCATGAGCTGAAGATCAAGGAGGGGGACTTCATAGCCGCGCTCAAGTTTATGCACGAGGTTTGTGAGCCTTGCGAGTGGTGTGTGTCATTGCGACCAATGGCTATAGGATCATTTGATATCAACACATGAAAGTAATAGATTAGCTTACTTTTATTTCATATACCAGCACTGGAAAGTACCACTTTTCGTACTGCAAGTGACAGTGATTAAAGTTGGTATTCAGAGAGCCTTTCTTTCGGAATAGAATACATGTAGTTGGGAGTGGGCATGATACACCCTGCAATAAACTTAAACACAGTCGAGACTCTAACCTGTAGCAACCCCTACTTATCTCTCCTGTTCACCTACCCACTGCAGTGTGGTTTCGTCTACCTCCACGAGTGCCACAAGAGCGACACGCTCTTGGTGAGTGTGGACCCCCAAGTGGTTGGCTACCTCCTCCAACGGATGATCCGGGCCGGCTCCGTGGGCAAAGAGTTGAACAGTCTGGGCTGCCACCTCCCCAACTCCCACCTCTTCATGCTCTGGGGGGTCGAGCCCATCTGGTCCCTGGACCAAGACCGCAACACCGTCTATTCGCATCACCTGCTCGACTTCCTCTACGGGCTCAACATCTGCACGTCTCTGGTCCCTGGCGTCACTACCATTCCCTCCATCTTGCCTGCTTCACTCCCAGACAACCAGCTGCTGCCAGAACTCTCCCCTCTCACGCCAAGAAGAGTCTACATCCTCAGCTATCTCCCAACGCTCTTCTCCTCACAACTAATAACCCGGATACTATCGGTGATTGACGACAGGGATACGTCCCGCCCACCCTCCCCGACCTCCCTCCAGCAATCTTCTTCTTCCCCCGTGGGAGTCCCGGTCAACATTTCCTCCGGTGCAAAGCTCTTCCTCTGGCACAACAACGTGTTTCTGGAGGAGAGCGACGGCTCAAAGCTGTGGGTGAAGATCCTGAAGGGAAAGCAAGTGGGGCCGGAGTCGCTGCCCTACTGTGGGAGGGTAGACATCTCCATCGAGGCCAGCGTAGAACGAGAGGCCGAGTGGCTGAGGAAGATCACAAAAGAAATTGACTATGTAAGATCCAGCCCATGTGCTTGGAAAGTTGATTTCGTGGCCTAGCCTGTGATTGAAGTTGTATTACTTTGTCACAGTTTTTAGTTCATTCCACCTCCCTCTCTCCCTCCTTCCCTCCCCTCCCCTCCCTCCCTCTCTCCCTCCTCCCTTCCTCCCTCCCCCCTTCCTTCCTCCCTCCCTCCCTCCCTCCCCTCCCTCCCTGCACTGCAGCTATTAGAACACATCTACCCTGCTCTGCTGAAATCAGAACAAACCCCCCAGCAGGTGGAAATTTTCGTCCCCCTCAGTTCATTGCTGAGCGGTGGGGAGACAAGCAACCTGCTGACTCAATCACAGGAGGACGGCACTAACACATTCGCAGATTCTCCGAATCTTTTAACTCTTTTAACCTCTTCAACTCCTCTCAACTCTTCTGTTGCCACGACACCTACGAATCCCTCAAACCACTCAACACCTACGAACACCTCAAACCGCTTAACCCCGATGAACCCCTCAATACCTCCAACCTCTTCGCCCCCCTCCAACTCACCTCCCTCAAACTCTCCAAGCGTATCAAGTCCTCTAAATCCGTCGAACCCTGCAAGCCTATCACACCCTTTCAGTCCGTTAAATCCTCACACTAGGTCGCAACCAGTACCACTGCAGCAATCGACATCGACTCAACAGCAGCTGGAAATGAACGGAACCCCGTCCAGCGGGCAGGCTTTGCTTTATCCAAGTCCAAACCACAGCGTCCTCTCAAACCAGAGCATCGTTGGAAGCCCGGTGAGTCCAGGGGGTTCAGAGCACCAGAGTGAAGCCTCATCGTGGGAGATTCTCTCCAAGCAAGGCTCAACCGCAAGCGCACGTTTAAGCATGATCCAGGATTGCACCACCAACTACAGCCTTGTGCCGCTCTGGGAATGTCTTCAGGAGGCCTTCAAAGCACCGGTCATTCGAGTGAACAACAACAAACTCTACCTGCGCGAGATGATCCCGGATCTTCTCTTTGTCGATCTTCCTCCGGAGTTGATCTATCGATCGAAGTCGAGCTTAGGAGACCAGCTGGTTTTCTCCCTGGAGGACAGCATGGTCCCCACGGGGGAGGTCTCCGGGCTCTTTGTGAGGTCCTACTACTCCTCTGAACACGAAGACATTTGCGTGAGGAAGCCAGCTGGGGCCCAGAAGACTGTGAGTTTGTAATAACTCTACTTATAGCTACCTCTGTTTTTGAAGCAAACTCTAGAATATCAGCTTGGGGTGGGAGGCCACTGGAACCAGACTAACTACACAACTGGAAACTAGCCTCGTTCCCAGTCTCCACTCCCAGCTTTTTTTTCCACATGTAGCAAAAAAACAGCTGGGAGTGGTGGAAGCTCCATTCACCCTGCAGCCTAGTAGCAATGATCTTCAGTCATGCAAAAACTGCAAGGAATGACATTGCTTGGAGTACTGTAGTCCCATTCCCAGTCCTTGCTTACAACTGGAGCTGCAGAGTGAAGACTGGGAATGAGACTAATGTTTCTGTGGTCTCATTCCCAGGCTCCACTTGCTGTATAGTGAAAGACTAACACTAATATAGCTCATGGTATAACAGGCGTCCACCTCTTTCTGTACCAGTTCTGCCTGAGGCAATGTCTGACCAACGCCAGACGAGACCTCCTAAGGCTCCGTGAGCTCCAGTGCCCTCACCTCGTGGCAGCCATTGGGATCAACTTCTGTCCCCCGAGTCTGGCGCTGGAGTCGGCCCCCATGGGCTCCCTGTACTCACTGCTGCAGTCCGGAGGGAGGGAGACGGTGGAGTTGGACAGAAGGGTGGTACACTACATCCTTCTGCAGGTGAGCGGTTGATTGTCTGGTCGATGGAGTGATGCTCTGACGATGCAAGGAGGGGGGTCAGAGTCTATAGTCACAACTGCGACTGCGGGTCAAAACCTTGACCGGCTCTCTTTGGCGGTTTGACCGTTGACTGCGCTAATTTTCGTCCTTTGACCTCGCGTGTAACCCTGTCCAGTTTTGCCGTTTCGCAGCGATTCTTGGTGCTTATGAACATGCTTTGACCATAGACTGTGTGCTTCTGAGCACACTTTGACCGTTGACTGCACCCTTTTGAACGACTTTGACTGTTGACCACTGACCGACTGCAGTCGCAGTTGTGACTATAGAGTCTATGGGAGTGACCCCCCCCCCCCCTTCTCCACGATGCATATGAGAATGTATTTATGCATACAAGTATTAATTAATATTAGCAAGTTCAAAATTTAGCGATTTTTCCAATTCGCTGAGATTAGTACATGTAGTCACTAGTCAGGTATTATGCTATTAATTGCTGTAACACACACATCTACTGCTGTCTTGCAGTTACTATTACTATTAATTGCTGTAACACACACATCTACTGCTATCCTGCAGTTACTCAGAGCACTAGAATTCTTTCACTCAAGAGGCCTAAACTACCACACCATGGATTCGAGTAGCGTCCTTATATGGACATTGAACCCTGTCAGCGTTAAACTCTCTGACTACGGGTTCACTCACGGTCCTGAAAGCTGTGAGGTGGGTCTCTGTTCCATTCCATAAGGCAGTCTCATTCTATGGCATTTAGGTTACATAGTGCATGACTTGATTCCATTCCACAGTTATGTGCCTACCTGGAGTCCATACGTAACGGAGAGCAGAGATGGGCAACGGCTTACAAAGTGAGTATAACGTGTGTGTGTGTGTGTGTGAGTGGTAGCCTTGTACTCAGGCCCATGTGTGAGTGGTAGCCTTGTTCCCAGGCCCATGTGTGCGTTGCACTTTAGCGGGCTGCGGGTGCTGGACCTGGCCTGGTATTTTTTCTTACGTTTGTGATGCATAGGGTACAAGGGTGAATTTCTGCGTGGGCGAGGACAGCTGCAGTTCTCAGACAACAAAGGAAGGCAGCGAATCTACACTTCTTGTAGCTACTCTTCGGAGTCCCTTTGGTACCACAGACTGACACTGTCACTAGCAAAAGGTAGAGAAGTGCGACCATCTTTCAAACGGTCCCTGCCCAAGTGCGATTAATTATGTGAGAAAATGTACCAGGCTCTCCAGTAGCAACTGAAATGTTCATGGGAGCCTAGGCAAGTTATATGTGAGAAGTGCAAAGCCATGGCCTAGCATAGATTCCTTGAATAATAAGGACATTGCCAACTGCCTCTGTGAACTGTAACCAGAAACTTGCATCTACCACCCCTCTTCCTCAATCTGCAGTTTGACTACATGTTACTGGGGCTGTTGGTGTACGAGATGGCATCGGGGAAGCAGCCATACGAGGACATCTACTCCCCTAATATGGTCGTCATGGCCCTCCTTGACAAGAAGGTGGAGCTGAACATAGAGGCCGAGATAAGGACGTCTCCGAAATGGGAGAGCAAGGAGGTCCGCATCGCTGGCTGCCAGAGGCTCTGCATGCAGTCCACCATGGAGCAGTGCATCAACTCCAACCCAGTCTTGCCCAACCTCCTTGGCGCGAGATTCAGCCTGTGTGCCGGCGATCGGGAATGGTCGCCCCTGAAACTGACCGTCAACGTGGAATGCATGCTCTGTTCTGAGGATGCCGAATTGATCTACTGGGCTTCGGGGTCCCGGGGACTCGTTACCGGAACCCTGGATCCTAATACTGGTCTGCTCATCAGCAATATCCTCCAAGAAGCTCCGACGCCGGAGTCAGGGATGTTTGCCAACCGACGGGCGAAACCGGTTCCCATCGCGGTTGGTCGGGCGACGGTTTTGGATCTCTGCCAAGTGACCCGGCAGCTCTGGGTCGGGACCGAGAATGGACTCGTTGGATCGGTGTACGTCTTCAACCTTCCAGAAATGCGGAGGCACCATTACATCCACCTCCAAGACGCTGTACTCTCGCTCTGTGCGGTGAACGAACTCGGAACCAAGTTTGGCGGGGACGGCATGAAGTACCGTGTCCTGGTTGGTCTGGCAAACGGCACCATCATTCTCTTCCGCGGGATCCACCAGGGAAAAGTATTGGAAAACCCCCTGCAGGGGCCGAAACAGGTGGTGGTCACACCGGGGAGAAAACCCTGCCTCGGAATGACACTAACTCCAGACGGCTACATCTGGTGTAGCTGTGGGGACGCCTTGGAAGTTTTTGACATGGTTTCGCTGAAGCCGGTTCGCAGATTGCCGACACAGCTTTCCCCCAGAGAAGACCGGTCAAAGAACCATGTGAGAGGAGACGTAATAACCCTGATGGTGGTCAACACCAGGGGGGTGTGGACTGTTAGCCGGAGGAGCCCGGTGCTTCGGCTGTGGAACCAAGTCAGTGGGCAGTTGAAAGCATCGTACAATGTCCAGTGAGTTGCTTGCTGTGCCTTAGTTTGGCCTTACCAGACCCTATGTGGACAGGGTTAGTACTGATACAGGCAATACACTCTATTTGAGGGCAGTGTTGTGCGATATTAATGACAATATTATTGGGAATGATTGCGGTATCAATTATTAAGTATTGTCCAGCACTATCTGAGGAAACCCTTACGAGTTTTCTTATGAGTGCCCCAAAGGAAAGCATGTGCTCTCTAATTGCTACCCAATAGAATTGCTGTATTGCTATAAATATGGCATTTTGGCTGGCACATAATAATGCTTTGTTGTGCTGCTTCTAGGGGTCCTGTTCCACATAATCCGGCCTGAAAATGGGCCGGAAGACAATGTATACACACAGCCATGCAAAATTTGGGGACACTTTTTTGTCCTGCAGCAATATCCTCCACAACGAGGATGTGGTCACTGCCCTCGCGGTGCAAGGTGGCGTGGTGTGGCTGGGTACAAGGTGCGGGTTCATCTTTGTCCTGGATGGCTCCGCAATGGAGGAGGGCAAGGATCCCCTCCTGGGCCTGCAGTACTGCGGAGAGGGGAAGGTCAAGAGTGTCGTGCCCATTGTGCCCAAGAGAAGGGTCACTGCCAAGCTCCAGGTAAATGGTAATAAACTCACCAATGGAGGGCTCATGCTCCTAGCTGCATTTTCAGGCCTCCGCTTTTTTTGGTTGCGCGAGGGAAAAACTTTTTCCACATAGTCAAAAAAAACGTAAAAACGTGGGGTCCTTGACTGGGGCTAGAGTGACCCAACCTATCACTATTCAGTGCCTGATTGAGCACTACTCACTATATATCTTACCCATATCGCTATCATGTAGGTTGCTTACTGTTTATTAGTAACCCTCATTGCAGGGGTTCATACAGGATTCCCACTAGGGGGGTGTGGGGGCATGCCCCCCCAGAAAATGTTTGCAAAATAGATGCTCTGAGATTGATTCTGAGGCATTCTGGAGATACTTATAGCCATTCTAAAGTAATTAGCACATGCACAGAACATTCTAGAGTAATTTGGTTGTGCAAATTCTTGGGGGGGGGCCGGGTCCCCCCCCCCCCCCCCCCCCGGCCCCCGTATGAACCCCTGCTCATTGCAAGTGTTATATATTAGCTGGCTGCATAATTGTATATAAGTGTTCTTCTCTCGTACAGGTAATGTGTAGTCTGGAGTTCCCGGACGAGGTATCGGGTGCCCTGATGACGTGGGAGTACCATACCCAGCAGGGATGGAAGCTGAGAGAACCCCACAGACCCTCTCGCACTACCAGCGTCTCTCCACCCATCTCTTTTCCTTCTTCTCCGTGCTCCCGTGAGCCCCTCAAGTCCCTCTAAGTCTTCGCTGTCTATTTTCAGTAGTTCTATAGCTTTGTAGTCTTTCTATCTCATCTCTGCTCCCGAGCTCTTTTGTTTCTGAACTTTTTTCGTATTGTACTGTACAGAGAAGGGTAACCCTGTTCAATTTTCACATCCTTCTTGACCTGGGGATGGCAGTCACATCATTAAAATTGCTTTAATATTATTATTATTCAATCCCACCACCCAACAAGCAGATCAATACCGAATCTAGACCATAACCGTGAGATTATTAGCTGTGTATTTTGTACAGGAAATTTTTTTTTTTACGTTTGGGTTTTGGCTAATTTGTGCAGAGTTTTGTGTGTATGGAACTACAGGTTTTATGAAAATGTGCTGCTGAATGCATGCATGCAATATGCTTTCTGCAGGGTCAACATGTAACACTTTCCGTACTTTTTTCGCGGAACCAAATGTTCGTTAGATAGCCAAGAGGTATTAGCTGCAGATAATATTAATTTGTTTTTAGATACGGTAGACGAAGCGTTGAGGGATAGAGAATACAAGGACTTTAATGACAGCTTGAATACTAAAGTTAAGTTGAATCTGTACAAGTCTTTCTGTAAGGAAATAGAATTCAAGAATTATTTGCAGGGGGTAGGTGATCCGGGTACAAGATTATTGTTTAAGTTTCGGTCAGGTACGAACGGTCTGAATGAAGAGTTAGGAAGACATAGGGGTAAAAATGATGATAGGCAGTGTAAATTATGCAGGGGTGAATGTGAGAGTGTGGTACATGTTCTCTGGGAGTGTCCAGCATATGACAGCATTAGAAATAATTTCATGGTAGAATTAGAAAATCTATTGGGGGGGAGGTTTGGGGAGTTTAGTACACTTGATAATTTTAATAAGGCAAGTTTTATTTTAGGATTTGAGAATTGGAACAGGGATGATTTTAAAGCATTATTAAAGCTAGTTAAGAGCTTTGTATTATTGATATGGGAGACTAGGAAGAAGGAATTGTATGGTGATCAGGATTGTGTGGTCTCTGGTTGTTCTTGCTCTTGTCCTCTGACTGGAGGTCTTACAAGCTCCGCCTGCGTCTGTGGGTGCGTGGTCAATGGCGTAAGCGCTACGGCAGCAACATGAGTATATTATTATTCTGTGTAGCTATTGCATTGCCTTATATTTCATTTGCTTTTTATATCCTAAAAAAAATAAATTTACATATGTAACGCCATAATTTGTAAATTTTGCGGTCGGAGATTGAATCACAAATATAGCGAAAATGTATCTCGCGAAACAAGTACACCTACTACGGTACCCGCTAGTTGACAGGCCAGCTCAGGGTGCAGGAGTATAATAACATGCAAGCATACATACATGTGCCGTGGACGGTAAAGTATATTTATCAGTCATCAGAATCGCTGTCCAAGTCTCCTTGCCGGATGGTCTTCTTAGCATGATAGGTTACTTGTTTCTTAGGTTTTCCAGCATCTGGGGGTTCCAGCAGATTTCCAGAATAGTTGATGGCCCCGGCGCACCCCAGCCTCCACTCCAACATCTCAGTGGGAAATTCATCGTGGCCCCCCAAGTCATCAAACCCCTTGATGTATTCCTTTGTCTTGGCATCGATGACGATCGCAATAGTCGGCAGGATTCGAACGTTGAGTCTCTGGCACAGAAACGGTGCCCTGTCCACGTTCAGCTTGATGAATTTTGTCTCCAGGTGCTTGGGGGCCAGAATGCCGAGGTGCTTGTCCACGATCTTACACCTCCAGGTGCTGTCCCGGTAAAAGTGGCACACGACTCTCTCACTCTTCTTGCACTCCTCAAAAAACAGCTTCTCCTCTGGTATCTCAGTGTACTGACCGTGACCTTTGTCCTGCCACTCTTCTCTCTTGGACGCCTGCTGCTTCATCTGCTGTAGTCTCTTCTGCAGTATGGTGTACACATGGAGAATGAAACGATGGTAGCCTCGTTACCAGGCTCCGCTGCCCAGCGTGTTTTGCACTTTGGAAAAACATGTGTTTTTCGCATTTTGGAAAAACAAACGTGCTTTCAAAGTGCAAAAAAACGCTGGGCAGTAGAGCCTGGGAATGAGGCTAAACCGATGGAAGGTCACCTTGTTTTACCTTAGGATAAAATAGGTAATTAGGTCATCAATGGATTGCTGCCTCCAGTTTTAAGAAGTAGAAATACCACTAACCTAGCCTCATCTCCAAGCCCTCGCTTTTTGGGGCTACACGAAGGAAAAGTGGAGGGACCCCTGCCTTCATGCAACTAAATAAAGCAGGACATGCAGGAGCCTGGGGATGAAACTACCACTATCCTAGTACCTGTAGCAGGCGTACTGGCCAAAAACTATTGACTCCACAGCATCCAAGAAGCAAAAGTATCTCATGGAATATGACCATCAATAATATTGCCATATTCTGGTTATGCATCTCGTAAAGAAGTTTGTGAATAGTAATTTAGTTACTGACACAGTAAGAATAGGTAACCCTACAGGAGTGCTCTTTAGAGCTGACCTCTCTCAAGCGTTCCATTTCATCACTGTCGAGGTTGTCCAGCCGCTCTATCTCAGCATCCAGCTGCTCCTCCACCGCCTTTGCAGCACCCATCACTGTGCTCTCCACCACCTGCTGCAGCTGTTGTTCTGCCGCCATGCCGTTCCAGCTGGGGACATAAGGTAATCACTGAGAAGTGCAGTTTAATTAATTAACCCTTTAGGCGCTACAGTCTTGCAAGCCAGACTGGTTAGTGTTAGTCTAGGAGAAATGTACTACGTATCACGCCCAGACTACACAGAAAAAAAAGTAGTCTGGGAACACTTGCTATTTCAAAAAAAATTTTGGAAGCCAATTTATTTACTACATATTAACATATGCCACTGCAACTATAGTTGCAGCTAGGTTTTATACAGGATATTTCAGTGGGTGGCGGGAATAGTATGATGTGTATGGAGCCACGCCCCCCAGAAATTTTGTTTCTGAGGCCTCATGAATGTTGTAATTTAGCTAAAAATAAAACTAATGAGTATCCCCCCACATGAACCTGAGCTGCAAGAACAAATATTTGTGTTCCCAGACCACATTTCTGCAATGAGAAATTGGGGCGGTTCTGTATGTAATACTCACTGGGACTAGTCTCGTCCCCAGCCCACAATCAACGCTAAGGATTGCTTACAGTATCCCACCACAACGGGATCCTTAGCCTGGATTGCGGGCTTGAGACGAGACTACACTGGGACTATATTATCGTAGGGGTGAGCTATAATTGGAGTCAGTCTGCTCATGCAGTTGTATCAGTCACCTCTAATTACGCCATGCATGTAAACACCATAATATATTACGGCACTATCAGTTAAATGCTTATTTATTACTGTATTCAAGCCCAAACCTGAAGTCCCGAGATCGTCGTGACTACTGTAGTACTGAGTTATTCCGGTCTGGAACTGCGAGTCAGCTGCTGAATCACCGCCAATGCAGCCCGAGGTCAAAGGTCAAAGTTTAAAGTATATTCCGGTTGAGGCGTGTGTAGATGTCCAGTGAGGTGCTCATCAACAAAGAAAAGGTTAATCAATATATAAATTTATGTATTGTGATTTTGAAATTATGCATATGAATACACACATGCAGCTTGCTTCTCTCAGTGAGGAAGCAAGGCTGGGAGTATTGGTAGGCGTGGCCAACCACACCCCTAATGTACCCACTCCCACGGTGGTCATTGGCCAGTGTGTGTGTGTGCAGTCAGGAGCACCCCTTCCGGCTCTGACCGAACTTGGCTGCAGCCGAACACCCAGCTGGCAAGCAACGAGAGAGTTGGTCGCAAGGCACTTCCCTGCCGGGAGTGAGGTGTGTGGGGTGTGGCTGAAGACAGGAGGAGGGGATGACAGTGTGCAGAAGATCGTTGAGGTTCTGTGCAGGGCAACCGACTTACTGGTAAGTTCTAGTCTCATTCCCATGCTCTGCCTGAGTGGAGCCTGGGAATGAGGCTAACATAAAATTATGTACCTCATTTTTTATATCAGAAAAAAATAATTATTCTTATCTCCTTCCTTTAGTCACTCTTCAAATTGGGTTCTTCATTCCTAGTAGTTACCATGCCTACCAGCACTGGTGACCAATCAGATTGCATCTGCTACATGGCAGACACTGCCTCCCACCACACGCAACTCTGCGAGGAAGCTGCCCATTCTGTGGAGGAGTATCTTGTGACACACACGCGCCTTCTACGTGTGCAAGCTTCACTCACCCTGCATGTACCAGCTGCTATCGGTAAGTACATACATTACTCACTCTATGGGATGTTCTGCAAGTATTATGCTAGTGACCCCTACCTTGATGGGTCCCAACGTACATATTACTGATGTATAATGGAGCTCTGTAATACAGCCACCTCTTACATTACAACCATAAAATGTTGGCCCAAGTGTAGAGGTTCCACTGATCAGGTGATACGACATTGTGTTGTAGGGAGTGCTTCAATAGACCTTTATCCATTGGGGGTGAAAGTAGGCACTAAATGGAGGAAATACAAGAGAACATGTGCTTTGATGTAGTTTCTTGCATAAAAACATAAGAACATGCTTGTTTCCTTGTAATTTCTTGTGCACTTTTACATCATAACAGATAAAGTTGTGTTCCTCTATTCTCTGTACCTGCAGTAGGCCAGAAGAGCCTGCCACTCACTTCCCTGCTCAAGTGGGTACAGTCTCCTTCCACCGTCTTTCACCTCCCGTCTCACCGGCTCTTGCTTGACTCACGGTCACATGAGCACCCTGACAACGACAACTCGACTCTGGGTAACGTTCTCAAAAGGAAGAACACCCAATCGACCAACAGTGGTGACGCTCCCCTCCTTGTTGAAGTGCTCGAGGACACGAATGCAGATCCCAACAAACCATCGACTGCTCCCGTGCTCAGCTACGACCCTGCCGTCTCGGAACATGTGGAGCTATCACTAGCAGTGGACGTGGTCGCCTTACTCAACCTGGACATTCCTGTGAGGGAGATGGCCGAGGTCCTAAAGGAGGGGATTGCTGCACAGCTGAGGGCCATGAGTGATGCCACATTGTGGAAGGTATAGCACGCAGTGTGATAGCCTTGTACCAGGAGGATGTAGAACACAAGTACATGTAGTTAGAACCAATACCTCATAAATGGCCATTAGGTGATTCCTGATTACTACGCGTTTGATTTAACAAGCAAGGAAGGTCATAGTTACGGATTTCTGTGATTGGTTAGCTAGGTAATCTTGCTGATAAAGTCCACAGGCAGCATTACTAAAAAGTAGGTAGTATGAAAATTTAATGCTTTCACTCCTCATCTTCATGATAAGCTTTTATGTTTCATTGAAGCTGTCCATACCCTCTTCCCCTCCCAGGATGGCTGCCTCTGTAGTACAGCAGTGTACCACTTTCCCCTGCCAACCCAGCACTGCCCGGTGACGATAGTCTACCCCCGTACCCCCCTGGGGCAGCAGGAGCCCCTCGGCGACAGCCAGCTACTAGCAATCAGAGAGAAACTGCACTGCACCCTCGGGCTACCTCAAGACAGACCCTTCCTCAGAACCATCAACAGGCAGTGCTTCACAACGCCAGAAGGTGAACAGGTGTTGACTTTGCTGTCATAAAAGATTTAGTGGGTGTAAAAGTACGTGTAGCACATAATCCTTCTTCTCTCCAGGGACCCGACTCATTAACCCACACACTGCAGTGAAGCATACCGAAGGTATTATACTCTACACTCTGATTACTCTACTCTGCTACTCCTGACTTATGTACAATATATTCTGTGTCCATGGCCAGTCACTGGTGGTGCTTTGGCCCTGGTGCAAGGATCCTATGCCTACTACCACTACATGCAGGACAGATTCAATGATGGTGTAAGTCAACTGCAAGGTTCATGATCTTGGCCAGTGCTCTTTAGTATGTCCTTTCTTCCTCTCTCCTTCCCTTTCTCGCCCATTCCCCATGTCTTTCCAGAGCTGGGGTTGTGCCTATCGCTCCCTACAGACCCTGTGGTCGTGGTTTGTCCTCCAGGGCTACACGGTGAAGCCGGTCCCCTCCCACCGGGACATCCAGCAGGCGCTGGTGGATGTGGGGGACAAGGAGCCATCGCTGGTCGGGTCGCAGCAGTGGATCGGGTCCTTCGAAGTCAGCACCTGCCTCAATCACCTCATGGGGGTGAGTGAGGTGATCATGGTGTCGTATGAAACATGTAGCTTTGTCGCCTACCAGGCTCTCATATGCTCTTCATTACACTACTGTGTCACACGCATACGGTACTGTTATGAGCATAATAGAACCACATGCATGCAACATGTACCAAGCTAGTACATTGTAGAGGATAGGGCCAAATTTCCTGCATGTAGCCTTATCCTCTACTAGTATCAAATAGATGGAGGATGGGCTAGCCTCAAACCCAGGCCTTCCTCGCCCAGATTTTATCTCTCAGCAGCCAATTTTTCTCCATAGCTGTGAGATGAAATCCGGGCGAGGAGGGCCTGGGTTTGAGGCCAAGGCAAGGCAACATCGCCCAGTGTGGTGCATGGGTAATTATGGACAGGGTGGTTAAACCCAATTGCGTGTTAAGTACTGATAGTGCAGTAGTCTTCCATCTGTGATTATGTTAGCCTGGTAAGAGGTAGAGTTTGTAATTGAGTCAAATCTCCCTCCTGCTGCACAGGTGCTATGCAAGATTCACCACTGCAACTCTGGTTCTGAGATGGCCAGTGTGGGTCGAGTGCTGTTGCATCATTTCCACACCCAAGGAACACCTGTCATGATAGGTCAGTGGCCAGCTAGGGTGGGTCCAGGGAACCCCTATCATGATATGTCAGTGGTCAGCTAAGCGTGTTCCAGGGAACCCCTGTTGTGATAGGTCAGTAGTCAGCTAGGGTGGGTCCAGGGAACCCCTGGCATGATATGTCAGTGGTCAGCTAGCGTGGTCCAGGGAACCCAGGTCAGTGGTCAGCTATAGGGTGGGTCCAGGGAAACGGTCAACGACTGGCTAGCTAGCGTGGGTCCAGGGAATCCCTGCTGTTATAGGTCATGGGTAGTATGAACTCAGGATTTCCTGAAGGTTACATGTACTTGTACAAGCTATTATTTATACCACAATCAATGGATCTAGAAACCACTTAGTAACTGCTCTGAACCTCATTCATCCTTTGTCTCAGGTGTCCTCAAAACAAAACTGCATATATACATAATATATGAATTCACAAGTTCACCATCTACCTTAAACATGACATTGCAAGCACTGTCGTACAGAGGCTTATAATATTCATATAGTTATGCTGTCTTGCACAATGGGCTACAGTATTACATAGCAACCTGACACTGTCTAAAAATAGAAATTCCATCCCAGTGAGTGTATACATGGATGTACTTTAAACTGCTGATGTGGATACAGGTGGAGGTGTGCTGGCACATACCATTCTAGGAGTGGACTTCAGTGAGACAACAGGAGAGATACAGTAAGCCAGTTTCCTTTACGTGTTTGTGTCTCAAATGTATTACCCTATCTGGTTCGAAATACTAATCACTGAAGCCATACCCTCAGCACTGTGTCTCCCCAAAGCTACAGTAGGAAGTAGGATGGAAGAACAGATGGAAACTTCTAGAAGCTGTTACATCTTTGAGGGAAATAAACAAAGCGCTTCCTTCCTCACAGATTCCTCATCCTGGACCCTCACTACACCGGCAGAGAAGACCTCAGAACAGTCATAGACAAGGTAATACAATCCCTCCACATTCGAGGATGTCCCATGACAACACCCAACAGACAAACAGTCATATGACTACTGTGCATGAACCTTGCACCCCACAGCAAACGGTAGTCATGGTCTGTGCATGTAATCGCTTCCTTTTTGTTGCAGGGATGGTGTGGGTGGAAACCGGTCAGTTTTTGGGACCAGCAGGTAAGGGCAGGGGCCGGGGAGATGGACCATTCTCAATCACCTGTATACTATAGTATACTATAATATACTACATTTTGGGAGGGGGGGGGGCAGTATACTAATAGGATACACACCACTGTTTTGTATTATGGTATTCCTTTCTTGTTTTCTCTTCTTCTAATTAGGCACACTACAATCTCTGTATGCCTCTTAGGCCGGACGAATTATGACGCTGAGCTATGTGACGGCCTAGCATTTCAGTCCCATGTTTAACTATGCATTATACTAAAATATTGATTGATACATCAGCAGACACTTCTGCTGTGACCAGACAACCACATCCAACAATACTGCCACATTATGTTTTACAGTAAGGAGATATATACTGACTGGATCTATCTTAGTTAGTACTGTAGAGTTAAGAGCTGGCACACTCTTAGCTGAAATTGGTTGTTACATGTAGTTTATCCACTGCGCCCAGCTCAGAAGCCGGGCGACCCAGATCGTCATGCGTTCATCCAGCTCTCTTCCACAATAGCCAAGACTTTCTTCTCGTATTCCCTGCGATTTTCTTGGTAGAGCTGTGCTGCTTGGCTGTTTGCCGGACTGTTAGGGTTTGGTTCATCTAATAGTGACTGTTGGAAAAGTGTGTGTGTGTGTGGAGGGGGGGGGGGGGGGGGGGGGGGGGGGGGGGGGGGGGGGGGGGGGGGGGGGGGGGGGGGGGGGGGGGGGGGGGGGGGGGGGAGGGGAGGGGAGGGAGGGGCGGGGAGGGAGGAGATGAAACTTGTTTAGCAGCTTTTAGTGCTATTAATGTGACTCGATCGATCACATGACAACGCTTTAAATCGCATAATGCATACATTATCTGATAACGCATGCTTTCAAGTGATACCCACAAGACCTATGGCTGTTTCGGGTCAGTGAGAGTACTAAAACCTTTTAGGCACCAGTTGGCAGTGCATTACAGGTCGGGCAATGTAGTAATGGGCTTGCGCCCTCGACCATTACTATATTGCCCTCGTACACTAACCAAGCCCCATAGTCCACTGCCAATTGGTATCTAAATATTATATAAGCAGGTGCTCAGGTATTACTTTTTCTGGGTCTAAGACCACCAATGATATCCGTGGAAAGTAGGTGACTACACACAGGCATGTACAAGTACATAAAATTTATATGAGTTGAACAAACCTGTATTGAAGTTAATATTGATGAAACATCGTATGTAGGACTCCAGCGATTTTGTAGTATATCCAAGCATATACTCCCGTCTGCATAAACTGGAGGTGGGCAACAAATAGAAACATTAAATCCCCCCTCAAGGCGACTTGAGCAGTTGGTGTGTGACAACTCACCATTAGGATGAAACATCTTTGATACAAAACGAACTGTAGGGGGTTTGTTTGGGTATTCTTCTGTGAACTGCATGGTAAGTTTGAAAGTTCCATCTTCAAATGGCGTGTCCTTGGGTCTGTGTGTGAGCCAGAGACAAAGCACACAAAGGCAAGATTTAATGTATGTTTACACGCACACTAACACACAGACAATGTCCTGCATGCAGACTGCGCTGTTTCTAGAATTCTCTGTCTGTGAAACTATGACATAGCACAGGAAGGCTTGTCACATGTACAAGTCAGCCTGGAAAATTCCAGAAGGTTTTGAACCAATACAAACATCAGGTTGCCATGGTGAACTCACCCAAAAATGACCGCATTCCATAACATGATGTTGTTATCAGTGGGTGCTCCACTAACTCCAGCAGGGGGGTCCTGCTGTAATCTAAAGGTCAACACAGTGCATGTATAAATACATACTGTACATGTTTTTTTTTTATTATCATGAAACTGCCAGCTTCACACTATACACTTTCACTATTCAACATGTCACAGTCCCTTTTAGGGTATGATGTTTTGACATAAGTCCTCCCAACACAATTTCCTTTAGACGGATAGAACTACCCCTTGTCGTGATGTCAGCGTACAAGTGACGATCACCAGAGTTCCTTTACAATAATGTCCATGATCCACATGCTTAACCAATGTACTATTAACCATGCTTGGGTGTCTTCAGGCTTTGAGCATTGATCACCGCAGGCTTGGTCACCCCCCCCCCCCCCGATGAGAACCCTTGACCAAAGACCACACTTCCAGCTTTGGTTTGTGAGGTGAGGGAGCCACTTCGATCACCATGCCCCTCGAACATGGCCATGGTATTGAGTCGTAAATAGCACAGTGCAGGGTAAATGCCAGATGAAATTGACTATATTGGGCTCTACCTGTAAATTAATTCTGAAGCCACAGGTCCCCCGAAATTATGCTTTCATCATCCGAATTAGTTTCAGGCCAAGGTCAACTTCCCAAAACTATTCTATCACCGTTGAAACTACGGCTCAGCTAATGATGTGTACTTTGACTACGTTGGCCAGAATTTGTACCCATACAACCCTGGAACCTACCTCTTAAAGTCTCTCATGAGTCTTCTCCGAGCCGGGGTGGACATTCTGCCTTCTTCTGAAGTTCTGGTGCGTTGTTTAGGTGACTAAGTCTACGTGTGACGGTGAGTACTTATTTGAGTGAGCGCATAACAAAAATATTCGTGCGTGTAGCTGCGTAAGCACTAGTATCCGTCAAGTATACGTACTCGTATACGATAGAAAATTCCCGATACCGCTCAGCATTCCATTCCAAACCGCAACTTCCACTTCTTTCACTGACGCCGAGAATAGTCTCGCGTGTGTGTGTGTGTGTGAGGTTGAGGGGTACGGTCTGGCCCAGCGAGAAGGATGGCTGCAAGCAGCGGAATGTATAACCAAGGGCTTGGCGAAACAGGAAAGAATTCGTCAAGGTATTATAAAACTCAGATATATAGCTCAATAAATACTGTGTACATTAAATTTTCAAGGTCAGGTATATTATAAAAGAGAAGGTTTATACAGTGGAGAATTCAGCTTGATGCAGTTTTTTTTGGCATCATCAGTATAATGCACTGATATTAATATTGCTTTTCATTCCAGAGTGCTGCGACCACCAGGTGGTGGGAGTTCCTTCTCAATATTTGGGGGCCCTGACCCCCCGGCCCCAGGACCCACCAAGAAGCGTCCAAACCCCAGCCCTCCCCGCTCAGCCCCTAGCGACATCATTGCCCAAAAGAAACAGCCACAGATTGACGACCGACAGCCAGCTAGGAAAGCAAAATCTGAACCTGGAGAGCAGCAGAAGGCAAATACCGGGCAACGTACTTCATCCAAGGTCCTCGCGCCTCCTGGCGGGAGATCCAGCCTAAAGTTGTTCGGTTGAAGGTGGTTCTCTCTGATTGGGACTATATCAGTGAAATTTCAAGTCTTGACAAGGGCGAGACACTTAACTATTCATTCGAATTCATCATAGTAGGAATGTCCCTGAGACAGTAAAATAATATGATTCTAAATTGTGTATTGTGTGGCAGTGTGTGGATACATTTCTTTTACAGCTGTTTAATTGACTCAGATGTAAGCCCCATTCAGAGAAAAGAATAACAGGCGATAAGATGAGAAAGGGAGTACACACAAAGATGTAATAAAAATAATGGGGAAAAGGTTAGGAATTAAGTTTTCATGAGGTCAGCTTGAGGAATTTTGATGTGGTTGCTATAGACTGGGGAAGGAAGTCCTCCTGCAAAGTAAAAACAGCTGACAATCATTTCACATTGGTTATTATGTATGCACCCAAGTTTACGATCAGAAGTATTTATAGACCACATCAGCCTTAGTCCCAGGCCTACACCCCTGCGCAATTTCTTTTCACCGCGCGGAAAAAAAAGTAGAGTGGAGCCTGGGAACAAGCCTACTGGTACCATGGTACCGGTTTACATTATGTAACAATTGCATAATGAATGATTCGGAAGGAATTCACGCAAGATATATGGCGTAGAGTATATGTTTGACTTACAGAATCGTAAATAACTTTGACAATGAGAGAACAGCTGGGACATTGGGCAACATCCTCACCATTCTCCAGGTCCTCCTGTTGGAAAACAGATATGGGTCAGTGGTCTGGTTATAAGTTCAGCTTAGAAATAAGAGCGTCTGACTACATTTGTATAAAGTAGAAGTCTTGGGCCCAGCTGGACCTTGTTTTTCTACATTGTTTAGAAACTAAAAGCAACTACACTGCACTCGCCGGTAGGCAGTAAAACTCAATCACCTAGGAAACCACTCAGCATCATACCCAGCTTTTTTCCGCTTCCAGTAAGAAAAACCGGTAACCTTAGCTTGTACCCAGCCGTTTGCTTTCAGTACAAAAAAGAGGAGCTACTTTTAGCTTTTTTACTGAAAGGGAAAAAAGTGGGACAGCTGGGTACGAGGCTAGATAAAATCTCTAAGCAGCATGATCACTCATTATTGCAATTACACCTATGGACAAGAATTATGAAAATGGTTTAAGACCTAGCTACAGCGACAGGCTCACTATACAAGACTAGCTAACTGTACAGCTTACTGAAAATAATGGCAGTCTCGTGGTTTACCAAAAAATTCTTTCACAGTGAAACACACTACGTTTCAGCCCGAACTGCGCCTTCATCAGGCAAAGATATAGATGAAAGCTCCTGATAAACAATATTGGTAAGACGGGGCAATTTCGGACGGTGTTTAATTTCGGAAACTGTGAATTTAATGACTTGTTATTTGAGGGATGAATGACTACGCTCTCCAAACTTCAGCATAGACACTCATACCAAAGTTGCTGTTTGTGCAGATGTCAGTTTTGAGTGCTGAGCATGGAATTACCCCATCGAAAATTTGTCACGATATTGCCCCACCTACCTTACTAGATTGGGAATCAGACTATTGGTATGACTCCTGGGAATGAGATTTCCTACCTTTGTTATCTCAAACTGGTCACCACAGGGGCAAGGATAGTAGTAGGTCTCTGTCTCGGGGTCATACTCAAAGTCCTCGATCTCAACTTCATCATGGAACACAGACATAGGCTATATATTTATCGTGGATAGGCTAAAGGGTTTTAATCACGCTGTCAAAACCTGAAAATTAAAAGTAGATAGACTTCAATAAAACTACACTGATCACCACCAACTGCATGTTGTGCAACGTGCACGTGTGACCACGCCCCCAAACGTTTTAAACATTTCTCAAAGTATTATGCAGGTACGGGTATTTAGAAGTAAACACTACTAGGTCTGATCTGGAGAATGCAATGCATCTGAAGAAACTTATTCAGAAATTTAATGCAAGGTCAGGGAATGAAATTAATGAAAGAGCATGTGTAAAGAGCTTATTGACCAACGTAAGGGCGTGTCTGCACTATAATTTTAATACCAGCTGTTTTTGCTTCTTCAGTAACTTCACAGTGTATTGTTGCCTGCTGGTGTTTTCAATACTGCTCTCCCTAAGGGTGAGTGGAGTCATCACCTGGAATTATGCGGCAGTGTTCATCCCCATATGGGTGTGGAATGCCTTCGTCCTCTGTGGGGTGGTGGTGGGTGTGGTCTTCTGGATCAAGAAAAAGTCTCTCAGGTCAGAGGTCATCACTTTGACCGAGTAGAAGTAGCCACTTTTCTTGACCTGTTGATTTGTGGGGCTAACTCCATTTTCTTAGTACTGTATACCTGTACTAGTCATAGACATTTAACCCTTGCTCTTACAACAGCATTTTTACGAGAAATTGCACTCACCCCAATCGGTGAACCCCTCCCCAATGTATGAACCCCTAGCCTCGTTCCCCAATGTATGAACCTACTAGGTCTTGACTCTTGAGCTTAACCAGATACAGTTGACTAGGGACCAAAAATATTTATTCAGACACCAAATTAAAAATTGACCA
This sequence comes from Phakellia ventilabrum, assembly GCA_963921505.1. Lineage (NCBI taxonomy): Eukaryota > Metazoa > Porifera > Demospongiae > Axinellida > Axinellidae > Phakellia > Phakellia ventilabrum. The sequence continues at coordinate 5,908,045 of OY997385.1, read as the reverse complement.
AGCACTGAAAATTTAGGTAGGTATCAGAAATATTTACCAGGTACCAAAAGGTTGAACCAATTAAGGGCACTGTGACCTCATAAGAGAACTGCAGCTGAAGACTACAAGGCTCCCTCCCCCTTCTCCCTCAGGCAAGATTCAGACCAGCAGCACCTCTTTAAAGCGATGCTACTCTCCGCCACCCTCCAACTCCCCGTCTTCCTCACAGAGCTCCTAGTAGTCATAAACATCGAGACGGGGGCCCACTCCTGGAGGGCCATCTTCACCCCTCTCTACCTGCTCTGTGCCCTCTCGATCCCAGCCTGCATGTGGGCGTGCTGGAGGAGCAGGGGGGTGGAGCTGGAGCTACTAGTCATGCTCAACTTCCTGCAGTTTATCTTCCTGGGCATCAGGCTTGACAGGGTCGTGGAGTGGTCTTGGGCTGTGAGTGTAGCCTCATTCCCAGTCTCTCTGCTCCAGTTTTATGTCGCTTGCTATGTGCACTCTTCGCTCCAGTTTTTACATCACTTGTAGAACAGAGAGATTATGTCACTTTGTAGTATGCACACTCAAGTGGCGTAAAAACTGGAGCGGAGAGACTGGACTTTCTGCTATGATGTAATGGGGAAAAGTAGGCACTAAAAAGGAGAAAATACATGAAAGCACATTTTTGTGCTTTCATGTATAAAAGGTGCAGGATGAAAGCACAAAAATGCATTTTTTCCTTCCTTTAGTGTCTACGTTCCCCCCTCAATTACATCATAGCGGAGTTAGCGCTGTTCCTAGGCCCTCTGAAACAAGGCGATCATTAATTATGGCCTGTGTGCATGTTTGTACACGTGTGTATACATGTACATGGTAGTAGATAGGTTTGCAAACACCTTACCCCACTTACAGCAACCTTACCTACCACCCTCCCCCCTTGCCACACACCCCTCCCCCCTCGCCACACCCCCTCACCTCTCACCACACCCCCCTCACTTAGATTGTATTCATTCCCTCCTGGATCCTGCTGGGCGTGTTCCCCATCGGGGTGGCCGTCTACTCCTGCATCCTGGTGGTGCTGCATCGTGTGGAGCAGCAGCTGGAGATGGACCAGCAGAAGGCTACCGAGGTCATACTCATCATCGCTGGCTTCGTTATCGCCGTCTGCCTCATCGTGTTCCTGGTAAGTCTGGGAGAGCAGTTCAGATTACCTGCACACCTCTAGGTCTCTGTTCATATGGCTGAGATAAAACAGACAGACAGACAAGACACGATAAACAGTGAAGACCAAAGAAGCCAGTGCGGTTTTCTTATTCAGTCAGCTTGCTGATCGTAATCCAAGATGTTTGTAGCCTCGTTCCCAGACATCCTGGACATGAGCGAGCAATGTGGGAATGAGACTATGATGATGTATATGTTGGAATTAGCGAAGTACTAAACTCATTCCCAGGCTCCGTGACGAAAGGGAGATGGGGATACAGGATCGTGTGGCCTGGGAATGAGGCTAGTAGATTCACGGTCACAGCCGTGCTGTACTCTCGTTCTGCAGGCGCTGCTTGTCAGTCAGCTGGATGGCAGGATATCGGCGCCCTTTCCTGCCATCTTTGTACCCCTCCACCTGGCCATAGTGGGCCTCCTTGCCACCACCATCACCCGGAGACCAGGCAATCCCTGTAAGACTATTGTTGGTTACTATGACTACAATTACCAGACCATTTCCGGGGGGGGGGGGGGGTGTGTGTGGCAGTCATGTTACCCTTCACTTGAATACACAAGGGTCACAGCTCGGGAAAGCGGAGGGCATAGCCTTGTAGCCAGCTCTTCCCTCACAGCTTTTTTTTTGCAGTCGTGGAACCTGAGAGGGGAGGCCTGGGTATGAGGCTAGGGAAGGCATCAATTAGAATGCATGAGCTACATCTGACTTTCAAATCATCGATCCACTGTGTCGTGTCTGTCATGATGTAAACACAAGGAGCCGCTGAGGCTTGGAACCTTGTTACGTGTTAGGGAGGAGCCGCTGAGGCTTGGAACCTTGTTACGTGTTAGTGGCTCAAATACATAGCCTCGTAAATGTACACAGGGCCATTCTTACAGCTGTGTCTGGGCGAGGAAGGTCTGGGATACTCAATATAGTCACTTGAAGGGCTTCAAAACCAGAGGGGGTCCAACCCACAAATATTGAACTTGCCCATTTCAAACTCAAGAATACGGAGCTGCTGAAAGTTTAGAATTGGTCATAATATAGCGTATGGATGTTTAACTTCATTTTGTGTAATTCATGCAATTTCCTCCACTATGGTTCTGATTTGATCTCCCACTTTTCCATCCCTCCTTAGGGTGGTTTGGCATTCGCAAGAATTTCATAGACTTTGTCCTGGACAGCTGTCCACTGCTCCAGGAGTACGCCAATGTGTCCCACGTCAGGGAGGACCAGGAGGCACTTACAGCTGCTGTTGATCTCGAGGAGGACTGGGCCAGACACAAGCCGAAGAAGAGAGTGCAGGAACTATCTCCTGATTTGTACCCATATGAAGATCTCTATACTCCAGATTAGCACCACGCCATGTACTAGTACTACATTGCAATTAATATTTTTTTATTTCCCAAGTATTCTATATTCGCACCTTGAGATCTAACACCATAGATCACAACAAATGCATGCATGCACGGTGCCATAGGACCCGGTGCCGAGGGACTGGGTCTTGGAGATCTGGACGTTTCCATAGCGGAAGTGCTGTTGGGCTTGTAGCTGTGCCATCTCCTACAAGACAGACATATTTCCAGTTTTTGATACTGACTTGGTTTCTAGGTCCTATACTGAAAAAGGTTCTTGGGTTTCCCTATACTGAAAAAGGTTCTTGGGTTTCCCATGCAGTCCTATACTGAAAAAGGTTCTTAGGTTTCCCAAAAAGGTTCTTAGGTTTCCCAGTCCTATACTGAAAAAGGTTCTTAGGTTTCCATTATAGGTTTCCCAGTCCTATACGGTTCTTGGGTTTCCCAAAAAGGTTCTTAGGTTTCCCAGTCCTATACTGAAAAAGGTTCTTAGGTTTCCCTTATAGGTTTCCCAGTCCTATATACTGAAAAGGTAAGGTTCTTAGGTTTCCCAGTCCTATGCTGAAAAAGGTTCTTGGGTTTCCCAGTTCTATGCACAATGCTAGGATTAATCCTAGGATTGCGCAAAATAGCAAAATTATATACTGTGCAATCCTCGGATTGCAAAAAACTAAAATATACAAGAGCATTATGAGGTGAGCGTGAGCGAGTTAATCGGCGGTATGTGGCAGCTTTCGTAGCTCTAGCCATAGTGTAGCTTGTTGGTGACCTGGAGACGCTCTCCTCTGTCAGCATCGCTGAAACCTCATTCATGCCACAAGTTCGAAGACATACAACTACATAATAATATACATGTGACCACTCACCAAGATCATGGTAGATACATGTACACTGTATAGTACTACTGCAATTTTAATACCATTATACAATACAAAAATACCACACCACTTGATGAGTACTTATCGCGTACCGGCACTGGTCAGTCACGTCCCGCGCGTCGACGTCACGTTCTTATGCGCGCATCGTTCATGCACAATGTCAAATATTATTTATAACACAATATTACGCCATGCATATGCATCGTTAGTAACGTTTCTTACAGTATAGTATAGTGAAGTATACCCATTCACACCCATTCGTCGCGTAATGTGCGCATCACTCATGCACATTGTCAAACATTATTTGTAACACAATATTACGCCATGCACAATACCATGTATTTAGTGTACCCAGCACATGCATTTTTAACACCGTTGTACCGTGGAACCAGTGCATGCAGCGTGTTGGTTGCTCACGTGCCACACATGCAACATGCACTTACTTTACACACACATGCTTTAAAGTCATACACATTCTGTCTCACATTTTCCTGTTGTGTTGAGCTGTGCTTGGTAGGATGGCGGCTGTGGTTGTGGCTGGGATGAGGGATGAGCTGAGCTTGGTAGGATGGTGGCTATGCTTGTGCGGCTGGCTGGGACTGATAAGCTGTGCTCGGTAGGGCGGCGGCTGTGCTGTCTTGCCGCAATGACTGGATGGGGGTGAGAGAAACAGGCACATTAGTACTAGTAACACATGATACAGCATTATTAGCTGCAGGACTAGTTTCTGCAGAGCCTCCTCGTTCCCAGGCCACGCAGCTGGCGAGGCTAGTGTTCTGCAGACCAGGCGGAATACATGGTTGCCACACACAATGCAAAGTTACAATGCGAAACTGCAGCAGCAAAACACTCACATTCCGCACAGCCAAGAAACTTAGTACTGAAGTAAAATGCAGCTCCTCTGGTTTTTGTACGCGCCGAAATTCGCGCGCAAAACGCTGTTCAAGTCTGTAACTGACCAATGAAAAGTGAATATAAGCCCGCCAGAAAATTGCCAGCACCAGAAACCGTAGCCTGCATTATTTACCTGATGTCTCAGGATCCCAATCCAACTCTGCGCGTTTATAGAAACACCGTTCTGGTGCATAATAATTATAGTAACTACAGAATGAGGACCTGAAAATGATAGCTAGCCTCATTCCCAGGCCTCCACCCCACCAAAGGACAGAAGCTGGGGCAAAGGCTTAGGAACAAGGCTACCAAATCATCCCTTTATCTCTCCTCAATTCACCTCCTCACACTATATACAAAAAAAGGTGAGGAGTGGATGCCAGAAACAAGGCATTTTTGATAAAAATTCTTTTTCAGAGGTGAGGAAGAGTGTGCACTAGTCAAGTCCAAATCACTCAAGACGAGGCCGATCTGTCTTGTGCTTGGGACTTCTGAGAATCCATTCTGGAACTGCCTCTGGACCTTTAATAGGGGCTTGTTGCGTCCCGTCCCAGTCGTGTGCCTAGCCTTCTTTTGGCTTTTCACTTCAGTTAACTTAGGGAAGAATACAGAGCTATATACAGTGCTACAGAGCAAGAGAGCAATTTTTTTTAAATTCTTAATTTTTAGGTTACAACTGCTTTACAGCACTTACAAATGTATAAAAACAGTAAGGAAGTACTTTTTACCCATTTCCAAAAGAAATTTTTTCCCATATATAACCAATACAGAAGCCATACATGTGTAGTGCAGATTTTAGAAAAAATTGCCAAAAATTGAATAAAATTAGCATTATCTTGTGATCAGTAAGGAGTTAAATCCTTAAATTTGGGGCTATAAAACTTCAATACAAGTTGGATTAGTTGTCCAAGGGTTTTTCCTTAACTCAAAAAAATAAACAAATGCTATGCCTAACATATTTGCCTCTCAAAAAACGTCATTTTGATAATATCTAGCGAACAGAGTTCAATTATGACTTCCTACTTTGGTCAAACAGACTGCATATGGATATCTATCAGTGGGTTCAGTACAGTTTCTTAAATATAAAGCATTCTCATTTTCTATGCCTAACGTATTTCTCAAACCGCTTCGCTCTAAGAAGCCATATAGTGCAAATTGATAAAGATTATATCTCAAAATTAAAGTGACATGTTCCCAGAAGATTATAGAATATGTGTTCCAAAGTTCATCTTTTAATACTTAAGGGTTTGGACTTTATGAGCATTTATTCTCAAAATCAGAAAAGTTGCTCTCTTGCTCTGTAGCACTGTACATGCATTGAGCTCATAACCTCATACCCAGCTTTTTGCAAGTGAAAAACAGCTGGGACGGCTGGGAACGGATTGTAGCTATATCACTCTCTCTGTATATGTCTTTACTTTTCTTCCTTCTTTCATTGCCCTCACTGTAATACTTCTTAGTATTATGTCTCATAGGCCAAATCTAGCCCACTGCCCTTGGGGCGTGCCATCGGCAATTAGGGCATTTTATACATAATGTAAAACATGCAGTAATGGACTTATCTGGTCAAATAATTGTGGCTGCATGACACATGCAGGCTGAGGATCTTCACTACAGCCTCAGTCAGCTAGTAAGCTTAATTAATACGAGGTAGCGAGCTATTGCAAACGTGCAGTTCCAAACACTGGGTGGCCGGGACTGCTCACGGCACATAAAAATAGGTAAGTTGTCTTCACCTGTTGAGGACTAGTCTAGTAATTTGCCAACTAGTAGTTTACTGCAGCCTCATGCCCAGTCTCCACTCCCAGTTGTTTTTTGTTTTTTGTGCTTTTACTACTGTCAGTGGAGACTGGGAACGAGGCTATGCTTACTGTATTAGCAAATGGCTGTATTAGTGTTTCATAATAAGAGAAAATTAATGCTGAATAATCAAACATATGCACACAGTCAATCAACCTACATAAATTATAGTACATATGTACTTGCATTCACAATACAGTAACCTAATCCACAGATATTTTCAGGTGGCTTTTCTGCAAAGTTCTTAATAATGGCATTGATGGCACCATAGGTACCAAATATAAATCCTAACACTCCCAGTGTTATGATAAGTACATCCTTGACCACCCAAACTGGCCGTCGGAAGAGACGCAAGAACCTTCTATCCTCATCACGCCAAAAAGTCAACATCTCTATGAGAGGGGGGAAGATCAGCGCCAGGGCTCCACTGGCGAAGGCTCCAATCAACGTAATCAGGTCTCCAAGATCTGGGATGACTATGGCAAAGCCAGCTGTGTGTGTGTGTGTGTGTGTGTGCGCGTGTGTGTGTGTGTGTGTGCACGTGTGTGTGTGTGTGTGTGTGTGTATGAGAGAGAGCTTAATTATCCCTTTAACAATCACTTATTGTAATTAGAATTTCTGTTATGCCAAAGCACCTGGCTTTTGTACATGGTTGCCAAGCTAGACTGGATGACTGTGCGATGTATCTTCTAACATGTGTAAAACAGACGTCTATCTTTTGGCCCTTTTGGCATGTATGTACTTGTAGGAACATCCTCAAAAGATGTTTTAATACCGGGTGCAGTCATTTGTATCTACGAGTTAAAATTTGGGATCCCTATAAAAGAGCACTCACCTGTAATGGTGACCAAAACAGTCCGAAATAGTGCCATAATGAGGAGACGGATTTGGCCATGGTACCGTGGGAACCAGTACATTAACTGGTCTAACTTCAATGCCTTGTATAAAGGTGGTTCGAGGAAGTCCATTGGAACGTAAAACTGGAGCATGTAGGAGGCATAGATGGCGTAGGCATAGAAAAGCTTGACTATGAAAAATACACTGTGTTGGATGATGTATTTTTATGTGCATGTGTGTGTGTGTATGTGTGCACATGTGTGTATGTGTGTGTGTGTGTGTGTGTGTGTGCATGTGTATGCGCAGGTGTGTGTGTGTATAAAAAGAATAGCTTCCATTATCTCCTGTAGGATGTCCCAATATTATAGACAGCATCAGTCACATACAAGCGTATACGTTACAGTACTGATATAACACATTTCGTAGTAAAATGTCACATACGCGCAGGCTCCAGGTCTACTGGTGGCAAGGTTGAGGGTGATACTGTCCTGTATGTTACTGCCATAGGCCAGGTAGCCCAACAGGCCAAAGACAGCATAGAGAATGGTGATGGAGCCCATCCCTACATAAAGCACCCTCTGGGCATGCTCGGGATTCTTCATCTTGTTCTCGAGGGGAAGAACCTGCAGGAAGAAGACCTAGATTCACTGCCTTCCCTCGGTGTCTGAGAACTACAACTGTCCACACAAAATTCATCCTTCTACTCTACATCTCACACGTGAGAAAATGTACCAGGCCCACAGTTAGTTGAAGTGATACGTGCACAGGGGACTGGGAATGAGGCTTGGGAACTAGTCTGAGTTACCATGGTACCTCCCTGAATATTAACCTCATTCTGACTAGATATTTATAACCTTGCTAGGCTATGGAATACTGTGTTTGTATGGTGCACTGCCCGAGAATCATGTGACTTATGAGAACCAATGACCACTATATGGGCATGGTCATATGAATGGCCAATTAGATTTCACAATTCTTGTGATGTTTTAATTAGTTCAACTGAGTACTTACAACTCCAATTCCTTCAAAAGCGTAGACCACACTCCCAAAGAAGAGTGGGATGGTCGAGAGGATCCCAATAGTCTCAATGTGCTCTGTTCGAAAAGCTGCCTTTTCCTCTTCCTTGTCGGTCGTGAACCGATAGATCTCCTCGTACACAATCACCTGCGGCAAATTGTAACCGATTATGTAATGAAGCATGCATAATGTCATCACAAAATGGTGTGGTAACAAGGTGGCTAGGTAGCTGGGCATAAAAAGGAAGCACTAGGATAATTTTTTTTGTAGCCTCGTACCCAGTCTCTACTGCCAGCTTCTTGTCGTTTGCAGTACGTAAAGCGACAGAAACCCTCTGGAGGGAGAGACTGGGAACGAGGGTAAGTTTCTTGGGCTGTGAGTTTCCAAAAGAGCCACAGCTCAAAGTCACCAGCAGTTCGTGAGTCAGAGGCTACACTACTGTTGCAAACAGCAGTGCTTGCTTAAAGAATAAAGCACAGCTGTGATTTTATAACCCCTCCTGTTCCCAGGCCTCCACCCCAGTTTTCGTTGCTTGCAGTACGATATTTAGCAGGGAGAGCCCGGGAATGAGAGCAGTAATTTCTCAATTCCAACCACATCAAAGAAAAGTGATCAACTGAAAAATGTGTGTGTGGGGGGGGGGGGGCACTCTTTTGCCAAAACACTGACTAAAGCAGCACAGTAAAGGGCAGGTAATTAATAGGAAAAAGATAAATCCCAGAAGCCAAAATTATGTGGTGTCAGAATAAATATTCAGCAACAGACCCCCAGGCTGAAGACGATGCAGAGGTTGGCAATCATGGAGAAGGAGGTTAGCTCATCCAGGTTACGAATCCAGCTGGCTATAACCACTAAGGGCAGAATGATGGCGATCCAGGCCTTCACACCTAGCTCCAGCCCAAACGATCTGCACATCACCTGTAGAGGGAAAAGATAGTTGCTTCAGTCCTTGCCGGTGGCCATGACTGGAGGCACACGCGTTCTCATGAAGGTATTAAAACCAGACTTACTATGTAGCCTCGTTCCCAGGCTCCACTGCGCAGCGTTTTTTTTTTGCAAAACTGCCTATGTTTTTCCAAAGTGCAAAAAATGCTAGGCAGTGGAGCCTGGGAACGAGGCTATATTATGATGGAATGAATAACTTCTGCACATGGCACACACACATACAGAAACTTCTAGAACAGTACATGGTAGCATAATCAGTCACATGCCAAATACACTAGATGCCCCACCCACTACCACACCCATTTCTCCCACCCACCTGGTCGAGGTTGACCGCAATGAAAACAAAGTAGACACAACAGAAGCCAAACTGTGTAAGGATGAGGAAGAAGTTGACTGTACACCTGGTGGGAGAGGGAGGGATACAATAAGGCTCCTCCCACTAGCCACACCCACCCACCAACTGTGTAAGGGTGAGGAAGAAGTTGACTGTATACCTGGTAGGAGAGGGAGGGATATATTAAGGCTCCTCCCACTAGCCACACCCACCCACCAATTACTCAGCAACTCAAAATCTGTATCCAGACTCCAGTTTCACCAAAATGTCCGCATGTGACATGAGAGACTCGGGTCGAAACGTGATCCTCACATGATTAACTTAGCAATAACTCTTAATAATTACATAGCGACCCCACCCCTAGCTGTTTAAACCATGCAGCTAGCTAGCTTTCTTGTTTTTGAATATCAAATTTCGATAACGGGCTGCATGTAGTGAAACTGACATTTAAATAACTATTAATAATTGTTTTTTAAAAATTTCACGTTCGGGTATTTTGGTGAAACTGGACTGTACCAGTTAGTGACAGCCTATGCTGATAATTACGATAGTTCTTCTTTGCCACTCATTAACACCACACAATAAATTTGCAGCAGTTCCAAGTAGAAAACAAACATTATTCCGTCACATTTTTGATTGCGTCACTGCGTTTGAAGTGCTGTATCTCTAAACTTCTGTTAAGGGCGGGGCTCTAGAAGCATCAATATGTGAGGCTTCTACGCTGCACTTATGAGCCCCGCCCTTAACGGAAGTTTAAGAGATATAACGCTTTGAATGCAGTAACACGATCAAAAAAATATTATGTGTCAAAATAATGTTCGTTTTCCACCCGGGACTGCCATACATACTTTCAGCTGGAACTGAAGAGAGAGAATCTCTTAAAAAAAAAAAAAGGTGACTATACAAAGAAGAGTTGATACTTTAATTGTGTCCAAATCTGCATGCTAAAATCTGGGCAGAAGAACTGGTAGCATTATTCCCAGGCTCTTGTGGGAGGGGGGGGAAGTAGACTACCCCCCCCCCCCCACAAGAGCCTGGGAATGAGGCTAAAGGTCTGGAATGAGGCTCAAGGTCTGGGTATGAGGCTAAAGGTCTGGGAATGAGGCTCAAGGTCTGGAATGAGGCTAAAGGTCTGGGAATGAGGCTCAAGGTCTGGGTATGAGGCTCAAGGTCTGGGAATGAGGCTCAAGATCTGGAATGAGGCTAAAGGTCTGGGAATGAGGCTCAAGGTCTGGGAATGAGGCTCAAGGTCTGGGTATGAGGCTAAAGGTCTGGGAATGAGGCTCAAGGTCTGGAATGAGGCTAAAGGTCTGGGAATGAGGCTCAAGGTCTGGGTATGAGGCTCAAGGTCTGGGAATGAGGCTCAAGGTCTGGGTATGAGGTCAGACTTACATTGCTACTCTGCCAAACACTGGCCTCCTGGTGTGCTCCATGACAGCCTGCTGGGCCACCTCGGCATAGTTCAAGGCTGCCACTTTACGCCTGGAAGAAGCACATGAAGAAATAAGAGGAAATGAAATCATATAAACACCTTGAGGGTACAATACACAATGATGATTCACTAGAGCTGTTTACTAGCCCCATTCTTGGCCTGGGAATGAGGATGGCCCTGTTTGTGGCCTGGGAATGGGGATGGCCCTGTTTGTGGCCTGGGAACAAGGATGTTCCAGTTCGTGGCCCGGGAATGAGAATGGCCTTTGTAACAGCTGCAATACTGCATCAACATCACAACGTATATGGAGAGCCATATCGACTGCAAACACAGCCACTACATAATACCACGGAGGCTTCGCATATGCAAAGTCTGTAAAGTGGTTACAGGGAACCTGGAAACAGTCTAACCCTGCCCACACATACATATAATATTTCATCTCCGACCAAAGCAGGCAGTTATCTATCAATTCTCCTTAGCCCAGAAGTGGTGCAAGTTGAGCCAATCCCTAAAAAGTTTAATTTTCGGTATTGGAAACCCAGTTCCTTGTATTCGTACAATGTTCTTCTGTCACAATAACGGTGTAGTCACACAACCGCACACGATAGTGCCACATCCACAATTCAATATGACAAGAGTCATACCCACATTTTGCTGAGACGATGTGACGACTCAATCAGCAGTATCATGCAGTGGGTGGCGATGATACCCATCGCTAGGAGACCAAAGAGACCAAACTGTGGGGAACAGACAGAGAAACGAGTCTGTTATAAACACACAAAAAGAACGGCCCCATTTACAATCAGCCTCTATGCTGTTTGTAGCTTTCTGTCATACCACCAAAAGCTTGGAGCACAGGCCAGGGAATGAGGATAAAAAAATGAATGGAGCTACTCCTGGTCAACATACTAAGGAGACAGCTGTAAGGCCATATGCTATACCAGAGAGTTGGTTGTCCAGATATAAGAGCAAATGGACAGTGGTGCGTAAGTGCTTAATAATTAGGTTAGGCCATCTGAAACAAAGGTGAATGTTTCCACAGCGGACTCCCATTTGCCTATTGGCAGCCACCCACAATTATTGTAGAAACATTTAATGCTTGGCCTCAGTGTAGAATCTTCTTTGACCTCTAATGAATCTTCCTTAACCTCTGACATCAGGCAATACATGTTATACACATGAAAACATGTAGTGTAGAATACGTTCTCCCGCAATTTCACTAGAAATACAAAATTTTTTCCCAGGCAACCTGCAGTCTCACTACTTACTATCCAACCAGCATTTTTGACGGCCAAGGGGAGGGCCAAAAGTCCGGTCCCGATGTTCCCCTTTAGGAGGTGAATGAATGTCTGCAGATCTCTAAAAGAAAAAAAGAAAAACACAGGTCACAGATATCGCAGCTGTGTCCCTGGGGTCACAGATATCGCAGCTGTGTCCCTGGGGTCACAGATATCGCAGCTGTGTCCCTGGGGTCACAGATATCGCAGCTGTGTCCCTGGGGTCACAGATATCGCAGCTGTGTCCCTGGGGTCACAGATATCGCAGCTGTGTCCCTGGGGTCACAGATATCGCAGCTGTGTCCCTGGGGTCACAGATATCGCAGCTGTGTCCCTGGATTGCTACAATAATTTAATGGGTGAATGTTAGCCTCATTTCCAGGATGACATAGGCTCATTCCCAGAATGACATAGCCTCATGCCGAGACCATACAGCGTGGGCACAAGGGTAATCACACTTACCAGCCTGAAAGTTTAATTTTCAGAACACAACGTTTCAGTCAATACCCTGTTAATTAATAATTAGTGTAATTCCCCCAGTCAACGTTTTTTTCTTGTATGAGAAGATTTTTTTACACTGTGTGAAATAACCTGGAAGAGAGCCTTGCTAGAGTGGAAACTCTCTTAGTGATGACCTAAGTAGCTAGCGAGCCACCTCCCCAGAGTAGACACGTGCAAGCTTCATGTGTACATTTTATGCTTAGCAATACGGCCATCTTGACGGTGTGCATTACGGCCGCTTCAATTGGCAAATCATGAAAGAAATAACAGCTGTTATGTATTGCAACAACATCCTCGCTTAGTGTTTTTTCACTGCCTAAACAAACAGAAATAACTTGGCTATGATTACTTTGATGGTACGGTTCGCCAGTAAAGCTCAGATACTCTCCGCAACAGGGACTATCCAGGTATTTTGGCGGGAGGTCTGGGCACCCCTTGCACTGCCAATGTAAACGTGCAAAACAAGCAAGTACCCTGATCTATGTGTGATCAAGCTCCATAGTGTTGGGGGGGGGGGGGGAGGAGCGACGATGAGGGCCCTGCTCGAGTCCCCTCACCGGCCTGACCCAGACCGTGACTAGACAGAGGATTCATTAACAGCCAAACCTCCGGCAAAGGAGGAGTTAACTGGAATGGGAGGTGGGAGGGAGGGGGAAAGGTTAGCCTCGTTCCCAGTCTCTCCGCTCCAGTTTATACGTCGCTTGCAGTACGAAACTTGAGCGGAGAGACTGGGAACGAGGCTAGGGAAAGGTTCAGCATAAACTGCTAGAGCGTGCTGCGATAGTAGCCTCGTTCCCAGTCTCCACTCCCAGCTTTTTTTCGCATGTTGTAAAAAAAGCGCTTTTTTTACAACATGTGAAAAAAAGCTGGGAGTGGAGACTGGGAACAAGGCTACTGTGATAGCTACCTGCTAGCTAAAAGGGCAGGCTAAGTAGATGTTCCTGTGATCCTGCATGTGACTAGCTGAACTCTGAGGTTATTAATCCCGGAGTGCCCGGGGATTAACTTCGATACTCCTTGAACTACTGTTGCCATAGTACACAACATATGAGGAGAAAGGTGATAGTCTCAAGGTTGCCAAATTTTATCTATTTTGCCGACCTTGAGACCATCACCCTTCTCCTCATTACTGTTCATCCATACGTCTCTACTAACGAGTGTGTCGCTGTAGCGAGGCCGATCCCACTTCCTGTACACAACATATGAGATTTGATTGGTCAATTTATTGCGCACGTTTTGGACATAGTAAGAATATACCATTACTGCACTCATTCGTAATGCACAGTGATTAGTGCAATAATTTGATAGTACCCACAATATGTACATGTAGCCACCAAACTGGTCACCCTAGTTTGCTATGCCTTCTCGATATAGATAGCCCAGTCTCTCTGCTCCAGTTTTTGCGGTACAACAGCAAGCAACGTAAAAAACTGGAGCGGAGAGACTGGGAATGAGGCTAAGGTATAGCAACGGTAGGAGCAGAGGAAGTGCCTTGGGGAAGGAGAGGGAGAGGGAGTCGAGAGGGAAGGGAGGAAGGAAGGACTGGGGAGGGAGGGGACCCACGTGGTAGTGTGCTCCTCTCTCTTGTTTGCGTTTGGGAGGTGATACCACGACTCATCCAAAGTAGTGCTCTCCTCAAAGTCGACATCGTCTGGACCAGAGGCTGAGTTGCCATAGTGACCCAGAGCACGCTGTGCAGCTTTCCGGCTGTGGAGAGAGAATTTATCCTCAGCAATAAAAACACACCCATAATTATTAACAAAGAACACAATGATAATTCAATTTACTATTATACTTCAACTCTCAAAGCTTGGGAACACCATCACATGGCGAATGAATGTGGCAATCACATGGACTCTCTGTCTTTATACCACTTATGCAATTATGCTCATGTAAGCAAGCTTGCCTAGGAGCGAACGTCATTATGCTCTCCTGCCTATACATAATTAGTGCCTGTACCGATAGAAACCATTTGGTACAGTACTGTCCAACTGTTTAGTTTTTACCAGCTGGGCATGTACTAGCCTCGTTCCCAGGCTCTAGTGGAGGGAAGAGTAGTTACTCCGCCCATGCAAGAGCCTGGGAACGAGGCTTGGCATGTACTAAGATTGTTTGTGGGTTGACGAGGCTATTCCACTGCCGGCCCAATAACCAGGCCAAGATATGATCGTTTTTCTGCAGTCTAGATGGTAGAAAAGGTGATAGGTAGGCAGTAATGAACTAAAAACTGCTAAGTCAGCACTTTTGCTAAGGGATATAATTTACAAACACTGAAGAATGCTGGTGATATTATATTAGGCCACACTTGATATACCCTCGTCCTGAATGGCAGACCAGTTTGGCCGCTCCTGTAGATAATGAACTCATCAGTTAGGAGTTAGCGCCTTAGGAGTTAGCGCCCAGATCAGTCAATTAATACTGTAATGACTAGGGGTCAGCTTTAAAAATTCATACGCTGGCAGTTATGAGTCTGAATATTTATTACCTGCGCTGCGTAGCACTGGAGGCGCTGCCCTCGCTGGCCATGCTGCCGCTGAGGTCATTATAAACGTCGCCATCTCGCAAGGTCGGGGGCACCAGTTCGCTTTTCAGCAGCGGGCTGGTTTCACTGCTGGGAAGGGAATCCATCTTTGTAGACCGCGGACGGCTCATGGTATAACTGTAATCATATACTGGTTACAGAATTCACGTTCACAGCTCCAGCTCAGATTTCATGGATTTTAATATACAGCATGTATAGTCTTAGTCTCGTGCCCAGACGTGCCCAGCTCAGACGGAGGCGGGCGTGGTCTGGGCACGAGACTAGTATGTGCACGGGACAACCGGGAGCCAAGGTCTGGGCACGAGACTTAGACCTGGTCTGGGCGCGAGACTAGCACATGGTCGACCTCCTCGTGGACCACCGTTTATATACTTCCGAAGAAACAGCTTGAGGTATAGCCAACAGTATTAATGATTAATAATGAAGTACGCATGCGTGACTTAACAAGTAAATGTGCAAGCATGCAGCAGAGGCCTGCATGTTTGTGTACTGGAAAGGATCAACTGAAGAACGTGGTATATTTGCTTAATTAAAGCCTGATCCTGACCTCTTGCTAACTAACCCTAATCCTTTGCCCAATCGTGTTCTTCAGTAGACCCACTGGAAGAATAATTTTTATATCGTACCATGCTCTTCAGTAGAATGAAGAGTTGGCACCGAGCAGTTCCCGCCCTCTTGCTGACCTGTGCTCCTCAGAGCACTGTGGCACCCCGGTTCATATCTAGCATAGCAGTCGCCCCCTGCAAAGGTGTTCTAAATAGTGCCCGTCGGCCTCGTCACTGGACTGGGCTCTCTGCTGCTAGTGTGAGATGGAGAACAGGAGCTTGCCGGACACTGCACACCACAAGTGAGTAAACGAGAGATTGGAATGTGCGGTTTTATTTTTATTAAAGAAAATACAGCGGTTTGAGTTCTATGGACCCGTTGTGATTACGCATCTGTATCATAGCCGCCATCTTGATGTACCACTGCAGAGAAATTTTATATTGGCGAGCTCTATTCTGAATTCTCTGCACTGAGCTATTGTTGCAAACTAGCGCAGCTGTGCATCAAAGAGCAAGTAGCTGGTAGATTTCCTGCTGAATGGGTACAAACATGATCCCTGTACATTTTCCATGTTGTAATGCCCACGATTGGTACACCATAATGGTGGATGGGTGGGGTCGTCACGCCGACTGAAATGTTGGCTGCAATGGGTCTATTTGATAATTCTGTAAGTGATATGCAACGTTTATGCGTACGACTCACAGGGAGCCAGTTCTGTACTAGCCCTTGTCTACTGAACCATTCAGAAACAAAGCCTACAGCAGTCATCTTCGCTGGTGGATCGTGTCTCAGCGTAATTATCAACTATAGCAGGTTGTCAATATGGCGTACACAGTTGCGTAACCACTTAACCAAATATGTAATTTTCGAATGGAACTGGAGTCCGGTGTATCTGTAGCCGCCAGTCGAAGCTAGCTCAGTCACATGTCTGTCATGTGCTTGCTCAGGTGGCATGGAGAAGGAGGACTACTACAAGGTCCTTGGAGTGCCGCGCAACGCGAGCACTAAGGAGATTAAGAAGTCCTATTATGAGGTAAGGCTCCGATTCCTCATTGGTCTCATTCCCAGACATGTTTGTGACAGCAGGGATTGGTCTCGTTCCCAAACACTGATGGACCTGTATTCTATACACTCATGCAGCTTGCAAAGAAGTACCATCCGGATCGGAACAAAGGGGACCCAGAGACAGCCAAGAAGTTCACCCAGATTGGAGAAGCTTATGAAGTGAGTTAGCCAGTTGCGTCTCTACGTACTTACGGAACTCTGCTCTAATAATATTTCTTTTTGCACAATTACAGGTTCTAAGTGATGACGAGAAACGAAAGATGTATGATGTCACAGGCCATTCTGAATACACCAGTACAGGAGGCCCAGGTATATGACCAGTGATGGTCTCATTCCCAGACCACATTCCTAGACCACATGTAACATTTGAAAAGTGTGTGTTTGAGTGCTTGAAAAATGCAAGGCTAAAGCAGTGATTGGATAATTTTATGCTTGTGGTAGAAATTTCTGAGGATGTATGTTCTTCCGATTTCTTTTGCAGGTGGAGGCTCATCGTTTAGTTCCATGAGAGCTGAAGAGATATTTAGACAATTCTTTGGCGATTTTGATATTGGCTCCATATTTGGTAATCAAGACTTCGGCGGTGCCTCAGCCACACACCAGGTTGGCCGACATTCTTTGATTGAACGTCTAGGCTAGTGAAACATCCCTTTTCCATCCTTTCTGTTTTTCCTTCTTCCTCCATCAGTTGATGCTCGACCTGACCTTCATGGAGGCAGTGCAGGGCTGCAGTAAACAGATTCCCCTGAGAGTGCAGGCCTCTTGCAGTCGGTGTTTTGGTTCTGGCGGGGAGCCTGGAACCAAGGAACAGACCTGCCCCTACTGCCGGGGGAGGGGGGAGGTGGGTTCATCCCACAGCTAGTTAAAGTGACAACGCACACATTTGGGCCTGGGATTGAGGCTGATATATGCCTTCATCCTAATTTTCACAACTTTAGTGATGACATTTTGCTTCTGTATAAGACCTTTCATGCTGTTTACCACCATCTCCCAGGAGGTGATCAACACTGGGCTCTTCCACATGAAGTCCACCTGTCGGCGTTGCCACGGGCAGGGCAAGATCATCACTACTCCCTGTAAGGAGTGTGGGGGCACTGGGACCACCACTCGAACACAGACCATCAACGTCCAGGTTCCAGCAGGTAATCATCTCCCGAATCTCATTCCCAGGCTCCCAAGCCTCAAGGTCCTCTTTCCAAAAAACTGCCCGGACTATCGCTAGAGTAATTCTCCTCTCGCTCCCCCAGGGGTCTCTGATGGTCAGACGGTTCGAGTACCAGTGGAGCACTCAGAGGCGTATATCGTGCTCAAGGTGAACCTCGTAATCTCGTTTCTAGGCTCCACTCCCCAGTTTTTATCACACCACTTTTCTACACTGTGTGATAAAAGCTGAGTAGTTGAGCGTGGGACCAGGTCCCACTTTCCAGCAGTGTTATGCCTTTGTAGTGTTAACTTCTCTTTAGCGAGCTTGTTCTTCTGCTCAAAGGTGCAAGACAGTGATACTTTCGAGCGTGATGGCTTCGACATCCACTCGAGTGCCTTCATCAGCTTCACTCAGGCCGTTCTGGGGGGAGAAGTTCGAATACCCGGCCTCAATGGGCACATCGTGGTGAAGGTACGCACCCCTTAAATTCTACCATGCTAAGACGGTAGCTCCCACAGCAGTGAGTGCCTGAGTACTGGGCTGGCTAGAAGCCGAGCTTGTATATAGCTCTACAGTTTTGTTTTCAACCGTTAGATTCCTCCTGGGGTGCAGTCCCACCACAACATCAGGCTCACCAACAGAGGCATCCCTCGACTCAACAGCTATGGCAACGGAGACCACTACGTTCACATCAAAATAAAGATTCCCAAGTGAGCAGTCAGACTAACTGGATTCGGCCACTCCACCACACCATTCAGCTTCAATCCACCACACCCAGAGTTTTGTACAAAAAATTTTTCCATCCACCATACCCACTGGTTCAGCTCAGATTGGCCAATATGTTTGTAGGATTGTATAGCCTTGTCCAGGCCATCTCCATGAAATTCAAAACAGGGGAGAGCCTGGTATCTTTTCTCACGTGCCTGGGCCAGTGAATGACAGCTGTATTTCTCTACCTTTTGCCGGAGACATTGCATAGTAGGGGCAGGAAGAAGGGCTATGTCTCTGTCATGGACGCTAGTTTACTCCTCTTCTTCTGCTTGCAGGAAGCTAACTGAGAGACAGAAAGAGCTGGTTGTGGAGTTTGCAAAGACAGAGAACCTGGTGGACGGTTCTGTGAAAGGAGTTGATGCAGGTCAGCATGACAGCGCTCACTAGTTAGGGTAGGTCTCAACCAGAAGGGCAGAAAATCCGAAATTCTTGACCAGGCGGGATTCTCCCTCACCGCTCCATGATACTGCAATGGATGGTCACGACACCTCTACAAGCACAGAGACTGGAGAAGGCACAGACGCAAGAATTTTGTCACTGCATGCATTTATTACGTGGCAAAATCACCACCTTGTCCAAAGCATGCTCGCAGTAAAAGAGGGCATGTAGCTACAGCTTTACCTTGAGCTTTTGGGCTAGTCATTACACCGTAGGAGTAGCATCTTATTGAGCCAATTTTGTTACCGTTCCAGTTTTACATGCAGAAGTGTAGCTCACATAGCCTCGTTCCCAGGCTCCACTCCCCAGCTTTTTTCGCACTGTGTAGACCGCTTTTCTACACGGTGTGAGAAAAGCTGGGGAGTGGAGCCTGGGAACGAGGCTATAGCTCACACACTGGAAAGGTTTAGCAG
Organism: Phakellia ventilabrum; assembly: GCA_963921505.1. Classification (NCBI taxonomy): domain Eukaryota; kingdom Metazoa; phylum Porifera; class Demospongiae; order Axinellida; family Axinellidae; genus Phakellia; species Phakellia ventilabrum. Next base: position 5,888,697 of record OY997385.1, on the reverse strand, counting down.
GGAATCTGGCTTTACAGTATGCACCTACAGTTTGTCAGGTAGGACTATCATAATACGATAGTCCTACCTGACAGACTGTATGTTTCAGGTTGAGGAATGCATGTAGACAGCATCGGCAAAAAACTATAGCCCAGCAGCTGCCTGTGGTTTGAGACTAGCCTTGTCCCCAGACCGTGCAGTCAGCTGCGTGGCCCGGGAACGAGGCTAGTGTTTTGTTATACAAAAAGCAGGCTGATACTGAAAACTAGTATCAGTCTGGTACCAAGACTAGATTGTGTGGTAAGGGCTGCATTGCTTCTTCCCAGGTAGCAAGGACAACGAAGCAACGCAGAGTGTCGTCCCACGAGAAGAAAAAGGCATCCTACAAAAATTGAAAGAAGTATTTTGGAAAGAGGATGATGAGGATGACTCTAAGACTAGGCAAAAAATGAGCTGATACTTCATTTATGTCATTGAGTGTCTGTGGCTGGTTACGAGATTTGTTTGTATGCACGATACTCCATTTACTCCATTGTTCCATTCTGATTATGACTGATGAAATAATTATACCTTGTTTAGCAATCATGATTAATATTGTGGAGTTCTTCCCACCCTGTCCCTGGGGATGAGTCTCAGTTCTGAGCCGTGCTTCAGCATCTGTGAGTATATCTAATTACAGAAGACAAAGAAGCGAAGCCTTTAAAAATAATAGTCAACCTAGTTATAGACTTCTGTACTAACCATGGGGAACTATTATGGCGTGATAACCCGTACCCACGCATTTTATTAAAATTTGCCGCCAGCCGCGGCGCGCGCCTTAGCGTACCAAAGTACACCGGATAGGGTAAGGTAATAAACAAAGTGTGTGGAAAAGAGAAAGCTTAAGCAAGGCGATGGCGTCTGGAGGTTATTGTTTGGTTCTTGTATCCTTCATGGCAGCAATATGCTTTTACTCCGTGAGCCCGAGTGAGTTATCGCCACCAATTCTCGGCGTTAAAGAGTAGGGGACCAACTCACAGTGAGTTAAATTCCTGCTTCTCATCCTAAAAAACGTAAACGCGGACAAATACGTGCAAGAAAGCATGCCTCGCCTTATCAATAACGAGTTAAAGTCATCCGCTTTTGCCGCTGTGTGATAGCGTTAACACTTTGGGAATGGAAACAGGAAATTAAGTTAACTCGCTGTGGCCTAACCAGTTAATAGTGGTACAGGGGTTGGCAAGGGTGTGTGTGGCACTACATGTAATAAGCGAATGATTATTATTAAAGTAGACAATATAAGAGTTCCAAGACTGCATGGCGAGTTAAAGAATTAGAAGGGGGTGTTGCTTGTCCAATCTTGCTCAAGTGATGCTATTGTTATTGCATGGTCAACAACTGTGTGATCACAAATTTATAACCCAATTGTTCGTTTATTGTCACACACATTGCCTACCGCAAAGTATTGGATGCACAAAATTAAATGTGTCATTGTCTATGATAATTATGATAATATTAATTTTACATAAAGTGTTATTAATTATTGGTTTCAGTGCCTCTTAATAATATATATACTGTAAGAAGTATTAGTTGAAGTGGATGTAGCACCTGTAATTCATAAAAGAGTGCACTAGTCCTCCTACAGACCTAAATCTCTCTCTTTCACACATACTGCGCGCGCACACACACACACACACACACACACGCACACACAGTCCATTCTCAGACTGTAGTTGACAAGTCACTCTGTGAAAGATCACGTATTGAATGTCCCGGACAGCACGCTTCCTACAAGAAAGACTGTTGTATTGTGTCTGATGGAGGCTTTAATCTCTTGGAGTGCTGCGGCCCAAACCTTCCGTAAGTTCCCTCTAATATTAAAAATATTACACAAAAAACAAGTCACTCACTTGCACTTGTAAATTCCTAAGAGTCCTTGGGTGCTTATTAGAGAGAACCCAAGGGTTCTTATAAAGGATGTATATGTAGGGTATACCGGATTACGATGACATAGTTTTAGTCCTGTGACAGGAAGAGGAATCATACTACATGATTTGGCATGGGTTCACATTCATGTACATAGAAAAGTGCATACATGTACTTGTTTAATTATTTAAGAGGACATACTCTAGGGAGTTGCAACTATATATGAGAGTGGAGACTGGAAATGAGGCTTAGATTGTACATTACACAAACAAAATTATCCATGCAATGAACAAGGTATAAACCAGTTCTGTAGAGCAGTTAAAGAAAACTAGTGTAGCCATAAGACAGCATTTCTTCGAAATCAACTGCAGAGTGACACTGAGAAACAGAAACAATACTCATTTTCAAAGTATGTATGATAAATGTTTAGAATGTGGGTAGCAGGATATAACTCAGCATCATGTGCAGCTAAGATTATTACATAGCTATAGCACACACTGCACACACATATCTTAATGCGCACACATACACGGAAGCTTTTAGAGTATAGTATATGTACACAGTAGGAGGTAATGCGCGTGCATATTTGATAGACAGCAGCTACTCTTGTTTATACCTTTACCAGTAGTCTCCTATGCCTTTGGCCTATATATATTTCATTCACATGCACACACACAATAATATACTGGTATATAGTCTGTACATAGGTGTAGGCGTTGGTGTTGGTATCCCGGCCATGATAATGACTGTGGTGGGTGTGATCCTGGGTTACTGCCTCTGTGTGCGATACGAAAACCGGAGGATGCAAGCTCTGATTGTCACCTACAACACAGAGAACAACCCTTACGCCATTGGCGGTCCTCCTGCTGAACAGTCGCAAGGAGAAGGGCAGGAGGAGAGGCAAGAAGCCGGAGAGGAAGAGGACAGTAGACCAACAGGAGACATCCAAAGCTCTGGGAGTGATCAAGATCATGAGGAACTCGTCTTGGAAGATGTCCCTCTATTTGATGAGAGTACTGATTAATTAACTGATCTGTGGATTATGTCGATTGACTGCATGCAGATCAGAGTTCCAGAAGCTATTACATAATTATAGATATACACAGCATTTCCATTATTAAATTTTCACGTTGTCCATTTTTATGGATACTATTTTATGTTCTTATCATCATGGACACTGCACAGTATTTTTATACTCATACTCTATGTGGCCTAATTATATGTATAATAATACATATTATCAGAAATTGTGTATTTCTGGTGATAAATTCTCTGCTAAAACACTCCAGTTTTTGTGGTCCTCTTTGACCCAGGCACAGGGCACTTGCATGAGCTATCAGCAAAACCAGTTCCCTCCTCCGGAACACGTGATAGTCGTGATTAAAAGTCTTGTGCCCCATGCAGTTCTATCCTTGCATGCCACTGTTAGGTGATAGCACTAGTAGTATCTAGAAAACAATAATTAGACTCTCGTGCTAGAAAGTACCTCTGTTGGCAGTACCATTGAGCCAATCAAGAAAAAATAAACTAACCAACAGTTAACGTTATCAGAAAAGAGCCAGGGGTAGAAAGTGACAATACCTCCACTGCCAAACCGAATCTTGCAGATCGTGTATCTATGTACCGACTTACTTCAGTTTTTGGTTGGGGACACATAACCAGATAGTGAAACAAGGAGTGTTCCTTGTGCAGCAGTTCCTAGTGTCTATTTTGCATACATAATATGCATAACAATTAAACATAGTCTGCCCTTCATGTTGCATGCCATAGAAACAGCTTTTTAACTCAGCTGAGCATGAGGGTCGATACAATTAAAACATCCCCTACTCCACCCTCAGGTACCGTATTGCCCTTTAGGCTATGGGGTTTATTTGTACATGTATGTGTGATCTTGATACTCCATTTGATAAAATACATTGTTTGGCAATCATAATTATTAGAAACACAATTACTAATATTAGCAACAGTGTGGAGTTCTTCCCACCCTGTCCCTGGGGATGAGTCTCAGTTCTGAGCCGTGCTTCAGAAACACTGTGCCTGCATTCTGTGCTGGATTGATGCCTATGCCATCTGTGAGTTTAGAGGACAAAGAAGCCTTAAGAAAAATAGTGTACCTAGTTGTAGTCTTCCTAAGAGGTCCATACTTAATATACATTACATCATGATGACATCACACCACACCGCCCCACTATAGCTATATCTACAAAGCTTCTTAAAACTGTGGATGTCAAATTAGTGAATGAAGCTTTGATTAGCTAGCGATAAAATAAGACCACTGAATCAAATCCGATCATACTGACCAAGATGCAGAGTCAAGACCAGCCTATACTTAAAACTAGCTAGGTTCACTATAGCGACGTTTCATACCGATGCATGGGCCAGTGTGCAATGTGCTATACATTGAAAATCATACCACATGCAACAGTAACTGCACTCAAGTGGAATGAATCAGCTACTTACCATTGGTGATTATGGCACTGGTTGCTGGTGGCACTTTGAACTACAGCAAGAAATTAAATCAATACTTTATTTTCAATCCTGACTTCACTATCATGCAACCCTTAATTCCTACCTCCTCTGCTGCGAACTTCAACACTGCTGTGAATGGGGTGTTTTCTGGCACACTCAACCTACAGTTTCACATGAAGAGCATCACTGTAAAGCTCAATGTAATGAGTCTGGGTCATTAATTAAAAGGGGTGTTCACGTTCAGGCTTGTGTCACACCAAGAGCACATAAAAAATGTTCCCTGCCCACATTTTTTATGTACTCTTGGTCACACTTAGGCCACCATTAACTTTAATGATTCCTTATTTCCATTAGTGCTACTCACGTGACCCTCAACGAATCAGAACACTCAAGATCAATCACATGACAGCGCTTTAAATCCACATAATGCACACTTTGGTGTGAGTTAAATTAAAATAATACAATGCGCCAACATTCCGGCGGACTTGCACCGAAACGGAATAGGGAGGTTACCAGACGTACTTTCTCGACGAAGGGCAAAAAGTCGGCTTGGAACAAGACTACCATTAATTCCTGAAACCTGTATACTATCTATGTACCAGTGGTCTGTTCAACCAAATTAATGCCCACCAAAATTAATATGCTAAAAAAACTTACACTTTGTACGGCAGTTTAGGATCTGAAGTCAAGGTGATCTTGAAGGTAACTTTTGATGATGCCCTAGAGTAAAAAATAAAATAATTCAATGTACTAGACAGCCAGCTATATTCGCAACTTACATTATTAAAGCACATGAAGCAGAATTTTACGCACGTGACACCGGATATATTGTGCGTGCGGTCAAGATCTACTTCCGGTGTTATAAGTAATTTCAGCTATTTACGGAGATTTAGGGTACGGGTACAAGCAGATAAACAAAGATTGCGAATTTGTGTGAAAAAAAAGCAAGGCGATGGCGTCTGCAGGCTATTGTTTGGCTCTTGTATCCTTCGTAGCAGCAATATTCTTCTACTCCGTGACTCCGAGTAAGTTTTTACCACCAATTCTCGGTCTTAAAGGGGAGGCGAGGCGGAGGAACAAGTGAATAACATAATCCGGAATAGGGGTTGGCAAGGGCGTGAGGAAATAATAAGCATACGGTTTTAAAAGACTGCTATAGCAAATAAACTATACCGAGTATACGCGTAGACAGTGTGATACAAGCGTTTCAAAAGACTGCACGGCGAGTTAAAGGGGGTGCTGCCAATGACTTGTCCAATCTTGCTGGAGTGATGCTGTAGTGCCCTTGTTACTGCTTGGTCTACAACTGTTTGATCGCAAATTATTACCCAGTTTTTCATTTAATATAACACATTGCCTTTAACATTGATGGTAGCTATGTGAAATATTGGATGCTAGGAATATTTCTACGGTATTAATTTCACTATATAAAGTGCTTATTAACTGGTTTCAGTGCACCTATACTTTATACTGTAAGAAGTGTTAGTTAAAGTGGATGCAGGACCTGTAAATCATAAAATAATGCATTATTCCTGCATTTATCTTAATCTCTCTCTTATATCCCTTTCATATATACCACACACACACACACAAACACACACACACACACATACACTCAGTCCATTCTCAGACTGTAGTCGACAAGTCTATCTGTAAAAAATCCCACATTGACTGCCCTGGAGACCACGCTTCCTACAAGAAATACTGTTGTGTTACTTCCAATGGAGGTTTCACTCTCCTGGAGTGCTGTAACCCCTACCTTGGGTAAGTTCCCCCAATTATTACATAATCTGGTACCCTCCATACAAAAAATGAGTCACTCGTAAAGGGACATGTACATCCTTCCTAGCCTCATTCCCAGTCCACGCAGTTGAAGAAGTGGTTTGGTATCTACCGTTTGCAAATGCACAAAATACCCAATGATTTCATGGTACATATGGATACTGTCGATGCATTGTTCGGTTACATATCCATTACTGTATTCATGTTATGAAAGTGAAGAATGAAGATAATAAACTGAGTTGGTACTGATGGTTTTTCACCAGGTAGATATCTAGAAAGTGATTATTAGTTTGATTCTTTGATTCCGTTTGCCTCTGAAAGGCCTATATGTAGAAGGTCTGACCTGGAATTGAACTTCTCCGACTGCGTGACCTGGGAATGAGGCTACTTCCTTCCTAGATTAATAAGAGCCCTTGGGTGCCTGGAACCCTGATGAAATGTTTCAGTCTTGTGACAGGAAGAGAAATCAGGTGCCAAATGCTGTGTATACACTGCTACTGGATTTGGTGTGAGATGTAATCAAACAGGAAAAGTGCATCATGTAATTATGGAGTACAGTAGTACTCCATGTATAGGATGGCTCAGAAAAAAATGGCTGCCCCCAATGAATGTGTACAGAATGCTATGTTCAAATGTCTGCTAAACACATAGAGGCATAAGCCTTGTCATTCTCGAGTATTTTCATAACTATCAAGACGGCCGGATGCAGTTGCGAGAGAGCATGCTAAAGTACTGCATTGACAGACAGCTAAACTGGCAAATTGTCATTTCCGATTATTCTTTTAGATGGGCTACAGCAATATTGGCTGAAGCGATTATAATGATTCTAACAGGAATAAGCAGCATTTGCTTCAGGGTATTGTACTCACGCCTGTGCTTGCTGCTAACACACCATTTTCCGAGAGTATGACAATGTAATGGAGGTTACGCCTACACCAACCTCCACGGCCTTGAGCATGCTTTATCGAGCAGTATTGCTGTCATTGCCTGTTGCAAGCAAGCAAGTGAAACCACACAAGTTCCAGTAGCAGTTTATTCCACTCTTACAGAGCTGTTGTCTCGTTGAATCGCAAGCAAGTTGGAATGAAGCATTGTTGTATTGGCATCGTGTACTGTATAGCTATATTGTCTGAGGCTGACTTCAGTATACATGAAAGTAATACTCGACGTGTACATAGTTACCAGCTGCAGGTCTGCAACCACAGCCATCCATTCCCCCCCTTACCTCGCTCTGCCCTGTAAGAAATCGTGGTCTGGAATATGTATCTTCAAAATCAACCACAGAGAGTGTAAAATCCCTGGGTTTAGGGAGGGAGGCATCCCTCAGATAGTCAGACCCCTCCTAGCATTTCTAATTTCTGACTCTGAGGCCAATACTGATTAAAGTGCATTGGGACGGTTTCTAAAAGTATGCGTTCAATAATTGTGATACTATGATAAAATGCTTAGAATGTATAGTAACTCAGCATCATGTGCAGCTAAGATTCCTTCATCAAATTACACACATGCACACACGCACACTCACATATAAAAGTTAATGTGCACACACACGTAAGCTTTGGGTATATACGATGTATTAAAGCACTGCACTAACAATGGTTACCATGGCCAGGATAGTGTGGTATGGACAGGTGTCCTAGTGTTCGTGTTCACGGTGACAGTGGCTGTTTGTTGCTAATAGCCTGCTATATGTGGGGGCCACAACATGCAGTGTAGTACTGCAGTCATATAATATGTAATAATTATAGGCAATATAGTCTATCAAGAGGATCGATCTCGTTTGGTTCTCTGTATTCATATTCATCAGGGTTCTCTTTCTAACAACCACTATATACCTTGTTTATACCTTTACCAGCAGTCCGTCCCCCCCCCACACACTCACACACGTACACACACACTCACACATACACACACACACACACACACACACACACTTACACTCACACATACACACACACGCACTCACACACACACACACACACACACACTGTATATAGCCTATACATAGGTGTGGGTGTCGGTATCCCTGTTGTGATACTGATAGTGGTGGGTGTGATCCTGTGTTACTGCCTCTGTGTGCGATACCAAAACCGGAAAATGCAGGCTCTGATTGTCACCTACAATGCAAGACGGAGAAACAGAGACGAGCATACCGAGACCCTCCTCAGTGCCCCTCCCCCCTACGAACCCCTGGACGAAGACGCAGAAGACAAAGACCCTGAACTGCCAGGCTACACAGAGAACGACCCTTACACCATGGTCCGTCCTCCTGCTGAACAGTCGCAAAGAGAAGGGCAGGAGGAGAGGCAAGAAGCCGGAGAGGAAGAGGACAGTAGACCAACAGGAGACATCCAGAGCTCTGGGAGTGATCAAGATCATGAGGAACTCGTCTTGGAAGATGTCCCTCTTTTTGACGAGAGTAATGACTAATTAATGAATCTACGGTCATGTCCTGAGTTCCAGAAGCTGTATATGTGTTAGTTCCAGAAGCTGTAGTTAGTAATATACACAGTTTCCTTTTATTTTCATGTTGTCTATACACTGACATTTTTAAGGATACTATTGTATGTCCTTATCATGGACACTGAGCGTTTTCGTACTCATACTCTGTATGGAATATTATATATTTATTAATTGTGTGTACAATAATAATTATATATTATTGGAATTGTGTGTTCCATTAATATTCTGGTGATACTTTCTCTGCCAAAACACACCAGTTTTCGTGGTCATAGAACTCCTCTCTGACCCGGACACAGGGCACTTGAGCAAACAGCTGAACCAGTTCTCCTCTCTGGAACACGTGATAGTAGCGATTAAAAGTCCTGTACCCCAGCTCTGCAAGATTTGGCTGTGCGGTGGAGGTATTGCTGCCTTCTACCACTGGCTCTCTTCTCACAACTGTTGCTTCACTACCACCAGCTTGCTTCTTCTCAACGGGCTTGTTATTGTCAGCGGAAGCACTTGGATCTTGAATGGCACAGGAGTCTAAGTCTGGTCTGTGCTGTACTACAGAGTTGAATGACTTATCTGGAGTGGGCATATCAATGATGCCTTTTTCATCCTCTCTTGTAGTATCTGCGCCACCTGCCCTGAACTCACCCACACACACACCATCGCCTTCTTCCTCATCACTCAAACTGATACCCAATAGTTCACACGAGAACGAGTTTGCTTCAGAGCTATCCCCTAACAGCGGCTGCTCAGTACATGGTGTACCATCTTCACTGGATCTCTCCTTCCGCTTGCTCTTCTTGTTTCGCTGTCTCTTCGGCTTGCTTTCCCTCGCTGGCTTTGGCTGACACTTCTGTTCTCCACTGTACTTGGGCTGCATGTGCCAGGGGACCATCACATCCTGGCTCTCAAACTAAGGAAAGAGAGAGTGAGCCATCGTTGGCAGTGTAGGTAGTGGGATAGTGGGGCAGGGGTAGTGGGGTAGCGACGTAGCGAGGTAGTGGGGCAGGGGGGTAGTGGGGTAGCGAGGTAGTGGGGCAGGGGGGTAGTGGGGTAGCGAGGTAGTGGGGCAGGGGGGTAGTGGGGTAGCGAGGTAGTGGGGCAGGGGTAGTGGGGCAGAGGGATAGTGATGCAGGGGGTAGTCGGGAAGGGGGGTAGTGAGGTAGGACTGTGTAATAGTTATAGTTACTCTAGTTGTTGCCCATTTCCAGTTTCAAATTTGCCAAAGGAGTCTACTTATTTCCAGACCCTATAACACTCTCTCTGAAACGAGATTAGTCCAACCTTCTTTCTCTCCTGTTCCATAGCCCAGACGTAGACGAGGATCTTCCCTCCAGAGTGCACAATCCTAACAAGTTCCCTGAGGGCAGCAATACGCCTCTCCTCTGTGGAGAGGTGGTGGACAACTGCAATGCAGATGGTAGCATCAAACTGGTTTGACCGGTAAGGCAGGTTTAAGCAGTCGCACACAGCAACCTCATGTCCCCTGGTTCTAGCAATCGCCACCAACTCGGGACAAATGTCCGACCCCAATTTGTGAGTCAGTGGGTTCACTCCTAGATATTTACCATTGCCACATCCTTTATAAAGGGGCGAGAGGGAGACACGTGACATTATAAATAATTCATGAAGAGGGTGTGTTTCTATAGCTCACCTACATCTGCAATTAAGCTGCCAGGCGGCTGCTGCAAGAGAAAATCGGCTATCCTAGGCCATGGCTTGTGTCTTGTGTCGCTGAAGTGCTCCGCAATCTGCGAATACACCTTGTGAACGTGCTCTGCTTCCACGTGCACTTCAGACATGGCATATTCCCAGTTCCAGATTTCCATGCTCATTCAAACACGATCTCAATGACGTAATCACAAACAGCGGTGCAGAAAAAGGCTTCCTGAGTATTAGAGGAAGCGATACTGAAGGCAATGCCAATGGCTGCTGGTCAGCTCTTTCTCTATAAACCAGACTGGAGGCAGGAGGGAAGCGAGTAGAAGGTAATGCTCTTCCAGTACTATGCTGCTGGGCAGTCTGAAATGGGGCATGACGGGCAAAGCAACTGAAACTATCTTTGCTTCATAATTTATGAAGCAAAGATAGTTTCAGTTATTAATAAGCTAGTGTGTGCACTTTACAGCAGTCATAATCATAGATAGTAGAGTACCTATGTCATAATGAACTGGTTATTGTATATTTCATGCTACGTATGTATGAACCATTGAATCCGGATCCCACAATTTATTTCATTGTTGACTTATCATGATATTCACTCAAAGGAAACTATGGATGTAATTTCTCAAAGAGGGCAAATATTTATACTGCAACCTCACCATGTGCTGCACACATAGTCTCGTTCCCAGGCTCTCTATAGACCTTATTCAATTGTATGATAATACCAGCTCAGATGGGCGGATATACCGGGATATATGGGGCAGCTTGAGTGGCGGTAATGTATTGTAGCAATGCACACCGTCGATGTCTTTGTCGTGTTCAAGCTGTAGGAGGTGCATATTCGTTAAACTTGCCCACCCTAAGAACCACTTGTTACCAACAGCTGATATACTAAGAGCTTAAGTTCCAAGCTGTCCTCATTTCTATAATCGCTGTAGAAACGACCACTCTTTTGCCACTCGTATAACGGAGGAAGTAACCGGAAAAACCATGCGACAAGCAACTTTGTTTCCATTGATTGGACACTCCTTCACACAGGCCAGATGTGGGGTGGGGGGTGGGGGTAGAGTTTAGAGGGTCTGGAAATGTTAACTTTCATTGCGCAAGAGGATTGGTTTCTGGAAACAATTTGAAATATGTGCCCCAAATCAAACACTGCTCCCATAGGCATGGATGACTCCAGTGGCGGAAATACAGCCTCTACGGACACAAGCGCAAACGCGAATGCATCAGCAGCGGACCCAAATGAGGCCACAACGACGACCTTGAAGAGGGAGCTCAGCGACCTCAACCTCAATGAGGAGACGAGCGCCAGAGAGGTGCAGCTATTCTCGGCCAAGGAGCACCCGACGGAGGCCTTCGAGCGGATGCTGCAGATGAGAGAAGAAGACAAACTGTGTGATGTCATCCTTGAGGTGGACGGGCGGGAGATACATGCCCACAGGTGAGCACTATTTGGAAAAGGTGGCACTAATACTCATCAATAGTTACACGGGTGGTGTAAATTCTGACATTTTCTTGACTCAATACCCCCTCTCTCAAACCTACCTACAGACTGGTGCTGGCTTCTAGCAGCCAGTATTTCTATTCCATGTTTGTACGAGACATGATGGAGAGCCGACAGGAGAGGATCAAACTGCAAGGGGTGGATCCGGACGCGATGCAGCTACTGGTGGAGTTTGCGTACTCTACGAAACTCGAGATAACCGTTTCGAACGTCCAATCGCTGATGACTGCCGCGTCCATCTTCGATTTTCCCTCTGTTTTCGAGGCAACGTCCAAGTTTCTCACGAGCCAACTTCATCCCTCCAACTGTCTGGGTATCAGAGTGTTTGCTCGAACACATGGCAGCAGTTTACTCGTCGAAGCCAGTACCACCTATTTCAGAAGTCACTTCATGGATGCTGTGAAAAACGAGGAGTTCTTGAACCTCTCGGCCGAGGACTTTGCCCAGTTGATAGACAGCGAAGACATCAACGTTCGAGCGGAAGAGGACGTATACAAAGCTGTGATCTCGTGGTTGCTTCACGACCCCGACAACAGGAAAGACAGTCTAGCTTCTCTGCTGAAACACGTCCGCCTCCCTCTCCTGTCCACAGCCTTCCTCACGCAAGAAGTAGAGCCAAACCCTTACGTCCGCAAGAGCCTAGAGTGCAGAGACTTGCTGGACGAGGCCAAGAACTATCATTTGATGCCGGAGAAGTTTTGGCACTCGACTCTGACGCAATTCCAGCCAAGAAAATCGACGGTCGGAGTGCTTTTCGCCATTGGTGGCCGAGGGGCGGTGGGAGAGCCGTTCAGCAGCGTAGAGTGCTATAATTTCCATACCAATCAGTGGCACGAGGGTCCGGAGCTGAGGTCCAGGAGACGCCACGTGGGTGTGGCATGCCTGGGGGGCAAACTGTACGCAGTCGGTGGTCACGACGGCAACCAGCATCTCAACTCGGTTGAGTGCTACGACCCTAAGGTCGGAAAGTGGGAGTACGTTCAGCCCATGAAGACGTTGAGGAGGGGGATAGCTGTTGGAGTGCTAGGGGGACCCATGTATGCTGTAGGTGAGTCGAGGGATCACTGTGAAAATGTCTTTTGGCATGGCAATAGAGAGCATGTTAGTTGATGTATTGAATTTGGCCCGGATGACTGACCCCCACTTGTGCAAGTTATCGATGGTTCTATTTTGCTATTGACGTCTTAAAATACTGTGTGGGGTCGTCTGGCCTGTTAACCTAGCCTCGTCCCCAGGCTCCCCTCCCACACACGTAAAAAGCACGTGGGAGGGGAGCCTGGGGACGAGGCTCCCGTCAACCCCTCTTCTTACAGCTACATATACTGGCACTTATTGGGGTAGCAAACTAGTTAATTATAATTACAGACAGAGAAGAGCTTTGCTTGCTGCTACACATATAGCCAGTGCATTTTGTAGGGTAAGCCGGCATATTAGCTATTGATTGCCAGATTATTTATGATTCAAGACCACTACCTGGTGATGGCTTTTAGACTAGCCGATATTGAATAGTAAATTCTGCTGAATTTGCATTGCTGGCATGATTTGGATGGCTTGCTAATCATGGGAAGAATTTTGTGCATTTCCAGTAGCTGTTACAACCAAAGTAGCACTACCAAAGTTCACGCCAGGTTCACATGTTTACTCTGCTGTAAATTTAGGTTTATATTTAGGCTGGAATAACAGCAGTGACGTATGGACAGGACCTTTTAGACTCTGACTCTGGTTGTCTTTTGCATGTTTTTGGTGATTTATCTGTTGCGAAAGTCAATGGCACGCTTGTTTGTGCAGCTGTTAATGATACAGCTGAAGTTATCATTACAAAGCGAGTGTTCGCTATCATTCCAATGGCTTTTGATGTTTCTTCTCGTCTTAGTCCTGGAGCTGTACATTTTAAATGGTGGTACTTAATAGTGCATTGGTAATGTAGAGAAGTGAGTAGCGACACAGGCAAGACATGGAGAGTTCCTCACATCATTGTGTGCCCTTGGGCATAGTGAGAAAGCTCAGACAAGTGTCTGGTGATTTTGGTTATTAGCTCTTATACGCTCACATCTTCCGTATGGAGTAAGCCATTGCTGCAGAGCTAGGCAGTTAAAGCTCAGTCATGTGACTATACTTAAAGCAATCTTTGATTAGCGTGGAAGTATCTGGCCTACCTGTTAAGGTTAGGCCCAACTGTAGGTAAGGCTTTTATCCTCACTGCTCTACAATAAGGTAATGGATAGTCACAAGACGTATACAAGACTAGAGCACAGAGACTACAGAAGCACAGATGCAAGAAATATTGTTGTACATGCATATTTTGTACAGCAAAGCCGCAATATTCACTTACTGAACCTCTAGGCTGCAGTTTCAAACATCAAGATTGCAGACTTATCGTTCTTTGCTCAGCTTCCAGGAGGTAGCCATTCTCAATGTCTGGAACCTGCAGAGCCCTTACAGAACAGCCCTGCATCATCCTCCACGAGGCTGCCAGTAACAAGGCGCATGGAATCATTTTTATTCGCATACATGTAGTTATCAAAGCGGTCACATTATTCGAAAATTAATCTCCAATTACTCCGAATCAAGCTCAAATTACACAGTATTGTTGGTCGTCCAAGCTTGTTTCGGAGTTTTTGAATGCTCCGACGCAAGCAGCGCACAGTGTGACTATGGGAGCAGTGCACTGGTACAGGCAACAAGATGGACATCGCAGTGAGCTCACCGATACATCGACCTCCAATAAGTACATAGTAGGGTTTCAGAGGGGAGGGGGCCTGGGACTCCCTCAGAAATTTGAAGTGTTTATGGTGCACGTATAGTGAGTAGCATTCAATTTTGAAGTGCAGAAATCCCCAAGGGGAGGCACAAAGTCCCCCCCCCCCCCCCCAAATGAAGCCCTGGTCTTAAAGCAATGAGCTTCATGCACTCTTCCATGTACTTCTTGAACGGAGGTCGTTCAGCTAATACCCATGATACTGGAAACTAATCTGTGTATATGTGCTTACAAATGATGTGGGAGGGTGGGCTTGTGGGAGTGAGCTTATGGCGGTAGTTTATGGCAGTGGAACTGTCGGGGGTTAGGAATTGAGCCTTCTGTGTTTGGAAGCTGTTGCTAAACATTAGATCTGCGGTTAAACTGTATGCTTTGCCACTGATAGCTTGAAATTGGGACTGTAATTGTTTACAGCTGTCCTCCAATGGGTACAGCGGCTGTGAGAATCAGGAAGCCACTAGCCTCATTCCCAGGCCTTGTTGTGACTGCAAGAGCCTGGGTATGAGGCTAGGCAGGAGACCTGGGTATGAGGCTAGGGGGCAGGAGACCTGGGTATGAGGCTAGGGGGCAGGAGACCTGGGTATGAGGCTAGGCAGGAGACCTGGGTATGAGGCTAGGGGGCAGGAGACCTGGGTATGAGGCTAGGCAGGAGACCTGGGTATGAGGCTAGGGGGGCAGGAGACCTGGGTATGAGGCTAGGCAGGAGACCTGGGTATGAGGCTAGGGGGCAGGAGACCTGGGTATGAGGCTAGGCAGGAGACCTGGGTATGAGGCTAGGGGGCATGAGACCTGGGTATGAGGCTAGGCAGGAGACCTGGGTATGAGGCTAGGCAGGAGACCTGGGTATGAGACTAGGCAGGAGACCTGGGTAAGAGGCTAGGCAGGAGATCTGGATATGAGGCTAGGCAGGAGACCTGGGTATTAGGCTAGGCTGGAGACCTGGGTATGAGGCTAGGCAGGAGACCTGGATATGAGGCTAGGGGTAGGTATGAGGCTAGGGGGCAGGAGACCTGGGTATGAGGCTACCTGGGTGTGAGGCTAGGCAGGAGACCTGGGTATGAGGCTAGGGGGCAGGAGACCTGGGTATGAGGCTAGGCAAGAGACCTGGGTATGAGGCTAGGCAACAGACTGGGTATGAGGTTAGCCTTGAACCCAGGCCTTCCTTGCCCAGATTTTATCTTGTAGCCGGCTGCGAGATACAAATATGGGCAAGGAAGGCCTGGATTCTAGGCTAGCAATAAGTACCCACCCTACTAGACGAAGCGTTGAGGGATAGAGAATACAAGGACTTTAATGACAGCTTGAATACTAAAGTTAAGTTGAATCTGTACAAGTCTTTCTGTAAGGAAATAGAATTCAAGAATTATTTGCAGGGGGTAGGTGATCCGGGTACAAGATTATTGTTTAAGTTTTGGTCAGGTACGAACGGTCTGAATGAAGAGTTAGGAAGACATAGGGGTAAAAATGATGATAGGCAGTGTAAATTATGCAGGGGTGAATGTGAGAGTGTGGTACATGTTCTCTGGGAGTGTCCAGCATATGACAGCATTAGAAATAATTTCATGGTTGAATTAGAAAATCTATTGGGGGGGAGGTTTGGGGAGTTTAGTACACTTGATAATTTTAATAAGGCAAGTTTTATTTTAGGGTTTGAGAATTGGAACAGGGATGATTTTAAAGCATTATTAAAGCTAGTTAAGAGCTTTGTATTACTGATATGGGAGACTAGGAAGAAGGAATTGTATGGTGATCAGGATTGTGTGGTTTCTGGTTGTTCTTGCTCTTGTCCTCTGACTGGAGGTCTTACAAGCTCCGCCTGCGTCTGTGGGTGCGTGGTCAATGGCGTAAGCGCTACGGCAGCAACATGAGTATATTATTATTAAGAGCCCATCTCCTGGGAATTCCTGCTTGACTAATTGTAAGGCCCCAAGAGTGTTTGCAAGAGAACAGACAGTGATTATCCTGGGTGGGAGGACGATAGACACTAATTAACATTTTTGTGTATACATGTACTACCAGACATGCACGAACACACGCACACTGTTTCACACACACACACTGTTTCTCTAATACCTGTAACGTATAGGTGGACTTGATGATGTAAACTGCTACAGAACTGTGGAGCGCTATGACCCCCAATCTGACGAATGGACGGAAGTCACAAGTCTCAAATCGCCTCGGGGCGGAGTGGGTGTGGCCACACTAGGAAAGTACCTCTATGCATCTGGAGGGAACGACGGCAGTGCGTCCCTGCAAACAGTGGAGCGCTACGATCCCCACGTCAACAAGTGGATGGAGGTAGCTTCAATGGCGAAGAGGAGGGCGGGAGTGGGGCTGGCTGCACTCAATGGCTACCTCTATGCCGTTGGGGGGTTTGATGACGCCTCACCGTTGGACACCGTGGAGAGGTAAGTAATGAACCTCGAAGAGTGATAGTGAAAAGAGAAAAGTGGTAGCGATATCATAGCAGTGGAGGGGGGGGGAGCTGGGATCTCCCCCCCTTCTCCCCTCCCCCATGCAGGGTTTGATACTCAGTAACTATTGTACCTCAGAGCATTTAAATTTTAAAAGTTTCCCTGAGAGGCCTGTAGACCCCCCCCCCCCCAGGGGGCGTGACTCCGTGTTCAACTTCTTTCCCACCCCTGGCAGAAATTCCTGTTTTTATAAGTCTCATCCTCTCCCTCACACACACACACACACACACACAACAACGTGTAGGTATGACCCACAAACAAACACATGGCAGTTCGTCCAACCCATGCACGTCTGCCGAGGAGGAGTAGGCGTGGCCGCCCTAGGGGGCTACCTCTTTGCCATCGGAGGTCACGATGGGAAGGCATACCTCAACACAGCAGAGCTGTATTGTCCAAAGTCTGACACGTGGAAAATGGTGGCCTCCATGAAGACCAGCCGGGCTGGAGCCGGAGTTGTCACTTGCCCCCTGGCTTCGCTTGGTAACCTTGGTAACAGCACCAGCTACCACATCCCAGAGTCAGTTGCCATGGGGTCGTTATAGTCACCGGTAGTTGTAATCACAGAATCTCCCATTTTTTTTCTTCATTTTTTTATAACAAATCAGTGTCGTCCAATCCAGTTGATTTCATACAGATCTCTGCTTTTGCTTGCTTCGCCTCTGCATTAGAGGTTCCGGGTACAGCAAGCGTTCATGTGCACGTGCACTTGTTTATTCGATTTTGTATACATGTGGTCCATACGTCTGATTTCTGTCCCGCCATGCAGCAACTCCAATTCAGGTATTATCAGCTACTGTACAAAACTGTTGTATCACCCTCACACAGCCCCTCCCTTCCCTTGTCCATCGGTACGGTGTATTAATGTGCACGTATACTGAACAGAACATGACCGCAACTCTGTGTTTTGTGTGAGTGTGTGTGTACACGTGATGAAACGAGACACACTTTTATTGTCATTTTGTTGTCATTTGTGTACTATTTTGTGGATTTATTGAACATTTATTGTTTTTGTAATTATTATACTGAGAATGAGTAAATGAGCTGAGATATAGCTTGTACTTGATCTCCTGACACCAGACCTGGCCCTATAAAACAATAATTTTAGGGTGTACCTGGTGCTATATATAAGCTCATGCAGATAATAAACATGTATATCGTGCCCGCCCTCCCTATAAGACCCATATGCATTTCTCCATCCTTTTCGCCCTAATTCCCTCCCTCCAACTGCCATGGCAGCAATATATATGGAGGGTGGCTCACAGTAACTTTCTCCATTCAGAATACTGTACACTTTCATAATCAAGCACTTTGAGACACTTTTATGCAGATATTATTTTCACAAAAAATGTATATTTGGCAGTGTTTTTTTTAATGTTTCAAGTGATCTTGGCAACCAATCCATAGTCGTGTGTCGTCTTGTGTCCAGTCTCACGGGAATGGCCAGTACAACGAGAGCTGACACACAAGACTAGCCAATAGTATATTGTAGCAATTATAATTTTGCTGCGGGCATAATACGTCAGATTCCCGGTTTCATGTCATAGCTTAAGTTCAGGACCATTATTCAAAACTTGGCATATTAACCAGTATACACTATAGAGGTTCTTAGGCTCTTCCACTATATATGGCACTAGTTAATCAAGCCAATGGCAGCTACACTTCACAATATATATTATTGATTTTGATATGCTTCATTGCTAAGGCCACTCGTTCTTTTGCTATATACAGCATGCTGACATCACAATGACATAACAATGACATCATACGGGTGAAGCTGAAGTCCCTAATACTTTACTCATACCATCAGCCAGTGCAGACCTGTAATATGAAGGCATACAAAAAATGAAAGCAAAAGTCAGAGATGAATGTGAAAGGCACTCATCATGAGTTAGCATACCTGAAATGTTTATGGTGTAATAAGGTTGAGGTAACGTGACCGCCCTCCACGTAACGCACCTCACAGCCTACTCATGGGTGGGAGAGTCAGTCAAAATTAATAGGAAAGGGAATCTTAATAATAGCACTTGCCACAGTGCTTTAACTGATCTTTCACTAACTTTAACTTTGTAATTCTGGAAACACATGCGAGGTACACATATTATATACAAGTAGATAAGAGACTCAATGTTGCGTATTAATTTTGTTAGCAGAAGTAATAATTATATTCATTGCTTTAACAGATCACTCTACCCACCAAATAAGATAAAAGTTGATATCAATTTGCCGCTCACCTGGCCAGATGCTTCTCACATCCGTGACACTCTGTCGGGGAACGTAAAGGTCGTCTTTGGCAGCCACAAAGGTGGCTAGATCGGGAGCCAGCGGGGGTGGGAAAGTTCCCAGGTGGGTGGCAAAGTCCAGGATCATGCGCATCATCTCCACTGTCTCCTGAAATAAAGAGAATGGAATGGAACAGAATAAGCAGAATGGAATGAACGCACTGTAGGTGTAGGGGTCTAACCTCCTTTGGAGTGAATCTTCTCTTTTTCGTCCGAGAAACACCACCTGCAGCCTTGAGTTCTCTTCCAGATTCTAGGCTGCTTACACTATTCACCTGTTCCTGGTACTCTGAAAAAGATGAACCTCCATCCTGAGGACGCATATCCTTGAGAAGCTCTCCTGGCCTCTTGCAACTCTCCTCCATGCCTACAGAAGCAGTAAATTCTCTCTCTCGGGTGGAACTCTCTGTTCTAGTCTCCAGTTTCTCAAGTCCGTACACATGTGCTTTCTCCTCCGTACTCAATCCCAAACTGTTAGCAGCTGCAGCTATGTGTGCCGACGTACATCCAGTTCTGGCTTCACTACTCTTCGCCATTTTCTCCAGGACCTGTTGGAAGGCCCGTCTCCTACCCTCATCGTATCCTAGTCTGCTGTAGAAAAGCTGCTGCTCCAATGCATCCCAGCAGACAGACCGAGAGAGTATTCCCTGAAGGGGAGATGGTGCTATAAACTCCTCTCACAGGCATTGTGGCCTCATTCCCAGGCTCCAATCCTTATGGCCTCATTCCCAGGCTCCAATCCTTATGGCCTCATTCCCAGGCTCCAATCCTTGTGGCCTCATTCCTAGGCTTCAATCCACAGATTATTTTTTTCGCATTGTATTTTTTTTGTATGGTGACAGGTGAACAGTGGTTATGAGGCTACAGGCAATGCAGTTTTAAGACTTAAAAAGGAGCTAGCCCGGCTACTCCATGATATCTTCAGTCATCCAAGCTTACTATATACCTCAGTAAAGACGCAAGAAGCGGTTGCCCAGGAGAGACAGGGAACTACAGCAACTTCCTTGGGCCACAGGGCAGCCGCCAGCGAGGCATTCTGGGGAGGAAGAGTGAGAATTGGGTAGCTGTGTGTAGGAGAGCTACATGTCCAACCCTCCCCGCACTCACATGGCCCCCCATGGATATCCCCGTGAGTCCCACGGGGCCAAGCCCCATCCCCTCCAGCCAGTGGAGCAGCGACATACACTCCAGCATGAGCGCCAGCCCCATCACAAACAGGTCTGAGACGTGGTGCAGCTGAGAGCGGCTGGGTGGCAGAGAGGACACCATGTTAGCTTCGTTCCTGTTTTATTACTACCTTATAAGGTAATAATAAATGGTGCCTTTTATTACCTTATAAGGTAGTAAAACGCACTCATTTTTTTTACACATGGCCTGGGGTATGAAGCTAACTAGCAGCTGGTTGTCTAGCTACATGTAGTTCACATCTGTGCATGTGAGATCATAGGACTCAAAAGAAGAGGAGGAATACTGCAAGCAGAGTTGCACCTACTACCTGTACCTCTAACAGTTACTATAGTAACCACTTGTACCACGATTGACTTACAATTGGTCTCTTGGCTTTCTGCTGCCATCTGTGCAGGGTACCGTGAATTAAGGAATGAGACACTTTTCAGCATGGTGACAAAATGTTGTGAAGTGGAGTCTAGAAGGTTATGACACTAGTGGCACTATGGCCTCATTGAGAGCCTGGGAATGAGGCTAGTGGCAACAAGGCCTTGTACTGTATCGATTCATCTAGCACTTGTAACATAAAGAACGGATATTGAGTTATTGAACATCTTGAACAATGAGGGATACAAAAAGGGTTCTCCAGTAGTACAGCTCCAATGTTGTGCTCCTTGAGGGTAGGCAGACCTAGGAGATGCCTCCGTCTCCAGAAATACTGAGGGGAAAACACCAAATATTGGTATTTTAATCCCGTTGGTATTTTTGAAAAAATGTATGGTAGCACACGTCACTACAATTATATTGCATTGCCATGACAACGCTAGTGCTCACATGATCCCCAGTTCCTGCCAAATGTATATAGACAGGTTTTGCCATTGTTTTCCAACTGTGGGGTAATATCATCTCAAACCTGCAGATAAGGAACATGCGTCATATTATAGCTAACCTGCGCAGATTCTGATATTGACTTGCATTACCTACACAGCTTTCTAGCTATATGGTACATTCTAGCCTTGAACCCTGTCTGTGTAGATCGGAGGGGAGCCTGGGGATGAGGCTAGTCTATTCTACTTGCATTCTCTACCGTACTGTACTCTACATACCGGTATATACTCTAGCTTTAGCAATACAAAAAATAAAAGCATCAAGCGTGCAGGCATAAACCACTTAGAAAGCAGAGTCAGGTAGACCCCACTAGGATTTGGTGGATTTATTATCCCCTAGAATTAGCTCAGGATGCTTTTTGCTAGCTATTGCCAGTGTTAGTAAAAGGACAGTACAGTGCCTTATTCTATACTCCACCTGTGCATAACATTATTGTTACGTAGAGCTACCATGCAATATTATCTCGTATTGCACAGGCAAATACGCATGCGCAGTTGAACCGTAAATTTGAATTTTGTAACTTGATTGGCTGAACAGTGGCCGCATTTTTGCCAATTTTCACCCTGTCATATCTCGACAACCATTAGCGAGACGCGAATGATTCTTGGTATAGTGCAAGTGCTATCTGTGAACTAAAGGAATCCCACGCTAGAAGTGTATAGCGCTCTCCGTTCCAGAGATACGCACCTCGGTAGCATCGCCATTTTCAAGAACTTGCCATGTGATCAAAAATTCCGCGAAATCCGCCCCATATCTTCCTCATGGTTTGGCAGAATGACTTTATTTCCGAGTTATTACTACAGTAACGCCGCCTGTAAAAACCACCCACGTTTCATTATGTACATTGTTTTCTGAATTATACATGCCATGTAGATCATTGTGAACTATCATCGCTGTTTGTAAAAGTAATAATATTATTGTGCAATATTATGTGCATGTATTATCCAGCTATGGTCAATGTAGTACAGCTATATAGAATAAATCTCTTATTACACGCATTCTCATGCAATACGGCATATTGCACTCTTGCAGGGAGTATTTTCACTCGTCCTTCGGACTCGTGAAAATACATCCCTGCACTCGTGCAATATTCTCCCGTATTGCACGGGAATGCGTGTAATAAGATATATGTAATACCTCACAGTATATTCTACCGGGTATTTAGCACGACACTCTACCATCATTCTAGTCTCTCTGTCCACCTTCTCGATGTTTATTCCAGCCTGACCTTGCAACCTCTGACTCTTTGGGCAGTGCACCAGGTACCAGAGTCATCAGTGGTGATTTGAATCTACCGTCATACAGAACACCTTGTGGAAAGGTACGAACCTAAAGGATCCATAAAATGGAGTATGAAGGCCTTATCAGTATCACCAAAATACGAACATATCGTATGCATAGTTACTTAATTACGTCAGTTTCACTGTATGCAGCCTGCCATTGAAATTCGAGGATGCTTGAGCTAGTAGCTTCATGGTCGTTTAACCAGCTAGGGGCGGGGTCAGTATGTAATTAGCTGTTGCTAAGTAATCGTGTGAGGCTGAAACTGTTACTAGCGGCTAGCCTCATTCCTGGGGTCTTGCGGGGGGTGTGGGGGGAGAGAGGGAGTAAAGAGAGACTCCTCCCCATCAACAGCCTGGGAGTGAGGCTAATAAACCATTTTCCATGTGGTGTTGTCATAATGAAATCACTACTCTCTAATTACTGAAATCTATTAGATTCCCCTGAACTTAATCTTTCCTGAGCTTAAGCCTTAGCTCAAATTTGAATGCAATAACTTATTCCATGTCTGAAATGTGCATTGCTGAAATTCATCTGTTTTTAGAGAATGTACTTGCAACTTCTGTCTCCTCAATATGCTCTCTATGGAAAATCCACTGGTGCACATCTCCAAGACAGATTAAGCCATCTTTACAACATTTTGGGTAAAATTCAAAATGCTAATGACATCAACAGAAAATGGTCTACAGGCGGTATGAGTCATTTGGAAATCCACTGCCTGCAAATTACACCCTACCGGAATATAAAATCATTTGATATATCTACATACCTTTTTGAATGTGACAGGATGGAGGTGTTGTGCTAAAAGAGCTGAACACTGGCTCCTGTCCAGTACTACAGGATTGAGCTCCAGCAATCTGCAGTAATGAATGTCTCGATAACAAAGTGGTGACTTTCTAGCCATGACACCTGGCTCACTTCTCTAAAAAAAAAAAAAACGAGTAAGGCTGGGATCGAGGCTAGTGACTTTTCAAGGTTCCCTCAGCACCAGTTGAAGATGTAGGTATAAACTATATATTTTGCAAATGGGGTAAGACCTAGTTATAGTGACAAGCTCACTATACAAGACTAGCCAACAACAGCATACTGAAAATAACAGCAGTCAGGACTCAAAATAATAATAGTGTACAATATGGATGTGTAACGTGTCTGGTCGCATACCAGTTATGAAACCAGGCAGCCAGTGCAGCAGCCACTGACCCATTTATCATGAATCAGATTACTTTATCATCAGGGGCTTCCCCCAGCACTGCAGCAGCGGTCTGAGGACCCAGGGCAGTGTACGTAATACCTAAATACCAAAGGTCCCGGTCGGATAGGGATCCAATCCTCGGAAAATAGCTTCAAAATCTGTTTCAATGCCTCACTACTGCATGGAGCGTCGCGATCGTATTTATTTTTCCAACTAGAGACCACCATCATGATTTTATTACGATCTGTTAGTTTTCGAGCCACTAAACAGGCCAGAAGACGTTGCTACCTTTCGTAAGTCTCCACAGGTCCCCATCCCCTGGAGAAGAACCGCGCAGGAGCTAGCAGTGTCCGGTAGATTCTGTCCGCAGCAGCCATATATGCCACAGTAGCTCCGCCCACTACACGTACGCACTGTTTTCGTAATCTTCCGTAAACTATCCGCCAATTCTAGATTCGCTAAAATTTGTTAACCGCAAATAATAGTCGAGTCACCTTGAGGTACTAGGTAGGCGGTTGGGGACGCCTACTTGAACTGCAAGGAGTCTGCATGATGTCTGTCAATACGATACTCTTTCTTACACTTTAGGCTCTGATATCTACCTCCCATCCACAATGTGTGGAGTTCCGACCGCCGTTCAGTGCACGCTATAGTTACGGCGCGCGGCGTGCGCATGCGGCATACCCTAGATCTCGTGACCTCCACCCCCACATTCCTTTGTCAACATGTAAACAGTGCATATACTGACTGCCAGCTAGCACTGCACACACCATAGATTGTCTATGCTGACACCAGTGATGGTTGCTGTGTCCTATCTCGGGCTTTTGGCCCTGCTTTTTCCCTTGGCGACCTCCCACCCGCAATGCCTGAACTTCCAGCCGCCGTTCAGTGCCGAGGGGTTTGATTTGACCCACTGCGCCGAATACGACGAGTTCGGTTGCTGTGAGAATGTGAGAGAGAGCAGAACTAGTAGAAGCTAGTTTTTCGCATGTGCTGCTTGTTTTTATGCGTATGTATTAGTAATTGGGTACTGGGAGTTAATAGTCTCGCGAACCAGCCCACTTCCTGAAGTGGCCGTGGGCGGCTGCAATTTGGCAGACTCTCCATGTTTGTTGTCTCAGAATAATTACTTTAGCCATAAATTATAGAGTAGGAGTCATTCTACTCTATAATCTATGCTTTAGCTAATGCATTCAATTTTGCTTTCTTGCAACCTTAACAATAGGATGGTCAAATAGCAAGACAGTTTGAGGCCACGCTTTCCAAAATGCCGGAAGAGCGGCGGGAAGGCTGTGCACCTTATCTACGCAACGTCAGCTGTTTGAGATGCTCTCCGTATGCTGCTCACATCTATGAAGTTGAAGGTGGAGGTGAAGAACGATCCTTTCCTTTGCTCTGCCGCAGCTACTGTGAAGAAGCTTACTTAAAGTGTAGCTCAGTTGGTAGTGAGCCAGTACCACTGTTGGATTACTTCAGACTGCATGCTGAAGACTTTGAAGTTGCCAACAGCCCTCACACAGTAGAGAAACAAATGGAAGATGCAAGGCAGTTTTGCTCAGCAGTTGCCTTTGATGATACCTATTGCTACCCGAACATACGTAATGGGCCTCAAATTGATGGAATTGATACACAGCCAGAAGGAGAGCTTGGCTGCATTTGTGCTTTTCCAGTAGCAACTGGGCTGAGAAATCCCGTGGTGGCCACGCATGCTCGTGATGGGAGTGGACGATTGTTTATTGCAGAACAAATTGGAGTAATTAGAGTTTTGCTGGCTAACAACACACTGCTTCCAGAACCCTTCCTGGACATTTCCAGTAGTGTGCTTACCTCTAGTCGTAGAGGGGACGAGCGAGGACTATTGGGACTGACATTCCATCCAAGCTACACCACAAATGGCAAATTTTATGTCTACTACTCAGCCGGTGAGCAGAGATCAGGGGAAACGGTTCACATTAGTCGAGTATCTGAGTTTGTTGTGCAAGATGACAATCCCAATATAGCCAGAAAAACTTCCGAGAGGGTTGTCTTAAGTCTTGTGCAGCCCCATTCAAATCATAATGGAGCGGAATTGTTCTTTGACTATGATGGGTACTTGCTGATTTCCCTTGGTGATGGAGGAGGGGCAGGAGACAGACAGAATAATGCACTAGACAGGTATATGGTACTTGTCACATTGTCCATAGATAATATTGCTCACGGGTTCCGTGAGCAATATTATCTATGTTGTAACCATGCGGTACAAGCTAGTTGTAGGATTGTTCTTATATGGTTTGGTTTTTCCACTCTCTTTATAGATCAAATTGGCTAGGCTCAGTTCTTCGCATTGATGTGGACAGAAAAGACAGTGGAAAGGAGTATGCTATTCCTGCGGACAATCCATTTGTTGATGATCTCAATGTGAAACCTGAGATCTATGCATATGGATTGCGTAACCCCTGGAGATGCTCTATTGATGGAGGAGACCGGGAGACTGGGGAAGGGAGGGGGAGAATATTCTGTGGAGATGTGGGACAGGGGGAATTTGAGGAGGTGGATATCATTACTAAAGGAGGGAACTACGGCTGGAGAGCTTTTGAGGGAAACAGCTGTTTTGATCAGAGCCTCTGTGGGTCACCAATTGGTAAGCAACTTTGTATACATCTACCCAGTATATACAGATAGTATATATCCACCTAACTGTGGTCAAAGACAAATGAAGGACGTCAGTGGCCATCTGCAATTAGCTGTATACCAGACAGTCGTGTGACTTCCTATTGCAGACTGTAACAGTAGATTGATGACTACACACTTCTGAAAGGAAGGCCCAAACTGTGACCTATCCTTTTAGAGTCTGGATCATACTACTTTCTACTCTGCATGAACTATCTGATTCTTCCTTATACAGCTGCAAATGCCATACCTCCCATCCATGCCTATGATCATGACTTGGGTGTATCAGTGACTGGAGGCTATGTCTACAGAGGGTGCCTCTTCCCAAATCTCAGAGGACTCTACATATTTGCTGACTATGGCAGTGGGTAAGGATTATTTTTGTAATGATTGTATTACAAATTCTGTCACATGTAGTTGTGGTATATAGAAACCAATATGTATTCTCATGCAATATGCATGCTGCACTAGAGGGATTCATGGTCCCTGTACTCAGTTCTGTATATATATATATACATCTACTGAAAGCCTGTATTCTGATGCTAGCTAGGCAGACAGCATGGCTAGATACATACCAAGTACTATTTGGCAATATTTTGTGTAGTACACTTGCTATAGTACACTTTAACTAATATGGATATAGTAATCAACTGCAACATGCAGACAACAACACTGCATTACCACCTCTTGCTATAGTACACTTTAACTAATATGGATATAGTAATATAACATACAGACAACAACACATGCATGACATTGTACTGCAACCACCTCTCAAGCTGGCTACCATTCCTTAACAATTAGTTACTGCTGAGTTTGAAAAAGCCAAATGCACGGTAAAGCTACAGCCATGCAAGTTGCACGTCCTGAACTGAAGGATTTTCAATGACCTTCACTGCAAGTTATTTCAATTGAAGACCCTATATTTTTTTTATCCATGATCGAAATCATCCTTGTTTGTTCTCCAGTAAGCTATTTGCCCTTGAAGAGGACAAGTCCAAAGGAGAGTGGACCCGTACAGACCTCTGCATGGGTGACAGTAATGTGTGTACTGGAAACCTGGTGGGAGTGGAGCGAGCCCGATTTGTGCTGTCATTTGGAGAGGATGAGGACAGAGAGCTGTATGTCCTGACCAGTTCCAGTGTCTCGACTACCTCAACACAGGGGGTGGTTTACCAGATTGTGGACCCCGCTAGGTAAGTGGAGTATTAGAACATCACAATAATTATTTTCAGGGATGTGCAATTGCTGCGCTCTATAAAGAGACACTTCCACGTACTAGCTAGCTCCAGATAGACTCAGTATATAGTATTGTAAGATGCTATTGTATACTATTTTAAGATGCTAGTGGTTCTTGTGGGGAGAAATATTGTCATAATTATGAGAAACACTTTGGAATGGGATAATAGGAGTGCTTGTGGGAGTATTTCTGCTTGCATTATTGCATTCTCCATATGAAATAGTACTCTACAGGACTGCTTAGTCCTCCATACTCAAACACAGCCTATATGTTTTTGTCTCTCTCTTATTAGGCGAGAATTCCCCGGAAAATGCAGCGACAACATCAAGGATTTTTCAATTACTGCTGAAAATAATAGTGGCAATGCTGGCGCTGGTGGTTTACAAGTCAGAAATGACTGGATATGCACATTTTTTGCTTTTTTAGTGGCACTCTACTGTAGGTGAATTCTGCAGATGTTATCTTCTGTAGATAACTGAATGTATAGGGACACTGGATGAGTGGGAAGAGTTGGCTGGCCGACAAAGAGTTCTTTAACCTGCGATTTCTCAATGGCGGGCATGCATCCAATGTTATTTTTATTTTCTGTGGATCATTTTTATCTTCTTTACTCTCTGCTTCTGTTAGTGTTTTCAAACAGTAACTGGTAGTGTATGGGGTCGGGGTCTAGTGATGGTTGCTGTGTCCTATCTCGGGCTTTTGGCCCTGCTTTTTCCCTTGGCGACCTCCCACCCGCAATGCCTGAACTTCCAGCCGCCGTTCAGTGCCGAGGGGTTTGATTTGACCCACTGCGCCGAATACGACGAGTTCGGTTGCTGTGAGAATGTGAGAGAGAGCAGAACTAGTAGAAGCTAGTTTTTCGCATGTGCTGCTTGTTTTTATGCGTATGTATTAGTAATTGGGTACTGGGAGTTAATAGTCTCGCGAACCAGCCCACTTCCTGAAGTGGCCGTGGGCGGCTGCAATTTGGCAGACTCTCCATGTTTGTTGTCTCAGAATAATTACTTTAGCCATAAATTATAGAGTAGGAGTCATTCTACTCTATAATCTATGCTTTAGCTAATGCATTCAATTTTGCTTTCTTGCAACCTTAACAATAGGATGGTCAAATAGCAAGACAGTTTGAGGCCACGCTTTCCAAAATGCCGGAAGAGCGGCGGGAAGGCTGTGCACCTTATCTACGCAACGTCAGCTGTTTGAGATGCTCTCCGTATGCTGCTCACATCTATGAAGTTGAAGGTGGAGGTGAAGAACGATCCTTTCCTTTGCTCTGCCGCAGCTACTGTGAAGAAGCTTACTTAAAGTGTAGCTCAGTTGGTAGTGAGCCAGTACCACTGTTGGATTACTTCAGACTGCATGCTGAAGACTTTGAAGTTGCCAACAGCCCTCGCACAGTAGAGAAACAAATGGAAGATGCAAGGCAGTTTTGCTCAGCAGTTGCCTTTGATGATACCTATTGCTACCCGAACATACGTAATGGGCCTCAAATTGATGGAATTGATACACAGCCAGAAGGAGAGCTTGGCTGCATTTGTGCTTTTCCAGTAGCAACTGGGCTGAGAAATCCCGTGGTGGCCACGCATGCTCGTGATGGGAGTGGACGATTGTTTATTGCAGAACAAATTGGAGTAATTAGAGTTTTGCTGGCTAACAACACACTGCTTCCAGAACCCTTCCTGGACATTTCCAGTAGTGTGCTTACCTCTAGTCGTAGAGGGGACGAGCGAGGACTATTGGGACTGACATTCCATCCAAGCTACACCACAAATGGCAAATTTTATGTCTACTACTCAGCCGGTGAGCAGAGATCAGGGGAAACGGTTCACATTAGTCGAGTATCTGAGTTTGTTGTGCAAGATGACAATCCCAATAAAGCCAGAGAAACTTCCGAGAGGGTTGTCTTAAGTCTTGTGCAGCCCCATTCAAATCATAATGGAGCGGAATTGTTCTTTGACTATGATGGGTACTTGCTGATTTCCCTTGGTGATGGAGGAGGGGCAGGAGACAGACAGAATAATGCACTAGACAGGTATATGGTACTTGTCACATTGTCCATAGATAATATTGCTCACGGGTTCCGTGAGCAATATTATCTATGTTGTAACCATGCGGTACAAGCTAGTTGTAGGATTGTTCTTATATGGTTTGGTTTTTCCACTCTCTTTATAGATCAAATTGGCTAGGCTCAGTTCTTCGCATTGATGTGGACAGAAAAGACAGTGGAAAGGAGTATGCTATTCCTGCGGACAATCCATTTGTTGATGATCTCAATGTGAAACCTGAGATCTATGCATATGGATTGCGTAACCCCTGGAGATGCTCTATTGATGGAGGAGACCGGGAGACTGGGGAAGGGAGGGGGAGAATATTCTGTGGAGATGTGGGACAGGGGGAATTTGAGGAGGTGGATATCATTACTAAAGGAGGGAACTACGGCTGGAGAGCTTTTGAGGGAAACAGCTGTTTTGATCAGAGCCTCTGTGGGTCACCAATTGGTAAGCAACTTTGTATACATCTACCCAGTATATACAGATAGTATATATCCACCTAACTGTGGTCAAAGACAAATGAAGGACGTCAGTGGCCATCTGCAATTAGCTGTATACCAGACAGTCGTGTGACTTCCTATTGCAGACTGTAACAGTAGATTGATGACTACACACTTCTGAAAGGAAGGCCCAAACTGTGACCTATCCTTTTAGAGTCTGGATCATACTACTTTCTACTCTGCATGAACTATCTGATTCTTCCTTATACAGCTGCAAATGCCATACCTCCCATCCATGCCTATGATCATGACTTGGGTGTATCAGTGACTGGAGGCTATGTCTACAGAGGGTGCCTCTTCCCAAATCTCAGAGGACTCTACATATTTGCTGACTATGGCAGTGGGTAAGGATTATTTTTGTAATGATTGTATTACAAATTCTGTCACATGTAGTTGTGGTATATAGAAACCAATATGTATTCTCATGCAATATGCATGCTGCACTAGAGGGATTCATGGTCCCTGTACTCAGTTCTGTATATATATATATACATCTACTGAAAGCCTGTATTCTGATGCTAGCTAGGCAGACAGCATGGCTAGATACATACCAAGTACTATTTGGCAATATTTTGTGTAGTACACTTGCTATAGTACACTTTAACTAATATGGATATAGTAATCAACTGCAACATGCAGACAACAACACTGCATTACCACCTCTTGCTATAGTACACTTTAACTAATATGGATATAGTAATATAACATACAGACAACAACACATGCATGACATTGTACTGCAACCACCTCTCAAGCTGGCTACCATTCCTTAACAATTAGTTACTGCTGAGTTTGAAAAAGCCAAATGCACGGTAAAGCTACAGCCATGCAAGTTGCACGTCCTGAACTGAAGGATTTTCAATGACCTTCACTGCAAGTTATTTCAATTGAAGACCCTATATTTTTTTTATCCATGATCGAAATCATCCTTGTTTGTTCTCCAGTAAGCTATTTGCCCTTGAAGAGGACAAGTCCAAAGGAGAGTGGACCCGTACAGACCTCTGCATGGGTGACAGTAATGTGTGTACTGGAAACCTGGTGGGAGTGGAGCGAGCCCGATTTGTGCTGTCATTTGGAGAGGATGAGGACAGAGAGCTGTATGTCCTGACCAGTTCCAGTGTCTCGACTACCTCAACACAGGGGGTGGTTTACCAGATTGTGGACCCCGCTAGGTAAGTGGAGTATTAGAACATCACAATAATTATTTTCAGGGATGTGCAATTGCTGCGCTCTATAAAGAGACACTTCCACGTACTAGCTAGCTCCAGATAGACTCAGTATATAGTATTGTAAGATGCTATTGTATACTATTTTAAGATGCTAGTGGTTCTTGTGAGGAGAAATATTGTCATAATTATGAGAAACACTTTGGAATGGGATAATAGGAGTGCTTGTGGGAGTATTTCTGCTTGCATTATTACATTCTCCATATGAAATAGTACTCTACAGGACTGCTTAGTCCTCCATACTCAAACACAGCCTATATGTTTTTGTCTCTCTCTTATTAGGCGAGAATTCCCCGGAAAATGCAGCGACAACATCAAGGATTTTTCAATTACTGCTGAAAATAATAGTGGCAATGCTGGCGCTGGTGGTTCACAAGTCAGAAATGACTGGATATGCACATTTTTTGCTTTTTTAGTGGCACTCTACTGTAGGTGAATTCTGCAGATGTTATCTTCTGTAGATAACTGAATGTAGCTATAGGGACACTGGATGAGTGGGAAGAGTTGGCTGGCCGACAAAGAGTTCTTTAACCTGCGATTTCTCAATGGCGGGCATGCATCCAATGTTATTTTTATTTTCTGTGGATCATTTTTATCTTCTTTACTCTCTGCTTCTGTTAGTGTTTTCAAACAGTAACTGGTAGTGTATGGGGTCGGGGTCTGGGGCTGCTTGGGTTGGGGGCCAAACCTTAATATTTTATTCATTGGTGAGTTGCTATCTCCTCCACATTTTTTTTTTACCCTTTTAATGTTTTGCATCCTTTTTATTCATTAGTAGCTACTAAGGGTTAGGCGCTTTGTGGTGCAGGGTTAGTGTTAGGGTTAAAACATTACTAGACTACGGCGTGCGCATGCGGCGTGATACACGCTAGTCTCGTGACCAGAGCTCGGGAATTTCAGCTCCACCCTCTTCATTCCATTCGACCGCCGACAATGCCAGCACAGCACACTGTAGTGATGGCTGCCGTGTTCTATCTCGGGCTTCTAGCCCTGTTTTCCCCCTTGGTGACCTCCCACCCGCAATGCCTCAACTTTCAGCCGCCGTTCAGTGCCGAGGGGTTCGATTTGACCCACTGCGCGGAATACGAGGAGTTCGGTTGCTGTGACAATGTGAGAGAGCAGAATTAGTGGAAGCTGGTGTCACATATACTGCATGAGTTCCCCTTTTAATGTATGTATTGTAATTGGGTACTGGGAGTTGTATACCGCCCACTTTTGACTGACTAGGCTGTAGCCGGAGGTTGGGCGTTTTACTTTAGCAGTGGCCAGTGCAAAAAGGCTTTCGGCTATAATTTGCTAACTAACAATCAGCTGCATGGTAACAGACCAAGTTGGCATTCTACAGCCTGCCTGGTGTAAGGCAAACAAAAGGCTGTAGCTGCTGGTTGGCTGTAGCTGCTGGTAAACTCCAGGCGCTGCAGGTGCATTAGCAGGCTCTCCAGTTTTTTATCCCTCATGCATTCTCAGGAAGACTAGCTGCTTTAATCCATTCATTTTTTTTTTGCTTTCTTGCAACCTAAATAATAGGACAGACTATCAGCAAAACGATTTGAGATCATGCTCTCCAAAATGCCGGAAGAGCGGCGAGAAGGCTGTGCACCTTATCTACGCAACATCAGCTGTTTGAGGTGCTCTCCGTATGCTGCTCACATCTATGAGGTTGAAGGTGGAGGGAAAGAACGAGCCTTTCCTTTGCTCTGCCGCAGCTACTGTGAAGAAGCTTACTTAAAGTGTAGCTCAGCTGGTGTTAAGCCAGTACCACTGATGCGTTACTTCAGACTGCATGCTAAGGACTTTGGAGTTGCCAACAGGCCTCGCAGATTAGAGAAACAAATGGAAGATGCAAGGCAGTTTTGCTCAGCAGTTGCCTTTGATGATACCTATTGCTACCCGAACATACGTAATGGGCCTCAAATTGATGGAATTGACACACAGCCGGAAGGAGAGCTTGGCTGCATTTGTGCTCTCCCAGTTGCAACTGGGCTGAGAAATCCCGTGGTGGCCACGCATGCTCGTGATGGGAGTGGACGATTGTTTATTGCGGAACAAATTGGAGTAATTAGAGTTTTGCTGGCTAACAACACACTGCTTCCAGAACCCTTCCTGGACATTTCCAGTAGTGTGCTTACCTCTAGTCGTAGAGGGGACGAGCGAGGACTATTGGGACTGACATTCCATCCAAACTACACCACAAATGGCAAATTTTATGTCTACTACTCGGCCAGTGAGCAGAGATCAGGGGAAACGGTTCACATTAGTCGAGTATCTGAGTTTGTTGTGCAAGATGACAATCCCGACAAAGCCAGAGAAACTTCCGAGAGGGTTGTCTTAAGTCTTGTGCAGCCCAATTCAAATCATAATGGAGCGGAATTGTTCTTTGACTATGATGGGTACTTGCTGATTTCCCTTGGTGATGGAGGAGGGGCAGGAGACAGACAGAACAATGCACTAAACAGGTATGATACTTCTATGGTCATGCGGTACGAGCTAGTAGTATGATAGTGTCTTATGGTTTTGACTCTTCTACTTTCTTTATAGATCAAATTGGCTAGGCTCAGTTCTTCGTATTGATGTGGACAGAAAAGACAGTGGGAAGGAATACGCCATTCCTGCGGACAATCCATTTGTTGATGACCATGATGTGAAACCTGAGATCTATGCATATGGATTGCGTAACCCCTGGAGATGCTCCATTGACAGAGGAGACCGGGAGACTGGGGAAGGGAGGGGGAGAATATTCTGTGGAGATGTGGGGCAAAGGAAATTTGAGGAGGTGAATATCGTTACTAAAGGAGGGAACTACGGCTGGAGAGCTTTTGAGGGAAACAGCTGTTTTGATCAGAGCCTTTGTGGGTCACCAGTTGGTAAGCAACTTTATGTACGTCTATATACAGATAGTATAATGCAGGGTTTAGTGGTTTGGGGTAGTAGTTTGGACCAATGTAGCTTCAACTACAAGATCGGGAACACTTCCTGTACATATACTACCTATATATGGTCAAAGGCAAATGAAGGACATCAGTGGCCATCTGTATACCATACAGTTATGTGACTTCCTATTGCAGACTATGGCATTAGCTTGATGACAACACACTTCTGAAAGGAAACCCTAAACTGTGACCTAACCCTTTATAGTCTGATGATTCTACTCTGCATGAACGATCTGATTCTCCCTTATACAGTTGCAAATGCCATACCTCCCATCCATGCCTATGATCATGACTTGGGTGTATCAGTGACTGGAGGCTATGTCTACAGAGGGTGCCTCTTCCCAAATCTCAGAGGAATCTACATATTTGCTGACTATGGCAGTGGGTAAGGATTTTATTTAATACGTGTTATGGTTTAACCACGAAAGCCATACTTCACCATAGATGGTATGCCAATGATGAGTCGGACCACAGTTTTTGCCCAGCTGATGCCACCTTATGGTGCAAATTCATTACGGGTACATTGCGGTAGTAAAGTAGTGTCACGAGCCAGCGCATATGAGGGGTTGGCTCGCGGGACTCCGAATAAAAGACGGTTATCAGACACTTACTGAGAAAAATTCCACGAGTTAGCTCAGGGAGAGGACATATTTACTGTGCGGTGGGTAAGTCTTACCAAAGACGACCGTCATCCTTTTCAGCTATAGCCACTTGCCGTAAGATTTGCTGCTGTTATTATTCGTTTTAAAGTTAATTTCACGTGTTAAATTTTCATGTTTAGTGACAACCATGAACCACGAAAATTTCCCGAACATATATTAAAGAGTTATGTCACATGCGTTTATAGTAGGAGCCAATATATATATTAATTTCCATGCATGCATGCTGCGCTGGAACCTCATATGCTGTTGCAAGAATAACAAAGTGGTCAAACCTTCCAGCTACGTACAAGGGAAATACATACTAGGTGATTACTGGAATTACTAGTGTGGCTAGTGGCTAGCTTCCTGGCTCTACTGGACATCTGCAGATTGACTGATCTGATGCCCACATGCCTGTGGTTAAAACAAACCCTCACTTTTTTCAGTGCATGCAAGCTGCACATGCCAATTTCCGATGACCTTCATTGCAAGTCATTGGATTAAAAGACCCAATGATTATATCCACGATCGAAATCATTCTCGTTTATTCCACAGTAAGCTATTTGCCCTTCGAGAGGACAAGTCCAAAGGAGAGTGGACCCGTACAGACCTCTGCATGGGAGACAGTAATGTGTGTACTGGAAACCTGGTGGGAGTGGAGCGAGCCCGATTCGTGCTATCATTTGGAGAGGATGAGGACGGAGAGCTGTATGTCCTGACCAGTTCCAGTGTCTCAACTACCTCAACACAGGGAGTGGTTTACCAGATTGTGGACCCCGCTAGGTAAGTCAATCAATCAATCAAAACTTTAATGTCACCTGTAAGAAAGGTACAGCCAGCTCATGAGAGCTTATGAGACAGTAAGTATAGGATATAAAAGACAAAAGCACAGTGTAGTATTGGAATCAGAACATCGCATGTGTAACTTCCACATACAATATAGCTAGCCAGCCCCAGGTAGACTTTGAAAAAGATATGTACATTGAAGATGGTAGTGGTTCTTTTTGGGAGAAAATATTGCCATGTATCGTTATATTCTCTATATAAAATAGTACTCTACAACATTATTCTCCTCTGTGCTCAAGCACAGCCTGTAAAAGCCTCTAATCATGACTTCTCTCTCTCTCATTAGGCGAGAATTCCCCGGAAAATGCAGTGACAACATCAAAGATTTTTCGATTACTGCTGAATAGCTGGATGTTTATAAGTCAGAAATGACTGGACATGTACATTTTTTTGTAGCACTGTAGCTGAATTCTGTAGAGGTTGCTGCACACACTACACGCAAATATGCGTATCTTCAGGCTCAGCTCCGCCCTATTCGGTTAGTGGGTGTGATTTGGCTACGCCCAGTTTTGGTCAGAGCCCCACCCATCAGCGTCCATGCGCCTGTCCCAGAATGAGATGATACTCTTACTTCGCCTCCTGACTTTGCTGCCTCTGGCTTTGGTAACCTCCCACCAGAAATGCCTGCATATCCGTCCGCCGTTCAGTACCTCGAACCTCGGATTGAACCACTGCACAGCCCAGGACGTGCATGAAGGACAAGACGGGCATCCTCAGAAAAGAAAGTTGGGATGCATTTGTGCTCTCCCTGTCGCGACCGGACTAAGAAACCCTGTGGTAGCTACACATGCTGGAGATGGGAGCGGGCGAATGTTTATTGTTGAGCAGATTGGAGTAATTAAAGTTTTGCTTGCCAACAGCACACTGCTTCCAGAACCCTTTCTAGATATTTCCAGTAGTATATTCATCTCAACTCAAATTGGAGAAGAGCGGGGACTACTTGGACTTGCATTTCATCCAGACTACACATTGAATGGTCGGTTTTACGTCTACTACTCAGCCAGTGAGCAAAGAGCAGGGCGATCTGTTCATGTTAGTCGAGTATCTGAGTTTGTTGTGCAAACAAACACCCCCGGTAGAGCCAATGGGTCTTCTGAGAGGATCATCTTCAGTATTCGACAGCCCCAGTCGGATCGCAATGGAGGACAATTACTCTTTGATGATCATGGCTTCCTTCTGATTTTCCTTGGTGATGGAGGAGAAGATGGGCAAAAACATGCACTTGACAGGTGCATCTGTATGATACAGCAATTCAGTTGAAATCTAGTCTCGTCTGCAGACACACACACACACTCAACATTGGATCCACTTCCTCCCTCGATCCTTTTTCTACTCGTCCCCCCAAATATTCTGAGTGTGTATGGAGGGTCTGGGGATGAGACTAGTTGGAGCCTAAACTAATTTACCAAGTTGCCTATTTCATCAAGTTCTCATTAGAGGGGTTCTGCTGAGAATCTACATAGCCATTATGCACTGAGGCAAAGGGTAGAGTTATAGTTAGTATTAAACTTAGGCATTTTGATATCTAAAATTTCATTGTACAAACTGTAAGGTAACTGCATACAGTAGACTGCAGCTGTTTCTGCAAAAAATGCCATAGGGATTTCAGAGCTATGGCAAAGATACTCCTTGTATTTTATGCCCAAAAGACAAGGAGGGTTGCTTTCAAGTGTGGAAGTAAATCGGATAGTTCATGTAGTATAGATATGATCTCACAAACATATATAGGGAAATTTGATATGGCGGTCCTGCTGTCATATTGGCCTATATAAAATGTATAAATTGGTGAGCTATATCTAACATTTAACACTTGAATGAAACCCTACATGCCTAGTGGACATGAAATACAAGGAGTCTCATTGCTGTAGTCTGCAGAAATCTCTCCTGTAATCCAATGGTATCTTCTGTGGCTAGTAATGCTTGTCAAGTGTGTTGCCACTGTTTTCATTTCTTCTATGGCTCAGATCAAATTTGCTAGGCTCAGTTCTTCGTATTGATGTGGACAGAAAAGACGGTCGGAAGGAATATGCCATTCCTGTAGACAATCCATTTGTTGATGACCATGATGTGAAACCTGAGATTTATGCATATGGACTGCGTAACCCCTGGAGGTGCTCCCTTGACAGAGGAGACCGGGAGACTGGGGAAGGGAGGGGGAGAATATTTTGTGGAGACGTGGGACAGGAGAAAGTTGAGGAGGTGAAT
Source organism: Phakellia ventilabrum (assembly GCA_963921505.1). Taxonomy (NCBI): domain Eukaryota; kingdom Metazoa; phylum Porifera; class Demospongiae; order Axinellida; family Axinellidae; genus Phakellia; species Phakellia ventilabrum. The sequence goes on along the minus strand of OY997385.1, from coordinate 5,850,615 downwards.
ATCATTGAGGCGGGTGGGAACTATGGCTGGAATGCTTTCGAGGGAGACAACTGCTTTGATAAAGATCTTTGTCACTCACCAATTGGTAAGATGCAATGATTTTTCTCCATGTTTTGCGGGACTCTGTTAACTTCATACACTTTTCTTTCATGATTGTGCCTGTTCCTTTGCCAGTTACATCATGGATAATACCTGCTCTATCCAGGTTTACATTGTGCAGTCATTAGTCTACTGAGTAGCTTAGTGTTTTCATGCAGCTTGAAATCAGGATAAAATTCATTACTTCATCATATTTATCTTACCTCTATGCACCTTATATGACATCTACAGTTGCAAATGCCATACCTCCCATCCATGCCTATGATCATGACGTGGGCATATCAGTGACTGGAGGCTATGTCTACAGAGGGTGCCTCTTCCCAAATTTCAGAGGACTCTACATATTTGGAGACTATGGAAGTGGGTAGGTTTTTTTGACAAATACGGCATAGCTTAGCTCATTCTTGCAGACAACCTCGACCTCTAGTGCAGGATTAGGAAAAAAAACAACAGTACAAGTATTGTGAAACACATCTAATTCAGACACCTTGGGACAAAATGTGTTTCCCATTGAGATATCCTTATATATACCTCAGAGGATCTCTGAGGATGATTATCTTATAAAGTGTCCTCATTCACTATGGAAATGTCCATATATAGCACGCATGTGTAACTTCACATGGCTCTTTAGCTCATCGGCATAATGTTACTTCATTCTTTAGTAAGCTGTTTGCATTACAAGAAGACGAGTCCACTGGTGAGTGGACACACACAGACCTGTGCATGGGGAACAGCGACATGTGCACCGGTGACTTAGTGGGGATAGACCGAGCCCGATTTGTGCTGTCGTTTGGAGAGGATGAGGAAGGAGAGCTGTATGTCCTGACCACATCTGATGTTTCCACTACTGCAGAGGAAGGGGTGGTCTATCTGCTTGTGGATCCTGTTAGGTACATATCCTGTTTCCTGTAATTACACGAGTGGGAGGTTGTATTATGATTGCACATTAAATTTCATTACATGCCGGACTCATGTTGCCGTCGTAGCGCTTATGCCATTGACCGCACACCTACAGACGCAGGCTGAGCTTCCATCGGAGAACAAGAGCAAGAGTTACTTTATGATATAATACAGTGCATCAACTGTTACTGTTACTCATGATCAACATCAAATTTACAAATTTAGTGAATTGTGGTGCCTCCCAGAGTATGACAATCTTGTGCATACTGTTACTGCCACTCAAAATGCATGGGGTGTGGTCATATAAAATTATGCATGGCACTCTCGAGCCAAGTTAAAACATTGATGAGTAGTCTCTGTACAATGTCAATAGCGTACATCATTTTTACTATCAGTAGCTTTCAAGTCGGTCTGTTTTTCTTTCTTCTCTAGACAAGAATTTCACCAAAAGTGTCAACACATATCAAAGAATTTTCTATCATAACTTCTTAACAGGACAACATCATGTTAGCTATGTATAAACCTCAATGTATGCACACACTATAGACTACTGATGCATAATACATATAATAATGCTGCACAACCTACACTTAAAACACAATACATGTAAAGTATTACATCGACTTGTGATAAAGTTTATCAAGGATGTCAAAGGAGGGTTTATAGCTCAAGTCGGTATTAATCACCACATATCCCTGAAAACACAGAATGTGGCATCATTATATGATATTGCAGATTACTATTAAATGACAGTACACTATTACCTCGCCAAAAGTGATGTCAGAATTTACCAGTGAGACCCCATCCACCACCGGTATGGGAATTCCAATGTTGGCATAGTCTGCATGGAATTAAGAAAGTCAACTGATGGCACTGCCATGATATCACAATCGTGGTATTACTTTTATGGGTCTAGTCCTTAATTACTTTCATGGATTTGTAGTGACAATGATGGAGTAAGTGTCTGTGGGGGGAGGTCTGAGCACGAAGCAGTCTTGTCCCCAGGCCATATATACCATGAGGCTAGGTACGAGGCAAACAGTGGAGAGTGTTTATTTAGCACACTTACGGTTGATAGCTGGGATGACGAAAGCTTTGCTCAGCAGATCAGCAGCTGCTTGCAGGATGGCCACCTTATAATGGAGGGAAAGAGGTAACTTACTATAGACTTTACTATTTCACCAGCCCTGCACTGTGATCACACACACTTTCGGTGATGTCTATACACTAGTCGGCTGTATCATGAATTAAACTGTTACACTAGCTATGTCTGACCAACACATGCATGCTGGACAAGGTTACTTGCCTATGGTCTCTCCCACTAACTGAAGTGGCCCCCCTGCCTATAGTACCACCAGGGTTGCTTAGCTAAGTAGAGTACTGATGATCAATCACTTACATTAAAATTGCCAATGTTGCTGGACACAAGACTCAGGTCTTCCCTGTGATTCATAATAATGGGTGTGTGATAAATGGTATTTCTCAAGTGCATGTAAACTCTTACTTGAGGAAGGTAGCGTTGGCACTGATGACTTCCTTGGTGCCGTTGGCATGGACCCACACTTTCACGTCAGCATACACCATCTGGTGATCGAATATCAAAGCATGCACCACTGATGAGTGAATACAAATAGTTACTAACCTGCATGAAATTTGTAGTTACACCAGTACTATTAGTGGGACTGTGCTGCAATGTCCTTTTTATTCAAGGATTCTACTAGTGGCCAATATTTTAATACTTAAATGCGTAAAGCTGAAATGGTGGGTCACTTCAAGTACCTACAGTGCTCATGTTCAGTCGACCATTTTCTGCTGATGTCATCACGACATGCTAATTTGGAAACTTTTTTTAAATTTGACCAACATTCACCCAAAGGTGCTAGAGAAAGGACAGTCAACAGAACTACTTAGCTTGGTCTATCTTGCAGATATTGATCAGGGAAATACGACCATACTGTGTTCAAATTTGAGGTACGGCTCAAACTTAGCAGAGAATTAGATGCTGGGGAAAAAAATCTGCCCAATCCAACAAACTTTATTAATTAGTGAGCAGTGATGTCATTGTCATGATATCAAACGGAAAATGGTCTATTGGTCTCTCATGCCAAGATCCTTGAGGAGGTGGACAGAGGATTTGGCTACAAGTCTAATGTCACATGTTAAAGTTCACTTGGCTACAAGTCTAATGTCACATGTTAAAGTTCACTTCCATACAGTCACACTCACCATGCCCAGTACAAAGGCCGTCTCGGCAGTCTTGTTCTGGTCGACAACAAACACATTAACGTGACCTGGTATGGTGAAGTTGGCTGTGCTGGGGTTGACTTTTAGAGTTGGGGGTGCAGTACCAACCAGGCCTAGAACCATTGCCATATTCGGAAACTTGTTGTAGAGCTGTAACATTAAAGTGCAAAACTAACTCAGTGCACACAGGCACAGATATGTTACTGTTACACTAAACCACTGTCACTTTCAACAATATACTACTGTCAACTGAACCCTCACCTCAGGGATGAGAGCCTTAAATGAAGATGTATTGAGTTTGAATGGAATCCCTGCAGGTACCTGTAGGGGGGAATTGTAATGGTGTAATTATCAAACATGAACCCAACCCACTCCAAAAGAATTTCACCTTGACACAATCACCCCTGTTCCAAAAGCATTAGCTGTATTTACTACATTCACTAACTGCACAGTGTATTACCTTAACTAGTACAATCTGGCAAGAATGTGCCCAACACCCATAAAGCAGCAAATACTTCTCATCGTTGCTTATAAACTAGTCTGTCCACTTTAGCACTTTCATCCACAAGAATGTCACAGTGCATAATCAATGCATGGGCTTATCACCATCAATACTAGTACTTGCACTGAGCAGTAAATCACGTCTCTACAATGATAGTAGCTGATAGTAAATGTTGCCATTACATACCATATCTGGGGTGATGTTGTACTGCAGCACACCTGCAGTCTGGTAGACGAAACCAGCCGTGTTGGCGATGTAGTCCGTGAGCCAGATGTTCATCATCTTTGTGTTGTTACCAACATGTGGAAGGGGCTGAGGTGTGAAGGGAGCCTCTACTGGGTGGGAGAGTAGGAAGAACTCGCCCTGCGTGTTTGTAGGTGTGCGTGTGTGTGCATGTGTAAGTATTTCATGTGCACGCTTCTGACATCCAATGAGTATTGACCCGACCTTGTGGTCAGTCTCCATGTAGGTAGTAGCACAGATGGGTGCCTGGAGGAGCGCAAAGTCGATCTCTGTGAGGTGATCGGGCAGCTTGACCTCCACTGTGAACAAGGTAGCAGGAGAGGGCCATTATTGTTGCACTCCACTGAAAGTGGATTCCACCTGTTCCTCATGAGGGAGGACTTTGATCTCAGGATGCTACCACATAGGTACTCCCGACTGAAAAGAGGGCTTCTAATAACTACCTTAATATTTTCCCCCATCTCATATTGAAGCTTGGATTATTATGCAGCCATCCATTATAGGTATAGCTTTGATGGTGGTTTAGTATGCTAATGCACACGACCTAAAAATCTGATAGACGTTCTAAGTTCATATAGGCATAGGACAGATAGGAGAAGAAGAAAGTGAAGTTTCCACTATCATGTGTGATCAAATACGGATTGCAAATATGGAGTGAGTACATGAATCACTTCTTAGATGCGTAATTGTTTTCAGGTAAATTTATGATTCATTTTTTCCGGTGCGCACGCTATAGCTAAATATTGCAAGTGTTTACTCAACGCACACTGCATGCAAATTTGCACAAGGTCATGCAAGGCAAACATATACAACTTTAAAGGTCACGTGTACACACACCTTCTATTGACTCCAATGCTGCATTTCCAACAGTGTCTATCTCATGTACTGTTTCCTTACACACCTGCAGGCGGACACAGCCACACGGAAGAAGAGAAACCAGCATACACTACTCATGACACTGTGCATGTAGCAATGCCACAAAGTTAAGCAATTCTCTGATGAAATTCTTGCAGTATACATGGCACACTGAAACGGGAAATTGCTTTAAAACACAGCCAGTTTGTACCAGGATATTAATTCATGCAGACTGTAATCAAAGGCCAACATCCTATGATATTACTGGTGAAGTGAAGCAGATCTCTCTATAGATTTAGCAATATATAATACTATGGCTGATGATTATCTTCCCTCACTTGATCTGATAAGCTACTCTTGAGATCATCGGCGATGTAGCTGGAAAAGAGGTTGTAGAGCCAGCTGTAGGGGGAGGGGAGAGGGGGGATTTCTTATTATATCAGATGTGTTTTTTTTTGTATAATGTACATATACCATAATTACAGATTGGCTATATAGCCATTGTGTAGAGGTGAAACTGAATATAGTGTATCCTGGTGTTTACCCTAGTCTGTGATGTTGCTGCCTATATATACTACAGTTAATGCAAACATTTTCAGTATCATAACGTTAACTAACATCTTAATGATATCAAGACACTACAGTTTCCTACCACTTAATGGGACCCTCAATAATTACACAATATCTGATCACGGGACAAAGCTATGTTTGCTCAAATTACTGAATGTATACACTTTAAAATCCTTATGTACACTCTGTCATTCTTGTTGAAGGTTTTGCCTGTTCACTGAGTGGCAGTGTAGCACTTTTAAGTAGTTCTATTGGTTTTGATTTGCTAGATTATATCATTCTTGAAAATGTTTATCTTGTCATTTCTGTGCCATTAGTGTGGCTTGGCATGGGTAGAAACTCTCCATATACAAATTCCATTAGACATGTACACTTATTTGAGGTATAATAATGTACTTCAAACCTGGCCCCTCCATGGAAGTCAATGCTGAGGTGGCCTATATCAATGTGGCAGCTGGCGGTGGAGATGGTGGGGTGGCCCTTAGAATCAGCTCCAACGTTTACGGCAACCTGTAGCAAAGAACAAACACTAATTATAACACGCCACTCTTAATAGCCTAGGAGAAACACAGAGTGAGATTCCACTAATTCAGCAAAAAAATGACAGCTCCCTTTAGAAGCGTTGCCATGCCTACGTGTCTGCTACACAACATGTATACATTCAGGGTTTACACACAAGCCTTAGGTCTATACACATGTATATGTGTACATGTATACATACACTGAAGCTGTCATATGACTTTATAGACTGCTAGTTTTGTTCTCACCTGCAATGATACACTACTGACTGACACATCACAACTTCCACTATCAGATATGTGAGGCCTGTAGAGAAGTGTGTGTGTGTGTGTGTGTGTGTGTGTGCGTGTGTGCATAAACAATCCTGGTGACCAGTTGTCTTCCTCTCACCAATCCTTCATCCTGTAATGCCAGTCAGCATGAACATGCATAGTGATACCAGAGGCCGACACGATCAGCGTCTTGTCGGGTTTGATGGAGGCAGTGGGGATACTCAAGGCACTCAGCTGGATGCTGGAAAGAGAGAAAGGTAAAAGGAGGGAAGAGGTGAGGGGAAGACGACTATGGTTATGCTGACCATGGTAGAAGGGAGGGCTATAGGGGAGAGGGAAAGGGGTGGGAGGAGAGTGATGGTTTAAACCCGGTATTAAATGCTCTAAGGCTCTGATCACGCAAAAATTGCTCCTTAACTGTCCAAAGTTGCTACCTTAGAGTGAGGGCTCCTACATGCTGTTAGCCACGCCCACATGACACATGGCAGGAATGGAACAATAGTTGGAGCACAGGTATACACAAATCACCCCTAGAATATTTTGCCACCTGTATACAGTTTCCATGGTGATCACATGATCATACTAGTGCTGCTAATATCTCGTGAAACTAGCATGCCTCGCTCAACAAAAGCGGGAACAAATAAAAGCTTTTCCTTCTTTCAGTAACAATCTTTCAGTATGTTTGGGCTTCACCTGGAGTATATACATCAATACAAATTATGGCAGCTTAGAAAGTTATGTCTCTTTAGAATAATTATTATATTTGGAGGCTACTTCTTAGCTACCATGGTTACAACTTGGTCAAAACTTAAAATAGGTGGTTGCAGTAAGCAAACCTTTTCTATCGTGTGAAAAAAAAGTGGAGTGGGGGCTGGGAACGAGGCTAATATAGAGATACTTCATGGAAGTTAGCTTTGCAAACCACAGCTGCACTATTGTACTTCTGTATAGCCATATCAAAGCTACTAACCTCTGCTGCCTTCACTATATATTTGGCAAGTGCCTGGCTGGGTGGAGTTCTGGGGATAAGACTATATGCCTATGCTACTATACTTTGGTGTCAATGTCACCTGGAGAGTGTATAGTCGATGTCACCAATGGGAGAGCTAGCTGAGCCAGAGATGGTGGGAATGGAGAGGGTGGACAGGTACTTCTCTAGCATTGGAACTGCGACCTGACAGACTGCATTGAGGGCAGGGAGGAAGGAGAGAAGCGGTGGGAGAGAGTGGGAGAGGAAGGGAGGAGGGTGATAGAGTAGAGGAGAAAAGATGGAAAGACGATAGGTATTTATGGTTGATATTGAAATTCATTCTTTCAGGAGTACCACTAATACTTACAAAACACAGCGTCACAGATGCTTCTTTAAGCAACTGAAAGTGTTGACGCATTATTGCGTAGTGGTGAAGATAAAGGTCTTACGGCCATGACTTTTTGATTTCCCTGCAATTCTAGCTAGGTCTAGCCTCAATCTATAGTCAGTTTCATTAACAATTCTACTAAAGATTACTAGTACTGCTAACAAGGAGCAGCTGCAATAGGGATGAAGCTGTAGCAGTTCTGGGAATATATGCATTCAAAGATGAGGAAATGTAATACCTAACACACCAAAGGCAGAGGACAATCAAGGGACATTAATGCAGTTCTGTGCACTCAGCATTAAACTGCATGTCTAGCTACATGAATCTGGATTGAGATAGACATATATCCGGCCATGTGGTAAAATTCCAATTTTTTGGAGTGCCTGGAAAAGAGGCTAATAGAGATATGCAGTGCAGCTGCAAAGTCTAGTCAGACACATAATTACGTAGTAAATGTATTGTGGTTGACAGCCACTCACCAGTGGTTTATACTGGGGTCACAAAGGCGCTCACCATAATCAAATCCTTTGGCTGAGATGGCCGTCCGAAAGCCGGGATTCACTGACAGGGCGGTGGACACCAGCAGGACCACTCCAATGGTAATCACCAGAAACCTCATTCTCTTTTTTTCTGCATACATAAAAGCAAAGCATTGCTGTATTCACACAGTAGCTAAGGAAGAATTTCTTGCTTCTCAGGCAAAATATCCGCATGACTGGAAAATTGTAATAACCATAATGCTGCACACACTGCCATCTTATATGGCATAAATTTTACACTGTTACGACATAAAGTGATATTTGATGTAGGATAGTGGTAAATTTCAGGTACCACTTCATGACATCAAACTCTCACTACCATAGCTATTTAGTAATCGCCAGGGACATGTACTGTTCTTGTAAACCCCGTGTATACCAATGTTTGAGTCATTTTAATCCTTAAGACATGCACTTGTACCTCCAACCCCCCCCTTGGTACCCCTTGAATGTTCTCAGTGGTAAATTTTTCCCCTTTAGGACATTCCTACTATGAGCTGTTCTGGGGGTCGAGACATTGGCAAAAATTTGTGATTACTGTCATCCATGTGAGCCGGGGGGTGGGGGATATGGTGATTAAATGGAATAGCCAGCTTTGAACCTCATATAGGCTGGTTACTGCATTCTGAAATGCCACACAGCTGCAGTCGGTGCATGTCTACCTAGGTCATTTATTCACTGATTGTCAGGCAACCGACACAGGTGGGGTGAGAAACAAGGAAAAGGTTATGGCGGCTTTACCATCATTCTACCTCCTTAATAGTAACTAGTCCGGCAGCCAGACTGTCTCCCAATGGAAATTTTTGTGTGGGCAGAAGTGACAGACTATATATTAAACAACAGATGTAATGTACATGCACTGTACAGTCGCAGTCCTACTGCACACAGAGAAGGCTCTAACCAAAACTACACACCCAGAAACCTGCAATCATTTGACCCTTTGCTCGGAGCGTAGTGGAGGTCGTGCAGACTAAGCAATTAGTATACATAGGGGGTAGAAATTGTTAGCTAACAACCTTCTTACCTCGAGAGGTGAAGTCACAACAGTGAAGGTCGTTCGGTCAATTAATTAGTAGGCGGATGTCAAAGTTACTTCCGTTTTGTCAGTGACTACGGAAGTTCTGATCCTAAGAACTGCCAGTTTGCGGGTTCTGCCCTACTATAGCTACGTATACAGCAAACAGCTGCATTACTTGACCCATTCCTTATACAGCTGGCAGTGGCTAGCTCATGTTCTGGACAAGAGTATAAATTTTTTTAATCTCTTACAGTCACATAGGATTACAACACTCTCATACACTGTAAAACATCAGAAATAGACATGACACTATGCCACACATTATATCTGCTTGCGATATAGCTTATCAAGGAATTCAAACGATGGCTTATAGCTCAAGTCAGTACCGATCATGACATGTCCCTAAACGAGAGAATAGAGATTCACATTATGGTGGGAATCCCAGACAGAAGTAGTTATATTGTAGACACTGCTACATTACTCTGAATTGTCGGTCAGGCATCACTACAATGTTATTTTTGGGAAGTTGTCTACCAGTCTGTGGATTCCTGCATGCTACAACTGCAAACAGCTGCCAATACACCGCTGGGTCCTTTGTGGTTTATAGCTCAAGTCAGTACCCACCATCCCATGCCCAAAAGTGAGAATGGATAATTTGGCACAAAAGCACATATTATGGTGGGAGACCCCAGACAAAAGTAGTTGGTGGACAGTATTATAGACACCACTACAATATTGTTTTCTGAATTGCTTATCAGGAATCCTACAATGTTATTTTCTGAACTGTCTCCAGCAGTGCCTACCCAACGATCAGAAGAAACCCGGCCCACCAGAACGGGAAGGTTGGTTACACTTTGTGCTGCAGTCGCTGGCTGAAGGAAGGCTGCATCCAACCCGTCTTGAAACACGAACCAAGGGGGTGCAACATGGGCGTGAGTCTGTGGGTGCTCTGACCCATCAGCACAACGAGAGTGAAGGCGGACACCTGGCCCCACTACTGCACCATCACTACATGTGTACCATCATTAACATGCGTGTTTACGTGTACATATTACATTAATTATTATTTAATTACCTCGCCAAAGGTTATGTCAGAATTCACCAGCGAGACACCATCGACCACTGGCAATGGAATGCCAATGTTGGCATAGTCTGTGGGCGGTATTGGGTGTGTATACAGTATGGTTGTATATACTAACAGCATGCTATAAAAACACACACATAGCTGTATGTACGTGTATAAACAGCCACAATTTAATAAAAACGAGGCGAGGTCCAGTCGGATTTATCAACATTTCCAGACTTGGATTTGCTCCCTAGTACAGCAGTGCCTAAAATACATTTTTGAGTTCAAGGAAGATGAGAAACAGTGAAATTTAATTTGCTGTAGCCTAAACAGACCACTGGGCCATAGCTCTTGCCTGGTTCTACAGCTGATCCTCACTTTCCAGGCCTGTCACGCAGCATGCATATGCAGGACAGGAATGAGAAAGAGGACATTAACTGTCAGTGGCTGTAGTGCTCACGGTTGACAGCTGGAATGATGAAGGCTGTGCTCAGTAGATCAGCAGCTGCTTGCAGAACGGTCACCTAGTGATGGAAGGAGATGATGCATGGTATATCACATTATATGGAATTCAATTAATAGTCAATAATTAGTTTGACTGACAGCATAGTCTACTCAATTAGCGCCCCAAACACAATCTTGTGCACACACTTTTGAGTGCTATAGTATCAAAGGAGATATCCAAGGGCTTGATACACCATGGCAACTATGTACTCCTGATGAGCACTTACAGGTGTGTGAGGTACCTTGTGTATAGCCTCATACCCAGGCCTCCCCTCGCAGCTTTTTTTTTCACAACCGTGGAAAAAAGAATTTTTTCCCACAGTTGTGAAAAAGTAGTGAGGGGAGGCCTGGGTATGAGGCTATAGAGTCTCCCTGCCACACAATAATACCCCCTGTGGAAAAAAGTGATCCCTCCTGAGGTGCTAAGGGCTGGCACTAGTGGAATTCAGTGAACAGATAGTCACTTACATCAAACTGGCCGATATTGCTGGACACAAGACTCAGGTCTTCCCTACATGCGTGACAAATTGTACAGTGCAATATGATGAGGTGCATACTCCATTTGAAGGTCACGTGTACATAATAAAAGACATTTCCCAAAACTGTCAGTCCTGTTCTTACTTGAGGAAGGTAGCGTTGGCACTGATGACTTCCTTGGTGCCGTTGGCATGGACCCACACTTTCACGTCAGCATACACCATCTGGTGATCGAATCAAAACATGTACCACACCCTACAAGTAGCTAGCCTCGTTCCCAGGCCTTCCCCGCACGAGCAAGAGGCTTCGCTCGCTCGTGCGGGAGAGGCCTTGGAACACGATGCTAATAAGTAGCTACCACCCCGTCAAAGAAGCCAATGATGTCCTTACTATTCAAGGTATACAACACAGTCGTGTATACCATAGCAATGGCACACTTAAGAGTTGGAACATAACTATTCCTCCACCCTCCAGCAATTTCGAAGGTCTAGACATATATCTGCGTACACTCACCATCCCTAGAACGAAGGCTACTTCAGCAGTGTTGTTCTGGTCAAGAACAAACACATTGACCCGACCAGGTATGGTGAAGTTGGCTGTCCTGGGGTTCACTTTTAGAGTTGGGGGTGCGGTGGCCACGAGGCCCAAGACCATTGCCATATTTGGAAACTTCTTGTAGAGCTGTATACCAGGGAAGTATCATAATGTAATTATAAAACCACAAGACATATGAAAAACATCATTGGTGACCATGCATGCAACAATAGACCGTCTTCGGCTGAGATGAATTCGGACATTTTTGCTGCTATAGTAACAATAGTCCCTTGCACGTAATGTTTATCACAAAAAAAGGTAATCTTTCAAATTTTGAAGTAATTGGACCAACTTATACACATTTCATATAGGCCCATATGAGGGATTTACACAGGCAGACTCCCTCATATGGGCCCATACAAAATGTGTATTAAATTTGTGTCCAATTTAAAACCTAGCTTTCTCTGTGTTGAACAGCAGAAATATTTGAGACCATTTTTTTAGCTGAATATGGTCTACAGAAACATAAAGACTGATCTGCATTCAGTCAACCTCGATCATTAATGTGTTTACAAAAGCTCACCTGGGGGATGAGGGCCTCAAATGAAGACGTATTGAGCTTGAATGGAATTCCTGAGGGTATCTGTGGGACACACAGTGCTACTGATGTGCTGATACTCTATAAACCCACCCCACCACCCAAGAAACCCTAAAGGAACTACCAACATCAGACATAGTCTCAATTAAACCTAAACATCCATAGAATGTACACTATGATATGATTTCAAAGTTGTCGTGCACTGTCTACAGTTACTGATATGCACTAAAGCCATACGATCAATAAGGCCATTTGCATAAATAGCCCTACGATTAATAGGCCCATTTGCATAAATTATGTCTATGGGATTATGACACTGATATACACACAAAACGTTTCACGATTCACATGTGCGTGTTTCACTTCAGCCAGCTGAAAAGCACACGAGAGCACGGGGACACGAGAGCACGGGGACGAGGCGAGTATTACCCTGCACCACACTTATTGGCCTTGCATTTAGAAACCAAGTGCATGCAATGTAGCCACTATAGTGAGCACACCATATGCGGAGTGACGTTGTACTGCAGCACGCCTCCAGTCTGGTAGACGAAACCAGCCGTGTTGGCGATGTAGTCCGTGAGCCAGATGTTCATCATCTTTGTGCTGTCACCAACGGGTGGGAGGGGCTGAGGTGTGAAGGGAGCCTCTACTGGGTGGGAGAGTAGGAAGAACTCGCCCTGCGTGTTTGTAGGTGTGCGTGTGTGTGTGCATGTGTAAGTATTTCATGTGCACGCTTCTGACATCCAATGAGTATTGAGACTTCTTCCCAACCTTGTGGTCAGTCTCCATGTAGGTAGTAGCACAGATGGGTGCCTGGAGGAGCGCAAAGTCGATCTCTGTGAGGTGATCGGGCAGCTTGACCTCCACTGTAGAGCGCGATCAAAGGAGAGGGTATTATCGCGGTAGAAACTCCGTCGCTCCTCGTGAGGTACAGTATGTAGTATGGGCATTTGTTTTGATCCCCAACCTTCATGTACATACGTACATATGTATGTATGTACGTACACGTGGTGTGAGGTTGTGAGCTCTGTTTGAGCTCCGTCTTGTTGTTTGAGCTTCGTTTTTTAATTCATAAAACAGAAGTACAGCTTAATGGAGTTTAAGCTCCATTTGAGCTCCATTTTGCAATTTTAGCTCCGTATTATTAATTCATAAATGGAAGCGAAGCTTAACGGACAATAAACACAGTTTTAACGAAACAGACAAACGGCGTATCATTTGGCATAATTGGACACCAAGTGTCATAATTCTGGCACACTTGCCGACTGGTGCTTTCCTCTGACAGAGTTGCCAGGTTAATTGTTGCATTACTTTTGGTCCCTACTGTACTCCAGAGTGAAAGAGCAGGCTAATGCTGCCCTCCAGGCTTAGATAACTGCATCGATCATTTCCTAACCTCGATACTGAATGGCAGTATGTGACCCTCTTCAAACTACTCTTTCCTTGCACAAATGTGCAGATGAACAGCCTCTCTATATTAGTGTGTGTTGGCTATGATAAGTAACCAATGCAAACATTTATTTGTTTGAGTCTGACAATGTCGTGTTGGCTATGATAAGTAACCAATGCAAACATTTATTTGTTTGAGTCTGACAATGTCATAATCCTGTATAGCTGTGCATACACAGTGTCATCAAACTGGTATGCTCTTATCTCCCCCAAATTGTGACTGGCTCCCAAATTTGAAAACTGTATGTCAACATTTCGGCTAGTAGTGGGCGTACTTACTCACGCCATTAGAGATTCTGAGCAGGTGCTAAGTTCAGGGTGCCCATAACAACAGATACACACCTGCTATTGACTCTAGTGCTGCATTTCCAGCAGTGTCAATCTTGCCGACAGTTTCTTTACATACCTGTAGACACAGCCCAACACAAACAGAGGGAAGGAAAGAAGCCACACCCAGGGTAATTAACTGCTGCATGACATTTTGCACATTCATGAAATTATAGTCACACTGGGAAGTCACGGACTTATGAAATGTAGCATGTACTCTTGCAAAGTGCATGCAAATTGCACAAGATGCTGACTAGGGAAAGAGGATATGGGAGCACATGATGGCTATATCAGCAAATTCGCTTCCAGCAATGCTATTTCATCAGGGAAATACTTTGTGTACATAGCACTCTTCTTGCAGGATGGAAGTGAGAGAATTATAGTAAATACGAGCCTTTTATGAGAGAATGGAACTATTTATAACGCGAGCCTTATGAGAGATATGGAACTATATATAGCCAGTTCCTAATAGACCTTTTACCATTATGAGAACTAAAATAAGGAGAACATGTGTAAACAAGCATGTTCTTATGTTTACATACAAGAAAACTACATCAAAGCACATATTTTTGTTTGTATTAATGTATTTTCTCCATTTAGTGCTCACTTTTACCCCGGCTCCATTACAGTAAAAGGTCTATTGCATACTCTCCCCAGGTTTTGCTGCTTGAATCAGAGAAAAGTATGAGGACAGCTTTGGAGACCAGGCTACAGCAGCATGACGTGACGTGACTGTTGAGAGTTGGACTCTGATATCTTCACTTACTTCACTCTCCAGAGTCTTCTTGAAGTCGTTGGCTATGTAGCTAGAGAACAGGTTGTAGAGCCAGCTGTAGTGAGGAGGGGGGGGGGGGGGGCAGGGGAGGAGAGAGGAGGGAGGAAGGAAGGTCTATGTCATCTCTGTTAACCTCAGTAGCTCAAGGATTTTTGTGATCATCATTCCACCCAAACTCGATCACACTGGTTTAATCAGTGCTAATTTGTAGTCCTCTGTCCATATTCTTGACAGAAACACACTGGCTTACACAGCCTCATTTCCACGCTGCACTGCCCCAGTATTTTTTTGCACAGTGTAAATTCATAGACACCACACAAAGATGCTAACCTCGTACCCAGGCCTCCCCTTGCAGTTTTTTTCCATAGCTGCAAAAAGCTAGTGGCATGGAGGCCTAGGCCTGGGTATGAGGCTACAAAAAAATGTTGGATGATGTAGCCTGGGAATGAGGCAGTGCTTAGCTATCAATACTGTCAACTGCACAAAATGAAATCAGTCACTGACGGGCATATTCATTTGGTGATACGTCAAAACAACACTTAAGAGATATTGCGTACTTGACAATGTTTTACAGCTCGGTGGGGCCTTATCTGAAGTGTAGTCATGTAGTGGACTTGACCTATGACCTATGACGTCGTAGAGATGTCAATCACCGATGATGTTGATCACACTTCGTATGTGCACTCTGACCGTATGAAAATGATGTAAGACCTAGCTACAGCGACAGACACACTATACGCGATTAGCTAACTCAACAGTACACTGAAAATAATGACAATCTTGTGTTATTCTAAAAACTTCTTCTCAGTGAAACACACACCGTTTCAGCCCGAGCTGGGCCTTCATCATGCATGGAGTATTAATACAAGTATGGCTACTACAAAAATTATGCCTGAGGTTTCTGACATCATTATTGTAGTAGCCATACGTACTTGTACTCCACGTATCCATTTCATGTATGCATTTCATGGCAGTACAGAGGTTTGCAAGTTGATTGAAGGTTGCAATAATGCAATACAAGGGTTCGTGAAAGTGCTGCATGGCCTATTGTATGCACCAAAGAGCTATTTCTTGTCTAGCTGACCTCTAATGAAATTAAGTGGTCACAGCTAACCTCGTACCCAGGCCTTCAACGCCCAGATTTTATCTTGCAGCCGTGGAGAAAAATCCTCCCCGATTTTTCTCCACGGCTGCGAGATAAAATCTGGGCGTGGAAGGCCTGGATACGAGGTTAGTTACAGTTAGTTCACTGCATTTGTAGAGCTCAAGTCTCACACATGGTCCTACACGACCCAGTACCTCTGAAGCCATTCCTGGTGTGGCTTATTGCGTACTTGTCCACTCTATTGTTACATAGCTGTGCGCTATAGTCATGATATTGATTGACATAGTGTTAGGACCATATATGGACATGTGGGCTATGGCACTGACTGCCTACATAATCATTTTTGTGATTCCTTAACGTAAATATTTCCTTTTGTTAGGCAGTTGAGTCAGCTGCCCAGCTGCACTGGTCAGTGTGCTGAGTACACATGTATGAGTTTGTGAGTACCGAGCTCATTTTTTTTTTTTTACCAGCCACATTCAGATTTAATCTAGCATTGCCCCAGGCCTAGGTGAGCATTTCACGTGCATGACACATATGCTAGAAGGGTGGTAGACGAGTGCAAAAGGAGCATGCTACAGTTGCAGTTCTCTGGCAGCCCTGTGCCCAAGGCCTTCCGCCCCCACATTTATCAAACCCAGTCAGCAAAATATAAAGCATTAAGCTATTGTGTATCAGAACCCATACATAAATTGCACACTGGCTGTTTGAGGCATGCTGTCCTCACCTGGCTCCGCCATGGAAGTCAATTTTGATGTGTGGTATGTCAATGTAGCAGTTGGCGGCGGAGACGGTGGGGTGGCCCTTGGAGTCCGCTCCGACGTTCACATACACCTATAACAATGAGCACATACTAAATCTATGGCATGGAATAGCACCTGAGCCCTGTCCCCAGGCCACACCAATGTGGCCTATATATTATAGCTGGATAAAAATTGAGATCAAGGGTGCAGTTTTGAACATTTTAGGCCAGAAACAGTGGTCTGTAGATTGATAGTCTCAGTTTAATACTAAAGAGTGTCTCATTCTCCTCAATAGTTGTTGCTGTATATCCAATAGTTGTTGCTGTATATCCAATAGTTGTTGCTGTGGTTTATCACTTAGAATGACAGCTGCCGCAAATATGTTCTAGTCTAAGAGCTACGTAACCACAGCATATGTGACCCTATGCATGCAGGCTATTTTTAAGGAGTGACTGACCTGCAGCAATACACCGGTGACTGTTACGTCACAGCTTCCATGGCCAGTTATATGGGGCCTGTGTGTGTGTGTGTGTGTGTGTGTGTGTGTGTGTGTGCGCGCGCATGTGTGAGTGTAAAAAAAACAAATTGAATTTTATGATCAACAAAAAAATTATAATTGCCTTACCAGTCTTTCATTCTGTACTTCCAGTCGGCAAATACGTGCATAGAGACACCAGAGGCATGCACAATCAGGGACTTGTTGGATGTGATGGAGGAGGTAGGAATTTGGAGGTCACTCAGCTTGATGCTGGGAGGAGGGGAGAGGAGAGGGCTAGGTTAGAACGGAGGGCAATGGTTTGGGAGAAAGGAGGGTGATGGTTTGGGGTTAGTTCGTACTCGGGCCACGATGGTGTGGCCTGGGTACGAGGCTAGGTTTGGGTGAGAAGAGGGACACGCACACACAGAGAGAGAGAGAGTTGGAAAGGATATGGTTAGGGAAGTAGGTTGCAGTATACATGCAGAGATTTTTGAAAATGTGGGGGGGATAATATGCGGGAAGATGGCTGACCCAGCTGGCAACAGATGCACACGTATATTCCTAGAATAGTACAAATTACTGATCTCCACATTACCAGAAAAATCTCCCCCCAGCCACAGCATCCGATCTCAACTTGTCTCCTGGAATTCTATAATTTATTACTGATCTCCACAATAATGTCCACAGGGCCCACATTACACACAGCAAAATCTCCCCTCCAACCACAGCTTGTTGTCTCCAGTAACAACAAAGACAGTGTAACAACTGTGTGTACGAAGTATGGGAACCCCCTCCTCCCCCTCTCCTAAGGTGGCTGCATAATACTAACAGCAGGGTTCACGGGAATGCAAAAACATTTATGCAATGTATCACGCTGGAGCTGGTGGTGCAAACGGGGGTGGGAAAGATATTGGATGTAGAATCCGGGCCCCTACGGGCTTCTTTCAAAATTTATATCCTCTGAGGTTGTTTCTGGTGGCTTCTGGGGCCATTTCCTGCCCCCCCAGGAATTCCAATTTTTTTTCCGTTGTTTCTGGTGGCTTCTGGGGCCTGGAAATTAGCGTATAAAAAATACCAACTTTTAAAATTCTGGGGGAACTCTTCTGAGGGTGACCCCCCCCCCCCCCCCCATATGAAACCCTGCATACTTAGACCAAACTTAAACAGTGACTGGTGGTGGTTGAAGCAATCAGTCTGTGATTTGTGCAATCACAGACTGTGTGAAGTGCAATTTGGGAATACTTGCACGAGCGAAAGGTAATTGTAGAAGCCAAGTAAGTGTCTATTGCAGGTGTAATCATTCCCAAATGGCACGGGAATCCATGTCAGTGATTCCATGTTAATTACAGTTCCTATAGCTATAGTCTTTGTTGAACTAAAAAAGTGTGCAATTATAAAACGTAAAGCCTCGTCCCCAGGCTTCACTACCCAGCTTCTCTCTACATGGTGAAAAGCTGAAAAGCTGGGGAGCCTGGGAACGAGGCTATAAATGGTACGTGAGTATGGAAATAATCACACACTTCTCCACAGGGACAGCTGTAGTAGTGTGTGGTTCCAGAAGCACACTTGCAGCAGATTCATAGGCTAAACTCTCATCGAAGGGCTCAGAACCAGAACGGTCTAACCCACAAATATTGAATTTGCCCGAGAATGCTTTAGCCGTAATATGATGTTCATTGGGTATGCATGCGTTTACTGCATTTTTGCACAATTTATGCAATTTCCAGTACTTGAATTTGGGCTAGCCACTATAGTTCTGAGCCCTTCAATGCATACGCTACAAAAAACGCCCGTCACATCCTACACTCTCTACTTGCACTTTTGCTGAATATTTGGCCATTGGGTGAGCAGAGGACTGGGGTATGTTTGGTGTCGACATCACCTACTCATGGAGGGAGTAGTCGATGTGTCCAATGGGAGAGCTAGCTGAGCCAGTGATGTTGGGAACAGAGAGGGTGGACAGGTACTTCTCTAGCATTGGGACTGCAATCTGACGAACTGGGGGGAGGAGGGGGGGGGGGGGGGAACGAGAGAGGGAGGGGAGGGAGGGGGAGGAACGAGAGAGGGAAGAGAGGGAGGGGGGAAGAAGGGGAGGAGGGAGGCAAGGAACAACAAGGTAAGGGGACACAGTACCCATTGGAGAGGAAAATCTCTCCCTTCTCAAATTTTTAGCAGCATTTCAGGTCTTAGTTTCACCCCCTGACTAACCAAAACCTCCTGGATGACACAATGGGGGTTATACATTAGGTTAATGATGTTTGGGCTGAATTCTTATTTTCAGATCACACCCTCTCTATCCACACTTAACCTCGTTCCCAGTCAGCTTTTTTTCGCATGTAGTAACATGTGAAAAAAAAAAGCTGGGAGTGGAGACTGGGAACGAGGCTACACGCACTCTCTCTTCGGGAGATCAAACTTTGGTGTTTTTTTTTATGCCACCCATGGCAGGCATGCACCTCGCTTGGAGTGTATGCAACAGTCGTATGTCTGAAAGCCAATAAGGCATCTCCTCCTAGGCTCCGAAAATAGTTATAGCTTCTTCATTTAGCGCTTCTGTTGTTATTTAACAGTTTTTCCAACTTATTGCTTCTTCCTGGTTGTAATCACCACGTCATAACAAGGCTGGTAATGACATTACCCAGAGTAGACAAGAGTCTTTATTCTGAAGCAAAAGAGCTTTATAAAATAAGGCACCTCTGCATGTTCGCGTATGGGTGCTTGTCACCATCAGACTCGGTAATGACATTACCCAGAGTAGTAGACAAGAGTCTTTATTCTGAAGCAAAAGAGCTTTATAAAATAAGGCACCTCTGCATGTTCGCGTATGGGTGCTTGTCACCATCAGACTCGGTAATGACATTACCCAGAGTAGTAGACAAGAGTCTTTATTCTGAAGCAAAAGAGCCTTATAAAATAAGTCACCTCTGCATGTTCAGGTATGGGTGCTTGTCACCATCAGACTCGGTAATGACATTACCCAGAGTAGTAGACAAGAGTCTTTATTCTGAAGCAAAAGAGCCTTATAAAATAAGTCACCTCTGCACGTTCGTGTATGGGTGCTAGCTTGTCACCGTCAGACTCATAATTACTTGGGGAATGTGCTGTGGTTGATAATGTCATACAGGTGGTTTACACTGGGGTCTCAAGCTGCTCACCGTAATCTAATCCCCTGATTGAGATGGCCGTCCGAAAGCCGGGATTCAGCGACAGGGCGGTGGTCACCAGCAGGACCACTCCAGTGGTTATCACCAGAAACCTCATTCTCTGCACACAAAACAAATTTCAAACATCCCATCACTTCACAGGTCTAGACGTACAGATGTTCTGTAGAGGGGGCTTCTCGATTGGCTTGGCGAAGTAAGGCTCTCTGAACTACCCAACTTTAATTCAGAAAGAAACTTTGCCAATGTTTTGATTAAATGCTCCAGTCTTCTTGAGGGGGAAAGTGGAATTGCTTTGATGCAGTCAATAGGGGAAATTGAATAACAGTAGCGCAGTGGAACTACTATTCTACTGCCTCTGCTTGTAAGCTACAATGTAGTGGCAGTGCCTACCACTTTTACAAGGTGATGACGACAGTGGCTACACACAACCACTGCAGGCTTCCAAAATGCAATTCTTGAAAGCTTTCTGTTACTGAGCACTAATTAGCCCCAAACCCCTTTAACACACTTCCTACCCTTTTTCGTTTTCGAGTACCTGGGAATGAAGCTATACATTTTCCCCAGGAACTCCCCAACTTGGGATGGGAGTGGAAGGGATCAATTACAATGAATTGGAAGAGCAAATTAGCACAGCACAAAATTAACAGGAATTTACATAAAAACATGCCAGTAACAGTCCGTTCAACAGAATTCCAAGTAGCTAACGCAGCCTACGTACGTACGTAAACGGTATCTCGTCGAGTGAAGCCACAGAAATGAATAGCGCTCGTGTTTTTTTGAGGTCAATTAATTACACGTGATTCTAGCTCGCTAACGTCATACTATGATGAAATCAACAGTGCGGATCGAATAAAGGTAGTGCAGTATTGAGTGTCACTAGTGTAGCTATAACTGGCAATCGTCGTCGAGTGTTTAAATTCATTCGTTAATTTATTGCCTGGGCGCATGTTTATTTTTTTGTCCCAATTAGCGTCTGTATGAACTAACTAGTAGCTACCAGTACCTCCAATCGATGAAAAGACTGCAGTCGTTCCGGGTTTGGCCTCCAGGCAACTGAACTGCTAACACCTCGGGCGCTCTGATAACGCAGGGTGCTGTATAATTTTTTCTACAAGCTGTTGGTTGAAGAGGCTGGTGATTGCTGTTTGACTATCTGTAATCATGGTATGTTGAAATTATGCGTAATTGTGTGTGTGTGTGTGCATAGGTACTTACCTCGTGGTGTGTGTGGATATAATTTATGTATGGATTGTGAGTATAATAAAATAATATGTGCACCCTCAGATTGTGAATATTATTTTGTGAGTGAATGTTAGTAGTAGTTGTGTATAGTGTGTATCGGTGACGTGTGAGTGTGTGTGTGTATGTGTGTGTGTGCGTGCAACATGTGCAAGTGCTAGGTGCATTTCCAGTCCTGGAACAGGTATTTGGTGTGTATGTGTGTGTACACATGTGTTTGCAATTGTGCACAGTATTAGATCATGCAAGAGCCCTATAGTTCAAGAACCCACTGCACTAGCCTCGTTCCCAGTCTCTCCATTTTATGTTACTTGCGGTATGAGTATGACATAAGAACTGGAGCATTTGTAGGTCACTTGACAGTATGAGTACCGCAAGCAACGTAAAAAACCGGGGAGCGGAGAGACTGGGAACGAGGCTACCAGAGTGTGAAGCACAAAGCCGTACAAGGCCTACACCATCACCACACAGAGGAAGTGGGAGAGGAAGTACTTCAATTGCTAATATCCTTTGGGACCAACACTTGCATTGATTGTTGCCTGAGGTGTTGGCTGTGGGCTGCATGAGGAGAAAAAAAAGAGGGGGAAACTTAGTCTGGTGACCCATGACCCATGCCCAGCTATGTAAGCACGCCCCTGACTTTCAGCAGGAGCCCATAACCAATTATGGGCTCCTGCTTTCAGGTAGAACTCTTAGTGTCTGTACCACAGCAATAACAGTACTAGTGCTTGTGAAGCCAGGTCTCGTGTGTCAGTCATGCTCGAAACTGCAAAGTGATGGCACTGAGCAATGGCAGCATGCTAGATAAGGACTGTCCCATGTTCTTGGTGGGCGGGGCTGACTTAGGTTCCGAAGCGCATGCAGAAGCTAGAGTTTCCTTTGATGCTGGTGCTATAGGTCACACTATTCCACTGTGTTGTATACATCTTGTACAAGGTCAGTGTTCTCCTGTAGGTCTTGTAAAAAGGTAGAGCTGTCTTCATCGTCAGATACTAGATCAGACCAGGAACTGATGATGTAATCAACCAGCTTGCACATATATATTAAGGCAGTGCATTTTTTTCTTTCATGGTAGTTGTCTATCATTCTATTCACAATGTACATACCATTACTATATACCCCCCTTTTTTATAATTAGTTCTGCTTTGTTGATGGCTTGTTACTGTGCTAATAGCTGATAAATAAGAGTGCACTTGTGGGGTTGGTCAGTCAACCAAGAACTAGCTGACGTGACAAAGTTGCATGATTCAAGTTGCATCTTATCCTTCTTTCCAGTTAAACTAGCCACTGTCTCTCCTTGGTGATAGGCAAAGCTTGATAATCTCTTTCGTTGTGTCTGCATTACCGAACAGTGTGTTCAAATTCAGTGTGAGTAATATAGATATCGAAGAGCTCTGTGTTTTAAATGCTGTGTCCCCCTTTCCATCTACACACATACACACACATCAAATGCACACATACACACACACCCGCACACACACACACACACGCGCAAACACATTCACACACATGCCCGCACACACACACACACACACACACGCATGCCCGCACCCTTACACGTACATAGTACGGCTTTGTCAACTCTGCTTTGGAGAGGTTGATCAAGAGGCGATTCGGAGTGGAAAAATGGGACGAAATCAGGTACATGTGTGTGTATGTGCACTTGTGTTGGTATTACAGATTATGCTTTTTGTTCACTTTTTTGATAGTATTACGTATGATGCAGTGTCTGCTTTTAAAAGCCGAAATTTAAAGATTTTGTAGGGTGAGGACTTCAAACAGAACTGGAGTCAGCCACCCTGGACGGGATGGCGTCAATTAAACACATAGCCAGAGGGATAATCTATGTAGAATGTAATAGCATTTTGGGTGCTCCCCATATGTTAGTCAATACATCATTTGGATCATTGTTATCTGAAAAACGGTCGTCAGATAGATGCTGCTAATGATATTCTTTTAAAATAGTTGTTAAGAATATCCAAGTAGTATTTGGAGGTCCACGGGAGAAATGCCATCACCTGGGTGAAGGCTTCGCATTAGGGCATGACTTTCGTAAAATCGCCTTTTAAAGGGTCGGCTGGGGTTTGTCTTGGTCTAGGCAAAGCTTGGTATGTCAAGCATTAAAGCACCGTACCAGGACAGCAACTAAACCATGTTTCTTTCTTCTATCAAAGATCAATTTTTTTTACGTGTTGTTGTGTTGAAGCCTCTGCACAAGGTCATGTATTTAGTTATTTTGTGATGTCAGAAGTATCCGATTTCAGTACTGTGCGGCTGGGGTTTCATTTGATGATGTCACTACTGCGCTTTCAGAATTCATAGTTTATTCTGACATACACAACTATGTGAGTCCCAAAAACTTCAGCTTTTAATGCAGTGACACGGTCAAAACGTGCGACGGAATAATGTCTATCCAGGATTGCCACATTCAAATGTAGGCATGCATGAGTATGGAAACATTTTTTTGTTTTGTAACGGTTCATAGATGATACCATTATCGCTTTTAGCGGACCCTCTGATGTAAAAGTCTCCAAATCAGAGACTTCATTTTGCGTACCCATGTCAGCTGTTGCTGAGTCAGCATTTGCATGTACGCTAGTTATTTGACACCCGTGTCGGTCAGAGGCAAGGAAACCTAATACCATGCCAGTGTGATAGGATATAATTCTTGCGTGGGATTCCAGGCCCCCCGACTACCACGCGTTTGAACTATTGTCTCCTCCGTAATTGTCTTGTTACAGTCTGACGCACGGGGTTTTGCTAAGTGCAAATGTGTGTAATGGAGAGGAGAATTGAGTTTCTCCTGTGTATCTTGCTTTTTGGGATGGGAGTCACCCAATCATCCCTGCCCTCCACCTACGTGCCTGCACATGTATGCACTCTGAACACAGACAGTACAATTTATTCTTATGCTCTGTTACGTAAGAATTTCTGCACTACCCAGTGATAATCTGATTTAGGTTATGTAGCAAGCCTTTGAATATTCGTTCAAGATTCCACGCTTTTGATTAGAAAACATAGAAGAGACAGTTGTAGCATAGATAATATAGCTATAATTATTATCTATGGTTGTAGGATCAGTAATCAACTTTGTTATGAAGGGGCGAAAAATTAACAAACACACTCCACATTAGGCCTGTCCATGTTCATATTCTCAAGCTCCGCTATACCCAGGATATGCTTGTCTATTGGAATAAAATGAGCCGCTCGGACCACCTGCGTTTTTCGAACGTTCAAAAAATGCTGGGTAGTGGAGACAAGGTTGCATGTGTTGTCCGACTCTCTCTTTATCACTTTCTTAGTTTATTCCTCGTGTTTTATCTCTAAATATTGTTGTAATGGTATAACACTCTGTATTTACAAAACGCACACGCAATCACACTCACAGAACGTATGCCAATGTTGTCCTAGGCGAAGCGGACTCCTTCCACATAAACCACGTCTACAAGGACGAAGACACCTATTCCATAGTGGGAGCTGCCGCTGAGGTGCTCGGTGAGTTACAGTCTCATTCCCATACCATTCATTCGTGTCTCATACCCACACTGCTACTGCCCTGTTTAGAATAATGGCTGGAGCCACTAAATATCCTTCTTGAGTGGGATCTAGCGAATTAAGGTCCCTTCGGGTGACGTTTGTGGTAATCAGTTTCTGCAGGAGGCAAATTACTGCTATATCAATAATCCTGCTGGTGTTGGCCTTTCTTGGTTTAACCAATTACTGTATGGACTCAGTAATGTACTTCCAATTAGCGGTTAGCCTAGAATGCTACAAAAGAGTGATGTAGTGACCTGACTGTCCCATGGAATTACCTACAGTAACAACAAATTATCTTAATTTTAGCCTCGTTCCCTGGCTCCACTGCCCAGCGTTTTTTTTTTTTCACTTTGGAAAACACTGGCAGTGCGGCAGTGGAGCCTGGGAACGAGGCTAAAATTAAGATAATTGTTGTTACTGTAGGTAATTTCATGGGTCACTACATCACTCTTTTATAGCATTCTAATTATGGGTTAATTACAGTGACTACGGAATTTTTGTGCCTATACTGTGAAAGATAGAAATGATTTTTACCCTAATAATAGTTTGTTGTGTGGCCAAGAAAATTATATTTTGGTTGGTCGACACACAATCAGAGAGTTTACAGTACTATCACTCTAATTATGCGTCCTTCTAATTTTGCATCAGAATTAAATTTTTCTAACCGATTATTTCCAATTATGCATCACTACCATCACTCTCTGAAGACTCATTTCTATTATTGCCCCAGCTACAATACACTAGTACCTTAATTGCTTTGATGTCTGGCTTGCTTGCAGATTAACACCCAGCAAGTCTAGACTTCAATCAAACTTTGTTATACCAAATTTGCAGGTGCCTTGCATCAAACTTTGTTATACCAAATTTACAGGTGCCTTGCCGCTATCTTCTGAGAAATTCTTTTGCACTTTGCAATAGTTGTTTCTGGTACTTCCCTTTATAGTCCCAGCCATGATTGTGTGTCATATTTCTGATTATGTGTCAACGTTGTGATGACCGAATTTCTAATATTCCGTCGCCTTGCAAAAACTATTTTTTGGGCGACGCATAATTAGACCGCGTGCAGTAGTAACACAATGACACATCTTATTAGTGCACATGATAAGTGCTGGATGCACAGTTAGACAGACAATTTAACAAACAGACACATAGTGTATAGCAATCTTAGCACCAGTGAGACGCACACGCTTCGCACATGCCCTGGCTGTTAAAAAGCTATCAGCCAGCTATGTTGAAGGCTCCTATACATTTATAAATTCCCTTTTAAGCAAATGTGTTAATTAGAGACAATCTAATTGGCAGCGTTGCTAAGGTAACAGCAATGTAATCAAGGAAGTGTGGAGTTGGCCCATGACCTGGTAAAGCAACTTGAGCTGTGAGGGACTAGTCCCTGTCATATTCATGATGTTGTTGCTTCCTCCTGAGAACAATGACCGTATCCTCCCTTGTCAGTGGTTATGATAACATGCGTAGGTCTCCCTCCCTGTTAGTTAAATTAATGTCCATACCCCATGAAACTGGATGTTGTTTTTTTTGACCCTATGAACGAGTGCCTTTTTCATCAGTCAGCAGAGGTTGGAAGAGACTCGCCTGTGTGTTATACTGTGCACTTCCAGTATACCGCTATGTAGTACTTGCTATGAAGTAAACGGTCCAATATCCAGGGATATTGGACGACTTGTTTTATCACCTTAATGAACAGGGTCTGTAGGATCATCGATGGCGTAGAATGCTTAGCCATAGATTGAGATTTGGGGACTCTCTGCCAAAGCAAAGCAAAACTAACGGTAAAACTAGTGCCATTGTTCTCTTGAAAAAGGTTTCTGTTGAAGAAGAAACGTTTTGGAAGAGAGCTGAGGTAAAAGGTTACTGAACACATTGATTGCACATGTGGCCAGAATGCCCTTTCGAAATTATATAATATCAGACTACCTGTGAGGCCAACGTAGTGTCTGCAGCCATACTCTACTTTCCTCCGATGGGGCTTCTAGAATCTGTGTGCATCAACTCCTCCACTGAGAACCCATATCTCTAAAGCCTTCATACATACTTGCATACACACACACACACACACACACACAGGCCTTGATGCAGCCACAATACTTGAGATGTTCGGAGAGCAGTTCCTCCTCTGGTGTCAGGAGTCTGGCTATGCCAAAACTCTACAGCTTCTGGGGCGATCCCTGCAGGACTTTCTCACCAACCTGGATGCTCTGCACGACCACCTCTCCATCATCTACCCACAAATGGATGCGCCTTCCTTTCGCTGCACCGAAGGGCTCAGAAAATCGGAATTCCTCTTGCACTACTACTCAGACCGTGTCGGGCTTGAGAACATCGTGATGGGCATTGTGAAGTCGGTCGCCAGGGAATACTACGACGTCGAAGTAGAGATGAAACTGCTGGTGAAGAAGGGCCACGAAGAGAGCGATCACTCGATTTTCTCTATCCGTGAAGTCGCCTTCCACACGGACAGTCTGCTGGATGGGGAGCAGGAAGAAGAGAGCTGTGATTACATGTCTGATCAGACGCTGGTCAGTTCGCAGTCGTTCTGTCGGGCGTTTCCCTTCCACCTCATCTTTGACAGCGAGATGAACATTCTCCAACTTGGCTCCTCCCTGTCCTGGGTGATGCCCAGCTACGGCTTGGTCAAGCAGAAGGGCGACAAGAGCAACCTTGCCCACTTCTTCAGTCTCGAGCGTCCGCGCATGAAACTCACATTCGACAACATCCTCTCTCACATCAACACCATCTTCATTCTGAAGATGATTCCCGGCGGGGAAGTGGCTTTGAATGGCATGAACGGCTCTCACAAGAACGACCGAATCAGTTTCAGTTTTTCCGGCAGTGATCCCATGCGACTCCGAGGTCAGATGATCTATCTCCAGGAATCGGAATCCATGCTCTTCCTCTGCTCCCCCCGAGTGAAGCGCCTCCACGACCTCGAGCAGAGGGGGCTCTATCTCAGTGACATTCCGATTCACGATGCCACTAGAGGACTGCTAATGATGGGCCAGGCCGCCGAATCCGAATTCATCAACTCGGTCAGGCTGGAGGAGTTGATCATGGAACTCAAAGCTGTTCAGAAGTCCCTGGAGGAAGAGAAACAGCGAATGTCTGACCTCCTGCGTGAGATGTTGCCTGTGACGGTGGCGGACAGCCTCATGACCGGTCAGACGGTAGAGGCTGAGCGGTTCGAGTCTGTGACGATTCTCTTTAGCGATATTGTCGGGTTTACCAGTATCTGCAGCCACAGCGAGCCCATGCAGATCGTCAACATGCTCAACAAACTCTACTCCATGTTCGATCAGGTCGTCGGTCAGAATAAAGTGTACAAGGTGGGTGAGTGGGGCACTACTCGATGTAGTGCGGTTTGTATAGTGACACAATTGACACAAAGGAACAGACTATTTGAGGGATAGAAATTTGTTTTTTGACAAGGTTTATTTTTTGACAAAGTGTGTTAAGCCATGCATATAACGTGGATCCAACCGCACTACATGCCGCATGTACATGTAACATGGATCCAACCGCACTGCTTTTAATGTGGTGTTCTGTGCTTACATTACGTTTCATATTAAAACCGTGACAGCATTAAGGTAATATATGTGGCGCCTCCCCCTGGCATTAGCTGGTGACACTACAGTAGAAATGCTAGCAATTACCATGGTAACATGTCTATACTGTCTACCATAATGCTACTGAAAGATGGCAAGACAGCTCAGGATCTCAGTGAGCTACAGAGACTGTATGGGCTTTTTTTTTGCATACTGCAAAGCTGTTTTAGTACTGCAAACTGGCATTGCTCCGGGGTTCTATCATTGTTGCCAGCCCAAGTTGCATACTTCATTGTCCAGCTCTCTTGAGTCTCATTTCTGGTGTTATTGGAGCTATTGGCATCTCATTGAGCTCTGTAATATATTGCAGAGCCATTCGTTTTGCAACTATACCTGGAAGACTTTTGAAAATTGAAGCCTTTGCGTTAAAAATTGAAATTTACTACAAGCAGAGCTCCACTGCAGGCACATGGAGGTGGCATGTACTTTGGTGATCTTTATGCAGGGGGGGACTGTTGTATACCGTGTGTGTGGAGATTCCATTGTACCTAAATTTGTGGCAAGAACGGTAGCACATAAATGTGAAAAGTGCCAAACTATCATCCATGTGAGTAAACTCATTGTTTCCTACATCTTTAGAACACTTTCTAAGAAACTTGAGCAGATTAGAATGCATATTGTGTTTGGGGGGGGGGGGATCCCCGGGGCTGATTAAGTGTCTTAGAGAGAGTATGTAATTACAGCTGCAGTATACTCACACTAAAAGAATCCTTGCATCTGTAGAGTCTTTGGAAACTGGACTTCTGAGGATTGATGCAACATTATCCTGTTGTATTTGATTATAATAACAAACCCCCCCCCAACCAGCTGGATTAGTCTGTGTTTGTGTAGCCCCTGTATAAGTAGAGCTCTGAGTGCTAGAGAGGGACGGCACGATTGAGCAGAGTTTCAAGCAGCATAGCCGTCTCTTCACTTCCTATACCAGTAGTAGCTGAGGTTAATCCTAGAAAATAGTTGCAGATAGAGATGTCAATTTCTGAAGGACTTCTATAGCTTCTCTAGTAGCATAATTTGATATGAAGTTGTCATTCTTGCAACTGGCTGGCTCAGTTGGCTGGCTCAGAAAACCAGCGTCTCGCCCTGCCTAGCCATAGTCCTGCCCATTCGCTAGCCAGGGCTTGGTCTGTAGAGCAATTACCTGTTGCATGCATGTATCTGTATAACCATGTGCGGCATATTGTGTTTGGGTATCCTTAGTTAGTGATGCATGTGAATGATGCACCACACTGTGGAGTGAAGAGCTACAAATTAATACACAGGGTCATTGGGTACAGGAAGTTGATTAGATGCTTTCTGAAAAGCCAGCACTGTAGAAGTGTAAACAATGGTAGCCAGGGAGTGGGCAGGATGTTTATGGATTCACAGGATGTGATGTGATGTCACTTCTGTGGAAGAGTAGACTGCCATTGAAGCTGAGGTCAAATTTAACCATTTCACTGCCAATTATGAAATTAGACACTTTTCTATCTTTATGGCATTTATATGGGCACATGCCTATGTGTGGTGTCTCTGTCAGTGAGATAGTTAAATGAAGCCTGGATCAGGCAGTGGAAATCTGCCTACACGGCCAGACATTACAGTGCCTTTTGGAAGAGAATGGGGAGCATATGGGATGACTGCCATTAAATGGAGATAGCCTGATTTCCGTTCCTGTTGATTTTCACGCAGCATGGGAATGGGGTTAGGACTGATTTCATTGGCTATGCACCCATAGACACAGGTTGAGCACCCATAGCCTCAGGGTAGAGAGCTCACCACTTACGCATCATCCTATTCATCCCAGGGTTTGGCCTCACCCCCAGCCACTTCTCTTAGTGGTGGCCTGGGAGCAAGGCTACCCAGGGTTTTGTCTGGGGAGACTTGAAGTGGTGGTCAAAAAATTGACCATTGCTGACCATTGTGGGGCGTATAATTATAATTTAATCATACGCACACTCCTAACTAGGTTTTTCTTGCTATGCAATACACACACACACACACACATTTACCATGCAGGTGGAAACCATTGGTGACGCCTACATGGTGGTGGGCGGACTACCCGAGCGAAACTCCACCCATGCCGTGAACGTGGCCAATCAGGCTCTGGACATGATGCACTACTGCAAGCAGGTCACCAGACCCGACAACAAGGAACTGATCACAGTGAGTTCTGTAATTTCTAAAGCCAAGGTAATGCTCCAGTGGGCTAGTCACAGTCTTTCACTAACTTCACTCAACTCACTCAAGTCTAGCCTTCTGCAATAACTAAGAAGCTTTCGGCGACTTCACAGAGCCTTGCATGGGCTAGATGACCAGTGAATTACAATGTACGTTTACCTGCATCACAGCACGTGATGAAATATACCAGGCCTTCCCTGCCTATCATACTGCAAGCAACAAAAGCTGGGGTTGCGGACCTAGGAGGAAGGCTAGGCCTTGGGTGTATAGGTGTACTACCTGTAGGAGGAAGAGGCTATGCATGCTGGCACCACAAGGGAAACCTAAGAGTGCTCTGTTTGTATTGGTTGCGGCCCTGTGGCTTCAACCCAGACAGTTGCTGAGGTTTGTACAGCTTATACAATTACCAGACTGGTGGCTGGGCCCACTTTCAGCTAATAGCTTTTGTGTAACAGCTGGTAAATGAGTATTGCAGCTGCCCTGCTGCAGCAATTTGCTTGCACTACTCCTGGAGCATTAAATTTCATTTTTCCTGCCTACAATCTACATTTTTTTGCCTACAATGTTTAACCTAGTTAGCCAATATTATTATGATTAAGAAATGCCCCATGCAAAGTGCATGCCTTTAATCTTTGGATACTCAACCCCAAACTTCCTTAAAGTCCTAAGACCTGTGGGCTAGAAATGGTGTTGAGTGGGTGGAA
This sequence comes from Phakellia ventilabrum, assembly GCA_963921505.1. Taxonomy (NCBI): domain Eukaryota; kingdom Metazoa; phylum Porifera; class Demospongiae; order Axinellida; family Axinellidae; genus Phakellia; species Phakellia ventilabrum. The sequence goes on along the minus strand of OY997385.1, from coordinate 5,819,025 downwards.
TGTCTGTACTCTTTGACAAAGGTGCTTCCTTTTTCCTTCCTCTGTATGCCAGAAATGTTTGTAACCCTAGCCATAAGAGTTAGTAACCTGATAGCTGAAGTGGTGAATATAAGGCTTCTGTGTTTACCTCTGTCCTTTCTGTTTGAAGCAATTAAATTTATATGACAATGTCTCTGAGACCAGATTCCAAGGAATAGTCTTTATTTCCTGTTCGGTCTAGTAGCCTTTATAGACTTTAGTTCCTGTTTAGTCAGCATATCATACACAACCTCCTCTGTCCCAGGAGGAATTACTCCCTTTAGAATTAAGATGCCATTTTGTTGTTAATTAATTGCCTGGATTGCCTGACTCCCTATTTGAGCATCTCAAATGGAGTATTCACATGAAGACTAGGCCAGACCTTGAGTTAATGCTATGACTACAACTGCCACCTGCGAGCCTGTCATAACTAATGGTAGACCATATTATATTTGATGTTGAAATCCATATAGTATTATATGATCCACTACACGAAAACCCGGCATTTTGTCACAGTTTTACAGGTTTTTGACAAATTTCTGTCTGTCATATCTTGTAGTGAGAATGAAATGATTCTTGGCACAATGCAAGTGCTAGCCTTCAACGAACACCAACCCACACTAGAAGTCTATGGCTCTTCCCATTTATGAGATGTGCACTTTGCTAGTACCACCATTTTCTGAAAATCGCCGTGCGATTGAGAGTGTTACGCTCCATGTCTATCTCCCTTGTGATGTGGCAGAAAGGCTTCATTTCCAGGTCATCAGTGCAGCAATGTTCTTTAATTACCACCCCACATTTCATTAGATTGTGCATAGCATTGCAGAGTTATGCGTCTTTAAAGTCAATGTGTTTGAAGTATGGAATGTGCCAGGTTGTCTAAGCCCAAATTGAGCCTACCAGGTATCAAAGAATTAGCACTATTGAAGTTGGTGGTTTCACTCTGTTTAGGCTTTCAGTTGGCAGAGCCTTAAAATTGTTTAGATTAATGTCTGACACCTACTTAAGCCAGTGTTGATGGTTGCCAAGGGACTTGCCAGCAAAGCACTTCCTGCCAGCTTTACAGTGAGGGGGAGTAATTGAACAGCTGAGACCTCCACTTTGGCTGGCTTGGGTCTACACTTCATCACTTTTGGGTCTGATGACATCACTCTGATGTCATCAGGCATGTTTGCACCCACAGTTCTCTAGGTTGACTATAGCTTGCCTAATCAGCCTTGCCAATGAATCTCCCACTGACAATCGTGCCTATTCTCGCTACCACTATACTTCTGTGTATGTGTTGCTTTGCAAAAATTTCATTTTTCCTGCCTACAATCTACATTTTTTTGCCTACAATGTTTAACCTAGTTAGCCAATATTATTATGATTAAGAAATGCCCCATGCAAAGTGCATGCCTTTAATCTTTGGATACTCAACCCCAAACTTCCTTAAAGTCCTAAGACCTGTGGGCTAGAAATGGTGTTGAGTGGGTGGAATGTCTGTACTCTTTGACAAAGGTGCTTCCTTTTTCCTTCCTCTGTATGCCAGAAATGTTTGTAACCCTAGCCATAAGAGTTAGTAACCTGATAGCTGAAGTGGTGAATATAAGGCTTCTGTGTTTACCTCTGTCCTTTCTGTTTGAAGCAATTAAATTTATATGACAATGTCTCTGAGACCAGATTCCAAGGAATAGTCTTTATTTCCTGTTCGGTCTAGTAGCCTTTATAGACTTTAGTTCCTGTTTAGTCAGCATATCATACACAACCTCCTCTGTCCCAGGAGGAATTACTCCCTTTAGAATTAAGATGCCATTTTGTTGTTAATTAATTGCCTGGATTGCCTGACTCCCTATTTGAGCATCTCAAATGGAGTATTCACATGAAGACTAGGCCAGACCTTGAGTTAATGCTATGACTACAACTGCCACCTGCGAGCCTGTCATAACTAATGGTAGACCATATTATATTTGATGTTGAAATCCATATAGTATTATATGATCCACTACACGAAAACCCGGCATTTTGTCACAGTTTTACAGGTTTTTGACAAATTTCTGTCTGTCATATCTTGTAGTGAGAATGAAATGATTCTTGGCACAATGCAAGTGCTAGCCTTCAACGAACACCAACCCACACTAGAAGTCTATGGCTCTTCCCATTTATGAGATGTGCACTTTGCTAGTACCACCATTTTCTGAAAATCGCCGTGCGATTGAGAGTGTTGCGCTCCATGTCTATCTCCCTTGTGATGTGGCAGAAAGGCTTCATTTCCAGGTCATCAGTGCAGCAATGTTCTTTAATTACCACCCCACATTTCATTAGATTGTGCATAGCATTGCAGAGTTATGCGTCTTTAAAGTCAATGTGTTTGAAGTATGGAATGTGCCAGGTTGTCTAAGCCCAAATTGAGCCTACCAGGTATCAAAGAATTAGCACTATTGAAGTTGGTGGTTTCACTCTGTTTAGGCTTTCAGTTGGCAGAGCCTTAAAATTGTTTAGATTAATGTCTGACACCTACTTAAGCCAGTGTTGATGGTTGCCAAGGGACTTGCCAGCAAAGCACTTCCTGCCAGCTTTACAGTGAGGGGGAGTAATTGAACAGCTGAGACCTCCACTTTGGCTGGCTTGGGTCTACACTTCATCACTTTTGGGTCTGATGACATCACTCTGATGTCATCAGGCATGTTTGCACCCACAGTTCTCTAGGTTGACTATAGCTTGCCTAATCAGCCTTGCCAATGAATCTCCCACTGACAATCGTGCCTATTCTCGCTACCACTATACTTCTGTGTATGTGTTGCTTTGCACGCAGTCTAACTGTCGGCTCTCTGCAGGCAACTCCATCTCATTTTCTTGTTCTTGCTCCTCGCGCTGCCCTTTGAAATATTGCACTCTTGAAGTGTTACTATGCCACGCCCTTGGAAGATTGCATTCCTGCAGCATTACTGATGTACAGAGGTTACATGAGTAATTGCCTCTATTGTCATATGGCAATCATGTTTTGGTTGCATGTCATTTCACTAAATTAGACAAAAAATAACATTGTGGCCAGTGATCTACAGTAAGTAAAACTATACATTTGAACTCTGACCTTTGACCTCTCCCCATAGATGCGTATTGGTATCCACAGTGGAGCCGTGGTGGCCGGGATTGTGGGTCGGAGAATGCCTCGATACTGCCTATTCGGGAACACGGTCAATGTCGCCAGTCGGACAGAGAGCAATGGAATGCCAGGCAGGATTCAGGTCACGGAATACACCCACAGGTACATAGGACAGTCGTAAGACTGCATTTATGTAGGTTATCTGAAAAAGGGAAGCAAGACTTGCTTATGAGTCTGCTAAAAGTGAAAGTGTGTAAAGTACACTCTACCCTAGCAAGCATTACCATACCACACTTTCAAGGGTGGCTGTGCAGTAATTATTATGTGGTTGGGCCACCTGCTCAGTAATTGCTCTCAGCTCCATTAGTAACAGCATTATGAACACCTGCAATATAAGCACTCCAAAGGGATGGCTGTCTGTGGCACATGTTCTGAGGTATTGCAAATGGCATATGGTAATCCAATTTTCTGCCCTGGTTGTGAGTAGTGTTGTCATTCTCTTAGCCTGAATGTCTATTGGTAACAATGGGGGGTTTTGGCTAGCGTCATTCCCAGGCTCCACTCCCCAGCTTTCAACTCCGATCTCCCGTCTCCTGTCTCCTGCGCATAGAGTAAAATAGTTGGGAGTGAGCGTGGGAGCTAGTTGTTTTTATTCGTTCATGCAGACAGTCACCTTTTGCGTGTTTTTAGGCTCTAGTCTCATTCCGGGGTCCATTCCACATGCAGCTTTAAACCTGGAGAGTGGAGCCTGGTTACCTGTTGCTATGGGTTCATTGCTAAGGTTGAAATAAGGGCGGCAACATAGCTTGATTCATCAATATTTTATAACCTGCACACACATACAAATACAGCCTACTCAAGGAAGATCCAAGTTTTGAGTTTGAATTCCGAGGACCACTTGAGTTCAAGAACGTCCCAAAGCCAGTCCTCTGTTACTACCTCATGAACAACAGAGACCAAGAAGAGTTTACACCCATTTCAATCCCAGATGAAACCGAGCAGGCCTACCAGTTCATGGTCTCACGGCCCTCTCCGCCGACAACCCCCTTCCCTCACACCCCCTCTCCACTACTTAGTCCTAACCCTTTGAAATTTTTGGGCGGAGAGCGTTTTACCTTTTGTCCGGACAACAATCCCAGTCCCCTTCTACCCGACATCGCAGTCACTCATCCAACTCCGATCATATCTCCGTGCTCCAGCACGAGAAGCAGCTTGGTAGACACCCCGCGGAACAGCACCGCTGAGGCACCTCGGATCCTCAAGAGCCCCTCACCGCCTTTCAGTTCTGATTCCGAGAGCGATCGTGAGATACAGATACGGGGTTCAATTTTTGGATCGATTGACATGCCACTCAGGTGCCCGTTCTCTTCATCACCTATTCGAAGACCGCCCGATCTTGAGCTATTACGAAATCCAATTGAGTTCAGGGACAGAATGCGGCCATCCAACATGAGCCCGGTTCAAGAGGTACTGCATGAGGACTCCCCAAGCGTTAATACCCCTGTCGATAGGTTTGACCACAGAACGATTATAGAAAGCACCAATGGGGCCGACATTATTGCACAGGTGGCAGACAAATTGGCTGCGGAAACTATCGATCCTGAAAACGCCATGATTGTAAGAAAGATCTCAGACGCTTCGAACCGAAGTATCGAGGCCGAGAGTGCCGGAATAGTGTCCGATGCTTCGAAAGAAGATGGTGCAGACAGCGACCAAATCCTGAGAAAAATATCAACTGCTTCGATAGACAGTCAGGGAAGCAACGCCGAAGAGGACTTGAAGCATTTGCGCCATCGCGGGTCGGTAAGCAAAAGAGTGGAGTACTACGACTCACTGAGCAGAAAAGGTCGTCGCAGTGGGCTATCCACGGTGGAAAGAGGAGCATTTATACTGGATACCGAAACAGACAGAGTTTCAAAAACAAGCACAGACGAGTCTCCCGCTGACAACCGCGTACAAGTGAAGAAAATATCGTTGGACTCTCAGGGCAGTTCCGGTTCAACTGATTAGAACTTGTATAGTGTGTGTTTGAGTTCTGTTTGAATGTGTTTTTTTTGTGTGTACCTTTCTCACTTAATGTACTGACAAGTCTTTCTGTACTCCCATTTTTTTTTTGTGCATTTTGTCACTTTATTTATTCTTACATACTTACAATGTACTGCCACACGATTACATTACTACCAACCGATGCTTAACAACGAACTCACAAAACTTTGTATTGATGCTACTTTTTATAACGGAACAGAAATTTGACTAATTTGATGTTTTATATGTACCCTCAGTTTTCAATTTCAAATCACATTAAACTTTGACCAAGAACAGGTGCTGCTGCAGTATGTGCATGTGAACTGCCAGTATGTGTGTGGTCTGGTACTATTTTTTGGGGGGTCGGGTGTGATTCCAAGTATGTTGTTACTGTGTCGTAACTGTGTTACTTTAAAGCCTAACCTTGGTCCCAGGCCTACACAGCAGCTAGCCTCGTTCCCAGGCTCTTGCGTGCTACTCTCCCCTCCACTAGAGCCTGGGAACGAGGCCTACACAGCAGCCAGATTTTATCTCACAGCCGCGGCCACACCCTATGCAGCTTTTGTCATGCACGGTGTGAAGAAAGCTGTGGAGCCTGGGAACAAGGCTATGCCAATAAGTTCTAGACTATATATCACGTCCAAATATATACGCTGCTGTTGAAGAGTATGTATAGTGCTACGTGCCTTCATTGGACGGTTGAAACAGGATCTTGAAGGACTATTGTTACAGCTATGTAACATAGAACTGGCCAACTGGCCTCGTCCCCTAAGGAATAAACCATGTATGTATGTGTACAGCTAAGATGTATATAGCCGCAAGGGAAATGCGAATCACCTGCCAATAATAACTGTTTGGGTGGGGTTTACAAAACTTTATGAATGTGACGCTGCTGTGTAGTCTGATTCCCAGTCCACGTCTTGGAAATGAGACTTAGTTATGCAGGCTGAATGTATTCTATGAGTCTGATGACACGAGCTTCTCCAGTTTCTCTCTGTGAAGGGAAGAGTGGGCAATACATCACGGTCTTCATCAATAACATCATGATTACATAATTGTATGACCCTCATGCATGCCTAATTAATATGCAATCAACATTCATCAGGTGGACGGGGGAAAAAAATAGTGAGAGATAATGTCACATAGGACCTTTCCCTGTCCATCCACCAGTGACTGATGCTCAGATGAAAATTTCAGCATTTTGCATTTTTTGCTGCTCTGGAACACCACAGGGGTCTAATGGGAGACTAATTAATTAATTAATTAATTAATTACCTATAATGAGCCACGAATGCTTGGCTACACCTATGATCCCTAGGTTCTGTTCCAGTTCTCTACCCTGTTACCATGGAGATACCTGAACTCTGCCTGCAGCCACTGGTCCTGCAGCGGAGTAAAGTCGCAGCTGGCTAGCTCCTCCAACAGCTGTTCCCAGCCACCGTGGGCCGTGACCACCCCAGAGTAGAGAGATGTAAGTCTGCGGTGCAGCCGCTCCGCATGCTTGCAGTGTTCCCGCAGCAGACAGAGCTCAACCTGCATGTGTACATTGACACACAATATGACTGTGTGCATGGCTGTGAGATGCCAAGTGTCTTCATAGGATTACTGGATGTGAAATGGGATATTTTACAAAAAATACACTAGCACAAGATACATAAGTTGGATTGTACTCAATCGTCTTTTTGCTTACCCATTTCTAAATGTTTCTAATATACCGTGATCCAACACTCATATAACATTTAGAAATGGGTAAGCAAAAAGACGATTGAGTACAATCCAACTTATGTATCTTGTGCTAGTGTATTTTTTGAAAAATATTCCATTTCACATCCAGTAATCCTATGAAGACACTTGGCACCTATAATATACCTAACCTCCATTTCACAATTGGTCTTCCCCGTCAGTTTGTCGGGCAGGGTGTGCAGCCACGCCCCTCTCTCTTCCAGTTCCTCTGGGCTCTGCAGTGGGGGCAGCTGCAGTGTGTACTGCAGAGGGGTGTCGGAGAAGTTATGCTCCTTGCGGAGCTCTTCCAGCGACTTGACTACCTCGTGAAGTTTCGATTCCAGTTCCTTCAGCTGCTTGAATTTGGAGACCAGCTCAAATGCAAGTTTTGCTGCAGCTGCATATTCCTTTCTCTCTCCAATGTCTTCGTACTGACAGTTCTTGATCACTTCTCCCAGCCCTTGTAGCTGCTTTCGGACTGCAGTCAGGTGGGCGTCTATCACTTCCACCTCGTCGTTCAAAAGCATGATGTCATCAATCAGATCTGCAGGGGAATTCCCTTCCTGACCATACCCCTCAAGCTCTTCTTCTCCCTCGCTCTTCCCTTCTTGGGTTTCCAGTGAGACCACCTGCATTTCTGTGTTGAGGGAGTCCAGCTGCTGGTTCTTTTCCAGAAGGAGCTCCCTCTTGGCCTTCAGCTCCTCCTCTTCCGCCTGTGGGATCAAACAGGTGACTTCTATCCACACATTACTAATGGCTTAACCTTGTACACAGGCCATGTGGCCTGGGAATGAGGCTGTCCAATATTAGAAATGCATCAGATGACCCTCATATAATCATCTGATAGCTGAATCAATGATCGAATAATCAATGGGATCAGATACAGTACCTTAAGTTTTTCTTTCTGTGTCTGTAGAAAGCTTCTGAGTTCCAGTAGCTGCTTCTGCTGTCTCCTTCCCCTGGGGCTATCCCAGTGGGTCGTCTGGGTGTCATGGCTACAGGAATGGAAGGGTTAATTAACTAATTAATTCAGTTTTGTACCCTCCCTGTACACATATGCACACACACACACACACACACACACACACACACACACACACACACACACACACACACACACACACGCCACACACACACACACACACGCCATACACGGGGAAGTTTCACTGTACCCGATTGTCTACCTTAGCAAAGTCTGCTGCTAAACTTCTCTATTAGTTACTGGATAATAAATAGCTAGACTTTACCCCGCCTTTAAAGAAAAAACAACAACAACGTATCTTACTTGACGTGGTAGATGTCCCCCTCCTGGTCCAGGAATCGCTCCCACCCCGGGGGTAGTGCGTTCCACTCAAACTCCCTCAGGGACTTGCCAGCGAGGGACCGGGGGTCTGTCCACGTGGTAGTCTGAGTAAGGTGACTGCACAAGGCAAGGGACAATGAAACCAATTTGCAAAAAAGGGCTTTTTGAAACACATTTAGCTTCACAATATACTGTAGTACACAAGTGCATAGCCATATACTCTATGGAAAGGCCTTACACCCAGTTTTTTTACTTCAACACTTGAGACTTCAAGTACTTGTCATAGCTGACAATCTTGCCAATGAGAGCAGTGTTAAAGCAGATTGTAAAAAGTAGCAATATCCAGTTGGTTTTCACCATGGTAACAGCAGTTACAAGCAGTAGATGCATAATATATATACCTTATTAGATGGGTAACTGTCCAAAATCACTGGATATTGGACGGTTTGCCTATAGCAAATACTACACAGTGGTGCTATGAGTGTACAATAAGGTAACAAGAAGATACATGTACGTAGAAATCTTAATGAAGGCAGCTGGATGCATTACAGCCCATTCATATCATGCTCTTTTGGATAGTTATAAATCTCGAGAATCTAATCTACCATGCATTACATATCCTCCAGAATATGGTACAAGTTAAGCAAAAGCTGGAAGGCACTAAATGCAATCCCAGTCATATGAATCTTCCTTTCACCCTGACTCTTGAGAGCTTGTGACCAGTTCTTACTTCTCAAAGTAAGGTCTTCCTGTCCGATGATCAACCTTTTGACCCCACCCTGAGGGGAGGGGACCAGTATGGGTGGGGGGCTCCGGCAACACCATGTCCAGAGAACTACGAGAGCCTAAGGAAATATTAGATTGAAGACAATGTCTATGGATTGGCTAATTGTTATGAACCCCTGGGATATGGATTAGCATCAAACCCAGGCCTTCCTCGTCCAGATTTTATCTCGCAGCCATGGAGAAAAATCTATTATTTGGAAGGCCTAGGTTCGAGGCTAGGTAAAGGTATAATTTGACCTAGAATGGGTTGCCAGATTTGCAGTAGCTAATGTCATTCACATTGAACTCCCTCCCCTTTGGTTATTTTAAATACAAAATTAACCCCCTATCTAGGAATGAAGTTTTAGAGTGGAAAACATCCTAAATGTTGAAGTGGCGTGCATCCTAAGGTGAACACCAATGGGCGTTTCTAGGAGGATAGAAATTTGAGTTTGGGTTCACAGCAATGGTAGCACTATTCTAAGTAGAGATTTTAACCGTGAATCCCAGCTCCACTGTACCTGGTTTTGGCCTTGTGCTTAAAGGTCTATGCGCACCATCAGTGGTATCGGGTTCAGCCGAGAAGATATCTGCATAGAATGGAAATAGAGAAACTTGCAAGTCAAGCAGACAGTCACAGACTCATTTATAAAGACGCTCAGCACCTTCCAGAGCTTGGTTGGGTCTCACTCTTAGCACAACGGTTGGTCCAGTGCTCCTGAGTTGCTGTACGGCCTGTGCGTGGCTCAGCCCCTGCAGAGACTTACTGTTCACCGCAAGTATCTCGTCCCCAAGCCTCAAGTATTTTGCTGCAGCAGAGGGACCAGGAGAAAAATAGAGAAAATGGTTGCTATAGCTCTGTATGTTACAGGCAGATGGAGTTAATGAACAAAATTGACAAGAAACTGGCAGAGATTGTAAAACGTTGCTCTAAAATCTCTATCAGGCCACGATGTTTTACTGCTGTGACCCTATTGCAACAAATTATGAGGTCAAAGATTAGTCTCGTCCACTGGCGTGGTTTCAGTCAAAAACAGACTCTCTCCACGTCCCTCTCAGCCTTTTTTCCAGGACATCTTGGTCAGGACGCTCCTGTAGAGGACACCTCTCAGACTCTGTAGTCAGGACGCATGGACCTGTCCCAATGTAGTCTTTTAATATAGAGCGGTCCCACTGTACATGTACCGACTTTTGTTTGTTGCAGGTACGCATGATCTAGTCTCGCACTCACTTTTCCGTCGAGTGGGATCCGCCCCTTTCTAGGTCCTGCATTACTCACCCGCTGTTCCATTCTCCTTCATCCATGAGACTACCACAGGAATGCCATGCTCGTTGCCGCCCTTGACGCTGAATTCGAGCCCGCTCTTCTTTCTCTGCAAGGTCACCGTCTTTGTGCCGCGAACACTGTTCATTGCTGCATCTATGATCTGCAACGTAGCAGCTCCGCCCACCTGATTGGGCATTATTTCGAATTATCTGGCGGCAGTTCAAATTTAAAGCCATGGCGGCTAGAAGTGCTACAGGAGACCTCAGGAATAATCTAATGAAACTACTGCGCGAGGTTAAGCAAATGAAACTTCAGGTCGAGCCAAATATTCAAGGGTAAGCTAAACTTACTTTAATTATAGATATTAGAGTCCGTGTACGTGGACTCTAAATATATCTATGCCAGATCTATGCAGGCCACAAGGCCAGGCGGCTGGCTTTCCGTGGTCCCGGTCCCACACCTCTCTCTGTTTCAATATGGACCAGACCTAGTTTTTTTCTCGCAGATAAATCAACCATGGGGCTGCACTGTTGCTTGAACCTACCTCTTATGCTCCCTCCCCTTTCCAGGCTGACTCTGGGCACACCCTCCTCCCTCCTCCCCCTCCTCCACTCCTCACTCATGCACTACTCCCTCCCTCTTGCACACTGGCTGGCGCAACACGACTACGACCTCTACAGCAAGAGTGACCTCCGCTTCCTTGAGGGCTTATACAAGGTGAAGCGACATAGGCATGCAATACCGGTAGTTTATCTTTAAGGTCTCTTAGTATTGGGCTGGGAGCGAGGCTATTGGTCCTAGCCTCGTTCCCAGACTCTCACTGTAACTGTGGATCAAGAACTGAACCTGGGAATGAGATAGTCTTGTGTCGTCACACCCTTCCCGGAAGGGTCTGGCCTCGCGAGACCAATATAGACACAAGACTACATGTAAGTCTGGGCATAAAAACTGGTTAGCTTCCTTTTCACTCTCCCACAAACAGATAATGGGTGAACTTTTCCCAGGCTCTACCCTCCCAGCTTTTCTTCTCTTGTAGTGTGGAGAGGGACGAATATCCGGGAGGCTGGAACCTGGGAATGAGGATATAGGTCAGACCTCGGAATGAGGTTAGGCCTAAAAATGAAGCTAATCCTGGGAATGAGGCTATGGTTTCACTCATCAAAGTTATTCAGTGTATATAAGGAGATTTTCATACCTCACCGGACTCTACAACTGGTACTATTAGCCTTCCTCCCTTCTCCCCTGGGCGATGGGATCCACCTACAGGTCTTGCGTGATGTGTTTCACTATCGCCCCTGCCTGACGAGAGAGCAATTCCTCTCCCAGGGGTTTGTGGAGAGGAAGCTCCTACTGGTTATCGATGTCCTCCGATTCTGCCAGGCGAAGCACCGGGAGCTGGTTGGGAGGAAGGCGGTCAGGAGTAGGAGGTCTGCTACCTAGTATACTGTTAGTATTCTACTAGTATTCTACATGCAGCCTTGTACCAAGGTGTCCTCATGCAGAGTCTTCACGACTGCGTAGGTTATGTATGAACTGTTGCACTATTACTGCTCACCAAAGGTCTAGGGTTGGCCATACATGGAGGACGGTTAGGTGCCATTTCTCAGTTTCTCCTAGCCTCGTCCCCAGGCCACACCCCCACAAAGACCTAGCTCAAAGCTAACATCTGCATCCTTCTTTCATTAGGAGACAACCTTCTTCAAGTGCTCCCAGAAATCATAAGGTGAGCAGGACTCTCACTCTTGTCTTTGTCACAAACACCTTTTTTATCTCCCTCCTCTTTCTCTACTTGTCTGACCACCCCCCTCCCTGACCTCCCCTCACTCCTCTTTCTATGCTTGACCCCCCTCCTTCCCTCCCTCCCTAACCTCCCCTCTCCCCCCCCCCCCCCCCCTCCCCACTCTCCCCTCTCATACAGCCAGAACTGCAGGTGCTTACAGTGCAAGAGACGTCTGGGATCAGTTCCGCCTGGAGTGAGCCTCTCAGAGCAGATGGTACTTAGCTGCAATCCTGAAAGAATTGCATCCGGATAAATTCCTTGAATAATAAGGACATAGTACTCCTTTACATCTAAATTATCACTTTTCATCCTCCAGTGCAAAGTGCCGACAGCACTCTTGTGGATGCCCACGCCTACCTCCCCTACACACCCCCACCCTCCCCTCAGCACTACCCACCAGCACCAGCACTGTCTCATCTCCACACCTCCACTCATGCGTCCGTCCTGACACCCATGGCAGACCTCGACGTGACACCCAACCCAACCCCACTCAAACCCAGCATTGGTGTGGTCCGTCACTCCTCTCCGATCAGGACGACCGGCTCTAGCAGGACAGTGGCTGCCTTAGTTCAGCCACCCGCTGATCAGTCAACATCCACGAGGGCAGATACCAGTGGAGGTTTCCAACCAGAAATGAGCGTACACCATCCTCAAACCCAACCTACAGATGACCTAGAGAAGCCCAGAATGGAAAGACTCCCCGGACCACCTTTACCCAACGTTTTGGAGCGAAGAATCTCACATCCTCCGTCTCTGAGAAAAGAGACCGCCGAACCTTCCAACTCTAGAGAGGCACCGGAAAGACACCTCAGCACATCCATCGGCCTGACACGACCGCAGGTCACGACCCTTGGTGGCACTGGTTCTGCTGGTTCTCAAGGCAGGAGCATGAGTGTTGAAGCTGTGGACGCTACAAGACTGAGGCCTTCAAAGGGAAACGACGGTGGAAGCCCTGACAGCTGGCATAGCCTCCCGTTGAGGGGGGAGGAAGGAGGGGAGAGAGATCACCAAGAGAGCGGCAGCACACAGGCTCAACCAGCTGTGTTAATGGTGGGTAGAAATCGCCAACTATCACCCTTGAAATTAATTATGTAGGTTGCTGTGACCTTCAAATTATATACTTTACTTGCAGCCCTGGAGTTTTGGTTAAGGTGTGTAGGGTTGTTAATTAATTAACTTAACCAGCCAGTGCAGTAAAGAACACTGCTTCACTACTAGAGGCGCTTTGTCTTTTAGTAGTGCATACGCAACACACACACACACACACACAGCCACCGCCACTCTCTGAAATCGGCAGTCAAGTTGAACAGCTAACGCGACTGGTGGAGAGGATGTCAGCGAGGTTCGTCCTCCTTGAGACCCGCCTGAAGATGGCAGGGGACCAGGAGGAGGCAGGAAACAGATCATCAGTCTCAGGTAATTGTTGGAATCAGAGACTTGAGGTGAAATTTTTAAACGTTACATTTTTTACACCCAGATCATCCTCCCCTGACGACCAGTGAATCTCAGTCCATATTCCCCAAAAATCCCACCAACAGCACTCTCTCTGTGCTATCATCACAGAAAGGGCCAGAAGCTATCACCATGGAAACCAAGTCCACTGTCTTGCCCTTCCGTCGCCATATTTCCACAGTAACTCCCACCCCACCTGTTACCGCTACATCGGAACTCAAACTCACAGAGAAATCTCCAAAGAAAACAAAAACAGCATTAGATCAACATCAGTTGAAACACCCACCATCACCATGGTTACCCGGACGCAATGAAACAACACCCACTAGACTACCCAATGGAGCTGAACCACAATCACAGCTGCTACAGTCAGGATCTGAGAAGTGGCTGCGCAGGAGAACGCCTGCGTTGTCCGCTCACGGTCTCACCTTCCAGTCTCCTCCATGTACTGGCTACACTCCAATCGCAGCTGCTTGCACTCCAGTGAGTTCATGGTTTTCACAGCCAGAAAACATTGCTAGAATCCCAGTCTCATCCTACATGTACCTGAATTTACCTGAAAGGAAATACTGGGAATGAGACTAGTTTATTACTGGTCCCATTCCCAGTATCCATTCCAGAGCTTGTCACACAAACATGGCGTGTAAAGTATTTGGGGATGGGAAAGTAAGTAGTGATTTTACACACATACTTCTTTCTCAGATGTACATGTACATGTGTCCGACGAGCTAAATGTTATAGTACCGTACATACATGTACATGTATGTGTGCATGACGTACATTATCTACTATGTTTTGTAGGAGGACACTAGACATCTGATTGAGGACCTCAGGAATCGGTGAGCATCCATTTGAGTCATGTGATCCACTATGACAGTCATGTGACCCTGTATTTGAGTCACGTGACCCACTGTATAGCCTCAGATATCTGGTAATGCCTTTGAATTTCATGCATAGTCTGAATAGTTTCAAGCAACAGGCTGTTTTGTGGAAGGGTGGAGGGGAAGGTAGCCTCGTACCCAGGCCTCCCCTCGCAGCTTTTTTCGCAGCTGTGGGGAAAAAAAGCACGTTTTTCCACAGCTGTGAAAAAAGCTGCGAGGGGAAGCCTGGGTACGAGGCTAAGGGGAAGGACTGTTAGTTGATGGATTTGTCTTCGTTCTTAGTGCTAAGAGAACAAGAGAATTTCTTGAGAAGGCAAACTCTCGGGACTTGAGGACATCTCTGTAGCTGCCTGAACAGTGTCTGTTGTACATTTACGTATGTTTGTCAAATGCTCATTATTGAATTTCATTCCCAGACCAAGGGTGGTTTCTGGGCATGAGACCAGCTGCGATACATACGGTGCTGACCAGGGGTTACCAAGGGAGCTATACTTTACAATTTAGCAGCGCTCTTTTGTCCAATTAAAAATGAAAGCATTTGCCACTGGGAAGGGCTCGTGCTAATAGTTCTGCTGATTTTGCTACTGATAGAACTGGCCAAATTTAATCAACGGTATGGTAGATACTCTAGTCCTTTGGACCATAAAATTAATTTTATTTTTTATCATTATTAACGACTAGTGCTGTATACGTAGTTTGTATGACTGTATTTCTTGTTTGTGTTGTGTATGCTTGTACAGGACTCCCTGGTGGACCAGCCACAGGCTGAAGGGACATTTCCTGTCCAAATTAAAATTTATCTCTATCTATCATCTGTCTGCCATTCAGTACTGGTGTGACAGTGAGTGCATCTGTTTGGGAAGACTACATAGTTAGCTTCTCTCCACCCCCCTTATGGGTTTGTACATTTTTATGCTTTTCATGTGAGTTCCCACTTGCTAGGCCTTGATTGTAGCTTAGCCCACTCAGGTTCTGAGCCCCAATTCCTGATGTCGACAAATTAGTGCTGCATGCTCACTGGCCACCACCTCGCTCATTCACTGCCCGGTACTAGCTTCGGATCAAAGTCTAATTTTATTACCTAGTGTCTTTACTCTTTTCAACATACACTACTTCAAATTAAACTCTGCTCACTGTTCTGCTGTGAAGTGATTCTTGCAGTCTCTAACCACTCCCTTCCTTGTGAATGGGGCTTCATTTAGAGTATCGTGACGAAGAACCAATTAAGAGTAGGTAGTCTTGGGTCTTGTCAAGTTTTTTATTCTCCATGCTACCATCAATACGCGTCGGTTAAAACGAATCGACTAGTGTGAAATTTAATTTACTTTTAGTTAATTGATTAATAAATATTTTCAGTTAGTATGGGTAATCACAATGCGATTTGGGAATAGCACGAGCG
Organism: Phakellia ventilabrum; assembly: GCA_963921505.1. NCBI lineage: Eukaryota > Metazoa > Porifera > Demospongiae > Axinellida > Axinellidae > Phakellia > Phakellia ventilabrum. The sequence goes on along the minus strand of OY997385.1, from coordinate 5,803,328 downwards.
AAACGAGTGCAATTTTGCCTATTGCAAGTGTAATTATTATTCCCAAATGGCATGAGAATCCTGATTCCTCGTGTCATTACAGTTCCTATAGTTACAGCCTTTGTTGAACTAAAAAGAGTGCGCATTACAAAAAGGACACTCTTACCTATAGGGGTATTTTACAATGTGATCAACTAACAAAGTGCACATTTTGGTGATAATTATCATCACAGTTTATTCCTAAATTTCAGTTTTAGTATGAATGCACTGGCTCCTACGTATTAAAACTAAGTTGTGAAGCCACACTAAAACAAAGTATCTTGCAGTTATATTACCAGCAAGGAGTTTGGAGCCTTCAGCAGTTTTTCAAACACCTCTCTGCCCAGTGTATAGACCCAAGGTACATTAACTTTCACTTTGCCAAAATGATGATACACCATGTGCACACTGGGGCCACTTCCAATGCACAGGGGATTAGGTACACAAAATTAAACAAAAATTAATGCTCGTTAACGATATAAAGTGCACCATTTAAACATATATATACGTACGGTACAACAATATGATGAAGGATTGGTAATCAACATTATAAATACTATACACAGTAAAAAAGGGAGACGTTGTGAGCTGCATTTGGATAGCTGTTCATCAGAAAAACTGTCAGTCACAAGTATGCAACAATACAAGTCTCAAACACAAACCTGTTTATTAGATTTTTGTACCGTCCTCACACAAATAGGCACTACTGTCCAAAGAGAGACCGGAAATTGAAAAATGAATGTTGTTTGTTGATTCAGTAGGCGTGTGATCAGAAGAGATTGCAAGTTGAGACTCCGAGTGCGAAACAATAGTCTTAGAATTGAGAATAGGGGATCTCTGCTGGAAATAGGTCCCTGATGATGAAACAGACGGTACGTGTCTCAGCTTCCACCTTTTTTTCGATTTCCCACCAGAAGCCGATTTGCTGCCCTTCTCTCCGGACCCTGACGACGGTGCAGGTGAGGTTTCATGTGAGCCGTGTGGCAGTATCGGAGTCGAACTCTCTTTGTTTGTCAAATTCGAGACATCCCTCTCGGGACTGAGAGTTGGCGGGAGCGAGACGGTATCGGGGCTACTGAGTGGGCCCTTTTTTCCCAGATGGGGACTAGTGGCTGGCTCGGGACTGTTGGAACCTGCCGTGGGGCTGCTGCAGTTGACTGTGTAGGTACCAGGGGCACTGAGAGCGCTGATACCGCTGGACATTCGAGTATGGACAAAGGGGGAGTCGGAGTTCGTGGATATGAATCCGCTACTGTTAACCCCCTCGGTAGAGTTGGTTGGCGAGGGGGAATTGTTGGAGAACGCAGAATCCATGCTGGTAAAAACTTGCCGGTGTCTGCTCAGCGTCGATGGCTCAGAGTTAGTCGTCAATGGCGACAGTACGGCTTCTGATTCACCCATGGCCGAGTCGTTACTGGAATAATGTCTCTGCCGATTGGGAGTGAGTTCTTCTTCTAGGTATGACTCCAAGTTCTTAATGGCTTCGTCCAGGGTCTTCTGGGTGTCGCTGAGACTGCGGCTGCGGCGCCAGACGCACCGCTGCTCCAGAGTGCTGTTGCTAGCTCTACTGGACGGGGAGGTCTTTCTGAGCATCTCTGAGCTACGTGATCTGGAGACCGGGCCGTCAGTGGACTCTCCAGGGATAAAGAGCCTATGAAAAGGAGGGAGTTGAACAGTCTTCAAAAATCTACCAATGGAAGTCTGTAATCAGCAATAGGCTACGACACCAAGCTAGCCAGCTGGACTATACCATTGAAGGAGGAAGTTTTTTCTGTCAAATGAAGATCTTGGGAGAAAGGTAAACAAGCTGAGGAAAACAACAAACCAATTTCCTTGTTAGCTTGGGTCATGACCCAATAACTAGGTCATCAAAACACTGAAAAGTCAGTTGCTGGGAGCAACTCCACCACACCCCATGTACTATGAACTCTCTTTGGCACAGCTGCCAACCAAGGTACCAACCAACCAATCAGGGTTAGACTCCCTCCCTGCTCTTTTATTGGAATGACTATCTAGTGAGAGTCCCATATAATGGACCTTTAGTATACCAGCTTTTGGGGGGGGGGGGGGGGGGGGTATTGTCATCTAGAGCTTGTATACCACTGGCACACATCAGTATACCACTGGCACATACCAGTACACCATTGGAGCACATCAGTATACCACTGGCTCACACCAGTATACCACTGGCACATACCAGTATACCATCAATATAACAGTATAACACTGGCAAACATCAGTATATGTATCAAGATGTTCCAAGCTTAACACCCGGGATGGGAATCTGACACACTGCATACTTTGTCTTGGAGAAGTACAGTAGTGGTCAAAAAAAGTTCCGGTTCCATTTACATTCAACGATCGTTGTGCGTTGGTACCGTTTCCGTTTTCATACCGTACCGTTTGCATGCTAATACCGTACTCTTTTATCACAAGAAACGATTATCAATCAACGATCTTAGTAGCCTTGCAGATGCAAATGCTGCTTGCTTGCTAGGTATGTGCACAATTATAGCTACACAGACACAGTAGCTGCTAGTGTATAGGCTGGCAAGTCTAGACTTCATATTACACCGAGTTGGAAGCTTGCTTTACCATTCATTCAATAGCCGCCATAACACAACAGGTGCCCTTCTGCTGTCCTCCAGTGTCCTCTGTGAGGCTCTGCTGCACCTTGCAAGCTGTTTCTTAGTGTTTGTAGTGCTTCTGTGTGTGCTGTCGCTATTTTAGTTCAGCCACCAGTACCCTAAATCCCTAAAGTGAGGTGCTTCCTGGGCATGCCTCATGCCCTATGGTATACCTGACCACTACTGTATCAGTCCATCGAAATCCACCTGTGTAGCTCAGGAGTGGGCTTATATACAAACAAGCGAAGTGCCAAGACCTGCTTCTACACAATAATAAATTATAGTGTGGGAGCTGCACTCACCCTTGCTCGATGCATTTTCTCTTGAGTAACTGGTCAATAGCATCGGGGTCGGTCACCATCACTGATCTTAGTGTGGAATCATAGAGCTGGGCTGGAATCTGGACAGGAGAAAAATGGAATGGAGACAGAATTAGCTCCAGTTCCCATTCCTGAAGCCAAGCTACCCTTTTCTCTGCTAACAAAGACAGGTCAGAAGTTCATCAAACACAGCATGCACCAGTCCTACACATGATTTGCATCAGTGCACACACACAATATAATGATGTCACATGGCAACAATGCCAGCTGTATACTCACTGTACCATACTATGACATGCCACTTCTGACATACAATGGTATATTATGGGACCTACAGCAGGTACACACATGACAGGTAGACAATGACAGAGTGGTGTCTGGTTCCTGCTACACTTTAACTCATTGCATGCTATGATTATGTCACGTGTGATGCCTCCACACGCTAGCTTCCACAAAAAAAAAAATGGCTGTGTTGTTGGAAGATATCTGCTACAGCCATCCAAGACACAAAGGATGGGATCTTTAGGATTGAGACACTGCTGTTAAGTGCGCTCTGGCATCAAAAAAAAAGATGATCCTATACAAAATGTCTGACTCGAACAACATTCTCAACACTACCACCATTAACCCTTTGAACGCCATAGCCACATTTATGTGCCCATATAAAATAGTGAAAAGCATGTACTTTATATTAACATCTAATATAAAAAGCTAATATAAAATCATATAAGCCTTATGGCTGTATTAAAACTTGGCTGGGAAAGAGTTAAGGGTGACTGCTAAGTCTGATGACCAGTTACATATTTAGCCTCAGACCCAGTGTTGAAAGAACAAACCCTAGTGCACACTTTTTATGCATTCACAAGAATACTGTGAGAATTACAGAAACGGGTCAGTAAACGTATCCATAAACAATCTTCGTCACATGGCAAGGAGTGCTATGGAAGCAGTACATGTGTATAGCAAGGGAAACTCTCTTTTACTGAAAGAATTTGCCTGCTACAATTATGGCAGCTATCTTAATTTATCATACAAAGTTGGAAGTGCAGGTCTGGCCATGCTTCGCCATTCCTTTACAAATTTGTCCATTTTTACATCATTATTTACTAACCAGTATAACTATTTAATGGCTAATAAGGAAGAGGTTGCCTCTTCCAGGCCGTACTACTACAAACTCAGGGTTTTCGTAGTCACTTTAGCACCTGACCTGGGCAGGCAGCCATAGCATCATAATAGCCAGCTCATAGCAAAGCAATAAGTTAAAGTTTAGTAAGCTTCCAAGGTCACAGTGGGGGCACTAAATTTCCTTCCTCTAAATTTCCTTTCCCTGTGAAACACTTTCCCAGTGAAAGGATGTGATCACATAATTTATGTGCCAGGAGGTGCCTCACCCTATGAACCCACAAGAGGGAGAGTAATCACCTGCCCTTAGTTCAGCCTTCTCATTAATGACCCCACATTTCTAACCTCAGCTTCTAATCTCATTCAGGGTGCTTTATATAGAGAACAAAACGGTACTGGGTGAAGCACACTGCAGCACTATGGATACCAGCAATTAATAACAGGAGGAGGGAGGGAGGGGGGGGGGGGGCAGTTATCTTCTATATGGAACATTGGAGGAGGAGGGGTAAACAAAGATATGGTCAGTGGCCTGACAACATTACCACTGAAAAGAATAAGTAACTGGTATGTGTACACAGTTGCTAGGAGACATGCAACACAGACAGCAAACGAAGACTCACGGTGAAGATGGAGTTGTGCATGGTGATGAGGTCGGCCATCACTCTGCAGACGTTGGCCAGCTCCTCCGGGTCCTGCTTGGTCACCTGATAGCTCTCCTTCTCCTTAGGGGCCTTGCGGTTCTGCAGAGGTGGCAGAGGAACACCTACATTAGTGCTATATACCTCACTGCACAAGACACTAACTAGTCTCAATACTAGGTAATCCCTACTACAAAGGAATAACATCTGTTCACAACTCTTCTAACTATGCTATTAGCCTGGCAGTCTGGTAACTGGATCAACCCACGCCCAGGTTCTGCAAAGCACACAGACCTGCGGTTGGGGTACTTACTTTAAATTCTTAGATAAGGCAGCTTTAATTACTCGAGAAACCACCATCACTAACACGTTAGGCACCACTGGGATAGCCAAGAATTTCCCATTATTACCAGTCTCCCATCAGTTATTTACGCTGAAGCAGTTGTCTCATTTTCAGCTTTCCCATCAGTCCGGCTAAAACAGCCGTCTCATTCCCAGCCCTCCCTCCCATCAGCGAGGGCTACAACAGCCGTCTCATTCCCAGCCCTCCCTCCCATCAGTGAGGGCTACAACATCCGTCTCATTCCCAGCCCTCCCATCAGTTGAAGTATGTCTCATTCCCAAGTATTTCTCTCAATTTCTCTGGGCATGATTACACATGTAAATCTTCTTCAAACCTAACTAAAGCACTCATTGCTCTGGCCAGAAGTTAGACTTGAGTCACGTTTGGCAGGGTTGTGTGTGAGACTATGGGTACCTATATGAAGGTACTCTACTGCAATATGTGCATCCCACTGGTGCTCTATGTCTTAGCGCTTCAAATAGCTCTTGCAAGTGCTTTGATTTGGCAGGAGAAGGACCCAAATCTCGATGGCAACTACTGTACTTAAGCGATGCCACATACTTATTATACATGTGTGCACATGGACCTCCTCCTCTGATGGGTTTGAGTAACAGTACATGAGGTCAAGATTGTTGGACTAAAAAACCACAAGTTTCCATCCATGAAAAGGATTAATGTTCCAGCAGCCATGAGCCAGTGAGCCATGCACACAAGCTGTTGTTTTCCAGCTAAACCCGTGTGTAGTAGTGGGATTCATGCTCTTATCACAACACAGCCATGCACACAGCTTTCACACAGGCAAGTAAAGAATGCTCAGCATCTGCTGAGCGGCGGAGGAATGCAGGCTTCATTGTGTTCCCACAAGGATTGCATAAACAATCTCACAGCTGCAGGTCAAAAGCCCAAAGGTATTTTCACAGCTGTGAATAATAGGATGGAACATCTACTTGCATCCAAAATGTTGTTCTTGAGGTTTACTTTTGGCTAATCCGCCTAGCCTAGCCTAGCCTAGCCTTGCATAGACTAGTACACATTCTTACAGGGTTGAATAGTGATCAGGCTACCGTAAACATGTTTCTGGCTGTGGCTATGGTGAGAAGCTACAGCATGAGGTTAGTTATTTGGCAGTCTACAGTAACGTAGCGACGAGTGAAGGGAACAACACCCCCCCCCCCCCCGTACCAGTTCACCTGAGCCCACAGCTCTGATACTGTACACTGTAGTGACATCATTATGACTCATATACACCTTTACCTCTCTGTGTAGAATGTTCGGACCCAGGATAGTTGCGAGATTCTGTTCTGTCATTCTGTTGCCAGACTCCTAGAAAATGAAGAAAGAGATGCGTGAGACATGAGAGATATCAGTAATGGCTCTAGACCATTTCCAAAAATGACAATTCTGAAAGTATTTTAGGGGCCTTTGATAGATGACAGGGGCTATTCCGGCTACTATGCGTACACTGACTTACAGGAAACTCTCTCTCACACACACACACACACACACAAAAAACACGCTTGAATGCTCTCCACTTGTGGGGCGTCTGATCTCTAATACGACTACTAATGGCCGTGCAAAGCCACAGAGCGTACAAACTCTTGCATACTCAGACAAAACCAAATGGATCACAACAGACTGTAGTAGCAGAGGCACAGGCAGACCAGACCATCCCCCAGAGACCACTCATTCCCAGCAATCCCACCGACCAATGGAGCACACAAGACCACGAGGTCAGCTCCACAACGCCTGGTGCTTGCAAGTACCAGTATCCATACGCATCTAGTCAAGGATTCTGGAGCACTATTGGTTCAGTGCAACAGTGACATTCATATCTCTGTTCAATTTTGACTCCTAAAAATTTTCTGCCGTGTTTTTCTACTGATAAACGAACGGTTTCTACCATACATATCATAGTATAGAACAGCCTAGCTCCCTTTTAAAGGTCCCCCCAGCAGCAGTTACAGTGCCAGACTGCTCCTAAAAGTTCTTAGCTAGGGCTCATGACTCTCACTCAGTTATGCCTTAGCACTATATAGGCTTCTGTTTAGATGATGACAGAAAGCGATCTAGATCGGTTCTAAATGAAGCCCACTCTTAGTTGACCTGCCAACACTTCCACAATACATCCATCCTTAATGAGAGGATGTTAGTTACTCAAAGTACACACTTCCTTCTGTTGGAGGAAGTCTTACATCACCACTGCATGGCAACAGCAACCTTGGAATGTGTTTAAGGCAAAAAGTGTTTGAACTCAATAAAAGAGCTCCCAGAATGAACCCTGTGGAGGAAGGAGATCCCACATCCATGCATGTGAGTCCAGTTGAGTGGGAGGGAGGGAAAGTGCTTGATCAGTTGCCCAGCAATCACTTTTTGTATAGTTATGAAAGGAACGTAAATATTACTGTATTTATGCAATACCGTATAGCAGGAAATTTTCACCAGGGGTAAAACTTGGCCAATTTTGCCAGTCGGTTCAAGCAGCAAAATTGTCAGTAAAAATTTTTTATTGGGTGAAAAATTTGACCGATGAAGTTTAATGCGAAAGTCAGGAGTGCATGAAGAAGTTGTTAAGTACCGTCAACCATGGCTTTGCTACATTATATGCAGGTTCTGTTGCGTCGCGAAGAGCTCCAGAGGTTGTGTAGCCTATGTGTAAGTAGAGATATGAGCTCTAAATATGGACAGCACGATCGAGCGATGTGCATGTGAGTGAGTGTGAGTGGAGCATCAACTAACCTGGGAGCTGCAGTAAGCCTTCCTTGGTAAAACTGTGTGGTAGACATGCTCAGATCTCTGACTGTTCATGTGTCACAAGTTCGAAGACAGCATCCACGTACGAGATGCCATTTTGTACACATACTGTGTAGAATCTGGTGTAGAATTTAATTTCGCCCAATCACGTGTGTGCGAAAATAGATCTGGCAAAGTTTTCCCGCAATACTACACTACTGGCTTTGGCGAAAATTCCCCCCAGAAAGCTCTAATAGCAGCTGTATAATAATCAGAACATCTTTGAACTCAGGCAGGGACCAACCCAACAGCTGGAACTACTTATCAAAGAGAGATATAGATATGGGTGTAGTTTACACTACCTGCTAATGAAGTCAATGATTATCGTAGCCTGTGGGGGCAATCACCTAATATTCATAGAGGGTCATGATAATATTCATGGTCTGAGACACTCACTGAGGGCCTTGTATGGCTGGGCCAATGAGATGACAACTGATGTGGCATGGTACAGGCATTGGTGGGTGGCGAACATCACCACACTATACAGACTGGTGCACACCCACACATGTAACGGTTTTATAAGTGTACATGGAATCAACAAGTTGTACACAATGAATTATTAAGTGGATGCAGGCTTCTGTTGTTGTTGAGCCGAGGAACTGATGGCGGAACTGACTCCACAGACACCATGAGTCTTTTGTAGGTATAGATAAAACAAAACTACCTCTAGGATTAGGATGACTGGCCACATTCCAGAGTTCTACTCGTGACGTAGAGACTGAGAATCGGTAACGTACCACTTACGTTACCCCACAAGGGCACACACACACACACACACACACACACACACACACACACACACACACACACACACACACACACACACACACACACACACACACACACACACACACACACACACACACCTCTGTTCCATCGATGAGGATAATCCCATATGAGTGCAATGCCACTCTGGAGAGGAACTGCAGCAGCTCTTGGAGTGTGTCCCTGTTGGGCTGGGGAAGAAGCAGGCAGAGCAGCCTCAGGGCATCTCGCCGCTGACCGGGATTGGTCAGTTCTGGAGGGAAAGGAGACCATGGTAACGGCAATTGGTCAGTTTTTGAAGCGGCAAGATATGGAGCAGTTTTGAATGAAAAATTAAAGAATAATGATTGGACAGTTTCCTTGATTCAACTGAGGGTGGATGCTCTACTTAGCAACTTTCTTTCGAGATAAAAGAAAAGATAGGGCTACGTATTTAAGTGTGCCACACTTTTGCTGTACACTCTTGGTGTTGCAAATCCAAGTTAATGCTACTCGAGTGACCTTCAACGAATCAGAAGTCTCAAGATTGATCATTTCAATAATCAACCACTTCATGCACACTTAATTGGAGTGCATAAAATAGTGCACACTTTCCAAATGACGCCCACTAGAGCTATGGCTGTCTCAGGTCAGTGAGAGTACTAAAGACTTTAGAAACCAGTTGGCAGTGCATTACGGGGCTAGTTTGTGCACTTGGGCAATATAGTAATGGCCTCGGGCAGATAAATTATCCTGCGCTCGATAGTTACCATATTTAAATTCCCTCGCACACTAGCTACACTCTACTGCCTAAATATTACGTAATATCAGCACAACTGAGTGGGCAAACAGGGCTCCAGAGAGACTAGTGGTCTGTGAGTTGTGGCTAGCACTGGAGTAGCAAGCCAGCCAAGTGAGCCAGGCAATGGAAACAAGAGGAAACGCAAAGAATGTGCTCAGTAACAGAACCAGCTGCTGGGGCTATCAGTAATCAGGTTTAGTCCATGCACAGCCCTAGCTATAACATTGGAGAAGCTCTAGTTTCTATATAGGCAGCCTCATACAGAACAACTTCTGCATAGTAGTTTCTACTCCCAAACGTTCCATTTATAAGTTATCTACGTTCACGGTTACCACGGTGCCATGGTACAGGCACAAGCATGCATACTTTGTCCACGGCTTGCTTTCTAAGTGGCAAAGCATGGCGGGGCGTAGTACACACATGACAGAGTGATGACTACAAGGAGTTCACCTGCGCAAACACAGCACAGAGTGATTACATATTGTAAACTGTGTTTATCCTAGACCTCCAGTACACACACACACACACACACACACACGTACAGCCCATTAGTGCTGGTATGATGCTCTGTTTAAGTTCCAGTAAGCAATTAATTCAGCAATCAAGCACCAGATAATGTTATATTTCACACGTGGTAATGCACGTAAACGCCTTATAGATATGACAGCCTCACTCAATAACCAATTAATTGTGCCATAGAGGACCCCTCAAATGGATGGTCAATGGCTGCCAAACACAACTGATGTCTTAGCGTTGTGGGGAAGACACCCAGTATCTTATTTCTTTGTGTTGAATTTCCAAATCAAATGCAGCTAGTCTGCATGTGAAAACTCTTGTCACAGTAACTTAATACACATTTTCTACATAAAATTTGTATAATATGAGCCATTGATTGAGCAGTCATGCTAGCTATTTTGGTACACTGTAAGGACTACCCCTCTCCCATTCAGCTAGTAACCAAGAGGAGATGCTATAAAGGAGGAGGGGAGGCCTGACAATAAAAGGAAAGGCCTTTCAATAGGTGGCTTCATCTGTGAGGACTAAATAGTCAACTCCATGCTGTGCAAACTTAGGCATACTATTTGGGTTACATCACTGCCTATACAGACCTACATGGCAGTTGATTAGCATTACCTCATATAGGAGGAGGTTGGATCACCACAATACAAGGAGATGATGTAACCGGTTTGGTACTTACTTCTGGTGGCCAGGTAAGGGTAATACAGCTCTCTTGTCATCAGAGGCTCAGGGAGACTTCGAAAGAACTCTTTTAGCAGACATGCCACGTCATGGGGATTGGTGTCTTCGGTCAATTCCACGTCTTGGCCAGAGTCAAAACGCTCTTTGATCTGTTATTTGTGTGTGTGTGTGTGTGTGTGTGTGTGTGTGTACATGAGGGATAAGGAAGGAAGAAGGGTTAACAACAACAGAGGCCCATAGTAACAATAAACTCTAACAAACAGCTGTACATACGTAGCTACACACAGTTGGATGAAGCAGAATTTCTCCAAGCACACTCGAAGGCCTCAAGGAGATGTCACAGGATATCCAGTGACCCTGAAACCATACCTCCACTCATATCATGAGCCCGACAGACATCACAACCGGACCTTGGTGTGACGTCCCCTGCCACTATGCGATCACAATAGCAACCGCAGCAGCGGATGCCATTCGCGTCATCCTCCCTCCCTCCCTCACACCAAATGTAATGCCATACGAAAACAGAATGCAATCTATCTGACACTATTATTGGAAATGGGTGGATGGTCAGCCAACATTTAGTAATTCAATACTTTCCAACACAATCATCGCCCAAGGAAATTAATTTAGGGTTGGTATATTGATCAGCCAGTACCAGCAGCCTCCAACTTTACGGTAAAACTAATCGAAAACCAAATTCCAACTGCCCAAAAGGAACTTCGTCTTGAAACACACACGATAATCTCTTTACTCCATTAGCCTATCACAACTGGTCAAGCGTCCTCCCACTTTTATCGGAAGTGCAGATCAGGTTACATTCCAGTGTGCAGTTGCTGGGCAACAGACCACAAAAAGAACACTATGTTGCATTCTGCTTGGTGCTCTGCTTAGCAACTCCCAGTATTACCGCCCTCAGGGGGGGGGGGGGGGGTCACTGCCATGACTCTATTGTCAGAACTACAACTACCGGTCAAAGTTTTGACCAGCTCTTTTTGACGGTTTGACAGTTGATCATGCTGATTGTGGGACCTTTGACCGCATGCGTTAACTACCGTCCACGGTTGAACAATTGAACTACGCTTGCTCACTCGCCTGCTTCACTTGTTGATGCTAACGTGGAACCCAGCCCTAAAATTACTTACTGCAAGCCGAAAGCCATTCCACAGCAATTGGCCATACTTCTGAGCGCTCTTTGACCTTTGAACTGCACCATTTTGAACATGAACAGTGACCATAGACTGACTGTGTCGCAATTATGACAACAGAGGTATGGGAGTGACTCCATCTTGCATCATCATTACAAGAGGCGTCACTTAGAGTACAACAGAACAATCCATAATACAGGCTAGCAACCCATGACTCACAGTGACTTGTAGATGCTATTGCCTGATAATGGGACTTGGAATGCAGGCCCTATCTCTGGCTCAAGATACAAAAGGGCGTACTGCTAGCTAGGAGATGGCATAGATAAACTACTACTAGGTCAAAGTTGCTACAAAACATTGGAATTTCTGCCAACATAACCCCAGGTTGATATCATCAAGTTATAAGCTGGAACACAACAGGGCTACCTTCTCTTGCTTTTCGTGCTAACGAAAGACCCAGAACGTAATATGAGTACTCGCAGGAGCCCATAACCCATGGGCTCCTGGTGCACGCAATCCCTGGAAACTTAACTGCATGCTTCCTCACATTAAATATCTATGCGTTGTATACTTTGCACTGTTCCCGATTCTATCCTTAATTAAGTCTTAACTTTCCTATAAAAGTGCTAAAAGCCAGGTTTATCAGTTCAATGCATTCCCGGTGTCGCATACTAGCTAGATGCACAAGCTGCCAAGAGCAGGGTCTGTAAATACAAAACCTTAACAAGCTAAGAGTGGCATGCATACACTCTTCTGCAATGGATGGCCAGCAATGGATGGCCAATGCACACAAAAATCATCATCCAGACAATTTATGACCTCCTGAAAGCAAGCTGGGCCAACACTAACAGGTGTCACTGCCTGCCCACACATTGTACACAATGCAGAGTTTCCTAATGTGTGTGGTCACATATTGTTAGCACAAACGCCATTTCAGGCTGCAGAGGTGAATGCCCTTCCTCCTGCTAAGTATGGCTGCAAATTAAAACAGCCAGGCCAAATTCCACTGTCACTAGCAGCTATATAGATTGTTAGAAGGTATTCACAATTCTGTGGGAGAAAATTTAACTAATGAACTGATAGCTACCTCAAAGCAGTCTTGTGCCCAGATGTTTACCCCCTGGTGAAAGAATGTCTGATGTCTGGTGTCTGGAATGAAATTTCTTGTCACAGACACCTTTCCGCTTGGGAATGCCCAAGGTCCAATCAGATTGCAGCTTTTAGCTCTTCCGTAAAGTTGCTATAACGTTAGTTTGATAAATCTTCAATACTATTAGTCAGTTTGATGAATTAGAATGAAAATTTGAAATATACTGTACATACAGTGACCAATCACATACGAGATTTATTGTCAGCTAATAAGCACTGAGTCTATGACAAGAAACTTCGTTTAGAATACCAGACGCTCTTTCAGTCGGGGAGGGGGAGTTGGTGAACGTCAGGGGCACGAGACTAACCTCAAAGAGAGTGTCAGCTCTATAGAGAAGCCCTGTGTTTGCTGCACATACCTCTTAATTCAGTCACAATAATTGGATGGTAATTGGTGAGAACCCAGAAATTCAATATATAAATATACTACCACTAGAAATGAAATGGCCCACTAGAGAACACTTCAAAACCACACATAATGGTTATTGTTGGCTATCTTTACCACTTCTCTGTCAGTCACCTGCTATAAACCCCCAGTGCTCCAAAGGAATACTACACTATTAAATTACCAAAACAAGATACGAAAAGATCAAAACTCCACCTAAACTAGACCAAAACACCAGTTCTGTTTACCACAGTGCACAGTGGCTGTTTGCATAACAATTCTCACCTCTTCTATTCTCAATTTTGCTCCAGGGATACGGAATATTCCCTCTGTTTTCACTCCAACAGTATCGAGATGGTGGATGGCCTTAGTCACGATGGTAGGCACTTGGGGTTCGCATGGGTATAGTGACTGGCGCCTTTTGGCGCGAGGAGATTTGGTAGAGGTGACGCCCGAGAGAGCTTCCAGTAGCATTGTGGTTGGGTTAGTTTCGCCGTCGCAGAAAGAGGGTTCGGAGCTTGTCGGAGAAACGGGGGGATGCAGCATTTTTGTGGGGGAGGGAAAATTAGGAGTAAAAGATCCAGGGGTGCTCGCCGCCGAGATGGAGGTAGACTTTAGTGGATCTTGGCTGAGGACTTTAGTCAATGGCTGACCAAACACCCCAGGATTATCTAAGAGAGAGAGCAAACATTATTCATGAATTCCAGATACTTTCTCAACCACAATTATGTCCCAATGGGATGGCTACTTCATGGTGGTTTGTCTAGGACAAATTGTGCACCTAACAATAAAACACAGTTGCACTGCACCTAGACCTGACAAGAGGCTAACTCCATAGACACTTCTATGAATTATACAGCTAGCTACAGTAATGGCAACCCAGTCTCATTCCTAGATGTCCTTCCCGGAAGGTAGCCTGGGAACGTGACTGAGTGCAAATCCCTGGATATAACCTACCAGGTTATGGGCTCCTGAACCTACCTTCAATGGAAACCTTCCTTTTGTTGAAAGTGTTAAAAGAGATTCTTTGCTTCTTCAATTGCAATGCTGGGGGGAAATAGATCATACAGCATTAAACACACACACACACACAGTAATCAATACAGGAAGTGCACTATTATATTATGGGTACTGACACCACCCAACATGTGAGCCAAGAGTCATGCATATGACACACTGCAACTAAGTACCAACTGCTTTGGCTGAACAAGAGCAATGTATGGGCCCCTCTGCACAACTTTATACTGGAACCTTCCAGTCTCCAGTCCAGCCTGAATCTAACCACCCCTGTGGGCAACACTGACCCATAAAGGTATCGTAAATGACGTACCCTTGAGGATTCCATGAGATACAGGGATTTCCATTGCTTGCAGCTGGTTCACAGCCAGTCTCTGCAGCGCATAAACTTCAACCTTCGAAAGAGTGTCAACATCCACGTCACGGAGCACCAACTGTCTTCCCGAGTCAGATTCCCATTCACAGCGACCCTATTGAATAAAGACGTGGCATAAATAGACCAACCTGCCAATAGGATAAGTGGAGACTACATAGATGTGCAAACAAAAGCTGATTAGAAGAAGCCCTTTTGAAAACACCATCCACCCCCCCTTTCCTTACATGTACACAGACAAACTACCCAGCAGAGAGGGCAGTAAACACATTACGAGCGCCTGCCCACTCAGAGCTCAATACGCTACACAGGCTTGGTAAACAAACTGGAGTAGCAAAAACTGAATCTGCAGAGCTGGCTAACAAGGAGGAAGGCATGCACTGCTATGTGCTTCAGTCTCACAGAGCCTGGCTTCTAATCTGGATTCCAGACACATGGTAAGGCAACTGAAACAGAAGCCCACGAGCATGTACAAAGAGGGTTCGTGTCTGTTTGCACATGGGGCAACAACATAGGGCAAAGTGATGAAGAAAATTGCCAGGACACCTTCATATAACTACGGCAGTTTGGTCAAGTTGTATAGACAGCACAATCTTAGCTGTACAGTAGTAAACAGGTAGGAAACATGTTTGGCCCAGAAGCAAGAGCACAAGAAATTGCAATTTTCACTTACTCCTAACCTTTACCTGCAAGTTAATTAATACTCCCTTAGGTTATTACGCTACTCATAAGCTGCTGCTACACTTACAAGACCAGAATCCCACGGCTTATGGTGTACGAAGTGTCTGGCTAATATGGCATATAAATGAAACCTATTTCCACTTGTTGAGTATACAGGCTCAGAAAAGCCCAAACTAAAGGGAAGTGACAACGTATTTAATTATTATTACGTTCAATTTGATTGCCACCCACCGTACAGCAATACTACATCAGAGGTATCTACACCACTTTAGCCAATAGGATTCGCATTTAGCTCGCCCACCCAGGCTACCCACGTACAGTACAGTGCAGCAAGCCCGGGGCAACGCCACTGGCTAGAGACCGTGCTACTGCACATCAAATGACTACGTTGGGTTACCTTTGGTCTCCAGAGGTGATGGTTGCCGGGCTTGTCCTTGCCAGGTCGCCTCTTAAAATGGTTCGTGGAGTTGGAACCTTCAGGGCTTGCAGACCGGCGATCATATCTATCGTCCACAAAGCAAGCCGGACGGACAGGTATGGAACCGTTCTCCGTATTTCTCTCTCTCTTGAATATATTTGCTATTTTTGTGAATGGACTCCCTCTCCTCTTGTATTTAGGCTTTACGCCTCGAGATTCTGCGCTACGCGGCCTGCCCATCTGTCCTAGTGAGTTCGACTTGTTCGGTTCTCGGCCGCTAGGGCTAGACATAATCAGGCATATAATTCTAGTACTACTATACTACAGACGAAACAAGAAATGTTCGCTTTGCCAAAAGTAGCTCGATCATATACAAATCCTCTCTCAAATAATTCTCTCTGTCACTGGTGGTGCACTTCTACTGTTCTAGAAGTTTTTTTTTGGCGGATGCGCAGAATGCTGGGGGCGGAGATAATCGATTGACTACCTCGTGGGGATAATGCCTTACTTATAATAGGTTATTGCATACGTGTCTAGCTCGTGACGTGGGCAGAGATAGGGGGAGGGGCTCAATTGATGACATCCGCAATCCTGGTGCACGTGATATCCACTCAGCTTTTTCGGTGTCGCAGAAAAATTCGGTACCAGATCAGAGTACGAGTCTAGTCCGGGCCCAGACCTCGCCGCGGCGACAGAATTTCCTAGGAAATAATGTTGCGTACTGGAACCCCGCAACGAAATTTCCTAGATTCTGTCGCGACCCGGATACATCGTTAAGGTGCGGTGATGTTTTACAGCAGCGATAACGTATGATACCATACAGTCGATACCTACGAATTGGACAGCTATATACCTAAAGAGCATGGGAAAGGATGCCTTGAATAAAAATTTCTTGGAGAAAAGTGACCTACTTTAACTATTTCAGAGATCAGAAGCACGCTGGCTTGTAGGTTGGTGTTGTGCTTTCTTTAAAATAGTCTTCCTAACACAGTTGTGTTACAAAGTTAAGAACTTGCAACTCATACTTTGCAGGTGATCTCTGAGAGCCAAAAGAGGGAAGTTGCATCTTGATGGGAACGAATGCAGGGCCTTCATCTGAAGTGCCTTCAGAAGGTGTAAAAATCCTTCACATCATTTACTATCCCTAGCCAGCAGTATCACTCCGATATCTCAGTCAAAGTCTCGTCTCTACTGAAATGCCAGCTCATCAGAATGGCAATCTTCCGGCTGAAGAAAATATATTTAGAAAAGGTGGGCATTGCACATGCAGAAATGCCTGATGATGCATACTAAGTAGAAAAATGATTCAATGCCATCGATGTGAAGGATACTGCACCAACTGCAGTGATACTGCACCAACTGAATTTGTGTATTTAAGAAGGGTTTGAGCATAGTGAAGCTATATTATCTATGCTTTGAGCAGCAAGGATCCTTCCTTTCACTGCATTCATGCATTTTCTTTTCATACTCTAGTTCTTTATTTCTGTATGCATGATAGCTACATGTATAAGATATATTGCAATGAATTCAAATAGCTGCGAATATATACTTGGCCAGTTTGGGGTCTTAGCTAAGCTGGGCTTAAAGCGCGACAAATTACCTAGGAAATTTCGTCGCGGGGTTCTAGTACGCGACATATTTCCTAGGAAATTCTGTAGCGACCGAATTTCCTGCGACAACGGACCCGGTACTGTGATCGAGATCGAGACTGGGCGCGGCGTGACGTGGGTTGCTAATACACTTTAGCAGCTTCCCGAAGACTCGGACAGCTTAGCAGTACTGTAACCATGGATGAAAACAGAGCAGTAGAAGAACAGATCGCCAAATCCGAGACGGTAGAAGAACAGATCGCCAAATCCGAGACGGAGCCGAGGACGCGAGAGCGCTCGCAGAGCCCCCTGCAGCGGACGGAATCATACGAGCTGGCACTGGACGGGTCGACGAGCAAGCCCCCCATCGAGCCTAGCGAGCCTCACGGCATCTTCAAGAAGAGTCAGATGTACGAGGTAACGGCAGAGCCGCTACCAGATGGAGACGCTGAAGCCACGGATATTAAAGGGTGAGTTTGCAAGCTGCACATTCACCATTCACCTTTCGAGCAGTTTGCAAATTATGCAGAGCTCAGTCTCGTTCCCAACCCACATTAAGTCAAAGGATCACCATATCTATGGGAGTTTTTCATTAGGGGGCATCTTCAACTATTTTTCTGAAACTAACATCATTTTAATACTTGAGACATAAGTACCATGCTAGCGTGGCTAGAAATGTACAAATTACCCATCCGCAAGGAAAGCCTTTTGTACAATAATCGCTGCAGTGGGTATGAATGGTTATGAAGGGGGCAAACAAATAATTGGGAGACGCCCCCTTAGTTAAGCCTTGATGTGGGCTGCAGACGAGACTTAGTCAACTTGATAGGGCTTTTTGCATATCTGAGCATCATCATGGTAGCAGCTGGATGTGTTTCTGTTCCATTTTTTCACAGAAAAGACAAAACTGAGAAGGAGAAACTGGTTCCGCTGTACAGATTGGTGAGCATGAATGTTTGATTTGTAGCACATAAATGCATCTGCATCACTAATCTCAGGAGCCAGACCACCCACGTCCTGCAAAGAGGGAAGTGGTCTGAGGACTTCTCATAGAGCAGGATGTCCCTAAAACGCTGAAGTGGCATAGTCTCGTGCCCAGACACCCACGCCCTCCCAGCGAAAGAGTGTCTGCTAGTGTGACTTGCAATTCTTGTCCCAGAGGCGTGTCCTGTGAACGTGAGAGCGTTAATAAGTGAAAGGCATTTGCATGCCAAGAATGCAATGAGCGGTCTAAGAGAATGAACGTTCCTTGTACTGTCTGTGAGGAGGCTGTGGGTACCTTCATGCATCCTGAAGATCAGCTTGCAATAAAAGAGTGATTTTCAACCAGGATCTTGAACTTGCCAGTCGGGCGGCAGATGCGTTGTAGCTGCTGTAAACTTTTTTGAAGTTGGAGAGGGCCAAAGCATCACCAGCAAGGGATCAAAAATGAGCTACCAAACAACTTTCCATACCGCTAGCTATATAGCTACCATGGACTTGAGCAATTTTGTAGCCATAATTTTTTCTTTGCATGCTCCATGACGTGATATACATTTAATTATGCTTTCGGCGATTTGATTTGTCCTTTCACATTCCAGATGAGAAAGGTGTTAGTGACAAGAGTTGCAAATCACGCTACCAGACATACTTTCACTACCAGACATGCTTTCCCCTGGAGGGTGTTCTTGTCTGGGCACAGGTGTCCCTGATCAATATTTCACAGCTTACAGAACAGTAGCACTGTCACAATAGGGTATAGTAGAATACTGCTCTGTGATTGGGCCACACTACACAGTGCAATAGGACAAACTGCTCTATGGCAAATCCCCAGATGATTTCCCTTTTTGTGAAACGTGGTCTGGCTCCCAGGACTAATGCATCACTACTTTCTTTCATTGTTCTCTATAAGGCTGTTCTGATACCAAAATATGCCTCTGGTCCTAATCTCGATATTTGAAGGTTATTTCCTGCCGATATTAAGGCGGTACTAATTCATTGCAGATCTTGCAAATCACTTTAAATTTGGCATCACCGATGCTGAATTGCACATAAATTGAACGTTGTGAGCAATCAATAGCAAATTTTAGCAATCCAAGGACTGACTCTCGACTTTTGATTAACGTCTGACTTCTGAAGCCACGTACTAAAAGTCACGTACACGACATTATTGATATCGGCTCCAATACTGATAAAGGGTTGGTTTCAGTACAGCCTTCTTTATACTCCGTACAATTAATTAGCCCCATCAAGCAGGCATAGATATTCTAGCTTATTCTATTCTGTGGGTGGTGGATGAGGGTAGGTCTAGATGAGGGGAGATCATGCCTCGTGTGATGTGCACTTAGGACATGTTTTAGGTGCTGCAGTTTTACCTGGAGAGCAAGCATACACAGTCAGCTACTGAACTTAGATTTTCCAAACAAGGAATGTGTGGCACTTACCGCGTGGCAGGGAATGGGGAACCTTTGGCCTCTAATAATTCAACTACCCTTCTAATACAGCTCTAATTGACAGCAGGAAGGAGTTGCACAGTGTCAATGACATTCCTTCCCATTACCCACTGTTATCTACTCCCCCTCCCTCCCTCCCTCCCTCCCTCCCTCCCTCCTTCCCTCCCTCCGGCCCTCACCCCCTTCTCTCTATCTCCCTCCCCTCCCTTCACCAGTTCCGCTTTGCGACATGGCTTGACATTCTGATGATCCTAGTGGGCGCTGTCATGAGTATTGCCTCAGGGGTGGCTCTCCCGGGTCACATGCTTCTTTTCGGACGGGTCATCAACCAGTTTGTCTACTACGAGCAGGCCCTCATATTCCAGCCGATTATTCGGAACCAGTCTCAAATGATGAATCTCACTTGTGAGCCATTTCGTGATGGCGTTGTTGACAGGACATTTAACCTGACGAGTGCCCCAAATCCTATGGCCACTGCGGCAGATGCAGCCGCCAACAACAGCGACTTGTTCTTCTGTCAGCAGACGAGTATTTTTTCGGAAATCCTGAACCTGGCCTGTGATCCCGAAGGTGTGTTCATCGATGAGATCAACAAGTTTGCCTATATCTATGTTGGGCTGGCAACTGGTGTTTTGATATGTGTGTTCCTTGGAAACCTGTTCTGGAGTATCAGTGCCTATCGGCAGACTCGGAGGATGAGAATGGTTTTCTACCGGTCCATTCTGCGACAGGAAATTGGGTGGTATGATGTCAATGAGACAGCCCAGCTTAGCACCCGCCTATCTGAGTGAGTCATGCAGCTGTTTCATCATTACCCCCCCCCCCCCCCGTGTTTAGTTGTGGTTGGTAAGGTATGCTGTAGTTTTGGTTGGATTTGCCCTAGCCTGGTACCTAGGCCACACCCTAGCCACACCTCCATTAAAAATACGAGCCTTTGTATTTTAGGGGGAGCGTCCATTCCACCCCCATGCCATTTATTAAGTAACAAGGTTGATATCTACTGCCAGATTTTCCCTAATTGCATAAATACATCTATACTTACAATTGGTTTTGTCCGTTGGTGACGAAACCGAAAACTTTGACCGTTGGTGACGAAACTGAAAACTTTGACCGTTGGTGACGAAACCGAAAACTTTGACCGTTGGTGACGAAACCGAAAACGGAAGCGCTCCCGGATGTACTTTGACCTGTGACCCGCGAACTTTCGTCGGGGTGAACGCACGTGGAATCCAGCCATGACAGGTAAATAGTGTTCGAGAACTTTCCAGCGATGACTGGCAGTGATCAGTAGTGTGTGGGACAGGCGCATGACGAGGAGCATGACGCTGCAGCGAAGAATGGCTCAAAGACGTCCCGTCCCCCCGCTACCACCTCCGCCGAGCGATGGAGGCGGCATCAAGACCAAGTGAGAGCCGTCAGGGCCAGTCGGACGTCCACGGAGACCGCTCAGTGCTGTGCGGGCGCAGAATCGAGTGAGAGCTGCCAGAGCAGCAAGCAGGCAAGACCAGATACAAAATAATATTCACCCCAGGATTGTGCCAATAAATTATCTGCTCCATGGCTCTGCAGGTAGACACTGAGCGCTCCAGGAACACAGACCGAGAGCAGAGTATAGTATCCATTCTTCTGCTCTCTAGGTTGGCACTGCGATCCGCTGACTCTGAATCCAGATCATTCAGCACACAAAGTCAGCAAGGGGAGAAGGAGCCCAGCCTCCAAGATGGTGATGAGGGGCATAGCTAGCAGCCCCTCTTCTGACAGGAGAACTCATGTCACTGCTGCTACTTGAATCTTGACATTCTATTCTGTCCCATTATTCTATATTATTCTGCACCTTTATTCCCTATCCTATATTATATGCACTTATTCATGATTTAAAAAAATGGATTGAACTTAAATTTAATACGCAACACTACAGATAATCTAGATGTAGCTCTATATGCACATTTATGCAGTGATAAAATAGTTGACGGTATACTGCACTGAGGCCTGCCATTTATGGCAGGCCTCAGTGCACGCCGCGAAGCAAGTGCGGCCGAAGGCCGCACTTGCTTGTAATATATATTTTTACACCAGTGAGAGGGTAATATGGCTAGGTGTTGCATGAGTGTGTAGGTAAATACTAAACAAGAGTGCAATGCCTAGCCATACATGTATTACCCTCTCACGAGTGCAATGATCGATTTATTATATACAACTGTCTTGAAGTGGCATTTGCTTCTGTTGACACACTCACGGCCAAATGCAGCCACGCCTAAAAGGTCGACTGGCTCACAACAAAGCGCAAAACCAGCTCTGACAATCAGTATGAGCAACAAAGAGCAAAAGGCTTGCAATTTGAAGGCTGAAGTAATTTGTGGAGAGCTACTTGACACCTCAACCACATCCTCAGAGGAGGCTGTGATATCATTCAAAGATTATGACATAAGTACATTCTGTAGGTGATAAAATCTTGGTACATGCAAGCTCAGTTTCACCTCCTAGGGTCACCTGCACATACAATAGACTGGCTCAGTTTCACCATCTGTACTGCTCTCTCTAAGTGTTTCGTAAGTTGATAAAGTTACATAACCTTACTGCACCGTGTTTCCCAGAGTGTATGCTTCTCAGAGGCTGAAAAAGCTACAGAGGCAGTGTTGAAAGCCATTCGATATCCGTAAGCGGGTGCATGAAAGGCGATTCCCAGCCTAATCAGCGTGTTTTTCTGTATAGATTCCTGTCTGGAAACCTTGCAGTGTTGATGCACCGGACAATTCCGATTCCGTTGTCCAGACAGTCATTGCACATGACTGAAAAAACAGTGTACCCCCTACGCTCTTTTTCCGCTTATATTAAGGGAGAAAACAGTGTACCCCTACACTCTTTTTCCCCTTATATTAAGGGCAAAAGCAGCGTACCCCTACACTCTTTTTCCCCTTATAATAAGGGAGAAAACAGTGTACCCCTACACACTTTTTCCCCTTATAATAAGAGAGAAAACAGTGTACCCCTACACTCTTGTCCCCCTTATAATAAGGGAGAAAACAGTGTACCCCTACACTCGTTTTTATATTAAGGGAAAAAACAGTAGCTCCTAGCTCTGAACTACCAACTGTCAATAGAATGCAGCGATTATGCTTGAGTGGGTGGAGCTACTAGTTACAAGCACCCAGCTAATGAGATATTGGCTCTGCTATGATGCCTTATGAGTCACTGCAGTGTCAATATCCCAGATAATGAGATATTGGCACTGCAGTGATGTGGTCAGTGAGATAATGGAACTGTTTACACAAGAACAGTTCCTCTATGCTGGATGTTGGCACAGCCTGGCCCTTTGATGTAAGGTTTCAAAATACTACAAGGCGTGTGTGTTAGCCTTGTACCCAGGCCTTCCCTCGCTGCTTTTTTCACAGCTGTAGAAAAAAATGCAGAGCCTTCTCAGCGTTTTTTTTCTTTTTTTCCATGGCTGCGAAAAGAAGCTTTTTTCACAACCGTGAAAAAAAACCGCCGAGAAGGCTCCGCGTTTTTTTTCCACGGCTGCGACACACAACTGCATATTTATAAGCATTTTGCTTCCCTCTTTGTAGTGACATTGAGAAGATCCAGTCTGGCATTGGAGACAAGGTGGCTGTGTTTCTGCAGTACTTTTCTACCTTTCTTGCCGGCTACGTTGTTGCCTTTGCATTCAGCTGGAAGCTGGCCCTGGTGGTTGCGTCAGTGCTGCCTGCCATCGCAATTCTGTCTGGCATTGTTGCAAAGGTAAGACCATAGACTGTAAGTAGAATGGAATGGAATTCTGTCTAGAACTGGAACTGCACTTCAGACATGATTTTGTTATACATAATGATGGCATAGGCAGTAGCTATTACTAGGGATACGAAAGCTGACTATGCCTTGCGTGGCATACAGAGGCAACAGAAGGTCCTTATAAACTCTGTGACTGTTGGGAATCTCGCCAAAAACCCCCCCCCCCCCCCCGCCCTCCTCTCCCCCATCCAATCTGCCTGGAGGCGTAACAGGCCTAGGTACACATATTTCTCCTAATCACTTGCTTGGACGAAGCTTAGCCTACCTTGGGCCAATGAATTACTGTAAATGAATTTGCTATACCCAAGCCCAACTTTAATTATGTACATGTGGGATACTGAACACTATATGTCGTTGTCTCCTACTTCTATCGGTAGCTGGTTGCCTCCTTCACGGTGAGAGAGTCGAATGCCTATGCTACAGCTGGTGCAGTGGCAGAAGAGGTACTCGGATCCATCAGAACGGTGGTTGCCTTCGGAGGGGAACAGAAGGAAGTTGAAAGGTGTGTGTGTGTGTGTGTGTGTGTGTGTGTGTGTGTGTGTGTGTGTGAGCTATACATGTAGTTATGCATAGCTGGCATTAAAGTCTAAAGCCAGCAATAAAATTTCCTCACCTTACATGTGTGTGTTTGGGTTTGTGTGTGTGTGTGTTCATGCAGGTATGGGGAGCAGCTGAAGAAGGCCAGAAACGAGGGTATCAAGAAGGGGCTCTCCACCAGCACTGTCATTGGGACTCTGTACCTGGTCCTCTTCTCCACCTACGCTCTGGCATTCTGGTACGTTCGGGTCGTATCGGGTGTGCAGTTGTCTGGTTAGGAGCTCCTGGTTGATGCCAGTCACCAGTGGCTGCTTATATAATTATAATCCTGCAGGTATGGCTCCACCCTGATCGTTGATTGTGAATTATCAGCTGGAGATGTGGTCACGGTGAGTGTGTTTTGATGAACTCAAGACTTGCAGTAAAAGCCTGATGAGAATATTTCACTGTAGTCTCTGATTGTGCTTGCAGGGCAAACTATATTCTCATGCCCAGACCCACCGTTTTGGGCACGAGACTAGCCGGACTCTTCTCTGTTTTTCCTTCAGTATACGTACACTACCAAGGGTACATGTACCGCAGTACACATCATTTGAAAGTTGACACTTAAATGTTTTTCTTCCTTTTTGCTTGTCAGGTATTTTTTTCCGTCATCATTGGGAGCTTCTCTCTTGGAAATGCCCTTCCCGAGATTGAGACCTTTGCCACTGCTCTGGGCTCTGCCACTGTTGTCTTCAAAGTCATTGACAGGGTGAGCCCATTAATACGTACAATGAAAGCAGTCCTGTATTCCCTCCATGCCGTTTTGTTTCATTCCGTTCCGTTCTGCTTAACGGAGGTTATGCCTATACCAGACACGTACGGCCTCGAGCAAGCACGAGCTGTCATCTTGTGGACCCCTTTTCCAGCAAACTACTCGATGACTACAGTTTCACCAAAATATGCGAATGTGAAGTGCGCGTAGCAACGAGAAATTTTAAAACATACAATTATTAATAGTTATTTAATTATCAGTTTCGCTGCACAGAGCTTGCCGTTGAAATTCGGTGCCTAAAAACGATATAACGTTCAAGGCCTAGGCCGATAAGAAGGATGCCTAAGCTAGCTACTATACATCTGCGCGGGTAATTACCGTTTAACCGGGGTCGGAATGTAGTTATTATTGCTAACGTAGTCACGTGAGGATCACGTGCTGGGCTGAGACTCTCGGCCCACGTGAGGACATTTTGGTGAAACTGGACTGACTGCACCTGTTACCCCACCTGACTGCACCTGTTACCCCACCTGACTGCACCTGTTACCCCACCTGTACATGTACTTCAATCCTGTAGGAGCCTGTCATTGATGCGTCCTCTGATGAAGGGGAGATTCCTGACCATTTGGAGGGCAATATTGAGTTCAGTGACGTGATCTTTCACTACCCTGCTCGACCCGATGTCCAGGTATAGAAGCAGAGTATAAAGAACCACCAAAGCCTATAGTGTGTCACTTGGTATTGATCTTCGTGCTACTTTTATTTCTTCAATTTAAATTTTCCTTAAATAATAAGGACACCACTGCTCTGTAATTCATCGTCCAATTTCTTGCCCCCACCTTTGGTTCTTCCCTTTCCTCTATCCCACTCTCCAAGGTCCTGAAGGGACTGGACCTGAAGATCAGCAAGGGTCAGACGGTGGCCCTGGTGGGTCCCAGTGGGTGTGGCAAGAGCACCACCATCCAGCTACTGCAGAGGTTCTACAATCCTGATGCTGGGCTGGTGAGAGCGAACATGACCCGTGAAATTTGAAAACTTAGAGAATAATTTCATGAACTTTTTTTCTTATCTTCAGATTACTGTTGATGGGAAGGACGTCAAGAACTTGAACCTGAAGTGGCTGAGACAGAACATTGGGGTTGTGTCTCAGGAACCGGTACTCTTCAACACCACGATAGCTGAGAACATCCGTTTCGGCAGGGAGGATGCTACAATGGAGGATATTGAGCAAGCTGCTAAGAATGCTAATGCATACAACTTCATTTCCCAGTTTCCAGATGGCTTCAATACTCACGTGGGAGAGAGAGGTGGACAGATGAGTGGAGGGCAGAAGCAGAGGATTGCCATAGCCCGTGCTCTGGTGAAGGACCCCAAGATCTTGCTGCTGGATGAAGCCACCTCTGCCCTGGACACGGAGAGTGAGAAAGTTGTTCAAGATGCTCTGGACAAGGCCAGGGAGGGTCGCACCACCATTGTGATAGCTCACCGGCTGTCCACCATTCAGACAGCTGACATCATTGCCTCGATCGACCACGGTCGTGTGGTGGAGATGGGCGATCATCTTGAGCTGATGGACAACGAAGGGCTCTACTTTGAGCTGGTGACTGCACAGACCATTGCTGAGACAGAAGAGGAGAGTGGTGGTGAGTGAGATAAGAAAACCAACATTGCAACCTGCTAAAGCTACTTCATGTTCTCCGGCTTGCACTGTTATTACTGTTTTTCCTTTTTACCCCTAGATACAATGACATCGTTTAGGGCTGCAGTGAAGCGTTCTGTCTCCTCATTCAGCCGCCAAGAAAGCACTTTCAGCCGCCAAGAAAGCACTTTTAGCCGCCAACAGAGCCACGAAGACCGGCCTTCATACTTCCGTCAGGCTTCGACCCGTTCCAACCCGGACCCGTTCGCACTGACTGATAAACTCTCTCGTTTCAGCTTGGAAGAGCTTCCAATTAGTGCCCATCCTTCTCCGTTTCCTGGTAGAGAGGGCTTCCCTACTCTGGGGGCTGAGGCAACGTATGATGATGATGAAGACGATGAAGTGTCCGAGGAAGCAAAGGTTACAGACTCAGTAGTCCATGGTATAGCTAGTTAAGGGCCTTAAAGAATATTGAAATGCCACTAGAGTACAACAGTGATATTAAGATTTACTGATGCGTTTCTCTTCTGTGGTTAGGCCAACAGGGTGGTGAAATTTGATGTCGAGGAAGGGGAGTTTCCCAGACATCGCAAGTCAAAATGGGGTCAGAGCAAACACCAGCGGAAGCTGCAGGCAGAAGGAATCCAGGAGGTGTCTTTTAAGGAGCTTATCAAGCTGAATCTCCCCGACTGGCACCTTGTACTCGCTGGAATTATTGGGTCGGCCATCATTGGTGCCCTCTTTCCCCTCATCTCCATCCTCTTCAGCGAAGTGCTCAGGGTGGGTCAAAGTTAGCCTGTTTTGTTTATCAAACTAGAACAGTCAAGTGTGTCTTCGTTCAAGGAGTGTTGAATGTTTGTCTAACATTGAGCATGGTCATGCATCTTTTACTGCAGGTATTTGGAGAGACAAGTGTAGAGGTGATTGAGAGGGACGTTAGACAACTTGCTGGAGGATTTGTTGGCCTGGCTGTTGGTGCAGCTGTGACCTACTTCACTGCTGTAAGTGAAACTAAATCATCTGTCAGTTTCTAGAAAAATTTGCTGCTTGAATATTATGTCATGTGATCCCTGGCTCTTGACTCCCTGTCACTGCAGTCACTCACTCTTGCTATTGCCGGTGAGAGGCTGACCAAGAGGATGCGCTACAGAACATTCAAGGCCATGCTAAGACAGGTTACTAAGCAGTGGTCTTCATTCTGTATTAATGTAGATATGTACATATATGGCAGCAGGCTAGCAAGCTCCCTATCGGTATACTTGCTCTCCCCTTGCCTGAGGACATACATGTATATATTATTTCTTAGTCTGCAGTATCAGAAAACTTGATGAATACGTGTGGCAAAACCCAACTTTAACTCAGCACAGTATTTGAGAATGCAGTGACGCATTAGCAAACAAGAGTTGATATTTCATATTTGAAACCCAGCTGGGGCAGTTCTAACTTGACATAAGAGCTATCTTCCAGGCTCCCCTGCACATGTACTGCAACCAATATAAGATAGGGCAGGCTAGGTCTGGCATCCAGTGCTCCAACCTTACAGCAGTAAGGCTGACACAGCAAATTTGTTGCATCTCTAGTTAACAGTGACAATATTGAATAACAGCATATGTATTGCTATCTGCACTTCTTTCGCCATCTAGTTAATGCAGAAACTAAGTTAGCTTGATGTACCTTTACCTATAATCTATCAGCAGCTCTGCTGGACTGATAGACTATGTCGTGTGGTAACAGTTATTTTATTCGTTTCACGCAGGACATTGCTTGGTTTGATGAGCGTGCCCACTCCACTGGGGCACTGGCTACCAGGTTGGCTGTGGACGCATCGGAAGTGAAGGGGGTACGTTTCATGTATAGTTAGAGTACATCTAGAAGCTCATTTCTACTTACTCTCCTGCTCAAATACACATCACACATAAAAAATACACAGGCTACTGGCATCCGATTGGGGATTCTACTGCAGACGTTGTTCGGTTTGGTTACAGCCATTGTAATCGCCCTCATCGCCAGCTGGGAGCTCACTCTCGTCCTCATTTTTGTCTTCCCTGTGCTTGCCACTGTGGCCTTCTTGCAGCTGAAATTTATTGCTGGCCGGAGCGCCAAGAACAAGAAGCGGCAGGAATCTAGTGGACAGACAGCTGTGGAGTCCATTGAGAATATCCGCACTGTGGCTGGTCTGGGAGTTGAGGACCGATTCTTTGATAAATATGTACAGCTTCTAAATGGACCATTTAAGTTAGTACAATAATGATCGTTTAATATGTAGACCTTCCTCAGATCACACACATATACTGTGCATTGAGATAGCCCTAATGTTATGTTTGATGCATGCAGTAATATAATTGACTGCCTCTGGAAATCAAATTACATACCCACCCTCAAGCAACATCCTGATTCTTAGTACATGGTATGTGTAAAGTTATGCCAAACTTCTAGGGAAAGGCTGTGTAGCTTGATATGCACTTTAATTGGCTTTGCTATAGTATCTGAAACTGATTGATAGTAGAAAATGGAATTTATACCCCCTCTGTCTGTCTCTCTCTCTCTCTCTCTCTCTCCCCCAACAGGGCCAATATAAAGAGTGTGTTCTTCTCAGCAGTGGTGTATGCCCTTGCGCAATCCATGATCTTCTATATCTACTCAGCTGGCTATCGCTTTGGGGCCTTCCTGGTGATTGAGGAACGGGCAACCTATGACGAGGTCTTCAGGTAGGGTACAGTAAAGCCATCTCTACCAGAAGCGAGGTTCATGATTAAACATTGACATCCACATATTTTACACTCCTCCTGCTTCTGCCCATTCTCTGCAGGGTGTTTGCGGCAGTGGTGTTCACTGCGCTGCAGCTTGGTCGAGCCTCCTCCTTTGCTCCCGATGTCAGCAAGGCCAAGGCCTCTGCTGCAAGGATCTTGGCTCTGCTGAGATCTATACCTCCAATTGATACTGAATCACCTGATGGACTCAAACCGGTAGGGAAAGTAATTTTTGGCTGCTAAATGCAGACGTTAGGCTTTCTTTTACACTAGGTATCTGTGGGAATATTGACTTAAGGTTTATGGTATATATGGAGAGAATATTTCTTGAAAAGCCAAGGCCTGCAGTTTCTATAATAGTCTCACACCCAGATTGTTCCCCTCCTTGGCATCTTAGTGTTGTGATTGTCTCTTGCTAACTGACAGTCTGGCGCACTAATTAAGTTTAATTCTTGGCCCAATGGATGAGCAACAAGTGTTTTGATTGAGGTTTTGAAATGCTGTGTACAAACTTACAACAGTTCCTTTGTGTATTTCTACTATGGAGTTTATGTACAATACAACAAAATACTTAATCTGAGGAGATTGATCTTCGAGCAGCCCTTCTTTCACCGAGACTACAGGTGATACAAACTTCTAATTGGCATATACAGAGAACAGGTGTTCCACTAGTTCATCCAACCCGCTGCCATCCTGACAAAATTACCATTTTATTATTCCATTCCAGAGTGCAACGATTGCCATTTGATTGTGTGCTTCCACAGTCCAAGCTCATACCTTAAGCTTAAATACACCTAGTCAGGCACCAAATCGTTTGGTGTGTGGCTGGTCACAAGCTAGGAGGTTTAGCATCAGAGTCTGGGAATACTGAATTCAGTGTTAGCTAAACCTATTGTTGTAATTAGAAATCTATGACTGTTTTGTAGGCATCATCAACTGGAGAAATCTCAGTGGAGAATGTCCACTTCTACTACCCCACTCGTCCTGAGGTGAAGGTTCTGCAAGGTCTAACTGTGTCAGTGAAGCCAGGCAAGACACTGGCTCTGGTGGGACCCAGTGGCTGTGGCAAGAGCACCATCGTCTCCCTGATTGAGAGGTTCTATGATCCCTTATCAGGCACTCTTAATGTGGATGGAAATCCTGTAACAGCTCTGAACCTTAAGTGGCTGCGCTCCCAGATTGGAATAGTGTCACAGGAGCCAGTGCTGTTTGACACCACCATTGCAGACAACATCCGATACGGGGCCAACTTCAGGGAAGTTTCTGATGAGGAGGTTATTGAGGCAGCCAAGTCAGCCAATATCCACAACTTTATCGAATCTCTTCCCCAGGTGAGACTCCCATCACTTGATTTACTCACCTATAGGCATTATCTTGACGTTGATATTTTCTGTTGCAGGGCTACAACACTAGTACTGGGTCGAAAGGCACACAACTGAGTGGAGGGCAGAAGCAGAGGATTGCCATAGCCCGTGCTCTGGTGAGGGACCCCAAGATCTTGCTGCTGGATGAAGCCACCTCTGCCCTGGACACGGAGAGTGAGAAGATAGTTCAGGAGGCCCTGGACAAGGCCAGGGAGGGTCGTACCAGCATCGTGATCGCCCACCGTCTGTCCACTATTTACAATTCAGACTGCATTGCAGTCATCCACAATGGGGAAGTGATTGAATCAGGTACTCATGCCGAGCTAATGGCTAAACATGGTGCCTACTATCACCTCAACACTGTGCAGCTTGAAGATGTGGAATAATCAAGTAATAGTGTTGGGTTTGCAGCTATAACTGTCATTTAGATTCTATGCACACAGTATTAGCTCCTCTGTTGTTTCTGTGCTTGTTGTTATTATTAACACAATTGTACGTTATCCTATTCATTTTTTAGAAATTACTGAGTGTAGTGAGGCCAATCAGGGTTTCATACAGGATTTTTTTTGATGGGGGTGGGAAAAACGATGCACGTGTAGGGCGGTATACGTATATATGGGGTATGCTCCCCCAGGAAACTTAAAATAGACATGCTCTGAGGTTGTTTCTGGGGCTGCAAAAAGGCTGGAAATAATCTATTAATTAATAAACGGCTGAATATCGTAAAAAATATCAACCTCATAATTCTGGGGGGGGGAGGAGAGAATTTGGCATCAGAAAGCCCTAAATGGTGATTATTAAGCTGAGAGGATTGTTATAACTATGACATGCTTAGCTACTATCAACTCCGTGTAAGCTGTTGTCAAGACCGCCATTAACTTGGTCTGGAGACTGGAGAGTTCATAAAAGCATATATGTAGCTACGTGGTACCCTGCTATATCACCACAATTGAAATAAAGATCATAGTTAATTGGATATACCTAGCTATGATAAAGTATATAGCTGCCCATTAATATAATGTAAGGTCCACTGGGTGTAAAACGTCGTCCAAACTAATGGGTATGATCAAACAGCTGCCCAAGCAAGGGAGGAGTTTCCTTGTTCTTTAATTTAGATGAGCGAGCCTGTGCCGGACTGAGGCTACAGTGGATCTTTAATAGTTCAGTAATGAGGTGTGAGCCTGGGACTGTGGCTAGGTAGCTAGCCTTGTTCTCCCCCTCCAGCTCATCACTTGCAGTAATCAAAAAATCTGGAGGGAGAAACTGGGAACTAGGTACATGTACTCTGGCATGAATCAAATATAGCTTATATTTAGGTCCACTACATATGATGTAACAGCTGCCAAGTTAAACTTAGATCCACTGGATATGATGAAATTGTCCTGAGTGGGTGTACGTGCGACAAAGTGCACTAGGGGCCGGGATGCAATTAACCTTCATTGTAAGTGAGGGCGGCTTTCCATCTGCGACAGGAAATTGGGTGGTCTATGATGTCATTGAGACGGTATACTGTATACTGAGTAAGCACATTTTTCGTGAGATAAAAAGCGGCAAACTTGCAGCTCCTCAAAAACCGGAATTTTATGATAGCAGCTTAGCATCATTGTAGGCTGCAGCAAAACTATTGAAAGATACAAATATGGATGAAAGCAAAGCAGCAGAAGAACAGATCGCTAAATCCGAGACTGAGCCGAGGACGCGAGAGCGCTCGCAGAGCCCCCTGCAGCGGACGGAATCATACGAGCTGGCACTGGACGGGTCGACGAGCAAGCCCCCCATCGAGCCTAGCGAGCCTCACGGCATCCTCAAGAAGAGTCAGATGTACGAGGTAACGGCAGAGCCGCTACCAGATGGAGACGCTGAAGCCACGGATATTAAAGGGTGAGTTTGCAAGCTGCACATTCACCATTCACCTTTCGAGCAGTTTGCAAATTATGCAGAGCTCAGTCTCGTTCCCAACCCACATTAAGTCAAAGGATCACCATATCTATGGGAATTTTTCCTTAGGGGGCATCTTCAACTATTTTTCTGAAACTAACATCATTTTAATACTTGAGACATAAGTACCATGCTAGCGTGGCTAGAAATGTACAAATTACCCATCCGCAAGGAAAGCCTTTTGTACAATAATCGCTGCAGTGGGTATGAATGGTTATGAAGGGGGCAAACAAATAATTGGGAGACCCCCCTTAGTTAAGCCTTGATGTGGGCTGCAGACGAGACTTAGTCAACTTGATAGGGCTTTTTGCATATCTGAGGATGTGTTTCTGTTCCATTTTTTCACAGAAAAGACAAAACTGAGAAGAAGAAACTAGTTCCGCTGTACAGATTGGTGAGCATGAATGTTTGATTTGTAGCTTGAATCACATAAATGCATCTGCATCACTAATCTCGGGAGCCAGACCATGTCCTGCAAAGAGGGAAGTGGTCTGAGGACTTCTCATAGAGCAGGATGTCCCTAAAACGCTGAAGTGGCATAGTCTCGTGCCCAGACACCCACGCCCTCCCAGCGAAAGAGTGTCTGCTAGTGTGACTTGCAATTCTTGTCCCAGAGGCGTGTCCTGTGAACGTGAGAGCGTTAATAAGTGAAAGGCATTTGCATGCCAAGAATGCAATGAGCGGTCTAAGAGAATGAACGTTCCTTGTACTGTCTGTGAGGAGGCTGTGGGTACCTTCATGCATCCTGAAGATCAGCTTGCAATAAAAGAGTGATTTTCAACCTGGATCTTGAACTTGCCAGTCGGGCGGCCAGATGAGAAAGGTGTTAGTGACAAGAGTTGCAAATCAAGCTACCAGGCATGCTTTCACTACCAGACATGCTTTCCCCTGGAGGGTGTTCTTGTCTGGGCACAGGTGTCCCTGATCAATATTTCACAGCTTACAGAACAGTAGCACTGTCACAATAGGGTATAGTAGAATACTGCTCTGTGATTGGGCCACACTACACAGTGCAATAGGACAAACTGCTCTATGGCAAATCCCCAGATGATTTCCCTTTTTGTGAAACGTGGTCTGGCTCCCAGGACTAATGCATCACTACTTTCTTCCATTGTTCTCTATAAGGCTGTACTGATACCAAAATATGCCTCTGGTCCTAATCTCGATATTTGAAGGTTATGTCCTGCCGATATTAAGGCGGTACTAATTCATTGCAGATCTTGCAAATCACTTTAAATTTGGCATCACCGATGCTGAATTGCACACAAATTGAACGTTGTGAGCAATCAATAGCAAATTTTAGCAATCCAAGGACTGACTCTCGACTTTAGATTTAACGTCTGACTTCTGAAGCCACGTACTAAAAGTCACGTACACGACATTATTGATATCGGCTCCAATACTGATAAAGGGTTGGTTTCAGTACAGCCTTCTTTATACTCCGTACAATTAATTAGCCCCATCAAGCAGGCATAGATATTCTAGCTTATTCTATTCTGTGGGTGGTGGATGAGGGTAGGTCTAGATGAGGGGAGATCATGCCTCGTGTGATGTGCACTTAGGACATGTTTTAGGTGCTGCAGTTTTACCTGGAGAGCAAGCATACACGGTCAGCTACTGAACTTAGATTTTCCAAACAAGGAATGTGTGGCACTTACCACGTGGCAGGGAATGGGGAACCTTTGGCCTCTAATAATTCAACTACCCTTCTAATACAGCTCTAATTGACAGCAGGAAGGAGTTGTACAGTCTCAATGACATTCCTTCCCATTCCCCACTGTTATCTACCCCCTCCTCCCTCCCTCCCTCCCTCCCTCCCTCCGGCCCTCCCTCCCTCCCTCCCTCCCTCCCTCCCTCCGGCCCTCACTCCCTTCTCTCTATCTCCCTTCTTCAGTTCCGCTTTGCGACATGGCTTGACATTCTGATGATCCTAGTGGGCGCTGTCATGAGTATAGCCTCAGGGGTAGCTCTCCCGGGTCACATGCTTCTTTTCGGACGGGTCATCAACCAGTTTGTCTACTACGAGCAGGCCCTCATATTCCAGCCGATTATTCGGAACCAGTCTCAAATGATGAATCTCACTTGTGAGCCATTTCGTGATGGCGTTGTTGACAGGACATTTAACCTGACGAGTGCCCCAAATCCTATGGCCACTGGGGCAGATGCAGCCGCCAACAACAGCGACTTGTTCTTCTGTCAGCAGACGAGTATTTTTTCGGAAATCCTGAACCTGGCCTGTGATCCCGAAGGTGTGTTCATTGATGAGATCAACACGTTTGCCTATATCTATGTTGGGCTGGCAACTGGTGTTTTGATATGTGTGTTCCTTGGAAACCTGTTCTGGAGTATCAGTGCCTATCGGCAGACTCGGAGGATGAGAATGGCTTTCTACCGGTCCATTCTGCGACAGGAAATTGGGTGGTATGATGTCAATGAGACAGCCCAGCTTAGCACCCGCCTATCTGAGTGAGTCATGCAGCTGTTTCATCATTACCCCCCCCCCCCCCCCGTGTTTAGTTGTGGTTGGTAAGGTATGCTGTAGTTTTGGTTGGATTTGCCCTAGCCTGGTACCTAGGCCACACCCTAGCCACACCTCCATTAAAAATACGAGCCTTTGTATTTTAGGGGGAGCGTCCATTCCACCCCCATGCCATTTATTAAGTAACAAGGTTGATATCTACTGCCAGATTTTCCCTAATTGCATAAATACATAATATATATTTTTACACCAGTGAGAGGGTAATATGGCTAGGTGTTGCATGAGTGTGTAGGTAAATACTAAACGAGAGTGCAATGCCTAGCCATACGTGTATTACCCTCTCACGAGTGCAATGATCGATTTATTATATACAACTGTCTTGAAGTGGCATTTGCTTCTGTTGACACATTCACGGCCAAATGCAGCCACGCCTATAAGGTCGACTGGCTCACAATAAAGCGCAAAACCAGCTCTGACAATCAGTATGAGCAACAAAGAGCAAAAGGCTTGCAATTTTGTAATTTGTGGAGAGCTACTTGACACCTCAACCACATCCTCAGAGGATTCACCTCCTAGGGTCACCTGCACATACAATAGACTGGCTCAGTTTCACCATCTGTACTGCTCTCTCTAAGTGTTTCGTAAGTTGATAAAGTTACATAACCTTACTGCACCGTGTTTCCCAGAGTGTTATGCTTCTCAGAGGCTGAAAAAGCTACAGAGGCAGTGTTGAAAGCCATTCGATATCCGTAAGCGGGTGCATGAAAGGCGATTCCCAGCCTAATCGCGTGTTTTTCTGTATAGATTCCTGTCTGGAAACCTTGCAGTGTTGATGCACCGGACAATTCCGATTCCGTTGTCCAGACAGTCATTTGTACAGAGGGGGGCACATGACTGAAAAAAACAGTGTACCCCCTACACTCTTTTTCCGCTTATATTAAGGGAGAAAACAGTGTACCCCTACACTCTTTTCCCCCTTATAATACAGGGTTTCTTTTAGAAAATATCACAAGGGGGGGCAAAACAGAACATAGGAAAAAATTGGGAGGGGTGACTGAATAGCGCACGACAGCGCGGCATTTAGGGGGGAAAATTTTGGTTTGTAGGTCCTCTGAGATTGATTTTGACGCAATCTGGGCCAATCTGGGGGGTAAAATCGCAATCGAGTCACCAGAAAAACTTTCTGATAACGATCTAGAAAATATTGTAGATATATGGAATAGAAAGCCTAGAAGAATTGCTGTTTAGATGTGTGGACAGATGTTATTTATGTCTCTATAATCTCTACTGTTTTAAAAACTGGGATTTTGAAAACTCCAAGGGGGGGCAAAAAGTTTTCAAGGTGGGGCGAATGCCCCCCCCCCCCCCTAAAAGAAACCCTGAATTAAGGGAGAGTGTACCCCTACACTCTTTTTCCCCTTATAATAAGGGAGAAAACAGTGTACCCCTACACTCTTTTTCCCCTTACAATAAGGGAGAAAACAGTGTACCCTACACTCTTTTTCCCCTTACAATAAGGGAGAAAACAGTGCCCCTCTACACTCTTTTTTATAAAAAACAGTAGCTCCTAGCTCTGAACTACCAACTGTCAATAGAATGCAGCGATTATGCTTGAGTGGGTGGAGCTACTAGGTACAAGCACCCAGCTAATGAGATATTGGCTCTGCTATGATGCCTTATGAGTCACTGCAGTGTCAATATCTCATTCATCAGATAATGAGATATTGGCACTGCTGTGATGTGGTCAGTGAGATAATGGAACTGTTTACACAAGAACAGTTCCTCTATGTTGGCTGGCCCTTTGATGTAAGGTTTCAAAATACTACAAGGTGTGTGTGTTAGCCTTGTACCCAGGCCTTCCCTCGCTGCTTTTTTCACAGCTGTAGAAAAAAATGCAGAGCCTTCTCAGCGTTTTTTTTCTTTTTTTCCATGGCTGCGAAAAGAAGCTTTTTTCGCAGCCGTGTAAAAAAAAACGCCGAGAAGGCTCCGCGTTTTTTTTCCACGGCTGCGACACACAACTGCATATTTATAAGCATTTTGCTTCCCTCTTTGTAGTGACATTGAGAAGATCCAGTCTGGCATTGGAGACAAGGTGGCTGTGTTTCTGCAGTACTTTTCTACCTTTCTTGCCGGCTACGTCGTTGCCTTTGCATTCAGCTGGAAGCTGGCCCTGGTGGTTGCGTCAGTGCTGCCTGCCATCGCAATCCTGTCTGGCATTGTTGCAAAGGTAAGACCATAGACTGTAAGTAGAATGGAATGGAATTCTGTCTAGAACTGGAACTGCACTTCAGACATGATTTTGTTATACATAATGATGGCATAGGCAATAGCTATTACTAGGAATACGGAAGCTGACTATGCCTTGCGTGGCATACAGAGGCAACAGAAGGTCCTTATAAACTCTGTGACTGTTGGGAATCTCACCAAAAACCACTCCCCCCCCCGCCCTCCTCTCCCCCATCCAATCTGCCTGGAGGCGTAACAGGCCTAGGTACACATATTTCTCCTAATCACTTGCTTGGACAAAGCTTAGCCTACCTTGGGCCAATGAATTACTGTAAATGAATTTGCTATACCCAAGCCCAACTTTAATTATGTACATGTGGGATACTGAACACTATATGTCGTTGTCTCCTACTTCTATCGGTAGCTGGTTGCCTCCTTCACGGTGAGAGAGTCGAATGCCTATGCTGCAGCTGGTGCAGTGGCAGAAGAGGTACTCGGATCCATCAGAACGGTGGTTGCCTTCGGAGGGGAACAGAAGGAAGTTGAAAGGTTGTGTGTGTGTGTGTGTGTGTGTGTGTGTGTGTGTGTGTGATGTAGTTATGCATAGCTGGCATTAAAGTCTAAAGCCAGCAATAAAATTTAACATAACTCCTCACCTTACGTGTGTGTGTTTGGGTTTGTGTGTATGTGTTCATGCAGGTATGGGGAGCAGCTGAAGAAGGCCAGAAACGAGGGTATCAAGAAGGGGCTCTCCACCAGCACTGTCATTGGGACTCTGTACCTGGTCCTCTTCTCCACCTACGCTCTGGCATTCTGGTACGTTCGGGTCGTATCGGGTGTACAATTGTCTGGTTAGGAGCTCCTGGTTGATGCCAGTCACCAGTGGCTGCTTATATAATTATAATCCTGCAGGTATGGCTCCACCCTGATCGTTGACTGTGAATTATCAGCTGGAGATGTGGTCACGGTGAGTGTGTTTTTATGAACTCAAGACTTGCAGTAAAAGCCTGATGGAATATTTCACTGTTAGTCTCTGATTGCGCTTGCAGGGCAAACTATATTCTCATGCCCAGACCCACCGTTTTGGGCACGAGACTAGCCGGACTATTCTCTGTTTTTCCTTCAGTATACGTACAGTACCAAGGCTACAAGTACCGCAGTACACATCATTTGGAAGTTGACACTTAAATGTTTTTCTCCCTTTTTGCTTGTCAGGTATTTTTTTCCGTCATCATTGGGAGCTTCTCTCTCGGAAATGCCCTTCCCGAGATTGAGACCTTTGCCACTGCTCTGGGCTCTGCCACTGTTGTCTTCAAAGTCATCGACAGGGTGAGCCCATTAATACGTACAATGAAAGCAGTCCTGTATTCCCTCCATGCCGTTTTGTTTCATTCCGTTCCGTTCTGCTTAACGGAGGTTATGCCTATACCAGACACGTACGGCCTCGAGCAAGCACGAGCTGTCATCTTGTGGACCCCTCTTCCAGCAAACTACTCGATGACTACAGTTTCACCAAAATATGCGAATGTGAAGTGCGCGTAGCAACGAGAAATTTTAAAACATACAATTATTAATAGTTATTTAATTATCAGTTTCGCTGCACAGAGCTTGCCGTTGAAATTCGGTGCCTAAAAACGATATAACGTTCAAGGCCTAGGCCGATAAGAAGGATGCCTAAGCTAGCTACTATACATCTGCGCGGGTAATTACCGTTTAACCAGCTATGGGCGGGGTCGGAATGTAGTTATTATTGCTAACGTAGTCATGTGAGGATCACGTGTTGGGCTGAGACTCTCGGCCCACGTGAGGACATTTTGGTGAAACTGAAACTGGACTACTGACTGCACCTGTTACCCCACCTGTACATGTACTTCAATCCTGTAGGAGCCTGTCATTGATGCTTCCTCTGATGAAGGGGAGATTCCTGACCATTTGGAGGGCAATATTGAGTTCAGTGACGTGATCTTTCACTACCCTGCTCGACCCGATGTCCAGGTATAGAAGCAGAGTATAAAGAACC
The DNA here is from genome assembly GCA_963921505.1 of Phakellia ventilabrum. NCBI lineage: Eukaryota > Metazoa > Porifera > Demospongiae > Axinellida > Axinellidae > Phakellia > Phakellia ventilabrum. The sequence continues at coordinate 5,764,042 of OY997385.1, read as the reverse complement.
ACCAAAGCCTATAGTGTGTCACTTGGTATTGATCTTCGTGCTACTTTTATTTCTTCAATTTAAATTTTCCTTAAATAATAAGGACACCACTGCTCTGTAATTCATCGTCCAATTTCTTGCCCCCACCTTTGGTTCTTCCCTTTCCTCTATCCCACTCTCCAAGGTCCTGAAGGGACTGGACCTGAAGATCAGCAAGGGTCAGACGGTGGCCCTGGTGGGTCCCAGTGGGTGTGGCAAAAGCACCACCATCCAGCTACTGCAGAGGTTCTACAATCCTGATGCTGGGCTGGTGAGAGCGAACATGACCCGTGAAATTTGAAAACTTAGAGAATAATTTCATGAACTTTTTTTTCTTATCTTCAGATTACTGTTGATGGGAAGGACGTCAAGAACTTGAACCTGAAGTGGCTGAGACAGAACATTGGGGTTGTGTCTCAGGAACCGGTACTCTTCAACACCACGATAGCTGAGAACATCCGTTTCGGCAGGGAGGATGCTACAATGGAGGATATTGAACGAGCTGCTAAGAATGCTAATGCATACAACTTCATTTCCCAGTTTCCAGATGGCTTCAATACTCACGTGGGAGAGAGAGGTGGACAGATGAGTGGAGGGCAGAAGCAGAGGATTGCCATAGCCCGTGCTCTGGTGAAGGACCCCAAGATCTTGCTGCTGGATGAAGCCACCTCTGCCCTGGACACGGAGAGTGAGAAAGTTGTTCAAGATGCTCTGGACAAGGCCAGGGAGGGTCGCACCACCATTGTGATAGCCCATCGACTATCCACCATTCAGACAGCTGACATCATTGCCTCGATCGACCACGGTCGTGTGGTGGAGATGGGCGATCATCTTGAGCTGATGGACAACGAAGGGCTCTACTTTGAGCTGGTGACTGCACAGACCATTGCTGAGACAGAAGAGGAGAGTGGTGGTGAGTGAGATAAGAAAACCAACATTGCAACCTGCTAAAGCTACTTCATGTTCTCCGGCTTGCACTGTTATTACTGTTTTTCCTTTTTACCCCTAGATACAATGACATCGTTTAGGGCTGCAGTGAAGCGTTCTGTCTCCTCATTCAGCCGCCAAGAAAGCACTTTCAGCCGCCAAGAAAGCACTTTTAGCCGCCAACAGAGCCACGAAGACCGACCTTCATACTTCCGTCAGGCTTCGACCCGTTCCAACCCGGACCCGTTCGCACTGACTGATAAACTCTCTCGTTTCAGCTTGGAAGAGCTTCCAATTAGTGCCCATCCTTCTCCGTTTCCTGGTAGAGAGGGCTTCCCTACTCTGGGGGCTGAGGCAACGTATGATGATGATGAAGACGATGAAGTGTCCGAGGAAGCAAAGGTTACAGACTCAGTAGTCCATGGTATAGCTAGTTAAGGGCCTTAAAGAATATTGAAATGCCACTAGAGTACAACAGTGATATTAAGATTTACTGATGCGTTTCTCTTCTGTGGTTAGGCCAACAGGGTGGTGAAATTTGATGTCGAGGAAGGGGAGTTTCCCAGACATCGCAAGTCAAAATGGGGTCAGAGCAAACACCAGCGGAAGCTGCAGGCAGAAGGAATCCAGGAGGTGTCTTTTAAGGAGCTTATCAAGCTGAATCTCCCCGACTGGCACCTTGTACTCGCTGGAATTATTGGGTCGGCCATCGTTGGTGCCCTCTTTCCCCTCATCTCCATCCTCTTCAGCGAAGTGCTCAGGGTGGGTCAAAGTTAGCCTGTTTTGTTTATCAAACTAGAACAGTCAAGTGTGTCTTCGTTCAAGGAGTGTTGAACGTTTGTCTAACATTGAGCATGGTCATGCATCTTTTACTGCAGGTATTTGGAGAGACAAGTGTAGAGGTGATTGAGAGGGACGTTAGACAACTTGCTGGAGGATTTGTTGGCCTGGCTGTTGGTGCAGCTGTGACCTACTTCACTGCTGTAAGTGAAACTAAATCATCTGTCAGTTTCTAGAAAATTTGCTGCTTGAATATTATGTCATGTGATCCCTGGCTCTTGACTCCCTGTCACTGCAGTCACTCACTCTTGCTATTGCCGGTGAGAGGCTGACCAAGAGGATGCGCTACAGAACATTCAAGGCCATGCTAAGACAGGTTACTAAGCAGTGGTCTTCATTCTGTATTAATGTAGATATGTACATATATGGCAGCAGGCTAGCAAGCTCCCTATTGGTATACTTGCTCTCCCCTTGCCTGAGGACATACATGTATATATTATTTCTTAGTCTGCAGCATCAGAAAACTTGATGAATGCGTGTGGCAAAACCCAACTTTAACTCAGCACAGTATTTGAGAATGCAGTGACGCATTAGCAAACAAGAGTTGATATTTCATATTTGAAACCCAGCTGGGGCAGTTCTAACTTGACATAAGAGCTATCTTCCAGGCTCCCCTGCACATGTACTGCAACCAATATAAGATAGGGCAGGCTAGGTCTGGCATCCAGTGCTCCAACCTTACAGCAGTAAGGCTGACACAGCAAATTTGTTGCATCTCTAGTTAACAGTGACAATATTGAATAACAGCATATGTATTGCTATCTGCACTTCTTTCGCCATCTAGTTAATGCAGAAACTAAGTTAGCTTGATGTACCTTTACCTATAATCTATCAGCAGCTCTGCTGGACTGATAGACTATGTCGTGTGGTAACAGTTATTTTATTCGTTTCACGCAGGACATTGCTTGGTTTGATGAGCGTGCCCACTCCACTGGGGCACTGGCTACCAGGTTGGCTGTGGACGCATCGGAAGTGAAGGGGGTACGTTTCATGTATAGTTAGAGTACATCTAGAAGCTCATTTCTACTTACTCTCCTGCTCAAATGCACATCACACATAAAAAATACACAGGCTACTGGCATCCGATTGGGGATTCTACTGCAGACGTTGTTCGGTTTGGTTACAGCCATTGTAATCGCCCTCATCGCCAGCTGGGAGCTCACTCTCGTCCTCATTTTTGTCTTCCCTGTGCTTGCCACTGTGGCCTTCTTGCAGCTGAAATTTATTGCTGGCCGGAGCGCCAAGAACAAGAAGCGGCAGGAATCTAGTGGACAGACAGCTGTGGAGTCCATTGAGAATATCCGCACTGTGGCTGGTCTGGGAGTTGAGGACCGATTCTTTGATAAATATGTACAGCTTCTAAATGGACCATTTAAGTTAGTACAATAATGATCGTTTAATATGTAGACCTTCCTCAGATCACACACATATACTGTGCATTGAGATAGCCCTAATGTTATGTTTGATGCATGCAGTAATATAATTGACTGCCTCTGGAAATCAAATTACATACCCACCCTCAAGCAACATCCTGATTCTTAGTACATGGTATGTGTAAAGTTATGCCAAACTTCTAGGGAAAGGCTGTGTAGCTTGATATGCACTTTAATTGGCTTTGCTATAGTATCTGAAACTGATTGATAGTAGAAAATGGAATTTATACCCCCTCTGTCTGTCTCTCTCTCTCTCTCTCTCTCTCCCCCAACAGGGCCAATATAAAGAGTGTGTTCTTCTCAGCAGTGGTGTATGCCCTTGCGCAATCCATGATCTTCTATATCTACTCAGCTGGCTATCGCTTTGGGGCCTTCCTGGTGATTGAGGAACGGGCAACCTATGACGAGGTCTTCAGGTAGGGTACAGTAAAGCCATCTCTACCAGAAGCGAGGTTCATGATTAAACATTGACATCCACATATTTTACACTCCTCCTGCTTCTGCCCATTCTCCTGTAGGGTGTTTGCAGCAGTGGTGTTCACTGCCCTGCAGCTTGGTCGAGCCTCCTCCTTTGCTCCCGATGTCAGCAAGGCCAAGGCCTCTGCTGCAAGGATCTTGGCTCTGCTGAGATCTATACCTCCAATTGATACTGAATCACCTGATGGACTCAAACCGGTAGGGAAAGTAATTTTTGGCTACTAAATGCTGACGTTAGCCTTTCTTTCACACTGGGTATCCGTGGGAATATTGACTTAAGGTTTATGGTATATATGGAGAGAATATTTCTTGAAAAGCCAAGGCCTGCAGTTTCTATAATAGTCTCACACCCAGATTGTTCCCCTCCTTGGCATCTTAGTGTTGTGATTGTCCCTTGCTAACTGACAGCCTGGCACACTAATTAAGTTTCATTCTTGGCCCAATGGATGAGCAACAAGTGTTTTGATTGAGGTTTTGAAATGCTGTGTACAAACTTACAACAGTTCCTTTGTGTATTTCTACTATGGAGTTTATGTACAATACAACAAAATACTTAATCTGAGGAGATTGATCTTCGAGCAGCCCTTCTTTCACCGAGACTACAGGTGATACAAACTTCTAATTGGCATATACAGAGAACAGGTGTCCAACCCGCTGCCATCCTGACAAAATTACCATTTTATTATTCCATTCCAGAGTGCAACGATTGCCATTTGATTGCAGAGTGCAACGATTGCCATTTGATTGTGTGCTTCCACAGTCCAAGCTCATACCTTAAGCTTAAATACACCTAGTCAGGCACCAAATCGTTTTCGTTTGGTGTGTGGTCTGGTCACAAGCTAGGAGGTTTAGCATCAGAGTCTGGGAATACTGAATTCAGTGTTAGCTAAACCTATTGTTGTAATTAGACATCTATGACTGTTTTGTAGGCATCATCAACTGGAGAAATCTCAGTGGAGAATGTCCACTTCTACTACCCCACTCGTCCTGAGGTGAAGGTTCTGCAAGGTCTAACTGTGTCAGTGAAGCCGGGCCAGACACTGGCTCTGGTGGGACCCAGTGGCTGTGGCAAGAGCACCATCGTCTCCCTGATTGAGAGGTTCTATGATCCCTTATCAGGCACTCTTAATGTGGATGGAAATCCTGTAACAGCTCTGAATATTAAGTGGCTGCGCTCCCAGATTGGAATAGTGTCACAGGAGCCAGTGCTGTTTGACACCACCATTGCAGACAACATCCGATACGGTGCCAACTTCAGGGAAGTTTCTGATGAGGAGGTTATTGAGGCCGCCAAGTCAGCCAACATCCACAACTTTATTGAATCCCTTCCCCAGGTGAGACTCCCATCACTTGATTTGCTCGCCTATAGGCATTATCTTGATGTTGATATTTTCTGTTGCAGGGCTACAACACTAGTACTGGGTCGAAAGGCACACAACTGAGTGGAGGGCAGAAGCAGAGGATTGCCATAGCCCGTGCTCTGGTGAGGGACCCCAAGATCTTGCTGCTGGATGAAGCCACCTCTGCCCTGGACACGGAGAGTGAGAAGATAGTCCAAGAGGCCCTGGACAAGGCCAGGGAGGGTCGTACCAGCATCGTGATCGCCCACCGTCTGTCAACCATTTACAATTCAGACTGCATTGCAGTCATCCACAATGGGGAAGTGATTGAATCAGGTACTCATGCAGAGCTAATGGCTAAACGTGGTGCCTACTATCACCTCAACACTGTGCAACTGGAAGATGTGGAGTAATCAAGTAATAGTGTTGGGTTTGCGGCTATAACTGTCATTTAGATTCTATGCACACAGTATTAGCTCCTCTGTTGTTTCTGGGCTTGTTGTTATTATTAACACAATTGTACATTATCCTATTAAATTACTGAGTGTAGTGAGGCCAATCAGGGTTTCATACAGGATTTTTTTGATGGGGGTGGGAAAAACGATGCACGTGTAGGGGGGTATACGTATATATGGGGTATGCTCCCCCAGGAAACTTAAAATAGACATGCTCTGAGGTTGTTTCTGGGTCTGCAAAAAGGCTGGAAATAATTTATTAATTAATAAACGGCTGAATATCATCAACCTCATAATTCTGGGGGGGGGGGGGAGAGAATTTGGCATCAGAAGGCCCTAAATGGTGATTATTAAGCTGAGAGGATTGTTATAACTATGATCAACTCAGTGTAAGCTGTTGTCAAGACCGCCATTAACTTGGTCTGGAGACTGGAGAGTTCATAAAAGCATATATGTAGCTACGTGGTACCCTGCTATATCACCACAATAAGATCATAGTTAATTGGGTATACCTAGCTATGATAAAGTATATAGCTGCCCATTAATATAATGTAAGGTCCACTGGGTCGTCCAAACTAATGGGTATGATCAAACAGCTGCCCAAGCAAGGGAGGAGTTTCCTTGTTCTTTAATTTAGATGAGCGAGCCTGTGCCGGACTGAGGCTACAGTGGATCTTTAATAGTTCAGTAATGAGGTGTGAGCCTGGGGCTGTGGCTAGGTAGCTAGCCTTGTTCTCCCCCTCCAGCTCATCACTTGCAGTAATCAAAAAATCTGGAGGGAGAAACTGGGAACTAGGCACATGTACTCTGGCATGAATCAAATATAGCTGCCCAATTAAACTTATATTTAGGTCCACTACATATGATGTAACAGCTGCCAAGTTAAACTTAGATCCACTGGATATGATGAAATTGTTACTCAGTATACAGTACAGTTAGTATACCGTCTCAATGACATCATAGACCACCCAATTTCCTGTCGCAGATGGAAAGCCGCCCTCACTTACAATGAAGGTTAATTGCATCCGCAATCGTCACATAGCACGCATCCCCTAGTGCACTTTGTCGTACGTACACCCACTCAGCACATTTTTCGTGAGATAAAAAGCGGCAGCTCCTCAAAAACCGGAATTTTATGATAGCAGCTTAGCATCATTGTAGGCTGCAGCAAAACTATTGAAAGATACAAATATGGATGAAAGCAAAGCAGCAGAAGAACAGATCGCTAAATCCGAGACTGAGCCGAGGACGCGAGAGCGCTCGCAGAGCCCCCTGCAGCGGACGGAATCATACGAGCTGGCACTGGACGGGTCGACGAGCAAGCCCCCCATCGAGCCTAGCGAGCCTCACGGCATCCTCAAGAAGAGTCAGACGTACGAGGTGACGGCAGAGCCGCTGCCAGATGGATCGGGAGACGCTGAAGCCACGTGAGTCCGCAGCTGCACATTCTTGAAAAAATAATTATGTGATTAGTTCATGCATTAAGTTTGCATATTAAAGGCAGGATTTTTGTTTGATTTTTCTTATTCGAATACCTGAGAACCAGCATGGCATGTTATAGTTATTATAAACATTTGTGTTCATTTTTTATAGAAAAGGGAAAGCCAAAACTGAGAAGCAGAAACTGGTTCCATGGTACACTTTGGTGAGTGCTAAACAGAATGAGTGGCTGGACCACATATAATTATACCGGTAGCTATAGCAGTAATGTCACGAAAACACGTGATTAAGCCCTTCCATGTGGCGTTGTGTTCAATGGGCAGCTGAATGGAAATTATTGCAATATTCACGCTGTAGTACTAGTTGGCAGATTGGTTGAATTTATCCTGCGTGATAACTGCACCACAGCGACAGTTGACCTACTATAAGCGTAAGTTTCAAGCTCTTCTTATTTCTTAATTTATTATAGAACCAACCAACCACTCTCTTGCCACTTCCAGAGTAAGGAATAAACAGTAGATAACATTAAAGTATAGTGATAGTTATACGGTTGTGGCGTCACATGCAAGCGCTCTATACAGTTGGAATTAGTCTCGTTCCCAGACCCTCCACATGCACACTGTTGGAAAACTTGGGAGGGTCTGCAGCAGACACTGCCGAGGAATGTGGGGAATCCCAACACATGCACATTAATTATTAGTCGGTAATCTTTTCTATCGGTAGTAGTTGGGATGGGATATATATTGTCCAAGATTTTAATGACTCTCCCTCTCTCCCTATGCTCAGTTCCGTTTTGCGACATGGCTCGACATTCTGATGATCCTAGTGGGGACTGTCATGACTATTGCCTCAGGGGTTGCCCTTCCAGGTCACTTGCTTCTTTTCGGACGGATCATCAACCAGTTTGTCTATTACGAGCAGGCCCTCATATTCCAGCCGAGTGTTCTGAACCAGTCTCAAATGATGAATCTTTCTTGTGAGCCATTTCGTGACCTGGTTGCTAACGGGACAGTTAACCTTACAGGTTCCCCAAATTCTGTGACAGATACACCCGCCAACGACGGTGATGTGTTCTTCTGTCAGCAGACAAGTATTTTTTCGGAAATCCTGAACCTGGTCTGTGATCCTGAAGATGTGTTCATTGATGAGATCAACAAGTTTTCCTACATCTATGTTGGGCTAGCGACTGCTGTTCTAATTTCTGTGTTCATTGCTAATATATTCTGGAGCATCAGTGCCTATCGGCAGACTCTGAGGATGAGGGTGGCTTTCTACCGGTCCATTCTGCGACAGGAAATTGGGTGGTATGATGTTAGTGAGACAGCTCAGCTGAGCACCCGCCTGTCTGAGTGAGTCTACTATCCCCTATTTACATTGTGTGTGTGAAGTTTGTTGTATAATTCCCGACAAAGTAATAGGCAGGAGCGTCCCCTAATTACATTGTGTGTGTGAAGTTTGTTGTATAATTCCCGACAAAGTAATAGGCAGGAGCGTCCCCTATTTACATTCTGTGTGTGAGGCTTGTTGTATAATTCCCGACAAAGTAATAGGCAGGAGCGTCCCCTATTTACATTCTGTGCGTGAGGCTTGTTGTATAATTCCCGACAAAGTAATAGGTAGGAGCGTCCCCTAATTAGAAAAACATTGTTCTACCATTGTACTTCTTATTGTTGTAACATCTACAATGAATTTAATATTTATTGTAGAATTCACAATATGATGCTTATTGTCGTAGTTGAATGAAATGTTGTAAAAATAGTAAATCCTACAAAAGCACAACGATTAGAAACATTGTAGTTGGTAGCATTGTGAAAAGTACAACGTCTTTTCATAAAATTATAGTTTTGTTGTAAATACACTCTACAAACATCGTATAATTCTAATTTTGTTGGAAATATTTATCGTATTTCAAACATCACAACTAAATACTTGTTGTATTTCCAACATCACAACTATTGTAGATGGTCAAAAGTTTCCTGTGGTACTGCTTGTAAATAATATTTTTGCACACAGAAACCAAGCCACAAAAATTTCTCTCTTAGAGGTTTGAAGATCAAATTCCCACTTTGTTCCAGACAGCCTAACCTAATTAGTTAACAGTAAATTTAGAACATCTGATAAAGTGGACTGCACCTTCTCAGATATACATAGCAATGGCTTCATCTAGCCAAGGTGTTTGTAAGTTGATTGTCCACAGGATAGAGCACTACATCCTTGTCCTGTTGTAGTACTTGTAGAAGGTTTTTCTTAAATGCCTTCATTGGCATTTCTTTTAAATTGTGGCATCTGTATACAGCTATCCTTTGTCACCGGCTCCACTATCGTAAGCACCTGCATATCATTTTGTTTCTCTCTTTGTAGTGACATTGAGAAGATCCAGGCTGGCATTGGAGACAAGGTGGCTGTGTTTCTGCAGTATTTCTCCACCTTTGTTGCCGGCTATATCATTGCTTTTGCATACAGTTGGAAGCTGGCCCTGGTGGTTGCGTCGGTGCTGCCTGTCATTGCATTCCTGTCTGGCATCATTGCAACGGTGAGACCATAGATGTGATGTATGAATCACTCAGTGTTTCTGTGTAGTTACCGTAATTAATGCTACCAAGATTGCACCAATTTAACCTCAATTCATAGGTGATTATGTCAACGATATTGAACTCGTGGTAGCTTGGTAACTAGCTAACCATTGATCAATGAAGCTATCCCAGGAGTAGCTGTCATAATGGAAAAGTATCAAGCAGCACTGTTGTCAAGAGCAATAGATTCCCCAAAACAAGTACCACTCGTTGCTTCACTGCTGTTGTTCCCTCTCAGTAAGATTAGTGCAGTAGCAACCCATGAAGCAAACAAGAGTGTCAAGTGAGTCTTAGTAGAGCTAGCCAGAAAGTCAAGAAGTGCTTGAAGCACAATTACTAAAGTGTGGATCTTGGTTGGTGCCACTATCCAATTACTTTAAAAAACTTTCCCAACCATGGTTACAATCTAAATTGCTACAAAATAGTTGTAGCATGGCTTCTCTCGAGCCACATGGAGATATGGGCACTGTTGCCACAGGAAGCCCTATTTCAACAGTGCCCATATCTCTATGTGGCTCTCAGGCCATGCTACAATGACACTCTCCCATCACTCCCAATCTTCCTTTGGTACTTTCCTAAGATGTTTATAAATAATACATACCTTTAATCTTAATATATGAAAGTATCCTTTTCTATCGGTAGCTGGTTTCCTCCTTCACGGTGAGAGAGTCGAATGCCTATGCTGCAGCTGGTGCTGTGGCAGAAGAGGTACTTGGATCCATCAGAACTGTGGTTGCCTTCGGAGGGGAGCAGAAGGAAGTTGAAAGGTGTGTGTGTGTGTGCATGCGTGTGTTGGGGAAGCAGAGTAGAGGCTGGTGTGTGTGAGTAAAACCTGTGTGGTTACCCTTGTACACTCTTGAATAAATTTACTTGCTCACCTTATGTGTGTGTGTGTGTTCATGCAGGTATGGGGAGCATCTGAAGAAGGCCAGGGATGTGGGTATCAAGAAGGGGCTCTCCACCAGCACTGTCATTGGGGCGCTTCAGTTGGTCATCTTCTGCACCTATGCTCTGGGATTCTGGTAAGTTTTGGGATATCTCGGTTATGTGAACTCTCTCGCTCGTAGCACTACTCGCTCGTTTAATATCAGTCTCCTGCGGCTGCTTATGGAGGGAGTTGCAAGTCAGTTACTAATTAATTGATTAACATCGATCATCCTGCAGGTTTGGCTCCACCTTGATCATTGACTGTGAATTGTCAGCTGGAGATGTGGTCACAGTGAGTGTATATAGTAATCTGTTGGTTTTTTGGGGGGGGGAAGGGGGATGAGGGGTGGGGGGTGACTTTGGGCAGACATTTATGGTGTTAGTGAAAGCTGATCAAGTAAAGCTGCACTTCTTCCCAGGCTACATGGGATCGAGGCTAAGCTTTACTGTGGTCTCTGCTTTTCTTTTCGCACCAAGGTGAATATCACTGGGCATTTTATACTTAGTGTTGTCTTTTTTGTCCTTTCAGGTGTTTTTTTCCGTCATCATTGGGAGCTTCTCTCTTGGAAATGCCCTTCCCGAGCTCCAGACCTTTGCTACTGCTCTGGGCTCTGCCACTGTTGTCTTCAAAGTCATCGACAGGGTAAGCCATTAATATGTTCAGAAAGCAGTCCGCTACCCTCCCCCTCCTCCGTCTTCTCTGTTCTGGCTCTTGTTGTTATTTGGCGTGACTCTCTGTCCTTTTTGTTGAGAACTAGTATGGGAAAAGGGTGTTAGCTAGAAAAGCATGCTTGCATGCAATAAATGTATGTCTATATGTGTGCATGTGTACATATGCATAGCATGGCATGTGAGCTACTCATGCACCCTTTCAATCATAGCTCAGTCTTGTTGCTAGTATCTACAGCGCATACCTCTTATGAACCCCCTCAAGCAAACATGCTCGACGATTACTGACTGTACCCATTACCCCACCTATCACATCTACTGTAGGAGCCTGTCATTGATTCTTCTTCTGATGAAGGGGAGATCCCTGATCATTTGGAGGGTGATATTGAGTTCAGTGACGTGATATTCCACTACCCTGCTCGACCCGATGTCCAGGTATGGATGCAGAGTGTGAAGCCAATCATAAATTATGTGACACTCAACTTTAATATGTGTTGTAGTGTCCTTATTATGGAAGGAAAATAGTCAGGAGCTAATGTAACGGCTCCTATATCCACCTCCATTAACCTACATGTCCATAATAATGGAGTGTTGATCCACGGACTTCTCACGCTGAAAATAACAGACTCTAGCTATCCCTTTGCCAGCTGTGACTCCGGGCTGCATTCGATCAACCTGCTTCATCTTTTCCACTTGACTTCTACAGACTCCTTTTATACACTGATCGAATCAACTGTGCAATTCCTTGAATAATAAGAGAGTTATTCCTTAGAGAACCCTCGTCTAAATGTTAGAGCCCAACATGAAGAATGAGTGACCTTACTCTCTCTCTCACTCCCTCTCTCTCCCTTTGGTTCTTCCTTTCCCTCTATTCCACTCTCCAAGGTCCTGAAGGGACTGGACCTGAAGATCAGCAAGGGTCAGACGGTGGCCCTGGTGGGTCCCAGTGGGTGTGGCAAGAGCACCACTATCCAGCTACTGCAGAGGTTCTACAATCCTGATGCTGGGCTGGTGAGGGCAAGATTACTTGGTTCTATTTTTGTAGAAAGGCGCTCCAGTAGTATGTTTCAGTTCTTGAGCTAAACGGTCCATATATGTGAATCTAACCTAAATTCTTTTCTGTAATTTCACAGGGTTTCATTTCTGCAAAATTGCAACTTACATGATGTTATGCGGAGTTACATGGCAACTGGCCTAAAGAATACTTCATAGCTCTAAAACCTATCACCACCACCACCCATCCCATACTTACCTCCTTCAATTTTACCAACTCTTATATTCTGTTCAACATGATCCCTGAGAATATCATGAACTTCTTTCTCCAATCTTCAGATTACCGTTGATGGGAAGGACATCAAGAACTTGAACCTGAAGTGGCTGAGGCGGAACTTTGGGGTTGTGTCTCAGGAGCCAGTACTCTTCAACACCACGATAGCTGAGAATATTCGCTTTGGCAGGGAGGATGCTACAATGGAGGATATTGAGCGAGCTGCTAAGAATGCTAATGCCTATAGCTTCATTTCCCAGTTTCCAGATGGCTTCAATACTCATGTTGGAGAGAGAGGTGCACAGATGAGTGGAGGGCAGAAGCAGAGGATTGCCATAGCCCGTGCTCTGGTGAAGGACCCCAAGATCTTGCTGCTGGACGAAGCTACCTCTGCTCTGGACACAGAGAGTGAGAAGATAGTACAAGAGGCCCTGGACAAGGCCCGGGAGGGTCGTACCACCATTGTGATAGCTCACCGACTGTCCACCATTCAGACAGCTGACATCATTGCCTCAATCGACCACGGTCGTGTGGTGGAGATGGGCGACCATCTTGAGCTGATGGACAACGAAGGACTCTACTTTGATCTGGTGACTGCACAGACAATTACTGAGTCAGAAGTGGAGAGTGGTGGTGAGTGTGTGATATGAAAACCATCACTACAATGAGCCAAAGCTACTTCATGCATGTTCTCGATCTTTGCACCTCACACAATCTCTCACCTTTCACATTTCTTTTTCACTCTAGATACAATAGCATCTTTCAGGGCTGCAGTGAGGCGTTCCACTTCCTCCTACAGCCGCAAACAAAGCACTTTCAGCCGCCAAGAAAGCACTTTCAGCCGCCAAGAAAGCACTTTCAGCCGCCAACAGAGCCGTGAGGACCGACCTTCATTCTCTCGCCAGGCCTCCACCCAGGACCCGTTTGCAGCGACTGACCATCTCTCTCGTTTCAGCTTGGAAGCGCTTCCAGTTATTGCTCACCCTTCTCCGTCTCCTGGTAGGGAGGGCTTTCCTACTCCTAGAGTTGATACAACGTATGTAGAGGATGATGACGTGTCCGAGGAAGTGAAGGTACCTAAAATTCTACCATATATACCAACTCAATGTTTATTTCATGACTAGTTTGTGAGCTGTTTTCAGGGGCCTTGAAGAATTTGAAACACCAGCATAGAGCCCGGCAGTATTGGTGATGATAGTGAAATGAAATAATTGGTATCTTTCTCTTTCTATGGCTAGGCCGGAAAAGTGGTAAAGTTTGATGTGGAGGAAGGGCGACATCATAAGTTTAAGTGGGGTCAGAGCAAACACCAGCGGAAGCTGCAGGCAGAAGGAATCCAGGAGGTGTCGTTTAAGGAGCTTCTCAAGCTGAATCTCCCCGACTGGTATTTTGTACTCATTGGAATCATCTTCTCGGCCATCATCGGTGCCCTCTTTCCCCTCATCTCCATCCTCTTCAGCGAAGTGCTCAGGGTGGGTCACGTCATTAGATATCTACTTCAAATTTGGAGTAACTTTTAGCTGTTACTGTATAGATTTTTCCTGCATCTGTGGACATCCATAGAATTTATTATATGACTAACTGAACACTGAGCATGCAGATAACCCCTGATTAATACTGCAATCTCATTGGCTACGTTTCCAGTCACACAACCGACTATTCATTCAGCTTTTGAAATTTACCTACTGTTGCACTTTAGGTTGGGCAATACAACAGAATATTTCGTTCTCAGGTTCAGTGTTTTGGTTGGGCCCAATCTTCCAAAATAGTCTAACCGGATATTCTCCTGTGCTGCCCTCAGACTGGTGCAATATGCATTACCCTAGTCCCTATCACATGATACCTACCTTATGTGTATGCTTTTACACCACCAAATGTGTAGGTATTTGGAGAGACAAGCGTATCAGTGATTGAAAACGATGTTAGAAAACTTGCTGGAGCATTTGTTGGTCTGGCTGTTGCTGCAGCACTGAGCTACTTCATTGCTGTAAGTGCCATCTATCGGTTTCATGAAACATTTCACAACAGGTCAAAGATTGCAGCTTTGAAATCAGGTAATGTGATCCTTCGTTCTTGATTCCTGTCACTGCAGTTATTCACTCTTGCTGTTGCTGGCGAGAGACTGACCAAGAGAATGCGCTTCAGAACGTTCAAGGCCATGCTAAGACAGGTTAGCAACACTATACTTAGCAGTGGTCTTCAGTATCCATTATATGTCTTAATGTCGATACCAATTAACAAATGGCATCTTAATGGCCCATGCCACCTGCTTTGTTCATGCTACCACCATTGCCAGAGAGCATGACATTTCATCTGATTAGTTCAGTTTCACCAAAATATCCGAACATCAGGTACGCCTAGCAACGAGAAATTTTAGAGATATGCAATTATTAATAGTTACTTAACTTCATCAATTTCGCTGTATGCAGCCTGCCTTCAAATTCGATACTCAAAAGCGGTGATGTTCAAGGCTTAGGTCGGGAAGATGGATCCCTAAGGATGCTACTATAGTAGCTACACGGATAAGCCTCGTTTAATCGTGTAGGGGCGGAGTTGCTATGTAATTATTAATTACTAGTTGCTAACGTAGTCATGTGAGGATCACGTTTTACCCGAGACTCTCGGGTCACGTGAAGACATTTTGGTGAAACTGAGTTGGAGTAATTACTTCTTTTTTTTCCTGCAGAATATTGCTTGGTTTGATGACCGTGCCAACTCCACTGGAGCATTAGCTACCAGGCTGGCTGTGGACGCATCGGAAGTGAAGGGGGTACGTTTCGTTTGTATTATCTACACATTTGACCTTTGAAGTGAACTTAGTGTAGTCAATACTTCACTGTGGGTTGTACGTACCTCTTATGCTACCTATATTATGTGCAAATACACGCCATGCACACATAAAAATATGCAGGCTACTGGCATCCGACTGGGAGTTCTGCTGCAGACGCTATTTGGCGTTATAACAGCCCTCATCATTGCCTTCATCGCCACTTGGGAACTCACTCTAGTTGTCGTGTTTATCTTCCCTGTGCTTGGCACTGTGGCCTTCTTGCAGCTGAAATTTATTGCTGGGCGGAGCGCCAAGAACAAGAAGCGGCAGGAGGCTAGTGGACAGACAGCTGTGGAGTCCATTGAGAATATCCGCACTGTGGCTGGTCTGGGAGTTGAAGACCGATTCTATGAAAAATATTTGCAGCTACTGAAGGGACCGTTCAAGTTAGTACAGTAAACAATGACATTAAATTTTAGGGCTAGCCAAATTGAGCAATTCATTATGCATCATCCACGCAGTCTTGACTATCAAAATATTATAATCTGTAGACCTTCCTCAGTTTTTGGCCTGAAAAATAATACTGTCAAAAAATGCTAGATTACCATGACATGTGCATCTTCGATGCCAAGATAGATTGGAGAAAGTATTACATACGCTTAATTCGATAATAAACAGCAACTTTTACTCAGCACTGAATATGAGCATTAAAGAAAGAAACTAACAAAAGCACACAACGAAGAAAAGCAATGGAACAAAGACTACAGAATCCTGCATCAATACTAATCACTCAACATCTGAACCAAGCCAGTCCATCACAGTAACCACCTTTTATCTAGCCTGTCATGATAGTAGGGGTATCATTCAAATTCATACCCCTTGCGCTCTTTCTCCTCAACAGGACCAATGTGAGGAGTGTGTTCTTCTCAGCACTGGTGTATGCTCTTGCACAGTCCCTGATCTTCTATATCTACTCTGCTGGCTATCGCTTTGGGGCCTTCCTGGTGATTGAGAATCGGGCAACCTATGATCAGGTCTTCAGGTAGGGTACAGGAAAGCCATCTGTAGTAGGCCTAGGAACTAGACAAACATTGACATCCACATGCTTTATGCATTATTTATTCTCCACAGGGTATTTGCGGCAGTGGTATTCACTGCCCTGCAGATTGGCCAAGCCTCCTCTTTTGCTTCTGATGTCAGCAAGGCCAAGGCCTCTGCTGCGAGGATCTTGGCTCTGCTGAAGCATACACCTCCAATTGATACTGAATCACCCGATGGACTCAAACCGGTAAGGAAAATTACTTGAAGACCGTCAGTAAGGAGTAACCTCCACTCTGGTCACGAGTTACGCCGAAGGTCTAGTATTAAGGTCTGGAAATAGTGGGTTATACTTAGCTAAATTGTTATTGCAACTGCACTCAATGCAAACAATTCAGTATAGTGCCCCAACTCCAGCGAGGGGAGAGGGCTGGGGAGCACCCTGGGCAGAGACTGGGTGTTTTTCATAGAGTGGTTATGACTCTTTGTAGGCATCATCAACTGGAGAAATCTCGGCGGAGAATGTTAACTTCCACTACCCCACTCGTCCTGAGGTGAAGGTTCTGCAAGGTCTAACTGTGTCAGTGAAGCCGGGCCAGACACTGGCTCTGGTGGGACCCAGTGGCTGTGGCAAGAGCACCATCGTCTCCCTGATTGAGAGGTTCTATGATCCCTTATCAGGCACTCTTAATGTGGATGAAAATCCTGTAACAGCTCTGAACATTAAGTGGCTGCGCTCCCAGATTGGCATAGTGTCACAGGAACCAGTGCTGTTTGACACCACCATTGCAGACAACATCCGCTATGGGGCCAACTTCAGGGAAGTTTCAGATGAGGAGGTTATTGAGGCAGCCAAGTCAGCCAATATCCACAACTTTATTGAATCCCTTCCCCAGGTGAGACTCCCATCACTAGATTTGCTCGCCTGTAGGCATTATCTTGACATTGATATTTTCTGTTGCAGGGCTACAATACTAGTACTGGGTCGAAAGGCACACAACTGAGTGGAGGGCAGAAGCAGAGGATTGCCATAGCCCGTGCTCTGGTGAGGGACCCCAAGATCTTGCTGCTGGATGAAGCCACTTCTGCCCTGGACACGGAGAGTGAGAAGATAGTCCAAGAGGCCCTGGACAAGGCCAGGGAGGGTCGTACCAGCATCGTGATCGCCCACCGCCTATCAACCATTTACAATTCAGACTGCATTGCAGTCATCCACAATGGGGAAGTGATTGAATCTGGTACTCATGCAGAGCTAATGGCTAAGCGTGGTGCCTACTATCACCTCAACACTGTGCAGCTTGAAGATGTGGAGTAATATTACTAGGATTTATAGCTATAAATATTATAGCTATGTCGTTCGGATTCAATAAGTATTGCTAATTCGCTCTTTTTTTTTGTATGGTCTTTGCTGTAACAGTTGTTAGCATTCATTGTTTGTACCTTTGTGTGAAAATTTTTTTTTCTCTGTATAAATGTACCCCCTAATATATCAGGTCAAGAATATAACAGTTTCGATTATAGGAAAGCCCGCATGAGTCTTTGATAAAACCCAGAAGACTACAATGTAGAAAAGGTTAAAGAGCTGTGTAAATATAGCTAGTTAATTCTTTGACAGCAAATTAATTAACATTTCAGAAGTTCAGTGGACTTAGACAAAAAAAGAAACTGCACGAGTCTTGCACTACGACCCTCCTTGCACTTTCCTCTCACTCTCCCTGTCCAGGGCAGAGTGATCGGGTAGCTAGTTTTGTCTAACAACAAAACCACGGAGTATATACAATTTGTTGGCTGACTTGGCTGAATCAATAACCTCAAGCTCGATCCTCTTGTGAAGTTGGCCATGGCCTACTACTAGTACTGCATGTGAATATAATGGTGGCAAACAGCAGTTCCTGTGACATTGCCAATCTGAGTTAATTAGCCAACATTCAGGGCTGCAAGCTAGAGCCCCTAGCCTAGCTACTGCTCTATTCTATACGGCTAGTCTCATTCCCAGTCTAGCTTTTTCATTGTTTGCAGTACAGAAAAGCAGAGTTACAATTGACAGTAGCTACGGAAGAGTGGAGAGACTCCACTTTTTTTGTACTGCAAACGACATAATGCTGGCAGGAGAGACTGGGAGACTGAAACAGTGCTTATAGCGACAGAACACTTAAGACAGTAGATTTTCAGCTACTGAATTTTAAATGGAAATGAGTTTAGTAAGCATACCAAAATGAAGCCCATGCAACACAAAACTGGACTTAGCCAGTTTCAACTCTGTGGTTAACGGTAGCTAGTCCTAGGAAAAATGAGCTATAATTCAATTGGAACTCTTGACACTGAAGGTTCCAAACAAAAGCTTCCCTCTAGCTGATTTGGCAGCTAACTTCTGCAAGTATCATCTGATTCCCTGGGAGTCAAAATTGACCGTGACACCACCTTTAGCTACATATAATATTATGTTTATTGGGACCTTAACAAAATACCATAGATATTATACACACTATGATTATACCATGTAGGAGATAGAGCAAATTTCCCACTAATACTGAAGAGAACAGTTAATTCGTATATTGTTGCGTGTCACCCGGCCCACACTCGCTGTTTTAATTTGTAGCCTAGCTAGTTAGCGTCGCATCCTTACTTTTTTGAAAAGAAAAATCAACTGTATGATAAACCATATATTAGCTAGCTACCTATTGTGTAGTACACTTTGGCCACAGATTTTGCAGTTATCACAATGATCTTTGCTCTAGACTACTGCAGGGTACTCGTAGTCTCGGGTACCCAGACTAGACTACTGCAGGGCCAGGGAGCCGGAGGGGCTTAGCGCTTACGTCACTACGCACGCTGTATATAAAATTTAATACTAGTACTGATCATGGATACTTAATTACTAACGTGTCCTTGCTGCAGTGCTGCCTGTCTAGCTGACCTTGAATGAAATTGAGTGATCGTATTTGCTTGCAGAAGACCTTAAATGCTGTAGCTGTATGGCAGAAACAGAAGAACAGATCGACTTCGGCGTCGACACTCCTGAACCTGGAACGGAGTCGAGGACGCGGGAGCGCTCGCAGAGCCCCGTACAGCGGATGGAATCGTACGAGCTCGCGATGGAGGAATCGACGAGCAAGCCCCCCATCGAGCCTGGCGAGCCTCACGGCATCCTCAAGAATGTGACGGCAGAGCCGCTGCCAGATGGAGACGCTGAAGCCACGGATAAGAAAGGGTGAGTTTGTATGCGCAGCTTGCAGACAAGACAGCTCGCAGAATGCCTTAACGGTATCTTGCGTAGGTACCCGCAGTACAGCGATTTAATAGCTGCGCGTTTTCCTTTCCATTTTTTTCCACAGGAAAGGGAAGGACGAAGCTGAGAAGCAGAAATTCGTTCCACTGTATACGATGGTGAGCACTAAATAGAATAGGTGATCTGCCATTGTCCGAATTGAATAGCCTTGTACGGCTTTTAGTATAAATGGGGTCTGTATGGCATTCTCTATTTTCTTGAGTGTGGGAGCATGTTGTGACTACATAATAGGTACATGTAAATTATAGTTTGGCACGGTGTAGTGGTGAACAGTATCTACACACCAGTTTGCATGCAGCTTGTTCCCGGGCCTCCCCCGCTGAGTGAGCAAGGGTAAACTGCAACACCCACCTCTACCCTCGCTTGGTGGGGAGGCCTGGGAACGAGGCTGACATATATAGTACAATAAAGCGAAGCAACAGATGAGCAGGTAAATCATTGTGTGAGTGGCTTTGAGAAAAGCAGCACATTTTGCTAATTCAAAGTCTTGCAAGTTTCTCCCCTTCTGTAGACACAGCACAAGGGTGGGGTGGGGTGGAGGTTACTATTACAATGTCTTCTGCCTGCAGTTTTACACAAGATCTTTGCTCCATTCTCACTTCGCTATTCCAGAGTCAATTAAATCCAAATAGCTATGCTACTACTCTGTTTACTACACTAATCTTAGTATCCCTGCATTTCTTTCAGCCAGCTAAGTAGCTAATGCAGACTTTTTATTAGGGGGAGAGGGGTTTTGAGCTGCACTAACAGTGTACCTGTACCCCCACCCCCCCCCCCTTCCTTCCTCTCCTCCCCCCTCTCCCTCCCTCCCCTCCCTTCTCCAGTTCCGATTCGCAACATGTTCCGACCTTCTAATGATCCTAGTGGGATCTGTCTTGGGCATTGCCTCAGGGGTGGCCCTTCCTGCCCACTTTCTTCTCTTCGGTCGGGTCATCAACCAGTTTGTCTACTACGAGCAGGCCCTCATATTCCAGCCGATTGTTCGGAACCAGTCTCAAATGATGGGTCTTACTTGTGAGCCATTTCGTGACATGGTTGTTGATGGGACTATTGACCTGATGGGTACCCCAAATCCTATGGCCACTGCGGCAGATGCAGCTGCCAATAACAGCGACTTGTTCTTCTGTGAACGGACAAGTATATTTTCGAATATCCTGAACCTGGTCTGTGATCCTGAAGGTGTTTTCATTGATGAGATCAACACGTTTTCGCTTATTTACCTCGGACTGGCGACCACTGTCTTGCTAGTAGTATTCATTGCGAACCTGTTCTGGAACATCAGTGCCTATCGCCAGACTCGGAGGATGAGGATGGCTTTCTATCGGTCAATTCTTCGACAGGAAATTGGATGGTTTGATGTCAATGAGACAGCTGAACTGAGTACCCGCCTGTCTGAGTGAGTCTACTGCTATTTCATCATACCCAGTGTGACCTTAGTTTAATTGTGCAGTTGTTTCATCATACCCAGTCAGTTGTGGTCAGTAAGGTAGTTACCGCTTCTACCTTGTGCTGATGCAGCTGTTTCATCATACCCAGTCCGACATTGTGCCAATGCAGCTGTTTCATCATGCCTCATTGGTTGTGGTTGGTAGGGCAGTTAACCTCTTGTACATGCTGCAGTTTTGGCCATAGATTAATTAAAAATGCTGTATAGTAACAAATTTAAAGATTGTGTTCCTTGAAGTAATAAACAGTAGTACAATATTATATACCCGATGCCATATAATCAGAAAAATTGGTGAAAAATGAAATTTTCACCAATATTTAGCTGTGACCTTTCACCCCTAGCATATGTGGCTACTAGTGCAGACAGAAAAGCGTTACGAATGGCTCTAAAAACAGCTGGCAGAGCCTGAAAACAAACTTACCAGATGGCTGGAAAAACTCCTTTTCTGTTTTTATAACCGCTACGCCTCCTGCCAGGATCCAGAACAAAGAGCAAAGAGTGTAATCAAGCACAGGTTGGCAAGGAGCTAGCCGTTGATCTAACCCAAACTTTAAGCTTCCTTGGACAACGAACTTGGTGCACAGATTGGCAAGGAGCTAGCCGTTGATCTAACCCAAACTTTAAGCTTCCTTGGACAACGAACTTGGTGATAAAACTATTTAAACGCCGATTCCACAAATTCATGTATGTGGATGATGTAATACACTTTCTGGCTAATATTTCACCTAATTTATACAGCCATTTTTGGCTATTCCGCCAAATGTAATTCCTGCCAGCTATGCAGTAGTTAATCTCAAGCTGAGTGGGCTAAAAACATGGCAGATGGATATTGATCAGTTTCCATTAGACATCCAGGCTAAGGGATAATAACTGTATTTTGATTCCTCTGTGCCTCTCATGCAGTGACATTGAGAAGATCCAGGCCGGTATCGGAGACAAGGTGGCTGTGTTTTTACAGTACTTCACTTCGTTTCTCACTGGGTATGCCATCGCCTTCGTGTTCAGCTGGAAGCTGGCCCTGGTGGTCGCATCGGTGCTGCCCTGCATCGCATTTCTAGGTGGCATCATTGCAAAGGTATGACCATGTCACTGTAGATTACCTTAAAAGTAATCCTAGTATGATTCACATAATATATCATGTACCAAAATTTCTGAATCGAAGATTACATGCATTACTGTTTCTCATTATTTCCACCTTCTGTCGGTAGCTGGTTGCCTCCTTCACGGTGAGAGAGTCTAATGCCTATGCTGCAGCTGGTGCAGTGGCAGAAGAGGTACTCGGATCCATCAGAACTGTGGTTGCCTTCGGAGGGGAGCAGAAGGAGGTCAAAAGGTGTGTGCATGTGTGTGTGTGAATTGTGTGTGCCTGCAGACGTACATTGTATGTATACGTATGCAAGGAAGAATGTAGAGAGGCTACACACACTCTACTGACATTGAAACTGTAGTAAGCCTCTTTTGCTGAAATTTGGAGCCCATAGGATGGCCTCACTTAATTTCACTGCTTGGCAGTAACGCAGCTCCTCTTGGGAATTTCCCAATTGTGCACTGTGTATGAATGTTTGTACCACAGTGCCAGTATAGTTCAAAACACCACCTGTAGTGTGTATCAGTTCAGAGTGAACTATAACAGTCGGCCATTTCACATTTGCCATTTCACATTTTCCGGGCAAACATTGTATTTGGCTGTTCATTAACACAAGATCTGACTGTGGCTGGTCAATGCACACATCACATAGTTTGTAGATGCATGATAAGCATGGCTTGGTAATCTTGTTAACTGTCTAGGGAAGCCTTTCACAATATCAAAACTAGGCCGGAGGCAGAGGAGGTGCATCACTTGCAATAGGCAAATAGTCACATGACTAACAATTCATGCAAGCGATTTCTCTTAGAAGAGTGGCTCAAGAGGATCATACAGCTCCATTAAGCTATCTACACTAGGAGTTCATCGAGATACCAGTGAAGTTTAGATCCAGCTTCAACTCCATGTTGTTTCTCATCAAAAAGTAAGCCTTTTGAGCGGCCAAGCTCCTCCAAAAGTAGAGAGAAACTGTAGTCTTAGCCAGTTGTGCTCTTTGCCTCGCACAGTTATGATACAGCTATTGAATTGAAAGCTTAAACTATTAAATTTCACTGCCAACTAACCTTTTTAATGTGTCAGACCATAATCCTCACTGGAATAATGTCAGATCATGTCTGACCGAGTCAATATTCTCACTGCAGTTGCTCTGCTCGGCCACATACTAAGTGTCAAAACGCATACACTCCTTATGGTTACCCATAGCAGTTCATTTAGGAAAATCCCCAAGGGGGGGCGAAAAAACGTTGGAAGACATTTTGGGTGTGTGTGCGTATAGTGAGCAGTATTCGATTTTGAAGGGTTAAAATCTCCAAGGGGGGGGCATAAAATCCCCAAGGGGGGCGAATGCCCCTAAATGAAGCCCTGCATACACTACAACGAGTCAGCCATATGAACCGGTTATACCACTTCCATTTGTAATCAGAGGTTTAGCTGATACAGTGAGTAACTACTCAGGCTCCGCCCTCGTAGTGCATATCCTGCTAAACCTCTTCACAGTCATGGTACCTGTATTTGTAGGGGGGTCTTTGGAAGCCGCCTTTCTGGATCTTCCATGCCCTAGCACTTTACCTCACAACCATGAAGAAACTAGGTTGATAGTCCGTATCTAAACGCCAGCTGGGTATTTTTTTAAACATAAACTTTATTCTTTTTATCGTGTTATTTTTTTTCTTCTATCTGGATGAAATTACATATACTGCTGCCCCACCTTCTTTTATTTGATGTGCAGGTATGGGGAGCAGCTGAAGAAGGCCAGGAACGAGGGCATAAAGAAGGGGCTCTCCACCAGCTTTGTCTTAGGAATGCTCTATATGGTCATCTTCTGTGCCTTCGCTCTGGGATTCTGGTGAGACTTTGGGCTAGGGGCAGACCGTATGACTTTATGTTTGGGGGATATCCTGGATCCAGATTCTGACCTGGCCGGCAAGGAAAATAACAAACCTGACAGAAAGCAACTGAGACCATGATAGTGCAGAGGAGGTCATGCACTAGCTAGATACCTTTTATTGTTGTGCAATATGCATTTTTTACTACTACTTTCTTACATCCACTTTGTACCTCACCCACATCCTGGTATTCACTAAGGCTCAGTCCCACACTATCTTACATTCTCCTAGTAGTTAATAATTTACCCATCCTGCAGGTATGGCTCCACCCTGATCATTGACTGTGAGCTGTCAGCTGGAGATGTGGTCACGGTAAATAATAGCTATTCTTCGACTAGCTGCATTGGTCCTTGCACATCAATGTATTCATGATGGTGCTGGTAAAACTGTCAAAAGGACTGTCAAAGCCTTTGTCTTAATTTGTGAAGTCTCTCTCTTTGATAATGCTATAAGGCAGGCCAGACTATCTACATACCTTACATAGTGTATTCTTTTTCAGGTGTTCTTTTCTGTCATCATTGGGAGCTTCTCTCTGGGAAATGCCCTTCCAGAGCTTGAAACTTTTGCTACTGCTCTGGGTTCTGCCACTGTCGTCTTCAAAATTATTGACAGGGTGAGCCCATTATAAGGAAAGGGTGTGGCTAGACTATACGGGGTATCTATCTTCATCTATGTTTAACTCACCGTTGGCTAGTTTCTGTTGCTGGTAGAGTGTTTACATGTTTTCTGGAGTAACCATGCCAATGCATTTCAATCCTGTAGGAGCCTATCATTGATTCGTCCTCTGATGAAGGGGAGATCCCTGACCATTTGGAGGGCAACATAGAATTCAGTAATGTGGTCTTTCACTACCCTGCTCGACCCGATGTCCAGGTAGGCCCTCCTTCCCTAATTTTGGTAGCACTGAATAAAGAATGAATTTTTCTTCCTGCCTCTCCTTCCCTCTATCCCACTCTCCAAGGTCCTGAAGGGGATAGACCTGAAGATCAGCAAGGGTCAGACGGTGGCTCTGGTGGGTCCCAGTGGGTGTGGCAAGAGCACCACCATCCAGCTACTGCAGAGGTTCTACAATCCTGATGCTGGGCTGGTGAGGGCAATACTGACTCAATGTGCTCTTGTTTTTATGAAAATATGGGGTGTCATATCATGCCTTTCTTTCTCCAATCTTCAGATTACCGTTGATGGGAAGGACATAAAAAACTTGAACCTGAAGTGGCTGAGGCGGAACATTGGGGTTGTGTCTCAGGAGCCGGTGCTCTTCAACACCACTATAGCTGAGAACATTCGTTTTGGCAGGGAGGATGCTACAATGGAGGATATTGAGCGAGCTGCTAAGAATGCTAACGCATATGACTTCATTTCCCAGTTTCCAGATGGCTTCAATACTCACGTGGGAGAGAGAGGTGGACAGATGAGTGGAGGACAGAAGCAGAGGATTGCCATAGCCCGTGCTCTGGTAAAGGACCCCAAGATCTTGCTGCTGGATGAAGCCACCTCTGCCCTGGACACAGACAGTGAGAAAGTTGTTCAAGATGCTCTGGACAAGGCCAGGGAGGGTCGCACCACCATTGTGATAGCTCACCGGCTGTCCACCATTCAGACAGCTGACATCATTGCCTCGATCGACCACGGTCGTGTGGTGGAGATGGGCGACCATCTGGAGCTGATGGACAATGAAGGGCTCTACTTTGAGCTGGTGACAGCACAGACCATTGTTGACACGGAAGAGGAGAGCGGTGGTGAGTGTGTGATATAGAAACTAACGTTGGGAACTGCTATAGCTTCACTCTCTTCTCGCCCTTGCAGACCCGATGACATCCTTCAGGGTTGCAGTGAAGCATTCTATTGCCTCATACAACCGCCAGCAGAGTAGTTTCTCAACCACGAGCCGTGAGGACCGACCTTCGTACTTCCGCCAGGCCTCGGCCCGTTCCAACCCAGACCCATTTGCCCTGACAGATAAACTCTCTCGTTTTAGCTTGGAAGACCTTCCAGTTGCTGCACATCCTTCTCCTTTGCCTGGTAGGATAGGCTTCCCCAGTCCTGATGCTGACGCAGTGTACGATGATGATGACGATGATGTACTGCCTGGGGAAGAAGAGGTTATTACCCCAAACTAAAAGTGTTTACATGGTGGTTATTTCGTAGGATTTGTTGAACATGTTTACAGTAGTGTACAGCACCCCCAGACTTTGTTGCTTGCAGCAGTCGTAATGGTGGAATATTGTGCTTGCATGTAAGGTACTGATTTTCTTTCTACGGCTAGGCCAACAGGGTGGTGAAGTTTGATGTTGAGGAAGGGGAGTTTCCCAGACATCGCAAGTCAAAATGGGGTCAGAGCAAACACCAGCGGAAGCTGCAGGCAGAAGGAATCCAGGCGGTGTCTTTTAAGGAGCTTATCAAGCTGAATCTCCCCGACTGGTACCTTGTAGTCACTGGAATCATCTTCTCGGCCATCATCGGTGCCCTCTTTCCTCTCATGTCCATCCTCTTCAGCGAAGTGCTCAGGGTGGGTCAGAACATAGGCTACATTAGAGTGTGCTGTTTTATCTTAAGTTAATACACTTGTTTGTTCCCTTGAAACTAATCCTGAAAATGGTCTGGCATGTCAGTCTTGATCGTGAGCATCTATTTTGTGCAGGTGTTTGGAGAGACAAGTGTAGAGGTGATTGAGAGGGACGTTAGTCGACTCGCTGGAGGATTTGTTGGCCTGGCTATTGGTGCAGCTGTGACCTACTTCATTGCTGTAAGTGAAGAATTATGTACCTTCAGTGGTGGCAGTTCCAACACCTAGAGTTCAAGATTACAGCTTCATCTTGTGAGTCAATGTCATGTAAGAGTTAACTACATGTACTCTCTCTGCAGGCGTTCACTCTTGCTATTGCTGGTGAGAGGCTGACCAAAAGGATGCGCTACAAAACATTCAAGGCCATGCTAAGACAGGTCAGTAGTTCAATGGAACCACGAAGTGTCAATTAATAGTAGTATACATATATATACTCACATTGCTGTTGTAGTGCTTATGCCATTGCCTATGCACTTACAGATGTAGTTTGAGCTTATAAGACCTCCAGTCAGAGGACGAGAGCAGTCAGAGATTGCACCATCCTGATTGCTGTGTGATTTATTCTTTCTCTAATATCCCAGATTAATGATATAAAGCTCTTAATAACATGTATCTGTCCTAATTCCCAACCCTAAAATAAAGCCTAATTATTTAGTGTACTAAACTCCTCAAACCCCTCCCCCCCACAAATTAATGGCAGAGTGAACCCTATCTTCTGCTCACGTGGACGCACTACAAACATGTTCAACCAAATGATCCATTATCCGTATGAATATCTTGTCCCCTGAGAGTTAATGTGGCAGTAGCTTGTTCAATGATAGTGCTACCTTGATTGAGGAGGTGAATTTTCTCCCCTTCTGCAGAATATTTCTTGGTTTGATGAACGTGCCCACTCCACTGGAGCACTGGCTACCAGGCTGGCTGTGGACGCATCGGAAGTGAAGGGGGTGTGTTGTAGCATAACCACCTATTAGTGTGTGCCCAGATGCTTATATGAACGTTCTTAGACTCCCTCACAGCAAGTATAACCCCCCTCACCCCACACGCGCACACAGACACAGAATTCCCAAAGTATTAATAATTATAATAGCTATAGTAGTCGGCCAGCCTTTCAATGCCTCAGTCACCAGAGACAGTCCATGGGTGGCTACATGTGGTTGTGTAAGGTATCCACCAATCCTATTTCAAACCCTATTTATCTTACCACATGCAAACTCACACTACACATAAATAATACACAGGCTACTGGTATCCGATTGGGGATTCTTCTGCAGACGATCTTTGGCTTTGTTACAGCCATCATCATTGCCTTTATCGCCAGCTGGGAGCTCACTTTCGTCCTCGTGTTTGTCTTCCCTGTTCTCGCTTCTGTGTCCTACCTGCAGCTGAAATTTATTGCTGGCCGGAGCGCCAAGAACAAGAAGCGGCAAGAATCTAGTGGACAGACAGCTGTGGAGTCCATTGAGAATATCCGCACTGTGGCTGGTCTGGGAGTTGAGGACCGATTCTTTGATGAATATGTACAGCTACTGAAGGGACCATTCAAGTTAGTATAATAAACACCCATCACATTGTTTGACTTGATTAACCAGTACTTCAGAAATGGCCAAGGTCCCCTGTGTGATTGCTAATCACCTTGGCAAGAGGCAGCTGTAAGTATTGATAACATTGTAGGGGTGAGCCTTTAGATTAGCAATGTTCACATTGGCACTGCAGTCTTGTCATCCTGTTCTACGTGATCTCTGCTGCTCAAGTCTTGCCACTGTTACACCAGTAAAACTTGATGTAGTACGAACTTCAAAGATCAAAACTTTCAATGATTCCAGGGAGCTGATATGATGACCATGTCTATACACTAGAATGTCATATGTCTATATATGTGGAGCTAACTCAGGCTCGCCTGAATTAGCTAGTATACCGTTTTCCCTCCCCCCCCCCCCTCTCTCTTTCTTCCCAACAGGGCCAATGTGAAGAGCGTGTTCTTCTCAGCACTGGTGTATGCCTTTGCAACATCCATGATCTTCTACATATACTCAGCTGGCTATCGCTTTGGGGCCTTCCTGGTGATTGAGGAACGGGCAACTTATGACGACATCTTTAGGTAGGGTACTGGGAAAGTCATTCACTGAATGTAATAGGAAAGCCAGATGGCCGGTTCAGAAGTTATCACATGATACACTTGTGACATCACCAGAGGATAGCTTCCAAGGTTTCAGCAATAGAAATTACAGCGTGCATCAGATTATGCTATTGCTTGTATCCTGCAAATAATCTCAGCTGTGACATCTTCATGAGAATCTAGATCTATTGATAACACTGTAGGGGTGAGCCTTTAGATTACCAATGTTCACATTGGCACTGCAGTCTTGTCATCCTGTTCTACGTGATCTCTGCTGCTCAAGTCTTGCCGCTGTTACACCAGTAAGAATTGGTGTAGTACGAATTTCAAAGATCAATGATTCCAGGGAGCTAATGTGATGACCATGTCTATACACTAGAATATATCAAGAACATTGACATGCACCCACATCTTTTAGACATTGTTACACTTCCTTTTTCCACCCGTTTCTCTGTAGGGTGTTTGCAGCAGTGGTGTTCACTGCCCTACAGCTCGGTCGAGCCTCCTCCTTTGCTGCCGATTTCAGCAAGGCAAAGGTCTCTGCTGCGAGGATCTTGGGCCTGCTCAAGCTGGAGCCTTCAATTGATACCGAATCACCTGATGGACTTAAACCGGTAAGCAGAATTCGAACTATGTTCTATGGAGATGTTTTGAAGAGTGTGGGCACAGTGGTATGTATAGAAATATTAGCACATGGCCTAAATATTTGAGGATAATTTTTCCAGCATTCCTCGAATTAATGTTTTATACACCTGTGACTTTTGTTAGACATCATCAACTGGAGAAATCTCGGTGGAGAATGTCCACTTCCACTACCCCATTCGTCCTGAGGTGAAGGTTCTGCAAAGTCTAACTGTGTCAGTGAAGCCGGGCAAGACACTGGCTCTGGTGGGACCCAGTGGCTGTGGCAAGAGCACCATCGTCTCCCTGATTGAGAGGTTCTATGATCCCTTATCAGGCACTCTTAACGTGGATGGAAATCCAGTAACAGCTCTGAACATTAAGTGGCTGCGCTCACAGATTGGCATAGTGTCACAGGAGCCAGTGCTGTTTGACACCACCATTGCAGACAACATCCGCTATGGGGCCAACTTCAGGGAAGTTTCAGATGAGGAGGTTATTGAGGCATCCAAGTCAGCCAATATCCACAACTTTATCGAATCTCTTCCCCAGGTGAGACTCCCATCACTTGATTTGCTCTCCTATTATCTTGACATTGATATTTTCTGTTGCAGGGCTACAACACTAGTACTGGGTCGAAAGGCACACAACTGAGTGGAGGGCAGAAGCAGAGGATTGCCATAGCCCGTGCTCTGGTGAGGGACCCCAAGATCTTGCTGCTGGATGAAGCCACCTCTGCCCTGGACACGGAGAGTGAGAAGATAGTTCAGGAGGCCCTGGACAAGGCCAGGGAGGGTCGTACCAGCATCGTGATCGCCCACCGTCTGTCAACCATTTACAATTCAGACTGCATTGCAGTCATCCACAATGGTGAAGTGATTGAATCTGGTACTCATGCAGAGCTAATGGCTAAACGTGGTGCCTACTATCACCTCAACACTGTGCAGCTTGAAGACGTGGAGTAATATTACTAGGATTTATAGCTATGTCATCCAGATTCAATAGTTATTGCTAATTAGCTCATCGTTTTTTTCTAGTCTTTCTGTTGTTTGCATTCATTGTTAGCAACTTTGTACGTTAGCGTAATTTTCTCTATACAGCTAGTTACACATTTCCTTTATTAATAATTAATTTTAATAACAGGCAGCCACTGCAACATGAACACCAAAGGTTTTTTTCTATAACAGCTTCATTCCCATGCATGTATAGGTAGGCTCTACTCCCCAACATGTTTTGCACACTAAAGTTAGTTTTTACTTTGTGCAAAAAAAACTGGGCAGTGGAGCCTGGTAATGAAGTGTAACTTTCGAAGCTAATCGACAGAACTATTTATTACGCAACTATCATTGACGAACCCTTTCAAAACGACCTGTAGGAATTTGTTTCTGATCAATGCTAGAAAAACGATGCCAGAATGCATGCATGGAAGTGACTGTTGTAGCGTGGTGTACTGGGCGGCAACTAGTCTCGTCCCCAGCCCCTGCATCGATCGCTGGAAAAGTGCGAGGCTAAGTACAGTATTCTACCATGTTAGTAATAGACCCTTTACCATTATGATGTAATGGGGGTAAAAGTGAGCACTAAATGGAGAAAATACAGGAAAACATATAAACAAGCATGTTCTTATGTTTTCGTACAAGAAAACTACATCAAAACACATGTTCTCTTGTATTTTCTCCATTTAGTGCTCACTTTTACCCCCCATTACATCATAATGGTAAAGGGTCTATGTCTCGAACCATTTTGCCGAAAATAACGTCATTGTGACGTTAAGGGGGGGACCATGCTTGCATGGCTAGAAATGTACAAATTACCCTACTTGGCATCCTTTTATGCAGCAAGGAAAGCTTTCTGTGCAATAATTGGTGCAGAAGGTACATTGTATAAAGGCACCCTAGGGTGTGACGCTATGAAGGGGGAGGGGCTGGGGGGTCAAAACTTAACGTCACGTCACAATGACGTTGATTCTACCGCGAAAAGTGCTGTAGCGGGAATCTGCGGGATACCGTATTAAAGCGATCCCTAGCCTTGATTGCACTAGGGGCGAAGCTACATACTGGGAGGTGCTTACGTCACTTCGCACGTACAGTCAAAGGCTGGAGGGTTTAGAGTATAGGGCAGTACTGAACAGAAAACAGATCGTCGAGATGAACTTTGGCGTCGACACTCCTGAACCTACGTGGGAGCGCTCACAGAGCCCCCTGCAGCGGACGGAATCGTACAAGCTGACGCTGGAGGAGTCGACGAGCAAGCCCCCCATCGAGTCTGGCGAGCCTCACGGCATCTTCAAGAACGATCAGACGTACGAGATGACGGCAGAGGCGCTGCCTGATGGAGACGCTGATAAGAAAGGGTGAGTTTGTACGCGCAGCTCCACACTAGTAGCGCCGATGGGGCTCGTGTGGAGGGTCTAGATCGGGGAACAAGACTAACTCCACACGGACAGTTAATGCCCTATACATGTAACTGTATCTTTCACAGTGCATCTGCGATTGCAGTGCTGTTCGATAATTGCGTGTTACGTGGTTAGGCAGACAACAAGCTACTGTTCATTGCAAATGTGCCGATGCACGATTTGCCAGTGAAGATCAGTGATATTGATAATTCACCGTGAATAAAAAATGCAATACGCGCGTACAATGAAATGTAGAGAGCAAAAAAAAATTGCATTTGCAAGTAGCAGTGAGTAAAGGGAGAGCCAATGGAACGTGTACTTGTGTTCCAGAGTGGTGACGAAGACAGGAAGCCATACGGTGTCTAGTGATCACGCCAGAGTTGCTGTTCTGTCCTTTTGATGTATACAATATCATGGGTGAAATGAACCTTTGAACCTTCGTACATGTATATAAATGTATGCAATTCCTGTGGGTCAAGAATTGGCCACCCCGGCCGCTATGGCTCCGTCATCCTTACCGTGTATGTTTCCATTCTACTTTTTTTCCCACAGGAGAGGGAAGGACGAAGCTGAGAAACAGAAATTGGTTCCACTCTTTACGGTGGTGAGTATATATGAATAGGTGGTCAGGATTGTGTAAGCTAGTCGTATTCAATCTTTAGTGTAAGTGGGGTCCGTATAGAACTTTCTACGGCATCCATTTTCTACATGCTTCCTTGAGTGTGGGAACAGATGGTGCTGATAGCTAGCTAGCTACATTACACACGTATTATTCTAAAGAAGGGAGTGGACAGATAGCTAATAGTCTGTGTAGTGGTACTGTGAAAACAGAACTAATCATTATCCTCCCACTTGTTTGCATGCACAAACAGCTATGTCCTCATTCCCAGGCCTCTCCACCAAGTGAGCAAGGATTAACGCTTTTACCCTCCCTTGCTTTACTTGTTCAGTGGGGAGGCCTGCATGGAATGAGGTAGCTCTCTGTTTACTACACCAATCTTAGCATCTTTTTAAGCCAGCTAATTAGCTAATGCAGAGTTTTATTAGGGGGAGGTCTGAACTGCACTAACAGTGTACCTGTGGCCCCCCTCCCCTTCCTTCTCCAGTTCCGATTCACAACATGTTCTGACCTTCTAATGATCCTAGTAGGATCTGTCTTGGGCATTGCCTCAGGGGTGGCTCTTCCTGCCCACTTTCTTCTCTTTGGACAGGCAATCAACCAATTTGTTTACTATGAGCAGGCCCTCATATTCCAGCCGATTGTTCTGAACCAGTCTCTAATGATTGGTTTTGAATGTGAGCGGTTCCGTGATATGGTTGTTGACGGGACTATTGACCTGATGGGTACCCCAAATCCTATGGCCACTGCGGCAAATGCAGCCGCCAACAACAGTGACGTGTTCTTCTGTGAACAGTCAAGTATATTTTCGAATATCCTGAACCTGGTCTGTGATCCTGAAGGTGTTTTCATCGATGAGATCAACAAGTTTTCACTTATTTACCTCGGACTGGCGACCGGTGTCTTGATAGCAATATTTATTGCAAACGTGTTCTGGAACATCAGTGCCTATCGGCAGACTCGTAGGATGAGGATGGCTTTCTACCGTTCCATTCTGCGACAGGAAATTGGATGGTTTGATGTCAATGAGACAGCAGAACTGAGTACCCGCCTGTCTGAGTGAGTCATGCAACATACTGTTTCGCCCTACCCAGTGGACCTTAGTTTAATTGTGTAGTTTCATCATACCCAGTTTAGTTGCGTAGTTTCATCATACCTAGTTCGGTTGTGGTTGGTAGGATAACTCTTATACACATACATAGTTTTAGTTGGGATGTCCTAATGTAGTATCTTCTAATTTCCTGGGAGTTAAAATTTCAAACCTAGGCCAAAGTTGACACACAACCTTTACTACTCTCAGTCCACCTTTGGGACCTAAATGAAAATTCCAAAATCAGGTGTATTGTTGAAGCCCTAGAATCCTGAATTGAGATAAGCAAATAAAGATTGTCTTCTTCTGTAGAATTTACGCTCAAAATTATGCCAGCATAATTTGCCAATCCTAACAGTCTATGAACACTTTTTGGTTCCTTGTGTGCTAATCACCTGAAAGCACTATACGTACATTCACAAGAAGCCTGTTATTGTCTACTGCCTTCACTTGTTTGGAACCTTCAGTGTACATCAAATTTGTGATTTTTCACATTTTCTCCTCACACTACCGTAAACATTGCAAGCCATATATCTGTAACTGTACATGCCACAAACAGTTTTATAATTGGGCTTCATTTTGGTATGCTTACCTTGTCTAAACTCCAAATTAATTTTAGAGTACAAAAACCCCACTCTACTCTCTTGCTCTGTAGCACTGTAGTAGGTACCTTAATTCTAGCGTAGCAGCGTATGCTGGCTAGCCTTGTCCCCAAACCCTCCCTCAAGAGGACAGTCTGGGGACGAGGCATATTAGGCCAATAAGTAATTGATTTCTCTGAAAGTAATGGAACAGTTTCGGCACATCATGCATGATTTTACAAGTAAAAACAAACACATATACACTCACTTCTGATGTGCTATAGTGCATCGTAGACTGATGATAGGACAACTATACCAAAAACTTGGGCAATATTCACTTTCTGTTATGCTATAGCATAGCCATAGAGCCATGCCAATCCCACACATACTGCACATGTGTATATGCCATTCGTACGTGGTTAACACTGAGCATAATAGGAGGGTTTTGCCAGCCTAATGTTGGCGTAGCATAATAGGGCAGAGGTTGAGTATACACTGTAATTCACTAATGACTACAGACTGTATAGCCTCGTTCCCAGTCTCCACTCCCAGCTTTTTAAAGCAACTTATAACTATATCATTTATTTTTTACAACATGTGAAAAAAAGCTGGGAGTGGAGACTGGGAATGAGGCTAATCGGCAGTGATATATCACAAGTGTTTTGATTCCTCTGTGCCTCTCATGCAGTGACATTGAGAAGATCCAGGCTGGTATCGGAGACAAGGTGGTTGTGTTTTTACAGAACTTTACTTCGTTTCTCACTGGTTATGTCATCGCCTTCGTGTTCAGCTGGAAGCTGGCCCTGGTGGTCGCATCGGTGCTGCCCTGCATCGCATTTCTAGGTGGCATCATTGCAAAGGTATGGCTATAATTTGACCTTAAAAGTAATCCTATAGTACACGATTCACGTAATGTATTATGTACAGAAATTTCTGATCAAAAATTACATGTTTGATATACTGAAACTGCTTCTCACTGGTTATGTTGTTATTGTCGCCTCCTTCTGCATGTTGGTAGCTGCTTGCCACCTTCACGGTGAGAGAGTCAAATGCCTATGCTGCAGCCGGTGCCGTGGCAGAAGAGGTACTTGGATCCATCAGAACTGTGGTTGCCTTCGGAGGAGAACAGAAGGAGGTCAAAAGGTGTGTGCATGTGTGTAAGAAGCTTGGCCACAGTGTACTAGCTGTGTAAGTGCAAAGCCCTGAGCAACTTACAACTATCATTTATCACTGCAAAAGAGTTTGCCTCGTATTTGAGACAAGGTTAATACTTGCACCGCCTCTACCTTCTTCCTTGCATACAAACGTGTGTATGCACACACAAAATTACTGGGACTGTGTGTATGAGTGTTTGTATGGGTCCTTTGTAGCTGCCTTTCTAGGTCTTCCATGCTCTAACACTTCACCTCATAAACAAGATTGATATTTCTTATCTAGAAGCCAGCCGGGCATTTTTCGCATAATCATCCAACTGAAGGCTGCATGTGATCAGCTTGCACACCTACTTGGAGTATAAGCACGGTAGAGGTATGGTATACTCTAATACCACACCATAGCTTATACTTCACTGTACTAGATCCTACTGGCAACTGCTACTAGCAGGTTTAGTAGCTATACAAAAGCTCACCTGCTGCTCCTCTGTTCAGGAGCTCAAGGATAAGAGCATCTGACTAGTATTCAGAAAGTCCCAGATTCATTCCCCAGCTGGACTCCGATTTTGTGTTTCTAATGTGTGTTTTTTTTGCCATCTGGATGAAATTACGTAATATATACATACTACTGCACACCTTACCTTATTTAGGTATGGGGAGCAGCTGAAGAAGGCCAGTAATGAGGGCATGAAGAAGGGGCTTGCCACCAGCATTGTCTTAGGAATGCTCTATCTGGTCATCTTCTGTGCCTTCGCTCTGGGATTCTGGTAAGCCTTTGGGCTAGGGGCAGACCATATACTGACCTAATGGATATCCTAGACCCAGATTCTGACCTGACAGGCAAGGAATACCATTGCCTTCTGGTTTTTGCATTTTTTACCCTTGTGGTATTACTTGCCTACTTCCACTTTGTACCTCACCCACATCCTGGCACTCACTAAGGCTCAGTCCCACACTATCTTACATTCTCCTAGTAGTTGATAATTACCCATCCTGCAGGTATGGCTCCACCCTGATCATTGACTGTGAGCTGTCAGCTGGAGATGTGGTCACGGTAAATAATAGCTATTCTTCACTAAACTAGCTGCATAGAGCCTAAAGTGCACCTTGATGTCAGTAATGTTTTTGACTTGGTGTGACAAATGTCAGACCTTTGGTTGGACATTAGTCATTGAACACAGTGAGGATTATGGTCTGACACATTTAGAATATCGCTGAAATTAAAAAACACATCACTACCCATAATAGTTTAGCATAGCTGAAGAGCACAACTGAAGTCCAACCTAAGAAGGTAAGGCTACATGCTCACCATTAGTACATAAGCTACCGGTAGCTGCACTTGCAAGGTTTGGTACCTAAGGTTCTATAGGCTTCCCTAGACTGTGTATTAGATTACCCCACTTAACCCGAGCCATGCACCGAAATAAGAAATGCTTATGATTGGGATGAGCCTGAGTGAGCCTCAAACCTGCGACTTGACTGGGCCCACATGTCTGTATATATGGTACGTACATCTTAACTGAATCTGGGTGCAAAATTCGATTTTTGCGTATTACATAATTATGTGATGCATGTACTTAAATGGCTCTGCTGAGTATGCCGTCTTCGAACTCGAAGTAGTGGCACACAAAGAGTCAGACATCTGGGGAAAAAATCATGTAGTTTTACCAAGGGAGACTTACTACAGCTCAAAGGTTAATAATAAGTAGAGATATAAGCATTGGAGTTGGATGGTATGATTGGGTGCTGTGAACGGTAGCAGGCCTGACTACCTAGCTACCAATATACCTTATATCCTTATAGGTGTTCTTTTCTGTCATCTTTGGGAGCTTCTCTCTTGGAAATGCCCTTCCCGAGATTGAGACTTTTGCCACTGCTCTGGGCTCTGCCACTGTTGTCTTCAAGATCATCAACAGGGTGAGCCCATTAATGGAAAGGGTGTGCTTGACAGAGTGAGCTATTAATGGCAAGGGTGTGGCTAGATAGGGTGAGCCATTAATAAAAGGGTGTGGCTAGCTATAGACTGCCTGACCTGTATGTGGTGTCTACATGTACCTACATCTATGCTTGAGCTCATTGGCTAGAAAACCATGCCAATTCTGTAGGAGCCTGTCATTGATTCTTCCTCTGATGAAGGAGAGATCCCTGACCATTTGGACGGAAATATCGAGTTCAGTGACGTGGTCTTTCACTACCCTGCTCGACCCGATGTCCCGGTAGGTCCCCCTCTCCTATAATGTTGGTAGAAGAAAGAATGAATTTTTATTCGTGCCTCTCCTTCCCTCTATTCCACTCTCCAAGGTCCTGAAGGGGCTAGACCTGAAGATCAGCAAGGGTCAGACGGTGGCCCTGGTGGGTCCCAGTGGGTGTGGCAAGAGCACCACCATCCAGCTACTACAGAGGTTCTACAATCCTGATGCTGGGCTGGTGAGGGCAATGATAAGTTTTGATACATGATACTACTACAGTGATCATGTGGATTTTTTGTTCCTGTAGTGTATTTATTACTACAATCACATAGTATTATTAGTAACAATACATTTACCCCTATGGATAAGAGTGCGATTATTTCCATAATCACACAAGTTCAACAAAGGCTGTACCTGTGATTACCCATATGAAGCACGCTTTGGCATAATATTTCTACCAAGCCATTGAAGTAGTTGACTACTGTGTAATCCTACCCATTATTGATTGATTGATGATCGCATTGGCACTATTAACACTTGTGTGACCTTTGATCATGCTCCTGGAAAATACTGGCATTCACACTCACTTCTGCCAATCACTTCCGCCACTTCTATCCGTGTCACAAATGAAGACAGTAAGCTTTGAGCGGTACTGACGGTTTTTCGCCATATAGGTGACTAGAAAGTAAGACAGCTACCAAAGTCTTAGTGGATAGGATATTGCAGGTCCTTTTACTATTCTTGACTGCATTTCAGAATGCATATTTACTGACTGTTTCCATAAATTCCATAAATTCTTGCACATGCGTGAAAGGCAACTTCTCCGACTGTGTAGCCTGGAGTGAGGTTGCACTCCCATAGACTCTAGAGTTACAGCTGTGCCCATGGTCAATAAATCAGTACTCAAAGCAACAAGCAACAGTTTGGAGAATGTACATCACTACTATATATATAACTGCTACGTTTGAATTTTGCTGTACATGTATAATTACATACTCCCTTATTGGCTTCACCGACTCCATGTGCTCCTGAAGATTTCATTATGTTGAGAACTCAAGCGCCATATCATGACTTTCTTTCTCTCATCTTCAGATTACCATTGATGGGAAGGATATCAAGAACTTGAACCTGAAGTGGCTGAGGCAGAACATTGGGGTTGTGTCTCAGGAGCCAGTGCTCTTTAACACCACTATAGCTGAGAATATCCGCTTCGGCAGGGAGGATGCTACAATGAAGGATATTGAGCGAGCTGCCAAGAACGCTAATGCGTATAGCTTCATTTCCCAGTTTCCAGATGGCTTCAACACTCACGTGGGAGAGAGAGGTGCACAGATGAGTGGAGGGCAGAAGCAGAGGATTGCCATAGCCCGTGCTCTGGTGAAGGACCCCAAGATCTTGCTGCTGGATGAAGCTACCTCTGCCCTGGACACGGAGAGTGAGAAAGTTGTTCAAGATGCTCTGGACAAGGCCAGGGAGGGTCGCACCACCATTGTGATAGCTCACCGGCTGTCCACCATTCAGACAGCTGACATCATTGCCTCGATCGACCACGGTCGTGTAGTGGAGATGGGAGACCATCATGAGCTGATGAACAACGAAGGACTCTACTTTGAGCTGGTGACAGCACAGACCATTGTTGAGACGGAAGAGGAGAGTGGTGGTGAGTGTGTGATGTGAAAACTAATGTTGGGAACTGCTATAGCTTCACTCTCTTAGGTTACATTGTTTTGCCTCTCACTCTTGCAGACCCAATGATATCTTTCAGGGCTGCAGGTGGTGTGGGCTTCCCCAATCCTGGTGCTGATGCAGTTTACGATGACAGTGATGAAGATGAACTGGCTGGGGAAGAGAAGGTTATTACCCCAAACTGAAAGTGTCTACATGGTAGTTCTTATTTCATAGGATTTATTTAGTGGTCTTGAACAAGTTTGCAGGAGTGTAGCTAAATCACCTCCAGACCTCGTTACTTGCAGCTGTAATAATGGTTTACTATTGTGCTTAACGTACCGATTTTCTTTCTACGGCTAGGCCAATAAAGTGGTGAAGGAAGGGGAGTTTCCCAGACGTCGTAGATCAAAATTGGGTCAAAGCAAACACCAGCGGAAGCTGCAGGCAGAAGGAATCCAGGAGTTGTCTTTTAAGGAGCTTATCAAGCTGAATTTCCCCGACTGGTATTTCGTACTTATTGGAATTGTCTGCTCGGCTATCATTGGCGCCCTCTTTCCTCTCATGGCCATCCTCTTCAGTGAAGTGCTCAGGGTGGGTCAGAACATAGGCTATATTAGAGTGTGCTGTTTTGTCTTAAGTTAATACACTTGTTTGTTCCTTTGAAACTAATCCTGAAAATGATCTGGCGTGTCAGTCTTGATTATGAGCATCTATTTTGTGCAGGTGTTTGGAGAGACAAGTGTAGAGGTGATTGAGAGGGACGTTAGTCGACTTGCTGCAGGATTTGTTGGCCTAGGTATTGGTGCAGGATTGACCTACTTCATTGCTGTAAGTGCAGAATTATGTACCTTCAATTGCTGGCAGTTCCAACACCTAGAGTTGAAGATTACAGCTTCATCTTGTGACTCAATCTCATGTAAGTCTTAATTATTCTCTCTACAGGTGTTCACTCTTGCTATTGCTGGTGAGAGGCTGACCAAAAGGATGCGCTACCAAACCTTCAAGGCCATGCTAAGACAGGTCAGTAGTTCAATGGAACCACGATTATCTGAATGTCAATTAGTATACATGTATATAGCTACTTATGTTGCGGTCGTAGTGCCTATGCCATTGACCATGCACCCACAGACGCAGGTGGAGCTTGTAAGACCTCCAGTCAGAGGACAAGAGCAAGAGTAACCAGAGATCATATCATCCTGATTGCGATATAATTTATTCTTTCTAGTATCCTAGATTAAAAATACAAAGAAATCATACCTGCATGTTCCAATTCTCAACTCTAAAAATAAAGCCTGCTCTCTTAAACTCCTTAAACTAAAATACCCCCCCCCCCCCCCCAACAGATTAATGGCAGAGTTACCATTTGTCTCCATCTTATGCTCACATGGAAGCACTACAAGCTCGTTCAACCAATCATCTGTATCAATATTTTATCCCCTGAGGTGTTACCACTGTATACATATCATAATAATATTATGTCTCTACAAATGTATGACAAACATTAGAGATTGGACATCTAGAGTCACTAACACTTTACTTCTATGCTGTAGATAGTCGATGTGGCAGTAGTGTGTTTAACGACAGTACTACCTTGATTGAGGAGGTGAATTTCCTTTCTTTCTACAGAATATTTCTTGGTTTGACGACCATGCCCACTCCACTGGGGCACTGGCTACCAGGCTGGCTGTGGACGCATCAGAAGCGAAGGGGGTGTGTTGTAGCATAACCATGAATACAGATTATATATTTTCACATGCACACTCACACTGCACACATAAAAATACACAGGCTACTGGTATCCGATTGGGGATTATTCTGCAGACGATCTTTAGCTTTATTACAGCCATCATCATTGCCTTTATCGCCAGCTGGGAACTCACTTTCGTCCTCGTGTTTGTCTTCCCTATTCTTGCCTCTGTGACCTACCTGCAGCTGAAATTTATTGCTGGCCGGAGCGCCAAGAACAAGAAGCGGCAGGAGGCTAGTGGACAGACAGCTGTGGAGTCCATTGAGAATATCCGTACTGTGGCTGGTCTGGGAGTTGAGGACCGATTCTTTGATGAATATGTACAGCTACTGAAGGGACCATTCAAGTTAGTATAATAAACACCCTATAATTCAATCATGAGGCAATACTTAACTCAGTAATTAAGATGTGGCCAAAGTTCCACTATGGATGACTCTGATTGCTAATTACATTGGCAAGAGGCAGCTGTAGGTAATGTGCAGAATGATAATAATACAGGGGTGAGTCTTTAGGTTAGCAATGTTCACATTGGCACTGCAGTCTTGTCATCCTCCTGGGATCATTGATCTTAAATTTCATACTAAACAATTAGGCAACTTACTTGAGCAGCACAAAATTGTGTAGGGGGGTCTAATGTGATGATGACATCTATACACCAGTATATAGACTAGCTAGAATGTCATACGTGGGGCTCACTCAGGCCGACCGGATTTGCTAGAAGTGTTTATATACCGCCTCTCTCCCTCTCTCTCTCTCCTCAACAGGGCCAATGTGAAGAGCGTGTTCTTCTCAGCATTGGCATATGCCTTTGCAACATCCATGATCTTCTACATTTACTCAGCTGGTTATCGCTTTGGGGCCTTCCTGGTGATTGAGAATCGGGCAACTTATGACGACATCTTTAGGTAGGGTACTGGGAAACCACGTCACTTTAATAGGAATAATCGGGAAAGCCTGATATGTACACGAAGTTGACTCTGTAAGTCTGTATCCAGAACAGTAACTAAAAGTCAAGTATGTATTGGGTGTTTGGTATACTACTGTGTAGTACAGCACAAGAGTGCTATGCAATGCTGTTGACTTCATTAGTGTGAGAGCGAATGGTTAGAAACCTTGGACTGACATAGTTAGCAATTGGCATTTGAGGCATGTATGAGCACAAAGCTATACATGCAACATCACTTGCTGTTGCCTTTGGTTGGTTACTTATGCTAATAATACCATGGCAACAAACTTGTGATATTTATATGACATCAAAGTCTGAAATATTAAAACTCACTAGCAACTTTGAGCTACACTGCATATTAGCAGTATGAGTCTGCTATTGCTTGTATCCTGCAAGTAGCCACAGCTGTGACACAAGCAATCTCATCAAGAGACTCCATCAAGAACCCACATCCTTTGCATGTACCCTTTTCTATTTTCCACCCGTTTCTCTATAGGGTATTTGCGGCAGTGGTATTTACTGCCCTGCAACTTGGTCGAGCCTCCTCCTTTGCTCCCGATGTCAGCAAGGCAAAGGTCTCTGCTGCGAGGATCTTGGGCCTGCTCAGGCTGGAGCCTTCAATTGATACTGAATCTCCTGATGGACTTAAACCGGTAGGAAGAATTCAAACTATGTTGTTACGGAGGGGTGTTGAAGTGCTTGGGCACCCAGTGGCATGTCTGGATGTGTTAGCATGTACATGTACACAGCCTGTTAGGGTTCAGTCTCCATGAAGCAGGGATTCCAATATTGTCTCACCTGTGACCTTTATTAGGCATCATCAACTGGAGAAATCTCGGTGGAGAATGTCCACTTCCACTACCCCACTCGTCCTGAGGTGAAGGTTCTGCAAGGTCTAACTGTGTCGGTAAAACCGGGCCAGACACTGGCTCTGGTGGGACCCAGTGGCTGTGGCAAGAGCACCATCGTCTCCCTGATTGAGAGGTTCTATGATCCCTTATCAGGCACTCTTAATGTGGATGGAAATCCTGTAACAGCTCTGAACATTAAGTGGCTGCGCTCCCAGATTGGAATAGTGTCACAGGAGCCAGTGCTGTTTGACACCACCATTGCAGACAACATCCGCTATGGGGCCAACTTCAGGGAAGTTTCAGATGAGGAGGTTATTGAGGCATCTAAGTCAGCCAACATCCACAACTTCATCGAATCTCTTCCCCAGGTGAGACTTCTATCACTTAATTCGCTCTCCTATTATCTTTATTTTGAATAAAGTTTCTTTTCTGTTGCAGGGCTACAACACTAGTACTGGGTCGAAAGGCACACAACTGAGTGGAGGACAGAAGCAGAGGATTGCCATAGCCCGTGCTCTGGTGAGGGACCCCAAGATCTTGCTGCTGGATGAAGCCACCTCTGCCCTGGACACGGAGAGTGAGAAGATAGTCCAAGAGGCCCTGGACAAGGCCAGGGAGGGTCGTACCAGCATCGT
The DNA here is from genome assembly GCA_963921505.1 of Phakellia ventilabrum. Classification (NCBI taxonomy): domain Eukaryota; kingdom Metazoa; phylum Porifera; class Demospongiae; order Axinellida; family Axinellidae; genus Phakellia; species Phakellia ventilabrum. Next base: position 5,720,984 of record OY997385.1, on the reverse strand, counting down.
GATCGCCCACCGTCTGTCAACCATTTACAATTCAGACTGCATTGCAGTCATCCACAATGGGGAAGTGATTGAATCAGGTACTCATGCAGAGCTGATGGCTAAACGTGGTGCCTACTATCATCTCAACACTGTGCAGCTGGAAGATGTGGAGTAATCAAACAGCATTGTTCAATGCAAATTGTACACCAGGATGTAGTCGAGATCCGCATGCATAGATTTTTGCTGTTAATGTTCACTCTGTATGTAAAGGGCTAATATCTTGTGCTAGTAATAGTTACACAACTGATTATGGTCTGCTTTGTTGTAGTAGGCCAAAGACCCTGTGTTGCTATATATATATGCAGTAAAGTAAGTGAGCATTGTAGTATAGAAATGTTAAGGTCAAAGATACATATTTCAGCAGTGACACATGCTGGGGGAAGGTCTGGGATCGAAGCTAGCTCGAATGACACGAGTACATGTACGCATTATGGAAATGTAATTCACTCACTTTCAAAAGATTCAAACAAAACGTCTGCATGCACATATTATTCCAGTTGGGGGTACAGAGAAATGTTGATATACTAAATGGGACATATTGGAAAGGAAAATTACAATACACAGGAAAATCATTCCATCAGTATCTGAACAGTGCTTAGATCTGTACAACTGAAACTGACCAAAGCATCATACGTGTACAGGATACAGAAAACAACATCATTATGATAGTAGAAAGACTACGCAATTCTGTATATAATTAATAATGCACATTAATCTGACGTGAGGGGAAGAGGTTGGGGGAGATTGGAAAGATGTATAGCTAGTGACCAATCCTCCAGTATCTGAGCCAGTGCAGAAGCTGTTCGTTCTTCTCCAAACTGTTTCACTGTTTTTTTAATGGCGATGGCTAGCAGTTGCTGTAGCACTCCACTGGCTTGTAGCCTCTCAGCAAGTGCAGCTACTTCAGTATTAGTAACTATATGGCGTGCTACAGAGCTCTTCTTAGTTGCGTCTATCATCAATTGTAAATCCTTAGCTGAGAAAAACTCTTCCAAATGAGAAAATAGATCCCTCCAACTCGGTTCCTGGTCAAATAGATCCCTCCCACTCGGTTCCTGGTCAAATATCAACACTTGCAGTGTTTCATTACTGACCAGAGCAGTTGCAAAGGACTCCAATACAGTCTCAGTCATAAAAGAACCACAAACACTCAAGTCGAGATGCTTCAGTGTGCTGTTGCACTTCAGGGATTCAGCTAGGTAGGATAAACCTTCACCTGAAAGGTTTCTACTACCAGCAAGGGTCAGACCCTCCAATGATTTGTTGACCTTAAGCACCTCTGCCAGTGACTTGATTCCCTCATCAGTGAGATCACAATACTGTATAGCCAGTCCCTTGAGTGTTGTATTGTGCAATAGTGCTCGAGCAAGACATTGCAGACCGTGCTTCCCCATATCACTACCATGTATTATAATAACTGGACAAATAGGAGCCTGCAGTAACTGAGCAATGGAAGCAAATCCTTCTTCCTGTATACTACAACACAAGAATCCTATAGATTTCTTTGATTGTACCACAGAGGGTTGATTTTTCCAGTTCTGTGCTGTCATTTGAAGGATTCCCTTAATCAGTACCCTTACACTGCGGTCATCCATATTAGCCATCAGCAAATAATACTCCCCATTAACCCTTGACAGGAAATCTCCAACTGCTAGGCAGTCCATGGCGCTACAAAATGCTGAAGAGAGTACTACTGCTGCTTCTCCCAGTAATAATGGCTCTGTCACAGCTTGGTAGTGTGCTGCATTCTTGACTTCATAAAGGCAGTTAAGGAGACTGATAAACTTTATTGACTCCGTTACTGACCCCTATAGAGGTAAAAAGATTCTGCCATTAAGACATAACACATTACCAAGAGATCGTTGATTAGACAGGAAGTTCCATCTAATCGAATTCAAGACCTTCATCTGAAACAGTCTGGCCTCATTCCCTGGCTCTCCTCGCCCCACCCACACAGGAAGAAGTAGAAGGCAAAGATAGCCGAGGCAGAAGTAATAATTAAAATTACTGTATAAAATTGTCTACACTGCAGCAAAAAAGAACGGAGAACCAGAGACCACCCAGGCCGCAACTGCACAAACTTAAAAGGTTTGAAGTAAATTTATAAATATTCAAAAGGTTAACAAAGAGATCATGTACATGCACAAAAAGCTGGAGTGGAGACTGGGAATGAGGCTAATTTTCTATATTAAATGAGCATTGCTGCTCATTCACCAGTAAGAGAAGTATACAAATGTTAGGGGGGTGGACATCTGCAAGGGCGGAAGACTACTTACCGGTGTATCATCATTACTCTTCCAATATTCATGGTAACTATGAACTGTATTCTCAATAATGTAGTTGATTCCTGGGGTTTGTAGCTGTGTGATTCCTGCGTAAAATCGGAACACACTGATAAATCGGGGATGCTCAAACAGACAATCCAGTATTTCTATCTGATTGTGAGGTGCCATTTTGGAAATATGCCAGGCTGCTAGAAGCTCTTGAATAGATAGATGAATGAAATTGTAGGTTCTGGAAAGACCAACACCTCCCACACAATAGAAGCTCTCCACAGCCTGGAGTAGACTCAGGGAATCGAAGTTGGGATATGTTTCTATTTCTTCTTCAGAAAATACTACTTTGTTTTCTAGAATCCCTTGAAAGGCCAAATGGCACAAAGACTCAAATGGCTTTTGTATGGCCTTGGGGAGTTTTTCTAGAGAAGAGAGTGAGCGTATTCTCAGGGTAGTCCTAGACTTCAGGTGACGTGCAAGGCAACAGAGTATGAGGGAGATGAACAGGTCTGTTAGTGTGGCTGGGAGGGTGTGGTTCATACTGAGAAAAACGGTGACTATGATAGCGACATTCAGAGGAAGCCAGCAGCTGGCTTCTATCATAGGATTGTCACGTACTTGCTCCATGAGGGTTTCCACTGCCTGGGAGTCACCCTTTAGACTTTCCGTGAAGTATTCATTCACCTCTGAGGAAGTAAACCCCATGGTTTCAATGCGAGAAGACACCAGGCTGTGCAGCACACCCGAGGAATCAGGTCGAGATGTCACTATTAGTGCACTGTTTTGCAGTGAGCTGACTAACGGTAGCTCAATCAACTGTTGAAAGAGTGATTCCTCCTGGAGATTCAATGGTAATTCATCCCAGCCGTCCATCACAAACAGAATGCCCTGACCTTGTTGAGATTCAATTTCTAGCATGGCATCACGTACTGCTCCGTCATTCACATGAGGAAAAAGGTCAGCAATGGAGTGAGCAGCCTGGACGGCTGGATCACGAAGCTGCACAAACACGACTAAGCTGAACTGCTGGAACAGTTCTCCTGACGCCCACTTCTGGCAGATGTGCCAGGATAGAGTACTCTTCCCTGACCCTGGAGCTCCCTCGATTAGGATCACCTTTCTTGGCTCATCATCAGCCTCAAATATCTTACCCAGTTCTATTGGGACTTTCTTCTCCAGTATCTTGCCAATCTTTCCCATCATGAACAACCTAGTCATTGCTTCATCTGGAGGCCCTCTTTCTACGGCTTCCTTCTTGATGAGAGAAAGGTTGAAATACTTCTTCGTAGGTGGGGGTGGCCACTGAAGGGTAGCAGCTGGTATGTGCAGTTGATAACGGCTCTTGAGGTAGTCACTGTATAACAGTACTGCAGACTGTGATGGACCACATGAAGGGGGTGTTGATAACGCTGTTAGAGCTGGTGATGAAACTATTTCACAGAGTTTCTCAACCATGTCTTTGCGGCCAAGTTCCCAGAGCACACTGGCCAGACACCTACAATACCATTGGGGCAAACGTTTGTAATTTTCTTGCCAGACAAGGTTTGTAATTACAATCATGACAAATCAAGCATTAAGAGTTTAGGTAGGACTATGCATACAGACCTGTGAATTAGCATACCACGTAGCAGGAAAACTTGGTGAGGACTTTACTTTTGTTAGACAAATGGTACAAAAAAAATCACCAAAAAATTTAATTCTTGCCAACAAGAGCATGGCGTATCACCCACTCATGTACGCGGGTCTCTATACATGTGTGAAATGGTACCTGGTCACACTGCAAAAATAGGAGGGTTGTTTTAACCCAGCTTGGCTACCACAGTTGCAATTCAGTACCATGTACGTGTGGCAATTCCTCTCTCTCCAGGAAGGATGTTGAACACGTAACACATTTAGACTATAGTGACCATAACTATACGCTACTAATTTAAGTTGAGAAATTAAACAACAGCAGCACTAACAATGCAAGCAGGACTGAGCTACATGTACATATATACATGAAGTGGGTGGAGTGACAAACTGTAGCAACCATGAAGAACTGCTGGTAGCTACGATAGCTACCATCTAGTCTGAGCCTAGCGCCAGTTTGAAACAGGCTGCAGAGCAAGCCTCATGCGGAGACACATGGAAGCGCTAGCCATCGAACTAGACCAGACAAATCACAGTATATTGGCTTACCACACTTTCCTGCATCCATTTTTCAAGTAACCATTCATCCCTCAGCAATCTGTAGCCGTTCTCATTTCAATAAACAGAATGGGAATTGGGTACCGACCTCCCACATGTGTGGTTCAATCCGATTGGTCTGCGCAGCAGTATTCTAAGTGCTCCAGGTAGGATTTCTAAAAGCCCGAAGGCTTCAATACAAGTATTCTAAGTGATTTAGAAACCTGGCAGTGACCTATGAAATTGCAGAATCATAGCATTGCAGGCGTGAAGGGGTCAATAAATGACGGAAGTGGAAGGGCACGCCTCACTGGAGGTCTAAAAAACCCGTTGTCATTCAGGAAACGATGTTACAACAGTATGCTAAGGTACTGTAAGCTACCTAATTTACTGAGGTAGCTACCCCTCTAAGGGGCCTGCACTTCCTATAGTAACAGCACTGCTTTGAATATCATTAAAATTCCTTCACTCTAGTAGGTAGCCTATTCATTGATAGCGTGACTATTAATAACGTAATAGCCAGTCACCAGATACAGCTAGCAGTAGTGTAACTGTTTATACAACTGAGCATGTCAGCCAACTGGACAAATTTTTATGGTTAAATTAGTGGTAAGTTACAGCTGGAGAGGAATGGTCTAATAATTATTGACAGAAAACCGCAATAGAATACACAAGGGGGATCACTCTGATAGACTCTATGGTCACAACTACAACTGTAGTCAGTCAGTGGTTAATGGTCAAAGATGCCTAAAACGTTACAGTCAACGGTCAAAGTGCGTTCAGAAGCATGGAGAATCACTGCGGAACGGCAACTCTGGGCAGGGTTACACATGAGGTCAAATGCCAAAGACCGAAATCAGCACCATCAACTGTCAAACCGCTGAAAAGGGCTGGTCAAGGTCTTGACCCACATGACTATTATATAGAGTCTATGGGAGTGCCCCTCCCCCCTGCCTCGTTCCCAGGCCTCCTCGCTTCATGTGTGTTACGTAATGCGAGCGAGCGAAGTGTACTGCAAGCAACAAAAGCTGGGTGGAGGCCTGAGAACAAGGTTACCCCCTTGATACATGTACAGGCAAGATCTACCTTAGGCCAGCCATGCAATATCCGATTTCTCATCCTTTCCCTGCATGCAAAATTTATGCCCACGCAGATGGGCTTCAACAAATATTGCTTATGCACGTGCGCATGTTGGACGTCATCATATTCGTCATCTTGTAAACTTACCAGCCATATGGAGCTAGTGCAGAAGTTGATCGAGCCGCTTCCTATAGACTCTGATGCGCTCCTGGCGGCAATCTCAGGTAAGGTATTAAAGGTGGGGTAATTTTGTGACAAATTTTCAAAGGGGTAATTCCGTGCTCAGTATTCAAAACTGACATACGTACAAATGGTTAGCAATGCACCTTTAGTATGTTATGTAGGCAATGGCCTAGTGTCAGTTTGGAGTGTGTAATCATTCATCTCTCTAAATAATGTTATGACTTTGATATCCACAGATTCTGAAATGAAACACCGCCCAAGTTACCCCGCCTTACCTTACCATATGCCCCGTATCTTCTATAGCCAGAGTAGCAGTCAGAAAGTGGTTTCAGGAAAACATCATTGGTGTTTATGTAACTAGTAGGTGTGGCATCAAAACTAATATCAAAATCAAGTGCCACAGGACGAGAAACGATGAATTTAATTTGCGTGGCCTTACATGTAGTCCACCATTAAATACTTCTGCACCTCCTGCAGAGGAGCAGATTTCAATTCTCCACTTGGACAGCAAATTAGTGGTCTAACCCCCCCCCCCCCCCCCCCCTCCCCTCGTGGACACAATTAAAGAGGTATGTTGCTCTAACCCCTTAAACACAATCAATTTAAACCCTCCAGGACGCAATTATTTAGGGTTTTTACCTCCACACACACACACACACACACCCACACACACACCCGACACAATCTCCGCAGGGGGTGTCGCTTATTTAATAGCCCAATTTACACACGGTATCACTACTTACCTGTAGGTGGCTCCCTCTCCGCCAATCTCCCTCCACCTCCTGAGCATCCTGATGGCTCTCTCTACCGTGCTCTTCGCCCGCTCCTGGATATCCTCAATCTCGTTCTCCTCCAAGCCCAGGAACATCGCTACCACCCGCCACTCCGAGAGCTTCAGTCCGAGCCTCTTCAGGTGCTCATCGCTGCAGGGGCTGTCGGCGATTGATACTCGGGCGAGGAGATCGTCAAGGGATCGCTGGGTATCCATGATATTTAGCGCTATATACACGAAGTCAATGGTACTTTCGTGGGTGTGGCTGCTTGCACGGATGTGACCATATATATATATGTGGTGCATGCACGAGACTACGGTGACGCAAATACATGCTGAGTCTGCAACTTTGAGAGGAAGCTGGTGAACTGTGTGAGGGAGCTCCCCCGACCAGTGGAGCGAAACTACTCCACCGTATATTTCCCAGCGTAAGTTGGAGAAGAGTTGGCAGGGGCTATCATCTGCCACACGAGGCCCTGCAACTAAACTTAATCGTTTTGTGAGGCTACCTGAGTACCTCAAGTGCATTGGTCTTTCTCAACTGCTTTCAGGTGCAGTTTTACGCACCAGACAGACAGTGACGATAAGCCAAACGGTTTCCGTAGCCCCTCCCTCCTCCAAACAATAAACAGTGAGCACAACCATGGCAGCTGAAGCCAGAAAAGTGGAAGAGAAGATCACTGGGGTACATGGCATTCCCGAAATAGGGAGGGAGGTGAGGATGCCAAGTCCACGGCGGAGGGATTCCTACGACCTGGCACAAGAGGCAGGCCAGGGGAAAGCCAAGCTGCTACCAGATGGAGACACTGACTTAGCTACGGATGTGAAAGGGTAAGTTTGTAGCAGCACATAATTTATACATGTAAGTCTGGGGTGAGCCTAAATTATTTATATGAGGCTAGTGTTAAGGCCACACCAACTTGATCACTAGCCTCGTACCCAGGCCACACGGGAAAAAAAGAGTTGCCTGGTATCCATTGTTCACGCATGCGCGAGAATTTACGGAATAGGGTCAGTAAACGTCTCCGTGAACGGTCTTAGTCACATGCCTAGGAGTAGTACAGAAACAGTATAGTAAGCAAAAGAACTAAAAAACAGACTTTCTACAACTGAAAATGCAGTCACACTTGGTAAAACGGCCTGTAATCATCTATCTGCTACGATTATGGTAGCTATCCTACCATAAAAAGTCGGAAGCGCCTCTCTCCTGACAATGTTGCGAGCTGCTCGATTCTCAATCGCAGATCTGGCCTTCTAGGCTTTTCAGCGGCAAACAGGACCCAAGAGTTGAACTACCGCTCACTTTCTGGGAATCTATCTGGTGAAAACCATTCTACAGGATAGCAGAATCAGCAAACTCGCTGCCATTATCGACGATACGGAAATAAAACGGACGTATACGTATCGATTATACGGACCATTTCCAAACATACGCAGATTCCCAGGTTTTTCTGGGAATGGTCTCATGTGCGCAAACAGTGGATACCAGGCCACTCTTTTTTTCCGCGTGGCCTGGGTACGAGGCTACTTGATCACTTGTTGGATTGTCTGAGATTCAGCTACAGATTTATATATCTGTATACTTCCACATGCATCCTTAATTACTGCTTCACATTCGGTAGGGTTTAGCAGTCTGTGGCAACTGCAACTAGCTAGCTATGTAGCAACTACACGCAAGGAGACACTAGGTATAATTGAACAAATGGTGCTTTTTACTAACAATTATATATTAGCTTGTTCACAATGGCATTGGAGTACTATAGGCCTACGGTCTGGCTTATTTGCAGCGATTTATATCTTACTTTGTGCTTTTACTGACTGTCATCTAGTAAGTTCTTACACTTTGCAAACTGTTTCGAAGGCCGTCTGTTGCTCTTCGATTCGTGCTCTTGCCATCAGCTGCTGTGCACTCAACCCATACAAGTTTAAACATAGAACAAATGGTGCTTTTTACTAACAATTATATATTAGCTTGTTCACAATGGCATTGGAGTACTATAGGCCTACGGTCTGGCTTATTTGCAGCGATTTATATCTTACTTTGTGCTTTTACTGACTGTCATCTAGTAAGTTCTTACACTTTGCAAACTGTTTCGAAGGCCGTCTGTTGCTCTTCGATTCGTGCTCTTGCCATCAGCTGCTGTGCACTCAACCCATACAAGTTTAAACATAGCTGAAGCATAGATAATATATACCTGCGTATATATTTTCTATGGCTGAAGCATATTTGAAGGTGTCATATTTTAGTATTTGGCAAAAAAAATGAAAATAAGGAGGCCCCTGTACACCCCTGGTATAATTGGCTAAATGTGGGCACACGTAGGAAGTAGGCACATGTGATTACAAGAGCATTTAAGTAACCAACGTAGCTACTGGGCAATTGGTATTGCAGGCACAACCACACGTCTCATGATAAGCGACCCTAAACAGGGATTATGGAAGTTTGGATATTTTGTCTAGACATGACCTAGCTAAAATTTTTGTAATGACCGAGAGTGTGGCTGGGGTGTGACTGATGCTAGGGGTGACAGGAGGTTATTGCAGCCACAATGAACTAGAACTGCAACGATGTCATAACATCGGGTGTAGCCAAATTCGGTGAGATGCCTGAGCAAAACGTAGAAGTGAGGTTGAGGCACTGTGATGACGTTATGACTAACACGAAGAGAAAGTACACATACCTGGCACTTGAATGGTTGCACTTCGGCAGCGTTGAATCTCCCATCCAAGGCTAGGCGGCCTCACCGAGCTCACCAAAGACATGGCAGTGCACAAAAGTGGGAGGGTGTGAACTATTGAAGTTTTATGACAAATACTAGTTTAAATTTCAATGGGCTGTTATTGGAAATTAATAATTAATCATACACATAAGATTTTACTGCTCATTATAGCTTGGATTGTGCTTTTTTTTTAGGAAGGATAAAGATAAAGGGAAGAAGGAGAAATCTGTTCCACTGTACAAATTGGTAAGCACTTTGAGTTGAATGTAGTCGCAACTTAGCGCATAATGACATGAGAAGCAGAAGAAAGAGTAGGAGTGTGCAACGCCCACACAAAATAATTAAATTTGGAAAATTTTCCCACGGTAGTTTAGTTACTATTTTGGGCACGCATGTGCCTCGAGTCCATCAAAGAAGTAGAGTTGTTGTTTGCTGAACCAGACAGATCCTACAGCAGTAAAGAGGCGAGTGAAAACATTTGTGTAGCCATTTGTGATCATTTAGCAGCCAAACATTTGCTACAGACAGAGGTACTGACCAGCAAAACAGCATTAACCTACCAATATAATTGGTTCACTACCCTGGGCTCCTACCAGGTTCTGATAATTGTTTCTGAAGATCAGGTAGTTTGTAAAACAGAAGGTCACGGCTGTCTAGCAAAGCCACACTACGCCCTACGGTGATGACTAACCCTGAAAAGGCCACTTGTGACTCTTGACTGCCAACTGTTTACTACCAGAGGCGTGAAGCCCGACAGTAACGATGACTAATTCCATTTAGACTAAGCAGCCGCTGGCTAAGCTTGTCTTCTTTTGCTGACTGTGGCACGTGTGTTCCAGAAATAGTAATGGAACTACCGCGGGAAATTTTCAATCTCTTGTGTGGTCATTGCACGCTCCTGCTCTTTCTTCCGCTTGTCATGTCATTATGCGCTCATGTTAGTCCATAAATACAAAGTTTTGAGGAAAAGGAAAAACCTGACCTCCAAAAGACACAGAATACATCACTTTTTCCACATCCTCAGTACTCAGACTCACATACCATAGTCCAGTATTGTAGTAAAGAGGTCTTTGTGGTTAGCTGCTCACTCAGCTGTAAAAACAATGTATCTGTCATCAAACAAATTTGCCAATTTCCTGAAATAGTTGCAGTCAGCCACCAAAAATGAGGTTTAGGCTTGGTATTGAAATGACAAAAAAAATTTGAGTGAGTACAGAATACTGCTACCTACTAATTGTGTGCTGTTTGTTGCCATCAGTTGGGGGAGGAGTCAGGCTCCTCCCCCATTTGATGCTACGTAGCTCACTACTACAAAGGATCAAAGGCTTGCCAGTAAAGTATTACTGCATAACTTCTATGGGTGAGCTGATTATACCGCCATTATAATGAGCATAGTAGGTACAAGAAAGTATCGAGCGTAATGTGAGCATCATAGGTAGATTCCCTAAGGAAAAAGGTGTCATTTTATTAAAGCTAAAAACTCAGCCACGTGGTGATTCCAAAATAATATTGTGTTAGTGATGACTAGCAATCTCAGGGCTCAGTTAACGAAACTCAAGCGGCTGGGAGCAGCTCATAGGCCACTACTAAACTTTGAGTCAGTCATGGCTATATTTATTGTTATGAATTATATTATCAAGAGTCCCTAAGTAATAGCAGGAGCCTATGAGCGCGGCTATGGGGTTCATGGGCTCCTGGTAATAGTTATACACCAGTTCGCAGTGCATTACGGGGTTTAATTAGTGCGCGAGGTCAAAGTAGCTATAGGTCGAGGGCAGGATAATGCACGAGCGAGTGCATTATCTGCCCGAGACCTATAGTTACTTTGACCGAACGCACTAACTAACCCCGTAATGCACTGCCAACTGGTATCTAACTGTTTTAGTGCTCTCATTGACCCGAAACAGCCATAGGTCTTGTGGGCGTCATTTAGAAAATTGTGCGTTATCCAAATAATGCACACTTACCGCGATAAGTGTGTTCTATGCAGATCTAAAGCGCTGTCATGTGATCGATCTAGAGACTTCTGATTCGTTGAGGGTCACGTGAGTAGCACTAATACATAATATATGGACTCTTGGTAATTTAATGAGCGTAATTTGTCCATAATGGGAAAATTTGTTGAGCATAATAGGTATATTTTTGGAGCAGTGCAACATAGCATGTTAGGTACGTTTCTGAGCATAATCAGCTCACCTCTAATAACTTGCCTGATGGGTTATGGGTTGCGAGGAGTGCTCAGCTTTACCACCTCTGCAGGGCTTCTCCAGGAAGCTCTGCACATTAGTGCTATAGTAAAACTGCCAGTTCACTCACAATGGCAGGTGTTTCTGGGAAGACTGTCTTTGGCACCATTACGAGGTTGTATTGCCATTTTGTATTCAAGTGCATGTAATTAGACTCGCTATAGAATAACAAACTTTCAGATTGCTAGAATAGAAACACAAATTGAGAGAAAGTTGGTCCGGGGGCATGCCCCCTAAGAAATGTTTGAAGTTTAGACCCTTTGAAATCATTTCTGGTGTATTTTCAAGGAAATGAACACACTGTGTTGTGTTTGCATTCAGTTAACCGTGTATGTAGAAAATCTGGTAACCTAAGTTCCAAGGGCGGGCGAATGCCCCCACCCCCCATCTCCTCCCCCCCCCTCACACAAATGAACTGCCCTCCTGCTGTTACCATTCATCAGCTAAGCAATGAGCCCACATGTATGGTAATTCTAATCTTAGCCCATACATGAGTACCAACATGTGATCACGAGCATATTCACCAAAAGTTGTTATAAGTATTGAAATGTTGATAATCCGCCCCCTAGATCTGTACAGGCAAACAAATTTATCTGTGAAACTCCAAAGTACATACCTCTAGCTTAGCCTCGTACTCAGGCTGCGAAAAAAGCTGCAAGGGGAGGCCTGAATACGAGGCTACCTAGAGCTGAGTAATAGTGACAGTTGTAGGGTCTGGGGGGAGGAGGAAAGGTCTAATTTAACTATAGCTCATTGCTGTTGAGTGTGAGGTCACTGAAGTACCCACCTTTCATTCCCTCCCTTCTCCAGTTCCGCTTTGCAACATGGCTTGACATTCTGATGATCCTAGTAGGCGCTGTCATGAGTATAGCCTCAGGGGTGGGCCTTCCAGTTCACATATTACTCTTCGGACGGGTCATTAACCAGTTTGTATACTATGAGCAGGCCCTCATATTCCAGCCGATTGTTCTGAACCAATCTCTAATGATGAATCTCAGCTGTGAGTCATTTCGTGACATGGTCATTAATGGGACTACTGAACTGATGGGTTTTCAAACTTCTGTGGCTGTTGCTGCAGACATGGCCAACGACAATGACTTGTTCTTTTGTCAGCGAGCAAGTGTGTTTTCGGACGTCCTGAATCGGGTCTGTGACCCTGAAGATATACTTATCGATGAGATTAACAAGTTTACTTACATCTACATTGGAGTAGGAACAAGCGTCTTAATAAGCCTGCTTTTGGCAATCATGTTATGGAACATCAGCGCATATCGGCAGACACAAAAAATGAGGGAGGCTTTCTACCATTCCATTCTGCGACAAGAGATCGGGTGGTTCGATGTCACTGAAACAGCCCTATTGAGCACCCGCCTGGCAGAGTGAGTCTTTTTTCTTACGGTTTCATTATCATCTGGTTGATTATATGCATGGTTATAGTAGGGAATTTCCCGGATTGGCCACTGCCATTGTATTCCCAAACTACAGAGTTTCTATATAGCAAGTCAACTTATTCCCAGGCTCCGTTGCATTTTTCATAGCTACATGTAGATTGGGAGGGAATGAAGCTTGGAAGTTAGACCGCTTAGTACCTTCCCCCTTTGTTAGAGGCGGGAGCTGGCTAGGTTTTAGGCAGGTGATTCAATGTTATGGAGATCTATAGTGCAAAGTCAGTCCTACAAGAAAATGAGATATGCATACTTAGACTAGCTGCATGAGTCAAGTACATAATTATATCATTGCAAAATTGTTTGTTTTGGCTGTACTTGAAGGTTACCTGAAATTCAGATGTCTGTGTGTGCAGTATGAGATAATTGGGCCTCAAAGTGGGTAATTGGTTACTTACTACATGTACATGTACACGGAATTGGCATGGGGCTTGACATAATTAATGTGGGAGTTCTTACATGAAATTTGACACGCCATAATACAATAGGCAATTTGTTTGGGAATATACATGTCTGGTGATTGTGAAAATGGGGGTAAGACCTAGCTACAGCGACAGGCTCACTATACAAGACTATCTAACTGTACAGTATACTGAAAATAATGGCAGTCTCGTGGTTACCAAAAAATTCTTTCACAGTGAAACACACATGTCTTGTGATTGTTAAACATACAAGTTAAGTACAGGAACTACGTATAGAATGCTGTGCTGTGGCAGTTCACAGTACTCAACGTGCCTGCATGCATCTGGAACTATAGTAACTACCAAGCAGTCAAAATACTAGGGATACACAAGGGTAATGTGCCTCGCGCTCGCGTAGCTATGCAGATACATGCATGCAATAGATACGTGTACAGAAGCCAAACGGGATGGGACTGGGCCCAAGGCTGAGTGGGGCGAGACTGATATTATTTTTGCAACCCAGCCAGTCATGGGAATATTAAACAACTAAATCGGCTAGTGGAGAAGCTATGAAAAAGTGACTCATCTTCGATAGAATGACGTCTCTATCTGCAACATATTTCCAAGGATCAACCGTGACTGCTATATGAGAGAATAGAGAGATAAGCCAAGCTGCTTGAAATTCATGTTCACAAGCTGTACTAACCTGGGAGCTGTAGTAAGCCTTCCTTGGTAAAAGTATATGATAGACTTGTTCAGACCTCTCTTCGTGCAACACAGGTTTGAGGATGGCATCCATGTAACTGCCAAAGACACCATTTTGAGCACGTGCCTTGGGAAACGTGACTGGCAGATATACCTTCCTACCTATGACACAGAAATAAATGCTAGCTGAGATTCTGAGCCCATACGCTACGATTATTGGCCTCGCTGTGCTCAGCAAACAAGAATAGAAGTGGGTTGTCTTTGAGAAGTGACTAACTATCTAGAATATGAAGGCCATGGTTGAATTTTGCTATCTCTGTACTGAATGTATGTGTATGATATGCTCCCTTTTCCGGCTTGCTATGCAATATTTTTCTGAACTCTCTTTGTGTAGTGACATTGAGAACATCCAGGCTGGCATTGGAGACAAGGTGGTTCTGTTTTTGCAAAACATTACTACCTTCCTTGCCGGCTATGTCATTGCCTTCACGTTCAGCTGGAAGTTGGCTCTGGTGGTTACATCGCAGCTGCCTTTCATCGCATTTCTGACTTTTGTCTATGCAAAGGTGAAACCAGTACCATAGATAATAAATTGACCTCAAATATGATCTTATTGTAGGCATTTATAAACTATTCAACGTGCTCAAGACAGAACTTGGTGAATTTACTGGAGTTATGTCTCCCTATCTTCCTTTTTTTCTGTAGCTGACTGCTTCTTCCACGATGAAAGAATTAAATGCCTATGCCTCAGCCGGTACAGTGGCAGAAGAGGTACTCGGAGCCATCAGAACTGTGGTTGCCTTCGGCGGGGAGAAGAAGGAAGCAGAAAGGTGTGTGTCCTTCATGTCAAGATCACAGAGGAAAGATGTGTGTGTATGTGTGTGTGTGTGTGTCCTTTGTGTCAACATCACAAAGGGAATCTACATGCATGCATGTTCACAAGTACCAGTATAGTAGTGAGAAACAAAATGCCCATACTGTGCTTGTCTTATAGGTATGGAGACCACCTAGAGATGGCCAAAAAGGAGGGCATCAAGAAGGGACTTATTACCAGCACTATCATAGGGGCACTCTTCTTGATCATCTTCTGTACCTTTGCTCTGGGATTCTGGTAAGCCTCTGGTTATTCTCTGTCAGTTATTAATAAATCTGGGGATTGGGGAGGGGGGAAGATGGGGAGTCTTCTTTATATATAGGGAGGTGGGCTATTACAGACAGTTTACTTGACTGCCATAATTACCAATCCTGCAGGTATGGCTCCACCCTGATCATCGACTGTGAGTTGCCGGCTGGAGATGTGGTCACAGTGAGTATGGAAATCCTTTTTTTAAAATTCTGAATAGCATAGCTCTTTGATGGATAGAAATTTTAGCATTCTCGCTCATATTACCATAGACGCAGATGACACCAGAGACGCCATTTTGAACATGTGCTTTGATGGGGTCCCTTAAAGATGCATATAAAATGTATATAGTTTTGTTTTGGCCACAACCCCTCACAGAAACTGAAAGTAGAGAAACCCTAGGTTGCAAATCTTAGTTTTCGCCCAAGGATTACAATGGTAAATCTTTCGATCCTCTGTAATCCCTCCTTCGTGCCAAACATTATTTAATCTTTACACTTGGCAGTGTATCTTATTTACGGCTGTGCATGCATACTCCTAGTATAATGTTTGGTTGCGGGTCTGCAGATATAATTTTCCACTACCTTTCCTCACTTTTAGGTCTTCTTTACTGTCTTCTATGGCGGCTTTTTTCTGGGAAATGCCCTTTCCGAGATTGGGACCTTTGCCACTGCTCAGACCTCTGCCACCATTGTCTTCAAAGTCATCGACAGGGTGAGCCATTATGCTTGGATATTGGTAAACTGTTCATATGTGTTCATTATTAGCTCACTTCCTCATCAGTGAACCATTGCTGATTAACTCTTTCCCAGCCAAGTTTTAATACATCCAACTGTTACACAACATGTGTTCATTGTTGCAGGAGCCTGTAATTGATTCGTCCTCTGATGAAGGGAAGATCCCTGACTGTTTGGAAGGCAATATTGAGTTCAGTGATCTGACTTTCCACTATCCTTCCCGACCTGGTGTACAGGTATGAAGGTTCACCCAATTAGCAATTTCCAGACTCTCTTCCCCCATGTGAAATAATCAGTGAGGCAAGAGAAAGTGAGACAAAGGAGTTATTCTTCCTCTTTCACCATCTCCAAGGTCCTGAAGGGGCTAGACCTGAAGATCAGCAAGGGTCAGACGGTGGCCCTGGTGGGTCCCAGTGGGTGTGGCAAGAGCACCGTTATCCAGTTGCTGCTGAGGTTCTACGATCCTGATGCTGGGCTGGTGAGGGCAATGTGCATGAAATTGTAATAGTAATTGCATACGTACACAGACTGTATCTTTCTGCTAATATCTCAGTAATGCTTTGCACAGCCTCAGCTTGTAAAGTGGAATGTGAGATGACGCTTCATATTTTTAGGACAGAACACTTTATTTTGATCACATTACATTTCTGTCTTAGATTACCGTTGATGGGAAAGACATCAAGAACTTGAATCTGAAGTGGTTAAGGCAGAACATTGGAGTCGTGTCTCAGGAACCGGTACTCTTCAACACCACGATAGCTGAGAATATCCGTTTCGGCAGGGAGGATGCTACAATAGAAGATATTGAGCGAGCTGCCAAGAACGCTAATGCATACAACTTCATTTCCCGGTTTCCAGAGGGCTTCAACACTCACGTGGGAGAGAGAGGTGCACAGATGAGCGGAGGGGAGAAGCAGAGGATTGCCATAGCCCGTGCTCTGGTGAGGGACCCCAAGATCTTGCTGCTGGACGAAGCTACCTCTGCTCTGGACATGGAGAGTGAGAAAGTTGTTCAAGATGCTCTGGACAAGGCCAGGGAGGGTCGTACCACTATCGTCATAGCTCACCGATTGAGTACAGTTGAAAAAGCTGACAGCATTGCCTCAATCGACAGTGGTCGTATTGTGGAGATGGGCAACCATAATGAGCTGATGGACAAAGAAGGGCTCTACTGTAATATGGTAAATGAACAGATGGAAGAGGATACTGACGGTGATGGTGAGTGTGTAGTTTTAATTGACTCCCTCACTTTCTCTTCTCTGTGCGTTCCCGTTCACATGCCCTCTCACATTTGGTTTCTCACCCTTATAGATGTAATGACATCCTTTAGGGTTGCAGCGAAGGAGCGAATCATGTCTATTCGTCAACAGGGTATGAACCATGAGGAACGACCCCACCTACTGAGTACAAGCCGTGAGTTCTTGGCCTCACTTCGTTCAAACCAGTCTTCCCCGGATCAATTTGCGGCGACAGGAGCACTCTCTGATTTAAGCTGGGAAAAACCTTCAAGTGGTGCCCAGCCTTACAATGATGGCAATGAGGAGGTGGATGGTGAGGAAAAGAAGGTATGTATTTTTAAGAACTTGAAATTTCACAGGGGTCTGAAACATCCCCAGATTTTTATGAATGCAGTAGTATATGCTAATAGTAAACAGTATACCTAATACTACATTTTCTCTTATAAATCCCATAAACGCTACAGGCAGAAGAAATCCAAAAAATGTCTTTGATTGAGCTCTACAAGCTGAATCTCCCTGACTGGCACTTGGTGTTTGTCGGAGTCATCTTCTCAGCCATCTTGGGTGCCTTCTATCCCCTCCTCTCCATCCTCTTCAGTGAAGTACTCAGGGTGGGTCAGAGTTCACTGCTTTATCCCTATTATGACCAAATTAAATCACTTTAGTGTCACCTGTACTTGTGGATGTGCAGATATGGAAAAATGTTTTATTTAAAGTACTTTACACTGCTGCCTACAGGGGTGGGGAACCTGGGATTTGCTCAACCCCTCTACCGCACCCCCCCACAATTTTTTTAATACTCAGCAGTCTATTTCCAGTCTTTTAGGACCCCAGAAGCGACCTCAGAATTTTTCCCACTCCCAGTAAAAAATCCTGCATGAAATACTAATCTACATATCTGTGTACCCCAACCGCAGGTATTAGGAGAGACAAGTGTACCAGTTATCGAGAGGGATGTTAGACGACTTGCTGGAGGGTTTATTGGCCTGGCTTTTGCTGTAGCACTGACCTACTTCACTGCTGTAAGTGGATAGTTACTACTACAAACTATTTGCTGTAAGTGTAACTCATGATCAAAGATCATAGCTTTCTATGTTTGAGTCTTGACTCCTTCTCCACATGCAGTCATTCACTCTTGCTATTGCTGGTGAGAGGCTGACCAAGAGGATGCGCCACAAAACATTTGAGGCCATGCTAAGACAGGTTAAGCATTACAAGTGATCTCCAGTATCTAGTAGCTGTACGCAATGTATAATCTCCATTCTGACATGGGTTGGAGCCAACAAGACACCTCTTAATAAGATATATGCATGGGAATTTTTATAGAAATGTATATGCAAAACTAGCATCAAATTACTGTACTATGGCTCCATAAAGAGCTCTACTTTGATGCAGTCAACATTAGAGTATTGGTAACTAAAATCCCTGACACTTTTTCTTTGTATGTAGTTATCAATATTTTTAAATAGTTTTTTTGGCACGCAGGACATTGCTTGGTTTGATGACCTTGCCAACTCCACTGGAGCCCTGACTACCAGGCTTGCTGTCGATGCATCGGAGTTGAAAGGGGTACGTTTGTACATGATTACATACTCAGATTTTACTTTACATGACCATGACCAGTGCTTATATATAACTCACATGTCACGTATACAAACACACACACAAACACACAGGCTACTGGTATCAACTTGGGGATTACTCTGCAGAAGATCTTTGCCGTTATTGCAGCTGTTATCATTGCCTTTATTGCTAGCTGGGAGCTCACCCCAGTTGTTGTGCTTCTCTTTCCCGTGTTTGTTGTTGTGTCCACCTTGCAGCGGAAATTTGTTGCCGGTCGAAGTATTGAGAACAAGGAGAGGCAGGAATCCAGTGGACAGATAGTTTTCGAATCTGTTGCAAATATCCGTACTGTGGCTGGCCTGGGAGTTGAAGAGCGATTCTTGAATAATTATGTGAAGCTACAGGATACATCATTCAAGTTAGTATAAACTGTAGGAAGTGTTAGTGTTACTCTCCATAGCATTTTTGTCCACTAAAGTTTTTACAACCCACCCCTCTCTTTCGTGCTCTCTTTCTCCCCAACAGGGCCAATGTAAAGAGCGTGTTCTCCACAGCACTGGTGTATGCTTTCGCACAGTCCATGGTTTTCTATATCTACTGTGTTGGCTATCGCTTTGGGGCCTTTCTGGTGATTGAGGAGCGGGCAAGCTATGATGAAGTTTTCAGGTAGGGTACACATACAGCAAACCAATGATACACTTTAATTTATAACGGTATCATTTGCAAGCAATTTTACCTTTTAAGGTACGGTACAGGTCGTACGAACTCAATCTATAGCTATAGCTTTCTTCATGCATGGGTGGGATGCACACATGGAAATCCCCTGTAAGTTAATTTAAACACTACCATAAGCATTCAGTACATCAGCCATGGTACATGCACATATATGTCACTGTACTCTCCTCTCTCCTGTGTATCTGTTCTCTGCAGGGTATTTGCAGCAATGGTGTTCACTGCCTTTCAGCTTGGTCAAACCACTTCCTCTGCTCCTAATGTCGGCAAGGCCAAGGTCTCTGCTGCAAGGATTGTGACCCTACTTGATCGCAAGAAGCCGCCAGTTGATTCTGAATTTCCAGATGGTCCAGGACTCATACCGGTAGGCGGCGCTAAATTATGAGGAGTTTTTAAGACTTGGGCTACTAAAGCCAGTTTAGTTTATGAAAGTATAGGGCTTGATTATTTTCTGTGCTGGACAAGCTCTCTCAAAAGTAAGGTTCATACCTCTGTGACTGACTGTAGGAATCATCGACTGGAGAAATTTCAGTGAACAGCGTCGACTTCAACTACCCCTCTCGTCCTAAGGTGCCAGTGCTGCAAAATCTAACTTTTAAAGTGGAGCCGGGCAAGACGCTGGCCCTGGTGGGACTCAGTGGTAGTGGCAAGAGCACCATCGTCTCCCTGATCGAGAGGTTCTATGACCCAGTAAATGGATCGATTAATGTGGATGGAATCCATCTGACAATTCTGAACCTTAAATGGCTGCGCTCCCAGATTGGCGTTGTGTCACAGGAGCCAGTGCTGTTTGACACCACCATTGCAGACAACATCCGCTATGGGGTCAACTTCAGGGAAGTTTCAGATGAGAAGATTATTGAGGCAGCCAAGTCAGCCAACATCCACAACTTTATTGAATCCCTTCCCCAGGTGAGACTCCCATCACTTGATTTGCATAAATTCTATACTGTAAAGTATAAGAAAATTAAACGCCTTCCTCTTGTTTGGTGCAGGGCTACAATACAAATGCTGGGGCAAAAGGCACACAACTAAGCGGAGGGGAGAAGCAGAGGATTGCCATAGCCCGTGCTCTGGTGAGGGACCCCAAGATCTTGCTGCTGGATGAAGCCACCTCTGCCCTGGACACGGAGAATGAGAAGATAGTCCAAGAGGCCCTGGACAAGGCCAGGGAGGGTCGTACCTGCATCGTGATCGCCCACCGCCTGTCAACCATCTATAATGCCGATTGCATTGCAGTCATCCACGATGGAGAAATGATGGAATCAGGTACTCACAAAGAGCTAATGGCTAGGCGTGGTGCCTACTATCACCTCAACACTATACAGCGGGACCAAGGTCTGGTGTAATCTTATTAATTGTAGACTAGCTAGGACCTGCATGCACTATAGACCCTGCTTTTTTAGTCTTGCTTGTTATAACTTATATGCACCTTCCCTTTTTAAGTGCGGCTTATTGACAAGTGTATTATAGATTTTGAATTTTAGTCTGAAAAGATTCTGAATATTATATATCTGTACAACTACTGCATGAAACCACCACTGCATAATGATATGGAGAAACTGCTTTACACCTAATTGTCATTACATAATATTATTGTATCACAATCTTGGGTAAGGACTTGGGAAGAGGCGAAGTAAGAGCTAGATAGTAAGCTCATGTCCACACAAATACCTCATATGAAGGAATGTCTGGTACGGTCAAATCACAGACAGTAGAGTAGAAGGACACATACATGTTATTAGTATTGATCATGCAGTTTGATGGATGAATTGGAGAGGAACTTTCCAATGCTTCACACCTAGGAGCTAGGGGGACCCAGGAGCATTCAAACTTATCAGTCATGCTCCAGTTTACCAAAGTCTGGTACTGTTCAAAATTGGGTCCAGCCTCCACTTTCTCTTATCCGATCACCAAGTGAACCACAGAGTTTATGGTGCTTTCACGTGCTCCATTAGCTGTCTGTAGTCCTAGAAGGCATACCTAGGCTAGGTACATGTAGCTACTATTGCAATAGAAAGTTGGCTGTTTACTACTTTTTAATGCAAAAGAGAGATGGAAAGTATAATACTTTGAGTGGCTGCAGTTGGAACACTGCATTTGACTTGATAGTTAGTGGTAGCTAGCTACATAGTCCAACTATTGGAGGAATTTGAAACCAATGGTACATTTAGCCCACAAGTTACAGTTTTATATGCAATTGACTAGCTAGTTGTTTTCTCTTTTATCTGTTAATAGTATTGATCCTACGCTTTTTGCTATGTCGGTACTGGGCCAGGAGCTCCAGAGATGCAGTAATAAGTAGCTATTCCATACTTCCCATAAAATTAATGTGTGCACTTACAACACCGATTCCAAGGTGCATGGTGAAGGATGAAGTGAGAATTGGGGTATATAAAATCCTAACTAGGGACACCACACCGAATATCAATGAAAATTTACAGTAGTAGAAACTCTACAAAATAGGCATGATTGATACAGATTTTCTGTGTGTCTCCTAAGAAATATGAAACTCCCAAATAATATTACATTCTTGAAAGAAAATTCATTGAAGGCTGGAGATTATTTTTTTGCCCACGTAACGTTTCAAGTTTGCATGCTATGTATAATTATGCTACGATTCAGCTTAATATTGTTACTGACGTCACAAATTTATTTACTGGTTATATATTATCTGGGCCGAAAGAAAACATGCACAGCCCAGAAACACAACATAACAACCTCTGCCCAGTTGGGTTCCAATTAGCACCTACGCATCACACATCGTAGTAGTCTGCCAGCCCACTTCCTTCCGCAGCGCGGTGCTGCGGAAGGAAGTGGGCTGGCTTGCGAGACTAACATCGTAGGTGAGAGACACGCCCCTTGGCCTTGGTTGGCAAAAGAGTTGGAGAAGAGTTGTCATATGCCGTACTGGTACGACGTTCTGCAACTGTCGTGTGAAGCAACTGCTGGTGGGGCCGCCTCGGGCGCCTTCAGCTGCAGCTCAGTCATGGCCAGATAACGTAGTCTAAGTGGGTGTCAAAAGCGCCACCTGTAGCCCCTCCCCCTCCAATAAAACACGATACCGTACAACAATGGCGGAATACGATTTGTCGATGGAGTGCCTAACGACCGAGCTCCCCATCGAGCCCGAGCCTGTCCAGGAACCTCAAGGCGTCAGCAAGAATGGTCAAGCCAAGGTGCTACCAGATGGAGACGCTGAAGCCGAAAACGGGTAAGTTTTCGGCTGCGTGTATAATTTACATTGGGCTGTTCCATTTAATAACCGTACCCCCCCTATGGATGACTATTTCTGTAATTCTGTAAAAACATGCCTTGGGACATTCCAATATTCAGATCAAGGCCTTGAGACATACATGAATTTCAATGTACCATGTGCAATATTCATATATATGTATCCCCTTTAGGACATCATATAATATTGGCAGTTTTGTGGTTCGGGACACATGTAACATCAAGATGAAATATGGTCATCCATAGGGGGGGGGGGGTACGGTTTTTAAATGGAACAGCCGATTGCGTATTTGTTTTCACACGAGTTTGGCGCTGAGAGTGAGGGGTAAGATAATCACACTCTTTGCAGGAAACCTGTTTTGTTGATAATTTAACGAGCATAAAAGGGGCATTTTGTTGGTACATTTTTAGAGCAGTGCTGCAGAGCGTAAAGGATAGATTTTCGAGCATAATCCACCTACCCCTAAACGGCAGTAACCTCTGGTTTATCTGATTGTTTTTACAAGCTTATCTGATTGTTTTGACAAGCTTATCTGATTGTTTTAACTGTTTTTACAAGCTTATCTGATTGTTTTGACAAGCTTATCTGATTGTTTTAACAAGTGCTATATAGTAGTGCTGCTGGGCTATATACTACTGAAATGTTAGTTGCCCAGCAACCATACACCCTCAGAGGCAGTGCTAGGGTGTATGGCAGATAGATACTGTAGTGGTACTTTTCATTCACGCATGTGACGCACCATGGTACAAGCATACTGAGTCCAGCGTGTTATAGAGCTTACAGTCGGAGGCGTTGGAACAGCAGCAGGCACAGCGGCCATGGCCGCCCACCTTTTTGGCCAGTTTTGCACATCGGCAAAAACACTACTATAAATTAACTCAGTGACCTCACAGGATGACTACTTCACATCCTCAAGGTTCACGGCAGGTAGAGTATCCAACATTAACGGCCTCACCCGTCTCAAAGTTTCCGTTTTCGAAAGCGGTATTTTGGAAGAAGGTAGACAGTAGTGAAGACAATCTGCAAACAGTTTGTGGGCCATAGCTGCATTACGATGAAGACAAACAGCCTAGCTGATTCTAGAACAGAGTAGCTAGAGAGCTCGAGATAATGCAGCAAAAGTTGAAATACACCTGGATACTAGGAGAGTGCATTCCGATAGCTGCAAATCATGCTGAAAACTCTGCAGAGGTGCAAAGGTACAAAGGTGCAGTGCACCTCTGGCTATTGTTTTCAGCAGTGGATGGTGAAATCCTGCCGATGGCCTCACCACTTCTATAATGTTTTTGACACCTTTGTGGTCTGTAGTTTGAATTGTATTTTGTGTTCCATTTTTCTTAGGAAGGATAAAGATAAAACGGAAAAGCAGAAACTTATTCCACTGTATACTTTGGTAAGCACTATATGATATAATAATTTGTAATTTTCAATACAAGGCCTAAGCTTTACTTACTATGTTGAGACTGAGTCCCATAGGGTGAATGATTTACCTTATATAGCTAGACACTACTACACAATACACGATGTAGAAGAGTGATAGGAGATCTTTACTATAAATCAGTAATTGATAGTACAAACAGCAAGTTTATGAGTATGAAGGTGTTTGCAAGTACTAGTCATGCAGAGTCCTAGTTCCTGCTATGCTGCACTCATAGCCTCTCATTATTTTTGGGGGGGAAAGAGGAAAGAGCTAATTTGTATTTTAGCATGAGGTAACTTAAGCTCCTATCTTTCATAATAATATTTTGTTCCCTCCCCTCCCTTCTTCAGTTTCGCTTTGCGACAAGGCTTGACATTCTGATGATCCTAGTGGGTGCTGTCATGAGCATTACCTCAGGGGTGGCTCTCCCGGCTCACATATTTCTCTTTGGACGGGTCATCAACCAGTTTGTGTACTATGAGCAGGCCGTCGTATTCCAGCAGATTGTTCGGAACCAGTCTCTAATGATAGGTCTTGGCTGTGAGTCATTCCGTGATATGATCATAAATGGGACAATTGAACTCACGGGTATTCAAAATTCTGTGGCTACTGCTGCAGACACGGCGAACATCAGCGACTTTTTCATTTGTCAACAAACAAGTATGTTTTCGGATATCCTGAACCGGGTCTGTGATCCCCAAGATGTGCTTATCGATGAGATTAACATGTTCACCTTCATTTACATTGGACTAGCAACAGGTGTCTTGATAGTCCAGCTTTTGTCAATCATGTTGTGGAATATCAGTGCATATCGGCAGACTCAAAAAATGAGGGAGGCTTTCTATAAATCCATTCTGAGACAAGAAATTGGATGGTTTGAGGTCAATGATGAAACAGCCCAATTGAGTACCCACCTGGCAGAGTGAGTCTTTTTTATCATTATCACCATCTCTGATTGATCATATGATATATTAGCAGGGAATTTCTTGCATTGGCCACTGCGATTATGTTCCCAAACTACAGAGCAAGTCAACTATTCCCAGGCTCCTTGCATTTTTCATAGCTACTTTGAGGAGGCTGGGAGAGAATGGAGCAGTTCTCTTGTTAGACTTAATTAGCACCCTCCCTTCCTCCTATTCTTTACGACCTAGCTAGGATGAGGTGGGTCAATTGCAATGTGTCGGGTATAAAGCAAATAAGAACAGAAGTGAATTGTCTTTAAGAAGTGACTGATATATGACTAGATCCTTCATCGGTTTTACTTCTCTTTGTGTAGTGACATTGAGAACATCCAGGCTGGCATTGGAGACAAGGTGGTTCTGTTTTTGCACAACATTTCTATCTTTCTTGCCGGCTATGTCATTGCCTTCACGTTCAGCTGGAAGTTGGCTCTGGTGGTTACATCGCAGCTGCCTTTCATCGCAGTTCTGACTTACGGTTATGCAAAGGTGAAGCCAGTACCGTAGATAATGGATTAGAAATGTCTGTCAGGAATTACAATAAAGACGGATTATTATAGGCAATGCTCAAGGAAGTACTTGATGAATATACTGAAGAATTTTGTCTCACCGTTTCCTTTTTGTCTGTAGCTGACTGCATCTTCCACAATGGAAGAATCAAATGCCTATGCTGCAGCTGGTGGAGTGGCAAAAGAGGTGCTCGGATCTATTAGAACTGTGGTTGCCTTTGGAGGGGAACAGAAAGAAGCAAAAAGGTGTGTGTGTGTGTGCGCATGTGTATATTCGTGTCAATATTACAAAGAGAAGGAAGTAAAAAAGTGACGTGTAATGTGTGTGTGTATCCTGTGTGTCAACATCGCAAGGAATCTATACATACGTACATGTTCACACGTACCAATGTACCTGTCTTATTTCAGGTATGGAGACAAGTTAGAGGTGGCCAAAAAGGAGGGTATTAAGAAGGAATTCATCACCAGCACTGTTATAGGGGCACTCTTCTTGATCATCATCTGTACCTTTGCTCTGGGATTCTGGTAAGCCTCTGGCTATTCTCTGTCAGTTGCTTTAAATCTGGGGGTGAGGAGAGATCTGATCTAACAAAAGTCTTCTTTATAGGGATTGTAATTGTGATGGCTATTATCAGGCAGTTTAATTGACTGACATCCTGCAGGTATGGCTCCACCCTGATCATTGGCTGTGAACTAGTGGCTGGAGATGTAGTCACAGTGAGTATGGCCATCTTTCACTCAGAATAGAATCTTTAATGTCTAATATTCCTACTCACATTACAATTCCACCGATGCAGATAATTAAGCTATCATAGGCCTTTTATGGAGCTTAGTAGTTGCATCTATGGACCAGACGTGCAAGCCTGTATTGTCTGGTCCGTGGGCAGTAATGTGAGAATATGGAGCATATTCATTGTTCGGAGAGAGAGAGTTCCAGTTATGGCTATAGCCCCCACTAACTAATCATGATTCACTGCGGATTGGGTCTCTCCACGGAGGCAGATTACTCATCGGCTGCTAGCATCTATAATGAATGAGATCGCAAGTTGCAAATTAGAGAATTAATCTACCATTTTTGTAGTCTCTTACCTGGTTGCCAACTCTTGAGCCCTACCACATTATGAATAAGAAAGTCACCTCGTGGATTGTCTATTATATGGGGTTGGTAGCTTACGAATCTGTTAGCCTGCATGATTTTAGGAACTTGACTCTAATAAATGTTTAAGTCATTTCAACTAGAATAATTCTTAAATTTCGCCATTCTTCTAAAGGCCAGACATGATGTGATCCTTATGTGCTAGTAGTATAGTATATGGGTGCAGGTCTGCGGTATAATCTTTCACTTTCTTTCTTCACTTTTAGGTTTTTTTTACTGTCTTGTATGGTGGCCTCTTTCTGGGAAATGCCCTTCCTGAGATCAAGACCTTTTCCACTGCTCGGAACTCTGCCACTAAAGTCTTCAAAGTCATTGACAGGGTGAGCTATTAAGCATAGAGAGGTAGACTATGGAGGTGTTCATCCCATATCAGTTACCTGCAGCTGACAAATGAACACAATTCTTATGTTCAATGTTGCAGGAGCCTGTCATTGATTCGTCCTCTGATGAAGGGGAGATCCCTGACCATTTGGAGGGCAACGTTGAGTTCAGTGATGTGATCTTCCACTATCCTGCCCGACCCAACGTAAAGGTATGACACCCAATATTACTAGCTTTGTTCCCAGGCTCCAGGCTCTCTAATCAGGCATGAAGGGAGTCTGTTTATATTACATGTGTATGTATACTAAATTAAACATGTAACTTGTGTTGGATTGTGCCCTACATCTAAAGCCAGCCAGATAGCGTACATGTAAGTGCATGATACTTTGCGTATTGACGTAAATCGCCTGTACATTAATCACCATACTATGCACTAAAAGAATTGCATAAAAGGAGTCTACGTATACATCCTTAAGGACCTGAGCAAAAGGAAGTGAGACAAAGGAGGTATAAATTCTCATTTTACCATCTCTCCAAGATCCTGAAGGGGCTAGACCTGAAGATCAGCAAAGGTCAGACGGTGGCCCTGGTGGGTCCCAGTGGGTGTGGCAAGAGCACCACCATCCGATTGCTGCAGCGGTTCTACGATCCTGATGCTGGGCTGGTGAGGGCAATGACACATGTATAGTAATCATGCATGCTCATACAATATTGATTAGTCTCTACAGAGCTTCAGATTGTAAAGTAGAATGCTTTTTCCCCCCAGAAAACAATATTTGACTAGCTAATTAAATTTTCAGACATATTACTCAAAAAGTGCTGATGTTGAAGAGTTTGAGAATCATACCAAACATTATGCCTCTATCTTAGATTACCATTGATGGGAAAGACATTAAGAAATTGAACCTGAAGTGGCTGAGGCAAACCATTGGAGTTGTGTCTCAGGAGCCGGTCCTCTTCACTGCCACAATAGCTGAGAATATTCGTTTTGGCAGGGAGGAGGCTACAATGGAGGAGATTGAGCAAGCTGCCATGATTGCAAATGCCTATAATTTTATCTCCGAGCTACCTCATGGCTTCAACACTCATGTGGGAGAGGGGGGCACACAGATGAGTGGAGGACAGAAGCAGAGGATTGCCATAGCCCGTGCTCTGGTGAGGGACCCCAAGATCTTGCTGCTGGATGAAGCCACCTCTGCCCTGGACACAGAGAGTGAGAGAGTTGTTCAAAGTGCTCTGGACAAGGCCAGGGAGGGTCGCACCACCATTGTGATAGCTCACCGACTGTCCACCATTCAGACAGCTGACTTCATTGCCTCAATTGACCACGGTCGTGTGGTGGAGATGGGTGACCATCAAGAGCTGATGGACAACGAAGGGCTCTACTATAAGTTGGTAAAAGAACAGACCAAAGTGGTTGCTGATGGTGATGGTGAGTTTGCGGTAACAAGTGGTTGAACTCCTTCACTTTCTCTCTGTGCGTTTCCACTTGCATGTTCTCACTATTTGGCTTCTCACCCTTGTAGATGTAATTGATGGTGAGGAAAAGAAGGTGAAAAAATACTATTAAATTTTTATGTATTGCTAGGTTGATATTTTGGGGTCTTCAAGTTTATAGGGATCAAAAAACACTCCATGCAGGATCTCAATAAACACAGCAGTAGTAATGGTAATAACACACTGCTTTCTTTACGTATGCCTGGCTATATAGGTTAATGGAGTGACAGAAGAAATCAAAAAACTTTCTTGGAAGGAACTCTACAAGCTGAATCTTCCAGACTGGTACTTGGTGCTGTTCGGAGTCATCGGCTCAGCCATCTTGGGTGCCTTCTACCCCCTCCTCTCGATCCTCTTTAGCGAAATACTCAGGGTGAGTCACTACCAAATTAGATCACTCTCTGTCACCTGCTGTTGTGGACATGCATTCATGAAAGTTGCTGCAAATTTTTTTTGAAGTACTTTATACTGCTGGCACCAGGTATTATACCTACATACCCTGACCACAGGTATTTGGAGAGATGAGTGTAGCAGTGATTGAGAGGGACGTTAGGCGACTTGCTGGAGGGTTTATTGGCCTGGCTTTTGCTATAGCACTGACCTACTTTACTGCTGTAAGTGGATAGTCACAACCACATCGTCTTTGGTATAAACAAGTCATTGTATTAATGATCATAGCTTTCTGGGTCTTCACTCCTTCTCCACAGTCATTCACTCTTGCTGTTGCTGGTGAGAGGCTGACCAAGAGGATGCGCCACAAAACATTCAAGGCCATGCTAAGACAGGTTAGCAGATCTCCAATATCCAGTAGCTGTACGCAATGCCATAATTTCAATTCTGACATGGGTTGGAGACAACGAGATAGCATTCCAGTGGTAACAGATCTGTTATCTCATTTGGCTTGTCCATTTGCCAGAGTGTATTACTTCTAATGGAAGCATTTAACAAGTATGCATGTACATGTAAACTATGGCTCCGTAAAGAGCTCTGCTTTGATGCAGCCAACATTGAAAATTCACGCATTGGGAACTACAAGCCCTGATCACGAGGCATGTAGCTATTAATTTATAAAAGAAAATAGTGCCGAATATAATTGAGTTATTATTCTGTTTGCAGGACATTGCTTGGTTTGATGACCATGCCAACTCCACTGGAGCACTGACTACCAGGCTGTCTGTGGATGCGTCGGAAGTAAAGGGGGTATGTTTTTAAATGATTACATACTCATATAGTACCATAGGAGGCAGAACCTGGGGCGGGGGGTGGGGTGGGGGCATGTGCCCCCCAAACATTCTGCAAGGGGGACCATTTCCTTCCCTTCCCCCCCCGCCCAAAAAAAGTATGCAGAAGGAGGCAGATGTTCAAATACTAGTTCTACATTAGCTATTTCCAGTGTTGTCATAATGAGAGTCAGCACATGATACATGATATGACCCACGCTGTTCCAAGTGGGAGTTTGGCTCCAGCACTAGTAGTCCACGCCAGAGCCTGCCTATCAAAGTATATTAAGTAGCCTTGTGATGCAGACTTGACTTGACTTGAGATGCCATCCTGAGCTCTTCGAAAAAAAACTTAGATTTCATGCTATGCGCAGTAGGTGGGTTTTTATATGCATAAATCAGCAGAGGTCACATGCCGCCCCAAGTGCAGTCATATTCCGCTGCCTATGCTGTCCATGAGATTATATACATTACATGAACATAACCAATACTTTTAACTTACTCTCATGCCACATATACAAACACACACAAAAATACACAGGCTACTGGCATCAACTTGGGGTTTTATCTACAGATGATCTTTGCCTTCATTACGGCTGTTATCATCGCCTTTATCGCTAGCTGGGAACTCACCCTAGTTGTCATGTTTCTCTTCCCTGTGTTTGGTATTGTGGCCACCTTGCAGCAGAAATTCGTCACTGGTCGAAGTGTAGAGAACCAGAAGCGGCAGGAATCTAGTGGACAGATAGTTTTGGAATCTATTACGAATATTCGTACTGTGGCTGCCTTGGGAGTTGAGGAGCGATTCTTTAAAAAATATGAAAAGCTACAAGAGACATCATTCAAGTTAGTGTATTTATATAAACATTCAACTGGAGGGTCTCATGCTGATCCCCCCACCCCAAACTCTCTCTCCCTGACAGGGACAATGTAAAGAGTGTGTTCTCCACAGCACTGGTGTATGCTCTTGCGCAATCCATGGTCTTTTATATCTACTGTACTGGCTATCGCTTTGGGGCTTTTCTGGTGATTGAGGAGCGGGCAACCTATGACCAGGTCTTCAGGTGGGGTATACATACAGTAAACCATCTGTATGTATTGTTT
This sequence comes from Phakellia ventilabrum, assembly GCA_963921505.1. Lineage (NCBI taxonomy): Eukaryota > Metazoa > Porifera > Demospongiae > Axinellida > Axinellidae > Phakellia > Phakellia ventilabrum. Next base: position 5,690,137 of record OY997385.1, on the reverse strand, counting down.
GCAAGCAATAAAGGTTCAATCTAGCACCTTTCTTGTATGCAATTTATTGTCTTGCCGATCCTTCAACACTACTCATGAATTTATTCTAAATCTCACTGTCACCTGTCACACGTACAAATAGAAGTATACAGGTAAGATACCTTCTTGGAATCTAGCTTCTTGGAAGCCCAAGACTACTTACAGGGTAGTCCGTATATGAACTAGCATCTAAAGGAAACAAACTCGAGCCATTTCTTCAACGTCATAAGCCCAAATTGTATTACCAATCAATGATGTGTGCATGTTGTAATTAATATGGTATAGCATGAATATGACTGTGGACTGTATGCACTAGGTTAATCTCTCTAGTGAATGTGCATGTATGTCACTGTACTCTCCTTCTCCTGTGTATCTGTTCTCTGCAGGGTATTTGCAGCAATGGTGTTCACTGCCTTTCAGCTTGGTCAAACCTCTTCCTCTGCTCCTGATGTTGGCAAAGCCAGGGCCTCTGCTGTAAGGATTGTGACCCTACTTGATCGCAAGAAGGAAGTGCCACTCGATGCTGATGGTCCAGGACTCAAACCAGTAGGTGGAGCTAAATCATGAGTAGTTTTGAATAGCTTGGGAAAATGGGGTTGATAATTTTCTGTGCTAGACCAGCTTCTTTGTTCTCAAGTGTGAGATTCATACCTCTGTGACCATTTGTAGGAATCATGGACTGGAGAAATTTCAGTGAACAGCGTCAACTTCCACTACCCCTCTCGTCCTAATGTGGAGGTTTTGCGAAATCTAACTTTTACAGTGCAGCCAGGACAGACACTGGCTCTAGTAGGACCCAGTGGTGGTGGCAAGAGTACTATTGTCTCTCTGATTGAGAGATTTTATGACCCAGTGAATTCGAGTGGACGGATTAGTGTGGATGGAAACCCTGTGACTGATCTAAACATTAAGTGGCTGCGCTCCCAGATTGGACTAGTGTCACAGGAGCCAGTGCTGTTTGATACCACCATTGCAGACAACATCCGCTATGGGGCTAACTTCAGGGAAGTTTCAGATGAGGAGGTTATTGAGGCATCTAAGTCAGCCAACATCCACAACTTCATTGAATCTCTTCCCCAGGTGAGACTTCCATCACTTAATTCGCTCTCCTATTATCTTTATGTTGATTAAAGTTTCTTTTCTGTTGCAGGGCTATAATACAAATGCTGGGGCAAAAGGTACACAACTGAGTGGAGGGGAGAAGCAGAGGGTTGCCATAGCCCGTGCTCTAGTGAGGGACCCCAAGATCTTACTGCTGGATGAAGCAACCTCTGCCCTGGACACGGAGAGTGAGAAGACAGTCCAAGAAGCCCTGGACAAGGCCAAGGAGGGTCGTACCAGTATCGTGATTGCCCACCGTCTGTCCACGATCCACAATGCTGATTGCATTGCTGTCATCCGCAATGGGGAATTGATTGAATCAGGTACACATGCAAAGCTAATGGATAAGCGTGGTGTCTACTATGACCTCTACACTGCATGGCAGAAAGATAAGAACACTTAGAAATCTTGTAAGATTTACTAGTCATAGCAATTTAAAATTCTATACCAAGTGTATAGTAGCTAGTCCATTATTTTTTTGCATGCACAATAGCTCTGTATTAAATTTCTGTTTATTACTTTCATCTTTGTGAATACGTTGTCTTTTTTGTTCCCTTCCTAAAAGTGCTAATTAACAAGTGTATTATGATTGTTATGTGGAATGCATTATGCATTAGTGTATGCAACCAGAACTGAATAACAAGAAGCTGCTTTATACCTTGTCATTAACATGTTCTATTTATTAAAATCTAGTTGTGTTAATTACTGTAGCTACTACTGTGAATACTTAATGAGGTAGCCTCATTCCCAGTCCCTCCCTCCATGGCCAGCTTGTTACCCCTTGCACATGAGTGGCAAGGGTTACTTGCACACAGTGACACAGGTATACATTGAACTAACATCCTGTCATCCCATGTAACAAAAAAGATGTTGGGATGGCGCGCAATCTGTAAAAGTATTGTGGTGTCATTCCCACCTTGTTGGTTTGTTTTTTGGGGATTCTATCTCTACATATTATGTTTTTTCCGTGACTCTCTGGAGTTAGTCAATGAAAATTCAAATGAACGTCTTGTCCTCAGACCCTCCACACACGTGCAAAGTACACTAATGTATGTTGAAGCTACACTTCTTCAATTTGGGTGTCTGGAATCTTTCAGAGCCAAAATGTGTAAAATCCTGAGCTAATGTATACAACAGGTCTCTATCAGCAACCAACTCCAAAAGTGAACAAAATTTGACCTTGGAAAGGAAAAAAATTACTCCATAAAGACCAGATAGCTAGGATGATGCATGGTACAGTACCTCCTTCAGAGGATAAACTCATGTCCACACACATAATCCATGATTATGTGACGGAATGTGTGAGTGTTCAAACCTCTTGCCACATGGGAGTTGGGGGAACCCAAGAGCATTCAAAAATCAGTCATACATTTTTAGACCCCACTATAGCTTACTGCTGTCTTCCATCATGCACATAGTCATTGCAATTGAGATATTCATGGCATTTGTGGCTGGAAAATGGGGGACCATTCACGGCAAGGGGACCGCTTATAGTGCCACGGATGGTGTAAATATCTTTAATAGTTCGGAAGCAACTCTGACCAACAAAGTCAGAGGGACCATATATATACAAATCGGTTACTCATAAGAAAGCTATAGAATACTACACAAGGAAATAATAAATAAGTTACCACATCCAGTCACAGGGTATAAACTAAAGGTACAAGTCTGATATTAGGTAAACACACAGATCATTACTATTACATCAGTATTACATCACTATACTACAGACAGTCCTCGGGGGACCATATGTAGTGCCACGGACAGTCCATGGGGACCAATTATTCTGCTACGCATGGTACGGGGGGACCGCACACTTTTGGGGGGGACCACTTGCGGTATGACACACCAAAGTCTGCTGCGCCAACTGAATTTTATTTACTTTCTGCAATCCAGCCATCAAGTGAATCCGAGGTTTATAGTGCTTTCGAATTCACTCCTTTAGCTGTCTTCATGCCTAGAAGGCATACATAGGCTATAGGTACATGCACTATTGCAATAGCAAGTTGGCTGTAGGGCCTCAAAAGTGTGTTTCAAATGCCATAATTTTTCCAATGAATATTGGTCTTCAAGACTAAAATCTTAAGTATCACTCACAGACATATTAATCTATATATTTGACCTAAATATCATTACCAATCCCTTGTACTACACCACGTGACTGTTGCTTTAGATCACAATCGTCAGCATTATGTTAGTCTGAAATGCCACCAAACATACAGCAATTTCTGCCCTTTCAAGTTCTGGTACAATGCCATTCTCTGTGTTTCAAGTTGTTTATATGATGCCATTTCACTGTAGCTAATAAAACTTTTTAGAGCAGAATCCTTCGTTGGAATGTTCACGAGTGCCTACTCTATGTATGGCTCAGCTTAATTTCTTTATGAAGACGTTTTGGCATGCATGCATGATGCCTTCGTCAAGTCAGCTGATACTTGCCGGAATCATGTGATAAAGTTGAACACCGGGTCTTTTATGACCTGTCGGTGTATCAAACCTCATGAAACTGGCGAGACATCAGCAACATCCACTGTAGATGCCTACTACCATGGGACATGGTCAGGGTGAAGTTTTTGGAGTGCTGGGGGGAGATAGCATAGTCAACAGACTATGATTTCTACTTGAAGGTGCATGATATTCCATTATACACAAGAACATTCTATAAATTTAATTATTACCATCAAAATTCAGCAAGCAGGTAGTCTATTATTAATGTACTGTGGCTGTATTTTCATTTCTAGGGGCCTAGCTACTTGAATAATAAATTAATATTGTGACTCGGTATCAGTTGTGTCTACTATTAATATTAAACACTACTGCTTACAGTTAGCTAAGACTAATTTACTGTGATCTGGCAGGCTTGTGATTTGAACCTGTGATTTTTTTTTGTCCGCAGTCAAATACTTTAAACTCTTGTGGCTACATGCTGTTCCTACCAATTAACAGTGCTAACAAAGAAAGCCTATACTGAGAGACTCAATTTGTCATATGAAGTGCCTTAGATGCCACCATATTGCCTCTCAGGACACTCAAAATAAAGGGTGGCATGCCCTAAATATCATTAGCTATTGCAGTATGCAGGCAAGTTTCATTATTTTGAGGTACAATGTATTAGCCTCATTTGCCTCAACTTATTAGTACTGCATGGGATGAATGGTAGCAGGTACATCTATACTAGGACTAAAGGATGCACTGCATGGGATGAATGGTAGCAGGTACATCTATACTAGGACTAAAGGATGCACTGCATGGGATGAATGGTAGCAGGTACATCTATACTAGGACTAAAGGATGCACTTCAAGAGGGAGAGCCAAAATAGGTAGCGTGAAAACAAAACTGTATAGAGTGTAGCCTAGGAACAAGGCAATGGTGTTGCAATAGCCCATTAATAATTGGTGCATATAATTGGGGCGAGCCTGAGCGAGCCCCACACTAGTCATGTCAGCGGTGCATTTTCTCTGAATGAAATATCGTACGTACGTCGTGCCGCATATTCGATGTTCACATAATTTAGCGCTTTGCAAGCAATTCCAATTTCTCGCGCTCTCACTTAGCAGTTAAATTTCTCGCGTTTCCACTACACGTAAGTACAAAACACGGGCGTGAATTGTCGTCGTTTTCCCTCGGCTATGGATGAATCATGCAGTGGAGAGAGAGAATAGGCTACGCCATAGAAGGAGAACGAGAGAGGGCCTGCCGTGCTTCCGAAAATCCGGAACAGAGAGAAGAAAAGTTGCAGAAGCGGAGAAATTATAAGGGATAGGACTAGGCACGCTGCTCAGACTGCCGAAAGAAGAGGGGCAGACCACGAGGTGAGATAGGCTAGGCTAGACTTCCCGATGAGACTGTTGAGGAGAGAGAAGCCAGGCTGCGGAAAATGACTGCTTCCAACCATGCGAGATTGGCTGCTGAGGAGAGAGAGGCCAGGCTACAGTCTGACAGAGTACTGGTGAGGCACAGACAACAACAGGTCATGCAGGCACAGCTCCCATTGTTTCAACAATCTACTATCCGAACTAAGATGTTTACATTTCATGCACACCACATGGCTACGCTGGACGTGCCGAGATGTACATGAGATTCCCTGGTCTCAAGATTCACTCACACATTTCTACTGAGTGTCTGCGATGTACCCAGGACGAGCATACACCTAATTATACTCCTCGACCAACAACATGGATCCTGACCCTGTACCACCTCTTCAGGCTAGCACATGTAGCTATTGCATTCTAGATGAAGTTACAGTGGCATTGAAGTATCAATTTTGTATTCATTAGTATGACGTGTTGATCATTCCATTGGAGGGTGTGAATTGACATATCAATGTTGTGTCTATTAGTATGACATCATCCTACATGTTCAACATTTCCATTGCCGGGTTTAATACAGGTGGAGGAAATATTAATTTCAAGGGGTTTGCCAATCATGTCTACCATTTGCCTCACAAACAGTATGGGTACCGTGGACATGTCACCAGTCTGCTGCAAGATATAGCCTCATTCGCCAACAGCTCCTTCACATTCACAATTCTCGTGAAGGCTCGCCCCACAATGCCCTGCATTTGCCTAGTTATTATGATGATGTGATTGAGGCAGTACTGTAGTTTGTATGCTGTACATCCTGCATATATTATATATTAGTATGACTCCTGACTCAACAAAGAAAGTAAGTCTGATAATGATGTGTGAACCTATTGAGGTTCAACTCTTGAGGTGCAACGCTTTACAGGTGTAACCTATTGAGGTTCAGCTCTCAGACGGTTGGGGTTTATAATACTGAATTTGACACACGTTTGACGGATTGTCGAAATGGTGCGCTCGTTTGCAGACTGGGGTTCGGAGCGTTATCTCCCCAAGGTGATCAAGTCGGGGATTGGGCCCCCTGTACACATATTGATCTTCGACTTTCTACGACCTAGTAGCAGAACGCCGGTTCTTTCTTCGGATCCCGAAGCTGAATGGACGACTGGGCACGTTGCGGTGCCCACCGTGATTCCCAGTCTCGCCTATCCAACGCTTCTGGGGCAGCCATACCTCTACAAGTATGTATGACCTTGCAGGAGGGATGGGAGCTCACTAGGCGTTATTTAATTTTTTTCTGGAGGGACGCTAGTTTTTTTTTCTCTCCAACTTAAGTTGTTTCTCTTTATAGAAATACCACGAATAGTCATCTCTCTATCAGTACTAAGCCTGGAAAGAATTATTTGACCGTCCAGGAGCTAGCTACAGGCCTCTTTTTTCCCCTCCAAGTTAAGTTGCTTCTCTTTAGAGAAATACCACAGATAGTCATTTATCTATCAATATACTAAACCTGGGGAAGCGTTTGACCGTCCAGGAGGGAGGGAGCCAGGCTTATTTTCCCCCTTCCAAGTTTAAGTTGTTTCTCTTTATAGAAATATCACAGATAGTAATGTATCTATCAATACTAAACCTGGGAAAAATTGTTTACAAGTTTGACCGTCCAGGAGGGAGGGGGCCAGACTTTTCTTTAATTTTCTCCAACTTAAGTTGTTTCTCTTTGTAAAAAATAAAAAATAATAGTCATCTGCCTATCAGTAGTAAGTCAGTAGCTAGTAGGTTAGAGTCCACACAGGTCATTAGGAAAACCACACTAGCTAGCAGTATAAGCCCTAGCTTGTGGTGGGTTTGATGAGCTAATTTTTATGTTAAATTAAGCTAAAACAGGCGAAACATGCACAGCCGGGTCCCAATAGCATAACATTATGTTTGCCAGTGTTAAGGAACCACGAAAACAAGTTAAAGAGCAAAACAAATAAAAACAGAAACAAAGAAAAGTTTAAGTACCAAAACAATACAATTTACAGCAGTTTTAAATGAAATAATGGTAGAATATGACTCAAAATTCTGTTCCACAGTTTTAGAGAATTAAGTACTTAAAAAGGAGTTCAAAACAGTAGCTACTTTTTTCTATTGACAACAAATGCAAAGGACGCACAATATAGCAGTATAACGGCTAATTTTGCATACATGCCCAAAATTAGTTTTAAATAATTATATTATAGTGATACAAAAAAAACAAGCCAAGGGAACATGTGAAGAAAATGTATTCCAGTTATGAATATAGTACGAGGTACAAAGTAATTATAGAAGTTATTAAGTTTTGTGTGCGCATAGGGACAGACAAAGGACTGATAATACTGTGATCTTGTGACTCTGGGAGTTTGCTCAACAAAAATGCCAGTCGGGAAATAAAACAGGCCATGTACTATTTTAAACACAGTGCTTAAGTCCAGATATAGTCTATACGTTGCTGTAGATAAGAGAACTGTAACAGATCCTCATAACTACTGCTCCACTGCTTTGCACACATTCTAAGTGCAAACTTTTGTACATTCTCGAGGGTCTTTAGTGTTCCAGACTTGGCTCGCATACTCGAGGTGAGGACGAACAATACATCTGAAATATACGTAGTCTCTCAGGCTCGAATGCTGATAGAAACGGCGGTAAATCAGACCAGTTATAGCTTTCTCGCTTTACTACAGAGAGATTTAATGTTCCGTGTCCAAAGCAGATCCGATGACTTTCCCTTCTGAAAACTCCACTGTGAATCAGAGATTTTCAGAGACTTGGCTGCGTCTCCATCAGATGTTGTAACAAGAGGTTCGCAATATGCCTCTCCAGCCTTTCTGGGCTCCCTCAGACAATTCCAGGTGTTCAGCAGACTCAAAGGAGCCATATAGGGCTGGCAATGAGGTAGTGAAGCAATTAGAGATGTAATTGTTCAACATGTTTGCATTGTCCAGCTTATTGTCTGCACATATCATGTAGCTACCATCAGACTGCTGCATTGATGGTATTGTGGCTGAATCCTTCTTGAAGAGCTTCATTGTTTTCCAAAACCGGTTTTTGTTTCCAGCATTAATGTTCCTTGAAAAGATGACTGTTTTGAGCTTCTCAATATTGATGTCACTTTATTACGCATGCCTTTATATTTTCTCCTGACCCTCATGACTTTGCCCTTCAGAATAAAGTGTCTCCGCTTTTGCATTGCACATTTTAAGTTCTTTGATAGCCAAGGGAGATTCAAGCGCGTAGGTAGAACATCCCTTGGGATACAGGTTTCCAGGGTAGTCTTGAAAGCACTCTACATGAGGGGTATCCAGCTATAGCCAATGGCGATTTGTACTTGAAGTGCCACGAGAGCTATTCTGTACACTATTGTAGCAATTTTTCAGTTCTCAGTGAACAAACACACAAATCCTTGTAGAGATCTCAGATCGTAGTAAGGCGGAGTAAATTATGAACCACCATAGTTTCGCGTGCCAGCACGCGAGGCTAGCAACCACGCAGGCCATTAGCATCACGTGAGTTGTTTCCGGGCGGTAAAATTTGGAGGATGCATCCTGCGGAGGAATTCATGCGAGCTGGCGATGAAGGGCTCAACGAGCGAAGAGCCTCACGGCATTCGCAAGAAGGGTGAAGCCAAGATGGTACCAGATGGAGGAGCTGAAGCCACAGAGGGGTAGGTTTTTAGCGTACCGATGCGTAACTGCATAACCAACGATACTTAATAACTACATGTAATTAAGTATCCGGTAACTGGATGGTGCAGCTACACGAAGGTGGCTGGTCCGGTTACGTAACCGGACAATTTCAACACTGCCTCGTTACGTAACCGGACAAGTTTAGCATTGTCCCATTGCTCAACCAGGCAATGCAATGACCTCATCTTCGCTCCCCTTATGTATTAGGCTAGGCTGTTGTTTTGTTTACTTATACGTTATGATAAGGGTTCTTACTAAACTAGCCACCATAATGGTGCATGCTTGGCTTGTTTGGGACTATACCTTGAGGTAGCCTTGTTTTTAAGTGCCATTCAACAGCTTTTTTTCAGTGCAAGTAATAATGTGAAGGCCCTAAGAATGAGGCTAAGGAGTGCATGGTCCCATTCATTCTGGATGCCAGTGAGTAGGCGAACAAGTCACCCACTCACCAGAGTTTATTATATCTGTGCTCCTGCCATGGTCCTGACAATACTATTATTGTTCGACTAACTTTATGCTTTCCCCATTTAACAGATGCCCTTCTCTTAGGGAAAATTTCCTCCCCCTGGCTAGTAGTTGTAGCTTTGCATTGCAACTGTCACTGTTGACATAGGAAGCCTGAGGGCCTTAGGCGAGGGCTTCCTGTGCCGGCAGTGCGTATGATATGGCACCAGAGAAGCCATGCTACCTGCCGTGCTACAACTATTTTGTAGCAATTTAGATTGTAATCATGGTGCATTACTCACTTCTTGGTTGAGACTGAAAATGCCTAGCCTCGTTTCCAAGCCACCACTATATTCAGTTGCACAAAAGTAAAGCCGCCTCGTTGCCAAGCCCCCGTTTTATTCGGTTGCACGAAGGTAAAGGCTTTACCTTCGTGCAAATGAATGAAGTGGTGCATGGCCTGGGAATGAGAATAGTAAATGCCATAATTAGATCACTATTCCCTTCTACTACTGGGAAGAATCAGTCGTTGTCTAAACTCCAAACACTATTATTATTTATATAAAAAAACATGCTAAAAAAATTTCCCACACTTTGTGTGGATAATGTAATCAGCGCTTTACAACCTCTGCTTCATTTTTTTAGGAAGGCCAAGGATAAAGGGGAAAGGCAGAAACGTATTCCACTGTATGCTTTGGTAAGCACTGTGATTTGAACATTGCCCACCCAGCTTAATTTCTTCAAAACCTTGCCTCATTAAATTTCCAAGCATCTTAATTTTTCTAGTACTCAATAACTGCATGCTAAGTTGTGAAGTTGAGAGTTATACCATGTTTCATTTGCCAGTTAAAGTTTAGAATTCACCTAAAATGGGTGTGCTTTTGGAAAGCCCCTAAACTGACTTACTGAAACCTTCAGATAACTACATTAGATTCCAAGTAGTAACTGGTAGCAAAATTGATAAGCTTGTGAGTATATATAAAGATGCTGACAAATCATACTGAGTCATGGTTCCTACTGTGCTGCACTCATGGCCTCTCATTGTCTAATTTTTTGGGAAAAAGGGAAGATCTATTTAGCATGAGAGTATTTTAGCATGAGGTAACTGAAGCCCCTATCTTTCATTTGTCCCCTCCCTTCCCTTCTTCAGTTTCGCTTTGCAACATGGCTTGACATTCTGATGATCCTAGTGGGTGCTGTCATGAGCATTGCCTCAGGGGTGGCTCTCCCGGTTCACATATTTCTTTTTGGACAGGTCATCAACCAGTTTGTCTACTACGAGCAGGCCCTCATATTCCAGCCGATTGTTCTGAACCAGTCTCTAATGATAGGTCTCGACTGTGAGGCATTCCGTGATATGGTCATAAATGGGACTGTTGAACTGATGAGTGTTCAAAATTCTATGACTACGGCTGCAGACGCGGCCAACAACAGCGACCTGTTCTTTTGTCAGCAAATGAGTGTGTTTTCAGATATCCTGAACCGGGTCTGTGATCCCCAAGATGTGCTTATCGATGAGATTAACAAGTTTACCTTCATTTACATTGGACTAGCAACAAGTGTCTTGATAGCCCTGCTGTTTGCAATCATGTTGTTCAAGATCAGCGCATGTCGGCAGACCCAAAAAATGAGGGAGGCTCTCTACCATTCCACTCTGCGACAAGAGATTGGGTGGTTTGATGTCACTGAACCAGCCCAATTGAGTGCCTGCCTGGTCAAGTGAGTGTTTTTTTAGCATTTCTGATTGATCACATGGTTAGCTAGTAGGGAATTTCCCGTATTGTCCACTTTCCAAACTACAGAGTTTCAGCTATTCCCAGGCTCCTTTGCATTCTTTATAGCGAGGGTGGGAGAGAATGGAGTTTGGAAATAAATCTGGGACCTGGCTAGGCTTGAGGCGGCAGGTGGCTCAATGTTGCAGAGATCTAGCTATAGTAGGAAGACAGTGCTTAATTGGTACCTGCAAAAACAAGGTTGATATTTCATATCAAAAAACCAGCCGTTTTTTTTTTCATCATAAATCATCCAACTGAAGGTTTCTACTTAGCACCAGGTCAGTCCAAGCTAAATGTAGTCATGGAATGGATGGCACATCTTGCCCAGCTTCCAGTGAAAGTGCTGACTCAGCAATTTTTAGAGCACTTTCAGTTTCATAGCTGCCAGAATTTGCCAGAACTAGACACATCATTGCTACCTACCACTTTTTTGTCACAAAACTATAAGTTAGCTTGGCCTACTGGTCCTGCAAACTTCCAGTAGTTGCCACTCGTGGTCACAGTTTCACCAAAGTATCTGAACGTGAAGTATGCATAGCAACGAGAAATTAATAGTTATTTAAGTATCAATTTTGCTGCATTTGTAGTTAGGTCTACGGACTGGCCTTCCCATGTTAGTACGTAATCTGGCGTGTGCTCCAGTGTGACCATTGTCCTTGTTTATTACTTTTTTAGTAATCTTTTTCTTATTTCCCCTTTGCGCAGTGACATTGAGAAGATCCAGGCTGGCATTGGTGACAGGGTGGTTGTGTTTTTGCAGAACATTTCTACCTTTCTTGCCGGCTACATCATTGCCTTCATTTTCGGCTGGAAGTTGGCTCTGGTTGTTACATCACTGCTGCCTTTTATCGCTATTCTGACTTGTATCTATGCAAAGGTAAAACCGGCGCCATAGTTAATAGATTGGAAATGCCTATCAGGAATTGCAATATTTGACTTCAAAAGATTACAGGCATTTTCAAGCCGTTCAACAATGCTCAATGCAGTGTTTGAGTGTACTGAGAATTTTGTCTTATTGCCTTTCTTGTTTGCAGCTAATTGCTTCCGCAGAAAATGAATCAAATTCCTATGCTGCGGCCGGTGCAGTAGCAGAAGAGGTGCTTGCTTCTATTAGAACTGTGGTCGCCTTCGGCGGGGAGGAGAATGAAGCAGAAAGGTGTGTGTGTGTGTATGTTCATGTCAACATCACAAGGGAAGGAAGCACGAAGGTCTAGTTTTCAAATCTCACTACAAAGCAGCAGGCCATACTTGATCTCTGAGACTGGACCAAACAGCAATACAGCGATACAGCGATACCTTGTTGTTTCCTTTATTCTTGATCTCGTTTTTTTAGCAATAGGACTAGGGACTATAGGAGTCGGACTCCATGAATGCATGTATTGCCACTTCTGATCCTTAGGCCAGGATCCCCATCCTGTAGTGTAAGTGACCGATTATCACACAGATTATGTACCTAGATCCATAACGTCAGAACAGAACGGTGTATAAACTTTAGAACTTCACTGAATGAATTGTCATCACTTTAGCAATCAATCTTACTCTCCTTTCAAGCGAAGGTAGGCGGAAACACTTTTTTGTGCGAACGGTGAACGGGGGAAAGTGGAGCCTGTTTTGACATTACTGTAGAGGTTTACAAGTAGGTTGTCCTCTGCAAAGAGCAAATGGGCAGTGGCTCTCAAGTGCTTAATAATTAGGTTAGGCTGTCTGGAACAAAGGCCAACAGTTTACACAGCAACAACTGCCAACTTTCATTTACCTATTGCACTGGAGAAGCAACTTGCAGAGCTCTGTACTTCCCCCCTACTTATCTTATTTGAACAGGTATGGAGACAGGCTACATATGGCCAAAAAGGAGGGTGTCAAGAAGGGACTTATCACCAGCTCTGTCGTAGGGCTACTCTTCTTGATCGTCTTGTGCAGCTTTGCTCTGGGATTCTGGTAAGCCTCTGGCTATTCTTCCATCAGTTGTTTGTAAATCTGAGGATGGGGGGTGGAGGAGAGGAAGGGAGAGATGTGTTCTTACATAATCTTCTTTACAGGGAGGTGGTCTATTACATGCAGACAGTTTAATTGACTAATATAATTACCTATCCTGCAGGTATGGCTCCACCCTGATCATCAACTGTGAGCTGTTGGCTGGAGATGTGGTCACAGTGAGTATGGCCTTCTTTGACTCTGAATAGTATGGGATAAACGTTTATGCAGACAAGCCATTTATAGACCAGACAGTGGCTTAATTGTTCCAGCCTCCTTTTCTCGCTTATAGGTCTTCTCTGCTGTCTTGCATGGTGGTCTCTTTCTGGGAAAGGCTCTTCCTGAAATTCAGACCTTTTTCACTGCTTGGACCTCTGCCACCACTGTCTTCAAAGTCATCGACAGGGTGAGCTATTATGCATGAATAAATAAACTGTCTGTATGTGTGTGCATGTGTTCCTCATTAGCTCCCCCCCGTAATAGCAAACTGTTGACTAATGAACACAACTGTTAAACAGCGTATGTTCAATACTGCAGGATCGTGCCATTGATTCCTCCTCTGATGGAGGAGAGATCCCTGATTGTTTGGAAGGCAATATTGAGTTTAGCAGTCTGACATTCCACTATCCTGCCCGACCCGATGCAAAGGTATGACACCCAATTAGCCTTGCTCTCAGGCTGCCTTCCCTCATGTGAAATAAATCAGTGAAGTAGTGCTGGAAATGGAGTCTGTTTATTGGGCGAGCATGAGCGAGCCCCACATTAGTGGGTCACCGTTGCTGCTGTGTGTACGTATGTACATACGGGTGGTCATGAATTCATGCGTACCTAAGCTCCCTGGAATAATATCTATTTGACTGATTTATTACTCACAAACACTCGCTCACACTCGCCCCACAATGTTCTGCATTCACCTAGTTACATGAGTATGTATAGTCATATATTAGATTGTACGTGTAACTTATGTTGGAGTGTGCCCTACTCCCACACATTTTGCACTATAATACTATGTGCTACAAGAACTGTATTCCTTAAAGACCTAAGCAAAAGAAAGTGAGACAAAGGCGTTATACTTCCTCTTTCATCATTTCTCCAAGGTTCTGGATGGGTTAAACCTGAAGATCAGCAAGGGTCAGACGGTGGCCCTGGTGGGTCCCAGTGGGTGTGGCAAGAGCACCATCATCCAGCTACTGCAGAGGTTCTACGATCCTGATGCTGGGCTGGTGAGGAAACAACACCTACGTGAAATTGTAATGCGTACATACAATGCAGATTAAATTTTGATTCTCAGTAATTGCTTACAGAGCTGCACTTAAAAAAGTGGTATTTGAGAATCGTAATGCTTCTTATTCTAGATTACTATTGATGGGAAAGACATCAAGAACTTGAACCTGAAGTGGCTGAGGCGGAACATTGGGGTTGTGTCTCAGGAGCCGGTGCTCTTCAACACCACAATAGCTGAGAATATCCGTTTTGGCAGGGAGGATGCTACAATGGAGGATATTGAGCAAGCTGCCAAGAATGCTAATGCGTATAGCTTCATTTCCCAGTTTCCGAAGGGCTTCAACACTCACGTGGGAGAGAGAGGTGCACAGATGAGTGGAGGACAGAAGCAGAGGATTGCCATAGCCCGTGCTCTGGTGAGGGACCCCAAGATCTTGCTGCTGGATGAAGCCACCTCTGCCCTAGACTTGGAGAGTGAGAAAGTTGTTCAAGATGCTCTGGACAAGGCCAGGGAGGGTCTCACCACCATTGTGATAGCTCACCGGCTGTCCACCATTCAGACAGCTGACATCATTGCCGCTATCAGCGATGGTTGTATTGTGGAGATGGGCAACCATCTTGAGCTGATGGGCAATAAAGGGCTCTACTTTGAGCTGGTAAATGAACAGACTGAAGAGGATACTGACGGTGGTGGTGAGTGTAATAACAAATGTTGGACTCCCTCACTTTCTCTCTCTGTGCGTTTCTCCTTGCACACGCTCTCTCACTTGTAATCCATTGGTTTCTCACGCTTGTAGATATGATGACATCCTTTAGGGCTGCAGTAAAGCAGTCCATGGCTTGCTCATTCATTCGTCAACAGAGTGCATGGCTGAGGTGCAAGGAACGACTTTCCTACAACTGCCAATGGAGTAGAAGCTATGGGTTCTTAGCCTCAATCTATTCAAATCCGTCTTCCCTGAATCGATTTTCAGTGACAGGGGCCCTCTCTCATTTCAGCTGGGGTAAAGCCTCAATTGGTGCCCAGCCTTACATTGATGACAATGAGTTGGATGGTGAGGAAAGGAAGGTATGTATATATTTTTAAGAGCTATTTTTAGGGATCTTGTAATTTTACAGGGCCTGAAAACATTCCCTGATCTTGATGAATGCATGGTATAAAAGTGGAACAGTACACCTAATGCTATCTTTTCTTTATGGCTAGGCCAATGGAGTGGCAAAGTCCATATGTCATAGATTGAAAGAATGGTGGGATCAGAGAAAACACCAGCAGAAGCTACAGGCAGAAGATATCCAGAAAGTATCTTTGAAGGAACTCTACAAGCTGAATCTCCCTGACTGGCACTTGGTGCTGATCGGAGTCATCGGCTCAGCCATCTTGGGTGCCTTCTATCCCCTCCTCTCCATCCTCTTCAGTGAAGTACTCAGGGTGGGTCAGAGTTCACTGCTTTATCCCTACGATTGCCAAATTAGAACACTCTAGTGTTGCCTGTATTCATAGACATGTAGACATAAAATTTGATGGAAAGCAATTGCTTACACTGCTGGTATCAGGTACACCTACAAGGTTCATACCCCCACCCAAGAAGCAAGAAGTATCTTTTTTCATGTAGCAGTGTAGCCAGCATGGCTAGCCGTACCTAATTAATGTTATATTTTGCCATGTATATCCGTTCTTTTAATATTTAGTAGTTTATTAGTAGCTAATTTCCAGTCTTTTAGGATCCCAGCAGCAACCACAAAACAATCTAAATTTCTAAAATATCCAGGGGAGAGACCCCCTAGGGAGTGTGACTCTGCATGCAACATCCTTCCCACCCCCAGCTAAAAGTCCTATATGAAAGCCTGACCTATTGTATCAGTATACCACACCCTAGGTATTTGGAGAGACAAGTGTAGCAGTGATCGAAAGAGATGTTAGACAACTTGCTGGAGGATTTGTTGGCCTGGCTTTTGCTGTAGCACTGGCCTACTTCACTTCTGTAAGTGGATAGTCACAACCACATGCATGCAGTCTTTGCTATAAACAACTCATCATTAAAAGGTCATAGCTTTCTATGTTTGAGACTTGACTCCTTCTCCACAGTCACTCACTCTTGCTATTGCTGGCGAGAGGCTGACCAAGAGGATGCGCTACAGAACATTCAAGGCCATGCTAAGACAGGTTAAGGTGGCACCCTGGCTATTGATAATTAGAAATACCATATATATACCGCTAATGTACAGTGAATAGTGAAATGTGCCAGCCTCGAACTTACAACAAAGATGACAGCTGTTGTGGTCTACAGTTTTTGGACATACAGGTGCAATTTACTTAAAAGAATTTTATTGGTCTACAGCCTGACAAAGCCCGTTTTCACGATTTTAGTCATGTGTGAGTTACAGCTCTCTCAATATTCACTAGTGCTGTTCCATTTCTCGGTTGTACCTGGCCAGCAAAACTGTGTATGGATGTTACTGGTTGATTATTCTCCCATTACCTGTGGCTGTGATGATGATGCACTATTTACTAATAGCCCCTAGTAATGTACATTTGATTGTATGGTTTGAAGTTTCTTCCATGTATTTTAGCTGGGTTACAGCAAAAAGATTTTTTTTTCTTTTTCACTAATTATAAGGAGCCATCTAAAGTACTACTCCACTTAGTCTATCTAGTAGCTGTACCCAATGCATTCTGACCGGGTTTGGTGCCAAAAAGATAGCTATTTTACGTACATTGTCTTATTTGGCCGAATAGTCCTGTCTGTTTGCCAGAGGGCATTACTTTGAAGTTACAAAAAGTATTTTGGAAAATGAAAAGACGTAGAGATGGAATCCCAAAAAACAACCAAACTAGGTAGGGATGACACCACAATACTTTTACGGATTCCCATCCCTATATCTTTGGCAAGTGCTTGCCTAAAGTGCCTTGAGAATCACTGCCAAACAGTTAGATTTTTTTGAGAAAGCTATGGTGTGAGTGCAATATCCCGGAAGAAATGCCACTTCTTCGAATTATTGTAATCGCTTCAGCCATTTTTACTGTAGCTCATCTGAAAGAAACACAAAAGAAGATGGAAATCTGGTACTTTAACGACTTGCCGATGTGGTACTTCAGCAGTGCTCTCTACCAACTGTATCAGTCTTATTAGTTATGAAAGCACTCAAAAATGATAGGTATATGGCTCATAAAGGCTTATGACTACATCTGTAGAAGAGTTTTGAACAGATCATTTTGTACGCATTCAATGGAGCAGCACGTTTTTTCAGTGCCGTCCCTATACATGGAGCACTACCATACTCCATGATATTGATGAGAGCTTTTTTGTATTGCCTGAAATTACTGCGCTATGGCTTCATAAAGAGCTGATGCAGCCAACATTGGGAAGTCATGCACTGGGAACTAATAACCCTGAGGGTTATCTCTGTGTGTGGTTATCTACAGGAACAAAGGAGCAGTCTTGTTGCCCAGAGTATTCAAGTTGTAAATTTTAAAAATTCTGCCTACAGGAGATTTCTTGGTTTGATGACTGTGCCAACTCCACTGGAGCACTGGCTACCAGGCTGTCTGTGGATGCTTCGGAAGTGAAGGGGGTATGTTTTTACATGATTGCATATGAGATTATAAACATTACGTGATCATGACCAATACCTCATGCCAAACACACACAAAAACATACAGGCTACTGCCATCAACTTGGGGTTGACTGTACAGGCAATCTTTGCTGTTGTTATAGCTGTTATCATTGCCTTTATCGCTAGCTGGGAGCTCACCCCAGTTGTTGTGCTTCTCTTTCCCATATTTGTTATTGTGTCCTCCTTGGAGCATAAATTTAAAGCCGGTCAAGGTGCCAAGGCCAAGGAGAGGCAGGAATCTAGTGGACAGATAGTTTTGGAATCTCTTTCGAATATCCGTACTGTGGCTGGCCTGGGAGTTGAGGACCGATTCTTGAATGATTATGTGAAGTTACAAGATAAATCATTCAAGTTAGTATAAACTGGAGCTTTTCCTGTGAAGTTATGACCCATAGCATTTCTCCAGTCTTTAACTAACCCCCCCCCCCCCCCCCACTTTCCCTATTTCTCTCTTTTTTTTCTCAACAGGGCTAGTGTGAAGAGTGTGTTCTTCACAGCACTGGGGTATGCTTTTGCACAGTCCATGATTTTCTTTATCTACTGTACTGGCTATCGCTTCGGGGCCTTCCTGGTGACTGAGGAGCGGGCAACCTACGATCAGGTCTTCAGGTTAGCACACCATCTCTATATACGTTTTAATTTATACTGGTAATAGTTTTGAACAATCTTATAGCAAAGGTAAAGTAGTAGGAGCTTAATATAGCCAGCTTTCTTTTATCTTGTGGGATGGAAATCCTCTATGTACCATGCATGCATTAATATTAGATTAATCCCTCCAGTGAAAGAGTGCACATGTATGTCACCAGGAGCCGGGTTATGGGCTCCTGATGTCACTGTATTCTCCTTCTGTGTGTATATGTTCTGTGCAGGGTATTTGCAGCAATGGTGTTCACTGCCTTTCAGCTTGGTGAAACTACTTGCTCTGCTCCTGATGTCAGCAAGGCAAGGGTCTCTGCTGCAAGGATTATGACCCTACTCAATCGCAAGAAAGAGCCACCACTTGATACTGAATTTCCAGATGGTCCAGGAATCAAACCGGTAGGCAGACCTAAATATGGAAGAGCCTGGCTCCTAAAGCTAAAATTTAATGTTTATGAAAGTGGGATTTGATTATTTTCCGTACTAGACCAGCCTCTGATAATTATGCTACTCCGAAGAGTGATATTTATACCTCTGTGACTGTTTGTAGGAACCATTGACTGGGGAAATTTCGGTGGAAAGGGTCAGCTTCCACTACCCCTCTCGTCCTGAGGTGGAGGTGCTGCGAGATCTAAATTTTTCAGTGGAGCCAGGCAAGACACTGGCTCTGGTGGGACTCAGTGGCTGTGGCAAGAGCACCATCTTCTCCCTGATTGAGAGGTTCTATAACCCAGTAAATGGATGGATTACTGTAGATGGAAACCATCTGACAATTGTCAATATTAAGTGGCTGCGCTCTCAGATTGGTATTGTGTCACAGGAGCCAGTGCTGTTTGACACCACCATTGCCGACAACATCCGCTATGGGGCCAACTTCAGGGAAGTTTCAGATGAGGAGATTATTGAGGCAGCCAAGTCAGCCAACATCCACAACTTTATCGAATCTCTTCCCCAGGTGAGACATGTTTACTCTCATGAGCATAAATTCTACTGTAGAATATGGTTTTACCCTATTGTGTGATGCAGGGCTACAATACAAATGTTGGGGCAAAAGGTATGCTGCTGAGTGGAGGACAGAAACAGCGGATTGCCATAGCCCGTGCTCTGGTGAGGGACCCCAAGATCTTGCTGCTGGATGAAGCCACCTCTGCCCTGGACACAGAGAGTGAGAAGATAGTTCTGGAGACCCTAGACAAGGCCAGGAAGGGTCGTACCAGCATCATGATCAGCCACCGTCCGTCCACTGTGCACAATGCCGATTGCATTGCAGTCATCCACAATGGAGAAATTATTGAATCAGGTACTCACAAAGAGCTAATGACTAAACGTGATGGCGCCTACCATCACCTCCACACTGTACAGCGGGACCAAGATAGGAAGTAATCTGATTGGTTGTAGACTAGGGCCTGTTGTATTGTAATTCAGGTCAATAATGGTTGTGTACACTGTAAATCAGTCTA
The DNA here is from genome assembly GCA_963921505.1 of Phakellia ventilabrum. Taxonomy (NCBI): domain Eukaryota; kingdom Metazoa; phylum Porifera; class Demospongiae; order Axinellida; family Axinellidae; genus Phakellia; species Phakellia ventilabrum. Next base: position 5,670,382 of record OY997385.1, on the reverse strand, counting down.
CTTTTTAAATTGCTTGTTTGTTGTTAGAAGTTATTTTTTCCCCTTTGTATGTTGTCTTATTTATTGTACAATTCTTTTAAGTGCTTTTTGACACTTGTACAAGTGAATGTATTATATATTTTGATTATTAGTCTGAATGCAGTGCAAAACTGCATAAAACCAGCCAGAACTGTGCATGCATAATGGTAAGCTGATTATATGTACACTGTCTGTCCTGCTGGTCTCTACCCATCGATCTGCAACCAGTTCGAAAAGGGGATAAGCTTCAACCCTGAGATGGAAATATTTCTGTAGTCTGATAAACATTCAGGTAGTTAGAGCATTCTTAATACAATCGGATGTCACTGAATTGTACATGTGTTACTGCGTTACTTTTTGGCTAAAAATTGAGTACACAGCATTTTAGTTAATTCATCCCCTAGCTGAAATGATAACATAGAATAGTGTACCAGAATTACAATTCTTGGGTAAGGACTTGGAAATAGTCTTTATACGAGGGCAGGTAAGAATGAGAAAGGATGATGTATTGTACTTCTTTCAGATTATAAGCTCATGTACCTTTAGACATACCACCGGATGTCCATGCACATACCTCGTATAAAGGAGTGACTGGGTTGTTCAAACGAACTTTCTCTTGCCACGTCAATATATGTACATCTTCAATAGTATTGATCATACAGTTTGAGTCCTGTCCAACATCAAGTGAATCTAAGACGTATGGTCCATTAGCTGTCTGTGCTGGCCTAGAAGGCATACCTAGGCTACTAGCCTATATACCTGATTAGAAAGTTGGCTGTTTACAGCTTTTATTATGCTAAAAGAGAGATGGAAAGTATGATAATTTGCGTGGCTGGAGTTCTGATAGTCATTGAAATGGAACAGTGGTAGTCTAATTATTGGAGGAAGCCAATAGAATACATACAAGAACAGCCCGGTACGTTTAGCCCACAAGTTTTTTTATGTGAAACCAACTAACTAGCTAATAGTTCTATAGCTAATATGTTTTACCATGTCAACACTGAGAGTTTCAGAGGTTCAGTAAGTATTCCATACTTCCGATAAAGTTAATGTGTGCACTTACAACAGCGAGATGATGAAAGATGAAGTGAATTAAACAACGGACATCATACCAGATATCCACAAAAAAGGCACGATGGATAAGGAATTCTGTATGCCTAGCACTTAAGAAATATAGCTAGAACTCCCCATTAAAGGAAATTCATTAAAGACTGGGGATTGTGTTTGCCCAAGTCTTACCTGTGAATAATATTATGTTAATCGTTTACATGACGTCACCTGTTTTTGGTCATATGGGGAATAATTTATCGCTTCCTAACCCATATTATGAGCATTGTCGTAATATTGTTCAAAAGGTAAGCAAGTACCTAGTCCAAGGTATATGCATGTATTCAAGGGAGGTAGATCCCTCCCTCATCACGCAGTGACCATGCAGTACTAGAATCATAGAGTCACTCCTCCGTGCTAGTGAGGCTAGCCCGCGAGACTAGAATCTACGCTGTTAAAACTATATCCCAGCGTATTAAAGTTGGAGAAGAGTCGGCGGGTGCTATCATATGCCGTACGAGGTTCTGCAATTGTCATATGAAGTAACTTCTGGTGGGCTGCCTTCAGCTGCATAGACGGGTACGGTGTCAGACAAAGAGCCAACTGGCTCCTGTAGCCCCTCCCCCCTCCAAGCAAAACAAGGAACTATTAATAGAAGATATCTGTATCAATGCAGCAATGACTGAAGCCAGGAAAGCAGAAGAAAAGACGCTGAGACCCCTGCGAAAGAATTCATACGAGCTGGCGATGGAGTCAACGACCAAGCTCGCTATCGACGAACCTCAAGACATCCACAAGAATGGTCAAGCCGACTTGCTACCAGATGGAGACGCTGAAGCCGAAGAAGAGTAAGTATTTACACTGGGTATTTGTTTTCACTACCATGGATAATAGTACCCGCGTACTATAGTATTCATGGCACCAGTGATTAACAGAATTTCAGACGTCTGAGTATGCAGGTGGGAGTTAGGCCTTAAAGTGGATAATTTACACGGAATTTGGTCATGTCCATAGTAAGAAACGGCCTACTCCTGTATACCTGCATTGTCAGACATTTGAATATGTAACCACTGAAGTAGTGAAAACAACAACATATTCTGTGTGTAGTCTGAGATGAGCCTATTCTATATGAGGGTAGTGTTTGCCTGTGTATGCATAGCCCTGTTTCCAGGCTCTCTGCAGCAGTGCATACATCGCTGGGTGAAATCCTGCTGATGGCCTCACCACGTCTATAATACCTTTGTGGCCTGTGCCTTGAATTGTATTCTGTGTTCCATTTTTCTTAGGAAGAATAAAGATAAAACGGAAAAGCAGAAACTTATTCCACTGTATACTTTGGTAAGCACTATATGATAATATATAATTTGTGATTTCCGTTACCAATGTAGCTATATTGATTTAATACTTTTCTGCAAGGCCTAATTGCTAATGTTGACTCATATAGGGTGACTGGTTTACCTTGTAGCTAGATACTACCACACACACAATGATAAGGTTGACCTTTTAGCCATAAAGTAAATCAGCCATTGTTTCCAAGACTGTTACACCACAGATCAGGGGGTTGTAAATATAGGGTGTGGTCATGGCAATGATATAATTAGCACTTCATTTAGGGATTGGGCAGTTTTAATTGAATACTCACTTCCCAAATCATCATTATTATTCCATTGTCTGAACACTCAAACAGCCTAATATTTTAACCCCACCAGCAGATTTATAGTAAAAATCGCCTATTACTCTTTGTGCATGGTTATAACTCCTTACTCGACTTTGAAAACAAAGTATCAGCAACTCAGTATATTAAATAATTTAGCTAATAGTCTGACTATGGAAACCTTCAGATTACTAAAGTAGATCCCAGTAATTGGTAGTATAAGCGGCATGTTCGTGAGTATGAAGAGTCATAGTTCCTGCTATGCTGCACTCATAGCCTCTCGTTATTTTGGGGGGGAAAGAGGAAAGATCTAATTTAGCATGAGAGTATTTTAGCATGAGGTAACTGAAGCCCCTATCTTTCATTTGTCCCCTCCCCTCCTTTCTTCAGTTTCGCTTTGCAACATGGCTTGACATTCTGATGATCCTACTGGGTGCTGTCATGAGCATTACCTCAGGAGTAGCTCTCCCGGCTCACATATTTCTTTTTGGACAGGTCATCAACCAGTTTGTATACTATGAGCAGGCCGTCGTATTCCAGCCGATTGTTCGGAACCAGTCTCTAATGATAGGTCTCAACTGCGAGCCATTTCGTGACAAAATCATAAATGGGACAATTGAACTGGCAGGTATTCAAAATTCTGTGGCTACTGCTGCAGACATGGCCAACAACAGTGACTTGTTCTTTTGTCAGCAAACAAGTATGTTTTCGGATATCCTGAACCGAGTCTGTGATCCCCAAGATGTGCTTATCGATGAGATCAACATGTTCACTTTCATTTACATTGGACTAGCAACAGGTGTCTTGATAGTCCAGCTTTTGTCAATCATGTTATGGAACATCAGCGCATATCGGCAGACTCAAAAAATGAGGGAGGCTTTCTACCATTCCATTCTGCGACAAGAGATCGGGTGGTTTGATGTCACTGAAACAGCCCAATTGAGTACCCACCTGGCAGAGTGAGTCTTTTCTATCATTATCACCATCTCTGATTGATTGTATGGTAGTTAGGGAATTTCCTGTATTGTAATTGTGTTTCCAAACTACAGAGCTCCTAGCAAGTCAATTATTCCCGCACTCCTTTGCATTTTCCATAGATACTTTGAGGAAGTTGCATGGAAGAGAATGAAGCTTGGTAACAGAGCTCTTGTTAGACTAATTAGCATCCTCCCTCCCAGTCTTTATTGGTGGCTAGGTTTGAGGCACGTTGATATATCAGGTAGCTACATAGCAAGAAGTGAGATGTTTTTGAGGGGTGACTAACTATATAATATATGCTCCCTCGTCAGTTTTCACTGGCTTGCTATGCAGGCTTTATACTTATTCCCCCATAACTCACTTTGTGTAGTGACATTGAGAACATCCAGGCTGGCATTGGGGACAAGGCGGTTCTGTTTTTGCAGAGCATTTCTACCTTTCTTGCTGGCTATGCCATTGCCTTCTCGTTCAGCTGGAAGTTGGCTCTGGTGGTTACATCGCTGCTGCCTTTCGTCGCAGTTCTGACTTGTGTCTACGTAAAGGTGAAATCAGTACCATAGATAAAGGATTATAAATGCCTGTCAGGAATTGCAATATTTGATCACATTACAGATTACAGGCATTTCCAAACTGTTCAACAATGTTTACAGCAGTATTTGGTGAATATAGCTACTGAGAGTTTTGTCTCGCTATCTCCCTGCAGCTACTGGCTTCTTTCACAATAACAGAATTAAATGCCTATGCTGCAGCTGGTGCAGTGGCAGAAGAGGTACTCGGATCCATCAGAACTGTGGTTGCCTTCGGAGGAGAGCAGAAGGAGGTCAAAAGGTGTGTGTGTGTGCATGTGTGTGTGTGTCCTTTGTGTCAGCAACACCACAAAGTGATTTACGTATATAGCTACATCATAGAACAGTATTATAGTGAGTGAAGTAAAATGTATTTTTACATGAGTGTATACTTATCTCGTTTGAACAGGTATGGAGACCAGCTAGATACGGCCAAAAAGGAGGGTATCAAGAAGGGCTTTATCACAAGCATCGTCGTAGGGGCACTCTTCTTGATCATTTTCTGTATCTTTGCTCTGGGATTCTGGTAAGCCTGTGGCTATTCTCTGTCAATTGTTTGTGAATCTGAGGATGGGAAGAGATGTGATCTATTACAGACAGTTTAATTTACCCATCCTGCAGGTATGGCTCCACCCTAATCATTGACTGTGAGCTGTCAGCTGGAGATGTGGTTACAGTGAGTATGACCATCGTTCACCAAATAAAAGAGGATGGAAGTTTTAACGATCACACTCACTACAATTCCATAGATGTGCATTTATGGACCCGACAGTGGCTTAATTATTGCATCTATGGACCAGACTTGCAAGTCTGTATTGTGTGGTCCATGGGTAGTAATGTGAGAGTATAATGTTCAGAGAGAGTTCCAGTTATGGCTATAGCCTCCACAGCGCTAGCTCTTAGAGTAGCCATGGTTCACTGTTGGATGGGGACTCTCCAGAGAGACATATTACTTAGCATCCATAGTGGCAATGGAATTATAATTATTATGTCAGAAACTTAACCTACCACCTTTGTAATCTCCTACCTGGTTGCCACCTCTTAACATTATGAATGAGAAAGTCAGCTCATGGATTTGTCTGATGTAGCTATGAGGCGCTAGTAGCTTACTGATAAAACTGTAAAGGTATTTGGCCTAGGAGCAACAATGGTTCTTAAAGCTTCACCATCCTTTTGAAGGTCAAGCATGATTTGTATGCTAGTCTATGCGTGCATAGCTACTCCTTGTATAATATATGGGTGCATGCAGTTCTGCAATCAACTCCCTTCCTCACTTTTAGGTCTTTTTTACTGTCTTGTATGGCGGCCTCTTTCTGGGAAAGGCTCTTCCCGAGATCCAGACCTTTGCCACTGCTCGGACCTCTGCCACCACTGTCTTCAAAGTCATCGACAGGGTAATATGCACAGACTGTCTGTATGTGTGTGCATGTGTTCATCATTAGCTCCCTCTTGTATCAGCAATGTAAGGAATACAACTGTTATGTTTAATGTTGCAGAATCCTGCCATTGATTCTTCTTCTGATGAAGGAGAGATCCTTGATCATTTGGAAGGCAATATTGAGTTTAACGATCTGACGTTCCACTATCCTGCCCGACGCGATGCAAAGGTATGACACCCAAGTAGCCTTGCTCTCAGGCTGCCTTCCCTCATATGCATGTGGAATAAATCAGTGAGTAGTGCAGGAAGGAAGTCTGTTTATTACATACTAGATTATTCATGTAATGTGGGTTGGATTGTGCCCTCCTCCCACACATTTATGCACAATACTATGTGCTACAAGAATTGTATAAAAGAGTCTAAGTTATAATAGTACCTGAAGGACCTGAGCAAAAGAAAGTGAGACAAAGAAGTTATAAATTTCCATTTCCCCATCTCCAAGATTCTGGATGGGTTAAACCTGAAGATCAGCAAGGGCCAGACGGTGGCCCTGGTGGGTCCCAGTGGGTGTGGCAAGAGCACCATCATCCAGCTACTGCTGAGGTTCTACGATCCTGATGCTGGGCTGGTGAGGGCAATGACACCTGTGTGAAATTGTGATAGTAGCTAATTACATAAATACAATGTAGATTGGTATATAATTTGCATTATAGAGCCTCAGGTAATGCTTTTTCTGGGAAGGCGAGACTCGACTCGTTGATTTGTGAACAGTGCTTATGAAGTTTATTATGCTTTTATCCTAGATTACCGTTGATGGGAAGGACATCAAGAACTTGAACCTGAAGTGGCTGAGGCGGAACATTGGGGTTGTGTCTCAGGAGCCGGTGCTCTTCAACACCACAATAGCTGAGAACATTCGTTTTGGCAGGGAGGATGCTACAATGGAGGATATTGAGCGAGCCGCCAAGAATGCAAACGCTTACAAATTCATTTCCCGGTTTCCAGACGGCTTCAACACTCACGTGGGAGAGAGAGGTGCACAGTTGAGTGGAGGACAGAAGCAGAGGATTGCCATAGCCCGTGCTCTGGTGAGGGACCCCAAGATCTTGCTACTGGATGAAGCCACCTCTGCCCTGGACACAGAAAGTGAGAGGATTGTTCAAGAAGCTTTGGACAAAGCCAGGAGGGGTCGCACCACCATTGTGATAGCTCACCGACTGTCCACCATTCAGACAGCTGACATCATTGCCTCCATCGACCACGGTCGTGTGGTGGAGATGGGCGACCATCATGAGCTGATGGACAACGAAGGGCTCTACTTTGAGCTGGTGACTGCACAGACTGGTGAGTGTGTGATAAGACAACCAATACTATAAGCTACTTCATTTTCTCCATTCTTTGCAGATACAATAGCATCTTTCAAGGCTGCAGTGAAGCGTTCATACAGCCGCCAACAAAGCACTTTCAGCCGCCAACAAAGTACTTTCAGCCGCCAACAGAGCCGTGAGGACCGACCTCCATTCTCTCGCCAGCCCACAATTCAGGACCCTGAAGATTCTGATGGTGATGGTGAGTATGGAGTTACAAATGTTTGGACTTCTTCACTTTTTCTCTCTGTGTTTCTTCTGTTCTCTCACTTATTCCCTTCGGCTTCTCACCCTTGTAGATGTGATGACTTCCTTTGGAGCAAAGACGGTAACTCAACTTTTAAATCATGATTTCATTAACCATTATTTATGTATTTCTAAGGGGGGTCTTCAAGTTTCATAGGGATCAAGAAAAAAACACTCAATAAACACAGCAGTAGTAATAGCAATAGTACTTATTTAATAGATACTGGTAGGTTTGTTTATGCCTGGCTATATAGGTTAATGGAGTGACAGAAGAAATCCAGAAAGTTTCTTGGAAGGAACTCTACAAGCTGAATCTTCCTGACTGGCACTTGGTGCTGGTCGGAGTCATCGGCTCAGCCATCTTGGGTGCCTTCTATCCCCTCCTCTCCATCCTCTTCAGTGAAATACTCAGGGTGAGTCAGAGTTCACTGTTTAATATTACCAAATTTGCCTCAGATCAACTACTGTTGTGGACATAATATTATATACTGCTGGCATCATGTACATATCTGTATACCTTGACCACAGATATTTGGAGAGACGAGTATAGCAGTGATTGAGAGGGATGTTAGACGAATTGTTGGAGGATTTGTTGGCCTGGCATTTGCTATAGCACTGACCTACTTCACTGCTGTAAGTGGCTAATTAGTCACGACCACATAGTCTTTGCTATAACAATTAACTCGTCATTATAGGGTCATAGCTTGCTCTAATCTTGAGTCTTGACTCCTTCTCCACAGTCATTCACACTTGCTGTTGCTGGTGAGAGGCTGACCAAGAGGATGCGCTACAAGACATTCAAGGCCATGCTAAGACAGGTTAAAGTGATCTCCAATATCCAGTAGCTGTACCCAATGCCATAATCTCAATTCCGACATGGATTGGAGAAAAACAAGACAGCTATTTTGGCATCCCAGTGGCTGCAAGCCTGTTATCAGAGTAGTACTACCCCTTGGCCTGAGGGCATTACTACCCCTTGGCCTGAGGGCATTACTACCCCTTGGCCTGAGGGCAATACTACCCCTTGGCCTGAGGGCATTACTCTTACAAGTGTACATGCAAACCATTACCTAAAATTACTGCACTAGCTGTGGCTCCATAAAGAGCTCTCCTTGATGTATTCAACATTAGGAATTCATGCATTGGGAACGAGAAACTCTATCTCTCTATGTAGTTATTAGGTATAGGAGCATAGGAGCAGTTAATAGTCTATATTTGTTTTTTTGGGATGCAGGACATTGCTTGGTTCGATGACTGTGCTAACTCCACTGGAGCACTGACTACCAGGCTGTCTATGGATGCGTCAGAAGTGAAGGGGGTATGTTTTTAAATGATTACATATTCATGTACATGGAATTGTACACTACATGACAATGACCAATGCTTTTAAATAACTCTCATGCCACATGTACAAACACACACAAAAAATACACAGGCTACTGGCATCAACTTGGGCTTTATTCTACAGATGATCTTTGCCTTCATTACGGCTGTTATCATCGCCTTCATCGCTAGCTGGGAACTCACTCTGGTTGTCGTGGTTCTCTTCCCTGTATTTGCTACTGTGTTCTCCTTGCAGCGGAAATTTGTCACTGGTCGAAGTGTAGAGAATAAGAAGCGGCAGGAATCTAGAGGACAGATAGTTGTGGAATCTATTGCAAATATCCGTACTGTGGCTGTTTTGGGAGTTGAAGACCGTTTCTTGAAAACTTATGTAAACTTACAGAAGGAACTGTTCAAGTTAGTATACTATATAATGAACACAAGCATCCTACTTGAAAGTCTCATTTGATTAAAATATCCCATCCCCCCCCCCCTTTCTCTCTCTCTTCAACAGGGCTAATATAAAGAGTGTGTTCTTCATAGCACTGGTGTATGCTCTTGCACAATCCATGACCTTCTACATCTACTGTACTGGCTATCGCTTTGGGGCCTTTCTGGTGATTGAGGAGCGGGCAACCTACGACCAGGTCTTCAGGTGGGGTATAAACTAGCTTTCACATATAGTGATATCACTTGCAAGCAACCTTACTAATAGTGGTACTCTAACAGTACAGTCATCAGTTTCCTCGAATGTAGACAAACCTCACTATAATAGCCATAGATTATTATAACCATACATTTCAAGGTAGGCAGTTTTTTTTTGATGGGTGCACGTGCAATTTCAGAATACCCTATGAGTGATCTTGGCCATCCAAGAAGATATCTTTACCTATATGATCCCATATGTATACGTAAAGCTAGGTAGCAATAAAATTTAGGATAAATTCATGAATTGCACAAGGACCCCTAAGTCACTTCTTCAAAATCATGGTCCCATATCTTACTACCAATATGCATGTTGTTATAGATTCATCTTATAGTACAGTATGACTTGCGGACATTATTATTTCACTACTATTAGCTAGGCTATTTTCTGTAGTTAAAGTACATGCACATGAAGCTATGTCACTGTACTATCCTCTCCTGTGTATCTGTTCTCTGCAGGGTATTTGCAGCAATGGTGTCCACTGCCTTTCAGCTTGGTCAAACCTCTTCCTCTGCTCCTGATGTTGGCAAAGCCAGGGTCTCTGCTGCAGGCATTGTGACCCTACTCAATCGCAAGGAGCAGCAACCGGGATTCCAACCGGTAGGCACAGCTAAATTCATGAGGAACTTGGGTTCCTAAAGCCAAATTTTGAAAGTGGGGTTTATTATTTTCTGTGGTATACCAGCTGCCAGTTTCTTATAATTATACCATTCTCAAGCATGAGATTCATAGCTACCTATGTGACCAGGAGCGCATAATGACGTGAGAAGCCGCTTCTCACGTCATTATGCACTCCTGATGTGACTGATTGTAGGAATCATTAACTGGAGAAATCTCGGTGGAGAATGTCCACTTCCACTACCCCACTCGTCCTGAGGTGAAGGTTCTGCAAGGTCTAACTGTGTCAGTGAAGCCGGGCCAGACACTGGCTCTGGTGGGACCCAGTGGCTGTGGAAAGAGCACCATCGTCTCCCTGATTGAGAGGTTCTATGACCCAGTAAATGGATCGATTAATGTGGATGGAAACCATCTGACAATTCTGAACATTAAGTGGCTGCGCTCCCAGATTGGCATTGTGTCACAGGAGCCAGTGTTGTTTGACACTACCATTGCAGACAACATCCGCTATGGGGCCAACTTCAGGGAAGTTTCAGATGAGGAGGTTATTGAGGCAGCCAAGTCAGCCAATATCCACAACTTTATTAAATCTCTTCCCCAGGTGAGACTCCCATCACTTGATTTGCTCTCCTATTATCTTTATATTGTCTTTTCTGTTGCAGGGCTACAATACTAATACTGGGTCAAAAGGCAAACAGATGAGTGGAGGTCAAAAGCAGAGGATCGCCATAGCCCGTGCTCTGGTGAGGAACCCCAAGATCTTGCTGCTGGATGAAGCCACCTCTGCCCTGGACACGGAGAGCGAGACGACAGTGCAAGAAGCCCTAGACAAGGCCAGGGAGGGTCATACCAGCATCGTGATCACTCACCGTCTGTCCACAATCCACAATGCTGATTGCATTGCAGTCATCCACAATGGGGAAGTGATTGAATCAGGTACTCACACAGAACTAATGGCTCAGCATGGTGCCTACCGTCACCTCAATACTATATGGCAAAAAAACAAAACTTAGAAATCTTGTCAAGTTTATACACGCAGCTATAGTAATCAGGTGTTCAGGTCAATCATTTTTGTATGCACTGTAGCACCTCAGTCATTTTTTAGCCTTGCTGTTTGTTGTTAAGAGAAATAGTGAATTTATTATTGTTCCCTTGCATGTGCAAGTGTATTATATTATTGAGAAACTACTTTAACTCTAGCGGTGTTAATTACTGTGCACTGTAAGTTAGCTATAGGTCTTTGATGAATAATTATTCAGGTAGCCACAATCATTCCCAGCTTCTCCCGCCAAGCAGTGCTGAACCTCAATAAGTGCCACTTTAATTCTTGAGAGAAGCGGCTAAAATAACCACTAGCTGAACAGTATTCATAATGTCAAAAAAGCACACTGATGCTAAAATTACACTACTGGTTTTTCAGTTTGGAGGCTGGAATCTTCCAGAGCCCAAACGTGTATCGCATCCTGATGAACAGCAGGTCCCTACCCATCTGCAACCAGCTCCAGAAGGGGACAAGTTTTGACCCTGGGAAGGAAAAAAATCAGGCTGGTCCTCTGGTTTACAAATATGAGAACAGTAATAGTAGTGGGTTAGGACTTGAAACTAATGTTATCCCCAGCCCCTCCCCCGCCTGAGGAGGGGGAGGCCTGGGAATAAGAGTAGGTAAGGACCAGATTCGCTACTGCCTTCACACCATAAAGCTTTGTATATACCTCATTTAAAGGAATGTCTGGCTGTTCAAATGAACCACAAATTGGCTTACAAACATATCATCAAAGGCATTTGATGAGATGTTTGTGAGCCAATTTGTGGTTGGTAGAAAGAGAACCCGATCGATATGAATACTGAGAACCAACTGAGATCTTCCTTGAAGTGTTCAAATGAACCTTAACTTCTGATTTACAGGTTGGCAAATTTCCTACTACTTTTAATAGTATTGGGTCAATTTGATGAGCTCCAACATGCATTCAATACCTAATTAATAATGATTTATCCTTCACCTTCGATTTCTTGCCAGTTGACAGCAACTTCGGCAATTGCCATTTTCAGCTGCTGTGCAATGTAGAGCAGCTCAACATCAAAGGCCCTGTGAGGGAATGGAAGGTCTACCTGATGACCAAAATTACACCACAATTACTCCTTAGGCTTTTAAAATTCAAAACTGATCTAGTATACACATGTAGATAATGTTATCAGATACCAACTATTTGGCCTAAAGAAACATATTTCATCTGTCTCCAGTAGCCTTACCAGAGATACTCTACTGTTTGCTATTTGGGAAATAGACACCACAGTGCACAAAGGTAACCATGACAACGCATTTTGACTCTAGAGCGCACAATGAAATAACAAAAGCAGCTGCCTACCAGCGATCAATGTGCAGGGCGTTGAAGAGAGTGGCGGCTGCTGGTCTAGTGAACAGCTTGAACCCACACTGAGTGTCTTCGATCCCTCGAACACACAGCACATACACCAGTAGGTGGAATCCATACATCAGAATGTTCCGGAATAACGAACGCTAGGCAACAGAGAGAAGTCCCAAAATGAGAATGACTATGAAGGATACTGTACTGACAGGTGTACTTATACTCAAAGGGTAATAGGGTATGTTAATACTCTTGGATGGGCTTATACTCAGAGGATATAATTACATACATTAGCTGGAAAGCTAAGCTGATGCTGGGGTTCAGAGTTAATGATCCCTCCATGTGCATTTGATGAAAGTACATTGTATGGCACAATTATCACATGGGCTCATAGTGGAAAATAGTATATGATATTTTGCAGATAAACTCCCAATGTACACACTGATATCTTATCCCCCCTAGGTTCCCCCTCAGATTCCCCCAACATAGTGTTTCGTACTGCAAGCGACAAACATTGGGTGTGGTCTGGGATTATGGCTACTGCTATCTCACCAGGTCCTGTTTTCATTAGACTCTCTCCTTTACGGGGAAGAGTCTGGAGGACAAGGCTAGGACTTACCTCGGCTACTGCCTCCTCCTGCAGGTGTGCTCTTGAGCCGACCACCACAGCAGGGACAGTCTAATGAGAGGAAGAGGTCACAGAGGGCAAGGTTGTAATTCAGGTAACGTTATCTTCTTCAACCAGGCTTTGAAAACAGACCACTTCTTATATCAATGCTTTGCACATGCGCTCAGATCACTTAGGCTCACCCCACAATGCCCTGGCTAGTCACCATGGCTCAGCTGTGGTAACAGTACAGGCTACATGCTGAGATTCTAGTAAGCAAAGTCATAGCCGGGTTGCGAAGTTTAAAAAATGCAGTGAATAAACTAGAGTGGTGTAAATAAATGGACATCCATTTGGGGTAAAAAGTAGGCACAAAATACAAGAGAACATGGGGTTTTCTTGTATGAATGCATGAGAACATGCTTGTTTACTTGTAATTTGTTGTTTCCAGCATCACAATAATATTATTATGCAAAAACTACCATGGGTACAGTAGCTTAGATTTGATAATAAAAAATCATTTCCTTCATAATTTTTTGTACCATACAGTATTCAGACAACGCACATAGTCCTTAGCGATTTCATCCATTGCTTTCTCCAGCTTCTCGATGTCGGTGATCTCAGTGGCTCCATCAGCATCCACCATCAGTATCCTCTCCCCTCTTGCACTCAGGGTCCCCTGCAGGAAACAAAACAAACAAACAAATAAACAAACAAACAAACAAACAAACAAACAAACGTAAACATACTATATGCTGTAATCATATCAGGTTTGCCACCTACAATTCTTATAGCTCCGCCCTTCCCTCGGTTTTTGGTGAACTCCAGCAGGCGAACCTTGTCTACGCCATATTTGGTCACAAACTTGAGAGCTTCCTGTATCCAAAAATGACCACAACAAAGTGACAAAGCTTTACATACAGAGGTTTGCAAAAAAAACACTTGCAACAAGCACTGTGGAGACTAACAAAATGTAATAGGGCTAATTAGACGCTAACAGTACAGATGAAAGGCTCATTTCTTCATTACGTAACAGATGAAAGGCTCATTTCTTCATTACGTAAGAACGTGAGGTTTTGTTGCCTCATACTCTCTCTCTCTCCTACCTCGGATGTCCTGTCAGTACTACCATCGTTGACAATGATGACCTCATATGTGAAAGTGGGCTGCTTTTTCTGCAGAGGTAATACACAAGTAACCTCATTCGTAAACATTAATGTTACCTGAGAGTTTAGGAAATAAGACTATGGCCGAGGCATAGCTAGAAATTAGGCCAGCGCTTAGCAACCAGCGAAATCCTAACATTAATACAAAGACTAAATGAGTAGTCGTGTTTCAACTGTATGTTCACTTGCTAACTATTGAAAGTGAAACAATATATATTTTCAACTATAACTACGCAACTAAGCAGCTGCTGTAGCTGACTTTAAGTATGTAGTGTGCACATCTTCTCTTCTGCATGCAAAGCACCAAAACTCAAGGTCCTCTGCAGCATTAGTCTCACAAATGTTACTTGAGGTATAGGTTGCCTAAGTGCTAGGCATGATTATGTCTACATGTAGGCTACTAGGATGCTCTCGACTGCTCAGAAAATGGGATGGGCACAGCATTGCACCCAGATTAATACTATGATATGTGGGGTCTTCCTTTAGCAGGGGGTTAGTCCTCCAACCTCCTGCCCTAAAAAGACCCAGTGTGCTGTATGCCTGTCCAACAACAGGGTCACTCCTCAACGACCCTGTCCATAAGCTAACACAGGCAAAACCCAGTAGCTACCTGACATAAGAATGAATGAGCAGTACAGGGCATGGAAACTGTGTGTGGTTGTGTTTATATAACTGACTTGTCGTTTCTCCAAGTACTCCATGGTTTCTGTCATCATCTTTGGCACTGTGAAGGGAGGAATATTCTGCCATGTGTGTGACTACAGGAGTCATGAACACTAAGTCCTCACGTCTGTCCTCTTCCTTGTAGGCAGGGACAACCAGAGACATGTACACAGTGGGGCTGTCATTGATAGAGGGGAACAGGTGTTTCTCATTCGAGGCAGGGTCCAGGTAAAGCTTTTCGGACTCCGCCCTTCCAACATTTGGTTTCCTCTCTGTTGTTAGCCGTAAAAAGATATACAGCTGGGTGGAAAGGTTATAATTAAATTATTATAACATAATGTGGGGCCTCAGTCAGGTCACCTGCTGCACCATAAAGATGGTGGTTACTCTCACACAAGGTGTACTGCTGCCTATAACCACAGTTTTGACTACTTTGGGTTAGGGTCTTCCTGCCACATTCTATCTAAGGCGGCCTCAACAGCATGGAATTCCAGCCGAACACTGAGATAAATGTGAAGGTGGGGTAATTCCATCAGTGGGATAATGCCAACAGTTGAGCTAATGTCTCTGGAATTAGTCAATGAAATTTTTTTATGAAGGCTAACAGACTCTACTACCTGTGCCATAAGCATATCATTGCCGTATTACTGGCTTTCAGCTTTGTACATTTTGAAACTCTAATAATTTCTGACTCGTGTTGCGTAAAAGGTCCAAGGACAAAACTAAGCTTGACCATTGTAACCATAGTGATTACCTAACCATCATGCACTTCTAGCTTATAGTGAGTACACCTAGCCCAGGTCTACAGATGTGCTTTATTTGGAATAATTTGCAACGTATGGATGAACTTACCAGCAGAATCGACCACCCAAAAAGGCCGGTAAACAAGAGAAGTAGCTGCCCTAGCATTTCTCCAATCTCATTTCCAGCAACATACACTCGATTTAATGACTCAGGCAAAAGACTCATCAACTATCCAGCATGTCCAAGGGTAGTCTCGTATCCAGACCTTGGCTCCTCCCCTCGCCTGGCGAGGGGAGGAGCCAAGGTACGTCTGGGCACGACAGCGCGTATAAATATATTTACAAATTATTCGTAACTGAAACCATTATACAACCGAGAACACTGTATGTAATCCATACCATTATTGCATTACCCGAGTGTGTGTAAAGTGTAGCCCGCCCCTCGCGAAAAACGTTTTTCTACGCCAGACTAGACAGCGCTAGGGTTGGATTGGGACAGGGGATCCCGAGACATCAGAATGTAAATAATGCAGGCTACGGTTTCTGGTGCCAGTGCAGACTGGCTGGCAATTTTCTGGCGGGCTTACATTCACTTTTCATTGGTCAGAACTGCAGATTTGAACAGCGTTTTACGCGCGAATTTCGCGCGTACAAAACCAGGACGAGCTGCATTTTACCATGATTTTACTTTAGTACTGAGCTGTGTGGAATGTGAGTATTTTGCTGATGCAGTTTCGAATTGTAACTTTGCATTGCGCGTGGCAACCAAGCTAGCATAGGTTGGAGCATGTATTCCGCTTGGTCTACAGAGCTAGCCTCGCCGACTGCGTGGCCTGGGAACGAGGAGGCTGTGCAGAAACTAGAGCTGTATGCTGTATCTCGTGTTACCAGTTTTTATTTATGTGTCTGGTTCTCTCACCCCCGCCCAGTCATTGCAAAACTGCAAGAATTCCCACGGTCGCCGCCCTACCGCCGGAGCACAGCTTCACAAGCACAGCCGCTAGCTCATCCCACATCCCAGCCACAAGCACAGCTCATCCCACATCCCAGCCACAACCACAGCCACCATCCTACCAAGCACAGGTCAACACAACAGGAAAATGTGAGAGAATGTGCATGCATGTGCTGTACACTATATTGTGCATGATGTGCACGTTTGACATTGTGCATGAGCGATGCGCAAAATTTAATACGCGACGTATGGCTAGAACGGGTATACTATACTATACTAACAGCTAGTATTACTGGAAACTATACTGTTTATCATGTACAAAACAAAGAAAATACAAAGAAAAACAAAAAACGGACAGATAGTTATGCAGGGAAGGTGGGCATGGTATAATGATATTGTGTTACGGTTGTGTATGAGCGATCCGCACATTAGAAGGTGACGCGGGACATGGCTGACCAGTGCCAGTATGCGGTAAGATGAGTACTCATCAAATTGGGTGGTATTATTATTATTATGTATAATGGTATTAAAATTGCAGTAGTAATATACAGTGTACATGTATATAATATGATCTTGGTGAGTGGTCATGAACTGCTATATATGGTGTATGTTTTTAGTTGTGTTTCTATTGTCTGTGCACGTATTTGTGTGTATGTGCGTGTACATGTTCGTGCAAGCCTCAACACTCACTAGCTGAGCATAACACACATTGCATGTACAAGCCTCGAGAGCCTCAGTCAGAGACTGCTCCTGCCAGGACACCTCAATCTATAGCTATTTTAATGGTGAGTTGTTGAAAATGTATTTGTTTGATCTCTCTTCA
Organism: Phakellia ventilabrum; assembly: GCA_963921505.1. Taxonomy (NCBI): domain Eukaryota; kingdom Metazoa; phylum Porifera; class Demospongiae; order Axinellida; family Axinellidae; genus Phakellia; species Phakellia ventilabrum. The sequence continues at coordinate 5,653,161 of OY997385.1, read as the reverse complement.
AAGTGTTGTAACAAGGTGGCTTTGCTTTGGTCTCAAACTTACTGCCTTAATTAGGTTTAATTCAAGCCTGGTACTGCAACAATCTTTAAAGCTTGGTATAGCTAAGCCTTATGTTTGATTCAAGCCTGCAACATTTTGGTACAGTCAAACAATCAAGAGCCATTTTGCAGTGTGGTCAAGCGGTCATGCAGCAAAAATGACAGTCAAAATTTCTTGACCCTGGTCTTAGCTGTGACTACAGTGTATATGGGAGTGCCCACCGTGGGACCCCCCAGACCCCGTGAGAAATGCAGGGTATGTACAGTCTATTATCTATGGTTGCAGCCCTTTCATACTGGAAGGAAAGAGGGCACAAAAATAGTTTACCCCAGGGGAAACCATTATTATCAGGTGAACAAAAAATGTGAATAAAATGGTGGATAAATTATAAAAGAATAAAATATAGGTTTATTAGCTGGTATGCGGAGACTCTCTCCTGGAACTGGTGTGAGAATGAGAAGTAGTAGGGGTAGAGTGTGTGGAACGTGAGGAAGAAAGGAGGTCCCCGATCAGCTTTGCACTTTCACTTGCCAGACTCTCCCGCTCTCTTGCGAAAATTCCATCTCCTTCCTAATAAAGCAAAAAAAAAAAATCCTAAAGTATGCTAGGTTTTCCAAAGGGTTGCATTACATACCAGCGAATCTGGTTGTTGCTGTATCGAAGGGGTTTCTTGCTTGCTATCCTGTTGCCTGGGAGATGGTTGTCGTGGAGTCAGTACGGGCTGGGGGCTGCGGACAGTTCTCAGTTGGTGTAGCTGCTGCTTTGTGTGTTCTCTAAGAATGGTATAGTGTTCAGAAGTATGAAAGATTGTCTCTGTGACTGCAGTTGCTCAAGAGCAGCAATCAGCTTACTTTTGAAACTTTTCTGAGGCCAATTCGGTCTTCAGTCGCTGCACTTCTTCTTGCTTGAGAGCTACCTCAGAACGCACTGTACGGAGTTGCTCAGTAAGCGATAGCCTGGAGCAAAATTAGGGATGCCATTTTCAACATGCTAACTAAAACTGAATGCATGCTTACCTGTCAGCCTCCAGTCTGGCTAGCTGCTGCCGGAGGTGATGTATTTCCGTCTCCCTTTCTTGGCCAGCCATGTGTGCCTGGAACTCCTTAGGAATAGAGGTTGATGATTGTAGTAACTACAGCTAAGACATGAACTGTACAGTGAAATGTACCAAAACACTAGCAACTTCATGGTCTCTTGAAATCACTTACCTTCTTGCGCTCACTGGAGAGAAGTGACTGAAGGTTTTCACTGGTTCTTCGCTCAGTGTCAAGCTAGGATAATGGGAGTCAGAGGTATGTAATAGAAGGTCAACAGTAGCTATACAATTTCAGTGTACCTGTTGTTTTACGAGGTCTCTTTCAGCTGTGAGATCCGCCATCTGGGCTTGCAACTGTAGAACACAGCAGCACAAAAGCATCAGCCTCTTCTCTACAGTAACCACACTAGTTTTGGTCTCCAAGTCACAGAATGCAAGCTAGCTCCCCCTTCCTTGATTTTACCTCGCCAAACAAAAGGAAGGAGTGGCTAGGAGATGATTAGGACTGCAGACCAACCTGTTCATAGCCAACAGACTGGGAAGCCAACTGTCGTGAGAGAGACTCCTTGGTCCTGTCCAGCTGCACACACAGCTCTCTGGTCGCAGCCACGTCTGCCAAGAGAGCTTTCTGGGAAGACAAGCAAAAGCACTTCATATTATACTTCACTCTTTCCCATAAAAATCTGCAATGTTGGTCTATATGATAGCAGGGGTGTATTGATCCAGTGAAGCTGGCTCAATGCAGTGATAAGACAGTAAGCACAATGTACCTTTTCTTCCTGCTCTTGTCTAAGGGCAGCCTCCATCTTTGCAAGAGAGTGAGTGAGGTTGGACAGCTGCAGCTCATAGGCTTGCAACGACTGCAGATGCTATAGAAGAACAAACAGTATTACAGGTTTGCACATGCACAGGGTATGCTTTCCAGGCTCCCCCTCCCTGTTTTTCTAAGAACTGGGGTGCAGGCCTGAGGATGAGGCTATGCATAGGGACTGTTTGATGACAGCTACACCTCAGTCTTGTTCCTAGGCTCTCCCCATGTGTGAAATTCCTCATTTCATTCATGCACAGGGAGAACCTGGGAACAAGGCTAGCCATTATACCTGCTGTATCTCGCTCTCTTGTTGCTGAATTAACTCCTCCAAGTGAAGTTTCTCCTGTTTAGGAAAAAGCAAAATTTACTGTCACTATTCTTGTGTATATTAGAACCCAGCCCCACCTACTAAGCCATATATAGGTACTAGAGAGATCATGAAGTACTAGGGGTAGTATCCACCATTTCTTCTGTTTAATGCTTACTGTTGAAACCACCCACACCGATAAGTAGCTGTGGTATTTAGGGATAAGTAATGCACTCGGGAAGAGGGTGAAATAGCATGAGGCGAAGTAGCCTCGTTCCCAGGCTCTAGACGCAAGAGCCTGGGAACGAGGCATGAGGCGAAGCCAAGAGCTATTTCCCTTCCTGAGTGCATTATGGGTGCTATTAATCCTAAACACAACAGCAATCTATGCTATCATAATCACAGACTAATCTTGCCTCATCCCCAGGCTCTCTGCGCGTTTCGCAGCTAGCTAAAGTGAAACACACACATGGGTCTGGAAACTAGGCTAGATTAATCCTATAAACTTCTCTACCTGTGATCTGTGGTATTACAGAATACCACAAGTTTGTACAGGAGCCTTTAACACAGAAACCATTTACTTATAGGATTTCTGCTTGTTATACAATGTCTTCCTTGAGTAATTAGGTACTTTTTTTTGGTATCATTCCCATGCCTTCCCATACCAGATTTTTGATGGGTGCAGGGTTGACAGGGAATCCCTACCTGAGATAGAGCAGCTATCTCCATCTTCGCACTGGAGGTCTCCCCAAGGGAATGCTGCGCAGTGGAGTCAAGTTTCTCTGCCTCATCGCTCAGAGCTCTGTAGGACTCCAGGAGGTCCGACTTCTCTTGCTCCTGAGAATGAACACTTATAGTAGTTGATTCATTATACTACTATGGCAGAAAGAAATCTAGCTTCTGTTTTTCTGAACCACTACAGCAATCGTCTTTGTGAATTAGAGGGCTTACACACTCCATATGAGCGAACCTTCCCATAAGCTAGCTACTGTAGCCAGCCAATGCATTGGTACTTACTTTGGAAGCAATGGCCTCCTCATATCTGAGCAAACTCTGAGCATACTCCTGGACCTTCAGTCTCAGCGACTCCTTCTCCTCTAGGGCCCTGCGAAGCTCATCATGTATGGCCTGGTTCTCCTGTAGAAACGGTTTGGTAGAAGATTACACTCTTTACTTATTAACCCCTTATATTAAGGGGAATGCTTGTTTAAGGGATATTGTATCTCAGTTGTATTTCCCTTATATTAAGGGGGGAAAAAAACAGTGTACCCCTACACTCTTTTTCCCCTTATAATAAGGGAAAAAACTGTGTACCCCTACACTCTTTTTCCCCTTATAATAAGGGAAAAAACTGTGTACCCCTACACTCTTTTTTCCCTTATAATAGGGAAAAAAACAGTGTACCCCTACACTCTTTTTCCCCTTATAATAAGGGAAAAAACTGTGTACCCCTACACTCTTTTTCCCCTTATAATAAGGGAAAAAACAGTGTACCCCTACACTCTTTTTCCCCTTATAATAAGGGAAAAAACTGTGTACCCCTACACTCTTTTTCCCCTAAGGGAAAAAACAGTGTACCCCTACACTCTTTTTCCCCTTATAATAAGGCAAAAAACAGTGTACCCCTACACTCTTTTTCCCCTTATAATAAGGGAAAAAACAGTGTACCCCTACACTCTTTTTCCCCTTATAATAAGGGAAAAAACAGTGTACCCCTACACTCTTTTTCCCCTAAGGGAAAAAACAGTGTACCCCTACACTCTTTTACCCCTACACTCTTTTTCCCCTAAGGGAAAAAACAGTGTACCCCTACACTCTTTTTCCCCTTATAATAAGGGAAAAAACAGTGTACCCCTACACTCTTTTTCCCCTTATAATAAGGGAAAAAACAGTGTACCCCTACACTCTTTTTCCCCTTATAATAAGGGAAAAAACAGTGTACCCCTACACTCTTTTTCCCCTTATAATAAGGGAAAAAACAGTGTACCCCTACACTCTTTTTCCCCTTATAATAAGGGAAAAAACAGTGTACCCCTACACTCTTTTCCCCTAAGGGAAAAAACAGTGTACCCCTACACTCTTTTTCCCCTAAGGGAAAAAAACAGTGTACCCCTACACTCTTTTTCCCCTTATAATAAGGGAAAAAACAGTGTACCCCTACACTCTTTTTCCCCTAAGGGAAAAAACAGTGTACCCCTACACTCTTTTTCCCCTTATAATAAGGGAAAAAACAGTGTACCCCTACACTCTTTTTCCCCTAAGGGAAAAAACAGTGTACCCCTACACTCTTTTTCCCCTTATAATAAGGGAAAAAACAGTGTACCCCTACACTCTTTTTCCCCTTATAATAAGGGAAAAAACAGTGTACCCCTACACTCTTTTTCCCCTTATAATAAGGGAAAAAACAGTGTACCCCTACACTCTTTTTCCCCTTAAGGAAAAAACAGTGTACCCCTACACTCTTTTTCCCCTTATAATAAGGGAAAAAACAGTGTACCCCTACACTCTTTTTCCCCTTATAATAAGGGAAAAAACAGTGTACCCCTACACTCTTTTTCCCCTTATAATAAGGGAAGAAAACAGTGTACCCCTACACTCTTTTTCCCCTTATAATAAGGGGGAAAAACAGTGTACCCCTACACTCTTTTTCCCCTTATAATAAGGGGAAAAACAGTGTACCCCTACACTCTTTTTCCCCTTATAATAAGGGAAAAAACAGTGTACCCCTACACTCTTTTTCCCCTTATAATAAGGGAAAAAACAGTGTACCCCTACACTCTTTCCCTTATAATAAGGGAAAAAACAGTGTACCCCTACACTCTTTTCCCCTAAGGGAAAAAACAGTGTACCCCTACACTCTTTTTCCCCTTATAATAAGGGAAAAAAACAGTGTACCCCTACACTCTTTTTCCCCTTATAATAAGGGAAAAAACAGTGTACCCCTACACTCTTTTTCCCCTTATAATAAGGGAAAAAACAGTGTACCCCTACACTCTTTCCCTTATAATAAGGGAAAAAACAGTGTACCCCTACACTCTTTTCCTCTAAGGGAAAAAACAGTGTACCCCTACACTCTATGGCTCTCTAATAAGTGCTAGAAAATTCTTTCTACATCAAGTTACCTCTCTCCCCTACCCCACAGACACACGCACTCTGTTCACCTGTGTCATGGTGTTGAGATCCTCCCTGAGGTGGCCATCCTGTTGCCCCAGAGCCTCTCTCTCCTTCCGGAGTTGCTCAACTTCTGCCCTGGCGGCCTCCAACTGGCTCCTCAGGCTGGATATCTCACGAGAATGGGAACTGGACTGGCCCTGAGACTGGGAGAGCTCAGTTGTCAGCTGCTGAATGGCCAACTCCAACTCTCCCTTGGTCGTTCCCTGAAATAAGCAGCGTTTTCATTACATTTTCACAACCACATCTTGGCTGTTATACACACTAGACATGCATGGTTACTGGCCACATTGTACATGTAAATCTCTCAGTACAACAGGTTGCCTAACCTCGTGCCCAGGCCTTCCACGCCCAGATTTTATCTCGCAGCCGGTACTCCCCAATTTTTCTCCACGGCTGCGAGATAAAATCTGGGCGTGGAAGGCCTGCAGGCCTGGGAACAAGTTCAATAAACCCTTGATCTCTAGAGAAAGAGATAGCTATTAACAATCAGTTGATTTCAACACTAACCTGCTCTCTGATCTCTCTTCTCAGCTGGGCAATCGTCTCGTCCTTTGCATCAGCGTCAGCCCTGAGGGTATCATGGTCTTGGTCAAGCATGGTGAGGGCATGGCGGAGCTCAGAGATTTTCTCATCTCGCCCCTCTAGCTCCTGCTCTAGCTGGGCTGTGGTACAGAGAGAGAGAGGAGAATGTCCTAGAGCAGGGTTTCATACAGAGGGTGGGAGGGGGCCTGGGATCCCCCCCCCCCAGAATTTTGAAGTTGGTATTAGTAGCTAGCATTTTCAGGATCCCAGAAGCCACCAGAAGCAACTAGAGTGTGTCCCAGGGGAGAGTACCCCCATGCTCCCCCAGGGGGCTGTGGCTTCCCACGAATCATTTTCTCCACCCCCACCGAAAAATCCTGTATGGACACTGTGAAGAGTATACATGTAGTTCCCCCCCACTTTATAAACCTACAGAAATTCTAGCCAAAAAAGCAAGTGATCCTCACCGATTTTAGCAGCAAGGGAGGTCATGTTTGCCTGGGTCTCCTGGGTGTGGCTGGCTTGCCTACGGATCCCCCGGTTCTGCTCCTGTCGTGTCCGCTCACTGGCCTCCACCAGTCCCTGCAGCTGGCTCACCTGTACCGCATAATGGAAGGGTCTATTGTCTAACCCAGAAGCAGGCTAGTGACTTTGATTGGTCCGTACACAGTAAATTGAATCACATAGCTACCTTACTGCGGTGCCTGCTAGCCTCAGTGTTTGCCGCAGCGAGAGCCTCAGTGGATTCCTGCAGCTCGGATTCTAGGGAGCGCACCATCTGACGGAGGGAGCCGACCCGACTGTTCAGCTCGTCCCTCTCCTTGCAAGTCTGTGGAGGTACATAACACAGCACTGTCCTCTAGCACGGCCAGAAACTCATCCAGTATATGCATTCCTCCTCCCCAGCCCATGCGTGAGTTTCACTGTAGCTACTTGCAAAGTGAAATACACACAAGAGCCTGGGAACGAGGTTACTGGGTACCGATGCTACATGTACATGTGCAGTGTCAAATGATGCATGTGCTCAAAGGCTGACCGATTATGCACAAAGTAGTACCATGTAAAGTAAAGACATAGTAAAAAAAGCTGTGGGAGCCATAATTGACAGTAACAGGAAATTAAGTGCATGCACAAGCTGTCAGTGGATACCAGGTGCTTCTCCCATCATTAAAGCACCTGGGTATGAGGCTACATACATGTAGCTTATAACATGCACATTTCACGCAACTGCATGTACAATGTAGCATTGTGGGGGGGGGGAGTTAGGATGTTTTGCATGCATGTTATATGTAGATGACTATGTGTAGTCAATAATGGGTGTATGTACCATGATTACAACCACAACAGTAATACTGTCTCACCCACACTGATGTACTTTACACTAACCTCATCCAACTGCAGCTGTAGCTCAGCAATCCTGTCCTCCAGGACTCCTAGGTCATGCTGCTGGCTGCCTTGGAGGGCTTCAAGCCGGTCTCTCAGACTCTGGGATTCTGCCCTTAGCCTCCGCTGCTCAAGTTGGGCATCATCCCGCTCTGCCTCAAGCCGACGGAGTACAGTAGCCATGCTGGCTGGTGCACGGGAGTGCTGACGCTGGCGGGAGAGCTCATCACTAACCTGTGAAGAAAAATAGCCGATGGTAACATATCAAGGTTGTTTGTCTACATTTTCCCACTTGTGTATAGCCTCGTACCCAGATTTTTCCATCTTGCACTTTGGAAAAATACCTCTAACGGTGTAAAACAAACGCCGGGTGGTGGAGGCCTGGGCACAAGGCTACCCACATTATGAACCTACATGTACATGTACATATATGTTTATACATTGTATATGTACATGCATGTACATGTACCTGTTCGTAGAGGAGCTTAAAGTTGTCCCGATCATCAGCCAGTGTCTTGGTGTCCATTTGAATCTGCAAGAATTAAATGAGAGAGACTGTCCAAACATCATATTTACCAGAAGACTACCGATCTAATTTTCTAACAGAAATATGAATCAGTTCTACATGCACTTGTAGTGCAGAGTGTTCAACTTTCTGAAACTCATTATGGGTTGAATTATACATGTTAGCAATGTTACTTACCTGCATGAGCTCGGTCTCAAAGCTGGCCACAGCATCCTTGAGCTCGTCTCTCTCCCTCCGGAGCCTCTTAAGCTCTACACCTGGTGCAAGGAGGCTCTGCCTGCTCTGGGTGCTCTCCATCTCTCTTACCCTCCACTGGAGGGTCGACTCTGAGGACAGATGGCGGAAGATGCCCGCATATAAACGCTAGAGAAGCACTTCATGACTTCAGTTATTCTGAGCTCAACTACCCCATGGATAGACAGGAGTGCATATTGAGCCTGGATGTTCTTAACATCACTAGTTTATAGATGGATTGCAAGAGATGAATGACATACATGTAATTCTACTTTTTGAAGGGCAAACGCGTGAGTTCGCAGGTGCATAAATACATGAAAACTAGAGGTATCTTAACTGTTATGTCAAATGCACTCACTAAGCTTTAGGCCTAAACACTAAACAAATCCACCCATACTAATTATTCAACCCCCTTAACCCTTAACATATACTACCACATACCCTACATACTAACACATTCACTTAACCTAAATACGCACATACTTACTAATCTAATTAGGCACATAGCAACATAAAAAATGAAGTAGAAAAGAGAAAAGAGCTCTGACTGCAACAAAGAGAACCCAGGACCAGGATGTACATGTACATATTTGCAACTGTAAAAGACACCCTCAGATGTCAGTGAATCTCGGTAGGTCATGTCCTATAGCTCTCTCTGTTTCAGCTGCAATGAAAACATGCTCTCGTTGCATTCACTTGCCCTCCGGAAGCGACATTACGTAATTGGACACGCTCCTTGTAATCCATCTATACATACGCTCTTGCTGTTCATCATCAGTATTATTGCCTACACATGTACTACATGTACATGAAGGAATGACAAATCCTCTCCACCTACCGCTCTCCCTCAGGCGATGGCACTGCCTCTGTAGCTGCTTCCTCTCATTCGAGAGTCTCTCCAACATGTCCGCCACCTCCCTATTGTCTCCTTCTGATGTGGCCAGCATCTCAGCCATGCGACGATTGTCAGAGAGGAGCTCCTCCCTGCCCCTCTTTAGCTCCCGTATCTCGTCCTCTAGGGCCTTCTGCTCATCCACATCACCACTTCTCTCAGCCTGAAACAAGAGAAAGTGGGGGTAAAATATCTATCAACCTGGTTCACTGCAAAGCCGCATATTAATTAGCCTTGGAGACCCAGGAGGAGTTTAGCTGAAAAAACAAAACGAAACAAAAAAGCATCAAACAAATAAACATCAAACAACAACAAACAAACAAATAACTATACACTGAGGCAAGGTCATGTCATTCCCATTCTACATGAATACCTTCATGCAGTAGAGTGGAGAATGGGAGCAAAATACACTACTTGACTGTATCTATGCCACACAAGTTACACACACATTGTACATGTACATGTACATGACTTTGAATGTATATGTACATTGTGGTGTGTAAGAATGGGAACACAGAGCAGAAGAGGCCGACCTCTAGCTGTGCAATCCTGGTCTTGAGGCTCTCCTCATTGCCTTGCTTCTCGGCCTCCATCTGCTTCACGAGGTCCCCGATCTCCTGCAGCTCGGAGCAGATGCGAGAGTTTTTGCCGCTCAGCTCCTGCACTTGCTGCTTGAGCTCTGCATTTGTCTCCTCCGAGGACTGGAGCGTCCCTTCCAGCTCATGATTGGCCTGCTGCAGGAAGTCCACCTGGAGGTTGAGGACACTGCTATAAAAATATGGATTCAGGATCCCCCTCCCCCCTCAAAAATGAAATTTCAGGAAGGGGGACTGTACAGTAAAGTACTATGGTCAGCCTTGGGACTTTGTGAGGAAAAGAGGTGGGCTTATGAGCGCTGGAGACAGACGGTACCAGTAGAGTTTGTGTAATTTACACAAAGTCTACTAACTTGGGAGCTGTAGTAAGCCATACGATGCTAATGAAAACTAGCTTGAAACAGTGTACCCAGGCCACACCCCAATAAAAAATCTTTTTTGTAAGGTAGATACGAAGCTAATGAAAATTGTACTTTAAACAGTGAAGGGTGCAATATACATGTATAGCTTAGTTATTACCATAGTGACTGTACATACATGTACATGTACCAGATACTGTGGTTTCCACAAACCTGGATATTTAGGTGAGCCACCATCCTCTCGTTGCTTTCCATGGCTCCCTCAGCTGCCAGGGCCTCTGGTGGCCTTCCTCCCTTCATCATGGCAGTCAGCCGCTCGATCTCTGCCTCTCTGTTCTCCACCTGCTTTCTCATCCCTTGCAGTGCCTGCTCAAGCTTCTGCTTCTCCCTGTCGCCCACTTCCACTGCAAGTTGCAGGTCAGCCATTCGTTGGTCGGCTAGCTGAAGGAGATCGACAATGTATGGGTCTGGAGTCTGGGTACGCTCTAAAACCCTTGGCTGCTGTGCGCTCTCTGGCAGGGTGGAGTGCAGTTCCATCCGCTGGCGCCGGAATGGAATCTGCTTCTTCTTCCCTCCGGGCGTTTGGATCACAGCTTGGAAATTCTTCTCCTGGAGCTCTAGGATCTTTTCTGATTTCACCTGTGACTCTTTTTCTTGGGTTATGAGACGCTGCATGTACTGGCTGTTGAGAAACTTCAAGTCGGCATTTTCGTGCTCCAGTCGCCTCAAACTGGCCTTTAGATCTCTGATGCGTGCTTCTAAACTCTCTCTTTGCTGAATGAGTTGCTGGTGGAGTTCATTGTTCTCCTTTACAAGGCGGGCATTATCGTTTCTATACGGCTCCACCTGCTGCTCCCACACTCCCTTTTGCTCCTTCTGTCTGCCCAGCTGCTGTTTGGCTGCCTTGAGGCTCTCGGTTGTGTGGAGCAGATCTCCAAACAATTTCTCCGCCAGAGGAAGGGACTCAATTCCCAGAGGTTGGCGGTAGCCAAGCTGATCTAGCCTCTTTCTTAGGTTCGTAAACTTGCGTTCTGTTGCCGTGGCCATCCTTTCAGGTCAAAAAACGAGCCTGTCTGTGTTTACACGCCACCCTCCAAAAATTCAAACATGGTGTGCGTTAAATAGAAACACTTCCGCTTACTATACCGTAAATGAATCGAATATTACATGTATTACTAGTCTGGCCACGCGAGACTAATGTATTACAACTCCATAAATTATGGCAGATGATGTTCCTTTGGTGTTATACCATCCGTCTGGGCTCTTCCTCAAAGCAGATGCCAAAATTTCCATCCAAGTAAAAATTCCAGAAATCAAGGTTTCTGGTGTCACCATCTCCAACTGGGAAGTGATGGAGAAGCTCAAAGTCCTCTCGAAGCCAGAGGAGTTCCAGAACCTCAGGGTGGTTAACTACAGCAGAGAGCGGATTGTGTTCGAGGGAGAATTTGAGTCCCTGCGGGCTATGAGGAAAGTTGTTTTGTTGCTCAACGGGAAGTTAATAAAGTTGAGTGGCTTTGCCGACCTGCTCAAGGTCAGAGTAAAGCAAGATGGAGACTCTCCTGACAAAAAAGAATGGGAGGACTATTTTTCAGAAAGAGGTGTTACTGCGTTTGACGAGAGCAAGCCTGGAGAGAGGCCGGACACAATCAGGGTCCAAGGTCTCCCGGTGAAGTGGTTTGCTAGCAAAACCTCAGATGGGCAGCCGTGCCCTCGAGTACTGACACAAGCATTTCAGAAATTCGGAAGAGTGAGGCAGGTCGGAATCTATGATCCCTCCCCTTGCCAGTCAAAGAGTTTCTCTGCCTTTGGTCCAGGAGCAAGTGCAAAGTCTCTGCATTTCGAGGCCTACATTCAGTATGAGAAATACTCAGCCTTCTGCAATGCCATTAACAGCCTAAAGGGGATGAAGATTATAAGACTGGAAGATGGCGGAAAAGAGGCGTTTGCTAAAATAGCCGTTGATTTTGACAGGACTGGGTTCCTGAGCGAGAGGAGCGTCCGTAAGAGGAGACATGCGGAGGAGAGGAGAAAGCAAGAGCAGGAGGAGTTGGAGAGAAGATGGGAGGAAAAGCAGAGGACAGAAGAGCTGAAGAAACAGGTAAGGAATTGCTACGTGTACCGGCAAAGAAGATTCAGGAGTACATTAGCAGGGAGCTCCTTGATACTGAGCCTATTCATATTGAACAGGTTACATAGGGCAAACCCCAACCAACTACATGTATATAATTCAAGTGTCCTGCTGTGTACTATCCTAGGAACGTTCTGATACATGTACCAGTAGTCGGGCTCCTGCAGTAGTTGTACAAAGTTTTGCCCACTCCTGACCATAAATTTGTAAGCACTTTTAATAACCATTAGTACCCCTCGAAAACATCAGACCCTTCTGTGTAACTGTACTGGTCTATCGAACTGGATCCTCCTTACTGGAAAAGCTGGGTCCGCCCACCAGCTTTCCCGGCATGGATGTAGAAAGGGTTTGGCTCAGTAGGCTATCACTGTACATGTACCTGGTCTAGAGAACAGGAGTGATGTATGGGTGTTTACTCTGTGGCTACAGGAGGCACTAAAAGCGAGGGAAGAGTTGAAAGCCCAGAAGAAAGCAAGAAAGTTGGAAGAGAGGAGGCAGCGAAAAGAGCAGCAAGCAATCTTCGCGGCCAAACTGAAGGCCATTGCAGTTCGTCGGAGGGAAGAGGCCCAGAGACTCCTGAGTGTGCTACTAGCCGGAGCAGCAGAGGCCAGGTACACACTGTGTTTCTGCTTTGGAGACCCTTGCCATAATTATGTTCATAATTTTTATGCTATACATGTAAGTATGACTCATTCAAAGTACCTGTGTCAGAAACTATTTTTAGTTTGTGTGATCTTAGCTTCATTCCCGTTCCCGGGTTCTCTATTCTTCCCGTGTAGGTGGGGAGAGCCTGGGAATGAGGCCATAGTCTACATAATCAATGCATACCACTTGTGGCCCCCTCAGGTATCAGCAGGAGGAGCAAGAGAGACGAGAGGCACTGGAACGAAAGCAGAGAGAGGAAGAGGAGCAGCAGAGAAAGGAGAAACTGGAGGCGGAGGCCATCCTCAGAGACAGACTGCTAAAGAACGTGCAGGAGTTGGAACGGAGAAAGACTGAGGTCCAGCGAGCGCTTCTCTTGAGGAGTCTTTCTTCTGGCACGCAACTGAGATCAGCAGTTGTTATCCCCACCAGCGAAGAGGAGTCCTAGCTACTACAAACATGTACATGTAGCCTTCCATGTATCATTATACCCCGTGGCCTACAAGTATACTCAACCATACACCCCACAAACCATCAGGCTTGTGCCAACATGCTAAAATCAACAGTTAATTTTATCATGTTTGAAACACAAAATAGTGCATGATAGTGGTAATTACATTATTAAAGTCAATACTAACAGGTCTATTGCTAACAAGTGACATGCATGTGCATGGGAGCTGCAACTGTAGCTAGCTACAGAAGGTCACCTTAGACAGCTAGCTCGCTGATGTGAGACCCCAGCACCTGGTGGTACTCACTCAGGGTGTAGTCAGAGGGCATGGGGAGGTAGCCGAGGCAGTGGCTGACGTCTCTAGTTGGCTGTGTCTTCAGTGAGGCAACCAGCTTGATGTAGGTAGCAGTCCTCTTCGCTAGTTCAGACTGACAGAGCCTAGTGAAGGGTCAGCAATGTGGTACACTTTGCACGCAGAGCCATGGGTCCCTTAAAATGAGTTTGCCTATACGTACCTCTCTTTTGGCGAGCGACAAGGGACGTGCTCAATCCTGTGGGCCAGGGCAGTGAGTCCGGTAGACAGCTGCTCTATCTCATAGTTTGCCACATCTTCTGACTACATGTAATACAGAGTAAAGAAAACGTGAGCCTACATGTGCCTTACAGGAATAGCCACCCCCCAGACTCTGTCAGCTATAACAACGAGCAGTATAGTATTTTACCTCAGCCAATTCTTGCAGTTTGTTACAAATGTGAAGAAAATCCAAATAAACCTGCAGTGTAGAAGAATACCATAAGCCCTTCACACTCTATAGCCAAAAAGGCAATCTAAGAAAAAGTCATGAAACTTCAAAATCAGTTGATAAGGCACTGAATAGCAACCGAGCAAAGCCCTAAGGACCTGAGAACTAAGCACTCACAGAATTATCAATAACCTACCGATCCAGCGTACTCCCAGCCCTGGACCAACGCACACCGACTGAGATTCGAGAGCTGTTCCAGCATGTTCAGTAGGCTCTTGGTATCACCTGCTCAGGAGAGAAGAGAAGGGCTGTGCCGAGGCTTGCCAAAGGAGCAAATAAATTCCACACCCCCCCAGACAGCCTACGTGTACTTAGTACCCGAGTCAATTAGCTTCCTCACCACTGATGATGGAGTCTGGTACCAGATGGTCGATGATGACTGTGTGGGCCTCATTCCACAGGCCAGCATGGAGGAGGTGGAGAGCTTGAATGTCGTAGTACTCATAGTACTGGGCACGGAGGGCCTACCGGGAGGGGTAGAAATCAAATTCACGCTAAATTAACCAATGAGTTCACCCCTGAGGATAAATTTGTGATCAAGTTTTTGCTACGAGACACAAATTAATAATGTTGTATACAGGAATACATGTAGATACATGTATGATACAATTTTGCAAGTGGTGTGTACCTTAGCCTGGTAGACCCACTCCACGGGCACTCTCAGTTTCTCGATGACGAACACCTCTTCTTGTACAAGTTCCTCTCTCTCGGAGCATCGCCGTGACAACAACTCTTGTACAGCCCACCTCCTAAGCTCCAGATCGTCAAGGTGAAGTAGGACAAAGACGGCCCACTGCCAGAGACCAACTGATTCCAGCTGGCTCGCAAAACTGCTGTGGAGCTGGGCTCGCTTTGTGGGATGCATGTGAGTGTACTCCAGGGCATTTAGGACACCCCATAGGTGCCAACTGTGTGTGTGTGTGTGTGTGTGTGTGTGTGTGTGTGTGTGTGTGTGTGTCTGTATTGATCCCTCCGTGTATCCTCCAAGTGGGTTGAGAATTTTACATCAACCGAATGCATGCAGTCACTGTCAGTGCCCATTCCCATACCTGAGTCTGTAGTCCAACTGGAATGGTGTGGAGGCAGAGGGTCCCAGGGTGAGTTCGAGGCTGTGGTCTCTGGAGCAGTAGAGCCGCAGCAGATGGTAGCAGGTGTCAAACACGCCCATCCCACTGTCCATGTCCGGGGGTGAGGGGAGGGACTCCAGGTAGGGAGGTAGGGGGGGAGGGGCATAGGGGTCTTCACCCTTGGAAGGAAAGGGAGGGGAGGGGAACATACTGAATACTAAATTAAACTCCACAAACGTTTTGCTGTGGTCTGGAGACAAGAAAGAAGGCATGCATTGTCCCTAAAACAAGTTGTTTAAAACCGCATGGGTGTCCGTATTTCAGCCGCTGCTCTGTTCAGATAATTTGCCACCATTTTATTTCATGCAAATGAGTATCTTAAAAGCTAAAGTAAGAGACCGTTAATAATGGATTCACAGTAGCCAGAAGTGTGCAGTGATTTTGTTCACTGTTACCACCGAACTAACCTGGAATGCCTGCATGAACTCCCCCACCACCTCCCTGATGGGGGCCGTCGGCTGGCAGGTGTACCAGAGGTGCAGCGCTAAGCTCCTCTTCCAGTCCAGCCCCTCGCACACGTTCACCTGGCAGCTGGCGGTATCCCACACCATCAGCCCTCCCAGCAGGGAGTAGAGACGCAGACGATCGGGGGCTATGTGGAGGTGGGCCTGGGGGTGAGTAGGGAGGACAAAGGTGCTGTGATGGCTTCCTTCAGGCACATGAAGGCATATTTATGTTTTAGTATCACGAAAGTGTATCAATTATGTTTCCATATTTGGCAAGGATTGGCAATATCCTATAACAAAAATCTTTCATACACACTCCACCATAACAGAGAAAAGTTACTAAGTGGCAACTTTAACCAGGTATTGCCATTAATAGCATAAAATAGAGTACGATTTTGTGACAACTCTCCCGACCTTGAGTCTTTCCCACTCGCTCAGCTGCTGTCTGACTAGGATCCTGGTTGTCATGGTGCTGTTGGCCGCCTGACTGAGCAGGAGGGCCAATTTATGGTCACCGTGCTTGTGGGCCAGCTGACAGGCAGAGGACAGCTGTAACCCCGTTACCAGGCTGAAGAGAGAGGGGAGGTAGGCTGACTCCTGTGTGTGTGTGTGTGTGTGTGTGTGTGTGTGTGTGTGTTTTAGTTAATGAAGCTTAATGATGATCCATACCCACAGTAGCAATGTGAAACCCTTTCACAGATGTGGAAAACAAGACCGATATCTAAAACCAGCTGGGTGTTCTATAAATCATCCAACTGAAGGTTGTGCTCAGTAACAGGCCAGTCTAAGCTAAATGCAGCTGTAGCTTGGCTGGACAGTCTCATCTCCAGTGAACGTGCTGATATAGTTACCAGAGTACACACTCACAGAGCTCCCAGCTGCTGCCAGCTCCTGCTCAATGGTCTTACTGCTGGCCTCCATTAGCCACTTGGAGAGGGCTCTTCGCCTGGCAAGATGGTAGTCATAGCTACCACGGTCTGCAGACAAGGGAGAGAATAAATTCTGAGTTGTTGCATTGGTGGAGCGTATTCATACTTTATAGGCACACACGCACATTATAATTAGTATTTACAGCACCAAGTGACCAATGCCCTCTACTGTGCATCAAGTGCTCTACCTAGTTCAGTGTCGCTGCCAAGGTTGCCCCAGAGGGCTACTGCCAGCTGCCACACCAGCTTCATCTGCTGCTGAGTCTCTGCATCGCCATCTGTGGCATAAGAATTCTGTTATGAACAGGAATACTAGCCTCGTACCCAGGCCTCCCCTCACAGCTTTTTTCACAGCCGTGGAAAAAGCTGCGAGGGTGGGTACGAGGCTACAGGAACACACTGTCTATAAAATTTGTATATACTGAGTGAGTGGCGTCATCTTGCAAGCAAGAGCAGATGTCTATGAAGTATTTACACTCTCATGACTCAATAAGGCTAGCCTCATACTCAGGCCTTCTTGCCTGTGGGGGCAAAAATCAGTTGTGAGATAAAAACTGGAGGGGAAGGTCTGGGTACGAGGCTATAGGCTTAGACAGCTCAGCTCAGTTAATGAATTACACACACAAAAGATGTACCAACACAGTCAGTCAAATGTGTGTGGTTTACCCTTTCCGAAGGCTGAAGTATGTAGCCTGGCAACATCAGCAAAGGCGTGCAGTAGAGCATTACCCCTATTGGGCACGCAGTGTGGGACTCCACCCTCCTGGAGCAGCACTTCGGTGTGCTCCAAATGGGGCAACAAGTAGGGCTCGTGGAGTGCCTACGAGATCAAGAGAGCAATATCATTTTCTCCCAACTTCCAAACAAGGATCATACATGGATGTGTAAAGTGAAAATTGTCACTGGTCAACTTCTTTTAGTCTAGCCTAGGGTAATAGAGTCTGTAAGTTTAGAGCAATAAGCTTACATGTACTATTAGTGAAATTCTTGGTTGGCTAGTAGTGAACTACATGTACATGTACGTATCTAACACAAACAGTTGTCTCAAAAATAGCATCAAACTGCCAACGTTTCAGTTACCCTACTTAGCGTATTTTCTTCCCTGAGTTTAGTATTTGATGTAGCTCTGAGGAAGGTTGCGGTATGGCAACCAAAACATCAGCAGGTCAATATTTTTTGAGATAACTGTTCAGGGATTAGAGGTTACACAGTTCAGATGAGTAAGCTTACTGCAGCACTCCTCTCTCCAATCACTTCTGACTTTGCGAACTGGCTGACGTGTAATCTCTCCACTAGCACCTTCAGTGGCTGGTTGCTATGGGAACTGGAATCCGTTGCCGCACCAGTGGGAGTGAATAGAGTGGGACGAATTCCGGATCTGCGCTCGGATTCGGAGCTAGTGTGTTTACCGGAATGAGACAGCATCCAGTTCGGTGCCCATCCCACACGGAAGGACCTCCCCTGGAAGAGCCCCATGTCGGCTATTAGCCTCTGCTTGCCTCGCTCAAGGCTGCATCTCAGCGGAACAAGGGACTGTAGGTCGCGATTGGCCATGAGAAGAGAGGACTGTATCTGCAGAGAGCTCAGAGCTGGTTGGGTTGGGAGGGAAGGTGGTAAGGGGCCCAGCGAAGGAGGTAGAACGGTATCCAGTCTGGGGATATTTGGAACCAAGTCTGTTCTGTCTTCAGTTAAAATACTCCGATTGGTGGCAGAGAAGCTGTGATTTAGAGTAGCACGTGGAGGAAGTACGTCTCTCCTTAAGAGCGTTGTTGTCGGGGAGGGGATTCCGGTCGAGAACTGCGGACGAACTGTTTGACTTGGAAATGGTCTCGCGCTAACAGCAGGTCTCTGTCTGTTAGTCATGTGTGTGGTTGAGGCGCCAGGGATACCACTTTCAGTGCCGCTAAAGAAGGACGCTTTCATTACTTGCATGCGGTGCGTGTTCAACCCCATCGTGGTGGCAAACTGGTGGGAAGGCGGAGGGAGGGGGAAGGGGGTCTCCATGGGAGCACTTTCAGGAGCAATTTCATATTGTTCTTCATCCGACATCTCTTCGTCATCATCGACAAGTCTGAGATGACTGGTCTGGTTAGTTAATTGCCGAGTGACGGGAGCAGGTTGACTACTAGTTTTTGGCAGCTGTCTCAGGTCCTTGCCTTGCTGTTGCTCAAGCGGCTTTTTGGGTACCTACAGGATACACACAAGGGAGGCTGCAGTGAAGCTGACAGCCTGTCAAAGTGCATTAGAAATCTAAGCAAGAGCTTACACACGATGCGGTTAGAAGCCTAGTTCGTCTCCAGGCCATTGTGTATATTTCACTCTACCTCTATGGGACCGATACCTTTCCCTAACTTCATACCCAAGCCTCCTATGCCCAGATATTAACTTGTAGCCATGACTCCCCAATTGACTCGGCTGCGAGTTAAATCTGGGCATGGGAGGTGTGGATACAAAGTTAACTTTCCCCATGTGCAACAGATAAGATGGTAAAAACTCTTTCACTAGTATAGTATAAAATTGTGTATACATGTAATTACGCCTTATAGAAGTCAGAAATCAATTGGTAAAAGGGCAAGAGTTCTCAAGTTAATGAAACACTCCCAATACATGCAGTACACTTTAAATCACCTGTACCACAGACTGAGTACTAAAACAGTGGTTCCAGATATCCAAGTACGGCCATTGTACCTGCCCTAGAGTGATTAAGTTATTGTGTAGCGGTCCCCCGCCCCCCAGAATTTTTAAGTGATACGGTTTGATACTCGTAGCTACTTTTCAGCATTTTGGGCCCCAGAAGCCACTAGAAGCAACTTCAGAGCATGTAAATTTCCTGGGGGAGTATGCCCCCCCCCCACCCTCTAAGGGGGCGTGGTTCCGCATGCATCATTTTCCCCACTCCACCAAAAAATCCTATACATATGAAAACCCTGACAAAGGTCATCACAACATGTGTAAAACAGTGATAATAAAGTAATAATACATTCGTGCATACACACACACACACGCACACACAATAGAAAGGAACATGCACAGAGATCATGTACAGCTACAGAATTCATTAGGATATCAGGGGATTGTTGGGTGAGTGGTAAGTTGCAAACCATGGGTCAATCTCTCAAAAAAAACAAAAAAAACAAAAACAATAACAAATAAACAAGTCATCAAGTTGAGTAAAGTGCCATCACTGTAATCACCGCTGCTGTCAGCCACACCTACCAGCCACACCCACCAACCACACCCACCACATGCTGGCACACCTGAGTGGTCTTGAGCTTCTTAACGGCTCCCTCCTCTTCTTCCTCATCTGAATCCTCCTCGTCCGCCAGCTTGTACTTGGAGAAGTGGTCGACCTGTGTGCAGGCACATACACATGTACACGATGAAGTGGTTACTTAACTCTTTAAACACCATGGGCACATTAAATAGAGAAAACTATGTACTTTATATTAACGCTTAATATAAAAAGCCCATATAAATTCACATAAGCCTTATGGATGTATTAAAACTTGGCTGGGAAAGAGTTATTGCCAGTTTGTAATTTTAATTAAAATTACAAACTGGCAATCTCCACTTCATTATCGAAATAAAGGTTTCAGGTCCAAAGAAAATACTTTACGCTATTTGATCTTCACTCCCACTACCCTGGGGAGAAAGAGCGTGTGGGGCACACTCTTTTTTCCTAGCGAACACTCTTTGTCCACTGTATAACACAGGAATAGTACAGTGTGGGTACCCTCTTCTCACCACTCTCGTGAGATGGACTACATATAACTAATCCCTTACGACTCTCGTGTTTGTATACGCACCTCAAATATGCAAGTTCCAGTCTCAGGAATATAGTCGTGGAAGGTCGCTCCAATCTTCGCCGTAGACCGCTTCAGCTTCTCAACATACTTCATCCTCTCCAGGCGCCGCGGATCTTTGATGGGCTCTCTAGTGGTCTTGCAGAACGGCCAACTGCCCTCCAGGGTTACGAACGCCCTCTTGTTCAGCCCCTCTCCCTCGGGAGGCTTGCCCCTGTCCTCAGGGTACACCACTATCTCCTTGTGACCGATAGACACTGAGGGAAGGGAGGGAGGAAAGTAGGAAGGGAGCATAAGGTGACACTACATGTATGCACGCAGCTCAGAGACATGTGTCATTGTCGCAGCTCAGAAACATGCGTCATTGTCGCAGCTCAGAGACGTGTGTCATTGTTGCAGCTCAGAGACGTGTGTCATTGTCGCAGCTCAGAAACATGCGTCATTGTCGCAGTTCAGAGACGTGTGTCATTGTTGCAGCTCAGAGACATGCGTCGTTGCTGCTGTTCGAGTACAATAGAAAAAAACTTACCTAGTTCATCCAGGTTGAGTCCGTACACGTCTGTCTTCCCCGGAAAGTGCACCTGGCCGAATCCCCTCCTTCCCACTGTGAACCCCTGCACCATGCACATGCTTCCTCCTGCTCCCCCTTCCGACACCAAGCTGTCCATCTCCTCCAGGGAGGGAATGGTGTAGTAGTCGGGCCGAGAGAGGACTAGACCGCTGGGACGAGATGAGGGAACGACACCTGCAGGAAAATAAGCGTAATGGTGTTACTACAGCACACGTAAAGTTCACCACATGCAATTTTCTTTCAGTGGGGGGGGGGGGGCAAAGCCTATGATTCTGAGTGTGTTAATTTGTCTTCCTCAACATGCGCAGGTAGCCTCGTTCTACCCACTCATTAGGAGAAATATGTGTACCTAGGCCCGTTACGCATCCGCAGCGTTTCAGAAAGGTTTCTGGAAACAATCGCATGCCATCCCCTAAACCTATCCCATCTATTCAGTGCCGTGAAATTGTCCGTTCCCAGGCCCACGTGCACGTTTCACTTCAGCGCAGCTGTGGACATGGTACTTTTTCTCACATGCATGACACAAAGGGTAGAAGGGTGGACATTTTGCATGGGCAAGGACTGCTGCAGTTCTGTTACTCTAAAAGATACTGCAATCTAGAACTCTCAAGCTCTTGCTCAATTCACTTGCCAGCCTCAAACCCCGTAGCTATATCCCCTGGTCTTGATATTAATGTACACACACTCACCTTCTTCTGCTAAATGAGATCTGAGAGGTTCTCTAATGAGTTTAGGAGGAGTTCCATCACTGGATTTCACAGGGCTACCCCCACCGAGTTGGGCAAGGGAAGCGGAGGAGATTCCTAAGGTACTGGATACTGCCTTGGTGCTGAGCCCAGTCATAGAATCATCAAGATCTGGCTGAGGAGGCCTGAGGGGGTGGGGGGGGGGGGGGGGGGGGTACAATTTCGGATATGTAATAAACCATATTCAGGGTTCATTTAGGAAAATCCCCAAAGGAGCATGTTAGAAGGCATTTTGGGAGGGCGTGTGCATAGTGAACAGTATTCAATTTTGAAGGGTTAAAATTCCCAAGGGGGCACCAAATTTCCAAGGGGGGCAAATGAAGCCCCGATGTTACAGTACATGTGTGTACATGCTAGTACATACATATACATGTAGTTACCTGACAGGGATGGGTTTCTTCAGAGGGCTAACGTAGGCATTGCCGAGGGTGAGCTCGGGACTCTCCACACTGTCATCATGTGGGTGTGTCGGGAAGGGGGTCACAGGGAACGCCTTCCGTGGGGTAGGGGTAGTCCGGGTGACGTCTCCCGAGGCCGGAATGGGAATGGACTCAGTTGGTGGCGGAAAGGAATGGGGACTGGTATGTTCGTGCAGCGGACTGGTTGAGTCAGGAAGTGGCACGGGCTGTAACAAAGAGAGTCACAGAGATGTAGCTTCAGTCTAGACGATAGTCAGGTGCAGATTTACGGAGTGTATGAGAATGATACTGCTTACTACGCCTAGGCAATATTTCAATAATATCGTGATATTAATTTTAAGGGTCACAATAATCAGTATCACATTCCCAATTATTAATATATCATGAAGGAAATAATATTGTCAATATCACCATTATATCATCAACTTTCCCTGCTAGAAATTGAAACACACAAACAAGTCATAGTGTTGCCTGAATGTACATGTATATTATCACCTAGCATTACTCCTTACCACCATGCAGGGAAAACCTGGATAGCTAGAGAATACTAACCTCGTTGGGTTTCGGTTTGATGGTGAGTTTCTTGACGCTCTTCCGAGGCACAAAGGTCTCCCCTCCTCCCCCGGCCATGCTCCCAGCCCCGGTTCCAACCGAGTGACCCTCCAGCCCTTCAAACAGCTGGGACTTGTCGCGGTGGCGCGAGGGGGAGGAGAACGAAATGGGCTTGAACTTGGCCACAGGTCTGGTGTTGAGTTTGTAGTGGGGGTTCGGGGTGGTGGTGGCCGTCTTGGTGGCCACCGGGGCAGCAGTGCTCTCCTTCTTCTTGTTCCTAGCCGCATCCTGCACGTGGGACAAGTATGATGTCAACTGTGTGAGCTGAGTCAGCAAGATGCCAGCATGTGATTCCTGAATTAGGTCTCTCTCTCTCTCGTTATACTAGCCTTTTGGGAGGCAAGCCAGGCATTGGTATGTACTTGATAGTGCCACCCAAAAGCCAGTATACACTCAGTATACTACAGACGTTTGCAAAAGCTTGCAACAAAAACGTAGTTATGCAAATAAGTTAAAATGTGGGCGTGCCCAGAAACGTTCTTTTTTTTGTCAGGTTATGTCATATACATGTGTACATGTTTCGAAATGCGCGTGATCATAAATTGAAGTCTCAAAATCGGAGACTTCAAATAATTGGTATTTGTGTACCTGCTGCTAACACAATGAAGTAATGAGGTTCTCATCTGAACAAAACCTGGCTCTGCAGTGTTAGCGTCCTATTTAGCTCTACTGTGGTTTGCTAGTCTCCACAGTACTTGCTGCAGTCATTAATTGCTAATTATCAGCCTCTGAGCTCAAAGAGTTTCAAGTGGTTAGCTACATGTACACCTGATGCTTTTCACTTTCTGGTTTGTACCTTTTGATGCAAGTTTTACTAAAACTACAGTAATTTCCAACAGCTATACACGTAGTTTCATTTCCAGATCTGGGAGGTGAGGGACGTCAAAGGCGTAGAAATGAGATGAGATTCATGCAAATTTGGCTCACGGAAATGGCACTCCTAAAGAGAGGTGAGTCCCCAAAGGGAGAGTTCGCCAGGATCTCCAACTGATGTTGCAGCTGCTGTTGCTGGGCCTGGACTGTGAGGCTCTGCAAGGGACTCTGGCCGCTAAGGGAGAGGGGGAAATTTAGAGGCAGGGGAAATGGATATCACAGCCACACAGGGACGGAGGTGAGAGAGGTAGTGATACTTACAGGTTCATGTTCTGGCCAAGACCGCCAAGCTGTGTTCCCAGCCCTGCAGTGCAATGAGAAACTACTTATATGGACAGCCACACTAACTCTACTAATATGAGAACCACAGTAAGCCTTCTTCGGTAAAACTATTACATATATGCATGTGGTAGACTCGTCCAATCCCTGACTCTTTGTGAGCTACAAGTTCAGAGATGGCATCCATGAACTGCCAGAGATGCCATTTTGAACACGCGGCTTCCTGCCACAAGGAGGGACATACAAACACATGTATATTATATATATAAACACTAGCTGAGATTCTGAGCTTCTCTGTCACAATTACAGGCCTCACTGTGCTCGACAATGAACGTACCTCCGCCAAATGAATTGCCAATGAGCCCTCCTCCAGTGGACATAAGTCCCCCTCCAACCCCCAAACTGTGCTGTCCAAGTCCCAATCCACCTGTCCCCAGCCCGCCTCCGAGCCCCAGGCCACCACCCAGTTGACCAGTCTGACCAAGGCCTGCAAGAGGCAGAGAAAACAGTGAAAGCTTTCCTGGAAATGTCCCTCACTGTGCTGTTTCCTCGAATAACAAGGACATTCAGCCAAAAAGTGGTAGAAAACTCGGAGAGTCAGTGACTAGAAAGATAAACTTTGCTTCTACAAAATGCCATTCCATTCCCTACCCAGTCCAGTTCCTAGTCCTCCGGTCTGGAGCCCTCCCCCAAGCTGGTTTTTGTTGAACAGGCCTCCTCCCAGTCCACTCTGCTGAGATGTCTGCAGACCAAGACCACCTAGAACAGCAAGAAATTCAGTCCTTCATACCTACAAAATCAATTGTTAACAGGGCACTAAGGAAAAAATGGCACGGGAAACAAAAAAGGAGCCAAAAGCAGTTGCAAGGAGCAGCACTTTCTCAAAAAAACCTGAGCAGACTCAAGCCTGCATGTATCATACAGTGATATTAAACAAGCACCCTTGCAGTAGCTGTACTATGTATACATGTATACACACACTGCAGCCTCAGACACCCGTTAGCTTCGCCCCTAAAACCGGAGAGGGCCTGGTATCTTTTGTCACGTGAGTGATATTCAGGATAGAAAGGACTTAATCATGGTTATAGGCAGTGTGAATCAATACTCCTTGTAGTTGCTGGTGAGCGCTGAAGTAGTGCCACCACCGAAAAGTAGAGAAATGCAGCTGTCTTCCAATCAGTCCCTGCCTACACACAATTAAGTAAGTGAGAAAAGATACCAGGCTCTCCTCCATTTTTCGAATTTTCAAGGGAAGAGCCTGGGGACGAGGCTATGCATATGCACCATACATAGTGCTAACAGGCCAGGTGTACATGTACAGGTATTGCATGCCATACATACAGTGCAGAGAAACAGAAACAAAGAGAATCAAGAGACGAGAAAGGGAGGGAAAGAAATAACCACTACACCTGGCCTGCCAATTCCACCTAACCCCCCACCTCCAAGCCCTCCTCCAAGTCCTCCTCCCAGCCCCATGGCTCCCCCTCCAAGCCCCCCCAGCTGGGTCTTGCCGCCGAAGAGACCACCACCACCACCGAGCTGCAGGGAGGAAAGGAGAAGTCACCTAGGCGTGCAGTTCATGACAAGGTACGACATACATGCACATGTATCATACATTACATAGCCCTTTGTCTCTCACATATTGAGTACCTGTGTTTGCCCAAGTCCCGTCAACCCCAGTGCAGTCTGCTGCCCTGCATTGGCCTGGCTGAAAAGTCCTCCCGTCGTTTGCCCCGCTCCAAAGAGTCCCCCCATCTGGCTGGTTTGCTGTTGGTTGAATCCCAGAGCCCCTCCCCCGAGACCCAGCCCTTTGTTCTGGCCGGTGTTGAAGAGGCCCCCTCCAGGTTTCTGCTGCTGACCGAACAGCCCTCCTCCGCCGAGCTGCTGGAGCTGCTGCTGTTGTTGCTGCTGATTGCCAAAGAGGCCTCCACCCAGTCCACCTGGAGAGAGAGAGGGGGGGGGGGGGAAGAGACTCAGTGAAGGGTGGGGAGAACCATATGTAGACTTTAGCAAACTGGTTCATGAACGCGTATCTAAATTTAGCACTGATCCTCCTGACATACATGTACATGTACACTGTAGTCAGGTATGCTTTTCTTGCGAAGTGTAAGGTAACAGACAATGCTGTCTGCATAGTAATTAACATGTTGAGTCAGAGTTTTCACATGTTAAATTTGCAACTATACGGGCCCTGGCTATGAGCCTGTGGCTAGACTCCCCTCACCTCCGAGCGTCTTGTTCTGCTGTCCAAAGAGTCCTCCCATGGTCCCCCCGCCCAAGCCACTACCAAGACCCACTCCTTGGCCCGTGTTGAAGAGCCTCCCGCCTCCCAACGAGTTCCCTGTAGGACCTTTACGGCCGGTGGCATAGTCCTCAAAACGTAGCTCCTAAGAACACAAATAGAGAAATGGTGTTTCTGGCTCATTCCACTAACTAAACTACATGTACTGTACCTCCCTATTGGATCTGAAATGAGTTGATCCACTAAGTAGCCTACAGTATCACAAAGCCATTTTCTTCACTAGTATGTCATGACAGGATCCCACCTACACGTATACTTTCTAAAAAAGTGCTTTTTGTGCTTTTGTGATCAGGTAATACATGTATGTCAATGAAGGGCTAGGATATCAGGGGTTCATTGTAAGAAAATCCCTAAGGGGGGGCAAATGCCTCCCCGCCCCCCTAAAATGAAGCCCTGGATATTCTGCACAGACACTTTTGTAGTTGGTCTTCTCCCATAACCCGAGACCTACATGTACAACGATGACATAATCAATCCTTGGCAGTGAGTGTATTCATGTACACACATGTATTTCAAAAGTATTTTTTCACTAATTTAAGCACAAACCTCCAAGCTCTTCTGTTCGTAGGGGGGCATTGCTGTGATGCACTGAAGGTTAGTGTGTACATTTTGTGTGATGCCATTCTTGATCACTGTGTCCGTTCCTTTTACAGGCTATGGGTGTGGAATGAAAATGAAATGCAGCTGGCACACATGGACTGGGGGCACCACAATGTCGCCACAGTCACTCTCACAACACGTATTGTAACAGTACCTGAAATTTGACTGGAGTTCCTTGCGTGGCTGCTCCTCCAACAGTGGCTCCCAATCCTAGTGGAGGGCAGGAAGACACCAGTGTGAAGTACATGCACACCTGTAAAATGCAGCATTTACTATAATATACACCTCATTCTAGCATTTGCCCAGTGCCTAGCCCACACTGGTCAGCAGTGGTCGGATTTTGACCACCTCTCGGCTTTCATGGTAATCAGTCGTTAAAATACATGTAAGTATCACTTTTGACTAGCCTACTTTTGACCACCACTCAGTCTCCTTTTTCTGATCAATGAAAGAAGGAAGAGCCTTAGTTTGTAGCCTCCACATGTGCAAATTGGACTAGAACCTTTATAGAGTTGTAAGGGTCGATGGATACCTAGCTACATGCAGCTAGTGGCACATTCACATCACCAATTCAAGGCCACCTCACCCACCAAAGAGTCCGCCAGCTCCCAGACCAGCACCCAGACCAGCACCCAGACCAGTCCCTGTCGAAGTCTGCTGCTTGAACAGCGGTGTGGTTTGCTGCTGGTTGAACAGGCCGCCTCCTCCAGCAGTGCCCCCTCCGAGGGCCGGGCTCGGACCAAACAGGCCCCCCAGACCTGCCTTCTGCTGACCAAACCCAGCTGGCACAAGTAGAGCAAAACAGAAGTTAAAACTTACGTCCTACATGTAAGTTAACCCCTCTAAGATGCCCTTCAGGTTATACCTTAGCATAAACAACACCTAGAGATACATTTAGCTATAGGAAATAACCCACAACACACGTACACATGCACACACACACACAACTCACCCTGTGGACTCTGAAACAGTCCCCCCGCGGTCCCACCTCCCAGTCCTCCGCCTGCAGTACCAAACAACCCTGTCCCCCCAGCCTGGCTCTGGGGGGTCTGGCCAAAAAGTCCTCCTCCTCCTCCCCCCAGGGTTCCCCCACCGGTGCCAAAAAGACCACCACCTGCTCCTGCTGCTAGACGTGGGAAGAGGCAGGAACACAAAATAAACAAACAGACAACAGCAGATAATCATGACCTACACGTACATGCAATGAGTACTAACAGGAGCCCATAACCCAAAGGGAAGGAGCGTTAAACTTATGTGTGTATGCTGATTCCACCTGTTGTCAAATAGCACTTGCCCAACACTCCTTATATGGTAAGTGCTATGTAAGCGCTATAATTTACTTAGCACTAGTCTAGTAGTAAACCAGCCATGTATAACTGCTAAGTATTCCATATATGGAGTTTTCTTGTAGGTGCCATTCGACAACAGGTGGAATCACTAGTTCA
The DNA here is from genome assembly GCA_963921505.1 of Phakellia ventilabrum. Classification (NCBI taxonomy): domain Eukaryota; kingdom Metazoa; phylum Porifera; class Demospongiae; order Axinellida; family Axinellidae; genus Phakellia; species Phakellia ventilabrum. Next base: position 5,625,106 of record OY997385.1, on the reverse strand, counting down.
ATGCTCCTTCCCTTTGGGTTATGGGCTCCTGGTACTAACGACCCACGCACAGGCACTCAATCTTTTAAACCACACATACTGTGGCACCATATCAATTCCTATAGAGCAGTTGCAGGTGACGTCACGACCGTATAACTACCGCTACATTTTCCGTTATCTTCCGTTTATTGGTTACTTCCGTGTGGCAAAAGAGTGGTAGGTTCTATAGTGAACTCAGAAACTAGAAGCTAGCTTGTAACTTGTACTTTTAGTATGTGAACTATTGCTGTGGCGTAGTTATCACGCAGGATAAATTCAATGGATCTGCCAACTACAGCGTGAGTATCACAGCAACTTCCGCTCAGCTGCCATTGAACACGACGTTCTTTTTGCCACACGGAAGTGCTTAGTCACGTGTTTTTGTGAAGTAGTTGCAACCGCTCTATAGACTCTAGTGATCAATCAGAACTTATATGTAGGTCTCCATTTGAGTACGCCTTACTAGCATAATCACAATTTTAAGCCATAGTATACCACATAGCTACAATCTATAACAGAGTAGGCCTTCGATGGCGACTACAGACAGGCTAGCAAAGTCTCTCTCCTTGAAATCAACAGCCAGGCTCTTCTCAGCAGGTTTTTTTTTTTTGCACATGTAAAAACATCATACAGGAGTATATAAGAGTAGCCTAGCTGGGAACAAACAGTCCCACGTATCTATATAGAGCCCACCACATGCACTTACCCTGCTTGTTTCCAAAGAGCCCCCCGGCAGCGCTGGTTCCCCCCAACCCTCCCGCTAGGCCTGTCCCTCGACCTAGGCCACCAAATGCCCCCGCCAAACCCCCCTGGGGGGTGCTCTGACCAAACAAACCACCACCTCCTAGGCCACCACCTAAACACACATCGCATAAAAAGTGGATGAGTTAGAGAAAAAGTTGTAAATGGTACATGTACAGTATAACATTAGACAATAGCAATAATACCTAATGAAGATATTTAGTAATTACAGACCAGCTCTATAGCTACTAGGTCTCTAACCCCAACTGCAGTAAGGGGTTGTTCTTTACACAGCCTCTCCTAGCATATGCTTCTGGGCTAAAACCTATCTCCCTTCTGTCTACTAGCTAGGTATTTCATACTCTGCAAATCATTGCTTGCACATGCTCAACTGCGATTGGGCTATAAAATTATCCAGCATGCACTCACCAAGCATAACTGAACTCAGCCTCCGAGCCTTTTGGAGCTATATATATTAAAAACAAGCAATTTGAACGATGTTTCCGAGCTTTGAATAGCTTTCACACTGCAGGACGATCGCCTTTGCTCGCAGTGCCTGTTTTAACGACCGGTGACTCAGCCCCTGCCCCAGTGTACTCCAAACTCGCGCAAACCTGCTCTATCTCGTGAAAACCAGCTCTAACCGGTGCGCAGGGAGCACTCCTGGCAATTTTCAGCGTAGCATGTGATAATCTCGTGCAGTCTCGCGTCTGGTCACGAGTCTGGTCACAAAATTAGGCATATTTATCACGTGCAATGATAGGGAAATTCTTTTGCGTGTAACCTAGCAACATTGCCCTACCGATAAACAAATTTCAGCGGCAAAGCCGGCAGAGTGCCGACGGTGAGGGCTTGGGAAAATGCAACTAAAGCATCTCAAAACTTTAATGAACCCCCAGGTAAGACTATAATGCAAGCTGCATTTGTGACATGACAACTTGATGCATATTAAAAGATTCCGAGAAGTCAATTTTGGTGTGTATTTATTAGAACACCCCCTCCCCCTTCCAGGAGGGGGCAGCGAGGGTGACGGCAATGGCTTGGGCCTCCAACAATAGCAAGCTAGCTGTGTGCACAGTGGACCGGGTGGTGCTTCTTTTTGATGAGCAGGGAGAGAAGAGAGACAAGTTTGCTACCAAACCAGCCGACTCAAGTGTATGTTGCAATACAGTGCATAAGGCTATGCACTACTCTAACTTAGCCTTGCATGCCAGACTCTCGAGGGTCTGGCGTACGAGACTATATTTTATCTCTGATATTGCAAAGTTATCGTCGCAGCAGTCTGTTACTTTCACTTGTGGTCAAAAACATCACATGATCATTAGCATAATGCGAAAAGTCACATGACTTCTAAAAAAAAGTGTGTGTGTGCACGTGTGTGGTGTGTGAGAGGGGAAAGACAAACCAGCTATTATGCCCACAGCCAATATTACAACACTACAGGGGATCTAATGGTTGGCCTAGATAATGGTTTGAATGCTATTCCTACTCCAGCTTGGAAAGAAGTGCTATCAAGTGACGTCACTGGCTTTCTCTCCTGACTCCACGAAAATTGCAGTTGGTCAGACTGACAACATCATCTATGTCTACCGCATCGGAGAGAAATGGTAGGCACATGTGTAGCCTCATTCTCAGTCGCTCCTGACACGATGAAGACACTGCTGCAGTTCAGTACACTGCCTGTTTTAACGGCACGGTGTATTCCATTTCATCGCTCCAGGGGAGACAAGAAGGTTATATGCAACAAGATAATCCTCCAGAGTGCGGTGACCTCCCTGGTGTGGCCCTCCCAGCAGGCCTCCTTTGTCTGTGGACTGGCTGATGGGAAGGCAAGTGGATAGCCGCACAAAACTAATTACAAGATCAGCCCTCTTCTGCAAAGGGATCTGTCCTACTGGCAAGCAAATTTAGCACATGTAGCTAGCATACTGCTTCTCCACCCAGGGATTCCAGCATCCATTATCTCCTGGATTCAATCCCTGGCTGGGCCACCATTAGCCTCATACCCAGGCCATATGTGATAGCCAGAGATGTAGCTCAGAGCTGCAAACAAAAGCGGTATCATATGTAGCCACTGCGGCTGCTACTCCCCCCTGTTTCATCCTCTTCACTCCATGCACTGTAGGTTCGGCTGGCAGGAGTCAAGGGGAGCAAATCCCAGACCATCTATGCCACTGACTCTTATGTAGTGTCACTGGCAGTGAGGTACATTGTCTGCTGTCTGCTGTCTGTCTGGCTGTGTATGTATGTATGTATGTATGTATGTATGTATGTATGTATGTATGTATGTATGTATGTATGTAAGTATGCATGCATGTATGTATGTATGTATGTATGTATGTAAGTATGCATGCATGTATGTATGTATGTAAGTATGCATGCATGTATGTATGTGTGTATGTATATAAGTATGTATGTATGTATAATGTTGTATGTATGCATGTACATGTGTGCACATATGTACATGTTTGCCTGTCTGTCTGTGTATCTGTTTTATTTACTGCCACTCACTGCAGTCCTTCTGGCAAGGGCATCATCTCAGGCCACACTGATGGCACAATTGTGAGATACTTCTTCGAGGACGAGGGATCAGGATTGGCAGGAGTAAGCCAAACCTAACATTAAACTATACTACAAGCCAGTGCTACAAGTAGCTTTCCATGCTGCATGTACTGTACCCAATCCTCAGGGTCCCATCTGCCGCCACCCCTGTCCCCCCTATGCCCTGGCCTGGGGAGTCTCTACCATCGTTGCCGCTGGTTGCGACAGAAAAGCCCTCGTCTATGGATCAAACGGTGAGTGTAGAACATCCAAGGTCTACTCTCTATGAGCAAACTCAACATAATAATTATAGGAGCTACAATTTGGATCTACAAGAGAGGGCTCTCACAAAGAAACTCTATTGTTACAAGTCCAGTATCCTTATTATTCAAGGACTACGCACAAACATTGCACTGCTCATATTATCTGAAATACTGTTCTACATTTACAATTATATAAAATTTAATGTTTTAGCTTTAATTTTTGTACACTTAGGTTGGAGCTTTTAACCATCATATACAGGTACATGTATGTAGGCTACATTATAATCTACTGGTGGACGTGAGCTACGTATAATGTTCCATGCCTTCCACATGCAGGGAAGGTATTGCAGCAGTTCGACTACTCGCGGGAGGAGAATGAGAAGGAGTTCATGTGTGCCGCCTGCAACCCCAGTGGCCAGTCCTTCGTGCTAGGCAGCTTTGACAGGTATAGCATAGCCTCCTTCCCCAGCCCACGTGCACGCTTCACTTTAGCTATACATGTGGGGCATATGTACTGTTAGCTAAAGTGAAACATACACTTGGGCCTGGGAGCGAGGCTGGTATAGCGTTTATGCCATACATATACCTGTGAAGGAGTTGCTCTCGTCTAATTCTCTTTGGCTCCGCCCACCCAGGCTGCGGGTGTACAACTGGGCCCCTCGTCAGGACATGTGGGAGGAGGCACCCCCCAAGGAGATCCCCAACCTCTACACCATCACCACCCTCTCCTGGAAGAAGGACGGCTCCAGGCTGGTCGCTGTGAGCGAGCACTAGAATTTTAAAATTAGTATAAGCCCATAGGCCATTGGAAATGTAGTAGGTCTGATGTGACAGTACTGCAGAAGTTGAGAGCTTGTAGCCTCGTTCCCTGGCTCTCCCCCCTTGATTTTCCTTCTTGTTGTTTTTTTTTGCGCGGGGGGAGGGGGGAGAACGAAGCTATGTACATATTACTATAGTCATCAAGATAGAGAACCATAAGCTGGTAGCTGGCAGGATCTAGTGTTGGGATTGAATCAAAGGCACTCAATACTATATATAGTCAGATGTTCTTGCTACTGGAGCCCCTGAGCAGAGGAACATGGGCACAGGTTTAGCTGCGTAGTATTCTCCCTCAGACATGCCCATTACCCATTTAATGTGCTATGCACCTTTCAGGGTAACCAAGCAACCAAAGTCATAGCTGGGAAGTCTACACATATCTGTACATGTGATGCTCATACACTCCTTGCAGGGCTCGCTGTGCGGGGCAGTGGAGCTGTTTGACTGCTGCCTGAAGAGAGTGCTCTACAAGAACAAGTTTGAGATGACCTATGTAGGACTCAGCCAGGTCTGTGCAGCACCGGGAGCCCACAGCAATAGCCTGGCCCTTGTATGCATAGAAGACAACTACCTACATACTTGGGAATGCTCGTTCCCAGCCTAAGCACGTGGCTTGGGGACGATGCTAGCGTATCCCTTGGCTCTTCACTGTATTGTAAGACTTAATACATGTATGTATATACACTCTATTGGTTTGTGATGGAGTGCTAACTGCAAGAGCTATTATCATCCCTGAACGTTGTGGGCACACTATGATTCTAGCTGGTACCTTAAATAATAAGGACATTATTTTACTTGTAAATTTTGACAGGTTATCGTGAAGAACCTGAGCACTGGCACTAGAGTAGTGCTGAAGTCTCACTATGGATACGAGGTTGGTATGGTAATGTAATTTAATGGACACTATAATTAACGAACACCAAATAAGATTGTGTACAGTGCACAAGAGTGTATCCAATGTATGTTTCAAAGTAGTGACGGTTACATCAGGGTCAGGATTGAGGGCTGATAGATTGCAGGCTGAACGCACATGCACACCCCTTATCTGTCTCTGCATTCTCTCTCCATGCCACACCCATACACACCCCTCCTCTCAGATCGAGCGTGTCCAGATCATGGGCAAAGACCGGTTCCTGGTGGCGCACACCTCAGACACCCTCCTCCTGGGGGACCTGGCTAGCTGCAAGCTCAGTGAGGTCAGCTCACTCCCTCTCTCAGACTGATGTAGCAGTCTGGATGAGTGTACACCACCCCCACATCCCGCCCCTCACCCTCACCTCACCCCCCCATCCCCATGCACCTCCCCACTCCTCACCCCCACCCCTCACTCATCCCACCCCTCACCCCCCACCCCTCACTCCCCCACCTCACCCCCCTCCCACTTCCCCACACCCAGGTGGCTTGGCAAGGATCAGGAGGAAATGAGAAGTTCTATTTCGAGAATGAGAATGTGAGTTCTGTGTATGTGTATGTGTATGTGAACATGACACACCAGGCATACATTGGACAAAGGTTAAAAAGAAAATTTTAACAAACTTTTATACCACATTACATCATCGATAATAAACGTGATTGGCTGAAAAGTATTGGTTACATAGGCTCATAACCCACACTTTTATTCTTACTGCTAGAGGCAAGACGTTGCTACGCGGCGCTGATTGTGCGCATGCGCAATGTGGTATAAGTCAGATAGACCACACCCACTCGTGGGTTATGCGCCGTAACCCACTTGTTTGCATTTATCCCTCGGCTTCGCCTCGGGATAACCGCAAACTCGTGGGTTACATAGGCGCATAACCCACTCTTGGGTGTAGTCTATCCTATACTTATAGAACCATTAAAAGAGTTAAAATTAAAATAGCAGATTTACATGTAAAAAGGTATTGTGCTTAAGGTATGAAAGGGCAGCAAAGCCTGTGGACTAACAAAACAACAGTGAAAACACAATGGTAAAGCTGTACAGGTTGACAAATATGGAATGGCAACCTACAAAGAAAAATACATATTTCACTTCTGCTGTAGATCCGAGATTCTCACTGCTCATCAGATCCTACAGCCTAGCAAATGAATACAAACACCAGTTGCCTGGCCCTGAAACCAGGAGTGATGGGTTAAAGATCTGATGTACATCCCATGTTGAATTCATATTAGAACACCTTCCTCCCTCCCTCCCTCCCTCCCTCCCTTTCCCTCAGGTATGCATGGTCTTCAATGCCGGAGAGCTGACCCTGGTGGAGTACGGCATCAACGACATTCTGGGCTCCGTGAGGACAGAGTTCATGAACCCCCACCTCATCAGCGTCCGGATCAACGAGAGGCGTCCGAAAGAGGACAGCGAAGGAGGACAGAACAAGAAGATGGCCTACCTGGTAGACTTGCACACAATCTGCATCAGTGAGCAAACTGGCCAAGACAGTAGACCATGTGTATACTAGCTTTTTTCTAGTATACTAGAAAGCTTAAGCTCCATTCCAGCTGTATACTACAGTATTATTTGTCTTCTCATGGTCTGAGACTCTTTGTTCTGTATCTCTTTTTTTCTTACAGTGGATCTCTACATGGGAGTAACCATAGCAACAATCACCCATGACAACAAGATCAATTGGCTGGAGGTACGCTTGCTGCCTCTTATGTTCATACAATTATATGGAATTTCAGCTATGCTACTGTCTATAAATGTATCATTTTATTGTCCCTCAACCAGCTAAACGAGACCGGGAGGAAGCTTCTATTCAGAGATAAGAAGCTAAGAGTAAGCTCCTCTTCATTTTAGCAACTCATTTTAAGACACACCTAGCCCTCCGTGCTCATTACTAGCCATGTAAACGTATGATAAGCTCAAGTTCACCCTTACAACAGCCACCTGTAATTCTCAATTACATGTGCATACATGCAAAAGCCCATCTCCCTCCCTAGCTACAAGTGCAGGACTCACCAAGCACTGGCCTATGGGCTTATGCTTGGAACTTCTCTGTAGATATTTATGGTACTTTCCTTTCCTGCAGCTACACCTCTATGACATAGAGACCCAGTCCAGGAGCTCCTTGCTCAACTACTGCTCCTATGTTCAGGTGACTGTCCTGTGCGTTTTTACTATTACCTTATAAGGTAATAGTAAAATTGTGCATTTTTATTACCTTATAAGGTAATAAAATTGCACATTCATATAAGGTAGTAAAAATGCAGGGCACATGTGAAGCATAGCAAGGTTGCCCACCTACTAATACCCCATTATATACCAGTGAAGAATGTAGCTATAGTCCTTGAATAGTAAGGACAGTAGTCTAACTGCATTGTGGTCCTTGAATAGTAAGGACAATAGTCCAGTGATCCTTGAATAGTAAGGGCAGTAGGCATTGTGGTCCTTGAATAGTAAGGACAATAGTCCAGTGATCCTTGAATAGTAAGGACAGTAGTCTACTAACTCCTTGCCTAGGAAGGACACTTGGTAAAAGCCATGGAATTAGGACTATTGCACTGTCTCCCCTCCTCAGTGGGTGCCCCTGAGTGACGTGGCAGTGGCCCAGAATAGGGACAACCTCTGTGTCTGGTACAACATTGAAATGCCAGAGAAAGTGACCATGTTCCCATTAAAAGTAAGTTGATGAGTATGTGCAGTACACGTGTAACCTCATCCCGAGGCTCTCCAATTGGGCCTGGGGGCAAGGCTGCAATACATGTACATTGAATGCCAAGCATTACATGTACACGTACCATATATACACGTATCTACCATTGTTCCCAGACTGTTGCGGGAGAGGACCCTAACTCCCCCCCCCCTCGCTGGAGCATGGGAACAGGGCTATATGATCTCATGTGACTAGCCTTGTATTACACCCAGAGTTGATATTCATATGGCATTCATGTTACACTCATGTGGTATTCCTGTGACTATCACATGACTCACTCCTCTCAGGGAGAGGTGATAGACCTGGAGCGACACGACGGTCGTACTGAGGTCCTGGTGCAGAGTGGAGTTGACACCGTCTCCTACTCACTGGACGAGGGCCTCATCGAGTTTGGCACGGCCATCGACGACAGGGACCACATTAGGGCACTGAACTTCCTGGAGACGCTGGAAATGACCGGGGAGACTGAGGCCATGTGGAGGACCCTCGGGGAACTGGCCCTCAATGCCAGGCGGCTCAAGATCGCTGAGAGGTACTTGTCTATATCCAGGCCCATGCATGTGCACATTGGACTTTAGCTATCTGCAGGCCTGGTACATTGTGATGTGTAGGGTAGAGGGGTGAAATTTTGGGTGGGTGCAGACACTTCTTGTAGCTATTCTTCAGGGTCTGTTTGTACCACAGACTGAGTACTAAAACAATATCTCCAGCAGAAGGCAGAGAATTGCAGCTGTCTTTGTTTGGCCCCTGTCCACACACATTGAATTGTACCCGGGCCTCCAAATTTTCTGCATGGGCTGCGAGATTAAATCTGGGCGTGGGAGCCCTATGTGTGAGGTAAACAAAAGTATACAAGTTGGTGCAACAGTAGACAAGATTATGGTGTCAGCTAAGTTATAATTGCCCTAACCCAGCCAATCTCTGCACTTGGCCACACAGATGCTATGCTGCCCTGGGAGACGTGGCAAAGGCCAGGTACCTGAGACAAGTGGGAGAGCTGGCAGAGAAGATCAGGACAGAAACTGTGAGTGTCCAACACAGCACCCATAGACACACGTCATGTACACAGCTTAGACTCTGAGATGATGGACAGCACTCCTCTCCTTGCTGCAGCTGTACCTCCAAGGCTCAAGACAATGAGCTATAACTTGCTTTTATAATGGATGCACTCTATAATGCATGGTTTTAAGTTCCTTTTTTGCCATGCCCCCAGGGTCAGGATGGCTCCTCCCACTTCCTGGTTCAAGCCAAGCTGGCCGTCCTCAGCAAGCAGTTCAAGCAGGCAGAGGCAATCCTTCTGGAGAGAGTAAGCCCTAGCCCGAACTGCATGCACATCAGAAGTGAATATTTACCCATCTAAGTGTGTGTGTGTGTGTGTACATGTGGTTCTCACCTGACTCTCTGATTGTGTGTGTACATGTGACTATCACCTGACTCTCTGCGGCATCCCAGGGAGAGGTGGAGCGGGCCATGACCATGTACCAGGAGCTACACAGATGGGAGGACGCCATTGCTGTGGCTGAAGCCAGGGTGAGACCAGGGGAGGTTAGGGGGGAGGATGAGAAAGTGTGTGTGTGTGGGGGGGGGGGGGGGTACGTATGTATGGGTGAGTGGTTAGGGATGTGAGAATTAGGATATGAGGCAGGATGTGTAGGGGTATTGGTGAAAATGTTTCTGGGGGTAGAATTGGAGAGCCTTCCTGCTATCAACTTTAATAATTCTTTTTTCCCTTGCCCGTCCAGGGCCATCCTGACTTGGAGAGCCTGCGCTCCACCCACTTCCAGTGGCTGCTGGACACAGGGCAGGAGGAGAGGGCGGGGGAGGTGCGGGAGGCTCAGGGGGACCTCACCGGAGCCGTGGGCTTCTACATGAAGGCCGGACTTCCTGCCAAGGCTGCCCACCTGGTCATGCAACACGAGGTGACAGCGGTTGTGTTTACGTGCAAGTACAGCAGTGTGATAAATACTAAGTTTGGGTACTGTAACAGCACATTAACATCTACTGGCAAGTGCTATTAGTGGGTTTAGTAGCTATATAAAGCTTGCCTACTGCTCCTCTGTTCAGGAGCTCCGGTAGCTCAGTAGGTAAGAGCCGTTCATCTGACTAGTCAATCCCCAGCTGGGCTCCGATATTTGTTCGAAGTTTGCTTATTCTCTCAATGTTTTTCTTCCATCTTTGATGATTCGCATATGTATGTGCCATAAAGTCCCAAGTGTGTGTGCCAGCATAATTCATTGGGAATCAAGACTGTCCCATGTCCGATGAATCATTTTGACTACCTGCTATAGTAACTTTTTGTCTGCTATAGTAACTTTTTGTCAATCTGAGAGTTTTGTTTGGTGGCAATGCTGTCTCTTAACTCTGCTTCTTCCTGTCCTCCCATCTCTTCTCAGGAGCTGACCAGCCAGATGGACCTCCTACAGCAGATCGCCACAGCCCTGGTAAAGGCCGGGCTATATGAGAAAGGAGGGGACCTCTTTGAGCGAGCGCACAACTCCCAGGCGGCCATGGAGGCCTATCGGAAGGGAGGAGCCTTCCGCAGGGCCGTGGAGCTGGCGAGGGTGGCCTATCCCACAGAGGTGGTGGCTCTGGAGGAACAGTGGGGAGACCACCTCATGGGGCAGAAGCAGTATGACACCGCCATCACACACTACATCGAAGCAGGGTGGGTGGAGGGAGAAGAATCCTGGTACCCTCCTTTGGGTGGACACTGATGATACAGTTGTTAGCAGCAGTCTACATTAGTTTTAGTAATCACAAGTAACCAGGGGGGAGAGAACCTGCTCTTCTCATTGTTCAATCATTTGCTCTAACACCTAGTTGCTTTATAAACCCTTTAGGCAGTCGCAGAAGGCGATCGAAGCGGCCATCCAGGCCCGGCAGTGGAGTAAGGCAGTGCAGATTGTGGAGCTGCTGGAGCCCTCCTCCTCACTGGGATACTTCCAGCAGATCGCTCAGCACTACACCACCACCAAGGACTACCCCCTAGCCGAGGAATACTACCTCAAGGTGAGGCATGGACAACAAGTCTGCTGCTCGGGCTGTGCTACGAAGTGTTGCAAAAAGTGTGGTAATTGGGTGAATATTACAGTACGTCCTCCTTGATGCCTGGCCTGTATGTTATGCTCTGGAGTTTCTGCTACTCTTCAGACTGGTAGCTATAGTCTGGCCTCCCTCTTTTCTTCTGTTTCCACTGAGAACGCAGTCACCTCGCTTATAGTCTGTCCTCTGCTGTGATATATCTGCCGATTGATGTCTGCACCTGCAGTGGCTGGGTATTGCATGATCTTATCCCGGCCCTCCCACTCCAGGCAGAGATGTCCCAGGACGCCGTGGAGATGTACACCAAGGCGGACCGCTGGGAGGACGCCTACCGGATCGCGGTGGGCTGCATGCCCAAGGAAGAGATCCAACAGCTCTACGTCTCTAGAGCCAGGGAGATGGAGGACCAGGGGAAGCTCAGGGAGGCTGAGAAGCTCTACGTCATCGTGGAGGAGCCCGACCTCGCCATCTCCATGTACAAGAAACATAAACAGGTGGGCAAGTAGCCTCGTTCCCAGGCTCTAGTGGAGGGGAGAGTAGAGTAGTCTTTGCTCCGCCCATGCAAGAGCCTGGGAACGAGGCTAGTGGGCAAGCGACTTGCATTCGATGTCATATGAGTTAATCCTGCATGTATGCAAGTGAGATGCATTGCCCACGAGGTATGTTCTACATGATACTTTTACAGCAAGTATAATCTGGGGCAAGCAAAATGTAATGCTCCTATCGTTCAATAAAATTTACCTAACAGGACATTGTCCTTATTATTCAAGGACTTTGGTATAGAGCCGCTGCATGTACGTCTACCGGATGGTGACCTCTGAGTCATTATCATGTAGCCTCGCTTCATTCCATCCATTTCCCACACCCCTTCAGTATGACCCCATGGTCCGACTGGTGGCTGCCTACCATGAGGACCTTCTGGTGGACACACACCTGCACCTGGCCAAGGTATGTGTATGCTCTACACACACATTATATAGAGCAGTACACGGGCAACTGTAGTTGTGGAAGACCACTCTGCAATATGAATGTTTTTGAACTAGCATGATGTTGTGATAGTGAAGATAGTGAAATTTAGATTTGTGGTGTTTAGTCTCACTCCCAGACGCCTAGCCTCGTTCCCAGTCTCCACTTCCAGCTTCTTTTTTTTTGCATGTTGCTTTTTATACAACATGCGGGGGAAAACTGTGAGTGGAGACTGGGAACGAGGCTACAGACGCCAAGGTCTGGGCATGAGTCTAGACAGTGTTTATATATTCATTTATACTACTAAGCTATTGCAATGGGACCGCTTCCCTCTCTTTGTGGAATGTGGTCCGATTGTAAGACTGTGCACAACTGATAATCCCATTTGCATGCCACTGCATGCTCCTCTGACAGTGGGTTGCCAACTACATGTAGTTAGATGAACACCCTTTCCACTGCCCTAGGAGCTGGAGTCGGAGGGACAACACCGCCAGGCGGAACACCACTTTGTGGAGGCCAAGGACTGGAAAGCTGCTGTCAATATGTACAGAGCAAAGACCCTCTGGGATGATGCTTTTAGGGTGAGGTGGACCCCCCTTCTCTCTCTCTCTCTCTCTCATCATAAAACTCCTTCACTGTATTGCTTGAGACGTTACAAGAGAACGGGGTGACATAGTCCAATTACGTACCATAATGTTGAGCACCGAGGCACATTTAAAAAAATCCAAGTCCGAGGGTGCCAACTTGCGGTGCTCACAGTTCGTAGACGTGCCAGAGAGGTCGGAGTTTAGTATCGACTGCTGGACCGTGGGACCGGGGTCAAGATAATAGCTACCTTCGGGATTTAACTTCATCTTCTACAGGAATAATGGTTCTGGACAGGACAATCTTCGTGCATGGAGCTTGACAAACATTTCTAACAGTGCCCGTGTTTTAATAAGGCGCTCTAGAAATTGTTCTTTTCCTTACCTGGTCCTTCTGCAATGTGTAGTTCTGGCAGGTATCCTATCTACATAATTTAAGCATGGATATTATAGACACGTAAACGGGATTGGAAACATTGCTGGTTATAGGTGACATCTTCTGCAGGAAAGCTGTGAACAGCTGGTTCAACGTAAGAAGGTGATCTTGGGGTGGGTTGATGGCATTTGGGGTGGGGTTGACCGAGGGACCTTCTTGGCGAGGAACCTCTTCCGTCGGCGAACGGGTAGGCAACAAGCAAGGAGAGTGGCAAACCGAGACATTTTGGGAAATTGAATCTCTCTCAACGAACAACTTGCGAAAGCCATAAAAACTGAGATTCTAATCTTTTTGGTAGCAAGGTTATCCAGTCGCGTCACGGAGCCTCCACGCACGTGCACAGAAAGTAGATGTCCGTCTCTCTCTTTATCTCTTCCCAGTGGCTCAACTGATATATTTCTGGGGCTCTGAGAATGTGTCAAATGAATCGGATTTGGTAGCATGCAAACATTTGTTACAGATCAGAGTGTGCATGCAGCTGTACATGTACACACCTTCATTGGATTAGCTCGCTGAACATTCGTAATAGGAGATTCCCTGGAGTAAAGTTTTTTGGTAGAATATTGATTATTAAGGCAATATACATTCCGGCATGTGTCATAAAGTGAACTACTGTACAGATCGCATGCCAACTACTGTATATTATAGCTGCACCTCCAGCTGACCAGTAGCTACGGCTTTTGTTTACTCACACCAGGCAGGCCTCCGGGCTTACATAGGGGCCTGATGTTCGAAATGTACGTACACCTCTTAATTTGTGCCAAGCAGTGGGACCTGGGCTATGATGAACTTTTGACCAATTTCAATGTTCCCAAGCTTCAATCCTGTCGAGTGCAACACAATGTTTAAGATTCTACACGACCTTATTTCTTTTCCTTCATCAATTTTTGTACCTCGCCCCAGTAGATACCGTCCTAATATGTACTTTCAACCATTTGCACACACCAATTGTTTCTTGCACTCATTTGTTCCAAATAGCTACCATTTCGTCCTGGAACTCATTACCTACTAATGTCACCAATGTACTGACTCTTCCTGCATTTAAATCACATATAGCTACACTTATTTAGTTTATTAGTTTGTAAATAGGGTACATGTACACTTATAATACTAGCTCATGCTACTGTTGTACCCATTGCTCTAGTCTCGTTCCCAGACCTAATCAACCCGGCACCGTGATCGCTTGCTCTTCCGAATTTTCCGACAGAGCGCGTGTAGAGGGTCTGGGAACGAGACTACCATTGCTCTTGGGCATAAAATGTTATTTTTAAAAAATTCTTTTATTGCATGCTCTCTGCAGGTGGCCAAGTCCCACGGTGGAACCAATGCAGCCAACCAGGTGGCCTACCTCTGGGCCAAGAGCCTGGGTCAGTGGAGCATTCTGTTTCAAGATATAGTGTGTGTAGTTTTGATTGCAGTTTTGATTGCCTCTGTATGGTTGTATGTGCATGCAGGTGGAGAGAGTGCTGTGAAGCTACTGACGAAGTTTGGTCTCTTGGAGGCTGCAGTGGACTATGCTACTGACAATTTGTGAGCTCTCCACCTCTTTCTTCTCCACTCACCAGAACTGAAACTTTAATACGCTTCTCTCTCATCACTGTCCTCCATTTAGCTCCTTTGACTTTGCCCTCAGCATAGCCAAGGTTGCTCTCAAATCCAAACTGCCAGAAATTCACATCAAGTGCGCACTCTACTTCGAAGATGAGGTAATGGAACATTACATTAGTATTACATTATCTGAAATAGATAATTACATCACCATTGCATCATCAACCTAGACATTACACCATCATTATGTCACCATTACATCACTGTTACATCATCAAACTAGACATTACAGCATCATTACATAACCTTCCACCCTAGGGCAAATTTACAGAGGCAGAAAGTGAGTTCATCAAGGCAGGCAAGCCAAAGGAGGCTGTGTTGATGTACGTGCACCAGCAGGACTGGGACAGCGCCCAGCGGGTGGCCGAGGTCCACTGTCCTGATAGCATATCTGACGTCCTAGTGGGTCAGGTCAGGACATGAATAGTGTATGGTTGAGAGCCTTTGTTATTACAATGAATGTAGCATTGCTGGATGTCCTAGTTGGTCAATTGTGTAAGGTGGTCGACATCATAGTAAGTGGAAATTAGGAGGGGAGACAGGGAAGAGATAGGAGGTTGGGGAGAATTTGGGATAGGGGGGCAGGGGATATTTGGGATAGGGGGCAGGGGGAACTCCGGATAGGGGGGCAGGGGAAACTTAGGATGAGGCTGTATTTGAAGTTCTTCATTTGTCTTGCAGGCTCGGTCAGCATTTGAGCGTAAGGACTTCCAGAAAGCAGAGACCTACCTGCTGAGGGCAGAGAGGCCAGACCTGGCCGCCAAGTTCTACAAGGTCAGCAACGATAGACCGGTGTATTGAACCACTACTGTTGGTCCAGGAACTCCACGCTGTAGTGGGTGCCTAGATTGATAATATAAGGGATGGTGGAGACCCATTTGTGGGACGGTGGGTGGTATAAGCAACGAATACTTTAGAGCATCTACAGTACAAGATCTGGTGGTAATGAAGAGTTGATTTATGTGTCATTGCTATCGACAGGATGCTGACATGTGGCCAGATGCTCTGAGGATCATTAAAGACTACATACCTCACAAGGTGAGCTAAGCTATGAGGTTGTTGCGACCTAGAGTCCACTGTACCAAACATGATTCTGGCTACATGATGGTGGCATTACTCTGGCCCCTCACTCTGTGCACATTCAGCTTGACGACTTCCAGAGAGAAATGGCAACGAAAAGTGGAAGGTATTACATCATTAACTATACCATTACTTCATCACTTTTATGCTTAGTGGATTAAACATATAACTCACTCTATACGCCTCCCCCTCCCCTCCCCTCCCCCTCCCCCCTCCCCTCTCCCCTCCCCCTCCCCCTCCCCCCCGTGCAGGAACTATGAGGACCTTTTGTCACAGGGCCAGACGTGGGAACAGAGTGGGGAGTACTCTCGGGCCATTGACATGTACCTCCAGCTCACGACACAAGCCTGTTCTGACCAAGACCTCCTGCAGCGCACCTGGGAGAAGGTGATTACATCCCTTCTCGTGTGTGGCTTGCATACTTGATGGACAAATAATTAGTGTCTATAGATAGTGCCTTCAGAGAAAGAATCTTTTATGTCAAACCCTTTTGGCCGTTGTGAACAATTTAATGCCATTTCGAACACACTTCCTAGATGCAGACTAAACACACATGCACACACTCATACATACATGCATACATACATACATACATACATACATATATACATACATACATACATACATACATATATACATACATACATACATACATACACACTCACACTCACACATACATACTTACATACATACACACTTACACTCACGTACACATACACACACTCACACACACACACACACATACATACAGGCGGTAGACCTGGCCTTGAAGTTTGTCCCCAGTCGTTCAGTAGACGTTGTGGCGCTGGCCTCGGACCGCCTGGCCAACATGGGCCGCTATGTGCAGGCTGGTGAGCTCTACTTGTGTGTGGAGATGGTAAAGGAGGCCTTGGACATGTTCATGGCTGGGGAGGCCTGGGAGAAAGCCAGAGACATCGCCAAGAACATCGCACCCAGGTGGGCCCCACTCTCCACTGTCTACAATACACATCCTAGTGCAGGGGAAAATATATCATGATGCTTGATGGCCATGCCAAGCAATATTATGTATAATGCACATTAATTTTCTTAATGTTTTCTGTGAGGTTTTTAGGCTACTTATGCATAAATACCTGTATACTCTTCCTAAGTAGTACATGGCTGGCCTCAATAGATTACAGCTGCACTACCATCTATTTTCTAATGCAGAACTGTAGCTATGAGCTAAGTTTTGGTTCTGAACCCCAATGGGTTATCAGCACCCCTCGCTATTCTTCTTGTGGCATAGCTCTCTGCCCTACACAGACCCCTTGCCTTCTCTGCAGGTATGAGCAGTATGTGGAGGATGCGTACGTGGAGTACCTCAAGCAGCACAACAGGCCTGATGAAGTGAGCTGCTGATAATGAAAGTATGAATAATTGTCACGTTAATTTCCACAGCTGCTTCACAAACTAAAAGTTGCTCGGTTTGTTACATGAACGTCCATTACCGCTGGAGTTCACTATTTCCCAAAAGAATCCTCAAGTTCAGTTCAGTGCTCAAAATCCGCTGTATGTTCTCACCCCACCTGTGCACTTGCAGATATTATACAAGCATTTTAATTTAGCAGAATGATTCCAGGGCACATAATCAAAAACCTGGAATCTCTCTAGACACCTAGACCTCCATTTCCGGCTTATTTTTTGCGCTTGTGGATATGGATGGGGAGAGCCTATAGCAGCTGTGCTACTCCAAGTCCCACATTTGTACTACATGCTACCTAACATGCTTTCACCTTCCCCCCCCCCCCTCACAGATGCGTAGTGTTGACCCTGATGGAGCCCTCAAGATGTATGCACAGGCAGGAAACTGGGAGAAGTGCCTGGAGCTCGCACAGAAGCAGGTACTTACCTCATAACAGTGACAAACATTCTCCTCTTCTATACTAAATTAGTAGGTCGAGAAACATGCGGGAATGTCTTTGCACTGCTAGTATGTGGATGTCACTTGAATCCCCCTATAGATAGCATGCTCAAATCAGCTCACAAACAAATATAATATGTAGGCAGATAAAACAACATGCCTGCAGAGCTTAGAACTCGTTTGGACAAATTATCCGAGCACATTCAACCTCTCACTGTCTTTCTGTGGCTCTGCCTGCACTGCATGTTCCTACGTGTAGGTATCCAGAATTACAGTTTGTGTGAATTGTGTATCCCATGACAAAGAGATGGTGTGTTTCTCCCTCTCTAGGGGGGAGGGATTCTGGACAAGTACGTGGCCCTGTATGCCGCAGATCTGATCAAATCAAACGCAGCCCTGTCGGCTCTGCAGCTCTTCAGCAAGTTTGGTGCCCCACCCAACCCTCAGGTGAGCAGCAAACCACATACAGTACTAGCCTTTCCGGTGGTGGGCGCAGAGAGGGTCTAGCTCGATAGACTAACAGTACACCTGCTATACAAAGCTCTACCTGCTTCACATAGAGTGAGTACCACTAGCCACGTTCCCAGGCTCTCATACATGTTCCAGCTTGCTACTAAAGCAACCTACTAAGCAGCTACTTACTAAAGTGAAGCACACACGTGGGCCTGGGAACGAGTCTAAGATATCGTAGTGGCTCTTTAGAGAGGATCTCGGTTGGTTGTCTGCATTCACGTTGATAGGGTTCTCTTTCTACCAACCACAAATTGGCTCACAAACATATGTGAAGCCAATTTGTGGTTGGTAGAAAGAGAATCCCGACCAACATCACAGTGGTTTTACAGTAAGCGAATCTTGCTCTACTCTGCAGAACTTCAACATCTACAAGCGGCTGTGCATGGAGGTCTACACGGCCCAGCTGGACGGCTCCGGTGGCTACGCCACATATGCCGGCCTCAGGAACATGCTCTGCAGACTGGTGGGTGCAGTATTGTGATGACACAAAGCTTGCATACTAAGAAAGAATGTGTAGCTGTACACATCACATTCAATCTCTATAGAGAGCTTTCACTCTCAGGATTACCTAAATGCATCTACTGGTCGGTGCAATATTGTGAAGAGACAAATAAGAAGTATACATTGCCACTTGTTGTTTTCTGGCTCTACTCACAGAGATCTGGTGGGGAAAAAGCCTTGAATTCACCAAGCCACATGTACTATAACCCTAGCCACCTAATGTCCTTACTATTCAAGGAATTTTTGATGTCCTTATTATTCAAGGACTTTATCAGACCAGCATTATTCCAGCCAATCCTGTTATACCTTTTACAAGCCTATGCTCAGGAACTCCTGATCTTCTTTGTTACATATACAATGTAGTAACTTAGCAATCTCCCCACCCACTCCAGGTGGAGCAGTTATCCCGCAGCCCTGAAGCTGGTAGCCTCTCCCACAGGGACTTTGAGCAGCACCTGCTGATAGCTCACTACCTGGCGACCCGGGCGGCCTGCCAGGGAGGACAGCAGCTGGAGACCATCGTGGCCAAGATCAGCACCTCGCTGCTACGCTACACTGCCATCATCCCCGCTGACAAGGCCTTCTACGAGGCTGGAATGCACTGCAAGGTTAGTAACCGAGCTTGATGACATACATTTGTACTTAGACTTGTTTTTGCATGCCCTATCTGCTCGCAAGTAGCCTCACTCCCCCCCCCCCCCTCAATTAATTAATTCATTAATAGTTAGTCCAGCTTTCCTTCATCTTCGTGGAGGAGATCACATTCAGACTGCAGATCAGTCTCCTCCTGGAAGATGATGGTCCACCTCGCTAGACCACCTCGCCCCTCCCCCGCCCCCCAGGAGGGAGAGGGTGTAGTGAGGTGGACTAGGAAGATGGCTCCCTGGCTATATATATCCTGGTTACTGTTCCCACTGCAGGCTGTGGGCTGGGAGAACATGGCCTTCGTGTTCTTCAACAGATTTCTGGACCTCAGTGAGGTGAGCTCCAACTTGATTCAGTGGCTTTTGCTAACACCTTGGCCCAGTTAACACACTCAGATTGTGTATATATGCACTGAACTAGAGTGAATGCCTCTGTGTGCCTGTACACTGGCTAGTCTCGAGTAGATCTGAGATACTGTAGCAGTAACATGGTAGGCTACTAGCTAGGCCGTAAGGGGGTGCAAGGGAAGTTGCAGTAACATTATAGTTAGGGCTTTTCCCTTCTGTGTGGTGAGTTGGATTTGTGTGAGCAGCTTTGTATAGCTACCTTGCAATATCTGTTTCCTGTAGGCCATTGAGGAAGGCTCGCTGGACATGCTGGACAATTCCGACTTCACTGAGACGGACATCCCGTTTGAGGTGCCCCTGCCTGAACAGCCCTTTATGACGGTGAGTGCACCTGCATGACGACGCTGTCTTTTCTCATCCCGTGAGCTCTTCTTGCTCATCCATCACTCATGTGACCAAACCCTACCAGTCACATGACTGCCAATTCTCCATCACATGACACACCACATGACCTTACTACAATCTCAGTATATATCATGTGACCTCTCACATGACCCCCTCCATCATGCATGTACAGGAAGACAAGCGCGAGGAGGTGAAGGAGTGGGTGCTGGCAGTTTCGATGGACCAGCAGGTAGAACAGGTCCTCCCCTCGGACGAGCGGGGAACCTACGCGGCTTCCCTGAGCTGTCCCCACACCCAGGTCACCTCCCTACCCTGTGTCATCACCGGTGAGTGCTGTTACCGCAGCAAAAGCACCAGAAAGCCGAGCTAGCTACTTTTGAAATTCATACCATTCATGTTTCTTTAGTTACTGAGAGCATCACGAGTGATGTATTTTGCACAGACTGCGTAGCAAGCATGGCCCGCTCGAATCTAGCCTCGTTCCCAGGCCCTGAGCCTGGGAACGAGGCTAACCCAGAGCTGTGTGCAGTACTATACATGCTTTGATACTAAAGTAAATCATTAGCTATGCACGTGCATTCTATCTTATGAAATGTTGTCCACCCCCCAGGGTACCCAGTACTGCGCCAGCGAGTGGAGTTCAAGAACGGAGACCACTGTGCCAATAAGGAGGACTGGAACAAGTTTGTGATGGCCACCAAGGTCAGTGCGTGAGATTGAGTGACCAGCATCCTAAAATAGCACCTTTGCTACTTTAGGTACCTGTACACGTATAATTATGATGTAAAACCTTTACTCCCCATACCAGACCTCTCGGACAGAGGAGTGTCTGGACGTGTGGAGGTTCCTGAGCCAGTGGTGCGGTGCCTCCGTGACGCCCAGCTACTCCTTCCAGTAGGCCCTACGTATACCCTACAGCAGTGGGCGGACTGCAACCTGACTCACGATCACTTGATATGTAATTGATTGAAACCCACTTCTCCTCAATGTGCAATAACTTTATTATAATGGAGAAACCTAGTGAATGTCATCAAATGCTATTGTAAGAGTACTATAGTGTCTATGGTAATCAAAGTAGGGGTCATTGTAGACATATCACATCCTGAGCCAGGAATGAATCTGGGAATGAGGTTGCAGCAAAATATTATGTACCAATGCAACCTTACCTTTATTAACTATTAAATTATAGTTGATAGTTGTAGCAATAATATCTATGATGTAGTACACACGCTCCCCCCCCCCATCAGATTTTTTTTTTGCATGGAGGACTGGAAAGAATATACAGATGACTAATCAAGTGACACACGACATTATACAGCAGAAAGGTCTCTTGTCACGTGCTGCTATCTGTCTTCAGTTCCTGCAGTTGAGCCCTTGCCATCACTTGCCTGCAACAAGAGAACGTACGGTGCAGTAGCTACCCACAAACATGACTGCTTAAGACCTCACACACATGTACACACACAGGGTTTAAGTTAAGTAGCTAGTGGCCTGCACATACACAAGGCACACCCAATCTGTGGAAGCCCATGCTATATCAGTTTCACCAAAATATCCGAACGTCAGGTACGCATAGCAACGAGAAATTTTAGAAAAATGCAATTATTAATAGTTACTTAACTTCATCAGTTTTGCTGTACGCAGCCTGCCATCGAAATTCGATACTCAAAAGCAATGACGTTCAAGGCCTAGGTCGGGAAGAACGATGCTTAAGGATGCTACTATAGTAGCTACACGGATACGCGTTGCTTAATCAGCTAGGGGCGGAGTCGGTATGTAATAATTAATTAGTAGTTGCTAATGTCGTCATGTGAGGATCACGTTTTCCCCCGAGACTCTCGGGTCACGTGAAGACATTTTGGTGAAACTGATATGGCATACATACGTACATGTAGGTTAGACTGACAGGTATATAGGAATATTATACCTGCCATGTGGATACAAGGGTGAAAGGACTTAATCTATACGGTGAAAAACATGTCCCAACTAACATCAATAAATAAAGGTCATGTGTATGTCTAAAGACAAACTCTAACATAGAGCCACGAGCCAATAAATAAAGGTCATGTGTATGTCTAAAGACAAACTCTAACATAGAGCCACGAGCCAATAAATAAAGGTCATGTGTATGTCTAAAGACAAACTCTAACATAGAGCCACGAGCCAATAAATAAAGGTCATGTGTATGTCTAAAGACAAACTCTAACATAGAGCCACGAGCCAATAAATAAAGGTCATGTGTATGTCTAAAGACAAACTCTAACATAGAGCCACGAGCCAATAAATAAAAGTCATGTGTATGTCTAAAGACAAACTCTAACATAGAGCCACGAGCCAATAAATAAAGGTCATGTGTATGTCTAAAGACAAACTCTAACATAGAGCCACGAGCCAATAAATAAAGGTCATGTGTATGTCTAAAGACAAACTCTAACATAGAGCCATGAGCCACAGATGCACTTCTGCTCTTTTGAGCCTCGATAGCAGTTTCCCCTCTGAAGTCCCAAATCTACCTTACCTGTGTAATGGTCTCCTCCTGTGTCTCTCCCTCTGCCCCTTCCACTGTCTTCCTCTGCCGGCGTCGCCGTACCACACCGTACCCCCCCTGCGCCAACACCACCAGCCCAAACCCCGTCAGACCGAAGAGGGCAAAGGCCATCCCTCGCTGGGCAAAGTCTGCCACTCGGCTCCAGGAGGAAGCCATCAGCTGTGTCTCTTGTCACTGCTGCTGGAAACGCCACACCGCAACAGTTACTGAGGAATAAGAGTTGGGGCATTTGGTGAAATCCAACGGGAATATTTACTAGTCCCAGTTGAAACCAGGGTTTCATTTGGGAAAATTCCCAAGGGGGGAGGGGCAAAAGCAGATTGAAATGCATTTTGGGGGGGGCGTGCATACAGTGAGCAGCATTCAATTTTGAGGGGCTGAAATCCTCAAGGAGAGACCCGAGCAACATAAAATTTAAATTGGTATGGTCACTACTTAAACAATTCATTAGCAGTAAGTGTTCATTCACTTTCGGACATTATGCCCAGTGGCATTCTCAGAATTCCTGCCAATTCAGCACTAACTTCCGTCTCAGTAAATAATTGCACTAATTTGCTGAATTATGCAATAATGGTCTCTTGCACAATGTACATGCCTTGTGTACATGTGTGCAAGTATGTGTGTAATGTACATGTGTGCAAGCATGGCTTGTGTGCATTACATAATATTGACAATTATTACATCACCCACATAAACTAGCTAAGTTTGCTGTAACTATGACTACTTAATTACAACACTAGTAAACCCAAGGGCTAAGATAAGAACAGGCATATAGGTACTACTCAATGTTGCCTTTAGAATACAGTCCCCATATCGCCTCTGGTCTGGCCTTGTTTGGGGGGAGGGGAATGAGACTGCCATGGTATCCAGGCTCTCCTCACACACACGATGCACAGAGACGAGGGGCAGGGTGAAAAAACACTTCTGATGGGATCCGAACAAAACTAATGCCAGACCTACTCCATCATTTGTTGCTTGAGCCCGGCAAATCAAATTTGGATTTTCAAAAAAAAAAAAAATTATCTCACGTGACGTTTGCTATCACTCTCTCCTTTATAGCAGCCTGAAATCGCTGCGCGGATCAAACACTATGAGCTGCTCCCAGGAGGGAACGTTCAGAAACTTAATATCAAGCTACCAGTAGAGCAGTTTGCAGAGAGAACAGTGGAGAAAGTGAACATCGATAACAATTTGTGACCTTTTAATGTTATTCTTTTTTTGCCTGCCCCCCCCCCCCCCCCCCGGGGTCAATTTGTGATTAGCTACGCTAGCTCGACAAAAAAAAAATCAAGTATGTCTGGCCTAACAAAGCCCCACCCCCTGGTTCACCCTACATTTTGAGTACCAGTAGAGCCACACAAAACATTGGTCTCATGCCATGTATCAACTCAGCAGTAAAACAAACCTTCCAAAGCCCGATGTACGATGATTTTGGGCACTCTTGGCCACTGTATACTACCGTAATCGTGAGTAGCCACGTGGGACACAAAGGAGGCGGAGTCTGTAGCTTGCGCGATAAATAGAGACGATATGGCCTCTTCAGCCTGCTCTGATGTGGAAGGACTGCTGAGGAAGATAGAGCAGTCCCAAATAGGATACAATTCCACCTTTCGGGGACCGTTTGGAACCAGGAGAGGTACATATCCAGTAGGATGCTGGGCCTTAGGGTAGTCTCGCGTGGCCAGACTCTCGACGGAAGTTAGAGTCTGGTCCACTGCCCATATAGGACTTGTTCTGACACCCACCCCAGTTGGGGTGGGCGATAAGTATGTGCGAACCACAGCGTTTACAACCTGTCGCGTTTATCATAAGGCGTTACGTAAACAGTCCAGCTACTGTCTTGAGACTGTTTACTTAGCGCCTTATAATAAACGCGACGGTTGTAAACGCTGTGGTTCGCACATACTTATCGCCCACCCCAACTGGGGTGGGTGTCAGAACAAGTCCTATATGGGCAGTGGACCAGACTCTAACTTCCGTCGAGAGTCTGGCCACGCGAGACTAGCCTTAGGGGGCATTGTTGCTCCATCAAGTTGACTCATTGAAGATTTCTTTAATATTTGCAGTTGTGTACACTGACTATACAGCATCTGGAAAGTGAGTATCAGGCTACTGCCTAGCTTCACCACTGTCACTCTCACGTGCTTGGAGGAGCTGGCAGAGAATTATGAGACCATGCACCGTAAATATTATCGTTTCTAATAATAGAGCCACCCTAATAATACACGCAAAATTATTTCATTCCCATAAAAGTGCCGAATTGGCCACCAAAGTGATTTTTAACTTTCATATACATGTACGCACTGTCCTAAACAGTCTTGGACTTCTGTGATTTCAAAGTGCCACCCAGAATTATCCTTTTTTACTAACATCCTAACTTATCATTATTTTGGGGAGGGGAGCTTTACAAGTGGTACTAGCTAATTTCATGATTGTCTTCTCTTTGAAGTGGCTGTTGACATGTGGTATCATTCTCTCAGGTCCTTGAGCTTCATTGAAGACTACATCCGTCATGAGGTTCTCCCTCTCTATGGCAACACACACACCACTACCTCCATCACCTCTAGACAGACCACCTTCTTCAGGGAGGAGGCTAGGTCAGTGCTCAACCTTGTTCTAGTAACTGTTACTGTGAATTGCTCGCTATTGCTAACACTCTTACTCAACTGTCCTGACTAGGTTGATAATCCGCAATGCACTGAATGCCTCTGAGGCAGACTGTGTGGTATTTGCAGGCACTGGTTGTACTGGAGCTGTACATAAGCTGATCCATTGCCTCAATCTCAGTAGTCTACCAGAGCCTCCGGTGAGTTGATAAACTCGGGTAGCACACATTATAGGCCCTGCCTCTCTTAGCCTCATTCCCAGGCTCTAGTGCGCCCACGCAAGAGCCTGGGAACGAGACCCTATCTCTCTGTACCTCTAATGAAGCTAGGTGTTCAGACTGTAATCAGTATACCAAAATAGAAAACTTAGGAATTTTCTTTCTATATCCAGGTGGTCTTTGTGAGTCCCTTTGAGCACCATTCCAATTTGTTGCCATGGAGAGAGATTGGCGCAGAGGTTATGCCCATATTCATTCCATAGTGTATAGACCATGTCTCAGTTCCGATCCACACATAACAATGTGTACAGGTCATCTGGATAGCTCAGGATAGGAAGGGATTTCCCGACATCCGTGATCTGGAGAGAAAGTTGAAAGTACGGACATAACTCGAATTTCTGTTTGCAATGGAGAATCTAAGGTATTAACAATATTTCCTTCTAGGAATTTGCCGGAACAGGCCGCAAGCTGATTGGCTCCCTGAATGCAGCCTCCAATATTACAGGTGTCCTGACAGACACGAATGGCTTCTCCGCTCTGCTGCACAACTATGGAGCACTGGCCTGCTGGGACTATGCTACAGCAGGTTGGTACACCTCCCTACAGGCTGGCTTCTCTGTCTGGGGATCGGAGTCTAGCATGATATTGCCTGGTCTTTAAACAGCTGTGGTTACCGTAGTTACCTGGGCTGAGGATTTGGTGGGTGTCTTCACCAGAGGTTGGGTCCTCGTTAAAGGACTTGCCTTCCTATTGAGATTGAGGGCCACTGGTATTACTGCATAGCTCAAATCAAAGCTTCTAACCGTTGCTTATCTACTGGCTACTCAGAAATGCAGTTTAGCGTTTTAACATTAACCAAGGGTTTAGAGCGCTAATCTTCTTGGGATGGCTGGATCTCTTCCTGTGACATATTGTTTGCTCTTAATTAATTTTAATTTTTTATTTTTTGTAGTTGCTACAAATCGGTAGCCTTATTCCCAGGCCTACATTTTAGCTTCTAGAAATTGGGGTTGTGCGATTTTTTCTAGCCTCATTCCCAGGCCTCCACCCAGCTTTTGTCGCTTGCGCCAGAGCCTGGGAACGAGGCTAATTTTTTTCCATGGCGAAAAAAGCTGTGGAATGGAGCCTGGGGATGAGGCTAACGTAGTGGATTCACATGTGTAGTTCCCATGGGAACAAGGCCAGACATTATATTTTATGCTTGGCTCTTCTCCAGCCCCCTACTTGGAAATTGACATGAACCCAGTGGTGGTCAGGTGAGTAAGCCTATGTTTACGTCCTGGTAGATAAAAATTATGTTTTGTTTTCCTTGTAGTGAGGATAAGGACTTGGTGTACAAGGATGCAGTGTTTTTCTCCATGCACAAGTTTGTGGGTGGAGTGGACTCTCCTGGTAAGTATACTTGCGTAGTTTACCAAGCTCTTTTATTGTTGATTGTCGTACTGCAGGTATTCTAGTCGCTAAGAAACACCTCTTTTCCAACCCTACTCCGGACAACTGTGGAGGAGGCACTGTATTTTTTGTAAGTTCGATGTTCAATGAATAAATGAGTGAATGGGGAGGGGGCTTGGGAGTGAGGCTAACCAGCCAGTTTTCTTCCTCCATGCATGCTACGTACATGTCCTGGAGACAGTGAACTGGAGTATGGATGAGCCATAAGCTCTCAATTTGGCTGCTGTGTTTATCTGTAATGGTTTTGTTCTAGGTGACACCAAGTGGCCACCACTACTTCAAAGAAAATGAAATGCGGGAAGAAGGAGGAACCCCTGCAATTGTGGGATCAATTAGGGCAGGACTAGCCATGCAGCTGAAGGAAGCTATCGGTAGTAAACGGATATTGGCTTGCGAGGAGGAACTATGCAAGCGTGTGTTTTCGGAATGGGAACCAGTTGAAGAGCTGGTTGTAGTCGGTCCACATTCCATTCCCAGACTACCTGTGTTCTCATTCCTGGTTCGCCACCCTCCCAGCGGCAGGTTCCTGCATCCCAACTTCATCTGTACCCTCCTCAACGACCTCTTTGGCATCCAGGCTCGCGGGGGGTGCTCCTGCGCTGGTCCCTATGCACAGGTAGGCACTAGCCATTAGTAGCTAGGCTGACTTCCTCTGTGAGTGTGTGTGTGTGTGTGTGTGAAGCCTTATTTTCTGTAGGGTTTCATTGGAGGGGGGGGGGAGAGGAAGGGTATTTGCCACCCCTAGAGACCATAGTTCTTAACGATAGATTCACAGTGTATCGTTCAATTTGAAGAGGGGTGTAGCCTCCATTCCCAGGCCCTTCCTATATACAAAAGTGACTCCTGTTTTGTTTTTATTTTGTGCAGGGAGAGCCTC
This sequence comes from Phakellia ventilabrum, assembly GCA_963921505.1. Lineage (NCBI taxonomy): Eukaryota > Metazoa > Porifera > Demospongiae > Axinellida > Axinellidae > Phakellia > Phakellia ventilabrum. The sequence continues at coordinate 5,597,385 of OY997385.1, read as the reverse complement.
GGAATGAGGTTACTATGGTATTACTTTATGTTTTAATTTCCTCCCTTGTCTGCATTAGAGTGTGTTGGGTATCGATGGAAAACTGGCTGAGAAGTACCAAGCCCTAGTCATGGAGGACAGGTACTCGTGTGCGTGTAGCTAGCATTAGCATTGCTGAACATCAGCATTAGCTGTAATTAGTGTTACTAGCTTGCTTTTCCAATTTTAGCCGCTTGGATCGTGTCCACCTCAGACGATACCATGAGTACTCAGAAAGAGAGATACTCCGGTATGTGGAGAGATCACATGATCTCCACATGACAGTCAAGTGACTTATGTGGACGTACATACTTTTTCCCTCTGGTTATATTGGTAGGCCTGGCGTGACAAGACTGAGTTTTCCCTACTTCATGAGCACAGAAGCCGTCGATTTTGTCACTAAGGCTATTGCCATGGTAGCAAAGCATGGATGGAAGATGCTACCACAGGTCTGTACTCTCATGGTCTAGCTATAGCCATGAGATATATGGGGCTAGCCTATATTTAGCCTCATGCCCAGGTCTCTCTTGCCCAGATTTTATTCTATAGCTGGCTATGAGATAAAATTTGGGTGGAGGACGCTTGGGTACGAGGCTACAACAGACAGTGTGTTATAATTTTTATATAGATGTCTTAATTTCTTCCAGTACCTGTTCAACCCAGAGACAGGGCTTTTCAGACACCACAGACACCAAGTGGCCAAGGACAGACGGTGGCTCAGCTCCATCTCTTATGAGTCAGGGGAGATGGTGTACTCAAAGACCGCCGACCAAACCGCTCTGAAGTTTAAGGTGAGGGAGGATGTAGTTAGCCATGATAGTTTCAAGAAAAGTGTTTTCTAGATTTCTTCTGTTCCGTTTAGGAAGCGCTCAAGGCAGCCCAGGAAATATTTGATGAAGCAGCACAAATTAAGGTATAATTTGATAAGTTTCCAGACATTTTTATTTAAAGAAAATGTTGAAACAATTAGCCTCTCTTATTGGCTAGTAAGGCACCAATGAGACATTGTGGTGCCAGTACCCGGTGGCCATGGTTATACTTCAAGATTACATAGTAGGTTGAGGGGTTCAATCCGCTCTGTCTGACTAACACACCTCACCCTTCACTACTGAATTATTCTGTGCTACTTGGTGTGTTTACCCTGTCCAGATTAACATTGAGCCCAGATCGCTAGGAGACCAGTCACTCTTCCTCACGGAAGAAGCCGAACGGATGAGATGGTTTCTGCTACCAAGTGAGGCCCAGCAGCAGCTAATGGGGCAGCCAATTACCAGGGTCACCCCACCATTCCAGCCCAGGAAATACCCCGTGGGAGAAGGGGAAGTGGGTTGCCTGGGAGAAGGACATGCACTTAGTGGTAGGCAACCTCAGAGTGTTGAGAGCCCAGCAGCTGTCTCTGTGGCGGTTGATGGTAAGAATGGAAGCAGTATGGGTGAAAAAGAGAACTGTGTAAAAACTGAAGTCTTTGCCAGCTCTTGTGAAGGTCATGGAGAGAAGTCATTGCTTGCAAAAACCACTAACCATGCTCCATCCATGACGGCTGTTCACGGTTCAACAGTGGAACTTGACAGTGTACTTGGCACCAAATTGGCTGCTGTAACTGAAGCATCTAGCGTAAATGGTACTGCTGGCAACCCAGAGACATGCAGTGCAGCAAACACAAGCGGTAAAGCAAAAGAGAAGCAACAGGTGGGGGTGCCTGTATCCGTTGGCAAAGGAACCCTAAATCGAGCACCCACTTTTCATTGTCCACCCAAAAGACTGATGAAGCCAACCATTGAGGTACGTTCCATGGGCATACGAAAGTTTCAGCATTTTGTATTTTCCATAATTCTCTAAGCAGTCAGTTTCTAGTGTACCCAGTGTTGCATATTGCTCAATCCAGGCAGTAGAAGAGTTCAACATGATTCACAATGGCGACCGTCTACTGGTTTGCCTGTCAGGAGGAAAGGACTCTCTCTCTCTCCTGCACACTCTACACCAGTACCAGTTCATGGCCAGAGCTAAGGTATTGTGCTGGTACCTTTAGCCAGCAGTTTCTCAGACTGATTCCTTATTAAGCACCAGACATCTGCATACTTTTTTTTTATACAAGAATAACTTTTGTATTCACAGAATGTTCTGCAGGGAGGGGGGGGGGGGGGGGAGAGCCAAGGTCTGGGTACAAGTCTATATGCTAAGGTATAATTAATGCCTTTGTTTGTTTGTAGGGAGTGAAGTTTAGTCTTGGAGCGGTGACTATTGATCCAGGGTCTTCCTCTTACAACCCGAGACCCCTCATTCCCTACCTGGCTGCACTTGGGGTGCCCTATTTCTATGAGGAACAAGGTCACATGACTGTCATGTGAATACCACATGATCGTGTAGACCCTTACAGAAATATCCATTTAAACAGTGATTTGATTTTGACACAGGCATTTTACAGCAGGCAATCTCCCTACCTGAATGTGCATCTATTTGTAGCTTCTGTTCTCGAATGAAGCGTGGTCGGCTGTATGCTTGTGCGCGTAGTGAGGGCTACAATGTGCTGGCAATGGGGCAGCACTTGGATGACATGGCAGAGAGCTTCTTCATGTCTGCATTCCACAACGGGCTACTCAGGACGATGAAGGCAAACTATACTGTCGAGTGAGTTGTACAGCTGGCGACCAGCCATGAGAAAACCCACTACTGGGAATGGCCATGCCTGCACGTTAGCACCTTATAATGGGTGTCCTTATGGCATTTTCTGTGTATTAGTTTTATAGTATACCAAATATTGTACACACCTATGGTTGTTGAATGGCTGTAGCATGGTTCTCTTCCAGTGTGTTCTCTTCGTATTTTATTAGTATTGCCTTTCATAGAGAGGGTGACTTGAGAGTGATTCGACCGTTTGCATATGTTAGAGAGAAGGATCTGAGGAATTTTGCTGATAAGGTAAGTCCTTTTTTTTCCCGAGCCAGTTAGTAACAATAATTAATCTTTTTTTTGAAATCTATAGGTACATCTCCCAGTGATTCCTGAAAATTGTCCGGCATGTTTTGAAGCACCGAAGGTCAGTTTTACCTTTTAACGTCTACTAAGTTTGTGTGGTCTGTTTTGAATGCTTCAGCCAGGGGAGGAGTGCAATGGCTGTACCTATGGCATCAAGACTTTAAAGAGAAACGCATACTGAAGGAGCCTATATCCCGAGCCCCTAGTTGGCTAGCTATAAGAAGTAATTACTCTATCTGTCGTAGCACAATATACTTCTTTCTGGCGTAGGAGAGACACAGAGTGAAGCAGCTGCTTGCCTCCCAGGAGCTGCTGTACCCCACCCTCTTCCAGAGCCTACAGACTGCCATGAAACCTCTCATGGCAAAGGACAGAACTGGTTTGGAGGGAAGGAAGAAGAAGGACCAGCTGCCAGTGTGAAGTGGAACAGGAGGCCGGCCAGTGATGCCATTGCCGACGCTAATGTGTTGACTTGTACTTGAGTTACATGTAGTGGCTTCTAGAATGATAGCTACAGAACCCTTCTTATTCATTTGCTTGATTATGTCGTAGCATGTTAACAGTAAGCCCAACATGGAATACCAAAATTGCAAACACTACCTCACCTCTACATACGCAGACAGACTAATGTGGCTGGTATGCATATGTAGCATTGTGATGTGCATGCATGGAATCATAGCTGCTTTAAACTCAGGAGTGGTTTTCAGGGGACTTAATACATTTCCACAGAGATGCCTCGTGAAGAATGGCCGTAATGTGGGTGGAATCACTGATTTTTTCCCCTCAGGAGTGGATTAATATTAAAAGGATGGTATATATATATATATGCCCTGAAGATATTCTAAATTCACCAAACTCAATTTTAGGTTTTTGCCACTATACAGTTTGCAATTGTGCGGGTTTTAGTTTATATTAATTAACAAGATTATCGCAAACCCACATATCATACACGCAAAATATGGATTCACAGTGGACTAAACAGAGAATGGAGTTTGTACTTGTCAGGTGGCCCAAATGAACTCAAACATTTCTGCTGGCAACAATAATTTTGGAACATTAAATAGAGTAGATATGACCTCACAAACGTATGCACATTTTGTATGGGCCCACATGAGAGGATTTGGTCTGAAGGAGCATGAAGTGGAGTCCCTCATATGGGCCTATGTAAAATGTATATATGTTTGTGAGGTCATATCTACTCCATTTATTGTCCATTTCACAGTTGAAAGACGACCTTTTTGTGTGATAAGCATTACATGCAAGGGACTATTGCTATAACAGCAAAAATGCTTGAAGTTATCTTAACTGAATACGGTCTATTGTGGCAGTATTTGTCAATATAGCTATCAGTGCATGTGTGCCATGCAAAAGTGTGGTAATATTCTGATAATCCCATATTCAAGTATTTTTATTACTACATTTGTGTGAAGCGGTTGGCCCTTGGAGAAATATTTAGCGAATGTTTTGCTACTGGCTTCCAGACTGGTAGTCATATTACAGTACCTCCTTATTTGTTATGAGGAATTTCAAAATTTCACAAGTTACCAAATGTTGACAGGGTGCACTATAATTATAATTTCAGGGTAGAATAATTTAGGGTTATCAGTATTGTAGTAGTATAGTTAGATAATAATGATGTCATGCATTATACTGCGCATGCGTATGCCCATGCTCTTTGTTACTTTGTTCTATTGTGTATGCCTCGTGTATGATTTTGAGAGATATAGTTTGGTAGCTATCCAGAGTAATCCGGCCTTGTGGGCCGTACGACATAACAACTAATCCGGCCTTGGGGGCCGTACGACATAACAAATAGTTTAGATGTGCTTGGGATGGCATCTGCCAGTGGAGGTGAACACAGAGGCAGTATAATAGCCTCGTTCCCAGGCCTCCACCCACCTATGCCATGGCATAAACAACAATTAGCTACCTCTCCCGTAACATGCACCCTTGCATGCACACCCCACCCCTGTACACGTCATAATTGCGATACAACAAACTGCAACATAGGCAATATATAGGCCTCCACCCACCTAGTTATGCCAATTACCTTTGCCATGACTTTGCAACCATTTTAAGGATTCAGTTGTGTGTTGGCACCAAATGCCACGACGTAAACAACTAAATGAATATTTCCCAATAGCATTCTCCAGTAATGATTATTACTCTTGGAATTGTAGCCACGTTTAACCTGGAGGCCTGGGAATGAGGTTATAGGTAATGCAGTGTATACATTCACATGACACAATTAGATCTCGTATAGAATGCCAGGAATTAAGGAAGATATGTCTATATGCATGCGAGCAATTTAAAGAACTTGAACAAACTAAGGTTTTATCTGAGTATGGAATATGGAAATAGACATCGAGACTTCCTCAAACCATAAATCTGTTACATTCATAAGTCCAGAATCCAAGAGTCTGTTACAATTTTAATGTTGTGCACTGATTGTGGCTGCAATGGCAGAGTTTCTGTTAGAGAAAGCTGGCTCCCAAATCCTAAGGCCTGTACAGAATGAGTCTCAGGAAAAGAAGCTGCTAAAGAAAATAAGAGAGTCCCAGATAGGATACAACTCCACCCTCCAGGGGCCCTTTGGAACCAGAAGAGGTAAGGTCATTAATTTGTGTATTAGTTGTACCTTCCTTATTAAATTATCAAAGGCTCACACTCAATTTTTTTTTCTCTTGCATAACACATAGTTGTCTATACTGACTACACTGCATCTGGAAAGTGAGTGGCTGCATGTTTGGCAATGCTTGTACAGAAGTTATTACGCGTGCATCTTAGGCTTCAGTTTCCACCTTTTTTTGCATGTAATAAGAAACAGCATGTTTTTTGTATTAGTTGAGATGGAAACTGGGAATGATGTCATTATTTAATGTGCTAAAGTATCTGATACCAAACATATTAACATATTAACTCTATTTTAGTCAAAGCTCAAGATACCTCTTTGGTCTCACAAAAACTTTATCACACTTCAACTGCTGGGCCCCAGTCCTTCGGGGCATATGTTGTGAAGCCAAATGTGTGGTTGGTAGAAAGAGAATTTTGACCAATAATACTGGTATTACAGAACCAACTGAGATCATCTCTAAATGTATTCTCTATAAATCCAGGTCCTTGAGCTTCATTGAAGACTACATCCGTCATGAGGTTCTCCCTCTCTATGGCAACACACACACCACTACCTCCATCACCTCCAGACAGACCACCTTCTTCAGGGAGGAGGCTAGGTCAGTGCTCAACCTTGTTCTAGTAACTGTTACTGTGAATTGCTTGTTATTGCTAGCTAACACTCTTACTCAACTGTCCTGACTAGGTTGATAATTCGCAATGCACTGAATGCCTCTGAGGCAGACTGTGTGGTATTTGCAGGCACTGGTTGCACTGGAGCTGTACATAAGCTGATCCATTGCCTCAATCTCAGTAGTCTACCAGAGCCTCCGGTGAGTCGCTGATGTCTTAACCTGGTACTAAAGTGAGCTACCGCTTAATTCTTTTCCAGGTAGTGTTTGTGAGTCCCTTTGAGCACCATTCCAATCTGTTGCCTTGGAGAGAGATCGGAGCTGAGGTATTATAAAATTTTGGCATTCCCATATATGTCCACCATTCCACAAGCACCCTTCATTCCATACATGAATAATCCATAATGGAATATGTAGGTGGTCTGGATAGAGCAGGATAGTAATGGCTGTACTGACTTCCACGACCTGGAGAAGAAATTAAAGGTATACACTTGCTGTTTATTACATGCAACACTCCATGGTGTTAAAGCCTAGATTCTACTTTCCAGCACTATAAAGATTCAGGCCGCAAGCTGATCGGCTCCCTGAGTGCAGCATCGAATATTACAGGTGTCCTAACAGACACTAATGCTTTCTCTGGACTTCTACACACTTATGGGGCGCTTGCCTTTTGGGACTATGCCACTGCAGGTTGGTTAAATTGACTGCAGCACATGAAAAGTAATCAGCCATAAATTGCCACTAGTGTTTGTAAATGTAGCAGCTATTATGCAATTAATGTCAGTGTAAAAACTTGGAAACTAATATATTACGTGTTTATGACTATGAGGCTTGATTCTTGGCTATACTCTGGCTACACTGGTGAACTATACTGGCATCATTTCACGTGTGCAAGTTAGCCCTCTAGCGTAACACCATATATTGGCATAATAGACTTATGAGCAATACTTTACACCATAGCTGCCTATTATGCAAGAGGAAATTAAACTCAATGAATGCTAATATCCTGCTGCATGTTGGCACAACAGTCTCTTCAGTATAGGCCAAGCCCAGGGGTGTTACATTCAGTAGGTTTAAATCATTAGCATCCTCAATTAACTAATAATTACAACTATAATTATTTCAGTAAGTTGAAAACAAGCTGATTCTCACAGACTGCATTTTATGGTATATCATGTTACAATCACAGGCACCACACATGGTATGGTATCCTGCACTTTGCTACATTGTATGTGCCATATATTCAAGCATAAGTACTGAACATATAATGTAGGAGAGGTTTACTAGCAATGCAAAAGATTGAGCATTATTCGCCAATGCCTAACTTTGATGCTGTTTTGCCAGCCAGTGCTGTGACTGTTTCTACACCAGCCTATAAAGCTACCGCATAGAATATTAGCAAGGGGGGCCTGGGAATTAACTGAGGCTATTTCCACTTTTCTTTCTCAGCCCCCTATGTGAAAATTGACATGAACCCCATTGTGGCCAGGTGAGCCTGTAGCTCAACGAGGCTTTCTCAGTGAACTGTGTACTATTGGTATACTAATGAGTTCACGATTACCAAATATGGATGGATTACTCCTTACAGTGAGGATAAGGACTTGGTGTACAAGGATGCAGTGTTTTTCTCCATGCACAAGTTTGTGGGTGGAGTGGACTCTCCTGGTAAGGAATATAGCTATTTATTATGTTATTGGAGTTTAATTAATGATCCATAGTAATAGGTTTCATTTTGAACTATGCTTCCTCGATTCTACTAGCCATCTGAGAATTTCTCTCCAACACAATAATTATCATAGGTATTCTTGCTGCTAAGAAGCACCTATTCATCAACCCTATTCCCAGCCACTGTGGGGGTGGAACTGTACTCTATGTGAGTTGGATTCTTAGATGCCCAGTGTTTTCGTTTGAGAGCTATGTATTTACATTAAATACTTTGCTTATGAAGGTCACAACAACTGGCCATCACTACTTTAAAGATATTGAAACGAGGGAGGAAGGGGGAACCCCTGCAATTGTGGGATCAATTAGAGCTGGGCTGGCCATGCAGCTGAAAGAAGCAATCGGAAGTGAAAAGATATGTGCTTATGAAGAGGAACTGTGCAAACGTGTACTTTCAGAATGGAAACAAATCGAAGAACTGGTTGTGGTTGGCCCCCATTCTGTTTCAAGGCTACCAGTGTTATCATTCCTGATTCGTCACCCTCCCAGTGGCCGATACCTTCACCATGCCTTTGTCTGTACCCTCCTCAATGATCTCTTTGGCATCCAGGCTCGTGGGGGATGCGCCTGTGCCGGGCCCTATGCACAGGTACATAAAGAATTGGACAAACAACATAAGAGTTTTCTTCTGCAAGACTGTGTGTGTAATTCACAGTTTGCTTTGATTCTGAAGTAGCATAAACATATGGTAGCTGTAGCTATGTCTGGTTATATTACATCTGCATAGCTTTTCCTCTTGCATACCAGATGTGTGTGTGTGTCCTAGTGCATGTGTACCCTCGTGAATCAATAGTGCAATATCATGTTATCACCTACCTCTTTTCATTTTCGGTATGTGAATAGATAGAATTGAGATTTAAGCTATTACATCTCCCTCTTTTCCACACCAGAGCGTATTGGGTATTGACGAAGAATTAGCCAAGAAATACCAAGAGGTTGAGAGGGATGACAGGTTGGTGTACATGCACGCATACTTTTCCTTTTGTGTCTAAAATACATGACCTGACTCTGATATGACCCTACCACTGGCATGCCTAGCTGACCAAGCAGTAAATTTCATTGCTTTATTGCAATGTTTTTTTACCAGCTGCATGAAAAAACTTCATTTCCTACATTTTGGCCTTCTTCAAGGTATACAATTCTTCATATATTGTTGCAGTAATATAACATTGACCCATGCACTGGATGGACCACTCTAATGTGCACATTTTCATCCTAGTTTGCTCTCTTCCTATGTACTGTAGACCTGGTATGACGAGGTTGAGCTTTCCTTACTTCATGAGCAGAGATACAGTCAATTACGTCATTAAGGCTGTTGCTATGGTAGCAAAGCATGGTTGGAAGCTCCTACCACAGGTGATTGGGGCTAAATCACAGCAGTGATAAAAATTGATATACCAATTTAATGATACATGCATTTCATCTTCTATACTATAGTACTCATTAGACTCAGAAACAGGAATATTCAGACACCGCAGATGCCAGGGGACTAGAGGCAGACGACTGTTGAGTTCTATTACCTACAAATCGGGAAAGATGGTCTACCCCCAGTCAATAGACAATGCTGCACCGAGTTTTAAGGTGAGAGATTCTGAAAGCTAGCTTGTTGTATGCAGCCAGACTTGTCAATCGTTTTTCTCTATCATTTTATAGAAAGTGTTGAAGGCAGCCCAGAAAATATTTGATGAAGCATCACAAACAACGGTAAAAATAGATACTATAGTGTGCATAATAAGATCCTTACTTGGAGGGAGGTTATAGTCGATGCTTTTCTATCTGGCACATGTCTTCCTTTCTTTGGGCATGAACTACATTCATTAATCATGCAGTGCATGTGCTCTCAAGAAGTACTGGCAGTCTGCCAAAAGCACTCCACAAGTCACTTTGATGCATGTGTACTAAACTACAGCTGAGTATATTCCTATTTGTGTCTATCCTGCCCAGATTACTATTGAGTCCAAATTACCAGGAGACCAGTCCCTTTTCTTCACAGAGGAAGCTGAGGAAATGAGATGGTTTCTGCTACCAAGTGAGGCCCAGCTGCAGCTAATGGGGCAGCCAATTGTCAGGGTCACTCCATTATTTGAGCCCCGAAAGTACCTTTGCGTGCCTGTGGACAGGGAGAGAGCAGCCATGGGTTGTTGCCAGGCAGGAGATGTAAGTAACTATATACGATTATTCTTGACTTCTGCATAATGTACATAGAAAATATATGAGTGATTATATGACCATAGATACTATGTACCACCATGGATGAAAGTGAAGAAACAGAAAAACAGATCGTCAAGGTGAACTTTGGGGCTGACACTCCCGAACCCAGGACAGAGTCCAGGACATGGAAGCACTCACAGATCCAGCTACAGCAGACAGAGCTAGCACTGGAGCTAGGGATCAAAGAGCTAATTCCATATCACAAGAAGGGTCAGATGTATGAGGTAATGGCAGAGTCACTGCCAGATGGAGATGCTGAAGTCACAGAAAAAGGGTAAATTTGTAGCTGTGCATACAAATTTGCCTGACCACTGTAGCTACAACACTAGACTACAGTACTTTTAATGGAGCTTAAGAATTGTGTATTAATTAACTCAGTGTTCATTTTTCTTACAGGATAAGGAAGAACAAAACTGAAAGATAGAACAATGATTTTGTTTACTGTGATTAGGTCTGTTTGATTTTGGTTACTTTGGTTATGTCTGTGTGTACCTAGCTGCAACAACTGTGTATATATGTTAAATTAAATGTTGTCCTTGCATGCCTGAAATGAAGACCACGCTCATTGTGGTGGTAGCTAACTGTCCAAGAGTGTCTGGGATGTGTCTATGTAGACATAAAGGTCCACCATGCAGCTGTAGGCCCATGTATTATTCCATGAAGCTTTGCACCTGCTGTTTTTTAATGCCGGGTACGTGGCTACAGAAGAATCTGCTTGGTGACTGCTGGCTTATACACGCTTACATAATAGTGGAATCGCAGTACTGCCTCTGAAGCCCATCTTGCATTGTGTGATAAAATTCATAATGAAAGTCATGCATATTATGTACAGCCACCTATACAGTACTCCATATTTCAAGTGATTGGGGCAAGCCTGTTGACTTTTCTGTATGTAGAGAACAGTGGGTCTCCATAATATTGTACCAAGACCTACAACAATACAACAGTCTAAATCTGTGCTCTCAGAGATTTTTTAAGGATGTCTACTAAAATGGTTGTCTACTAAACAGTGTCCCGGGACCACTTTCTGGATGCCAGTAGCATGGAGTTTGAGGAAATTAGGTCAGCCGAGTACTAGTTTCCAGGGATTGACATACATAAGGATCATAGTTATTTAGTGAGCATATAAAATTTTAGTGGACTGTTTCGAAGTTGATGCTACAATTAAGCTCACTTATTATCAACAACATATCAAGGAGTCTATACTGTTTCATGCATAAGAGATGTCCACGAATTCGAGTGCTAGGCATACACTGTAAATATGCCTATATGCACACTGTAAGAAAAGAATTGTCATCTTGACTACAGTTGTCTGTTATTTAGTTGTAGGTGATAACACATTACATGCATGGACACAGCTAATTGCCAAGATGGTATGAGTATGTGGAGGGAGTTGGTCAAGAATGCGGAAAAACACATTAAAACAGTGGTCACTCCCAGCCAGCCATCAGCTATGCTAACTCATCTGCATCAGAACTAATAACCATAACCATATTGCTAGGCTACCATTTTAATGCACGAGTAAGCTAATGTACTTTTGATGTTTGTTCCTCATTCTTGACCAACTTCCTCCGGATACTCATACCATCTTGGCAATCGTCTGTGTCCAAGTGTGTAATGTGTTCACTCATTTGCAACTCAAATAACAAAATGACTGGTCAATATGACAATTCTTTTTTTACTGAGATGTACATGTCACTTAAACCACTACAAATTATACAGACTAAATTAGTACTTTACAATAATATTATAGCTTTCTCTATAAACATGACTCAAAAAAGTTGTACAGTCTATGTAAATTCTAAACCTAGCTGCTCCCAATGAGAGGTGGAATGGCTAGCTTGAGGGGCTCTTTCAAACTGACTCCACGGATTGCCAGCAACCATGTCTGCAGGATTCGATAGTCACCATACTCAGGAAATCGAATAGTTCTCTTTCTAAGCTGCTCCCTGACAGTGGCTAGCCGCTGCTCGGCAAGAGCATATAGCTTTTCTTTCGAAAGCTCTCCCTGCATAGTTTGTAAAATGCACAAGACTGATAATCCAGGAGCTGCAAAATAATTACTAGTATGTATATATATATATATTTAAGTAATTGGAGTGAGCCAAGTTCATTGTTGACTTATATTATATGCAAAAATGGTAGGTTTTACTGAGGTTCAAAACAATCAACTATCGCTGCTATGTGCAGTTAAGTGCAGGTCATTGAGATCACTTTACTCAGGGAACCCAGCTAGATCGCTATTCTGTGGGGGACAATAACAAGCTGGTAAAGGCATACGCTGCTAAATGGCCTTCTGTCTTGAAATTGGAGAAATATATGTGTAAAGTGATCCACCTGTTTACACAATATTTTGACTGAGATCACATTCCATGAATGTTCTATTCCACATTTGGTTTCAGAAATCCTCTCCTATTCCACAAACCTTGCAATTATACAAACCTCAATTCCATGATTGTTCCATTCCGTTCCACAAATCTTCTCCTATTCACACAATGCAATAACAATGTTCTAGGTATGTGGAATAGAAGAGGATTCATGTAACGGAACATTCATAGAATTGAGGATTGTATAATTGCAAGGTTGGTGGAATGGAAGAGCATCTCAAAGCCTGAAAAGTGGTCAGGTTTTAGAGCAACCAGACTGGTGGTGCCAGGCCTGATCTCAGTTGCAGTCTGCAAACAATGTGTAAACATGTGGGGATCACTTTACACAAGTATTCCTCCAACTTCCAAAGGAAGAAAAAGCCAATTAAGAACACATACCTTCACCAACCTGTTACTATCCCCACAATAAGACCCGTTATATACCTGTAATGCTGAAATCTGATTGGTTAGAATGACTTAGTGGATCACTTTACACAAATATTTCTCCAATTTCAGAAGGACAGGAGATCAATTAGCAGTGTATACCTTTACCAGCTTGTTATTGTCCCCCCCCCCCCCCACCCCCAACAGAAAAATGATCATTATACAAATGTTTTCAACCCAAACTGGGTCTGCATCAGGTGCAAACGAACATACAACGCATGACAGCATAAACAAGTATTAGCACACCAGGGAAATTACCGGGAGATCACTGCCTTAACCCGAGCAAGATTAATTTATCATAAATTAGTCTGTAACAACTTATAGTTTTTCGTACAGGCTGACCTCAAGTGGGCCCTTGCGGACTTTGAGTATGAAGTCTCTGTCTTCCCCGGAGCACCTGATGACTGGGGGCCTGCAGCGTGTGAACTGCTCCAGACTCAGCAACTTATGGAAAATCTGGGAAGGAGAGGTAAGAATGGCGACCAGTTAGACTGCAGCAGATGCAGCACTAATCATGTACTACTGCAAGAATACATAGGTAGCGAAGCTTGGATTGAGACTGTAACCACTTTATATGGCAATTTTTTTCCCGCAGCACCTAATAGCAATGGCTAAGTGAGCACCGGTGCCAGTGTAAGTATCATTGAGGAGTAGTTACTGTGAGAACTTGGAGAAAAAATACAATACAGCTACTTTTAAAATGAATTCTTGCTTCTACATGTGCAATGCATGGATGGAGGAATTCAAATAATTATTGCATGTTTTAATTATAGAGAACTTTTGGTAGACATATGCTTCCTTGATGGATCAATTTTCCAGCTGAAACTGGATAGTCAATACTCCAACTGAAGAGGTGGCTTCTCAGTTGGCTCTTGCATAAGAAAGGAAGGCTCTCTGAATACCAACTTTAATTTGGAAAGAAATTTTAAAATTGGTATTCAGAGAGCTTTCCTTTCCTAATACTCCAATAGTATCCAATAGAGCCATTAATACACAAGTACTCACTAAGTTCATGAGTAAGCACACACTTCGCTGACTACAGATCGAGAGGACATACACTTAATAGCAAATCAGAGTGGTGCTGAATCCCAATAAGTTATAGAAATGCCCTTCCCACTGCAATCCAAATCACTCACATGGTAGAATATCTTGCCTTCCCTAGGAGTACCAGCATGCTTGCCACTCTCGATGATGCTCATGTGTGTCTGCACAAAACCTTGGTACTGAATAATCACCTTCTCAGACATGAATTTCTCCCTCTCCACAACCAATGCCTAACAAAGAGAATACACAGGCATTGAAACTGAAGATATTATTATAAACAGAACGTTGTAAAGTGGGCAGACCTGAGGCGGGTGGAGTGGCCTGGGGATGAGGCTGCTCATACTATAGCCTCGTTCCCAGGCCACGCAGTCGGGGTGGAGTGGCCTGGGGACGACTATAGCCTTGTTCCCAGGCCACGCAGTCGGGGTGGGGGAGTGGCCTAGGGACGAGCCTGCTCATACTGCTACACAAAATGCCAATTTTAGCCTCCATCTGAGTCCTCTAGTAGTCGCTACCAGAGCTAGCTAGGCAATTAAGGTCTCCAGAAAAGCTCATTGAGAAGCCTCCTTTAGACTGCCTTCCAGGCCTAGCACAGTGGCTGAAACACAACATGGGAATACCTTCCACTCTTCACTAGCATACTTGACCTCTTCGGCAAAAAGCAGCTGTGGATGAGAGAGAGAGAGAGAGAGAGAGAGAGAGAGAGTCTCACAGACTGAGACCAGCTGCAGCAAACAGAAGAGTAATACAAAATAAATCAGTTGCCTCACCTCGAAGATGTTGACTGCTCCCTTGAGAAGCATCTCACAAAAAAGCCTGGCTTCATAAGCAGCCATCTCTTCCTCGCGGTTCCGACCGCGGTTGTCCAGAGATTCCTGGACAAGGCATGATGGAAGGTGAAGGACCAACAAGGTCCTCAAAATATGTCAATGGACATACAATGACAGCTGCAAGCTTTAGAAGATATCTCCATAATAAGCATACTTGTCTGCGATCAAACTGTGCACTAATCGATCTCTGAAATAGGACACCTCCCATATCATGACACGTGGCCTGGTCACGAGGTTGGCTATGTGACCCAACAGGACAGGCTCAACTGTGGATTTTACATTGTCAAGGGGGAAAGCAAATAATTATTACCTAAATTACTCTGGCCTATAGCCGTGTCCCTAGGCCTATCTAACCTCAACCCAGGCCTTCCTCGCCAAGATTGTGTCTCACAGCCGTGGAGAAAAATTGGGGAGTTACTCAAAAATCTGGGCAAGGAAGGCCTGGGTCGAGGCTAAGTCCGGACCATGAGCAGTACTGTATGCTCTTCGAATAGTAAGGACACCACACAGTGTGACGATGACATCACCAGCACAGTAACCATAGTGATATAAGTTTTGCTTGCTTGCTAGACTCCTTCCATCCTCTACTTGTGGTAGAGAGGGGAAGGGTCTAGCAAGTCACACTAAACAGCTACACGGCTTTACCTTTGGAATGGTGTGGGCAGAAATCATATCCTAATATGGAAAGAGTATAGCAAAAGCATGAATACATAAACTAAACTGCAGATTTGCATCAGTCAAATATCAATATATTAGCCCATATGCGTGCTTCATTTGGCACAGTGAAATGTGCACGAGAGCCCGTTAAGGGAATTTATTAAAGGGGTTGCCCCTATTTACATTCTCCATGGAAATTTTGGCAAATCTCAAGAAGCCATTGATGAGTGATTAGCACATGTAATGACATCATCGGAACATGGTCTATTGCATGTACTTTAGTTGGCTGTCTGTAGACTATGATGTAATCAGTATCACTGGTGGGCGTAGACACGCCATACATGTGGCTCCCAGCCTCGGCCAACACCAGAACGTTTGCGGGGTCCATCGAGGAAAGGCCTAGAGGGGAGAGCAGCTGAACCAGCCGGTCTTGCTCTGAGGGGAGGGGAGCTGGAGAAAGTGGCAAGGGGGGCGAGAGGGAGAAGGGTTATATGTCTCCTTGGATACATAACAAAATGGCTCCTTCAAATATTAATATCATGTACGAACTGCAGTTGATAAAGTTTAGGAACTCGCAGTATAAATACAGTACACATTAGATGAAGCACCAAGTGTAGTCATAAGGGGGCCTTATGCATAGCTAGATGACCCGTGGGTGTGGAAGGTCTACAGACAAGATACGTAGCTGCATCCCAGCCTCATTCACAGGACAAAATGTTTCCACAACTGGCTGCCAGATAGAATCTGAGATAGAGAAGGGAATCCCGGAACCGAGGCCAGCAGGGCTAAAATTACAATTACATCACAATGATGTAATTACACCATAAAGATGACATCATAGCAATTACACTGTAGCTCATAATGATGATACAGTTCTGCTAGTTAGACCCTTCTCCCAAAAGCTGAAATGCACATGGACATTGAGACACATGACAGTATGCCATCGGTGTTATACCTGGTGGCGGTGTAACCTTGACCCCATCCATCCTGATCTCAGACAGCCATTGCCCCAGGGCAGCGCTCCAGTCCGGACCCCTCTTTGGCAACTCCCCCAGCCCACCCTCCACCCTCTCCTTCCACGCCAGCACCAGTTCCAGTAGCCGCTCCTTCTTGACTACACCCTGCGAGCAAGTGGGTAAGACAGTGGCCATGATCATGGAGGAGCACCGTAATGTAGGCTCTATGTGAAGGGGAATTCCAAGTGGTTTTTTCCCTCTCTTTTGAAAGTATGGAGACAGGGTAAGGCTCAGTGTGAACCTCAACCTAGCACTTTAATGATTGTGGTGACTTGGGTAGCTGTTTTTCTTGTTTCGCGGTATGTTAAACTTCGGGTGACGGAGCCATAGCAACCGCTGCAGCCATTGAGAGTAACAGTATGCATGGCAGTCGCTGCAGCCATTGAGAGTAACAGTATGCATGGCAGTCGCTGCAGCCATTGAGAGTAACAGTATGCATGGCAGTCGCTGCAGCCATTGAGAGTAACAGTATGCATGGCAGCCGCTGCAGCCATTGAGAGTAACAGTATGCATGGCAGCCGCTGCAGCCATTTAGAGTAACAGTATGCATGGCAGTCGCTGCAGCCATTTAGAGTAACAGTATGCATGGCAGCCGCTGCAGCCATTGAGAGTAACAGTATGCATGGCAGCCGCTGCAGCCATTTAGAGTAACAGTATGCATGGCAGCCGCTGCAGCCATTGAGAGTAACAGTATGCATGGCAGCCGCTGCAGCCATTTAGAGTAACAGTATGCATGGCAGCCGCTGCAGCCATTGAGAGTAACAGTATGCATGGCAGCCGCTGCAGCCATTTAGAGTAACAGTATGCATGGCAGTCGCTGCAGCCATTGAGAGTAACAGTATGCATGGCAGTCGCTGCAGCCATTTAGAGTAACAGCATGCATGGCAGCCGCTGCAGCCATTGAGAGTAACAGCATGCATGGCAGCCGCTGCAGCCATTTAGAGTAACAGTATGCATGGCAGTCGCTGCAGCCATTGAGAGTAACAGTATGCATGGCAGTCGCTGCAGCCATTGAGAGTAACAGTATGCATGGCAGTCGCTGCAGCCATTGAGAGTAACAGTATGCATGGCAGCCGCTGCAGCCATTGAGAGTAACAGTATGCATGGCAGCCGCTGCAGCCATTTAGAGTAACAGTATGCATGGCAGTCGCTGCAGCCATTTAGAGTAACAGTATGCATGGCAGCCGCTGCAGCCATTGAGAGTAACAGTATGCATGGCAGCCGCTGCGGCCATTGAGAGTAACAGTATGCATGACCTTCAATGCAGTGAGAGGCTACATAAGCTGCTTCTTCCTAGCTGACAAATTAGGTCAAAATATTTTTTTCTTCCTGCGTGCACTGTTTTAGGTCCACTCACTTTTAGTTCATTCTGTATAATATTTGCCGAGCAGGAAGCGAGGCAACTAATCATGTTGCACGGAGCGTTTTTATATATGTATGTATGTATGCATGTGAGTAATGCTACAGCAATGCAAATAAATTTCCGATGGGCCCAGAATTGCTTGCACACGCAGTGCCAGTAAAAGATACTACGACGAACCCCCTACAGAGAGGCGGTGGCGATTAATAGGGAGGCTACGTGCGCAGCACATAGAAGCATATGGTAGCGAGGAGAGGAAGGGAACATTGGTGGGAGGTTCATTGACAGTGGGTAATGAAGGCTGATAAGTTCTGGATTTCCAGGTAGCAGTAGATTTGAAACCGAAAGTACATGTACACTAGTAGGAAACGCTCTACAACTACCACAGGGAAGTTGCCAACTTCCCTGTGGTAGTTCTAGAGCTGTTCCTACTAGTGTATTAACTAGTGATTGGCTTGTCTCTGACTATTACTATTATAAAACACTGAAAATACTAGAACAAAATGCTTCAGATTTGTCTGAAGGAAGTTCTCAAGGTATAGTTTATATGAAGTGAAAAGGTACTGTTTGTCTGCATACATGCAGATATCATAAAATGGCTACTGAGCAGACTTGGTTGACTAGTAGGAAACGCTCTACAACTACCACAGGGAAGTTGCCAACTTCCCTGTGGTAGTTGTAGAGCTGTTCCTACTGGTGAAACAAGTCTAGTATTAATTAGTGTTCGGATTGTCTCACTTTTGACGACTTGCTATTATAAAACACTAAAAATACTAGTACAAAATGTTTCAGAAGTATCTGGAGGAAGTTCAGTGTGGCACATGTGCATATATGAAGGGCTCAGAACCAGAGTGGGCTATTCCCAAACAGACAATATACATACAGAAAGCCTGAGTAGAAGTCAGAGATAGAATCGAGTCTGAATGTCCAGAAACATAATATGGGGGACACACATTAGTCCCCACAGTAAGGGAGCAAAGAGTGTGGGGGACACACCCCTAAGAAGGGAGCAAAGAGTGTGGGGGACACTCTTTGCTCCCTTATAAGAAGGGGTCAAAGAGTGTCCCCCACACTCTTTGCTCCCTTATAAGAAGGGGTCAAAGAGTGTCCCCCACACTCTTTGCTCCCTTATAAGAAGGGGTCAAAGAGTGTCCCCCACACTCTTTGCTCCCTTATAAGAAGGGGTCAAAGAGTGTCCCCCACACTCTTTGCTCCCTTATTATAAGGGGTCAAAGAGTGTCCCCCACACTCTTTGCTCCCTTCTTATAAGGGGTCAAAGAGTGTCCCCCACACTCTTTGCTCCCTTCTTATAAGGGGTCAAAGAGTGTCCCCCCACACTCTTTGCTCCCTTATAAGAAGGGGTCAAAGAGTGTCCCCCACACTCTTTGCTCCCTTATAAGAAGGGGGCAAAGAGTGTCCCCCACACTCTTTGCCCCCTTACTGTGGGGACTAATGTGTGTCCCCCATATTATGTTTCTGGACATTCAGACTCGATTCTATCTCTAACTTCTACTCAGGCTTTCAGTATGTATATTGTCTGTTTGGGGTTACCCCACTCTGGTTCTCAGCCCTTCATATTATAAGTTGGTTGCATATGCCTAAACATGGCTTGCAATGGGTAGACAGACAGTACAGGAAACATTGTTCGCCCATAAATATAATTTTATGATGCTATACTTTTCATATCTAGAGTTAGAATATAGCTAGTGCAAATCTTGTAATCTGATTGTCACTTAGAAACCTGCAGGTTTTCTAAGTGCTAGTAGCTGTAGCCTCCAGCACTTAGAAAACCTACAAGGTTTCTAAATGCTGGAAGTACTTGTAAACATTTCAATGATACTCATTCGGCAGCCGTCTCCTTAGCTACCGTTACCGCCGTTGCTATATTGATACCTCGACCAATGGGATCTACGGGATTTAGAAACCCTCGGGCCCTTAGTAGCGCCCTCGCTTCGCTCGTGCGCTACAGCCTCGGGCCCTCGGGTAGATCCCTTGGTCTCGGTATCTAACTATTATATATTAGGCAGATACTTGACACACCTTTCCACTGAAGTATGAAAGCAGGCTCTTGTAATAGCTGGGGATTGGTGATGCCAGCCAATATTGTCTTACACACCCACCAATCAAATTTGTATATTACATGTAGGAGGTTTTGACGACTTCATAAACAACCCTCATTGCCCTGCTGATGGACATTACCTCAAATGCCTGCTTCAGGAGGGCACACATCTCCTTGTGCTGGTCCTCTTCAGTCTCGATTTCTGTCCAGGGACAGATCGGCTCCCGCCTTCCTGCAGACTCAGCGTAACTCAGCAACCTGGAATATTAATCAAAAAGGAAATTATATACATCGTAACAGCTCCATGCTGACCTTACTCTACGCAACTGGAGGATAGTAGCCTCGTTTCCAGTCTTCCCCCGTGCACAAAAAATTGGGCAAGGAAAGAATTAGACTTCACTTTCTCGCTTGTGGGAGGGAAGTCTGGGAACGAGGTGCATAGTATTAATTGGGGGACGGATCCTGGACGGGACGGGGAGGATTGCGTAATTTATATCAGCCTCGTTCCCAGGCCACACCCCTGGGGTGTGGCCTGGGTACAAGGCTAGCCATATACAGGAAGTCAGTGTATTAGTTCCTAACCCACTGCTGGCCGATGACTGGTTGCCAAGACGATTAGGTTTCTCACACAAACCTGCAGGAGTCACAGAACTTAGTCAGCGTAGTATCATCCCTCAAAACCAATCGATCTCTCACTTTCTTCTTCTTCACAAGGGCCCCCACGGCCTGCCCAAGGCAGCGTTCCACGAAGCTCCGCTGGAGAAGAGCCACCGGGTCCATGAGCCCGACCAGGCCAAGCCACTCCCGGCTGCAGAGGACCAGAGAAGGGGGCGGGGCACACAAGGCTTCTACGCTCCTCACATTGCCTCGCTGGAGCTGAGAACAGAAGTGGCGGACATCGGTGGCAAAGAGAAAGCCCTGATTGTGAGTGTGAAGGAAGTGTATTTCAACGGGGGGAAAAAGGTACCATTTCACAACTGGGCAAAATTGAATAGGTCATTTTTAGGGCTTCAGTTTCATTTAGTTGGCAAATGGAGTTTTTTCCTCTATAGAGTCTGAGACAGGTCTGAAGTACATGTTTACGTAAACAAGAAAATTATCAGCCTGGACCCTAGGCCTCCCCACCACACCACACCTTTTATCATTTACACCATTGGGAAAAATTAGGGAGAGAGGTAGATAATTATGCATCCTTAATGACAAGGAGAGGCGTTCCAATACTCCTGATGTGAATTAAAAACCAAGGTGGGTGGCCCTGTGATCGAGGCTAGATTTGCTACTGGTTCTGGTACCAACGAGTGAGCCTGAGCTAGTCGTTTCAACACCGCATTTCTCTGTATATAAATGAATAGGGATACACAATGCACATTTTGCCTCCTGTAGCTATACAGGTGTATGCATGCAATCGGTACATGTACATATAGTTACTATACAGAACGTACATGTAGTTCCCAGGCAACAGATGGGGTGGATTGGGGCTATGTGGGCCAAGCCTATTATTCTGCTAGCCAGCCAGTAGTGAGAATAAAAACTAATCCAGGAGCCATGCATGTCAGTGTGTGAAGGCTCACTCTCACAATGTCGTGACATTTGCCAAGAACTCCCCACATTAACGCTAACTGTCTCACTCACTTCATCCACAGTCTCACACAGCTCCTTCTCGTGTGGGGTGGCCAGGGAGAAGAACTGCTCATCGGAGGCAACAAAGACGACAAAGAGGAGGTTGTTTCTGGCCTGGGCAGAGACTTCGCTCTGAGCACTCGCAAACCAGGGGCAGGTCAGGATGCAGGCATACACCAGCTTCTTCACCTGGTCCTGGAATATTTCCGCCAGCTTTTCAGCGATCTTTGCCTTTGTTTGCTCCTGAAGAGTTGCTGGAGTGTAGGGTACTACCAAGTGCTTCAGCTGGGTGACCTTGTTGCGATCCAACTCTATCGGCTGAAACTTGAAGTAGGTGCCTTCTATCTTGCTCTTTAGCTGCCTTAGCTCATCGAGCAGCGAGCAGCACTCGGTAACAGCTGGTGGAGAATGGAACGTTGCTTATCACCTGAAGGTGTGCAAGGCTAAATAGCTATGGTATGCACTATTATATTTTAGGTGTGCTCTAAAAGGGGCACTGTTCCGGTGCTCTATCTTGCTCTTTAGCTGTCTTAGCTCATCGAGCAGCGAGCAGCACTCGGTAACAGCTGGTGGAGAATGGAACGTTGCTTATCACCTGAAGGTGTGCAAGGCTAAGTAGCTATGGTATGCACTGTTATATGTTAGGTGTGCTCTAAAAGGAACCTCCACTGCTATGTCATAATGTGGATGTATACCGAAAGTGCCATGTATAAATGGAACCAGTAAATCGAGTAGTCCAATATCAATAATCAGTGCTTTGCAGTGCTTTGTGCACTAAATGACAGTCTCTGTCAACAGGAATACATGAGTGGGAAGGTAATCCAAAAATTAAAGGTCGACGTCAGAGTTCATGAGCTACATGCATCACTAATTACACAAGAGTTTTGCATTTGGAAGGTTGTGAGGGTGGAAGTGACTGATTTAAAATATAATGAACTTGAAACGGCGTGTTTTGGCCAGCCTCATTTCTAAAGCTGGAAACGAGCCTACTATTTGGCTGGCCCCTCCCCCCAGCCTTTACCCGCAAACTTGCTCCAAAGTTGCTATCATTGTAAGCATTCACTGTGTTTACCTTTCTCTGCTTGGGGTTGGCCTTTCAACCTTGTTCTCATTTGGAAGCATAGTTGCTCGTGGGCCTGAAGTGAACTCGTGGCTGCTGCCACCAGCTTGCTGTCAGTTAGGCACTGTGACAAACTGGGTAAGAAATTTGTGTGTGGAGGGAAAGAGAATTTCTCATAGAAGCGGCTGCAAATTAATCCTGAAGCAAAGAGCTTCTTACTTCAGCAGCTTTGCCATTTTCCAGAGGCGTTGTCCCTTAATTACGGGGGGTTCCCCACAAAACAATAATAATTGCTGACGTATAATATATATGCGCGTGTGCTGAAAATGGCGGATGTTTACCATTGAGTAAGTGTCAAGCAGTGGTCGAGAAATAAGACAAAACCCTTCCTGTTGATAATTTTGTGGAAGGCTGTGAAAACTACGCCAAGACAAAGCCTAGAGCAGACCCGGATCTCTTGACTCGACCGTGATTCAAGCTTCACAAATCTCAAGTCAAGAAGCTAGTGAGTGACCGACTCATCTGACGAGAGGCTGGCCTCGGCCGACTTTAGTGACTAAATCTGTGATTCTCCATTGGAATAAAGCCCTTCTGAAAGGTACTACAACTAGATCAGTTAGTGTATGAATTATTCAGACTGTGTATTTTGCTTGGAGCCTTGGTCTGATGTGTGAAGACAGAACTTTTGTAAATTATATCAGTGGTGAACACACTGGCACACAGTCAATAACTGCCCTCTTAGCTAACTGTGCTGTATATTGACTGTAGTCATATTCCCAGGTGATACGTATGCCACCTGCTTTTGCCACTGAGGGTGGTAGGAGGTGAGATGGCCTGGGAGTTAGGACCTCAGTGTGGTCCAGTTGTATGCATAAGTGTCTTGAGCGTCAGGTCACTAGCTACATGAGCTGAGAAGCCTGCCTGTATTCCACTTTACCTGCTGGTCAGGTGTGTGCTATACTGCACTGACCAAGCTACAGTTCGCACTGGTGGGCTTCTGGCATGGCCGAACGGTCTGGGTTACACTAGTTCAAATCTGGAGCTAGCATTAAAATCTTGACACGGCCAATCAGATTGCGGGAAAGTATACTATTGCATAACACCGACAGGTAGGTGCCAACGTGGATATTTTGCTGCATTCTACCTTCGCTCACAGATCAGCTGCTGAGATGGGACAACCATCAACAGAGTCAGTGATCATTCTTCCAAGTATCCTCCAGGGTCTGAAACAAAACTGCTCATGAAGTATAAGCTTTGAAGCTTGTAAACGGTACTTTAAATAGTGTAAACAAGTTGCCTTTTTCCGATGAATTTTCTTCAAACTCGAATCAACTAACAACTTCCTTTGGACATGTCTTACCTTTGTAGCTACTGCTGTAGCAAAGATAGAAAGGCTGTGTCGTATTCAAATCTTGACCACTTCTTGCGGGTGTGAGTGTGGGCACGAGGCTGGTGTGAGGAGCCTCTTCCTGCCACTCACACACTAGCTGCTGTTTGATCATAATGTACATGTACATGTGTACACTTTCTTCTTTGTGTCATCCCACACTGTGCATAGTAGAGTGACAGAGTTAGTAGAAACTACTACAGATGTGTTATCTATGATCTGTGTAATGGGCCTTGCTAGCCATGGTTGTAGTGAGGTACCCACACTTTACCATGTGCAGAGCCTAGTACAACAGATAGTTACGTGTTTCACAGACCTAGCTCTGGAGCTGGGTCGCTGGTTAAGGTCATGTGACTTCCGTAACACCATGGATCATGTGATCATTTGACCACACCCATATGCATACATGTAGTGACTTAAGATGGTGATGTCATATTTACGTATGCACTATGAGAAGTTCTGGCATTTTCTAGGCGATGTAAATGTGCAAACCTATTAGTGGAATGAGAATGGGCCTAGGATACATCATGGTCTTGGAATCAGAACTGTAGATATGGAACTGGCCATAATTTTCTTGGATAATACTGTTTCCTATGGAACACTGATCATGTGATATCACATGATATGCTTTGGTCCTTCAGGTGACATATGATATCCTGCTGCAGTTCTTCATGGTGGTGGCCAAGATGCAATCCAGTGGGAATGGTAGCAGCAGCAGCAACAGCGAATCGGAAGAGTCTATTAATGTATGGGCTAAGAACCTCGAAGAAGAGTTTGCCAGGTTGAGGCAGGTTGTCCAGAAGTACCGCTACGTTGCCATGGTGAGTGGTGGTGTGTTAATTGGAATGGATCTCCTTCCATAGTGGCACAGTTTAAGTACAGCGATTGTAGTGTTCTTGCAACATCTGGGTTACCAGAGCAACAATAGTGTCAACCAATCAAATTGAACTCTGTTCACAGATTGACTCACACTGTTGAATTAAATGTTGCAGGAACGCTGCCAACCGCTGTATGTCGTGGAGAGAACACAGTCATGTACATATCCTGTCAAAGAAAATTGATTTCGCATACCAAAAGACTGTGCAGTGGAACCTTCTCGGGTAGACACCGCTAGACCTGTCACCTTCTGTCCATTATCAGGAGCCCGTGAACCCATCGGCTCCGGCCATTATATATAGCGATTTGTGCTTATAGTTAAATTTACCGTATTATTCCCATTCTCTTGTGTACCAACAAATTATGCTGGCATAACAGACACATGCCGTTCTGTTATATAGTAGATGCAGACAGTTCCGGGTGTCTGTTTGCAGGAGTGCTGCTACAGTTGTACGCTAACGAGAATGCAGCACGCTTATTGCTTACTGGCGCATGTTTCAATCGGTTCAAACCTGGAGTCGGTGGTCACATAGCTAGGTACATTGTAACTTGCTCTGCTCCCTCAGCCGCACTGACTTATAGCACATGTACAGTGTGTTTGGTACTCGCGTCTGCGTGTTCAAGTACTCGTGTGGGACACACAGACGACTCACACGTGCATTCAAGTTGCTCGTGAGCGGTACTGTACTGCAACAGTACTGTGGTATGGTATCTGAATTAAACCAAGGGCGTGGTGAGGTTGGACACCACCTTCTATTGTCCCAAAACAAAACAAAAATCCAAACTTGACATCTTGCCACAGCAACAATACAGTAGATGTACAACAGAGGAAGCTGATCCTTTGTGCTAAGTGCCAACTCCATCATTCATATATACCCTCAAGCAAGGGAAGGGCCGAGGTACATTGTAGGCTTTAGGATCAGGGCCACAGGCAAATCTGCTAGAAGTACAAGAAATGTACAATGTATGTGTTTGGCCAGTCATGCCTCCCACTTCTTCTCAACTCCCCCCTCCCCCTCTCCTTCCCACCATCACCCCTCCCCTCCCTCTTCCCCCATCATCCCTCCCCCTCCCTCTTTCCCATCACCCCTCCCCATACACACACACTGCTCCCCAGCAGCCTTTCCACTCAAGGTTGTAGCCAATTATTCACCCTAGCTGTGAGATAAAATCTGGGGTCGAGAAGGCCTGAGGCTATCACATACAATACTGTTACTACACATGCCAGACATAAACATAATTCTGTGTTTGTACAGAAGACCACATACATACAAACTGCTCTACATGTCCACAAACACTCGACACTGCTAGATACACTCTTAAGCAACATTTCCGCTTTCGTCCTGGGCTGGAGTCTACAGGCTTTTAATAGATCATAGCCTCAACTCCATAAACCTGTGATCAGACTTCAGTGTTTGCCCTGATGTAGATCTAGAAGCTTAGAAAATCAGTCAAAGTGTGTTGTGGAAATCTCCATAGTCGTATTCCTCTGTAGGCCACTTGTGTGTAGTGGGCCAACTGTGCCTGTCATTGTCTGGGGCAGAAGTCGATAGTTGTGGGACAGCTCTCTTGATTGTCAGGGCATTGTTAGAGAGTTGATGGGTACTTCCCCTTTTCCTAGTGCACGGGCTGTTGCTAGGAGCCCATAAACACCCTTTTAGAAGGCTCCTCTCCATACTCTCAAAAGTCACCAGAAGCAGCCTCAAAACACCCACAATCTCCGACTTTGCTTGGACACAGGGGCCTTGAGGTTGTGCCTTCTCTACGCTCTGTTGCCATTACTATTTCCCCCTCACCTCATTCCCAGGCCTGCGCCCCCAGCTGCATTCCGGAAAAGGATCGTACTGCAAGTAGGGTGCAGGCCTGGGAATGAGGCTAGTTCCCTGGAGTGAATCCAGTTGGGCTTTGAAGCAATGGTTGGGTCGATTGTTGCAAGAGAAACTGGTGCTACTATCCTTCATTTCATTTTGTTTGTTGGTTTGTTTTCTTGTAGGACACGGAGTTTCCAGGAGTGGTGGCAAAGCCGACTGGCGAATTCCGGAGTGCCTCTGAGTACCAGTACCAGCTAGTCAAGTGCAACGTGGACCTGCTCAAGTTGATTCAAGTGGGACTCACCTTTTTCAACGAGGACGGAGAGAAACCATCCGGGATTGTGACCTTTCAGTTCAACCTCAAGTTCAGCCTTCAGTGAGTGCTTACAGCATGTGTGTGTGTGTGTGTGTGTGTAAGGGGGCATGGGGGAGAGTAGGGGGGGGAGGCATGAGTAACCTCGTAGCTAGGTACAAGGCTAAGGTATAAGCAACCACAAGTTTTTCTCACTGGCATTTTGCAAGGAATCACTGAGTGTAGTACTACTGATGCCAGACTTTGCAGCGTCCATACAATAAATCTGGAAGTGAAAGGCCAAGAAAGGCCAAGGTACACATGTAGTCACAGAGTAGTGGTCTTATCAGTGCTGAGATTATAAAGCACTCCAGTTTCAGTGGTGACGGT
The DNA here is from genome assembly GCA_963921505.1 of Phakellia ventilabrum. Taxonomy (NCBI): domain Eukaryota; kingdom Metazoa; phylum Porifera; class Demospongiae; order Axinellida; family Axinellidae; genus Phakellia; species Phakellia ventilabrum. The sequence continues at coordinate 5,570,001 of OY997385.1, read as the reverse complement.
ATGTAGTAGCTTGTGGCTGCTTTCTCATTTACTCTGAATGGTACATTGTATCTGCATACTAATATTTGTCCATGACTGCAAGATACATGTAAGTTGAGGATGTGTATACACTGTAGTTCATTAACAAGGCTATAATTACCTCATACCTTTGCTTTGCCTATTGCATATTTGTAAGTGGGTGGTACTACATTGTAAAGCTGCACTTTAATTGCAAGTACCCAGCTATTGGTATTCCAATTAAAGCTCACCAAAGATCAATTCTTCGCTTGGAGCTGAGCATTGCCTTACATTTTGTTATGTTGAAGGTTCCCATACAATTGGTATTGCTCAAATGCACAATCTTTGAGTAGAAGTACCGGTACTTACAAGTTTATAGTATGTGCTCATGCGGTCAAGTGCAGAGACTTGGGTCGAAGGTCAGCATTGGAATAAACCTTTAGCCATTATGATGTAATGAGGTGGGAAAAGTGAAGTGCTGGAATTCAGATCAACACAAGAACTATTACAAGCAAACAAGCACGTTTTTATGTTTTTGTACAAGAAAACTACACCAAAGTACATGTTCTCTTGTAGTTAAAGTTAGTACCTACATGTGTACATGTTTAAGCTACTGCTCTCTAAGCATCAACAAGCAAACCTGCTACAATTCACACAGCCTCCCTCCACCCCCTCAGAGAAGACATGTATGCCCAAGACTCCATCGACATGCTCACAGCGGCCGGTATCCAGTTCAAGAGACACGAAGAGGAGGGAATCGAGGTCGAGGACTTTGCCGAGTTGCTCATGACCTCGGGCCTTGTCCTCCGTGAGGAGATCACATGGATTACCTTTGCAAGGTACAGTGTACATTATTTTTAACTTCACAAAATAAGAGCCTGGATGGGGAGGCATACATAGCTGGGGTGATATGTACACCGTTTGTTATGTGATAGTGTGTTAGCTCTACAAACTGTGCTTTTGAACTAGCCTCGTACCCAGGTCTTGCCTTCCTCACCCAGGTTTTATCTCGTAGCCATGGAGAAAACTGTTCCATCCTCTCTTCCTCCCTGCAGTTCGTACGACTTTGGCTACCTAATCAGGGTACTCACCAGCCAGAAACTGCCAGATGAAGAGAACGAGTTCTTTGAGCTAATGTCGCTCTACTTTCCCAAAGTCTACGACGTCAAGTACCTCATGAAGAGTTGCAAGAGCCTCAAGGGAGGACTACAGGAAGTGGGAGACTCTTTAGAGGTGAGGGAGCATGCTCTGGGTATACTCAAGCCCAGTGTTTCATTTAGGAGGGTACCCAAGGCAGGGGGCAAAGGTAGATCGGGATAGGGAGCAATTGTCCTAGCCTCGTTCCCAGGCCTTCACCCCAGCTTTTGTCATTTGCCATGTGGGGAGGGGGGCGGGGGAGACTGGAAATGAGGCTACAATTGTCCCCCTTCTCCCTTGGAAATTTAGCGCCCCTGGAAATCTTAACTCTAGAAGATTTTTGTTTCTGTGGGAAGCTAATTTCATTCATAGTTGTGATGTAAGGTACTTTCTTTCATTGTATCGCATTTTAGCAGGTACATGTAGTTTCTAGCCACATTGTCAGTCTTCTGTAAAACTAGTGGGAAGTACTGGGGTCAATAGACCAAGGCTCGTCAAGCTAGCTTAGTTTTATGGTATCTACACAGCGAAAGTGTAGTAGGTAGCGATGGTTGGCAAATTTGAGCAGCTACATTTGTAACTGGAAGTGCATTACCAATTTATCAAATCAGTACTTTCTCTGGTGCAAGCCAAGCTGATACGTTCTACAGCTACATTTAGATTGGACTGACCTATTGCTGAGCATATCCTTTAGTTGGATGATGTAATGAAAAATACCCAGCTGGTATCAATGTTATCACAGTCCCGTTTTGTTTCTCCTGCAGTTGGAAAGAGTCGGGGCACAGCACCAAGCAGGCAGTGACAGCGACCTCACTGGGGGGGCGTTCTTCAAAATAAAGCAGGTGTGTGGCATTGGCAGAAGACTAACCGTGACTGTGTTCTGGTCAGAAACAGTTGTAAAAAGCAGTGCTTTTTTAAAGATCAAAGCATAGTTGTGGTTTTCATTACATTCTTACAACCACATCAAAGAAGAGTGATCCTTTTACTAACTAGCGTATGTACATGGTATTCCATGCACAGGGTCTCGCGGGAATCGAATTGTATTACGCTGCTCAGCTGACCGTTCAGCTAGTCCGAAGCTTTGAGAAGCTTGGCAATAATCGGAACATATACCGATATGAGCTATTAATATGTAGAAGACTGTTTAGTAGTTTAAAAGTAGTAAGTGCTATTACATGTACTAATGGCATTACGCTAAGTAGAGCATGCCAAAGTGCAACTGTTGCTCCTAGCAACTCAGTGATTGTAGTAGTCCATGCACTTACAATTTTGGAAACTGTAGCTGGTTATGTCACTGAAATAAACAGCATAGAAATTTTGCTTTTTTAGTTGATTCGTAGGGCCAGCCCATTTCCATACCTTACACAATCTAGTGTCAGCTGGGAGAATACCCATAGATGCTACCCAAACCAAACACACACGACAGTGAACTAACTGCTCTTTTTTCCTCCGCTCATGCTGCAGCTCTATTTTGACGACCACATAAACGAGGAGAACTACTGCGGGTATCTGTTTGGGCTCAGGAACACATACAGCTGTAACGGCAATGGTTACACTGTGACAGAATCCTCCCAATAGCAACACATTGTACACCAAATGCTTTTATCTTTTGTCTCCTGTCTATACCGCCTTTTTTGTACCTCACTTGTTACCAGTCCTGTTGTACATACTACTGTCTCAGTGCCATGTGCAGTCGCCTGAGCCTGCATTGTATCATTCCACATTACCATGAAAGCATAAGATAACTTCTGAGAGACCTTAACTTGTGTGTGTGTGGGAGACCTGCATAATACGAGGGCTAATTACTGTCTACCATAGATATACAATCCCCTACCCCTTAGCTTCGGAGTTCTTTGGGAGAAGAAAGTTACCGGCATATTGGCTATAGGCTTAGAAAGTCAAGAATCACGGGTGGCCTCGAACCCGTGACCTCCCTAGTTGTTTTTCTTCTCAAGTCGGACGGGAGAGGAGAACTTCGTCTCTTGCATGCGGAAGGCACTGGGGGCCCACTATGGGGATAAACCGGTGGCTCTTGGGGGGGGGGGGGGGGGCGTTTCAGATCGTAGTCGGGAAAGCAAAGCTGCATGTGATGGTAAGAGGCTCTTTGTATCATACTTATGCTCTTCATTCCATTGGCAAAGAAATGACCTTAGTAGCTACGTACATATCAGGCATATAATTATTGTAAGGTCATACATCATTTGTAAATTAACGTTTAACGTGCGTGACATACGTAGAGTAGATGGTGAGTTTTTTTTGTGGGCAAGGAAAGTTGCAATTCTCTACGAAGGAAGGCAGTGACTCTTCCACTCAAGTAGGTGTATCTTATACCACTAAACAATGTCTCCTTCAATCGGTCCCTGCCTGGTAATGACGTTTTGATGAGGCTACTGTAGCCTCACCAAGTGGGGATGAGGCTACCCCATTGAAACTTTGACTCACGCAATTGCTTTATACTTTCCACACACAGCCGGAGTTCTCTGAGAAGCCATTGAATTCCGATGAAGATGTCAACCAATGGCTCCGCTTCTACAACATGTCTGCTCCGCTGATTTGCCTCTCGGTGTTCATCAGCAAAGATCCGGTGAGTGAGTTAGCTTTGTACCGTCTCCACACCGCACAGAGCGGTAGCCTCGTTCCCAGGCCACACCCCCTCCCCACTCTTTCGTGGACTGGGAACGAGGCAAATAGAGCGGAGACTGGAAATCTCAAAAGGGAGCCAGCTAATTCTGCTTTTAGGAACTTAAATTTGCAAACCCATCTCTCACGTAGGTACACTCCCTCTCTCCCCCTGTAGGCCATGGACCTGCGGGTGGAACACACCCACTGCTTCAGTGACCACGGGGAGGGAGGCCACTACCACTGTGACGTCACCCCGGGGGAGGTGGAGTACCACGCCTACTACGTGCTGGCCGAGAGGCTGTACCGGATTGACAGGCCGAAGCAGACACACCAGATTGGCAGGGACTGAGACTAATAACCTAACAGTACAGGCTGTGTGTTTGACAATGAATGGAATTGTGACATTAATTATTGATAATTACAATATTAATTAATTGTTACATAAAAGTAGAGGGTATCATTCACAAGAAAACGTCGCAGTTTTGCATGGTCAATGAATTGATCGTGACCCCAGCCGACTCCTCCTTCTCGATCAGATTTGGGCTTGTTCCATTTATATGTGAAATCATGTAAGGTATATGTATCCTGTATACTGTCAGGTATATAACGTCCGTCTTGTAAATTGTGGATTGCTAACAGCGCAACAGATAATTGTGCTTCCAATGGCCACTGAACCTGAGGATGATCATCAGTGTGATTTTGCATAATATAGTAGTAAACTAACATGTACTTCCCAGATCCTGCGCACCTGCCGTTTGCATACACGACCAGTTGTATAGTAGAAAGGAGGGCTGTACCATGCATATGGGGAATTATTGGCCTTGTGCTTGCTAAATTCAGGCATTGAAATATGGTTAATATTTTCAGGATTAAATGTACCACTGCGAAACTTCCCAAGAGTAAAAGCATAGTCAGTATAGGTTTCCTCCTGCGCAGGTGGACCTTGGTACACTGCAACAGCAACTCCTCTGTCTTGTTGGCCAAACAGAACCACTGTTTCCACACGCTCCTTGCTGTGCTGGACTTTAATGTCTTGGTGCTTCTGTTGGAACTGTTCCTGTAATTTCCTTAGCGTTTGGTCACTTTCAACTGTGATCGATTCCCGCATTTCTTTCCTTAACCAAGCCACTTCTTCCTTCAGCCTGACTTTTAACAATTGCTGTACTTCTTTAACTTATTTCTTACTCTCTTGCTGGAATCGAGAGATCTGGACATCTTTCTTGGAAAGTTGTCCTTCAAGCTGCTGTAGCCGTCGCTCAAACTCTCTTTTCTGCTTAAGCAGTTCTTCTTTCTGCTTGCATTTTCCTCAACTTTCTGATGCAGCTGTTCTTGTAACTGTTGTAGCCTCTGCTCAGACTCCCGCTTTTGCTGAACATGTTTCTTCTGCTGAATTTCAGCAATCTCTTCACATTTCCGATACAACTGTGTCTGCACTTGTTGCACCCTTAGCTCTGACTCCTTTCGCAGTTGCTGAAGTTCTTCGGCGTGCCTTTCTTTTTGCTCTGTTTCTCGCTGGTGGAACTGCCCCTGCAGTAGCTGCAGCCTCTGCTCAAACTCCTCCCTCTGCCTCAGGCATAAGGTGGACACCAGAAGAAGATAGTTGTGACTCTCAGCTTCCATGTGACTCGCAACATCCTTGCGCAAGAGCTTTGTACCACAACCAACCACTTGAAACTCACAACCCACTTCAACGTAGCCACAATCCTTAGGTGTTAACAAGGTGTTAACAAGGTGTCAACAGAGTGTTAACAAGGTGTTAACAAGATGTTAACAAAGTGTTAACAAAGTGCCAACAAGGTGTTCACAAGGTGTTGACAAGATGTTAACAAAGTGTTAACAAACTGTTAACAAGGTGTTAACATTGTTAACAACGTGCTAACAAAGTGTTGATAGGGTGTCAACAAAGTGTTAGCAAGGTGTTAACAAGGCGTTAACAAGGTGTTAACAAGGCGTTGACAAAGTGTTAACAAGGCGTTGACAAGGTGTTAACAAGGTGTTGACAAGGTGTTAACAAGGTGTTAACAAGGTGTTAACAAGGTGTAACAAGTGTTAACAAGGTGTTAACAGAGTGTTAACAGAGTGTTAACAGAGTGTTAACAAGGTGTTAACAAAGTGTTAACAAGGTGTTAACAAGGGTTAACAAGGTGTTGACAAGGTGTTAACAAGGTGTTAACAAGGTGTTAACAAGGTGTTAACAAGAGTGTTAACAGAGTGTTAACATGAGTGTTAACAGAGTGTTAACAAGGTGTTAACAAAGTGTTAACAAGGTGTTAACAAGGTGTTAACAAGGTGTTGACAAGGTGTTAACAAGGTGTTAACAAGGTGTTAACAAGGTGTTAACAAGGTGTTGACAAGGTGTTAACAAGGTGTTAACAAGGTGTTAACAAGGTGTTAACAAGGTGTTAACAAGGTGTTAACAGAGTGTTAACAAGGTGTTAACAAGGTGTTAACAAGGTGTTAACAAGGTGTTAACAAGGTGTTAACAAGGTGTTAACAAGGTGTTAACAAGTGTTGACAAGTGTTAACAGAGTGTTAACTGAGTGTTAACATGGTGTTAACAATGTGTTAACAAGGTGTTAACAAACTGTTAACAAGGTGTTCACAAAGTTTTGACAAGGTGTTGACAAGGTGTTAACAAGGTGTTGACAAGGTGTTAACAAGGTGTTAACAGTGTTAACAAGTGTTAACAGAGTTTTAACTGAGTGTTAACATGGTGTAACATGGTGTTAACAAACTTAACAAGGTGTTAACAAAGTGTTAACAAGGTGTTAACAGAGTGTTAACAAAGTGTTAACAAAGTGTTAACAAGGTGTTAACAGAGTGTTAACAAAGTGTTAACAAGGTGTTAACAAGGTGTTGACAAGGTGCTAACAAGGTATGGTCGTGTTTCACCTTGAAAGATAGTTTTGGGCAGAAAAGTTAACATAATAATAATTAGGGTGGAGGGAGGGATGGAGGGTTGTATAGGCCCTAATAATATATTTTTTCTCTTTCCATATCAGTTCTACCAGAATATCCTCCTTGAAATCGAGAGGTTTGGGGCAGGAGAGAAGAGTGTTGCTGTTCGCCTGCACCCAATGGTGCAGGCTCTTGCTGAAGGGGGTGTGCACGTAAATGAACGTGAAATTAGGGCTGCGGCTAAACAGCTCTACGGCCCTGCACACTGTGGGGTGCAATACTTTCTGGACCCGGAACGGCAGTCCCCCAAGCCGATACGTCATAAGACATGCGGCAATACGAAGGGGGCCAGATGTATTTTCATTAAGTATAGAGATGTAGGAGCTCCAACCATTGACATTGACATGTTATGTTCAGGTACTAATTTATTTGTTACACCAATATTGCATCAACACATGACAATGTGAGTAGAGTTCCACACGGAGGGATTTTAGAGCCTAGTACTCTTATGAACTTATTATAGCAGTCTCAGCTCTAGCTTGATTCAGAAGAAAAATTATACATCACTGTGGCATTTGCATGGAGTGAAGAACACATTCTCCAGAAACTAATAATTTGCTATGCAGATTGTAAGATCACAAAATATTCTTAGTACATGTATCATACAATATTTTACATTGTTGTGGTTTGTGTGAGTGGCTGTGTCTCTGCCGACTCTCCAGCTGCAAAAATCTCCACTTCACTATCATCCTCCGAGGTAAGTTTATCTCGGTCTGGTTCTGAAGTTCTGGGTTCTCGATCCCCATTCCGTGAACCCCTGGACCTGACTGTTACAGTATTCCACTCAATGTCTTCACGATCTGTTCTCAGCGGGAACGATGCACCATCTCCTTCACTGTGTTAGAGAAGAGATATTTATTCAGAGAGGATATCGATCTCCCGGTATCCACTATCTTCGGATAGCAATCCTCTGTGCCTCCTAGAGCATAGGCTTGGCAAATGGTATCAAAACTACTAATGCATTACTGCCACTCGAAAACGGTGAATGTACTTTAATATCATGACAGTCTACACGTAGGGTGAAACTTTCACCCTGCAAAAGACTAGAGCAACATCGGCACAGTTTCTTTCCAAATTAAAGCTAGTATTGAGAGCCTTCCTTTGACATAATATACAAATGTCTTCCCTAGCTTCCTCTTCCCTCCCTCACCCCACTCACAAGACAGTACCTGGTAGGAACAGGCAGGAGAGCCAAGAGGCAGTTCCTCCCGAAAACCTGCTGCAGGTTCCTCTTGGCCCCCAGGTAAAAAAGCCTTCGGTCCACCCCACCCACTGCGATAGGGTGAGCCATGTTTTCTGGGAAGGAGAGGGTTATATAATCAAGTCCTGAAAATCAGGCCCACCCTACTCATAGCAATGATGTAATTGTGATGTAATGTAGTGATGTCATGAGCAAGTTCTATTCGTACCTAGTGTGGATTTGTTGGTCACGACAAGGTAGAGGTGGAAGAGCAGTAGTGTGCCGGTGGAGAAGGCAAAGCAGGCACACACAAAGAAGCAGAATATCACGTTGAATTTGGCCACACTGTCGTGCTTCAGTGTACCATCCTGAAAGGACGATAAATAATGCCTATTATACACAGCAAAATACTGGGTATGGTCACATACCACATAATTTCCAGCAGCAATATCATGTGACCGTCCTATTGACCAAAATATTGCATCTTCTATGTGTATCAATGACTACATAACTACCAACCCTTGCCCCTATATAGCCCATGACTGTACAACTAGTATATTTTTCTACTAGGCGTTTTTTGCTGACTAGTAAAATCAGATTAAATATAACATCGATATCTGTGCTGAATGTCTGGCCCTGAGAACAGGAGCACATTGAGCCAGCTGGATTGACCAGCCTGACACACTCTCATTGAGAATAGGATTACTATGTACACTGCACCATGAGAAACAGATTAGAGGTATATAGCTGTTACAGCGACTTTCAGATAACTCAAGTTGAAGAACCTACCCATGCCCTGACAAAGTCATACAGCCCTGTGATGCAGAAATAGAGACAGAGGGCCACCGTGTAGAAGAGAAACAACACAAAGAACTTGTAGTTGGAGTAGCCGACACAGTTGTTCACCCTAACAGATGGCGCAGGAAGGAAAATCATGTGATAGTCATGTGAACAGTTGCTATGGTAATGATTGGCTGTATATACTTCTCACCATGGGCAGTGGTGATCCATTTTTAGAATACATCTGCAAGAGATACACACATACGGATTACTCTACATGTACATGTATTCTCTCATTAGCATAGCAAAGAAGCTGGCTGAATGTGGAGGTGAGAAAAGGATGTTAGAGTTCTTCCCCTCCAGGTATAAGAGCTCAGCAGCTACTAATGAATGATGCTTCACATTTAGTTACAAGACCCTTCACTTCACTCTGGGGGGTTAGCAGTAAATGTCAATTGTAGTGTCATCTTCCTACAAGTTATTACGCACACACACATACCTGCCACACACGGAGCAGTGATGACACCTGTCTGGTTTGATCACCTCACATGAGTCGCAGTAGCGAATGCAACCGTTCTTCGTCCGTGTACGCACGGGCAAGTCTGCTGCAACCTCCTGCAACAAAGGCTGGCCATCGACCTGAGGATGAAACCACAGTATGTGTATGACACTGTTGTAAATATATTATGTAGAAAGACTCAAAAATCCATGTCAGCCTGTTTGTTTATTGATTACGTCATAGCTAGGGTTTTCATGCACATTTCCCCCCTGTAATTCTTGCATTCCTCTGAGAGAAGATCACAGAGCATACACATTTGCTTATTTTCAGACTAGGCAACTGAAGTTGAACCCTTAGGGGATAGGCCAGTTAGTCCAACTGGCGAGATTAAATGAAGTCTGCAGTTTTATGTTACACATCTGTGACAATAGTCCTTCAAGTGTTTAATTAATCATTAAGTAGCATTAAATTGACCCACTCGTGGTACACTTGGAGACAAATTAAGTGCTTGGACTATAGATTATTATAAACACTGTTCTCTATCTCTTAACAATGCAGTGCTTACATCTATTCAAAAACAGACAAAAAAAACTACATGTACAGCAAGTGCATGTACTTCTGAATGGAACGTGAATATGAACTGGATACAAATTACACCTGACATCCACATTCAGTAGTAGTCAGCTTTGATCTCTATTTGCATGTATTGAGTGTTCTTCCCAAAGGTTGTCAGAGTGGCACAGAGCCACTAGCCTTGTTCACAAGTTCTCCAAATTCATCGAGGGAAAATCAAGGAGAGGGGGTAGTTCTATAGTCATGCCCCCAGGCACTACCATTCCGTTTGGCACTTTACACTTGGCAGTATGGTTTGATACCCCCTCGATAGTAACCTACTGCTCTTTATTGCACCTAGTAACCACATAGCAACGGGATATTAGTGTAAAGAACGCGCTAAAAACCACAATACATGTGTATGCTCCAATTTCTGAATCAAAAAATGTTCTGGGGAGAACCCTGGTCATTTTGACTTAGATGTGCAGACTGGGTAGCAGTGACGACTGCCTTAGTACGTGCCATTAAAGGTATACCAATATGTAGCCTCGTGCCCAGGGCTCCCCTCGCAGCTTTTTTCGCAGCCATGGCTGCGAAAAAAGCTGGGGAAAAAACATGTTTTTTTTTCATGGCTACGAAAAAAGCTGCGAGGGGAGGCCTGGGTACGAGGCTAACCAATATGTACATACACACAACAGTACTTGCCATTTCTTCCAGCCTTTCCACCTGCTCATCAGTTAAACAGAACTGTGTGGAGGACAGAGGATTACTACAAATGGCATGTTTCAAACACCAAAATTGTATGCTTTATACAGCCCAAAAGAGCCAAGAGAACAGTACAAACCTGGCCTGGAACTTCTTTGTGTTTAGCAAAGATGGTCCGGAAATAGGAGCCCAACTGAAGTATTAGTATCACGTGCATCAACAGTATCAGTACCACTGTCCATGGAGAGTGTGGCAAGGGTGAGCAGGTGTGTGTGGGTGTGGGTGTGAGTGTTTGATTTCTGAGTGACCAGTAATCATCAGACAGAGGAGACCTCACATGCACCGCATACAGCTAGTGATTGAACCCATGACTTTCTGATTATTAGTCAGACGCTGTCAGATGATGTACAGGTATTACTATTACATCAGGTCTTCTGACACTTACCAGATATAAATGTAGAGACATGCGGTGATCCTTCAGGTTTTGGAAATTTTCCTGTGATAAATAAACAATATAATTCCAACTGTACTGCTTACACGTTACATGTACTTCACAGTTATAACCAGGCCATGGTAGTCTCATCAAAGGTTAACGTTGCTACTGCCCAAAAACAGTGCATGGCTCCTAGGATTCAAATAGTATTGTTATCTACGGTCCTTTAGCCGCTAAAAGTGGTCCCCCATGACCAAAAATTCGTCCGCCAAATTATTAGACTAATAATGATCCTGCTATTGCATACAAGTGAACCACATACACGCAGGCCGTTGACACATCAGTGTGCATGATCTCTACAACTATATCTGAAATGGTAAGGCTGCAGGAACGGGAGTAGCTTCAGTTGCAGTCAGGGCTCGAGAATGGGCGGGGCTCGAGAATGGGCGGGGCTGCTCAGTATTCTACGGATAAGCAATAAGAGTGCAGACAGCTGTCAGAAAATCAGGCAGCAGGCTGAAGTTCAACCAATAGCACCTCTTTCAGTAGGAAGACTAAATATAGCTTAACTACAACTATTAAATAGTCGACCTAGCATCGCAAATTTGAAGAAAATCAACCTAAGCGATTACTATCACTACGAGTATGTACGTAGCTGCGACTCCTTTAGCGGGCCCCACAACTTGGCACAAGTAATCACATTTGGCCGTGCATTTGGTATTTAATAATCACACAACACTTTTCTCATTGAGAACACCTCAGAAAGCCTTGCTCATGATGATGGACCAGTTTTGGCAGCTAAATGGGGTTTGGGGGGACCACATTTTTGTGGCCAAAATCGGTCCCCCCCCCCCCCGGACCAGTTTTTTTTGGGGGGGGGGGGGGCTAATCTTGGCGTGACACGCCCCATAGAAACATATCATGTGTGCAGGGTCTGGGGATGGAATGAGCCATCATCTTAGAGCCAGAGTACGTGTGATCTAATTAAAGTATAGCTAATAATTTTATTTTTACCTGAAACGTTCATCTCAAAGACGTAGACATAGTAACCCCAGATCATCACGGCACTCACGAATATTACCGGTATCCACTGTACAAATTTAAAGCAGCAGATACCGATTCTCTTGCAGGTAGCGAGCATCCGAGCCATCGCTCTCCAACCAGGTTTATACGAGTACGTCGAGTAAGAGTATGTATTGCGATATGCGTACATCTAGCCTACCATGAGAGCGCTATTTGGAGTGCATGTGACCACAGTCACAGTCTCGTGCCCAAATTCGACCCCTCCCGATCCCGATCCCCCATTCCAAAAATCCGGCATGCCCGTTCCAATTTTCCCAGGACAATTTGACCCCACCTTTGACCCCCCCACCTCCACATGTCTACCGTTGACTGACTCACAAAACGACGAGGTATCAAAGATGTGCGGAAGCCAAGAAGAGTCATAACTCATAGCCTAGCTCCCAGTGCCTAGCTCCTAGCGCCTAGCTCCCAGTGCCTAGCTCCTAGCGCCTAGGCGATAGGAGCTAGGCGATATGGAAGATACCCTGAAGGAGCCTCAGGTAACTCATTTCAGCCTGTCAGACTTGAAAAGAATTCTTCCCAGGCTTAGTAGTGATAGATAGATGGCTATTTGTGGTATTTCTATAAAGAGAAATAACTTAACTTGGAGGAAAAGAACCCTATAGGTCCTGGGGAAAAAAAAAAAAAAGCCCTCCCAGGCCTAGCTAGTTGGAGAAGAAGAAAAAAAGAAAGCTCCTCACAGGCCTAGCTAGTTGGAGGGGAAAAAAAGAAAGCCCCACACCTAGCTAGCTAGTTGGACCCAGGCCTAGCTAGTTGGAGGGGAAAAAAAGAAAGCCCTCCCAGGCCTAGCTAGTTGGAGGGGAAAAAAAGAAAGCCCCACACCTAGCTAGCTAGTTGGACCCAGGCCTAGCTAGTTGGAGGGGGAAAAAAGAAAGCCCTCCCAGGCCTAGCTAGTTGGAGAAGAAAAAAAGAAAGCCCCTCCCAGGCCTAGCTAGTTGGATGAAAAAAAAAAGAACGCCCTTCCCAGGCCTAGCTAGTTGGAGGGGAAAAAAAGAAAGCCTCTCCCAGGCCTAGCTAGTTGGAGGGGGAAAAAAGAAAGCCCCTCCCACATGTACATCTAGCTAGCTACTAGCTAGTTGGAGGGGGAAAAAAGCCAGGCCTAGCTAGTCTGAGGGGAAAAAAGAAAGCCCCTCCCACATGCACACCTAGCTAGCTAGTTGGACCCAGGCCTAGCTAGTTGTAGGGGGAAAAAAGAAAGTCCTCCCAGGCCTAGCTAGTTGGAGAAGAAAAAAAAAACGCCTAGTGAGCTCCCATCCCTCCTGGAGGGTCAGACATACTTAAAACCCTGGGATCGGATTGAACCTTTTCGCCAGAGATATGCGTGCCCCAGAAGCGTTGGATAGGCGAGACTGGGAATCACGGTGGGCACCGCAACGTGCCCAGTCGTCCATTCAGCTTCGGGATCCGAAGAAAGAACCGGCGTTCTGCTACTAGGTCGTAGAAAGTCGAAGATCAATATGTGTACAGGGGGCCCGATCCCCGACTTGATCACCTTGGGGAGATAACGCTCCGAACCCCAGTCTGCAAACGAGCGCACCATTTCGACAATCCGTCAAACGTGTGTCAAATTCAGTATTACTAGGCAAATGCAGGACATTGTGGGGCGAGCCTTCGCGAGTGCACAGTATACATGCATGGAGTTATTGCAACATGATTTTAAATAATTTTGGTACATGTATATGCTTGTCCTGGCATGTGAACATACCAATCATGTGCAAAATGGGTTGGTGAATAATTCATTTTAGTCTTTGAAGTCTTTAAGCATTCACTCCTTGAGGCAAAAGCACTGGATTAGCCGGTTTAGTCCAGTTGGTCTGCTGGGAGTTTCATAGGGGTAGTTAGAGGTAAACTGACCAATGAGATTGTTTTTTTTTAACTAGGCAGTTTAAGAGAGAGAATTTGGTTGGTCAACAGGAAAATGTAAAAGCAGATGTTTCAGCCAGTTTTTCAGTCAGTTCCAGCTACAGTTTTTTTGCAGTCTTTTTTCAGTTAGTTCCAGGTACAGTCACTTTTTCAGTTAGTTGCAGTCAGTTTTTAACGGTGCTTACGTAACGGTGTTACGTAATGCATAATACGCAAAAATAGAATTTTGTACACAGATTCGGTATACGTACGTACCACAGTCCACCACATATATATATATATATATATATATATATATATATATACATATAGACACGGGGGCAGAATTCGACTCGCTAGTGTGGGGCTCGCTCAGGCTCGCCCCAATAAACCCCAACCGTCTGAGAGTTGAACCTCAATAGGTTATACCTGTAAAGCGTTGCACCTCAAGAGTTGAACCTCAATAGGTTCACACATCATTATCAGACTTACTTTCTTTGTTGAGTTAGGAGTCATACTAATATATAATACATGCAGGATGTACAGCATACAAACTACAGTACTGTCTCAATCACATCATCATTAATAATAAGTATAAGCACCAATTATTAATGGGCTATTACAATACCATAGCCCATTCCAAGGCTCCACTCTACAGCTTTGTTTTCATGCTACCTGTTTTAGCTCTCCCTCTTGAAGTTCATCCTTTAGTCCGGCTATATATGCACCTGCTACCATTCATCCCATGCAGTACTAATAAGACCTCCTCTGTGAGAAACGAGTCAACTTTAGATCACGCGAGCCATAGCTACCATGTTCAGCGCGCAAAGAAAGAAGTGCCATACCACTTGCCTCTGCAAAATGTGATGCAATTGAATCAGAATCTTGAAAACCTGACTATAGGGAGTTAAAATCAGTCAGTATATGGTCAGCTACAAATTAGAGAGAAAAAAAAGAGAGATGGGCTCAGTTAAAGGGGCAAAGAGTGTCCTCCACACTCTTTGCTCCCTTCTTATAAGGGGACAAAGAGTGTCCCCCACACTCTTTGCTCCCTTCTTGGCAGGTATTAATATTTGTCATGTGAAAAACTAGTACTGCTGTTTTCATGATAGTGTGCATAAACGCGCAAAAGGTGGGTGCTGATGTATGCACAGTGAACATGTACACACTTCTGTTAAAATTACTGTGTTATTTGATGCAGCATGCAACAATAGTGTACTTGAATGATGTGTAAGTAGGCTAGTGCATGGTACCTCATAATAATGAAACTTGCCTGCATGCCCTTACCGGCCCCCTCCTCCCCAAATGGCTTACGCCCCCCCCCCCCAAGAGTCGTTACTAAAACCCGGGACGGGACGGGACACTATGCACATGCCAATTAATGTGTAGGATTATTTTATGTGGCATACTTAGTACTGGCTTGACATCAAATTGACAACAGCCATTATAATTATACAAGTACAAAAAACATTTGCAAAAATTGTGAAAAGATGTAGGGATGGCAGTACCAAAAAGCATTCAAACATCACGAATAACGCTAGTTGTAACCTGACTCATACAGGCCGCATAGCTACACACATCCTGGATGGTACAAGAAGAAGGGATCGAGCATCATCCATGGAGTCACCCACATCACTGAAAGCCCATGAAACGGTTACAAAGCTACTGCAGTGGTGGGGCAATCCTGCTCATCATCCAGCACTCCGCTCATTTTCATCAGACTTGCACGAGAGTGGTACACCTGTCTACATGTACAATATAAATCCCAAGGGGCCAATCAAGAAAACTCCGCACATCTGACTCCTACCAGCTCAGGCTAAGTATCGCGTGATAGATGAGTAAAGATGTAGGACATAATGTGTTGGAGTCTGAGGAGTTTACGTGGACGAGAAGCACATAAGCCAATATTAATGAAGTACTAGAATTCTGCAGAAATAGGCTTAATATACCATGCACCAGTTGCTATATTACTTGTTATGTAGATTAAAAGACAAAAAAAAGTACAATTCCATTATTTTTATGTGAGTGGCTGTGTCTCTGGTGATCTTCCGACTGTGAAAATCTCTACCTCGCCGTCATCCTCCAAGGTGACTCTGCCTTGGTCCAATTCTGAAGTTCTCAATTCTGGGTCTCGGTTCCGTGCACCTCTATACCTAACAGTACTCCATTCAATGTCTTCACGATCTGTTCTTGTTGGGAACGATGTACCATTGCCCTCACTAAGTAGAAAGATAAGGGAATTGTTATGAATTGTTCCTTCTATATACGGGCGTGAACATCTGGGCACGAAGATAAGCCAACTCCACTCCACAGATTATTTTTCATACCATGAACAAAATCGTCATACTTTTCATGGAGCTAAAGCTGGGGTCGAGGCCAGGGAACGCGGCTAGCTAACTAAGTTTGGTAAAAAAAAAATGCTGGGAGGCTCATTTCTTAAACTTGCTAGTGTGCACATGCAGTATCTTGCTACTCATGGGAGAGAGCTACACAGTACCTGGTGGGAACTGGCAGAAGGGCCCAGAGACAGTTCCTCCCAAAGACCTGTCGCAGGTTCCTCCTGGTCCCCAAGTGGAACAGTTTTCGGTCCGGCCCATCCGCTGTTATTGGGTGGGCCAAATTCTCTGGTGAGAGGTAGAGGAAGAGGCGGAGTTTGAGCGCAAGTCCTAGTTGAAGACTGTGCTTAAGTATCTGAGAAAGAACCACAACATGATTTTCCAATAGTCTTCATTAGCAGACATTTATTTCTTGCTGCATGTACACTTCAGTCCAAAGATCTTCAGGCATACTACGCTTATACACAAACTAAATAACTGTCCACCATTGTATGCCTGAACACCTATGGGCTAAATGTAACAAGAGTCCGCTAATAAAGAGACAGCTGGAAAATCTGCCGTGGTTCTCCCTACAAAATGAATTACAGAGATTGTTATTCGCACTCCCGCCCCCGGCCCCTACTGTACCCAGAGTGCACTTGTTGGTCATGACGAGATACAGGTGGAAGATGAACAGCGGGCCGGTGGAGGCGGCAAAGCAGACACACACAAAGAAGCAGAGTATCACGTTGAATTTGGCGGCACGATCCTCTTTGAGGGTGTTACTCTGTGAGAGAGACAAATAGTAATTATAATGACATTGTATGTACATTTGTACATAATAAGGATAAATTGTATATCTATACTGGCAGGTGGGTGTGGCCACAAATCACATGACTTCCATTTCCATAGCAACCTAAAGACTACATGTTAATAATTGTACCACACATCTAATGGAGACCTACCCATGAGCTGATGAAGTCATACAGCCCAGCGAGGCAGAAATAGAGACACAGGGCCACCGTGTAGAAGAGAAACAACACAAAGAACTTGTAATTGGAGTAGCCGACACAGTTGTTCACCCTAACAGATGGCAGAAGATGGAGAATTAGTCACACGGTGAACAGCTGCAACGGTAATAGTTCAATTCATCCTCACCATGGGCAGTGGTGGTCCATTTTTAGAATACACCTGCAAGGAATACACACAGAATTTATTGCTGGACAGAGTTGGGGGGTGAGCCTCCCTCCCAAGACCTTAAACAGTCCACAATGATCTGGTAAGATTAATGCCAGTTGCAGTCCTCATCACTCTTGGGTAACAGTTGCACACATGCACACAAACACACACACACACACACAAACACACCTGTTACACGCAGAGCAGTGGTGACACCTGTCCGGTTTGATAATTTTGCAGGCCTCGCAGTAGCGGATACCACCATTTCTCGTCCGCGTACGCACAGGCAAGTCGGCTGCCACCTCCCGCAGCAAAGGCTGACCATCAACCTGAGGTTGGGAATATAACAAGTACTGTGCACTGGTAGAACACCCTGGCCCACACGTAACTAACAACAGCGTACTAAAGAATATTTACTTTGGCAGACTACATGTAACCCTTAATTAAACATCCGTAAAAATGCTGGACTCTTTAACTTTCCCATAGCTGCAATATCTCCTATATAAGACTATACCACTGGATTGAATCTCCATCCTGAGTCTGATACACGTGCTTGAGTCTGAATCTGTAGTAGTACACTGTATCTATAATTATGCACAAGCACACAGTACTTGCCATGTCTTCCAGTCTTTCCACCTGCTCATCAGTTAAACGGAACTGTTTGGAGAATCAAGTGATACAACCAGAGTGATCGATTACTGAAAACCAAACAGCAAGTTTCAAACAACAAAACACCGTGTTCTACTGTAGTACAGTACACATAATTCCCCCCTGGTTCCCCCTGTAAGGCCAGAGAGTATTGCATTACAAACCTGGTCTGGAATTTCTTTGTGTTCAGTAAAGATGGTCCGGAGATAGGAGACCAACTGAAGTATTAGTATCACGTGAATCAACAGTATCAGAACCACTGTCCATGGAAATTGTGGCAAGGGTGAGCAGGTGTGTGTGTGTGTGTGTGTGTGTGTGTGGGTGTGTAGGTGCAAGGGTGAGTGTGTTCACAGGTGAGTGCATAGAGGGATGGATAAGGTGTATTCATGCATAAAAGAAGGGCAAGCTACTCACTAAACACTATACTGTGGGCCCTTAGGACTGCACATGCATAGCAACCGTGGAGAAAACCTCCTTATTTTTTCTTCATGGTTGAAAGATAAAAGCCAGGATTGGAAAGGCCTGGGAACAAGGCTACCTCCAGTAATGTGCAGCTCTGTGTGCTGTAAGATATTGATACAGACACAGAGATAGAAGGCTAAACTAGCTTCTGCCTCCCCCCCCTCCACACACACACTTACCAGATATGAACGCAGAAACATATGGTGATTGATGCTTTGGGAATTTTCCTGGGAGAAAATGGAGAAAAAAAACACAACTTTGATGATGCCATATTTCAACTGTACTGCACACACATTTTAGAGAAGGGGGTCCATTGACCAAACGTATGTGGTATCACGTCTGTCATAAAACAATTTGAAATTTCTTTCCAACAGGTAATTCAGAGGGCATAGCAACTTCCAAATACAGCATTAACGATGAAATTCATATCTCAAACCCTAGGAAATTTAGTCTTGGCCACCTTTTTTTTGCCAGATGCTTCGGGCTGGTTAGGATTTAGTATCACATGCAGTGGGAGAATAATGTGAATGGCCACTGTTGTCCAGCTTGATTCGCTCCCTTTAGTAGGGAGAATGCAGTGGGAGGCCACCGTCTATCCCCCCTTAAACTTCCCCTCCCATAAGTAGGGGATGCAGAAGTGCCCCTCCCCCCACCACTGTGGGGGGTGGGGGGCGGGGGGCACTCCATGTTTCCATTTGTCCCACCCGCCTCATTCACTCCCGCTTTTTCAGCTACACATCTGGGACCTGGGAGGTGGACTAAATACACACCAGTAATCCCATTAGCTAGTCCTCTCTCTGAAACAGTGTATTAAATTCTGACAAGCCACATGTTCTTGTCATCGGATTAGCTAGCTGACATACCTGAGATGTTCATCACATAGACGAAGACATAGTAGCCCCAGATTAACACCACACTCACGATTGCTACCGGTATCCACTGCGCAATTTTTATGCAGTAGGCCGTACAAGCTGCAAGCAGTCTCGCCATTGTTGATGTAGCCACGCCCCCGGAAGGCGTGCCCAGCAGTTATTTATGCGGGCGCTATTTGGAATAGAAACCAGCCCGTGCACGTGGCACTGATAGCTGGTGCATGGTACAGTCTAGACGTAGGCATGGCTAGCTATGGCAGGCCACCTCACAGTCAAAGAAGTCCTCGTGGAAGGGGCAGCTTGCAGAGCGGCCATCAGGGCAGTGCAGGACGCGGTGGCAGCTACAACAGCAGAGGTCGGATGCCTCCGTCTCGCGGATTCACCAGGCCGTATAGAAAGAGAGGCTTGGGAAGACCTCAAGGGAGTACAGTGAATGAAACTACAACTGGTGTGGCCCCAGGCTCTCCTAAACGAACGAAGGTTGGAAAAAGTGAAACAGCTGGCTATGATACCGGTATGATGGAGCCTGCAGAGACCTCCGCTGCTCTGCTAGCCCAGGTAGCTGCCATAAGGGAGAGTGCAGAACGACACCGTGGCAATGACATGAGTGAGTCAGAGAGCGAGGAGGAAGATGGCATGGAGTCAAGTGAATTGTTCAAGAAAACACTGAAAATGTACTACCACGATCTTGGAACTGCTCACGGAGAAGGCAGTAAGTCAAAATGCCAGCCTCCCTTTCATGCATACTAGTCTTGCAGCTGATGGTTGATTTCATGCTTGAGCATCTGTCAATGACGGCTTGGTCAATTGATATGTTAATTTTTCATTGAGCAGTGCACGTGGGTGTTGCCATTTCTCGTGTATGTTACCAAGGTGGGGGGAGGATGGCTCCACTGTGCCAACACAGGGTGTTTGCAGGGTGGAGTCCAGGAAGTCAGCTGTAGTGTTGTTCTATGATTTGGTTGGAGCGAGTACCATTTGTGGTCTCTTACTTGTTCTAACACTGACCTTAGCTATCCCTTACCACCCTATAACCCTAACCCTTTTCTCTAACTAGCCCTCACTAACTTTCTAACTACCCCTAGCTGTAGTGACCCTAGGACATAGTATCGCTGCAAATATCAGGTCTCCCTCACTCTCCAGGCTCAGAGGTGAGTATGTGGGTGTCTGGTTCGCTGGTGATGGCCTCGGGATCCTGTCTTGTGTGTCTCTCCAACGTCAAGAGGGTAGAACCGGTGAGTGTGGTACAGCCATGCTGGTTTGACCTAGTTAGTGGGCAATTCAGCATGAATACTTACTAGAGGAATGCATGCACACAGTATCTTCTAAAGCATTTGAGTACAGGTATGTACACATACACATGCACACACACCACCCCCCACCCCCCAGGTATGGAGCTGCCAGCAGTGCTACTGCCTCTTCCACCTTCAGTGCATCCAGCAGTGGGCCCGGGACGGAGTGAAGCAGCACTCCCTGCTCTCCCGAGAGCTCTTCCCTGCCCAGGACCTCCTGTGGTCTTGCCCCAAGTGCCGGAGGGAGTACCCTCAGGCAAAGTTCCCTCAGAAGTACCACTGCTTTTGTGGCAAGCAGGTGTGTGTGTGTGTGCATGTTTCATACTGCCCACTGGCCTTGTCCCCAGGCCCACATCCTCTGTTTGACATGCCATAGTTACAGGGTAGAGGGGGTGATGTGTGTGCAGCTTTTCCTCATTCGTTCTTTCTGCTCCCGACCCCTCCCTTTCTTTCCTCTTCCTCTCCCCTCCCCTCCCCTGCAGGTGGACCCTCCTGTGGACCCGTGGCTCCTCTCCCACACCTGTGGGGACATTTGTGACAAGCCTCTGTTGCCAGTGTGCGGCCATCAGTGCGTTTCACTCTGCCACCCAGGTCGGCTGCAGAGGGAGGGGGGGGGGGGGGGAGGGTTAGGGGACAGTGATGACAGCAGCAAAACATTAAACAGTCAGCTTTTTGAACTGTAGAGATGATATACTCTATAGCTTCGAATGCAATATTTTTATGATGTAACCAGGACCACCCTGCCAGATTTTCACTGCTTGCAGCATTTATCACATCTTATAGTCTGTTCTGGTGTCTTCTTCCACCTGCCCACTTCCCCCTCCTTCAGGTCCCTGCCCCCCCTGTCCCAAGACGGCTCATGTGACCTGCTACTGTGGGTGGAGCAAGCCGATGATGAAGCGGTGTGGAGTGAGGGGATGGTCGTGTGGGAGGGTGTGTGGACGGGTGCTGTCCTGTGGGGTGCACACGTGTGAGGCCAGGTGCCACAAAGGTGAGACCAGTCTCATTCCCAGGCTACTAGTACGTACATGTAGGGGGTTCCATTCCAAGTTACTGACTTGTAGGCATCCTTTTTGACAAATTCATTTGAATAACAAAATTTTATACGGTAGTTGTTTCTCTTCATGTTGAATATTTTTTTTAACCCCCAGATGACTGCACTCCGTGTGACCAGGTGATTGAGCAACGGTGTGTGTGTGGGCGGGAGAGCCTCTCCCGTCCCTGTGCGGCTCCGGACTGGCAGTGCAGTCAGGTGTGTCTCTCACTAGCTGCCTCACCATGGAGCCCCTGAGGCCTAGGCATACGTTCTCAATTCACCCGGCCCCTGGCAATTTTAGGAAGGGGTCTGTGACTAGCATTCGCGTCTCTGCTAGAGTAGTGAGGATGAGGTAGAAAATTGCTACATAGCTGTAATGGGGTGTAGTGCAGTGCAGTTCTGTAGAATGCGGATAGGCATTTTTTTAGTCACCATACAGGTACTCAAAAAATTTAGAAGGAGCCTGGGAACGAGGCTGGCGGCTCATACGCAGTGTGAAAGTTTTATGTCTGATATCATTTGTACGTTGCTTTTCTACCGTACAGCCATGCAACAAGCTGCTCACCTGTGGGCACCATCGCTGCGATAAGGTGAGTCTACGATCTCAAACCAAGTATTCCTCCCCTGTAAGTCGTTGCTTAATCCCTGTGATCATTGCTGACTTGGCAGGTGTGCCACGCCGGCTGGTGTGGAGACTGCCCCAGGGCTGGAACGAGGACTTGTCCGTGTGGGAAAACACGTGAGTCCCATCGGCTTCATTGTGCAATTGGAAAAAATAATTTATAATCTGCTTAGCACGAGGATATTGATTGAACACTCAAGTGAACCAATGGTGAAGACTTGTGAGATATATGCAAGGTGGACTCCATTTTAACCTCAGACAAAGCTGGGTCCATCAACTAACCAGGTGGTAGTGATCTTATGGCTATGTCATGAAAGTTAGTAAGCTAGTCTCCAGCCTTTGTAACTGTGATAGTTTTATATATCTGAGAGGTAGGCTGAAGTCTCTACCTTACTGCTACACTTAGTTCAGGCCATCTCTTGATTGTCTTATGCCCAGGCAGCTAATCTCTTGACTGCTTGGTGGAGCTTACAACATAGGAGGCAGAGTGGCATTTCGAGATTAACGTTGTGTCCCTCGGGCCTTTTGAGGCTTTTGCATTAACGTGTATTCAATTTGCAGGACACACGCTACCCTGCACTGAAGAAGTCCCAACATGCGGAGATACTTGTAACAAGGTACATGTACATGTACATGCATGTAACTGACCTCATTTGGTGACACAGCCGTCATTCCCTACTATTCCGTACATGTATACCCTCTACACAGGACCTGCCATGTGGCAGACACAAGTGTATGAGGCAGTGTCACCATGGCGACTGTGACCAGGTTAGAACTGGAGATGTACTGAACCTATAGCAGAAGTATATAATGTATAGTGCCACATTTTTGAGGCGTATAATTCTCACGTTTTTTGCAGGTTCGTCTCGGACCACGAAAATTACGCTCGCAAAATGTTTTCCTTGTATTGCATGCGCACACAAAACTTCGCAGTTTGTAATATGGCTCTCTACCACTACTTCAGTCGACCTCCATCTCATCTGCTAGTGGGGAGGTGAGACGCGTGTATCAGCTCCGGAAAACGCTGAAAAGTGGTTCGTACACAGAGTTCACAAGCTGAGATAGGGAAGCGAGCAGCAGACGATGGCGTAGCTGCAACTGTCAAGCTAGAAACAATCTCCAGACACGTGCTAACAAACATGAAGTCCGGTCTAGGGGTGTGGCTAACACGAATGGGCGTGGCCATCAGGAATCCTTGGTCCATAAAATTTATTTCCGCAAAATATTTCTACGCCATTAATCCGAGAAATATTTGTTCCTCAAAAATTTGGCACTATATGGTAAGCTATGTGGGCTTTAATGCAGTGAAAACAAAGTCTTAGGCAATGACAAGGTCATGCATAGAGAGCTTGCCCATGGGAGGTTAAAAGCTCAGGTTTGTTGTGTTTCTTTGTTTTGCCCAACAGACTAAGACTTTTGCTTTACTTTACTTTGTTGTTGGTCGCAGTGTCTGCAGATGGCGTTGAAGCGGTGCCGCTGTGGCCGGAAGGAGAAGTCTCTGCCCTGCAGTTCAGAGTACCTGTGTGAGGCCAAGTGTTCCCGCATGAGGCAGTGCGGGATGCACCAGTGCAAGAGGAAGGTAAGCTACTGGCTCATGCATGCATGCACACACAT
Organism: Phakellia ventilabrum; assembly: GCA_963921505.1. Taxonomy (NCBI): domain Eukaryota; kingdom Metazoa; phylum Porifera; class Demospongiae; order Axinellida; family Axinellidae; genus Phakellia; species Phakellia ventilabrum. The sequence goes on along the minus strand of OY997385.1, from coordinate 5,546,173 downwards.
ACACAGACACACACACACACATACATACACACACACACATACCCACACATATTATTGCCTTCACAATATTTTGATAATTACGGTAATTATCATGATGTTCAGATTGATACTGATGACAATAATGACGATATTATTGCCTTCACAATATTTTGATAATTACGATAATTGTTATGACCTTCAAGTATCGCAATATGATATTGCCCAGCACTACTCATGCAGGCACCTTACATACATATACCCCCCTCCCCCCCCTCCCCCACACGCACACACACACACAAGTGCTGTGATGAGAACTGCCCTCCTTGTGAACAGGTGTGTGGTCGTCCACTTGGCTGTAGAAACCACAAGTGTGCTGCCCCGTGTCACGGAGGTTTGTAATGCTAAACTCTAAAGTCACTCTTGGTGATGGTCGGTGATGTGCATTAGATGGAATTGTACATGTTCCTAGAATGTCGACAATTGCACGTTGGGATGGCTAGAGCGTCCCGCTATAGTACAAGCACTAGGGATAAGAGTTAGGTAGCTACAGATAGCGCTATGAACCTGCTACCGGGCTAGCCCAATACCTGTGTCTGCTTGTCTGTCTGTCTGTCCACACTTATCACCTGTGCAAAGTTACATGTACGTCATTACACTACTATGCCACCATAGCCACGAGCACAGTGGAAGCTGCTAGAAGTTTACAGGCCCTGTAGACAAAGGTACACGAGCTAAGTTAGTTTCGTGTTGCCTACATGGTGAAAAAGCACGATGAAATTGCTGAGTTAGTGCTCACTATACAAGTTGCAACCATTCTATAGCTGCGTTTAGCTTGGACTGACCTGTTGCTGAGCACAGCCTTCAGTTGAATGATGCCGCATGCCGGCCAGTTTTTGGATATGAAAATTAATATCAATCCTGCTCATGTACATACACATACATATCCATTCTGAAAAGCAACATGCATGCATGGAAGTTATAACTTTAATGAACTGAATCTGCATTCACTCTGTACATCTTGCTGCTACCCGAACAATCGTACATTCCCGTTGCCCAGGGCGCTGCTACCCCTGTGTGCAGACGGTGGTCATCACCTGCAACTGTGGAGCCACCGAGCTGACCGTGCCCTGCGGGAGAGAGAAGGCTACCAAGCCACCGAGATGCAGGGAACCCTGCAAGTAGGTAGTATCTATTGCCTTGAGTAATACGGACACGGCTACTGCTTACTTAATTTGCATGGCTCACATATAAGGTGATGAGTGAGAGGGATACTAGCCTCGTCCCCAGGCCAGTCAAGGGGCCTCAAACTCATTCTGTGAACTTCAGGGACTTAGCTAACTTCTATTCTAGGCCTCCTCAGTAGAGGCTTGTGAGGGAAGTCAGTAAGTGGTTCACATAAAAGACCAATGTTTGATGCAGCCTACTGCATCTTGCAACTTAAGATGCACCTCAGCACTATGCAGTGAGGTTGAAGTCCTGATCAAATGGATCTTGCAGTAATGGATACTTCTCTCACTGCCTTCTTACGCTACAGGAATCCTCCATCTTGCCATCACCCGGAGAGAAAGGTGACCCTTTTACCGTGGCACTTGATATTTATCTCCAGTGTACAGTGCATTGAGCTCACGTGCACACATTCCCTTTGATAGCCCCACAGTTGTCACTTCGGACCCTGTCCCCCTTGCCACCATCCTTGCAACAAGACGCTCTCCTGTGGCCACTTGTGCTCTGTCTCCTGCCACTCTGAGCCTAGGGTGCTCAAACAGGTATGCTAAACCAGCCCTCCCTCCTCATAGCTGTGTCTCCACGGCCTCCCCCCATTGCAGCTGTGTCTCCACTGTGGGGACATGGCCGTGAGATAATATCCGGGGGGTCGGGGGGGAACAAGGCTAGTCTTTATGTCTCATCCAATAGACCCTCCCTTACAGTAATATCCCTCCTTCCTTTACCCTAACAGGCCCGCCCCCCGGGGGCAGCCCCCTGGGTGAAAACCTTGGTCCAGGAGCCAGTGGTACTGCCGTGCCCTCCCTGCAGGGAGCCAATAGCCAAGTAAGGAACTGAGCCAGTTCCATCCTTTTGTTATGGTTCTTCTTGTATTAAGGTATTGTTTTTCTCTCCCCCTCAAATCCCCCCCCCCCCCCACACACACACATACTTACACCTTACACATATACACACTACACCTCATTACAGATTCTGTAAAGGCAACCATGAGGTACTTATGTTGGGCTGTTGGGCTCTTGGACTCTTGTGTAGTGCACTATGCATACAATGTACAGGTTTTCATACAGGAATTTTCACTAGGGGATAGGAAAGATGTCGCCCCCCCCCCCCTCCAGGAAATCCAGTTACTCTGAGATTGCTTCTGGGCCCCCAAAGGCTTAAAATTAGACTCTCCCCCTCCCTCTGTATGAAACCCTGATGTTGCTATATAGACCTTGCAGGTTATGGCTTACTTGTAAGATCACAGAATTGTTTTGTTCGTGTAGCTATGGTAGCTTTGACACAAGCTTGTATTACATTCCTGCAGGTGTCCAACCTCCCCTGCAGTGAGGTGCGGGAGTACAGCTGCGGCCGGAAGTGTGGTCGGAGGCTGCCCTGTGGCAACCATGTCTGTGAGAGGGGCTGCCATGTTATCATCAACCCTCCCAGTGACAAACAGGTGCCTTGTTATCCTAGTCTTGTGCCCACTGTGTTTCACTTTAGACTGAACGCTGAAACAATGTCTTCAGCAAAAGGTGGAGAGAAGTGTAGCCATCTTTTGATTTGTGCCTGTCCATGTGTAAACTGTATCATGGGAAAGAAGATTGATTTTTTGTATCTAAAAACCAGGCGGGTATTTTCACATAAGTCATCCAACTGAAGATTGTACTCAGCAACAGGTCATTCCAAGCTAAATGCAGCCGTGGTTGTCTCATCTTGCACAGTTCCCAGCGGAAGTGCTGACTTGGCAATTTTGTAGTGCACTTCCAGTTAGCTACCAAAACTTGCCCAAACAGAACTATTATCGCTGCCTACCACTCTTTCGCCATTTAGACAACATAAAACTAGCTGGCTTAACGTACCTTGGCTATTGGGCCTGCAAACTCCCACTAGTAACGTAATGACGTAACTTGGTGCACGTGATGAGTGCAGACACACAGACAGACTTACAGACGAATGCGAGAAAAGTAATCTTAAGAACCAGCTGAGCACACGCTTTACGTGCGCCTGGCTGATAAAAATGTACCAGGCTCTCTAGTAATAAAGTAAGAGAGCCTGACAACAAGTATATGCCCGTGGACTACACTTTTAAGTGCCGCTCAGAGGAGGGTTGTGAGCTTATATTATGTAAGGTGCTCAGTACACAAAATTGTGAGACAAGCAATTCATAACCACTCTTTAGTAACTGAAGAATTACTAGCTTTGGATTCTTATACCCTGTATGTCATCTTGGTTCTGAATTTCTCTGATGTAGGCCGGTGAAGACTGCCTGCCATGTGAGAAAGGGTGCCAGAAGCCTAGGCCTCCAGGCTGCAGCCACCCCTGTACCCTACCATGCCACCCAGGTATGACATTTGAATCGTGGGGTAGTGCAACCCTATATGAGCTGTTCTTGGTCCACCTACAGGCGACTGTCCCCAGTGCAAGACCCTCCTAAAGCTGCGGTGCTATTGCACGACCATGAACCTCTTTGTCAAGTGCTGGTCAGTAAGAGATTATCTGTTAGTTAACAGCTAAGACATACTGTCAGTAAGTCTCCTATCCTTCTTGTTTGGTTTCCTTTAGTGAGTGGACATCAGCCAACGAAGCCAGGAGAGTGGAACTGCAGACATGCACCAGCCAGTGCACCAAGATAGTGAGTATTCAAGTTTAGTCAGTTGCAGTGGGAATGTTCTCCGTCAGTAGACCATGCAAGTAAACATGGAAGGATTGGGCAAAGTGGTGGGGACTCCAGTAACTTTCACAAATACAACAGACTCTGCACGCAAATTTGGAGTAGATAATACTTTTGCCCAAGGCTGACTGCTGGACTAATTGGATTGGATTGGATTGAAGCCTTTAAATCTCCACTTTCAAGTATTTTACTGCCATTAAGAGTCTGATTATTGACCTCTCCATCCCCCCCTCTCCCAGCTGTCCTGTGGCCATCGGTGTCCCCTGCAGTGTCACGCAGGAGACTGCTTCCCTCCCACGGACTGCAAGAAGAAGGTCAACCTCAGGTGCCCGTGCCGGAGAATTAAGAAGGTAGGAATCAGTGTTTGCCTGTCAGCCAGTCAAACAAACAGTTAGCGATTGCCAGTGGTGCTGGAACTGTAATTCAGAGTGCTGGTACTGTCTCCTTGCAGGAAGCCAGGTGTTTTGAGAGGCACCAAAAAGCTCCTGTATGTGACACCGAGTGCAAACGAATACAGCTGGAAAAGGAAGAGGCACGTCTATTTGTAAATGTTTGTTTCATATCCTCTTTAGCTGTTCTTATTTTACACTGGTTCGCGTTCTTGCTTGTGTATCTGAATATGAAACTATAGCCTTACTATTCTCTCTGTGTTTCAGGAGCGTCGCCGTGAAGAGGAAGCCCAGCGTGAGGCTAAGGAACGTGAGGAAAGGGAGCGCGAAGAGGCACTCCTTCGCCAATTAAGGCCTCGAAGAAGGCGCCCACGGCAAAGAGTGGAACATGAGGAGGAACTCTCTTTCTTTGAGCAGCACAGGACTGTCTTGTTGCGGGTCATGGGTGGCTGTGTGGTTGCAGTGGGAGTGCTGGGGATTGCAGCAACTTATGTGTATATGAAGGATTAATCACATTGCAGATGTTACGTGTTAGTTGATGTGTGTCATACACTTTGTATAGGGTATAAAGCTGCTATTGCGATGTTTGTTGCAGTGAGAGAAAAAATTCTACAAAGGTAGCCAGATCGGTAAGGTAGCTGGTCATAATGTGTGCCAGGCAGGGTTTAACAATAGTCATGTATCACCATATGAAGGGCTCAGAACCAGTGGCCATGGTCTAACCCACAAGTACTGAATTTCCCCCTGAGAATACTCTTAAAATGTGCTTCAGGAGTGCTGAAATTTTAAGAGTTTGGGAATTTTGCTTATAGGGTAAATACGTATATTTTCCTGCAATTTCAGTACGTAATTTTGGGTTAGCCCACTACAGTTCTGAGCCTTCAAATGCAACCTGCTCTCAACATGTTAAGTGACCAAGTCTTAGCATAGATCTATAACTTATGGTCTTAGCATAGGCTGATCAGAAAAAAATTATTCCAGGAGACAATAGGTATGGCTGTGGCGCTATTTAATTGGCAAGTCTGAATTGTAAAATGACTGAATTTGTGAATAGCCGCACAGTCTTAGCTGTAAAACTGGATTTGAAGTGTTCATGTGAAAAAGCATACTTAAGATTTTGGCCTGTCCTGTGTAGGTTGTGTGTAGGTAACGAAGAGGGGTCAGACTGTGCGGGGAGTGCAATAATGATTTGGAATTCTAGCAATAGAGGATTTTTTTGTGGATATTAAGCAGAGGGGGTAATTAGATGCTTACATGTACTTATTGTCATGTGGGTGTAGGCTGGGATGTCGCCAACATAGCCATCAACTTGGTTCGGAGATTCGACTTCAACCCCCTTCCTACAGGTTTGGGACACACCTTGCTCAAGTTCATGGGGTATATCTGCAACTTGATCTAGGGTACGTATGCATGCTTACCGTCGACCTAACAACATAAACAACCCATTAGAGCATAGAGACCGTGATCCTTGTCCTTCATATTGAGTTTGGTACCATCAGCATTAGTTGTTTGTGAGAAATCGTGCTTAATGACATGATGACAGACAGAATGACTATAACAACCCTCAACGCGCATGCACGAGGGTTAATAAACAACAAACTACTTCAGGGAAATAAACTCTTTCAGATGTAACAATCTCTTGGTTTGCACAGACCAACAGGTTGTTTCATGGGAACAAACTGGCAAAAAGTGAACAAATTTCACAGAGGAGGTTGTAGAATAGAAGTCTGCGCCAATAGAACCAATATGTTGAAATAGAGCTGCTGGTGGGCAGAGGAGACGACTTGCACAAGGCGAGGGTCCCGGGAGTTCTCCATCAGGAACTGTGGTAGGTACAAAGACAGAGATATCATAAAAACACATCAAGCGGTAGCGTACTGTTATTAAAAGCAGTGTGTGAGCGCTAAGGTGATAACAAGGGCCGCATAATAGTTAGATGACGAGTGCAAGGGCTCTACGTGATTTAGAACGCCGAGGGCCCCAAGCTGTAGTATCCGAGCGCAGCGAGGACACTACCATGGGGCCCGAGGCGTTCTAAATCACGTAGAGCCCGCGCACTCGTCGTCTAGGTTATTTAGAGAATAGCAACGGTATCTATGGACGCCTAATCTCAAAACGAAAGGAAGCATGGATCTCAAGGACATTTTCAGTGATTCGCTGCTCGAATGGTGCGACATCAATGGCGAAAAATACCAACAAGACAACACCGACGTCGATAGCTTTCTCCTTGCCGCCCTAGATTCGTTCGAGCGAGACCATGCAACTAGCTCCGCCCAAAGTCATGAACTACCGCGCCCACTGGCGAGCTCCACCCATACTTGCAACGCTGGAGTTCGGCCTTACGCTGCACCCATGACAGACCAGGAGATAGCGGACGCTAGAGTGTCTGGAATACCAAAGAAAACGCAGGAAGACACTCAATACTTAAGGCTATACTGTACATACTGTAAACACTTGTTTCCTAGTAACTTAATTCCCTCAAGACCCGGACTCTATATGTAGAGATCCAGAGGACTCTAAGTGCATTAGAATCCAGTAACTGTCCAATCACATTGCACAGATGTACATCAAAATTCTCTAAGTGCATATAGAGCTACATCTAGATTATCTGTAGTGTTGCATATTAAATTTAAGTTCAATCCATTTTTTTAAATCATGAATAAGTGCATATAATACAAGTAACAAAAAAACATTCAAAAAAATGAAAGAACACATAGGGATGGAATCCCCAAAAAGCAACCAAACAAGGTAGGAATGATACCACAATACCCTTACGGATTGTTATCCCAATATCTTTTGCTTTTTTTGCAACTAGGCCTCATTATACGTAAGTGCTAGTTACATGGGATGACAGGATGTTAGATTGTGGTGTAGATGATTAGGTGTTTTTTAAGTACTTTGGTATAATAGAGTAATGTTTTCACAAATGGATTACATTATGCTGTTGGTCGAAGATAGTAGTGTGTTGTTACAGGCAAGATGTCATTGTACAAGTGGGGTTGGTGTGTGTGAAAGGATGTGGAGTGGGCAGCATATATTGAGTCTACCTACTGTAACAGTGTATGCTGCTGTGTATGATAAGTTATAGTGTGAGGTCATGTATGTGTACATGTAAAGTACTGCAATCATTTATTGGCTGTGGATATGGCTGGTGTGGCATGTAGGGGATTGTGGTTTGTGTGTGGTTGGAAAAATGTCAAAAGATATAGGGATGGGAGTCCGTAAAGGTACTGTGGTGTCATTCGTTCCTACCTTGTTTGGTTGCTTTTTGGGGATTCCATCCCTATATGTCTTTTCATTTAAAATGTTTTTTTTGTGACTTGTTTCAGTTGTTTTTTTGGGGGGGGGGGGGGATATATGCTATTGACTCAGGTGATAGGCTCATGTATGCTAAACTCAGGTGATAATAATTCTAGTGTTAGCAGGGACAGCTATGGTTCAAGGTCCACCACAAACAACTGCAAGGTAATGTGGGCGAGGATGGTCGTAGGAGTGCACAGCAGTGGCGGTACCGACTCCATTTAATGCACATCACGGCGGTTAGTATGGTCTATAGTGGTCTAGCAGTTGTATCAGTGTTCTTACTATTATAACGTAGCTACAGCAACTCACTTTGGGTCCGTCATAAAGCGCACTCCAAGTATTATAATCGCCTAAGCAGAACAGCTCGTGCTCGAGGCTGCGTTTCCGGTGTAGGCGTAACCACCGTTACGCAGAACAGAACGGAACAGAACGGTGTGTAGCGGCAAGTACTTGCCTCGAGCGCTTGAGAATCACTGCCGAACAGTTTGATTTGTTTGAGAATGCTATGGTGTGGGTGCAATACCGCGGCAAAAATACTGCTTCTTCGCGTTTGAATCAGTGTAATTGCTTCAGTCAATATCGCGGTAGCCTTGCTGAAGAAACTGAGAAAGAAGATAGTCGATTTGCTCATTTAGCGACTTGCCGATGTGGTGTTTCAGCGGTGCTCTCCATCAATGCTAAGAGTCTCGTTACTGATGAAAACACTCGAGAATGACAGGTATGGTCCACAAAAGCTTATGACTAAATCTAGGGCAGAGTGAACATATCACATACAATGGGGCAGCCACTTTTTTGGAGCCATCCCTATATATGCGGAGTACTACTGTACTCCGTAATAGGATAGTGCATATGCACACACACACACACCTGGTACTGTTGTTGACTGATGTGGTTCTCCCTGGCCAGTTTAACGACGGCTTGCTCAACAACTGAGTAGAGAAAAGAAGCATTAGTAATCACTATCCGAGTCTCTGTTTTTTTTTGTAACTTTACACAAAAGAATTATAATGTTGCCAAGGTACTCAAAATGCTTAATTACGTACCTGGAACGGGGCTGTTCACTGGAGAAGTGACTGGACTCGTGGGGAGACAGGTACCACTGGAGACTGGGGAGGCCATGGAGGTGTCTGGAAGGTTAGGCAGATCGGGCAGGTACTTGGAGAATTCTTCTTTGGTGACGGGTGGCATCAAATCTGGTCCGAAAGACGCCTCATCCTCGGCAGACTGTCCCAAAATTGAGTCCAGATCACCGCTTTCTTGAAAAACAAAGGTACCAGGGCTGATACCTGTGGCGGTGCTAGTGACGGGAATCGGAGAGGGCTGGAAGGCACTCGTGGAAGGAGACATCATGGTGTTTGGAATCAGAGTGCTCACGGGCGGCAGGGTCGGGAAGGAGGATAGGGCGATGGGCGGGCTGCTTGGCACCGAGTGCGGAATAATGCGATGCGGAGGAATGTATTTGGTGGGGTTTCCCATGGGCACTTGCATGGGGGGAGGGCTGTGGGAGGGGGAGGCGACACTCGGGGTGAGGGGTTGGTGGGAAGGAGACAGGCCGTGTGTGTATGGAGGTGGGGGTGTCACTTCCTGTCTGCATGTTGGGCAAATGTCTGCAAATTGGAGAAAGAATTTAAAGAATATTAAAAAGCTGGTCCGAAGTTGTTAATAGGTAATTGCCTATAGACCGATATTAATTTTATCATAATGCTAAATTAGTACTAAAACACAATGGTAGCAACACCAAACTCACTGTCGGGAAGGTAGGTGAAATTCAGTGGTTTGCTCCGCAGCTCACTCTTGCCAGTGGTCACAATCACGTACGCTCGAATCTCCTGCTTCAAGTGCTTGAACATTTGTGGCAGCGGTGGGGCCTTCACCATCAGCACATTCTGAAACAGAAATGCCAAAGCAGCATACAAGTATGAACAGGTGCACTTTGTATGGATAGTGGAGTGTGATTCATAGCCAGAACTGAGTGCATTGCCCTACCTGGTGAGACCTTTCTTTCTCCAGTATGCCCAGCAAGTCCATCGTCTGCGCATTTGGGAGGTGAATTCGGAAAATGACTTTGGCTGTGGTGAAGCAGAGAACAGTCAGTCAGGATATAATAATAAAGTGATACTTTATCGCCAAGCACAGTGAGGCCAATAATCACGACATATGGGCTCAGAATCTCAGCTAGCGTTTATATTTACTATGTATATATGTAGACATGGCTGTCACACTTCACAATGCATGTGTTCAAAATGGCAACCCTGGTAGTTACCGTCTTCGAAGTTGTGCCACGCGAAGTGTCAGAGATGTGAACAAGTTTACCACGCAGTTTTACCAAGGAAGGCTTACTACAGGTCCCAAGTTAGTAAAATTGTGTAGCCTCTGTATAAGTAGAGAAAAGAATGTTGGAGATGGATGATCGAGCGATGTGAATGTGAGCTTCAAGCAACATAGCCTGTCTCTCCACTCTCCCATAACAGCCATGGTTAGTTCTTGAAATATGTAGCAGATAGGAACATCAGTATCCCGAAGACCAGTCGCTTTTCGTAGCTTCTCTAGCATCGCTGATATGCTGATAATGCTGGTTTAGTTATTCTCGTGACTGGCTGGCCCGTGAGAATACCAAGTCAGCCCCCCTCCCGCCCTGTTTGGTACCCAGGGGCGCTACGGAGAGCTACTCCGAGGAACCACATTTTGATGCAGCTTAGAGACAATAGCTACCTCCTTTGTAGGATTAGTTAATACACACTCTACTGATGCAAGTAGTCTCTTGCCCAGTACAGCATACTTACAACAGTGTGTACAGGCCTTCTCTATTGCATATAGCTAAATCTCTATGAGGCATATTGCGCTTGTGTGTCAATAGCAAAATTAATTGATACAACGTGTATACGTAGTTCTTGCATGGTTCCAGAACTTACGTGATGTCATTTTGGATCCTTTGATGATGACGTACTCTCCAGCGCTGTAGTGAGTGGACTCAGGCATGAGCCACTCCAGTTCTGCAGGCTCTTGGGGGGCAGCTGGAGAAGAGAGGAGTGGGGTAGCTATAGCAATGGGGTTTACAGTTGAGAGAGTGCTTTATCAAGGCTATACATAGTTATTCCCTGAAGCCATATTATACACACACTATAGGATTGCAGGATAAGATAAGGGATAAAATGGTCTTTCGGTTTTACAGCTGTTTTTAGTGCTTACTGAGATGGATGGGGTCGGAGAGGCAAGACAGGGTGAGTGGGGCGGGGCCTCCGCTGTTCAGCGTTGCTGTGAAGAGTAGGTGGGCCACCTTATCTGTACGTCCTTCCACCTTGGTGGGCATCTTCTCCTTTCTCCCGCCTTCCTTTTTTTTCTCTCGGCGGATCCTCAGATCATCAAACCTGCAAAACAAATAGTGACTGGTTAGTACCGGGCTGATATTTGCAAAGTACAAGAATAATGACCGGTTAGTACCAGGCTGATATTTGCAAAGTACAAGAATAATGACCGGTTAGTATCAGGCTGATATTTGCAAAGTACAAGAATAATGACCGGTTAGTATCGGGCTGATATTTACAAATAATGACTGGTTTGTACCAGGCTGATAATTGGCAAAGTATACGGCTAATTACAAAACATCCTTGTTGCACATAGTAGCTGATGGGAATTAGTGAGGAACAGCCAATAGTTCTGATCACTAATGGGAATCCACCACCTCTATCTCTATCTCTCCTTCCTAAAGATATAATGCTGCACTGTGGTTTTCTGGTTTGCAGATAGAACTAGAGGTGTTCCAAGAACACATACCCCGTGCTAGAGGCGGTATAGCATAAGAGGTTGGAACTGCATGCGGAGGTACACAGACTTCTGACTATGTACATTTAAGTCATGATGTCATGGCTCTGCAAACGAGTCACAGTTTGTGAAAAGTCGAAAACGGCTGTTAGGTACCATTGTTTCCAGTGACCCAAGCAGCAGGTACAGTGCTTTCATGTCAGTAGTGAGCATACTGGCTTTATGCTCCCCTGCATGTAAGTAATATGCCACGGTTTAAACTCAGGCTGACTTCAGTAATAAGGCTTGTAGAATAATGGCCAAACTGTTTTTCAGAGGCCCATATATACAGGTAGATACTTCAAATTTGTGGGGGTGCAAACGCACAAAGCATGGAGTTGCTAGAATCAAGACTAATTTTTAGTCCATACATACAATGTGCACAGTCAGTATCGGGACATGGTCAAGCTATGCAAACTTGACCACAGACAGCACTGAACTTTACCCCAAGGCCTTCCGAAGACCAATTGGTGGGTCAAGATCATCACTAGCAACACAAGGTATTTATTCTAAGAGGCCTTAAGACATTTTTAGAAGCAGCAGGTACAGTGCTTTCAAGTGGTATACATACTGGCTTTATGCTCCCCTGCATGTAAGTGCTATACTTGGTTAAACTCCGGATACTAGTAATATTTCCAAATAATGCCAAACTTCAGAGGCCTCATAGCTCCAAAACCTGTGGGGGTGTCAACCCCACAAACTGTATTTGCTAGAATCGGTGACTTTTAGCCTTTCAAATGGAGCAAATTCCATAATTCTAGTGATACTTCGTTATGGAACTACAGCCACTCAAGCACACATCACTTCCGCCCGCCATTTTTACTGCCATTTTTGGCTTACCCTGGCTCCTAGCAGCAAAGGCCTCTGGTTTTCAACCAGTTGGAAATACCGAGAACAGAACTGCTTGTGCACCTATTAGGCTACGGGGTTCATGGGCTCCTGCAGGTACACATAAACTAAGATACTGAGGTTTTTAGTGTTCTGAAGTCGCCAAGTCCTCTAAATCGCCATTTGGAAAGGTATTTACAAATTTTTGCTGACAGACGGACAGATAAACCGATTACTTAACCCACCCTCTGCATACACAGCATGGGGTAATTAACTGCTCTTTCTAATGTGAGATATCCACTACTGGAACTGTAATACTAATGAGCTCTTGAGATTTCCAGGACATGCTACACATAGTCATTGATATTACTTACTCAGCAATCATCTGGTTGTGAGGCCCGATCTTCTTGGTTAGTTCGCCCTCAAGGGAGCAGGATGCGTGCTCCATACCGTCCTTGTCCACCAGCTTCACCTGAACGTTGCCCCCATACTGACACTTTCCAATAATCTGTGAAAAGGAGAAAAATTATCATTGTATCAATCTCCTGAAGTACAGATACCACAGTAAGCACTTAAAGTCATAAAGTTAACATGATGGGCCAATCTTTAGTTACCGGTATATATTTTCTCATGCCAGTACACAAGGCAACAGTCAATAATCTGATTATGAATAAAAATCATTATAAATTGCTATTACTACTGCCTCCAAGCCACCACTCAAACACATCCTGGGGTGGTTCCCACTGAAGGGGTCTACCATAGTACAGTACTGGGCTGGCATAATTAAATATCTTGACTATGCACTTTTATACAAAACACCAGAACACTAATTCTGTAGCCCCTACAAAAAAGTATTAGTCTCTACTGCACGGGGATGGAAGCAATGCTGCGCCAACAGGAACTATGATTGCAATAATTGCATTCCTGTAGCGTTACTTACATACACACATATGCGGAGTCTCCATGCCACACGATTAGTTCCCTCCCTTCCCGCTCCTCAATTATAGCTGGCTTCATGACAACAACAAAAGTTACATGAAGCTGGTCTTTGATAATTAATGTAGAATGTTTACACAGACAGCATACCTGAACCGATGGGTGGGTCTCCCTTAACCCCTTTACAGGACCACGCCGACCTTCACACTCGTAGCGTGCACGGTAATACTGCAGGATCGGAGGAAAAGCAAAATTATGTAAATTGCAAATGCCTCTACGAGATGACATCAATATTGTTAAACATTGCAGTAAAATGACTATTGCTACAAAAATTACACAGTAGCTAGTACCCACCCCCTCTGGTTGCTCGGTGATAATGAGCCTGGCCTCCTCCTGCCAGGCAGCCAGTCTGGTGGCAGAGGTGGGGTCACTGGACATTGTATCGCAGAGTGAAGTGAGGTTGGGCTTCAGCTGGTGAGACACTAATATCGTATCAGGTGGGCTCACTGCAAGCTCGGAAGAGCTCAAGGGCGAGTTACATTCGAATGGGTAGGAGTTGTCATTGGAACCAAATCCTTCAGAAGAGAGGAGAGTAGGTAAATATGATGGCCATGGGTTTATAGCTGAGAGAGTAATTACCACCGCTATAATTATTCTCTGAAGGCATATATTGTCTTAGTCTCGTGCCCAGACGTTCACGCCCCTCCGGTGAAAGAACGTCCTGGTGTCCTAAATGAAATTTCTTGTCACAGACACCTTTTCGCTTTGGAATTCCAAAGGGTCTAATCAGATTGCAGCTTTTAGAGCTTTTTGTCCTTCTGTAAAGTTACTATAATACTATTACTATTGGTCAGTTCGATGAATTAGAATGAAAATTTAAAATATACAGTATATACAGTGTCCAATCACATACAAGATTTATTTTCAGCAAATATGAAATCTGTGACGAGAAATTTCGCTTAGAATACCAGATTTTCTTTGCCGGGGGGTGAACGTCTGGGCACAAGCAAACATGAAGTGTGTAACGAGAAATCAGCAGGAACTACCTAAATGCAGCTGTAGAATGGATCAGCTTGTCTCATCATGTACAGCCTCCAGCGAAAGTGCTGACACAGCAATTTCGTAGTGCGCAAACAGAATTATCATCGTTACCTACCACTCTTTTGCCGTCTGGGCAACACAAAACTAATCTAGCTTTATGTACCTTGGCCTATTGAGCCTGCAAACTTCCAGTAGCTTCTGCTCGTGGCTATAGTGACACAGTAACGGAATGACGTAACTTAGCGCACGTGATAATTGTGGACGAACACACACACACACACACACACACACACAAACGCAAAAACATCTTGTGCGCCCGGCTGGTAACAATCTTGCTATTTCCTTGTAAAAACCCATTGTTTCCTTGTAAACAGGCATTACTGTAACAGAATTGGGACTACCCGTACCCTAGATGAGTCCAAGCTCTCAGGATGTATGGGAGTTGTTTGATAGCAGTCCTCGGGCTTCGCCCTCGAACTGCTATCTAAACAACCTGGTGTATTTCCCATGTATCCTTTGGGCTTGGACTCTAACTATAACATAACAAACAACTATAGTCAAAATGACAAATCCTTTTTTACTCTAATGCAGCTGTTACGTATGTAGTGCTTAAGGCTCAGACATGCAAGTACCATTCTCAATATTTACTGACCTTTAGCACCATCAGTAACCACTTGAGTTTCAGAATTCTCTTGCTGTGTAATTTCCTTTGGAGCTTTGGACCGTTGCTTTGCCATGTCTAGGGCTGGTTGTATAGGTTTCCCTGGCTCTGGTAGGGCTGTTTCCTAAGTGAAACACAATTAAAAATTTCATGTAGACTATATCAAGGCACAGTACTGTACTGATTCTGTACCATTCACCCTTTGAACTAAATTCATCAATGCCTGGATACTGATATTAAATATACCTCAAGGAAACACTGATAATCACCACAGGTGAGACGAGCCACTCCCTCATCTTGCAGTGCTGCCTTTTGGCTCTCAGAGAGGGGAAATATCACCTCCTTCACAAAGTGGGGCATCTGGAAAGTCACCTGTATGCATCCTTTCTCCACAGCACTTAGCCGAAGTGTGTACTTTGATACCTTGACAATGTTGGAAATACGAGACTGAAACACTTCCAAGTGCTTTGCATTGTACTTCTCGAGATCAATGCCTTCGAGTTTAACAACAAGATTGGCCTGGTCCTTTCTGGTCAGTGAATACGTGGGACATTCAAAAACACTACGTCTAGCGTATTTGTCCAATTTAGAGGTGTAGGTTTGTAGTCTTTCCTTGTCTAGTGGATTACCAAACTCGTGAATAATACATTCAATGATATGGTAACTGAAGAAAGACATGTAACCTCGCAGAATTAAGAAAACCTTATCAATGGTATCAGCTGCCTGTAGCTCTTTAATACGATCTTCCAAGAGAGGTCTCTGTGGCAGAGTTGGTTGAAAGGCATTCAGTGTCATTAAAAGTTGCACTAAGTCCTGCACCGTGATACCCTGCTTCATTAAAGACACACGTGTTCTGAAAACTAGGCTAGCAAAGTCTGTTGAAATAACTTCAAACTCATGATAGAGTCGGCCTCTCAGAATTTGCTTCTGGCTGTGATTTAACCCGTCTACATTCAAATATGAAAACGAACTCATCGAGAGAATGGGTTTGGGACAGCCTTTTTCAAGGAAACCATGAAAACTGCATTCTCCGCAACCACACCCAAAATCTTTTGGTTGCTGTTCTTCATCAATTGAAAGTGCACTATTAGTGCTGATTTGCATTGCAAAATTACACAGCTCATTTTCATTCAAGGGTTCTGACACTGCTTCAGGTATAAAATGGAGGAAATTTCAACTTCAATAACTATTCCAGAATGACATATCAATTATAAACATACCTGGAGAGGAAAGTGGCATGGAACTTTCCTGTGTATTTGGAAGGGATTCACCATCCATCTGAGGCAATGGCGGAGAAGTATCTTCAGTCTCTGTAGATACGAATGTTGGGAGGTAATTGCCTAGCAAAAAACAGATAAGGCAGTAGGTCAATATGAGGCTAAATTTAGTTGTTAGATTCTCATCCCCATTGCAACAATTTTTGAATGTTGCTTTGCTTGGCCCAAACCAAAAAGGTGTTGTCATCTTGCTTAGTCTCGTGCCCAGACCTACGCTCGAGGGGACGAGCCTAGGTCTGGGCACGAGGCTACATCTTGCTACAATTATACGGTCACATGTTTGTGCACTGTAAGTTATTCACCCACGTAACTAATAAAAATTTACCTATTTATTTATTTAAATTTACCGCTATAATTATTCCCTGAAAGCATTTATTATGCACATTTAGTCTATTGGTTGTTATTCTCACAACTGGCTTGGTTGTGAAAATACCTCCATCTACGTCACAGTGCTGGGGATTGCAGCAACTTATGTGTATATGAAGGATTAACTTATTTGATCACATTGCAATTTTCAGATGCTTCATATTCGTTGATGTAAAAAGAAGCACCAGTAATCAATATCAAAGTGTCACTATTTTGTATAAAGTCACTATTTTTTTTTAGCTTTACACAAAGGAATATAAATTTTCCAAAGACACTCAAAATGTACATGTATATTATGCACCTGGAATGAAGCTGTTCACTGGAGAAGTGACTGTGTTTGTGGGAAGGCAGGTAGCACTGGAGACTGGAGAGGCCATGGAGGCACAGATATTACAGCGTTCTGTGGAGATGTCGGGAAGGTTAGGCAGGCTGGGCAGGTACCTGGAGCACTTTTTTTTGCTGACAGGTGGCATCAAATCCGGTTCAAATGGTGAGTCATCCTTGGCAGACTGTCCAAAACTGGATGGAGAGAGGCCCTGTACACTGTGGGAGGCCAGAGCTGGGTAGATGTCTGCAAATTGGAGAAAGATGCTGAAGTAAAGCTGGTCCGAAGTTGTTAACTGGTGATCGTCTATAGACCCACATTTATCATAATACTAATACTAAAACACAGTAATGGGTATGGCCTGGGGACAAGACTACGCCTACTGTATTGCACCCTATCCTCAACTATTACTGCTACACTTATATACACTGCAAAAGTATGCAGTTGTTTTGACTATTAAGTGGTTACCTGAATTTCTGATGTCTGAGTATGAAGGTAGGAGTTACCTCAAAGTGGGTAATTTGTTCCTTAGTATGGAAATTGACTATGGAATGTCAAGTTCCATTAGCAAGGAACAAATTACCCACTTTGAGAGGGCCTACCTTCATACTCAAACTTATGAAATTCAAGTAACCACTAAACGGTCAAAACAACTATATATTTTTTGCAGTATATAATGCATCTATGAGCTCTTTTAGTTGAGAAGACTGGCTGGAGCTTATCACCAAATAAGGCAATTCTATACTATACGTATATGTTAGCATGGGAAACTGCCAGACACAACTAGATGTCACAGGTTTAAAAGTAACCAGAATCGTCATCGAACTTCGAAGCTGTGTACACAAAAAGTCAAAAACCTGGACAAATCTATCATATAGTGTTACCAATTAAGAGAGACTTACTACAGCTCCAAGTTAAGTGGAATTCATGTAGCCTACGTATTAGTAGAGATATGAGTATTGGAGACGGAAGACACGATCGAGTGATGTGAACTGTACTTTCAAGCAGCAGAGCCCGTCTCTCCACTCTCCTGTAGCAGCCATGGCTGAACTTTGGCTGTGTTGCAGACAGAGATCTCACCTCAATATTAATGAAGGTAAGTCGTTTCTTTGTACCTTCTCCAGCATCACTGCATGCATAGTCTTTGATTTTCTCACACGTGACTGGCTAGCTCACGTGAGGTACATTGCAGCCCTTAAATGAAGTATCCAGGGGCCAGTCCTCCCACATGTAGATGATATAGGCTAATCCACACCTAGGCTATAGCAGCAGAAACACGAGGACAGGCTAACTACTACTACTACTAGCTACAGACTACTGACTACACAAGGAAGAATTAATAAGCATGCGCAGAGTGCAGAGCATGAGGCCATGCAGACTAGCTAGCTACTGCTGCCAGGTCATGTGATAAGCTGTTGTGGCATATACAAAGTTTCAACTTCAATGACCATTCCCGAATGACACACCTATTACAAACATACCTGGAGAGGAAAGAAGCATGGAACCTTCCTGTGCATTTGGAAGGGATTCATCATCCTTCTGAGCCAATGATGGTGAAGTATATTCAGTCTCCTCTATAGGTAAGAATGTTGGGAGGCAATTGTCGAGCAATAACAGATAAGGTAGTATGTAGGTCAAACCCAAATTTAGTTGTTAGATTCTCATCCCCATTGCAACAATTTTTGAATGTTGCTTTGCTTGGCCCAAACCAAAAAGGTGTTGTTTTTAGCTGCCATGTACTTGAAGGGTCAGGGTTTAGATCGCCACAAAAGGAGAGACTGCTCTTCTACAATATGCTGGAATTGTTTTGAGCATAATAGGTCAACTCTTGCCTATGAGCAAATAATTATGCCTTGAGCAAATCTCATAATTGGCCACCATTACATATGGAAGTGGTCACCTGAGTCATGTCCATGGCACCCAAAGCACGTCTAGAATAGAAACATCTGATTGTGCATGTGCATGCTGAGTACACTATAGTTCAAGTAGCTCTAGAATATTGGGCTAGCATGATGAGAATAGCATAATTATTGAGCATTATATAGAAGTGTCCACTTTGAATATAAAGAGGTATAGTGGTGTATTAGATGCAAGTAGCAGTAGCCTCATATACGTACCCAGGCTCCCTCATACACACGATGTTCTTTAGGCCATAGGGCAAGATCACCGCAGAATTTATGTTGCAGCCAAGGAGAAAACTATTTTCTGTAAATGTACAGTTATAAAATAAACCTTGGCTGGTAGTGCATGATGCAAGCGTCCCAAATATAATATACAAAAATAATCACACCTTTGTGTACTTGTACTGGCTGCAGAAGTCGACACACTCTCTCAGCATCATCAGCATTGTCTAATTTCATGAGGACTTGCACCAGGTTGCTGAACGTTGAATTATAACCATACTTTTCCTTCCACTTTTGGAGAGTCTTGAGTCTCTTCTCAGCATCCGTTCTGTTGTCACTCTCGATCTCTTCGATGTCTGTCTTGCTCAGCCCCAGGTGGGGAGCAACTCTTCTCCAGTCCAGGAATAGGGAGATAGCTTTGAGGTGCTCATCAGAGCACTTCTGCTCAAGCAGGGCTGGGGAGATACGAACCACTTTAATCAGCTCCCCTAGTGTGGGTGGCTCCATAGATCTGCAGCTTTTAAGAAAAGAGGTATTATATGTAACACATGCTTGGAATCTATGGCCTCATCCCACATGGCACCTAGCCCTTTACATTCTATAGTTTGACGGTAGATAGAGTAGTAGCCTCGTACCCAGGCCACGCGGAAAAAAAGAGTGGCCTGGTATCCACTGTTTGCGCACGTGAGACCATTCCCAGAAAAACCTGGGAATCCGCGTATGTTTGGAAATGGTCCGTATAATCGATACGTATACGTCCGTTTTATTTCCGTATCGTCGGTGATGGCAGCGAGTTTGCTGATTCTGCTAGCCTGTAGAATGGTTTTTCGCCAGATAGATGCCCAGAAAGTGAGCGGTAGTTTAACTCTTGGGTCCTGTTTGCCGCTGAAAAGCCTAGAAGGCCAGATCTGCGATTGAGAATCGAGCAGCTCACAACATTGTCAGGAGAGAGGCGCTTCCGACTTTTTACGGTAAGATAGCTACCCTAATCGTAGCAGATAGTTGATTACAGGCCGTTTTACATTTTCAGTTGTAGAAAGTCTGTTTTTTAGTTCTTTCGCTTACTATACCGTATACTGTTTGCGTACTACTCCTAGGCATGTGACTAAGACCGTTCACGGATACATTTACTGACCCTATTCCGTACATTCTTGCGCATGCGCGAACAGTGGATACCAGGCCACTCTTTTTTTTTTTCGCGTGGCCTGGGTACGAGGCTAATAGAGTAGAACTTCATTGGCCCTGATGTCCAATGCAAAGAACAGCTATGTCAACTTATCCGCCATTATACATTACTAAGGCAGCTGGGAGCTTGAGTATCGTGACCATATATAAAGACTGCTGTTAGTGTGCTTGAAGTTTACATAGCATGTACTTGGCACAGATTCATGGTCCTATAGCCTTGTTCTCCTCCCAATTTTTTTTGTTGATTTGCAGTACAAAATAGGCCTTTCCAGCACTGCAAGGCTGGATCCAGGAATGAGGCTACTGACCAATCAGATTGTAGGTACAGCCCTAGGCCTAGTCTTGGTGTCTTGGTACCAGCCCACCACGCTCGCCCCCACAATGTCCTAGTACAGTATCCAGGAATGCTGGAAACTTTATAACTGGTGTACTTCACAGGCTTTTTGTGGTTTTAATACGCTTATGCTCCAAAAATTAAATTCCAAGACCCCTTATATAGTCTCGACCTTCTGCCAAGGGCAGTTGTAGTGTGTCTGGGAACGAGCACATACATAGACCAAGGATTGAGCATCCTCGCATAGACTACAGATTATAAACACCCAGCAATGTATTTACAACCTCCCCTAGCCTTAAAGTTGGGCGGGACAATGGTCACTCGATGTCCAGGGTCCCGCCCCTATGATGCCACGCATAATGTACGCAAGGCATAGCCAAGACACAGGAATCTCTGCTATTTAATATCTGGTTTTGTGTCTAGGAGCAGTCTGAACATTACTGTGCACAAGCTATGGTAAGTTGAATGGGCTCTTGAGGCAATCTTGACCTTTGTTCACGAATCTCATCACTGAAGCTCCTCTCCACTGCAGCTTCAATCTCAGAGCATCTAAAATTTTCCTGGAGGGAGGGGCATGCCCCAGTATGGAGTGCGCTACTCAAGTGGAAACCCTTCCTTCAAAAATTATCCTAGATGCGCCCCTGAACACCGCATCAATAACGACTGTTTATTAGCTATGCGGCCTAACTACCACACTCGGTTACTTTCTTTCAACCATGATTCACTCACTTCAAACCTCCAAAGTCGATCAGTCATAAATTCAGTCGTACTGTATTCTGCAGGCCACCCCTTCCGTCCAGCTTCGGTAAGCGGTCTCGTGCGGTAACGACGACGGAAACGGTTCACGTGCGAACTAGACGTGCGGTGGTCATAAATGGGTGTGGCTGCTCCACCCACCATCTACAAATTTACTTTACAGAAAATTTATGAAACTCCACTCTTTACTCTTCAGTCAGTGCTAGTTAAGAGCTGAAAATAGAATAATTCTTCCACACAAAATTAATGAAGTTATAATGCCCTGGCTCTGATTATGCCCCCCCCCCCCATGGTAGTATCCCACCTGCCAGGTTCTCAGAAACTAAAACAATACCATGCCATGTATAATACTTTTCAATGTACAATGTGCAGCTAAAGAGTGTACAGCACTTGTAACAGTTTATGCCTAGCAGTGCTGATGTTGGTTGGTTCCAGAATGGGACTAGATCTGCATGGAATAGAAAAGGTGAACCAATATTATAAGATATAAGGACAATGTATACCCATCCCTCAAACTATATCACAACATGTCCATTATAAGGGCACTGCTTTATGCTCACTTGGTAAGGAAAGCTATGAGGACGTCTACTGTCTCACGAGGAAAGTCCCTCTGCCTTACAACATGAGTCAGGGCCAACAGTGGACCCTCCACCTCCTTCACAGGCTTAAACTGCTTATTTTCACTCTGAAGAGAAAGAGAGGGATATTTCGTTACTTGCATATACCAGTAAGTTTTCCCACAACAGTAGTGCACTAGCTGGTTTATTTAAAGCAATCCTCTGGGGAGTAGGGCTACTGTAACTCGATGGTTTGCTGATGCCTGGTATAGCCAGTCTCCACTCCCAGCTTTTTTCCCCCGCATGTATTACACGTGAAAAAAGCTGGGAGTTGAGACCGGGAACGAGGCTAGCCTTGTATACTGCTGGCCAATTTAGCCATTGATTTAGCCACTCTGCAGCGTGCCATAGCTGAGAATGTAAGAGAGGTGCACTCTTATTAATGTGTGCAGCTAGCTTGGGTCATCTCCCGTAGTCGCTGATCATAAATACATGGCTTACCCATTGAGATAATACTAAATCAAATCTGTAATGGGACGTATAGTACATATGCAAAATTGCAGTGTCTGTTATTAAAGAATGCATGCATAAATAACAGTAATATTGGTTGGTTAAAGAGTTATTGTGTTTATGGTGGAGTCATGGTTTGTGGTCTTTTCATAATCAGAGTGTGAAAGCTTTCTACCTTTCTTCTTGACCGGTGCATTTTCGAGCAAGTATCTGATGGAACTACACCCCAGAGGGTGAAAACGAGCTTTGACACTGGTGGGGTCGGCCAAAGGGAGGGCTTCAAACACCTCCACTGCACTTTTGACTGATGAGGAGCTCTTGAGGATAAAGACATCTATCTTCTCATGCAGTTTACGCCGTTTGCTTGTAGCATAATCTGGAAGCTCACATTGGAGCTCTCTCGCATCTACTAGTAGATCAGAACGATCACAGTTGAAGTCACCCCCAGCTATCACTAGGACTCCTTCATGGTCATGTACCATACATACTAGCTTGAGAAATCCCTTCGCCAAGGATATGATGTTGGGTTTTCTTCCTCCAGTTCTAGTGCTTGCATTGTGGAAAGACATCAAGACAAGCTCCTTTCCAGTGCCACGGTGTCGAAGCCTGATGGCACATGAACGATTGTCATAAAAAACTGACGAAACTTTGTCGCCGGATCTGGATCTGGTAGCAATTCTTCCATCCGGTATAAGTTCTGTGTCGCCAATTATTTCTGGAAGATCAATGCTCGATACAAACTCAAAGCAGTGCTTATCGTACATAATATATGCCTCAGTTGGTTTGGTAGAGCGGTTAAAAACGTAATCCCTTGGCTGGCATTTAGTTGCGATATGCTCAATGGTTCTCCGTGCTTCTACCTCTTGCAATAGCAGGACGTCTGGGTTACATCTTCTAACTACCTCCCCCACTAGTAATTTGCGAGCTTCAGCCATTCCTCCTGATGAATCGCCATGAATGTTCCAGAGAAACACTTTTAATTCAACTGCAGCATGAGGGTCATCCTCAGTATCTGTTTTCATCAGTATATGCTCATCATTTATCCCCTGCCTCGGGTGGGTAGTATCGATGTATATGACATCATCGTCATCATCGGCTAGTTCTATCACTTCCACTGGAGAACTTAGAGAAGCAATTATCTCATCTATTCTTCTCTGCAAATCAGAGACATCCATAGACACAGGTGTATCCAGGGTGTCGGATGAAGCCATGACTACACACTCGTGAGTGTAGAATACAGTGGACTGTGAATCGCAGTTTCAGTTTAATAGCAAATTCAAGAAGCCAGTAATTACTATTCCTTAGCATCAGAGGGGTGTAGTAATATGTAGAGTATGCCTGTGGAAGCATTAAAAAGTCATGAAGTACTTTTAGTGGCTAGCCTCCTCCCCAGGTCCCAGTCATGAAGTATCTTCAGTGGCTATATATAGCTATCTATCAGCATTCCTAGATATAGGCAGCATGCTCTGTGGTTATGATTTATATATATAGCCTCACCTTATAGCTGGTCAGTATCCAAGTGCCTGTGTCTTTCCGTAGAGTAAATAGCTAGTACAGTAGCAGGGTACGTATATCACTGGTACACGTAACTGGCCAGAGAGTTTGTTTTGAATTCAAATCACAGGAAATACCAGAGTAGATTATGGCTGATAATGACGTTTTGACGTCATTATTCATGAGGCTTCCAACACAAATGCCTGTATTCATGATCACCCACTTAACATGTGACGTCAAACCAATTAAACAATTAGCTAGGTATTTAGTGCACTTAATGGCTACCGCCTGAGATACATTTTAATCGACGGGCCTGGTATGGTATTGGTATTAACATGGAGTCCAAGTGACAACGATGGAACTCAAAGCATCTGCTTTTTAGGTAAACAATGCACAAACAGTATACATGCATCACGGTCATACATAGATATAGCCAGCATAATACACGGTTTTGACAGGAAAGATATGGCTCTGATAGCGTATTCATGGTCACATGTCAGTGATAAATTTCAGCAAACTGCTGTAGCTTACAAGCCTATAAACACAGTGATAGGACTTTAATCTTGAATGTCATGAACCCTAGCCTCGTACCCGAGTCATAATTGGGATGGCAAGCCTGAGTACGAGGCTCCATGCACCTAGCTCTGGTCTTGTATAGTGCAAGTGAAAAAATGATATTGGTGGCGGTTGGTGGAGCTAATTGTTTGAATAAGCATAGGCTATTCAATGGCAAGCTCACCCGCTTATTACAAAATGGCAATAATTACTTCTGTGGTATAACTACAGATTCAAAAGTGCATGATGGAGCTGGTTTTAAATGCAAGAGGGAGTTGGTGTGAAGGGTAGGCTCATGGTAGAAGGGGCTTTATCTTCTGGACTACTGCATGGTTCCGGTCTGTGACCATCACTTCCTTGCGCTAAGGAACCATGGACCATCTAAAGCCTTAGCTCAAGGAAGCTTTCACTATATAGTGATACCAAGTGTATACTAGCCGTTGGGGGACACAGAAGCTCAAAGTCACTATTCCACTGCTGCCACTGTCACTACATATACACTGCAAAAACATGAGGGTTGCATTTTTTAACCCAGCTTGATCTCAACTGAGCTGGCTTAGTGGTGTGTCACGGGAGTTGATGGACCACAATTCCTCCTACAATATCGTTGTACCAAGTGCTGAAATAGGCTCTCAACATGTGTAAAGCATTTAGTGCTAGCCTGGCTCTCTTGACTCAATGGGATACAGAACGGAACAAATCCGTTCTGTATCAATGACTTGGGAGAGCCTGGGAACGAGGCTAGTTGCAGGGCTCCCATATTTTTATTTTGCAGCCATAAAGAATGTTACAAGACAACTGTGGGTCTGGTTACTGGGCTACAGAAAAACGATGAGACTGGTGCTAAGATATTATATAAAAATTTAGTTATACCTGTGAATCCAAAATCAATCATATTTTGCGTCTGACTATCCATAACAAACTTGTAGAGTCTGCTAAAATAAAACTAAATTAAAAAAATTGACTGTTACTTTACTCAGAGTGGAGTCATGGTTTGTGGTCTTTGTATAATCATCGCGTGTAAGCTTTCTACCGCCTTTCGTGATTGGTGCATTTTCCACCAAGTATCTGATGGGACCACGGCCCAGAGGGTGAAAATCAGCTTCGCTACTGGTAGGGTCAGCCAAAGGGAGGGCTTCAAACACCTCCACTGTACTGTTAATAAATGTGGAGCTCTTGAGGATATAGAGGTCTATCTTTGCACATGATTTACGCCGCTCGCTTTTATTATAATCAGGAAGTTTGCAGTCGAGTTCTCTAGCACGTGCTAGTAGGTCAGAACGATCGCAGTTGAAGTCACCTCCAGCTATCACTGGGACTCCTTCATTGTAATGTACCATGCATACCAGCTTGAGGAATCCCTTCGCCAAGGATATGACGTTGGCTTTTCTTCCTCCAGTTCTAGTGCTTGCATTGTGGAAAGACATCAAGACAAACTCTTTTGTAGTGCCACAGCGTCGAAGCCTGATGGCACATGAACGACTGTCATAAAAACTTGATGAAGCATTGCCTCCAGATCTGGTAGCTACTGCAGCTGCCGATATAAGTTCTCCGTCACCAATAATTTTTGGAAGATCAATGCTCGATACAAACTCAAAGCAGTGCTTATCGTACATAATATATGCCTCAGTTGGTTTGGTAGAGCGGTAAGAAACGTAATTCCTTGGCTAGCATTTAGTTGCGATATGCTCAATGGTTTTGTGTGCTTCTACTTCTTGCAATAGCAGAACATCTGGGCTGCATTCTTTAACTACCTCCCCCACAAGTAGTCTGCGGGCGTCGGCCATTCCTCCTGATGAATCGCCATGAATGTTCCAGAGAAGCACGTTCAATTCAACCACAGTATAAGGATCATCCTCAGTATCATTTTGTACCGGTATAGACTCATCAATAAGAATATTTCGTAGAGTAGAGAGATCTACAGGTGTATCCAGGGTGTCTGATGTAGCCATGACAGTGTATTTGTGAGTAGGCCTATTTGTGAGGGTACAATACAGTGAACTTCACAGCTCCTTAGCATCAGAGAAATGTATAATACGTGCATGTGGTATGCCTGTCAAAACACACAAAACACAGTAAAGTACTTTCAGTGGTTATTCCTATACTTATAATCTAACGCTAGCTTTAATCTCGGAAACTTCGATGGTGAACCTACTATATATCCCACCTAGTATACTTTTTCCATGCAACAAATGGGGTTTAACTGTGATATTTTCCCTCCCTCAGGGCTACAAGGAAAATTATGGTTCATAAATTCCTCCTTCAGGCACTTATTACCATACAGTTAGAGACAGAGTATAATACAGCCTTTGTATGATACATACATGCAACTAATATATTTGCTGATTACGACCGGATGAGCGTGAAGGGTGGGGCTCGGTTCGCGTTGCGCTGGCATTTGATGGGAGGAGCTGTAGCTCACTTTCGGGGTGTGGTTCTAAATTAACCAGGACAGTCAGTCCAAGAACACATGCCAAGACAGTAGGGATCCACGAAACAAGCGAACGTCTCTCTAGATCTCGTCTCAGTCTCGCTTTCGCAAGCCATCGTTTTTTAGTTCTGTTGCTATAGTGGCTACGAGCATGCGCATTTGTTTAGCAGCAATGAACCAATCAGGTGGGATATATAATAGTTATAGCACGGGTTGCCAGGGATTTATGGCTTAGTAAACAAACCTCGTCCGCCCTCGGACTCGGTTCGTTTACAGCCATAAATCCCTGGCACCGTGCTATAACTATAACTTATGCAGACTGTGCACTTGTATTTTGCACAAACAAGTTCTCAAGGCTTGACTACGTGCATGCTACAATATGATTTATTTCTAGCATACTAGAAAGTTGATTAGCCCTCTTAGGGTTAGGCCACTCCAAATTAATCTTTAGTTTCTGGTCCCACCTTTCCTCCTACAGGATGCGGGCGGGCGGGTGATAAGGACTATAGGACCTCATTATCTTCATCAGACTTCCATATACTGTATATAATATTATGTCCTTTGTACTCTGTTTGCACTATTAAAAACCTCGCTGAGCTCCCTCGATGATGTCGTGGTAGCAGCCACATAGGGTGATGAAAGATATTTGGGAGCTGGAGGTGGTATCTTCAATGGATACAGAACTCTCAGTTCCGCCTTTTCAGAACTATGCAAGACTGCTATCCTGGCTCACGTTCTGATTACGTATTTACAATAGTCGTCAACTGTGAAAATTGGATGCGGGCGGAGGACCAGAAACCAGACATTAATTTGAAGTGGCCTTAGGGTTAGTAGACATCCTAGACAGCATATCATTATTTATATGGCCTCACCTTATAGCATGTTAGCATCCGAGTGTATGTGTCCTTTTAGTAGTTTATAGTAGCAGGGTGTGGCACTGGTAACTAGGCCAACAACTTGCAAACAACAAGAAATACCAGAGTAGATGATGGCTGATAGTGATGAAGCATGGCGTCATGATGCTATTATTCACGAGGATATTAATAAATGTGCATATTCATGACTACCCACTTAGCAGTGATGCAATAGTATAGTGACGTCATTACAGTTGAATGATCTCCTAGTATTATGTA
Organism: Phakellia ventilabrum; assembly: GCA_963921505.1. NCBI lineage: Eukaryota > Metazoa > Porifera > Demospongiae > Axinellida > Axinellidae > Phakellia > Phakellia ventilabrum. The sequence continues at coordinate 5,518,312 of OY997385.1, read as the reverse complement.
GAGTACAAGTGCTCATGACTGGGGAACTCAAAACAACTGTTTCAGTATTTACTTCTTGTACATTGAATGGTAAAATATACATGCATGTGCAAATTTTGTGGCTGCTTAGTACAATTGTATACAGTTTTGAAAGGAAACAATGCCCACTGTAACATTTTTATATATGCCTATCCGTCATACACAGATACACAATACACAGTTTTGACATCTGATATCACATTCAGTCGTATTATGTCAAAGTCAATATAACAAACTGCTAGCTACAAGATTATAGCTACATTAAGCATTGCCCAATCATTATGCCAGCATAATTTCGAGCATAGTACAAAATGGGCAAAAGGGCATAATGAAGCACAAAACTTTCACATCACAGGTTTTCATTCAATTTAGACAAGGAACACTTATAGCCTCATTTCCAAGCTCCACTCCACGCCTTTAACGCATAATTACATGTAGAAAGGCGCCAACTTTCATCACACACAGTGTAGAAAAGTAGCTTTTCTGAGGCTTGAATGCTAACACTCAGCATTTGTCACTGACTACTGGCAAGGTGCTGATACACATGTTTACATGTAGTCAGGATCATTAAACATTAACATATGTTTGAATTGTTTAACTCGTTTAATTACGAGTTATACATCTATTTACACAGAGCATGAACTCCCCAGCATGTTAGTTGGTTTAATGCCCAACTCACATGTCATTTCAGGGGATCAAAGTTCATTACACAGTATTTTTGGTGTGTGTAGGGTGAGGAGGTGGGAATCTCAGCGAATCCCTCCCCTCATCCCAGATAGAAAGGCACCGCAGAGCAGCAAGACGTCTCGTAGTTGCTTGTACCATCACTCAATGGCAAAGTTCATTCTATGGTATTACTATAGGCTCATTCCCAGGGGTTCAGAAAAATACGGAAAAGATTTCTGACTTTCATCCAGTAGCCTGGGAACGGGCTACTAAACTTAAAATAGTAGCACCATGTTACTGTGATCACATCTGGCAGCAGTAAGGCTCTTCAGAGCTGCACCAAAAAGGACTCCCTCCCCTCATAACGAATTAGTGGCTGATCCCTTGAAAGTGGCTGGCCATCATATACAGCTTTACACACAACTTGAGTCACAAGGCAGGGATATGGACATGTTTCTGCTACTGTATGGTCTCTAAATTTCTATTTGTGGACAATTTCTAAAGCAAGGACTAACCTTGATCAGCCCAACCTGAACCAGAATGCCAGTGACTAGCTCCTGCATGTGTCCAGCTTGATCCAAGGGCTGCAACACAGCATCTATAACCATACACCAAATAGAAGAGACAGAAGACATCAGTTTTTAGTTATATTTCTGCATTGCCTTATTATTCAAGGAAACTATGTTCACATCTTCCATCACTGCATCATGCCAATACTTGGAATAGGACTGCAAAGATGGCACATGCATACCAGCCTTCTTCAGTGCCTTCCCCCCTCCTCCCTCCTCCCATCCCTTCCCCCTCCACCCCTCTCCTCCACCCCCCTCCCCCCTCCAGTCCTACAAGACTATAAAAGACTAAGATTATTTTGTTTTCCACATCAAAGCAGAGACTGGGAATGAGACCAGTACCACCTTGATCTCACTCTCATACTCAGACAGTTTAGTGCCTGGATTACATCTGCACAAAGCAAGAACCCACCGGGCCTATGATTGCCATGCAGTTCGATCAGAATGCACATGAAGTGGTAGCCTCCGTACCTATAGTCTGCTCCACGGCCCTCCTAACGGGACTGGGGCAGCTCTCAGTATAACAGGAGGTCACTCTAGCATAGAGGTGAGCTGCTCCGTCGATGTCGGGGTAGTCCTGAGGAAAGACAAAAGACGGAGTGAGGTGGTCCTTAGATGACATCGGCCAGCGGATATTGTTCTTGGAAAATCCACTAGAGTGTCTTTTCTAATTGCATATTCTATCTGTCTATGCCTTCTCCTGACTGGAGTACACTATACTGTGGACTATTACCACACACCTAACATGTAACAACACCTGTTGACAACATTACACAGAACAGAGCTATTTCCGAAGCATCAAAATCGGAAATACAGAATTAGTGCAGAAAAAAGAAAAAACTGCTCCAATATTTGCATCAATGTGCTGTCTCTATTTGGGGGGGAATAAGAACGACTCACCCCAAGTGAGTTAGCAAGAAGCAGAGCCCTTTCTCCACCCAGAGCAAGGAGGTTGTCCCCCGAGGGGCACGCCAGGTACTCCTCTAACGTTATCTAAAGGAATACAGGGAAACAGTTCATAACACTTTAAAGCTTTGCCCCCCCCCCCCCCCCCCCCCATATCTCTTTCTCCTCCCTCCCAAGCCCATTACATGTACATGTAGGTACCATGCAATTTACTTATCACAGAGGACAAAATGGAGGACTTCAAAGCCAGAGAAAGGCTACGGAGATGGAGGATCTGCAGACTTTATTACATAATTATATACTTGTACATTCATAAAGTACAAGGTAATGTTAAATTGTGATAAAACTGAAGTGAAACAAAAATCAGTACAGTATTAATCTAAAAAGGGCCTCTAGGCTACTGTCCAGGCAGGGTCTTGAGGGGCCTAAGGGTGGGTTTAGAAAAACACAACACATGAAGTGGAGGGATTGAAAATTAGTTTGGCACCCACAACTACACGGCAGGGGTTCATTTAGGAAAATCCTCAAGGCCCCCCCCCCCCCGATATATAGTTTCATTCTCTACACAAAGATCAGATATCAACATACGGATTGTCTTTCCTGCTGTAATGCATCTGACGTAGACCCAGGGGCCAGTCTCTCGGGTGTGATAGCGGTACCCTCTACTCTTAATCTCTCGTCTGTGCTGACGTCCCCCTCTGTCTCCTCTTCCTCCTCACCAGACGCCCCGTCCCCGCCCTCCCCCTCCTCTTCACTCTCCAGCCCTTCATCATCACTCAACGACCCCAAGGCATCGATACAGCCTTTCGCCTCCAGTAGCTCCTGTAAAAGTTCAATGCCATCCTCTCCCAGACAGTTACCTGAAAACAGTCATCAATGTCGATACGTAAGTAAATAATTACACAACCAATCAATGTTACATTTGTGTGTCACATGTACAATACAGCCAGCTCATGTGAACTTCATGAGACACTATCCATATTGGACTATTACCGTTAATACTTACGGTAAGCAGCTAGCTGAAACCAATAAGAGGATCACTGTCGTTGTTCACTAAGGCTTATATACCTACCATGCTTCCTCTCCTCAGGAAAAGGTAACCAATTCGCGGAACCTTTCTTGGCAAGTGACTAATGACCTTTCTGCAGTTGTTTCTGCAACCGTGGAAAAAAGCTGCAAGGGAAAGCCTGGGTACGAAGCTAGGGTTACGACCTGTGTGTGTGTGTGTAGTTTGTGGTCTGCTAGTGTCACGCCAAGTGTCCTTACTATTCAAGGAATGCAATGGCCACACTGTGTCATTTGAGTCAGTCCAAAAATGAACTCACACCCACAAGCTAGTAGATAATGGGGTGCAAGACAGAAAGGCTTACCATTCAAGTTGATCTTCTTCAGGTGTTCCTTGTTTGCCATTGCCTCGGCCACCGCCAGGGCCGAATCCTGGTCTAGTTCTCCATAACTCAAGTCCACTTCCTAATGGAGCAATCAGTCCACATACTGGTAAAGCCCTACATCAGGTGTCAGCAGCTTGTAGTGGGGGTTATATTTCAAACATGGAATTGGCTAGGTCCTCCTGGCCAGTGCTACTAGCTGGAGTAGTACATGTGAAACCTCCATAATGGGGTCATGACCTCTATAGAGCAGCCACCTCTCTGGGTTGCAATGTTATGGATCGCAATAATAGAGTCACTCTATAACGTAGCCATAAAATGTTGGCCCGAGGGTGGGCTCTAATACATGTAGCTCAGTGGGTAAGAGTGGAAAAATACATGTATGTCTATACCTAATAACCTTCAGCTCTGAGTCACTGCAACACGTGTACATGTACACTACCAGTTTACGGAGAATGTCTTCTCAGTGTGTGTATAAGTATTATAGTGGACTTTCCTTTATACTGGCCATATACATGTATACTAGTATTTGTATAGAGCTGTAATACCAGTTTTGCAGTTCAGCACGGGTTGAATAAGACTGAGCCTTAAATTTCCAGTGAATAATATACCATTAGTATACTAATAGTATACTAGCAAGGCACATCATAAATCATACAGCCCCCCAAACAGCTAGTATGCTATAGTACATGTATATAGCCAGTATACAATATACACACCCTTTTCCATAAACTAATAGTGTACATGCACATGTTGCAATGACTTGAGAGGTGAAGGCTATGCATACCTCCAGCAGCTTGTGACCGCCCTTGATGGCTTCAGCTATGGCTATGGCTCCCCCAGAGCGGACCAGACACTCTCCGAAGTTGAGAACTCTCAACTCCTGCAAGCCAGGCAGCACCTCTGCCATGGCTGCAGAGCCCGGCTCTGTGAAGGTGTTGTCTTGCAGGTCTATTACCTGAGATTGGAATAAATGTTACTTAGGCCATGGTAATTAAGTTTCTGGTTTCTCAGATAATTATGAATTCCTAGGCATGCGGCCGGGAAGTGTCTTTTTTATTTTATTAATGAATATCATTAAACCGATAATTATATACAAACCTTCCCGATTGTTGATACTGAAACTGTCATATCTCAACAACCAGAAGAAAGAACGAAATATTTCTTGGTACAATACAAGTACTACCCTTCAACTAATAAAAACCCACGCTAGAAGTCTGCAGCTCTCTCTGTTCCTGTTCCAGAGATACGTGCTTCGGTAAGCACTGCTATTTTCGGAAAATCACCGCATGATCAAAAGAAGTTCCGCGGACTCGCCCCTGTATCTCCCCTGTGGTATGGCCGAAAGGCTTCAATTCCAGGTTATTGCTGCAGCAATGCTTCTAGTAGAAGCCATCCACATTTGATTTGATAGTGTGTCATGTTCCAGAGATATGCGTCTTGAAGAGCAGGACTGCACAAATCACGTGATACTTGCCGTTTAATAAAAAAAAGATGTCATGTTCCTGATAGACAGACAGACGGACAGAAAGACGTACATATTGATTGATACCTCTATGAGCTCAAGAATAGTGAGAGATTGAGGCAACAAAACAACCCAAAGTACATTCACACTGTTTATCCATTGACATTTCAGGCAACAATTACTTGTTAGTGATCAACATGACTGTTTACTTTCACTCTGTGATTGTTATTTCATGTATTGCCGATCATACATGCATGTACATGTATACATACCCATGTACATGTACACATATACATACACATGTACATGTATAAACCACATGTACATGTACATGACATTGTGTGTCAGTCCTTACCTGAAGTTTGGGATTTTTCGAGAATGACTTCGCAAGTGCACAAATTCCCTCATGCTGGATACCGTTCTGAGGCATTGATACATGTAGAAGGGAGCCCAAAGCCTGTAGAGGGGGAAGAAGGACGTGATTACCGCATTCCAGACTTGGGAGGATACTTCCATTCCAAACTGCACATTTGAGGTAGCTTCCATGTACACTACAGCTATCACCCAAAACTCGAAAATCTAAGACACAAAAGGCAAAAGTCATCTATGGTGAGTTAATACCTACTTAGCTTGGTAGCTGCCTTTGCTAGCATCACTCCCAGGTTTATGCCCCAGCTTTGGTCATTTGCAGTAAAAAAAGCCGGGAATGAGGCTATTCTGCTACTTGCATGCTATTAACTATTCATTTAGTAGACTGACGGGGTACTAAGGTAATATTCAGTACTTATGTTTGTATACTACACATGTAATACTCAGGATGGTTAGTAATGATTGTACATGTAATACATGTAGGTGCTTACAAGAGCCCAGATACATGTACGTATTTACAACCAAATAACGCTTGTGTCAGATAATTGGCTCTGTCATTCTGACAAGCGACGCACAGTGGTCTCCTTCCACACGCACCTCAGGTTGTCGGCCGCTAATACACCTGTATTGATGCTTCCTAAAGCCATTTTACCTCAAACACTTCTGAGAAGGCGGTTGCTCCCTGGTCTTCTAAACGGTTCCTCCCAGCCACGAACACCTCCAGAGCAAGCCTGCTCCCGGCCTTCTCAGCTTCTTCGTGGCAATCCAACAGAGCTCTCGCCAAGATCTGTAGGAAACCAATATCAGTACACACCCTAATAAGGTACTTCATTACTCCTCAATGTTTATTGCACATCTGTAACTGCTCAATGAAGTGTAAACAGTAGCGGATAGGCTAGGCATGTGAGAGGGACAGTCCCAGGGACTTCCCCCTTTATAGTCACTAATCTGGAAACCTCCACCCCAGCTTGTCAACCTGTATGAGCACAAAAACTAAACCTTGTGCTTAGACAATCAAACAGCATTCTCATCAGCTGACTCTGGAAAGCACCATATTCACACACGGGCATGCATGTACCAAGAGAAAGGACCTTAAATGATTCTAGCCTCATTCCCAGTCTCTCCTTCAATCATTTCATCACTTTTAGAGGCCATGATTCCTCACCTTGCCCCCTCCTATGCCCAAGCCATTGTTGTTGAACTTTAGCACCTTCAGTGAGTAGCAGGAGGGGCTGGTGAGCAGGGTTGTCAGGGCCTCGGGTCCGCGGGGACCAAACGCATTATCACTGAGATCCAACTCAACCAGCTGTGCCTGCGATGTGATGATGGCATCTCCAAGAGCAGTCTGAGGGGCGGAAATTTCCCTCATCATCACCAAAATAATTATTAGAGTTATAGTCTCTACCCAGACCTACATGTACTAATTAACCACTGCTTTTATCGTGTAGGCTGCAATTAGCCTCGTTCCCAGGCCTCCACCCAGCTTTTGTCGCTTGGGGGGAGAGCTTGGGACTGCGGCTGGGCTGCAATTAACCTCTCTCTGATATTAGGCACTCCTGTGTCATAACAATACAATTACTTACACACGTTGATTAGAATTTACTGAAATTCCATAACACTGAACAGCTGACCAATCAGACTGCAGATACATGTATGAGGTTGAACATGCTGAGCTACATGATCTCACCTCACGAGATCATGTGATCACATTACATGGACACATGAGCTAATCAGCTAGCTATGTCAGCGCTATAGGATGCTGTCCATGTGCTGGTCCCTTCCTGCACATGAGGCTCTTGCCCTCTGATCTAACAGTGTACTTGAGCCCATGAGCAGATGAGCTGTAGACAATGAACCCTTTCCACCATGATGTACATGTAATTAATTGGGGGGAAAGTAGGCACTAAATGGAGAAAATACATAAAAAATATATATGTTTTTGCCTTCAATGTATAAAAACATGCATGCCTACTTTTCTTCCCTGTTATATCATAGTGGAAAAGGGTCTATTGTACATTTACTCACTCAGATCTTGCCATCTAGCATTATTGCCATCACTCCTTTAAAGTGCTACATGTATACTCAAGCCCAAAGTTAATCAGCCCTACTGAAAACTCCAGAGAAACACCATGTGGCCTGGCTAGAATGGGGGCCTGGGAGTGAGTCTACATGTACATAGTATTCAGAAGCAATGTACAACTGGGTCCTCTTTTCCTGCCAGTATATAATGCATCTACTTGTGCTCAGGCCCACAACTGTGAGATGATGGAAAGCCTGGGTATAAGGAGCCATCGATCCACTGGTACTAGGCTAGAATGGAGCTACCAGTGCCAACTTGCCAATGCTGGAGGAATCTCAGTCTTCAATCGGCTGACGAACATGTCACTCCAGAGGGCTCTGCTGAGCGTTGGCTTCTGAGCCAGCACTTCTGCAATGGCTGAAGCTGCTTCCACACCCAGGCTGTTGCCACTCAATCTCAGAGCAGTCAGCCCATCACACTCTTCTATTGACTTCACGATGTCAGCAACTGGAAAGAAGGCAGTGTATGTGGGTGAGGGGGGCAAGGAGGTGTGTATGTGGGGGAGGGGGGCAAGGAAGTGTGTATGTGGGTGAGGGGGGCAAGGAAGTGTGTATGTGGGTGAGGGGGGCAAGGAGGTGTGTATGTGGGGGAGGGGGCAAAGAAGTGTGTACGTGGGGGAGGGGGGCAAGGAAGTGTGTATGTGGGGGAGGGGGGCAAGGAAGTGTGTATGTCGGTGAGGGGGGCAAGGAATAGGCTTGTCTACAAACCCATTACACTTTTGAGCAATTCCCATAAAGCTTGCATATTAAGCTGAAGAATCTGGTTTTGCGTAGAAATATAACATGTTCCCCCAAAAGTACTAAAGTACAAGTTAGTGATGTACATGTACAGCAAAAAAATAGATACTTGTAAGAGAGCTTTACTAACAATCATTGGTATACATGTATACTACTATATTATATGGTAATCCTCATTACCTAGTAGAAAACTTAGATCATGATATAACCGTAGTAACATATACTAAGTACCTTATGCTGGGGTGTCACTAACAATGTTTGGTATGTGCTACCATGGTAATGGTTTCTAATCTTGCCAAATTCATTCCCAGTAGAAAACTTAGATTATGATATAACCGTAGTAACATGCACATACATGTATGTATACCAAGTACCTTAGATCATTTCTACTGGGGTGTCACAGGGCAGTTAGAGCCCAGTAGAAGTGACTTAAGGTATACGCATAGAATTAGTTGAAGACTATGCTGAGTAGCTATTCTAAATGTGGCTGTTAATAATTTCGGTTCAATATATTCTTCAGTGCACGCTATTGAACTACATGTATGTTCACTGTCATATGATGCCAGACCATACCATGCTGCCATTAATGACAGTGGAGGACAAGCCTAGTGAGGAAGGTCAGTAACAGTGTTGGCTCTCGTTCAACATCAGTCATAGAATCCCCAACTGTGATACGACATTATCAAGAGGACGTCATAATTAATTTAGAAGGAACGCTCTTACATATTAAAAAATTATGTGCTATATTTAGAGTTATCATACACTATTTCTTTGTAATACATACTTGGCTGGATCACAGTGGGTGAAACCACACGATCTATGCCAAATGATGAGTTTCAGAATCCCTCACTCTCTCTCTTCACTAGTTTCTGGTATAACTAAGTCATCTCACCATCTTCCTTGGTATCAAGCTTCTTGTTTTCTCCTGGAATGCTCAGCTCCTTCTCAGTAACACACTGGTCTGTTGAAGTACCAACTTCACTAGCCATGTCCTTCTGATCTGAAGGGGTTCAAACACAAAAACACCAGTAACGCGGTGTCTGAATCGGTCAAGACCGGCTGATACTTGTGCAAACCGCCCCAGATCACGCATGCGCACTCTAGCAAGCCTGAGGTAATGTCCTTTTTGTAATCTTGGTGAAAAGCGGAGAATCCCCGGGGAACACCCGGCTCGTGTGCATTCGTTGTGTTCATACGCGGAGAAGTATTAAGCATGAAAGGATAGCAGAGCTGGGCGTTTTTAGTGAAAAGAAGCTCTTATGCGCTAAGTTTACGCTCTAGGCATATCCTAAGGTGCGCCAATTAGGTAGATAGACTATGGGCAAGAAAAAGAGACCACTGTACGCGCCGCGGTTTCCAGCCCGGACCTTCCAGGGCACACTGGATAAATTTCTGTCCCAGAAACAACTATGGAGAAAGCCCATCGCCAAGGATGGATCGTGTCTGTTTCGTGCGGTTGCCGAGCAGGTACGTCTGGGTTGGCTGTAGGCCTAGGATGGCATAAATTGGATCAGATAGAGCATTGAAAGCGGTGGGTGTGACACCGTTTTACGTGATGGGGTGAAAATAACGTTTCAGCCTTGTGCTATGTTGGTGATAGGTGTAGGTTACTCCTCCTTGTCACAGTTTTCAGCTGGGTGGAAGCTGTGAATTCTTAGTATTCTAGCACCACATGTAGACAGTGAGTGTCACCTGTATTTAATTAGTATGTTTACCACAGGTGTCTCCAAGTCAGAACGATCACCACAGGGTGAGACTACAGTGCGCAGAGTATATTAGAACGCATCAGGACGATTTTAAGGAGGTATGGACCGCTGTTAATGCGTGTAAAGTAATTCTCAATGGTTTTTAATTGTGCAAATTGTGTGTTTGGTGTTGAGTTATTTGGAGGGTCGGGCGACTTCCAGCATTGAAACTAGATTTCTGCCTACATATCATACTAAAGCTGTAGGTTTGTGAATGTGTCAGTTTGGAATTACCTAGCCAATGTTTGTCATTAAATCACCCCTTCTAATTAATATTTAATTGACTCCAATAGCTATAAAACTGTTTTACATGTATTTTCCATATCTTTTTTGCCCACAGTTCCTGACAATGTCGTTAGATGAGTATCTTGGATTCCTTACTGACGCGCAGGTACAGCTGTCTATTCTATTTAATGCCCATTTTCTACTGTAGCTACATATACATACAGGACTTGTACACACTTCCCAAATAATCCATACCTAGTACATTGCTGGGGTGCTTTAATTGGAATGGGTACACAGTGAGGTCAAGGCCTCACCTCTGAAGTACAAGCATTCTTGAAGCTTTCCTGCTCTGCTCTTTTCCTTGCAGCTATGGGGTGGTGAAGTAGAGCTGGTGGCTCTCAGTAAGCTCTTTGGCCGCTCCATCATAGTCTACAATGAGCAGGAGAATGGCGTTCAGGAGCAGGTGTTTCCCTGTACTGAGGAGGAGGGGGCCGGCTCGGCAGATGATCTTGCCAAGCCGGTAGGTATGGGGCTCTATGTAGCTGGCTGCTGTGTGGGTCCTTACCGACATTTTCTAGAAATGACCTATGTATTGGGAGCTACATGTACATAGGGCATTCATTAAAAAAACAAATCTGGTGTGGTATGTGTAGCTAAGCCAGTGTATAGAGGTCCTGCATTGTCGTCATGTTTAGATAGCAACTGTTGCTATGGCGCCGTTTTGAGTACACTGTACACGAGTGTTTGTCTCGCTTGTTCTGTAGGTACGTACACATGTAGTTCAAAGTTGCTAAACGTGTCCAGCCTAACCACCCCTTGAACAGTGATGGTGGATATACTGAAAGCGCATGGCTTTTGTACTACTTCTGTATGGCCAGGTGAACAACTGAAAGCATCCTCACACAGAATTCCAAGTAAAACTTAGATAATACATGTACATTGGCTATAGGGGTTCTGTGTTTGACGTCATGACCAATCACTATAACTTGACCCAGTGGCAAAGAGTGGTACAGTACACATAGGCTCTACAGTGATCTCAGAAACGCAAGCAGCTTGCAATTTCAGTGGTGACTGTTGTCTCTGCTAGAGTGTAGCCAATTGATCATGATGTGAGGTGCATGTATACTGGCCAAATACACCATTACTCCCTTGCCATAACGAGAAGTGTACACCTTCAAGATAAGAGAAATGATTAGCTTTATCTTTTTTATCAGACTATATAAGCCAGACCAGCTTGTTACAGCAACTACACTGCCCAAACAGGTTCTTTGGACAAAATTGGTTATGGAGTCCTACCCTATGAAGCAAATGGATAGCCCCATACCCAGGCCGCCCCTCACAGCTTTCTTCACAGGGGAGGCCTGGATACAAGGCTAGCGAATGAAACCTGTGGCTTTTGGATAAAATGGGGGGGGGCTTGTTTGTTACAGTGAGAGTTGCATAGTAAAGAGGAGTGATTGGTGATATACACTGTGAAGTACTGATAATCAGAGGGGGAGTATAGAATCCAGGCAACCAGTTGACCATTATTGCGACTTGGAGCTATGCTTCCACTGAAACCTGATATGCAGTGTGCATACCGTAACATAGTTTCAATTTACTTCTATTCCCACCCTCTCTCAGATCTTGCTGGCCTATTCTGATGGAAACCACTACGACAGTGTGTACACGAAGGAACACAAGGACAACATGGCTTTCTGTCAGGGTAAGAGTAATTGGCTGCCGGCCTCATTAGTAGTCTCCATTCTACAGTTTTTGTTTTTGAAAAAAAACACATTGTCAATAGCGTATTGGCTGTTACATGTAGGGTTATGACTGGCTGTAGTGTATGTTTACACCAAGTACTGATATCCGTCTGTTCTAGGAAAAGCCATTGAGTGGGAAACACTCATTCCTCTGTCCTGTACCACACGTACATGTACACACACACACCACACACACCACACACACACACACACACAAACCCTCTAGCTATTGTATATAGCCTCTTCTACGAGCAAGTGGTACAGGACCGTATCCCCCTGCACTGTCGCCAGCGACTGAAACAACTGCCAGAGTCGGACTTCCACAATTTCTCGGAGCTGGTCAACGAGGACCACTCTCTCTACCTCCTGAGTACCCACTACCCGCCTGAGTCGATCACCGCCATGACCTCCAATGTCTATCACAACGTAGCCATGGATGCGTACAGGAGGGAGAAGGACTGTGAGTCTCTGTTCTGTTATCTCTTAGACATCAAACTGTTTGTAATTGTAGTGCTAATAATTGTAAGGAACAGGTCTTGTCTTGTAATCTGGTGAGAAAACTTTTACTTGCCATGTCTTCGTTTGACTTAACATGAATGCAGGCAGCACTACTTCAAAGGTGGAAGTTGTATACTGGTATGGTATAATGCATTCCATTGGAGGGCTGATTTTGCCGATTGGTAGACTTAGACAATTGTTTTGAGTGCTAAGTCTTGCAGCTAGAGCCATGCATACCATTGGAGAAGTGGCTTGGTTTCTGTTCACATGTGTGGTAGAATTTACAGGATGTAGTCTCCAGAAACTAGTGCAGAGGCAGTATATAATACATGTATGTAAGTAGAAGAACTAGAAAATATGTTTCTGCAACAGAAATGGCTTTATAACCAGCCAAGAATAGTAAAAGGACCTCTCAGCTAAGACTGTGGCAGCTTTCTTACATAAAAAAAATCCTTAGACAGAATGGTTTGTCGACCCAGGGAGCCAGTACTTGTTGATCCTAGTCCTAAAGACTCTCCATAGCTCCATGTCGGCCATATCATCAGTCTATTTGTTCTCATTCGTGTCACTAGGCAAGGCAGCTCTTACAGTACGATACAATGTAGCAGTACACAAACACCTGTATCCACTGTTTCACATTCAAAATTGCATCAAGGGGTACATTTATAGTCACTTTAAAGTCAGCCTTTACTCATTGGTACTTGGCCCTATGGGCTTAGTGCTATGAGATTAGAGCATTAATTAATGTACCGGGTGAAGTTTGATATACCAAGATGCCCACTCCATTCTGATGGTGCAGCCAAGTGTGTGATAGCTTCTGCTGCGGTGTAAACAAGCCACCTGTCATGCCATTGGTACATGTATATTATAGTTGTGTTGAGTTGGCTTCCACATTCATAGGAAATTGCATGTCCTTCCTGGAAGTGTAGCAGGTATGAACTACCGGTAGTAGTGAATATGTGAGGTACATGTACATGCATGTATGAATACTCATACTCGAGCAACCCAAATTATTAACTATATACATGTACATGTACGTCTGTTATAGATTTGTACGTTATGTTTATGCATGTACATGTGACTGAGGCTCTAGAAGGAATGACATTATTTTACGTGATATGTACATGTACATGTGATAATTAGCAGGTATTGTATTGTTCAAAGCACTGCAGATACATGTACAACATTCCTTTGCTCCTCGCACATGTACATACCTCTCCTTGTGTTTTCCAGGCAAGGAACAGCAGGACCGGTGTATTGCGGCCAACATTCAGTTCCAGGTGGGGGACCAGTGCCAGTTGCGGCTGCCCGGAGGAGAGCTCTGTAAAGGGGAGGTCGCCGGGCTCAACGTCTCCCCTGGTTGCCACCAGGTGGGTAGCTGTCTCTCTTCCGGTAGCTATGAAGGAGTTTTGAGTTCCCTCTCTTGTAGTCCTCCATGCTCCCTTCTCTCTCAGTAGCTTAGGACTATATTTCTGGACGGGGCACTCGAGTCCATGACTCTAATGATAGTACCTCTTCTCCTCCTCCCTCCCCCCAATATAGTGTTATGATCATGGGCAGGGCTTCATTTAGGGGGGGGGGCTTTTTGCCCCCTTGGGAATTTCAACCGTACTGCTCACTATACGCACGCCCCCAAAATGTCTTCCGCTTTTGCCCCCCCCCTTGGAGATTTTCCTAAATGAACCCCTAATGGGGTGTTAGTTATTAGATTTGATAGCTACTTATAGCTCTCTTTTTTTTTTTCCTGCAGGTCCGTGTGTTTCAATACCAAGAGGAGTAAGTACATGTGTGTATGTATGTTTTTCATTCACTTTATTAGCTGGGACGTGTGTTTCATGCGTGCCCAGCTAGATAGTTTTTTTCTCTCTGTCGTCTGTCTGTCTGTCTATCTGTCTCTTCTGTCTGCTTTATAAGCCTGTAGTTATGTACTCCAGACTTACAGTATGTTACTTCTCTTGTCGCAGATGGGAGGTTCCTTTTAAAGACATTACATTACCCAGCCGGCCTCATGGTCAGAATGGTCAGTATTACAGACAAGTGTGTGTGCCTTTTCCTGTCTTACTACACACCTCTTCCTTGTCCAGGGAGACACGGCTCCTTACCTGGTACCAGGAGGCCCCCCCAGCAATCCCAGCCACCGCCATCCTCCAGGGGACCCGCATACCCCACCCTCCAGCAATCCCATCCCCAGCCACCGCCCTCCTCCAGGGGGCTCCCGTACTCCACCCCCCAGCAACCCCCCAGCCACCGCCCTCCTCCAGGGGGCTCCCGTACTCCACCCCCCAGCAACCCCCTCCCCAGCCACCGCCCTCCTCCAGGGGACCCCCGTACTCCGCCCCCCAGCAACCCCCTCCTCAGCCGCCGCCCTCCTCCAGGGGACCCCCGTACTCTGCCCCCCAGCAACCCCCTCCTCAACCACCGCCCTCCTCCAGGGGACCCCCGTACTCCACCGCCCAGCAGCCCCATCCCCAGCCACCGCCCTCCTCCAGGGGACCCCCGTACTCCACCGCCCAGCATCCCCAGCCACCGCCCTCCTCTAGGGGTCCGCCGTACCCCACCCCCCAGCCACCACCCTCTTCCAGGGGACTTCCGTATTCCACCCCCCAGCAACCCCATCCCCAGCCTCCACCCTCCACTAGGGGTCTCCCGTACTCCACCCCCCAGCAGCCCCATCCCCAGCCACCGCCCTCCTCCAGGGGTCCCCCGTCTCCCCCCAGCAGAGAGACACAACCACACAAGTAAGAAGTCGTCAATGAAACAGTTGTTGCATATCAGAGGGACCCTTTATGTTAGTGCTTAGTATTACATTGTGAAACTGACTATGTTGATTACAGTGTCGGTGTTAGGGGTTTCATGAGCAGACTTGCAGTGCCAAATACTGAACTTGGGCCTCGTACATGTAGGTCAGGGGTAGCCTCGTTCCCAGGCCCCCGCTTTATTCGGTTGCACGAAGGTAAAGATTTGCCTTTATGCAACCGAATTAAAACTTTGCCCCTTTGTGCAACCGAATAAAGCGGGGGCCTGGAAATGAGGCTAGGTCAGGGGAGTAATGAATCACTACTAAATTCCAGACTGATGGACTACAAATTCAATTCATTACCATGAATATTATTACATGTATATAGTCTGTTATGATGCAATAGACCAGGAGTTCACAAAGGCACAGTCATGGCCAATGATCTGTGAGGGTGATCACTAATCCTTCCTGACTCCCACAGCCCTGCCCCCGGCCCCACCTCCAAGAGACCCGCACAGCGGAGTGCCAATGTGGGCGCCGAGAGCGTCAATGGAGTGATGAGAACCAGGGAACCCCCGAGGGAGAAGGAGAGAGTCCCACCCCTGCAACCCAAGGAGGACGCTGTCCCCAAGAGGAGCCAGGTGAAGCAGGGCTCCACGAAGCTGCCGACCACCAAGTCCTCTGTGCTGGAGAGGCCGAGTGTCAGCACCTCTACCACTGCTGCCAGGAGGGAGACGACTACCAAACTAGCAGTGAGCTACGTTTACTGTGCTCCGTAGTATTGTGCTTTTGATATGTAGTACAAAGATAAAAGATATAGAGGTCGCACAGTGCAGCTACATGTACATGTACAGTGGCTACTGGCCAACTTGTCAGCCCACATGTGCATGTTTGAGTACTGGCATGCCCGATGCGATTCACTCTCTCTGTCTCAGCCTGGCTATATCCATGTTTTGATGTTTGGGTTATGACAAAAACTGATGATAACAGCCTGTGGTATGCACTACAATGAAAAGTGTGGGTATATAGTTGACTGAGAGTTCATAGTTCATACTTAACTGGTTCACCAGTGGCACTTTAATATTACTTACTTCAGTTCTGCAGGTTTAGTCACATGTTTTCTTAGCACGTAAGTACAAGTAGCTATAGAGCATACGTGTGTGTGTGTATTAGAGTACTCGCATGTGCATGTTCGAGTACTTGCATCCGCAGTCAAGCTACATGTACCCATTAACAGGGCTAAGGACATCTACAGATACCTCTCATGGCACACGCACCTCTCTCTTTAGGTTGCCACTGCTGGTGCTACTGCTGCTGCGACCAACACTACCACCACCACTACCGTCATGGCCACAAGCAGCACAGAGGGGTCGAGTGCCCTCCGCAGCGCCGTGCTGCAGAAGAAGACTTCCAGTAGGGATTCCCCGACTGGTATCGTCACGTCGAAGCTCGCGTCCCCAATGACTACGACAGCCGCCCTCCAAACCAAACCAGCAGTGAAGCCACAAGCTAAGGTAGCTGTTGCAAAGACTGTAGCCGCCCCCCACGGTTTTGATGGCATTACGACTGTGAAGCTGGTGTCTCCAGCTACTACGGCTGCGCCCCAGACGAAACCAGTAGTTGCACCACATGCTAAAGGCATAAAGACTGCCACCGGTCCTCTCGGCATGCTGTCTAGTTCCGAAAACATTATTGCCTCGAAGCACGTGTCCCCTGTAGCCACTGCAGCTGTTCTCCAGACTGGAAATGTGGGGGTGCCGCACGCTAAGGTCACGCAGAAACCCCCGGCTCAGATACCAGCTGTCACCTCCCCCCGTCCCGTTAAGACGAAGGCTGGCCCGCACGGCTCGCTGACCTCTGAAGACTCGAACTATTCCAGCAGCAGTGATGAATCTAACGGCAACCAATCGGCTACCACTGCACATGCTACCGCCAACCAAGCTACTGGCTTCCCCCAACATTTCGCATTTACTAATCCGAGTCAGCTTGTCACTGATGCATGGGAGACTGACGACCGTCCAGTGGACGCACCACGTGACCAGGTACCCCAATTCAAACCTAGCTTGCCCAAGAGGGGGGAGGCACAGGGCGGTCCTAAAAAGGATTCTCGTGCGGCTGTTGAACCTCGCTTGCTGCCGACCTCAGAGGGCAACCCGGGGCCGTACTTTACAATGGCGTCTGTTGAAAAGAACCCTTCATTCCTGGACGACAGGGAGAGTCCCTACTTGGAGAGCAAGCTCCCCAAGGTGGAGTCCTCACAGCCGGAAGAGGCCTGGCCAATGTTCGACCCCGAAGAGCCCTCCAATCCCACGCTCCACAACTTCCTCAACCACTCGTCTGCTCCCATAAACCTGCCAGATTTCTCCAACGTCCTGCCCGGAGGACCCTTTCCACCACCGCCAGATGCCATTGCAACCAACATGTATGAGCAGTTACGAAACTTCCACATGCAGATGCCCATGGGTCCTGATTTTATGCCGCTCGGCCCCACCCCCAACCTGATCCCCTTTCCCTTTCTGAGAGTTCCAGTTCCTGTGTCTGAGCAAGCAGTCCAAGTTTCTGCCCCCCTGAAAGACCAGGACACCCAGACAGACCGAGACGCGGTCCCGGTCAAGTCCAATGAGATGCAGACCGACCTCCAAGATCTTTCAGTGGGTCTGATACTTTCCGAAGAGCTGAAGCCACCACAGCTTGAAGGAAGGAACGAATGTAAGCAACCAAGTCCGATAATTTAATGTATTTCCGCTGGCCTCATCCCCAGACTTTCCCGCGTGGAGGGGGAGCTTTTCATAATGCAGGCGACAAAAGCTGGGTGGAGGCCAGCATGTAGGAACAAGCATATTTAAGCTTCCACTGTGTCATGAATCTTGAGTACGTGATGCATTACTGCTCTTTTGGTCTCTATTTACAGCTCCTCTCGACCAGTTGAAGTTCATCCTTAGCTACAGTATCCAGGTGAGGGCACTGCGTGTGCATGTACGGTGATTCTGAATGAGTAGCTAAATGGTGAATGATCAGTTAGACCCTCTTATAATAATCTTTACATTATGGGGTATTTGCTGTTAAGTATATAGATAGTTCTTATACCTTCCTTTACTCTTGTAAGTGATTCCTTTTTTCCAGTGTGCCAGGGTCTACCTGAAGAGCAACCCTGCTGCTGAGAAATGGGGCAAAGAAGCTCTTGCGATGATGGAGAAATTTAAGGAGGAAGGGCTGAAGAAACTATTGCCACAGGCGGAAACAAAACCTGAAGCAAAGACGAAGAAAGACGTTAAGATAAAGCCACTCAATTCCGATGAGCAGACCTTTATTAAGTCGCTGTCGAGTGGCAGGTCTGCTTCCATGCCGACGGCTACAACGGCGGGCGGAGAAGTGAGGCAGCCAAAACCCTCTGTACCCCTCCCGATGGTTGCAACTGAGGGAGAAGTGAAGCAGCCCAAGCCTGCGGAGAGACAGCCGGTTGTTGCTGGTCCGACTGCTGAGCCCGATCAGCTGAGCAATCCCGTTAAACCTGCTCAACAGCGTTCTTCAAAGCACGTCACACATGCACAGCAACCAGCGCAGCCCCAAAGTCAAGAACGATCGACGAAGCAGCAGCCAAGCACCAAAGTGTCCGCTAGGGCCCAGCCACAGCAGCCAAACAAGGCAACGACAGCGAAACCAATGCAGAGTCGCCCACCAACCAGCAAGCCCCAGCCCGCAGACCAGCAGCCACGCCCCCCATCTGCTACGGCAACACGAGAGGCTACTCAGACCACCCGTGAGGTACACTCACCCCACCACCAAGCTGCAAAGACCCAGCAGTCCCACCCAGCAGCCCCGCCTCCATCCAAGCAGAGCGAAGGTGACGGTAAAGCCAACGTCCCGCCAGCGGCAACAGAACCACCCGAAGCATCCAAGGAAAGTTTGACTCCGAGCCCCGACAGAAGTCCCAGCGGACATTCCAAAGAAGAGGAAGAGGAAGAAACCCCGAACCAGGAGGGGAGTGGGCAGCCATCGGAGGCTGTCCCCCAGCAGGAGTTCGTGATGCGCCCCTACCCTC
Source organism: Phakellia ventilabrum (assembly GCA_963921505.1). Classification (NCBI taxonomy): domain Eukaryota; kingdom Metazoa; phylum Porifera; class Demospongiae; order Axinellida; family Axinellidae; genus Phakellia; species Phakellia ventilabrum. The sequence goes on along the minus strand of OY997385.1, from coordinate 5,499,122 downwards.
ACCCTCACATGATCCCACCTCACATGATGATGCATCCAGGCGCGAGGCCGGGGCTCGTTATGCCCATGCCCATGCCTCCGCCAATGTGGTACCCCAACTACCACATTCCCATGGCCGCGATGCCCGTCATGGTGCCCCCGTTTGCTGCCCCCCACCCGATGATGGCACACCACATGATGCGGCACAATTTTGAGCAGCATGAGCACAGTGGTCAGATGAATGAACCACCAAGTATCCAGGAACTTGAAGACGACCAGGAGGAAGAGCCGCAGTATGTGAATGGGCCTAGCGCTGAGGAGGGTGAGGAGGCCTCTCATTCCGAGGAAGAAGTTGCTCCAGAGGCTTTCGAAGATGACCAATTTCCTCTGACGAAGGAGGATGTTCCTCCGCTAACTGATGGACAGCCTCTGTCTCCAACGCTCTTCACGGCCGAGACTACCGCACAAGAAAAGGAGGAAGAGGGGGAAGAAGACGAGGAAGAGGAGATGCCAGGGCCGATGTCTTCGCCAGAGCCGGGGGAGACTGTGAATTCTCTTCCAGAGACTGAAACGGAAGCAGCTGTAGTAAATGTAGTGACTGGGGTTTTGAGTCATGAGGAGCAGGTTGCCGTCCACGATGGTGAGAAGTCGGCAAATGTTACTGGGACTTCAGTTCCAGTTGTGACTGAGGAAGTCCGTTTGAAGTCAGGCTCACCTGCCGAAACCCAGCTGAGGAAATCTGGTTCAGAACATCAGCACTTGCCTGATTTGCCTTGCCGTCCCACTAAGAATCGTGGCCCTGACAGTAGAGGAAGTACGAGATCTCGGCGATCTGGTAAAGGCGAGAGGACAAAGACGGAAAAGAGCGCAAAGAAAACGGAAGTAACCAACCATGACCCAGCCAGAAGCACCCCGCTGACTGCAAGCACAGAGGGCAAGGAAAGTGGTAAAGATCCAAAGAACTATACCAAGGAGAGCAAGCCGCCCAAGACACACCCTCTCACTAGGAGAGCCAAAAGTGGCACTCAAGGTGATGCCTTTGCTGGCAGAGCCAGTGGTGTCAGCACTGGTACCGCTCAAGTTGGAAGTGGAGGTGATAGCAGAGCCAGTGGAGGCGATAGCAGAGCTAGTGGTGGTGGTGTGGCCAGTGGAGCAAAGATGGCTAGAAGGCAACAACAGCAAAAGCAGCCTCCATTTGTTGCAAAGGATGGACAGCAGAAGATGAAACCAAAGCGCTACAGTACATCTGGTGTCAGAGGGAACCAGGATCCCACTCGGGGACTGTTCATCTCTCCCACTCGCGAGGACCCCTCTGATATTCCCAGTGCCACCCAGCTTCCATCGCGCTTTCAGGCTTCATACGTGCCAGCCTGTTCCAGTCGTCCTCACAGCGACACTACCTACCCCTCGTTTTCGCACACATTGGCACAGGATTGTTCAAGCAGCAACGCTGACCCATGGCCGTCTTTTGAATCCAGCACGTACTATATCGCCCAAAATAATAATAATGGCACGCTTGACTCACACTCGCAATGCACCTCTGATTGTGACTTTGGCGAACTTAAGAAGCAACTGAGTTGCAAACGTAGGCTAGAAGCCAAAACGTCTCCGTATCACTCTAGCTTCCAGTCTTTCATGTGATCATATACAGCTATATTTTTGCTGGGTTTGTTTTCTCACTGTATGTATGTTATGTGTGCTATTGTTATATCCTTGATCTTTTCTACAATTCTTTGTGAGCTAGTGAACAGCACACATGCAAGCGTATTGAACTGCAACATTTGGTATCGATCGATATTTTATAGATTCTTGTTGCCTTTGAAGTGATTATTATTAAGTGATTGTACTATCATTGTCTTGCATGCTCTTTGGTGCACTAGCTAGCCATATATTACATATAAAAAAATTTCTATCTGTATTTATATATAATTTGCAGTGATTGTACCGTAATCAAAAATAACTTTTTGATAAACAAGTCGGTCAAAAATAACAGTACAGTACATGAAAAAATTGATGCATAATGTATTACTGCAAAGCATTGGTCTAGTGTGGTTTGCTGAACTGTGTGAAAGACTCCAGGACCCGAGGTAGCTGGACCAGTTTTGTCTTCACATTCTCTGGGATCTGATCACTCCGGCCAAATCTGTGCATTTGTATATAGTAGGGGTGGCAGTGTAAAGTACTACCTTACTACCGCACTACCCAGCCCCAGCAAGCAAGCCATGCAATATGTAGCCAAATTCACAGAAAATGTATAATGTTTAGGTGCTTCTGGTGCAGTACAATGTATGCTTGTCCTTCAAATTAGCTATTATATAAGGGTTATGTGACTAATAAGGACATAATATTTGTGAATACGAATGCTGAGAGGTCACTACATCCTGCACCACGGTAATAATACAGTCTCATCAAGCCCATGCCACCAGCTCAATGCAGCCATGTGCACGTACCTTGCTTTGTGTCCTTGTGGGTCGGTGTATTTGAGGGCTGTGCTGCCAGAAGGCTGAAGTGAGAGCTGAGACCCATCATTGTACTGTACCCACACTTCTCCAGAAGACAGCTAGAAGGATGGGGTGTGTGCGGTAGAGATGGGTATGTACATATGTACATGAATAAGCAAATGAAAAGGCACACAAGACATGGTCACACACTTAAATTAGTCTCATTCCCAAATTCTACATGGGGGGGGGGGGGAAGCCTGGGAATGAGACCATGATGCACTTGATTAATACCTGGGAAGCCCATCCCGTGTCCTGGATGTAAACACTCCTCAAAACAGTGGCCTGTGACGTGAGGGGTGGCCTGGCACAAGTTGAGACTCTGGACGTGGTGTTGCTGCTGATGGAGTGGTCTGACCGGTTCTTGTGCAGACTGAAATCAGCTTTTGATCTGTCAGGATTTGGGTGGATGGTAGACTCATGGGGGGTGGTCTGATAGGAAGGAAGCTGTGTTTGTGTGTGTGTGAGAGAGAGAGAGAGTGTGTGTGTGTGAGAGAGAGAGAAACATCAGCACAATATGAGAGATGCCCGTGGGTACCAATGGAAACCAGTCATATGACTGAAAGTGATCAGCTATCACTGTTATATTAGTCACATACTCAATCTAGGGCTAATGGCCCCACCCACTCACCTGGATGTCCCCCAAGACGGAGGGAGAGACCTGGCACATGGTGCTGAGGGAGGAGGGGCTCTGCTTGTCCGCTGCTCTCCCCACTGCTTTGGGGGTTCGGGACAACTTCTGGTGGGCTGCAAAGGTGGGCCTCCTGGGATAATGACACGAGGAGGTAGAGAACAAATTGGCAGTGACTTTTAGATCAAAAATCAGACCTCTGTAGATTGATGTTACATGTATAACAGCAACAGTTATTGGCACTGTCTAGGGTTTTCTGTATTACGTACATGTACTTAGCCTCATTCCCAATCTCCACTCTGCATACATGTACATGTTACTGCTCAGTCTAGGCCTAAAGTGCATGATGTGCCCCTGAGTCATACAGACCTTCTCACAGTGACGGGGAAGTAGGCCCCATCCGAAGACTGCTGCTCCAGACTGGAAATGGCTGCCTCAATGTCCCTGCACTTCTGAAGACTCTGTGAAAAGAAAAGCAAAGTGAAACGACACAGTGACATTCTACAATACAAATGAACAAAGGCTACATATACATGTAGTTATCGTCTTTTGTCCCTTAGCAAGTATTCATGGGTCTTTGAAGTTCCACAGGGAGATGGAGGGGCAGGGAGAGAGTGGGATTGTAGCTGTCAGTATGAGAATCGTTTTCTCTGCAGTTAGACCAATTAATACATGTAGTTCCCTTACTTGGGAAAGTTACTGGTTCCCAACCGTTATTCAACTCCCCCCCCCCCCAGTGTCTGCTCCAACTGTCTCATGTCACACTATACCTCTTGTGTGTGTTGGTATGATGCTGTGACTGTCTCAGGAATCTGACTGCCCTCCTTCAGCGAATGGTTGACCCCTCCCTCTTCGATGCAGTGGATCTTGCCCCTGGACTGGTGAACTTTGGCTCCTGTGGGTGGGTGCCACATGCACAATGACTCAAAAACAAGCTGACTGGTGCCACAGATAGCCACATTTACATGTATCCGAGGTTTGGTAAAATTACAGTAAGAATTTGGGTTTACAAACATACGGTATAGCCTTATTCCTAGGCTCCTATGTGTAGGAATGAGGCTGACAAACATACATAGCTGCTCTCGAAGAAATGGGAGTGTGTCCTTACCAGAGGATTAAGTGGTGGTAATGAGTTGTATGATGCACAGACTGCGTAAAGCTAGCCTTGTTTCCCAGGCTCCACCGCCTGGCTGTTTACACTGTGCAATAGAAGCTACGCAGTGGAGCCTGGGAATGAAGCTAGTAAAGTAAAACCACAGTGCTTACCATTATAGAAGCAAGCCTCAAAGTCTGGGTTGGGCCCGTTCTCCATCAGCATGCACTTGGCCTGCTCCGTATAGAGTGTCACTTTCGGTGTCTTGGAGCGCACCAGCTGGATGAATTGGGCTGCATACTGGTACTTCTTCCAATAGCGGGAGGGCAGGTCGTGGTAGGTATAGGAGGCATGGAGGTAGAAGTTCTCATGGTCTGGGGAGGGGGCTTGCTTTGGGTAGCTTCTGGCAGATTTTAAGGGCCTAAAGATTTCAATCTGTACAAGAAAGATTTAATACAGTATGAGCGATGCACTGTCCTTATTATTCAAGGACTCCAAGCTGTATTAATGAATGAAGACTTACATCCATGCCATTGCACGAGACCTGCACAATCTCCCCTACAGAGCCACCACCACCACCACCATGGTGCTGGCCTCGACGAAGAAACTGGAGGCACACTTTGTTTTGGTCGGTAATGCTAATCTAAAAGAAAAAGTACACAAGGTGATATACTCAGCGAGCCTCTGATAGAAGACCTTCAGTAAGTCAAACTAAAACAGTGGCCTACAGTTGCACTCCTGGTCTGTTGTTGTATCGGTCTCAGCCGGGCTGCATTCAGAGGAGCCACCAATTCCTTCAGAGAGCCACACTTGTCACCAGTAGTGGTAGCAGACAGTCCCGGCTTTGGGTTCGAACCAACACTCTCCTGTATGTTTGTCCTGTCCTTGAATGGTTGCAGCGGTCGGGTCCGATCACCCTGACTCCCACCAGAGTCGCTCCACGCCCTACCACCATGCGGAAGTTTCGAGGTCGTCACGGACACAACAGAGTTCTCTTTATCGCTGTGGTGTCTTTGTGTGTCCAGTGCTCCACAGCTGGAAGAGTGTCTCCTATGTAGACCCGCAGTCGTCTGTGCCAGGGGTTGCCCGTGGCTGCAGCAACTGCAGTGAGAACAGGATGAGCAGGTTTCTTCCCTGGCCAATGGAATGGCCTCGGTGCTCTGGGTACGGCGGTGGTTATAGTGATGGGCGGGGCCAGAAGTGGTACCACCCACTGAAACAGAAGAGATGGTGGAGGGGTTGTGTTCTGCCAGACCCCGGGGTCTGAGGGTAGCCCTTAGTGGACCTCGCCCGGGCTGTTGGGTGGTGTGGGTGGAGGACATGGTAGCATTGCCGCTGTCCAGTGAGGCCAGTGAGTGAACACCACCCTGTGGGGAGACAGAAAACAAGAGGGGAGGGGGAGAGAGGGAGGGAGGGTCAATGAGGAGTGCCAATCACATGTAGCTGGTGCATACAAGAGAAGAGCATTACATTGAAGGAAGTTGATGACAGCTGTAGTAGTGCTTACATTTCTGCCATTTCTGGTGTGCTCCTGATGGTGTACATGGTGGCCTCTTAGTGCGGGCTGGTGCCCCCTCATGAAGGGGTGGTCAGGGATCTGAGACAGCTTCAGTCTTTGGGCCGGGTGCTGGGAGAGAGGGGGACATTCGGATTACCAAGGACATTAAAATCACCACGTAGGCACTTAGTTCTCCATATAGTCAAATTCACATGTCATGATCATAGAACGTAACCACCAGATCTCATACCTTCTTTAGCAGATTGGTGATGAGGTCCTGTGCTTCTGGGGATAGGGTCCTGCACACAAAACGAAGGCACAAAGTGAAAGGGCTGCAACACCACTATCATAAACACGTATGATAATGTATAATGATACCTTGGAATCTCAAACTCTGCACTGACCACCTTATTGAGGGTATTCTTAACACCTTCAGTCTGTATAGGAAGAGTAGCAGGGAGAGTTACGTGTACATGTAAGTACAGTGCACAGAAGACCAATTTTAAGTTTTAGAGCCCATGCACTAAGGAAGAGGGTACTACTACACATCACAACAACAGTGAACACATAATACTGAAAATGGTTGACCGGCTTATGCTTAGCTGGTTATCTTAACAACAAAGTCTTCGCTACTATTGAGCAGTCATACTAGTTTATATGCCCTTGTTGTATACTACAGCAACTCCCACTGACGTCGAAAGGGGGGTGTCCCACCAGGAATGTGTAGAGCATGCACCCCAGAGACCAGACATCCGACTCCAGCCCATGAGGATTGCGAGCAGCAATCTCCCTGTGGTAGAGAACAAATAAATTCATGCCCTCTAATGGTTCACCCATCCACTATCTCTTCCTACTTCTTGACACACACAGCTTATGAAATGACTTCCAGCCCAGACACTCATGTGCAGGTATCTGCCCAATTAATACCATACTGACATTGTATGTAGCTCATAATAGTGATCAGAGCTTTTTGATACTCTGCTACAGCCATGCATGGATTATAGCCTCCTTTAGACTCTTCCATTATCAGACACACAAGAAGCAGAAGTCATTTCCTTCTACTTCCTTGGATGGTGTGAAGAGAAAGACTGAATGAGGCTGCTACACATACTACACATGCACCACTGCTGCTAGGCAAGCAACTCACGGGGCTATGTAGTTGGGAGTGCCGCACATCGTGTAGTGCTTCTCATCTGGGCACTTCAGTTGAGCAGCAAGACCAAAATCAGCAACTTTCTGGATTAATAAGACATAGAGAGGGGCACAGCTATAGTCTAGTGCTCCAGAGTTCCGCATTAAACTTTGAGTGTTTGGACCAAAAGACTATAATGTTTTGTGTCATTACTGCCCGGAACACTGCAATATGCGCAGTGAGCAAGTATAGGTCAATAATACAAGCTAGCCTCAACCTACGCCTCCTAGCCTCGGCTTTTTAAGGGGAGAGCCTGGGGATGAGGCTAAGGCCTTCCTGGTCTAGTGTTTAGCTTGCACCATGCTTATGAGATAAAGGGAGGCTTGGGGTTGAGGCTAAAGAAAGCAAAGCCCAATTTCTCTTCAGCAGTCACTCACTGCATCCATGTTCTTGGTGAGCAGCAGGTTGGAGAGACTGAGGTCCCTGTGGAGGATGGTATGGGAGTGCAGGTAGAGCAGCCCTTGCACCACCTGACCAAAGATACGCTGAGCTGAGGAAGGTAGAGAGGAGATGAACAAAACAGGTGGCACACTGCGGCTACTGCTTCCTGAGAGCACTGATCATCCTAGCACCTGGCATTCTTGTATGCAAATGCCAGCTAAATCATATGGGTGGTTTATTCGGAATTTGAAAGTCAGTCACCTCAATTAATGCCTTAGACTGCTATAACATAAACGTTCCACAAAGCTTCAGCTGACCACTCTAAGTACATGTACATTGTACATCAAGCCTGACTTTGATCTACTGTACATCTCTATACAGGTTACAGTAGGTTTGATACAGTACACATAACTTTTCCATAACGATAACACAGTAAGTCATATACATGTACAAAGGACTAACCCTCTGCCTCAGTGAGCCTCTTCTGTGTGGTCTTGAGGTAGCGGTTGAGCTCACCATTGTGGCACATCTCCAGCACCAGGTACACATAGTTAGCATCCTCAAAGTAGTTGTACAGCTACAGAGTTGAAAATTAAAAAGCAAAACGGTGATATTATGTGAGTACAGTGTACATGTATGTATTAAATCCGAAACCGGGTATTGAAGACTCCACTATAGATTTAATAGACGCTGTCACAGGCTCCATGTTTGACTAATGTTGTCTGTGGTACATGTAGCCTCATTCACAGGCTTTCCACGTGGCATGGGAACAAGACTGGGATGACCTCTACTGCTGACCTCCAAAATCGAGGGGTGCTTCAGCCGACTGTGTATCTCAACCTCGTTCCTCACTCGGGAGATCATCCCGGCCGCCTGCATCACCTTCTTATCAATCTAGAGTAGAGAGGGAAGGCAAAATGGCACAGCCTCCATGTGTTAGCATAACATCATACCCAGGCCTCCACCACAGTATAACTCTCTGATCAGTGGTTGAGCCTTCCATAAAGATTTACATATGTATCTAGCAACCCTTAGTCTAAAGATATGATTAGTGTGTGAACCTGGTCTACCTCAGCCTTGTCCCCAGACTCTCCCTCCCAACATTTGCCGCTTGCACTTACTCCTTTTCCTACTGCAAGTCATAAGAGCTGACTGGCCTAGTAGTCTTATCGGAAATTTTATGATCTTATCACAATTCCCTTTAACTCACCATCTTGATGGCCACCTCGAGTCCATTGGTTTTACACTTGGCTCTGTAGACACAAGCAAAACCTCCCTTCCCGAGCAAATCCATGACAGCATAGTCCTGTGGAGTCAAATGTGTGTGCACTGGTACCTGACTTGTTGCTAATGTATAGATGGATTGCAAGTAGGCGTGGCGAATGACGTAATCCCACTTTTTGGAGGGCAAACGTGTGAGTTCGCAGGTGCATAAATACATAGCTGCAACTGTAAAAGACACCCTCAGATGTCAGAGAATCTCGGTAGGTCATGTCCTATAGTTCTCTCTGTTTTGGCTGCAATGAAAACGTCTTGTCGCCGCATTCACTTGCCCTCCGGAAGTGACATTACTTAATTGGACACGCCCCTTGCAGTCCATCTATATGTACATGTATAGGCTCACGGACAGCCCCTTCCCAGATTCATCCTCCCAGCTTCTGTCAGTTCAGTCTCATTCCCAGCCCTAATCAAAGCACAGGCTCACACTTTGTGGTGGGCTACAGCATAACGAGCCAGGAATAGTTCTCAGGGCATTCCTGCTTATTTACTATGCATCATGAGTTACCTTTGTCCCTCTTGATCCATACAAAAGGTTTTGGGAATGAGACGAATAGTGTGTCTGGACCCATACCTGCACTTACTAATTATTCACTGGTTCATTGGGCCCTAAATTATGATCACTAAGACTGGAGTTAATACCCTACAGCTTAAAACTGGTTACTCTCGCTCCCAGACCAGTGTTGGAGACTAGCAGAGGCCTGATCATGAGCACTAGGGTAACCTAGCTACTCACCTCAATAGATTCTCCAAAGTTTGAATTCATGTCTTCTTCGATCCTCGCCCTTTTAATATCATCCTCAAAAGTAGGCCGCTTAAAATAATCAAAAATTACCACTTCAATAGCTTAGATCCCTACACTACAGCCTGAGAGACAGGCGTTGAAGGGGGTGTTTTCATTTGTCCGATGCAGCCATTTTCCTCACACAGTCCCCGCTTCATTTTTCAAAAAACGTAAACACGCATGCGTATATTACGTAAAGACCTAAATTATAGGGTATCCCTCGTGGTTTTCCCCGCCCACAAGCTACGCACATGTTCTCGATCTTTCTGGTGGCGCGAGGGTCGCTGTGTTTGAACTTTCTCCTGGCTTTAGAATCTTCTGGAGGGTGAGAAGCAGTTACAAAACCAACGGTTTCAATTTATTTCTGCCGTATAATTTGGCTTGTCTGGTAAGCAAGTTGTTTGAGACTTTGTACGGTAGGGTCCATAGTCCTGCCTATATACAGCTATTTTATATGTAAGTATACAATTCTGTGTGTAATTTAGCTGTTTTCCTGTCAATATTTCCCAGGCCAAAATGTCTGTGGTGGGTTTTGACCTTGGCAGCCAGGCCTGCATTATCGCCATTGCCAGACATGGCGGCGTGGAGATGGTGGCCAACGAGTACAGTGACAGGAGATCACCGTGAGTCTGGGTGTCTGGTAGTTTTATTGTTACCATGGTAATGATCCCATGGACCTCTTCAGCTCCAAAGAGGAAATTGTGCCTAGTTTAAATTTTACCTCTTATATCCAAGATAGTTATTAAAGGAACACTTTACTTAGTCAGTGAATCAACAAAAAAGCTACAGAATACTCTATTTTCCCAGGAATGCATAAAATGGGTGTGGGAAAGAGTAGCAATTCTCTTTAAAGGTTGAAACAATCCAAAATTTATATTTAAAAATTGAAAGCGTGCTTTAGGATCACTTCTGCAATGACATGCTTACATCACATTCTCAGCCCTTACCAAAGTGTGTTGCAATGTATAGCATGCTTTCTAAGGGCAGTTCGTACTAGAGTCTAGTCGACCCTCTTTGCACTATGGGAGTCTTTGTTCCACTGGTTGATGACTTGACTAGCATTTGTGACATAGTTCCCACTCGATGGCTGTTCACGAAAGCACTAGTCACAGCAAAGTGATACTTCTTACACCGTTGAATTGAGCAGCTACAGTGGAACCCCTCTAATCAGGACCCCTGAAATAAGGACACCTCACTAATAAGGACATCACTTTTGGTCCCAACTCATATGAATGTGTACTATTTGACCCCTGAAATGAGGACACCCCCAGTAATCAGGACACTGGAGCTGGTCCCAGGGGTGTCTGTAATAGAGGGGTTCCACTGTAGTATATTATATGCCATTGGACTACTGTCAGTCTTCTAGCTAAAGCGCATCCTATAATATGCATGTATGTATATTGAAAACATCTGCACAGGATGCAAGATCGAGTCATACAGGAATCATGATCTATACCCATAGAACTAGGAAATGCTATATAACAGATCAGTGTAGGGGCAAGCCCTTTTGAAGTTAGCAGGGTATTTCCCCCCCATCCCCTGTTTGAAACCCTAGACACTACCCTCTGCTCGATGCAACTGTGTAACTTAGCATGGTGTACCACACTATTCAATTGTTACTTGATACAAGTACCTGTCAAAAAAAACCAGCCAGGCATTTTTCATTAGTAGAATTTTCATACTGGATCAGAGACTTCTGGGCACTCCCCCCAATCCAGTCGAATGACTATCAGTTTGAGGACCGCTCTGTTCTGCAAGCGATGATGCTTGGTTAAAATACTTCTCTGCAGTTAGGCAGATATGTCTTTTGTCATGGTTAAAAATACTACGTTGACGAAAGGGTTAAATTTATTCACGTGATAACGTAGCATCGTTGAGCTTTGTTGGGGCAAGAAATTACGTGACTTCCGGGTCACGCCTACTCTGACATATTCACCAAACTGTCTGCCATTACTTCTGCTCGATCTCAGGTCGATGGTGGGGTTCACTTCCAAGCAGCGCTGCATGGGGACGTCCGCCAGGAGCCAGCTGGTGATGAATCCCAAGAACACCATCTGGGGTTTCAAGACGCTCATGGGGAGGAAGTTTTCCGACCCCATTGTGCAGGAGGAGATAAAGTGGTTGCCCTATGAGGTTGTGCAGCGACCCAATGATGAGATTGGTATCAAAGTGAGTGTTTGAGTACATGTATGTGTGTATTTGCTTAGAAATTTCTGAATCTTGGATATGCCTCCCAAAAAAACTTTCACGGACCTGTTTAGCCCCCCCCCCACCCTCTTGAATACATTTGTGAACGTGTGTATGTGTATGATAGGCAGTTTTCCTAGACAATTGTGCCAATAAGATGATTATCACTCACTGGAGAGGCCTCAATTCTTGAATCGGTAAATCAGCGATTTCCATCTCCGCTGATACAAAGACTACACCAAGCCAAAAAACATTCAAATTAGATTCTTGGTCTATCAATTCATGATGATGTTCAGTTACATCTTCAAGGTAAATTTTAGAGCTTGCAAAATTAATAGAAGACTGCATTGACACTGGAAACACTCTGGGCATTCTGAATAGTCATGTGTGTGTTACAGGTATGTGTGCACACACGATTCAGATGTGCCTATTCACTATGCATTACAGAGAATTAACAGCTCACAATTACAGGGGCATAACTCCAGCAACCCACAAGTTATACAAAAAGCCCTCCATAGCTGATCCTGTGGTCAAATTTTGATTAGAAAGTTTTAATGCCCATGAGGCACATGCTGTAGCTTCAATATCGCTGAAGTGATCACATATTGCAGTATTAGTGCTGTAAAAAAATTATGTAGCTATGTAGTATAAGTAATGAGATATTCAAAATCGAATACTGCTTGAGGTCACCAAACTATGTTTTGGTATCCCGCCAACTTAGTCCCTTATTTTTCTCTATGACTGAGGTAAGCCGCTATGTATAACCCCCCCCCCCCCTTGAGGAGGCCTGTTGAACACTCTGGGGAACTTTCCTCTCCTTTTCTCCCCAGGTTCAATACTCAGATGATGAACAGCTGTTCTCCCCAGAGCAGCTGACTGCCATGTTTCTCACATACCTCAAACAGACGACAGAGAGAGCCACCAGTAAACCCGTTGTGGACTGTGTCATATCGGTGAGTTTTATAAACACTTTGCATGAGGTTTATGCCTACACAATGTTCACTTTGGTATTGCCAAAATTACAGTGTGCCTGTGTATGTTGCTACATGTACGCATGTAATGGAACTTTTTGACCCCTCCCCCTTCTCCCTACCTTGCCCTCCAGGTCCCTGACTTCTTTACGGACACACAGCGAAGAGGAATGCTGGATGCAGCTGCCATTGCTGGCCTCAACTGCCTCAGACTGATGAACGATACCACAGCAGGTATCCATATTGTGGCAATTCGTGTGTTGCTTTTAAAAATATACACCACGGGGGGCACCCTGAGATTATCCTCTTCTTTAAAAATTAAGTACTCGAGCATGTACATCCAAATGCACATGTGGGGATCACCAAGTGCCTCGTTAGTGCATGGTATTGTACGTTTACTCCAAAGTTTCTAAGTGTTCTCTTACCTCCCGAAAAAATTCTGTTTATGGGTCGAAGCATTAATATTTCTTTCTCCTCTTCTCTAAATTTAGCTGCCCTCTCCTATGGCATCTACAAGCAGGACTTGCCGGAGGAGAGCGAGAAACCGAGGAACGTGGTGTTTGTCAGCATGGGCCACAGCTCTCTCCAGGTCTGCATCGCTGCCTTTCAGAAGGGGAATCTAAAGGTAAAGCTGTGGGGGTACTGTTGCTATGGCGATGACCTTAACGTGCACTGCATGAAAGGAACTCTTGTAACCTTAGAGCCTACCCTGGAGCAGGGTCTTGTGGGACTTGTCACTAGCTGTTTTTTTTGTTGTTTTTTTTTGCGAAATGAGGAGGAAATTAGTGGCAAGAGGGAAAGGCCAAACCATGTAGCCTAGGCGCCTCATCCCAGCTCTGTGTACTTCATCTCATATGTGGGCTGCACAGAATGAGTAGAGGAGTGCAAAAGAGCATGAGCGAGGACAGTTGCTCCCAAGCAACGCACTCTTAGCTATACATACACAGTGTACTTTTTGGGGGTCATCCACCTTCACATACACGAAAATAAATCTCTTTTGATCACGTCTGCAGTAATAATAGTATGTGTGCTTGGGAATAAGGGTGCATATTGTCAGTGTTGTCATAGCAACATGTATCAAATTGTTCCTCCTCTAGATCCTATCAAAAGCTTTTGACCCCACCCTGGGTGGCAATAATTTTGACCAGCGACTGGTGACACACTTTGCTAAAGTGTTTGACAAGAAATACAAAATTAACTCTCTTGGTCGTCCGAGGCAACAGCTACGACTAGCCAATGAGATTGAGAAGCTGAAAAAGAACATGAGTGCCAACTCAACCCCCATTCCCCTCAACATCGACTGCTTCGCTGATGACAAGGATGTTGCAGCGCACATGAAGAGGTCAGCCTGATTAATCTATTTTCCAGTTCCAATTTTGAAGGGAAGGTGGGGATGGAATGGGAGTCTGTGTGTGTGTGTGTGTGTGTGTGTGCATACGTATTGTGGACATCTTTTGAACTTTTCAGATATATAATTACATCTCCACAAGAATACGTTTCTAGATTTCTGGAGAAAAAGCCTTTTTCCCTAGGCCTACAGCCTATAGCTGAACTATACTCCTCCACTGCAGGGATGAGTTCATTGACCTCTGTAAGGATCTGGTGGAGAGAGCCACAAGCACATTGCAAGACGCCCTCGCAAAATCAGGTATGTAGGGTGGATATCAGGTGATGATCATACATGTATCTGCAGTCATGCACGTACAAATTCACACTGAATAGGATGATAGTGGATTATATGGGTTGCTGCATCTTCCCAGGCTTGCATACACTTCCATAGTCAATACTGCCTCTCTTAGATCTCAAGATTACTCCTGCTGTGGAGCAGCAAACAGCATTTGGAACAGTCCAACGGCTACCTATACTCTAAGAGTTTAAAATGGTGGTGGTGAAGCCTGTATTTGATTCCCATATGTAGATTCTCCAATCTTCTATTCCCATTCCAGGTCTGAAGCTTGGCGACATTAACTCTGTGGAGGTAGTCGGTGGTAGCTGTCGCGTCCCGGTAGTGAAGGACGCCATTCGCTCTGTCTTCCACCACGAAGTTAGCACCACACTCAACATGGATGAGGCTGTAGCCAGGGGGTGTGCACTGCAGGTGAGTCAGCCCCTGCCCTAATTGGCACCTAAATGAGTATCAGCTTGGGTAGGAATTCTGTTAAAGCAATACGGTAATAGGGGATCTAGAGACCCTCCTTCCCTCCCAGAAATTTTGTGTATACATGCATGCGTGGAGTGTTGTTTCTAACAAAGTTTGCAGAAAGTGTCCAGATCTCCCACCCTAGGATTTTGGTGGAGAAAATTACATTTCTTAGGCGATGTAAAGAAGAGTACCAAAAAATCTTTTGCTATTCTATAGTGTGCCATGCTCTCGCCGACTTTCAAAGTGCGAGACTTCAAGATCGAGGACATCCAACCCTACCCCATCAAGCTGAAGTGGCGGACAGCTATGGAGGACGAAGAAGGGTGGGCCAGAACTGCAGTACTCTAATTATAAGGACAGTCTGGACTATTTCTCTAATAAAAGGGATATTATATTGGGTTCAAGGCTGGTATTTTAGGTATAGCAACTTTGTTTACAGCACCTATAGGCTATCATCTTTATTACAGACGTAAACATCACTAGATGTTCAGTTACTCATGTCATTTCTTCATTTCAGAAATGACTATTATTCAGTACCTGTTATTTCTGCCAATCTGTTAGGGAGATGGTGGTTTTCAAGGAGGGGGATGCCATCCACCACTCAAAGATGCTCTCGTTCTTCCGCAAGGAGCCGTTCGAACTCGAAGCCTGCTACCAGGACCCCAAGAATGTCCCCTATCTAAACCCTATCATTGGTGAGTGCAATACACGTGCCACACTAAAATTGAAGGGGCTGCCTCTCATTTGCATTTCAATTTCTTCCTTGACTACATGCTACTGCATTGAAGATGATGTAATGTGGTAATGTGGTTACCTCATTCCTACCTCATGGTTTGGTTGTCTTTTTTTGAGTTCCTTAGGAGACCTGCTAGTCCTGTTTATGTTGGCTAAACACACTATATAGGCCATTTAAGAGTTTGATCTCTATTATCCCACATAACCTTTCTGAGTGTTTATTCTCTTGCTAAAGATAAGACATGATTGTGGGTTATCACAGGGAAGTATGGTGTCAGATCATTTTCTGGTTGCTCTTGCTCTTGACCTCTGACCTGAGATCATACAAACTCCAGTTGGCTGACGTTTCCTTGCAATGTAGGCAGAATTCAATGTCACAGTGCTAAAATTATCCCCCCCCCCCCCCCCATCCCTCATCCCCCACCCCACCACAGGCAAGTTCCATGTCAAGAATGTGACCCCGACAGAGGAAGGTGAGGCCGCCAAGGTGAAGGTCAAAGTTCGGATCAATATCCATGGCATCTTCTTTGTCAAGACGGCCACCATGATAGAGAAGCAGAAAGTTGAAGAGGAGACAATGGAGGCTGAGCCCACTCCGCCTTCACAGAATGAAAGCCAAGGTGAGGGAGAGATGAGGGGGGGGGGGGGGAGGAACTCATGTTGGTACAAGAGCACAAGTATGCTGTGTACTGGTCTCATACCCAGACTGCTCTGGCAGAGGAACAGTCTGGGCATGAGACTAGCTGGCAAGAGTGGACAGTAGAGAGTGGCCTTATTTCCAGGCTCTCCCCATGCACGGAAAAAAAAATGAGGGGAGAGCCTGGTAAATTTTACAATGTGATTCAGGACACGCCTGGACACACGTTGGGAGGGGGCCCTCGGTAACCATGCAACCTGCCCACGTGTTCCACCTTTCGTGCGAATGGTCCTGCCGGGATCACTGGGGTTGAGGCTGCTCTATACCTTACATGATTGTAATTGCTGTCCTTCCCCGCAGCTCCCAATTCCCAGGACGGTTCTCAGGCAGAAGGTACTGCAGCAGGCAGTGAGCAGCCCACGGAGGGTGCCACACCCAAAGAAGCAACGGACGGTTCAGCCGGGGACCAGCCCATGTCTGAGCCGGGGGAACAAGCAGCACCCCCTGAGCAGGATGGAGCCACACCTCCTGAGCAGAGTGAAGCCACACCCTCTGAACAGGAGTCTAGCGGCAGTGAAGAGAAGGAAAGCCCAAAGACAGAAAAGAAAGAGGTTAGTCTCATACCTGTGATTTTTTTTCACCATATACATGTACATGCTGAAGTGATTAGTACACGTTTGTATTTGTATGACTCCCAACTACTAGGCTTGTCCCATACCATCTCTTACTAGGCTTGTCCCATACCATCTCTTACTAGGCTTGTCCCATACCATCTCTTACTAGGCTTGTCCCATACCATTTATATGTTGCGATAAATGCTGAGGACTGTTGCAGTAGAAGTTTACTGCTCAGATAAAAGTTTGTGTGTCCCTACACTAATTATATTCTGCAAAGGTCGTGCAAGATGATGGTGATACTATCACTGCCCCTGTCTCCTCCCCCCTTTGCCTCCCCAGGAAGCAGCCAAACAGCCTGAGGCTAAGAAACCCAAGAAGCCGACTATCAAATACATCGATCTGCCAATTGAACCGCACACCCCTTCTCTGGGCAAGACACAATTGGATCGAGCCCGTGAAAAAGAGGTACATACTGCACTGTATACTTGTATATTAAATGTAGTTGAAGCACCACAGTGAGGGTAGCATGGCATAAGAGGTGGGCTGAGAGGTACATATGGCAGAAGGCCAGAGACTGAGTGCCCAGGACTCACCCCATGTGCAGTAGTGGATGCAGTTCTTTAACTAGTTTGTTGTCACTATTGGGTGAAACCACAATAGAGCATGTTGTCTCTGTGTAGGCTACTTTCTGAAGTTTTCGTAGAGGTCTTATGGCCACCTGTAGGTTTTTCTTATTAAAAGGACTACTGCTTTTACAGCTGTAAAACTGCCCCTGGTCTATTTAGGTAAACATGGCCTACCAGGACCAGCTGGAGAATGAGAGAGTTGACGCTAAGAACGCAGTGGAGGAGTACGTGTACAACATGAGGGACAAGGTGGAGTATGCCCTGAGGGAGTTCATCGCGGAGGAGGAGAAGAGCAAGTTCCTGGAGCTGCTCAACGCCACGGAGGAGTGGCTGTATGACGAGGGGGAAGACCAACCAAAGAAGGTGGGTGGGACAGAATGGTATCGTTGTTACATCACTATTACATCATTGGTAATATTCTTTTTCTTGTGACATGGAAAAAAGACTGTATGCACATGTAGTTGCCTTTTAGCAGTTCCTAATGATGTGTGTTGATCTTGTACACTGAAAGATGTATACATGTACATAATAAATATGGTAATTATTTTCTGATAAAAGTAATTGTTATATTCACTCTTAGTATGGTGAAGGTATACATATTGCCATCACCTTCAGGTGTATGTTGCCCGACTGGGAGAGATGAAGAAGTTTGGTGACCCAGTTCTCATGAGGGAGCAGGAATGGGAAGGCAGGCCTAAGGCCTTCGATCTCCTGGCCAGCGTTGTTGTCCACTATGAGAAGATACTGGAGCAGTATGCAGCTGGGGTGAGTGTGTAGGTTGTTCAATATGACTTAGTTGAAGGTGCATGTGAGCCACATCCTCTGAAGAGGTCTGGGAGCATGCTTCCCCGTGGACTTTAGGGCAGGGGGGCTCTTATCGGGGGCGGCGGAATCCCAGGTTGTGGTACGTGGTGTTAGCATAGCTGGCAACAGCATGTGTGTAAACAGCAACATCGTACTCCATAATATAGTGGATTCATGCAATGTCAGTGTAAAGCGGTAATTATCTGACTTTTTGTTTTCCTCTGCTGACTGTGTTGTTACTGTAGGATGAGCAATATGCCCATATTGAGCCGGGTGAGATGCAGAATGTGCGAGAAGCTGTTGACACTAAGCGACAGTGGATGCACTCACAGATGCAGGTTGCTGATACACTACCGAAGCATGCTGACCCGCCCATCAAGTGTGTACAGATTAGTGCTGAGCAGAAGGTAGGACACAACTTTCTTAGAATGTGTGTAGTATTGGACAGTCATTTGATTGTATGTAGACTAGTGTCGGGAATTGATTCTTGGGAGCTATTTTTGGGCTGCCCAGTATACACATGGCTCCCACTCTTGTTTCCATGGTATTGCGAAGTGTCTACATGGTTCATTTAGGATCATCCGATCATTGATGATGGCTGAACACCACAAAAACAATTACAGGAACTTGCTAAAGTGGCTTTTAGCTACTTTAGTTATTGTTCATCTTCTGTTATTTGCATGACTTTGCTTATGTTTGCATGCATAAACATTGTACATCTGGTAGGTCAAACGGCACCAGAAATAACAGTATTTGCTATATACATGATAATATTATCATAGGCTTATTAGCTTATACACATTCTGTCAATATACAGTCATGACATCTTAACACCCACACAGAACCTCGAGACCACCTGCAAACCCATTGTCACAAAACCCAAGCCGAAGGTGGAGCCACCAAAAGACGACCAGCCCAAGCCAGAAGAAGGTGAGGGAGCAAAAACTGAGGGAGAGCAGCAACAAGAAGAGAAAATGGAGGAAGTGGTACCTGAAGGTGCAGAGCAGGCGACTGGAGCTAGCGCTGGTGGATCACAGCAAAAGCAGGACGAGCAAGAAGATATGGAGCTGGATTGAACTGCTTGGACTGTCTCTATGGCTAGGGTCACAGCTGCAATTATTATTATATTCTTGTAATATGGGTATTTTGCTTCTGTGCTGCACAATTATTGTCTAGCTCCTTCTATCAAGTTGTAGCTCATGATTTATCCTAATTTACATGGGAGTACCCCAGTTTGTGTGACGTTAATAGTGTGCTTAATGGCTGGGAATGAGGCCAGTGGATATTCACTGTATGTGCAGTGAAGGTTAGGTTTCTCAAATATTTTGTATTTCCCATTATTAATTTTAGTGAAAAAAGTGCGCATGCTGTACAGATTTTAATTGCTACATATTGACAGACTACTCTACAGTGCATGTGGAACGCTGTATGATTATGATAGCATAAGTGATACCTGAGATAAGAAATCGACCAAAATGGTCAAAATTACTACTTAACAGTCTGGTGAAAATATGCGGATCTGGCACCATCTATGCTGGCACATACGCTCACAGTAGAGCACTAAACGTCATTTCCGGTTACTAATTGTCACTAGTGTATATAGTAGTACAGTAGCTATTCCTATACCTTACGGAACGGGATTGGAAACATTAATTTTCGGTTCGATCGTGCCTCTCGGAATAGGGGTGCGGTTTTTCTTAGTACACTTTTGTTTTGGGATATGAATGGTAGATACATGGGTCTATAAAACCGCTGGCAAACCAGGCGCTTGCTGCCGCTCCTTTCTTGGATACAGACTTTGCAAACTTACCGGAAACCATGGTGCCGCTAATTAATCGTCTCTTTCTGCTCACGGCACTTGTCACTGGCGGAACGACTGCCGATGCGGCAGCGCAGCCGTAGATGACGTACAACTCAAGAAAATATGACGCCAGTAATAAATTCACAAAATTTGATCACGCTTTTCTCAATACAATACAGTTTGCTTATCTCGGGAATTTACCATATGTGTTTATATAATCCTAACTTAAGTGACCATCACAGTGTGTGTATAGAAGCCAGTTGTCAGGTAGCTATGTAGATAGCAATAATCGCGGTGTAAAAATAGTTAGCTGTACATGTGCTGTGGTAAGCGTTTGCTGGTCCAAAGATGAGATGTGTGCATATATGGGCAGTTTTGGCTGTGTCCATGCTGCTTGAGAGTTTAACAGCTACTGAAGGTACGGATAACATAGCCATTTTGTGATATTAGCTTTCTGAATTGCAGAAATAGCTTAGCTGCTAGCTACTTGCTTTCTATTAAATGTCAGAAAAGGATACGTGTGCATGCATGATGATATTAAACTATTATAGGACCATCATAATAATATTATACAATCAATCAATCAAAATTTAATGTCACCTGTAATTATATAAGAAAGGTACAGCCAGCTCATGAGAGCTTATGAGACGGTAATAGGATATAAAAAAACATAGCACATGAACATTTATTAACTAGAAATATTATATATTAAGTTCTGATGATACAGATACATACGATACAAACCAAAAGCGATACAGTGGATGTGTTGTTGTGGTTGGAGTATATAGCGACATTTTTCTTGGGGCGTGTATGATAGGAAGCTAGGGTTGACTAAATGTAGCTGACTAAAGAGTTTAGCCCTTGGCCCGATCAGACTGGGACAATGTAGTGATGATTATAATTACTGGTATCTCTCCTATTAGGACTAACTGTCAACATAACTGTTGACTACAACCCTCCTCCTGATACTCATTTGGGCCCTGGTGAGTACAGGGCAGCCTCCGGTCCAGTGACTGTCACTTGCAATGTAGTGGGAGAACCTCTGAATCAGTCTATGAACTACCAGTACCAGTGGTCATCTAGCTGTAGTGACTGCCCTTTTCAAAATGGAACATCAGAAAATAGAATTCGAAGAGGAGCTGTTAATTCTGGTGATACTGGCACCCATACCTGTACAGTCACTGATGATGAGGAGTCATTCATTGGAAATGCAAGCATTGACTTTAGAGTTGTTGGTAAGTTATGCTGCATAGAAGTCAATCAGTGTAACGTGATACCATAGCCCAACACTGAGGTACATACTTGCATTTGCTGCATGGGGTAGACTTGAGCAGTCCCATACATGTCATTACTTTATGCATCCAATTACCTATCTATATACATGCAGGTGCTGGAATACATGTTTTCAGGGGTGCTTCAACTGGTAGCCTTCGAGTCCCAGTATCACTCACAAATAATGGGATTGTCATTTCCCTTAACACTATGACTAATCTACGTATCCGGTTCATCTGTCGCTCTGACTCAATGATGAACGATGTTGGGATGCTAATTGGACTGGATGGAACTAACATCACTACAAATTCTATCTTTGTTATTACCCGCGCACAACCTGGAGAACTCAGAGTTGAGAACAATCCCAGTCAAGATACCCTAACAGATCAAGATCAGGGGGTGTACACCTGTCGCATACCTCTTCAGAGTGGAGTGATGAGAAGCATTAATATTGGAATATACCCCAGTGGATTCAATAGTAAGTATCTATATTATGTGTGTTAGCAGCATATTGTGTATTCATTGTGGAGTTCACAGTGGGAAAGCCATCATGGGTACTGTTTACAATATCAACCCATGAATGGCACGTACCCTATGTATTAGTTATTGTATGGTTGCGAGTGCCATATGGCAAATAATGGCACTGTATGATGTCATGGCACAAGTGCCATTAGGCCCGAGTGACCATGGCATCAAGCAGTGCCATTATTTGCCATATATGAAGAGGTATGGATGCTGTCTTCAAACTTGTGGCGGACAACAAGTCAGAGATCTGGACAAGTCTATCACATAGTTTTAGCAAGGAAGGCTCCCAAATAATGGGCTCATTATTTCCAGTAATACTGACAATGAATATCGTTTCCGCTTCTTTTGCCGCTCTGACTCCATGATAGAAAATGTGGGGACACTCATTGGACTGCAATAGTGATATCTTTGCCATCAGTAACTCAGAACCTGGAACTCAGAGTAGAAAACTCCGTGAACCAAAATGCAACAACCACGGCCAGTCAGCAAGGGGTGTACACTTGTCATATACCTCTTCAGAGTGGAGTGTTTAGGGACATCAATGTTGGAATATACCCTAGTGGATTTAGTAGTAAGTATTATTTTCTCATCCATAAATTATGGGTGAACTTATACTATCTTGAAATTCACGAGTGGGAACTATATGCTTTAGCTACTTCATTCATTCCCAGGCTCTTTCCCACATGCTTACAGAAAGGCCAGGGTGGGATTAAGGAGTGGGTAAAAGAGCTTAGAAATGAGAACCTCACCTCAGAAAGAAAGAGAAAGTGGAGTGAAATCACTGGGCTGAACCTCCAGCTGGCCCATGCCCCTGGATTAACTGCTTGCAGAGGCCATCCTGGAGGCATGTGACCAGCCAATTATACCTACGAAGATTTAGCCACCAATGATGCATAAATGCTTTATGGACGTGTGAAATGTTAAAGGTCTGAGTTTGTGGCCTTTGACCTTTTTTCATTAAAAGAGCATATTATTAAGCACTTCTATCATAAATTTGGGAGTATAGTGACCCCTTAATTACATTAACCCCATGAGTATAGCTACCTATCAAATCATTACTGTGGGTTCTTGAATAGTATTACCCATTCAAATAGAATTAACCTATGAATACTTTTACCCATAAGACAACAAAGTAAACCACTAGTGGCTATCTTGAATTTCTGGCCTTACTGCCTCAATTGTCAAACCATTTGATATAAGCCAGGGGTAGCACAGGGTTGTAGTCTATCGCCTATCCTATTTTCCATTTTTATTAATCAGTTACTAGATGAGGTTGAGAAAGCTGGGCTTGGTATAATCATTAAGAATGATGTTAAGGTTGGGGGACTAATGTTTGCAGATGATTTTGTTGGTTTAACTACTAATGCGGAGGATTTACAAAAGTTGATTAATGTAGTACAAGGGTTTTGTAACAAATGGAGGTTGAAATCTAACATCAAAAAGAGTGCTGTTGTGGTATTTTCTAAGGTGGCTATTACAGATATGTGTGCGTGGAAGTGGGGAGATAACGTAATTCCAAGGGTTGTAAGTTACTGTTACTTGGGGATTGAATTTGCTGAGAATGGGTCATGGGATAGTCATGTACAGAAGGTAATTGATAATGGGAAGAAAAAGCTTAATCGTTTGCACCGGTTTGTCAGTAATAGAAATATCAGTACCGTTGCAAGGAGATTATTGTTAGTTTCAGTACTTCGTCCTACTTTAGAATACGGTAGTGAAGTGTGGGCTTGTAATAAACGGCAGACAGCTTCCTTAGAATCCATTCAGCTAGGAGCAGCTAAGAAGATACTTGGCTGCTCTTCCAAAACGTGTAATGAAGCGGTAAGGGGAGATATGGGGTTAGAGTCCTTGAAAGGGAGGAAGGATAGAAGCAAACTTAAGTGGTGGTATAAAGTCAATAAGTTGGATAATGAGCGGTATCCTAGAGTACTATTAGATGCTGAGTGGGAAGTGAAACCATGTATGTATGTTGGATGAAAGTAATTAATGAATTGCTGCTGCAGTTAGATTTAGATAGCCAAGAGGTATTAGCTGCAGATAATATTAATTTGTTTTTAGATACGGTAGACGAAGCGTTGAGGGATAGAGAATACAAGGACTTTAATGACAGCTTGAATACTAAAGTTAAGTTGAATCTGTACAAGTCTTTCTGTAAGGAAATAGAATTCAAGAATTATTTGCAGGGGGTAGGTGATCCGGGTACAAGATTATTGTTTAAGTTTCGGTCAGGTACGAACGGTCTGAATGAAGAGTTAGGAAGACATAGGGGTAAAAATGATGATAGGCAGTGTAAATTATGCAGGGGTGAATGTGAGAGTGTGGTACATGTTCTCTGGGAGTGTCCAGCATATGACAGCATTAGAAATAATTTCATGGTAGAATTAGAAAATCTATTGGGGGGGAGGTTTGGGGAGTTTAGTACACTTGATAATTTTAATAAGGCAAGTTTTATTTTAGGATTTGAGAATTGGAACAGGGATGATTTTAAAGCATTATTAAAGCTAGTTAAGAGCTTTGTATTATTGATATGGGAGACTAGGAAGAAGGAATTGTATGGTGATCAGGATTGTGTGGTCTCTGGTTGTTCTTGCTCTTGTCCTCTGACTGGAGGTCTTACAAGCTCCGCCTGCGTCTGTGGGTGCGTGGTCAATGGCGTAAGCGCTACGGCAGCAACATGAGTATATATACAATGTATATATACTGCCTCAGTTTTCCACTGTGCAGAAATTAATATGGTTAAGATAACATCTGAGGTATGGAGGCCTGGGTATGATGCTATAACTAGACCATCTCCATGTATATTCAATTGTATGTACATCCACTGGATACAACAATAAAATAGCCAATTCAGCCTGGTAACATTAATAAGCAATTAGAGAGAATATGATTTCCCAGCTCCTCCCAGCATCACACACTTGGGATTCACCCATGGACCCATATCATCTGACCTGACCTGCATCTCCACTGGTTCCCCTGCCACCAATGTCACCTGGATGAGGGATGGGCAGCCACTGACCATTGATGGAAATATTTACCGACTGAAACAGACAGTGACTAACAGAAGGAGGTCCACTTATGAGAATATACTTATCATCAACGACGCAGTGTCTAACATCTATAGGCACACTTATACTTGCACTGTTATTAATGCATTTAGAGGTGCTTCAATGGGAGTTACATCATGTAAGGATAATGGCTAGTATCAATTTTATGTACATGTACGGGTTAATATCTATTCAGGCTATGCGTTAGTCTTACTCAGTAGTACTTTATAAGGTCATAGTGGAGTTAATTCTACTGTTGTGGACCCAAATATAATGAAGTCAGATGGATAATTAATAATTATAATTCATAATTAATCACATACTATATTAGTAACAATACATTTACACCTATAGATACGAGTGCGATAATCGCACACTTTTTGTAATCGCATTCTTTTTTAGTTGAACAAAGGCTGTAACTGTAGAAACTGTAATGATTGTGATTAATGTGGAATCACATGGATTCTTGTGCCATTTGGGCATAATTGCATTTGCAATAGGCAAAATTGCACTCACTTCGCTCGTGCAATTACCTTACCTATTGCTCATGTAATTATTCCCAAATCGCACTCAAATCCATGTGATTACCCATACTAATTAATTGTATTGCTTACCTCCATCCATTCCTTAGCCCCTCCTCCCAGAGTCACGATATCTCCACATGGGACACTGACTGCAGGACAATCCTTCTCTCTCACCTGCACTATCACTCTGGAAGATGGGGGCTCACTGACAGAAGATCTAATTGAGCAGTGGGAAGCCCCTGTTGATTTTGATGTGGATAGTGACATCCAAGTGATGACTGCTGACTCCCGATTGAAACGTACCAGCACACTGAGATTCACCCCTGTGCGGACATCCCATGGAGGACAATACACATGCAAGGCCACCACCACTGAAGGAACAGATATGGCAACAAAGACACTCATTGTGAAAAGTGAGATTTAACTTGTAACGCTATACATTAATACACTACCAAGTGTAAGGTATGAAGGAGGGGTCAGAGAGGATCAAAATTATATACTGTATCATCCTTGGGCGAAAAGTATGAAAATATATGTTTGGCTTCTCTACTTTCAGTTTCTGTAAGGAGGTGTGGCCAAAACAAAACTATACACAATTTATGTAGCCTTTATGGGCCCCCTACAAAGCATGTGTTCAAAATGGCCTCTCTGGCAGTTACATTGATGCCGTCTTCAAACTTGTGGCACATGAAGAGTCAGAGATCTGGGCAAGTCTACCACACAGTTTTAGCAAGGAAGGCCTATACTAGCTACAGCTCCCAGGTTAGTTGAGTTTTGCGCATAAATAATTATAGGTTAGACACTGAGGTGGAGGTATCTATTGACTGAGATACAACACAGAGGGTCTAACTGATTCTATACCTAGTGTTATGATAACAGGGCCTCTATAAGTGACTGCTGCTAACCTTTGAAGTCAAAGCGACCTGCCCCATGCTGGGGTGTCTCTATTCGCTGGACTGGATTCTCCACTGGAACATGGGACTGGAACTTGGGACTGGATTATTCGACTGGAATGTGGGACTGGAATGTGGGACTGGAACATTACTCGAGCGTGTCAGCAATAAGTGCAATTGCCTACGCGCTATCACTGAAGCTATAAACAGCAACTGCTTACGCGCTAGCTATACCCTAGTACAGTTTCCTATTAGTACATTGTAGGCTACAGTTTCACCGAACGTCAGGTACGCATAGCAACGAGAAATTTTAGAAAAATGCAATTATTAATAGTTACTTAACTTCATTTGTTTCGCTGTACGCAGCCTGCCGTCGAATTTGATACTCAAAAGCGATGACGTTCAAGCCTTAGGTTGGGAAGAAGGATGCCTAAAGATGCTACTACAGTAGCTACACGGATAAGCATTGTTTAATCAGCTAGGGCCGGAGTCGGTATGTAATTATTAATTAGTAGTTGCTAACGTAATCATGTGAGGATCATGTTTTACCCGGGATTTTGGTGTGGCCCTTAGTAGTCTTCACGTGATCCTCACATGACTACGTTAGCAAAATATATTTTCGCAGCACGGATCAAGACTGCAGGAACATCTCCCACAAAATTGCCATACTACTGGCACTGCTAGGCTGTAGCTAGCGCGTAAGGAACTGGCTACCGAGCGTGAGAGATGTTCCAGTCCCACATTCCAGTCCCACATTCCAGTCGAATAATCCAGTCCCACGTTCCAGTCCCATGTTCCAGTGGAGAATCCAGTCCAGCGATTAGACACACCCCCCATGCTGAGCATTTCAGTTGTGATAGGCAGCCACTAATTGCATGAATATTATATAAAGATGACATATATCAACAGCCAGGTTAGAGACCTGCCAGCTGGTATCAGATTTAGACACCTCATTTATCTCTAAGTAGAGATACGAGCACTATTAGCCGACAACACAATCGAGCGATGAACATGTGAGTTTCGAATAGCACAGCTCATCTCTCCACTCTCCCGTAGGTGCCATGGCTGATCCCTTGAAAATATGTTGCAGATAGAAGCAGCAATCTGCCATAAGACCGGTCGCTTTTTTTCAGCTTTGCCAGTAATACTGTTATGCATGGTTCCGGGTTGTTGTTATATTTGCGTCAAGCTGGCTCACGATCCGTCTCGTCCCGCCCAAGTCATGATTCAATTACATCCACTTCTACTCGCCCATTATACTTTACACTTGGCAGTGTGTTTACCCTTGATGATAGTAACTATATCTATGCATTGCACATACCCCAATAGTCCCTCCCCCTACACTGGCTATGAGTCGTAATCCTGATGTCAGTACGACCATTCGCCATGGAAACAATCTCACCTTGACGTGCACTATACAGCTACACCCGGCAGTAGTAAACAGTGATGTGGTGGTGACTGGAAATATTAATGGTCCAAGAGGGACAAACAGCACTGTGATGTCTTCAGCTGGAGAGTACAGAATAATACTAGAAATCCCTTCACTAGAGGCTACAGCCTCTGACACATACACCTGCACTGCTACTGTAGAGCCTGGCTCGGGAGTAATGTATGTCCAGCGAAGTGAACCAAACTCTTCTAGTCTGAGTATCACAGTAGGTAAACAGCCAATATACAGTTGTTAATTTGGTATACGAATCCTGGTCGCCTGTTCTATAAGCACTATTGGTGTACTAAATATTGACAATCATTGTAGTTACTATTTCTTGTACTAGAACTAGCCGTCAACATAAGAGTCTCCTACACTCCTCCTCCTGGTTTCATCCCGGGCCCCAATGAGTACAGAGCAGCCTCCGGTCCAGTGACTGTCACTTGTACAGCAATGGGGGCTACTGGGACTTTGAACTACCGGTGGTCATCAAACTGTACACACTGTCCATTCCGGTCAGCATCGAGTTCAAAAGTTACCCGCGGAGCTTTTAACTCTGGTGACACGGGTACACACACTTGCACAGCTGATGGTTCAAGTAATGGGAGTGCAGCCATTACCTTTAAAGTTGTGGGTAGGTGCAACAAGAGAGTAATGCATGTTTGAGGAGCTATTATATTCTGGTATAGGGTACGTGCTAATTTATAGAAATTATGATACAATTTATTGACAATCTATGCAGGTGCTGGAATACATGTCTTCATTGGTGTTCCACGTGGATCACTCCCAAACAATGGTCTTGTTATTTCCCTTAATACGGCTACAAATGGATTTCTTTTTCGGTTCGTCTGTCGCTCTGACTCAGTGACGGAAACTGTTGGGATGTTCATTGGACTAGATAACACTATTATCACTACTGGCAATGTCTTTGACATTACTCGCCCACAAGCTGGAGAACTCAGGGTAGAGAACACACCCAGTCAAACTGCCCTAACAGCCCTTGATCAGGGAGTGTACACCTGTCGCATACCTCTTCAGAGTGGAGCGATGATGAACATCAATATTGGCATATATCCCAGTGGATTTAGTAGTGAGTGTGTTTTCTTAAATTCTACTGTATGTTATATCATGCATGGTTAGGAGTAAAAGAGCATCCATCAAATACCTTAGCTTTACAAAATAGAACTGTTTGAGGTACTGAGACATTAGTACCAGTGAGGTAGTTTACAAAAATCAACTGAGCCCTGTGCGTACCATGTATTGGTAGAAATCTTGTTAAGAATGCTAGTGGTTTATTCGTCTGCAATATTATACCTACCTATTAAAACTATTAGTCAACCTGGAATAGTAGAAAATTGACTACAGCAAATCATTCCCGTTTCAGTGTCTGCCTTCTCATGCAGCTCCTCCAACCATCACACACCTGGGGTTCACCCATGGGCCTATGTCATCTAACCTGACCTGCATCTCCACTGGTTCCCCTGCCACAAACGTCACCTGGATGAGGGATGGGCAGCCACTGACCATTGATGGAACAACCTACCAACTCACACAGATGGTGACCAATAGGAGGATGTCTACTTATGAGAATGTACTTACCATCAACACTGCAAGATCTAACATCATTGAGCACACTTATAACTGCACAATCATTAATGCACTGGGCACAGTTTCAAAGACACTTACAGCATGTAAGCTTAGTATTCTCAATGAACGTGTTCATTTTGACAAATTTATTCACGTAGTTCAGCAGTAAATTTCATGGTTGTGGGTCTGGTAAGCCCAGACCCCTATTGAAAACAAATTAACTGTTAGAAGTATGCTTGAAGACGATAATTGAGTTAGAGCTGCTGGCATTCCTTGCCATTCTTTCTGTCCCTTAGACCCTCGCACAGTCAGAATCTCACCACTTGAGATACCAATTGCAGGAGAGCCCTTCTCACTCACCTGCACTGTGACTCTGACAGAGGGAGACTCACTGATAGGAGATCCAACTGTCCGGTGGATCACCCCTAATGGCGTTGGTATCAATAGCACAATCCAAGTGATGGCTAATGACTTGATATATATCAGCACATTACAACTCAACCCTGTGAGGACATCCCATGGAGGAAACTACACCTGCCAGGCCACCTCCACTATAGGGACAGTTACGAATGCTGGAATACTCACTGTACAAAGTGAGTTTAATTGTAGAGTATATGCACCTGCGACTCAATTGTGTAATGGCTCCATTTTCCTCCCTGAATAGTATGCCACAAACTGCTTCTTTTGTCATAAGAATATTATTCATGATTCCACAGTCCCTCCTCCCACCATTATCATGAGCCGTGACCCTGATGCCAGTGTAACCCTCCGCCATGGAGACCCTCTCACCCTGACCTGCACCATCCAGCTAGATCCAGCAGTAGATAGTGATGTGGTGGTGACTGGAAGCCTCCAGGGGCGAGCAGGAAGGAACAGTACCCCTGTGATGACTTCAGCTGGAGTGTACAAAATGACATTGTATATTGCTTTACTACAGGCCACATCCCTTGATATATACACCTGCACTTCTAGTGTTGAACCCGGACCAGCAGTGATGTATGTCGAGCGTAGTGAGTCACACTATAGTCTGAACATTACTGTAGGTAAGCAATCAGTGTCGGTAGTCGGGATATGTATGGCAATTATACACCTCATGTGCCATAATCTTGGCTTGCATGTATACTTCCATTGTTTTGAAAACATTGACATAGTGTACTGTCTATAGGTCATATTATCCATGATTTCTCCTACCAGAACCAGATATCAGTATTAATGTCTCCTATACCCATCCACCTGGCACTGAGCTGGATCTCAATGAGTATAGAGCAGCCTCCGGTCCAGTAACTGTCACTTGTACAGCAGTGGGGGATACTTTTAATTACCAGTGGACATCCACCTGTAGAGACTGTCCTTTCCAGAATGCAGTATCAAGCTCAGTTGTTCGATCAGCTGTCCACTCTGGTGACAATGGTACCCACACCTGCACAGCCACTAGTGGTTCAAGGACTGTGAGTGTGAGCATCAACTTCTATGTTGTAGGTAAGGTACTATCCATCCTCTGGACAGTATAGCACATGCTACAGTAAGAGATCAACTATCTATATATCCTTGACAAGCTAGTGTGAGCAGCTTACATTTCAGACTACACTAAATCTGTAAAAATACTGTGACATTCATTGGCTCAATACAGGTGCTGGAATACACGTGTTTAGGGGTGCTTCAACTCATAGCCTCCAAGTCCCAAGATCACTCCCAAATAATGGGCTTGTCATTTCCCTTAACACTATGACTGATCTTCGTTTTCGGTTCATCTGTCGCTCTGACTCAATGATGGACAATGTTGGGATGCTAATTGGACTAGATGGAACTACCATCACTACAAATCATATCTTTGTTATTACACACCCACGACCTGGGGAACTCAGAGTTGAGAACAGTCCCAATCAGGATACCCTAACAGATCAAGATCAGGGGGTGTACACCTGTCACATACCTCTTCAGAGTGGAGAGATGAGAAGCATTAATATTGGAATATACCCCAGTGGATTCAATAGTAAGTACCTATATACGTTAGCAGCGTATATTGTGTATTCAGTATGGAGTTCACAATGGGAATGCCATAGTCATGCACACGAGTACTATTTACAATATCAATATATGTATGGCACATACGCTATAGCTAGTTGCCATATGGACTGATACAGTTCATGGCTAAAGGTAAGCATTCTAAGTGCTTGCTTTATCATCGAATTAATCAGGCTAGCCTCACTCATTCGAATGGTTTTCAGCTGCTCACTCACTATAAAAGAAGGCTCATGTAAACTGTGGGTAGCTATAGTAAGTGGCTGCCTGTGACTACACTACTCACCAGCATGCAGGAAGTCTATCACATTATCATATGGCTACTGTAAACATTGGTGTAGGAACCACGGGGGTACCGCCGTGAAACTCTGGGTGTACCCTCATACACATGTGCGCGCATACGACACACTCGACTCCTGCACAGCATCACGTACAGACCGTTGGAACAGACAGTCCTGCGTTGCAGAGACAGATTGACTCATTCTTTGGGGAACAAACTTCTCAGTCCGTGGTAAGTGTTTTTCTTGTTTTGTGGGTAGTGTCTTTCTTGGATGCCAAGGGCGACGTAGCCGTAACTGTGGCCACGGCCAGTGAGAGCAACAGTATACATGATGTTAGTTCATGGCCTTCAATATACTGAGATGCAACGAGAACTGCTTCTTCACAGTTGGAAAATAAGGCAAAATTTTTGTCCACGCTTTGTGCAGAAACACTGTCAGGCGCTACACAGCCTCTATGCTGGCCCCCCATCCCCAAATGTTTTCCTACGCCACTGATTATGTAACTGAACCTGAGTAGGAGGTTGAGGCAGCCTACATATACATATGTGTGTCTCATAGAAGATTGAGATATAGTCAATATAAGAGTAGAGACTGAAATACACGTGATGCATGTAGCTAAAAGCCTAAGTAGGAGTTTGAGGTTGTCAAAATGCATACTAAAAGCACATTGAACATGCATGTAAAAGCCTGAGTAGGAGTTTGCAACAGCCAATATACATACAGAAAGTGTCATTAGAGATAGTTACAACAATGCCTGCATCAAAGCATAATGTTACTGTGTTTTCTAGACATTCTGACTCTTAAAAATGTACATATATTATGCTTGATTGCTATCTCTAACTCCTACTCAGGCTTTCAGTATGTACATTGGCTGTTGTCTTTTGGGTTAACCCACTCTGGTTCTCAGCCCTTCAATGACACTGCATACTATACCTAATGGTCAGGTGGAGCCCCCCTTAGTCAAAACATCTTCCTACGCCACTGGTAAAATATCACACGTTACATTGTCACAAGTCCAAAGGATGAGTGGCAATATTTGTTTTGTAACTCATGTAAATAATTCACAGTATCGGTGAAGTATCATACAGTCTAACATTGGCAGTTAGTTTATCATAGCTACAAAAGTTCAAGCTGCTTACTCTAATTAATTAACATGACCATGTATTTGAACTCTGTTTAAGATAAGCAGTCACAGCATGTCGTTAACTCTGATACAGCACCATTGGAATATATGGTCCAGTATATATACGAGTTCATATATATACACTGCCAAGTGTCAAGATAAGAAGGGGGTGTAATGTAATAATAATATGCTATGAAGGAGAGGTCACAGAGGAGCAAAATATACCACTGTGATCCTTGGGTGAAAAGTAGGAAACCGTATGTGAAGCTCCTCTACTTTCAATTTCTATACAAGGAGTTATGGCCAGTACAATTTAATATGGGTTCTTATCATGGCCCTAGTTTGCAATTGCGTAGATGCTGTCTTTGAACTTATGGCAGACAAGTCAGAGATCTGGACGGGTCTATCACGTAGTTTACCAAGGAAGGCCTACATGTACAACAGCCCTCAGGTCAGTAGCTTTGTGTAGCCACTGTATAATTAGAGATATGAGCGCTGTTAACAGACGGCACGATCAAATGATACGCATGTGAGTTTCGAGCAGCTTAGCTAGTCTCTCCGTAGCAGCCACGAGTGATCTTTGAAAATAATTATGTCACAGATAGAGACAGCAATTTCCCAAAGACAAGTCACCTTTCTATAGCTTCTCCAGCAGCATTGTTATGCATGGTTTCGGGTTAGTTGTTATTTTCACGACAGACTGGCACTCGGCCTGTCTCACCCCACCCAAATTGTGATTCAATTACATCTGCTTCTACTCGCCTGCTGTACTTTACACTTGGCTGTGTGATTACCCTCCATCTGTATTAACTTTTTTTGTCTAAATAAATATGGTTCTTCTACATAGCCATTGGAATAATATAGTCCAGTGGATATGAGTTGATATCGTTTGTTTTTTTATTTTCTTTATCTGAATGAAGTGGGTGTGGTTCTTCTATACGTAGCTCCTCCTAACATCACACACCTGGGGTTTACCCATGGACCCATGTCATCTAACCTGACCTGCATCTCCACTGGTTCCCCTGCCACCAATGTCACCTGGATGAGGGATGGGCAGCCACTGACCATTGATGGAACAACCTACCAACTCACACAGATGGTGACCAATAGGAGGATGTCTACTTATGAGAATGCACTTATCATCAATACTGCAAGATCTAACATCATTGAGCACATTTATAACTGCACAATCATTAATGCACTGGGCACAGTTTCAAAGACACTTACAGCATGTAAGCTTTATACGAGTGTTTTCATAGAATTGACATTGCTAGATGCATGCTGAAAGACGATAGATGGTATTGGCATTACTTACTATTCCTTCTGTCCCTCAGACCCTCCTCCCACAGTCAGAATCTCACCACCTGAGATACCAACAGCAGGAGAGCCCTTCTCACTCACCTGCACTGTGACTCTGGCAAAAGGGGACTCATTGTTGGGAGATTCAGCTGTGCAATGGACCGTCCCTAATGGTGTCAGTGACGTCCAGCAAGTGATGACTAATGACTCCATTGGAACTTTAATTAGTACACTGGAATTCACTCCTGTGCGGACATCCCATGGAGGAGAGTACACCTGCCAGGCCACCTCCACTGCCGGGACAATAATGGATATTAAAGTACTCACAGTACAAAGTGAGTGCAATTATTGTTATAACTTCCAAGTATGTACTATTGTTATGACTCTAGCATGTAAACTGATTTGCAGATGAAGCAGTATTACAGCTGGTTCTAATTGGAGTTGTGGAGTGTGTAAAGTGGAAGGTACATCCACCTCTACTGCCATTATGCATACACCGTCTTATACATTATATAACATTTTTACTTTTTATTGGTATCATAGCTGAACTCTCCCAAAGAGAAAACAGAACTCATCACTGCCACTCTAAAGCAAGAGATAAATGAGCTGTGTCGATGTGGGTTCACTTTGGAACACATTACTGAAGGTGCAGTGGATTGTCTGGAACCAAATCCTGATCATGCCACATTCCGTGCTAAACTTTATGGCACTGAGACAGCTAGTACATCACATTTGATATCGTACATCATGCAGTGGATTGAATCAGGACCAACTTTTGTATTACAAGGAATTAGAGTAAGCATTGATCCTACCTGTCCTGTGGCCATTGAGAGCTTCACTGATCCTGGGTGTCGACTAGCAACTGCAGGGAAGCCCACTTCTACCAGCAGCAGTGGAGTGGACACTGGGGCTATCGCAGGGGCAGTGGCTGCAGGCTTTATTGCGCTCCTCATAGTAGCTGCATGGATTGTATATCTTGTCTTGAAGCACCGCAAAGCCAAACATAAAATATCGGAGTAAGTTATCATGGCTGCAGGTATGATATAATTGTGCACGCACCACAAGCCTTGTTCTACCTCTTGTAGGCATGATGATCTCAACTTTGAGGACCCTTCTGTTGCTGAGAGGGAGACTAATATTCAATCTAAGCGAGAAGAACATGCATACGAGGGCCTGATAATGGCCACAGGCAACCCTGCCTATGGCCAACTTAGCCATCATAGTGGGCTTCTGTCGCCCCAGGTGCCTGACATACTCGCTGCTTCAGTCACCAATTCCAAAGATGAAGAGGGAGTGTACGAGGTGATACAAGAAACTGAATCACACGTGTAATCACTACGCCATAGTTTACTTTCACTACCCAGACAGTGCCACCATAGTTTAGTATATAGTATACAGCACTAGTGCTTTACATCTAATAATGAATGCCACATGCATTATTGTAAAGAACCTCTCTGTATTATGTAGACCCACTGAACATGATCTGTACTATATGCCTACCATGCACTAAAGTTGAAGACAAATTCATTTGTGCATGGTGTGTGTGTGTGGGGTATTTTACTGCCAGTATGCATGTGTCTGCATGTGCATACATGTATGTATGTATGTATGTATGTATGTATGTGTGTGTGTGTGTGTGTGTGTGTGTGTATGTATGTATGTATGTATGTATGTATGTATGTATGTATGTATGTATGTATGTATGTGTGTGCAAGACTCGCTGACTGGAGATCCACAGTGGACAGCCCCTAGACCTATTGGTATCCATGCCCAAAGAGACATCCAAATAATGACTACTGTCCCCACTGTGACCTACACTAGTACACTGAAACTCAACCCTGTGCATGCGTCCCATGGAGGAGAGTACACCTGCCAGGCCACCTTTACTGCAGGAACTGTTATGGATGCTAAAATTTTCATACTGCAAAGTGAGTATAAATGCACCTCCTGCTAAATATGGATTAGCTACC
Source organism: Phakellia ventilabrum (assembly GCA_963921505.1). Taxonomy (NCBI): domain Eukaryota; kingdom Metazoa; phylum Porifera; class Demospongiae; order Axinellida; family Axinellidae; genus Phakellia; species Phakellia ventilabrum. Next base: position 5,463,299 of record OY997385.1, on the reverse strand, counting down.
AATTCGGTATTATACTATGACTAAGCTTGGTTTTGCATAATTTTATACCTAGGCCTTTGATCCTATAGCTTCTATCTCTCAACCACACTTTGATTTTTCTCTAAAGCTGGTGTGGGATTAGGCCTACTTCAGCTTCTGGTAACAGCTACTTTGAGCAAGTTTCCCCGAAGATGAAGGAAGACTTCTCTAATGCTACAGCTAAATACAACCTCTCAAAGAACTGCTACACTACCAAAATTACAGGTATACTTTCTAAAATATGCTGTGTATCCTATCCAATATAACACAAAATGTATTGATTGAAACAGGTAACAAATGCAGAGTGTTCCTCAGACACACGGGAGTTGAAGGATCTGACTACATCAATGCCAATTTTGTCAATGTAGCTAAGTGCAGTCTCTCATTAAACTTGAACATTATTGTTACTTATCATCCGGCTGTAGGGCTATAGGAAGAGTGGGGCCTACATTGCCACCCAGGGCCCCCTGGCCTCCACTGTGAAGGACGTTTGGAAGATGATTTGGGAATACCAGAGCAAGTATATTGTCATGCTCTGTGGTTTCCATGAGGAGAGAGATACTTGGTCACAACTGCGTGGATAGTCTTTTTCTGTAGCGTCATTCCAAGCCTCTTCCAACCCCATGATGCTAAATGGAGCCGGAGAGCCTGGTATATGAAAATATGGCATGATATCATACTATGTTCAGTTGTGGAGTTAGGAGAGCCTAGTAATGAGCTAGCTTCTCTTTTTTTATTCTGTCACAGTAGTCTTGGTATCCTTACTGGACTACAAACCAGGGAGTGGCTATGAAATATCATGAGATTGGGATCACACTCCAGTCAGAAGAAAACCACAATACCTACATCAAAATTTGTATTCTTTGAGGGCAAACCCAAATCTAAAGAATCTGATGTATGTACATAAGAGCAATGTAAACATAATGTTGTTTTTGTCCAACTACTTCCAGGAGACCAGGGGCCCTACACCCTTTACAGTAACTCAGTTTCAGTTGCTGTGCTGGCCAAAAACTGGCTGTCCCTCTCACCCTTCTGTTCTCTTGGAGGTCATGGAAAATGTCAACCGGGTACAGTTGACCACAGAAATAAAGATATCACCATTAAGTTAGTTAGTTTTGTGTGTGTCAAGTATGGACTTTAGTTTGCGTGTAACTATGTACATATTATTGTATGCTGACTAGCTACCCCTTGAATGGCTTCTTATTTGCTCAGTTTTTCAATATTTATCCTATAATTTCTTCCTCTAATTATAAGATGTGCTTCTCCCTATATGCAGAGTTTCAGTAGTGGTGGTGGCAAAGATATGAGATACATGGACCACACCCCTGGGGGATGCTCCCCGAGGAATTCTAAAACTTTACGGGCTGTAGCTAAAGGTTGAAATTTGCTGACTGTTTGATGTACCATTCACCTTCAACTGAGTTTAGAGGACGGCAACACAGGTCAGGAGATTACCCATTCCTGTTCCCTCATGAGAACTAGGTCACCAAGCTTCATCTCCCCTGGGCAGGCAATATGATGGACAGTGTGGTGTAAAATAGAAGAAATGCCTACTTTTACCAATATCAAACATCCTTCTCATTTCAAAATAAACACCACTTGCAGGAGAGAGAGGATAAAATTGAAACAGTGATGTAGCTAATATAATAACGATACCACTGCTGCCCCACCCACCTACTTTCATTGCATGGTCTTCCCCTGATATCAATCGTCATACAGCCACTCTATTAGGCAGCTGCAGGATCTTGCTCTTCTCTGTGACAAACTCCTTCATGCAGGGAGTAGTATACGTACACAAACTCTTCCACTGCATTTTTAGTGTCTAGCTACTTCTCCAGCTCATCCTGGTGTGCCATGTTTACCTAACAGACCAGGGCCAAGTTTAGTAAACAGTATATGTGAATTGAAACAGGGAGTAGATACACGAACTCTTCCACCACATTCTTACCATCTACTTCTCCGGCTGATCCTGGTAGGCCATGTTTACCTAACAGACCAGGGGCAATTTTAGTAAACAGTATACGTGTTTTTTATATTTTAAAAACAACAACTAGCTATAAGTTGTCATAAGACCTGTACAGAAGCTTCAGTAAGTAATAGAGTAAGTGTGTGGGTGGATTAAGGAGTGCATAACTAGTGCTGCACTTTCCATACAAAGAGACTAGCATATATATTCACCTATACCAGTCAAGTAGTTACTGAGGGCTAGGTGTGGTATGAGCATACAGCTAGCAACAACAATTGTGCAAACAGCAATCTCTATATATCCAGAAAAGTAGTCAGCTATTTATTTAGCTATAGCTAATTAGTCCAGCAATCTGGCGACAGAAATGGCTGTTGTAATGGCAGTGAAACCATTTTCTGTTAGATTAGCCCCTTGTATGTGATAGCAAATGGCCTTGTATCAGTCACAATTTCCTTTTTGATCTGCAGCTGGCTCCTTGCTCAGACACTCAGCCCCTCCCACATCTGTAGGTGTATTACTTGCTTGTTAGGGCCAGTTCCAATGTATCTGTGATATTCTGTTGTGAATAGTACAGCATGTGTTTAGATATTGCAAGAAGCCATACTGCCAGGTGAGATGCCAAATATTTGTTGTCGTAGAGCAGGGTTGGACAAAAAGATAGGGGATTCCTAAATTCCTAGTATTTTTGATAGGGGGTTAATATGACCGGGTGGCAAAAATTCTACCGTAGGGGTGCTAGGGGGGTCCAATTTTCCTAGGAAAAACTGCATGGGGGTGCCAGATCTCCTGGGGTGCGATTTTCGAACGGAACTGCAATCAACTGTTGACTTTTGCATTCATGTTTGTATGGCTTTAGTTACTTTAGCTTGGCGCCATACGGATCCCGCAGACTTAACATAACTGTCGTTTATCGTAGGGGAAAATCGTGTGTTTACAATAACGGTTATGAATGCACTCCGGATCCCAGGGTGTATAACAGTACATGTAGCCGAGTTACATGTAGCTGCAGGAGAGTGAGCCTAGCTCCCGGTACCGTAGATAGGTATTAAAATTGTGCACGTAGCTAGTAACTCCGATCGCGAATTGTAGTTTAAAACTGCAAGTTCATCTTTGGACAAACCACTGGTCGGAGACGGTATATTCCACGATGAGAGGTTGTGTGCGCGTGTGGACAGTTTTGACTGTGTCCATGTTGTTTGAGTGTTTAACAACCACTGAAGGTACTGATAGCATGGCAAGTGGTTATTTTGTTAGGTCTTGCCAGTTTTTGTTCAGCTTTCTGAATTTGAGTATAGTTATTTGTTGGATCATGTAGTTTGCTCTGGGTGCTAAGCGTATTAAAATGGCATGTGTGCAGCGATGTGCGTCATCTTATACTTTTGTTGTCATATCATGTTCACGATGAGAGGTTGTGTGTACAGTTTTTGACTGTGTCCATGTTGTTTGAGTGTCAGCCACGGAAGGTGCTACAGATAGCTAGCTAGCATGGCTAATTTTGTCAGGTCTAGCTAATAGCCAGTTTTTGTTTAAGTAATAGTTGTTTGCTCAGAGTATGTGCAGATGAAGAGTGTACAGTAATGCACGTCATCCTGAAGGGTAGACGTTTGCATTTGGTTTGTATGGCTTCAATTGCATTCTTGGCACCATATTGACACTAATTTGCTTTCTCGAAAATGATATCAACGTTTATGATGTTTGTCATGGGGAAAATTTAACTGTTGTGAATGCACTCTCCAGATTATGTAATGCAGGACATGAGTGAGCCTAGAGCCCCCAGTGCTGTAGGTATTACAATCATGCACATAAATAGCTAGTAACCCCGAATTATGATTTGAACTGTGGTAAAACTCCAAGGTTGATCTTTAGACAAGCCGCTAGTTGGAGTATATTCCACGATGAGCGGTTGTGTGTATGTGTGGACAGTTTTGACTGTGTCTATTTGTTTGAGTATTTAATAGCCATGTGAAGGCACAGATACATGTAGCTAGCATGGTTGCAAATAGTTATTTTGTCAGGTCTATAGCCAGTTTTTGTTCAACTTTCTGAAGTTGAGCGATAGTTGTTTACTCTGGGTATGTGCATACAGAGTGTGTATGTCAACCTGAAGGGTAGACATTTGCTTTCATGTTTGAATGGCTTCAGTTACTTAAGCTTGATGCCATATATGGATGCTACTTTGCTTCCTGAAAATGACATTGCCAGACTTTATGGTGCTTATCACAGGGAAAAATTGTGTTTACAATAACTGTTATGAATGGTACATGAATACACTTCTAGGTGGAAAGGTTATGTAATGCACTATAACTGCAAAACATTATTAGCAACTTCGAAGCTTACATACACCAAGTTGAGTATCTAACAACCCACAAAAAGGCTCTCATGCCAAATTACATGGTATATCCGCTAGAGCCCCGCACACAGTCTGACTCCATTACCGATATTATACGTAGGAAAGATTTATGTTGGCTTTTCTCTCCCAGCAACACTTTTAAGCTCAGTCTACAGTTCAGAACTAACAGTTTATAACAAAAATGTATGTATTTTAGGATTCACACTTGGAGAGAAAATTATGCCAACACCAACTTCTGCTATAATTATGTGAGTGATTATAGTGAAGCGATTGTATACAACGACAAATTTCTTGTATCTGCACTGCAAAAACACGAGGGTTGTTTTTATTTTAACCCAGCTCGGGTATCACAATTGCAATTTAAGGGTCAAAAACAACCCTCATGTTGTTGCAGTGCAGATACAAGAAATTTGTCGTTGTATACAATCGCTTCACTATAATCACTCACATAATTATAGCAGAAATTGGTGTTGGCATGCACTGCAGGAGGGTTATTTTTTACCCTTATCATGTATTGCAACTGCAGCAGTAACCAAACTGGGTTAAAACAGCCCTCATGTTTTTTCAGTGCGTGTACCTCTTAGCCTCGTACCCAGGCCACACCCCCCCGAAAGAGTGCCCGGTATCCACTGTTTGCGCATGCGCTTAATTTCTCAGAATTCTGAGAATTTAGGATATTGCCGTATCGTGTCCGCGTATGATTACGCCACGTTCGCTTGCGAATCCGCAAATGTTTACGTGTCACGAAGTTGTAAGTGAAGGCAGGAGGCTTTCAAGCCTGCCGCGATGGTCTTTCGATCCCGTTTGCCACTGAAAAGCCTAGAAGGCCACATCTGAGATTGAATATCGAGCAGCTCACAGTCACTGCCAGGAGAGGCGCTTCCGAATTTCTGTGGTAAGATAGCTACCATAATCGTAGCGGATAGAAGATTACAGCTTCTTTTACCATTCTAGACTGGTTAGAGAGCCATTTTAGTTGCAGAAAGTCAGAATCAAGGTTGATTTCTAGTTCTCCGCTTACTATAATATACGTATACTGCTTCCGTACTACTCCTCGCCATGTGACTAATATCGTTTACGGATACTTTTACTGACCTTTTTCCGTACATTTAGCAATTTGTTCGCGCATGCGCAAACAGTGGATACCGGGCCACTATTTTTCAGGGGGTGTGGCCTGGAGACGAGGCTAGTGTACCTCTGTGCTATAGTCCTGTGTTTATTGTTTGTCTTATGGCCATCCGTTGCAGTATCGTGGAGCGGTGAGGATAAAAACCTTACCTTGTCATGAATTTTCAATTTTATGTATTTCTAGTTGGACCTAACCTTAAAGACGAAGGAGCATCTTTGATACTATGTAGCCTCACTTGCAACCAAGATACCTAGAGAAAGCAGTCAGACATGCATGATTCTGATTCTGAGTGTCCAGAAAGCTTTAATAGTATGCATCAAGTATACATGTAGTACGTTGCCTTGCCAGAAGTCCGCTATGTTGTTCTTTTGTGTTGTGTTTTAATAGCCGGACACCTGGTGGTCCCATGGACTTATCTCAAGCTTGCAGCTAGGACAAACCTCCTTGGGTCTCCAAACCGCAGTTTGATTTTTTTCAGTGCATTATGTATAGGATAGATCACTGCGTAGCGGGGTATATGACCCGTTATCTACCTTGGGAAAAATTAGTATAGGATAGATCACTGCGTAGCGGGGTGTATGACCCGTTATCTACCGCGGGAAAAATTATCTCCCGCGGAATCCGAGGAAGTACGAGGGCGAAGCCCGAGATACTTCCGAGGCTTCCAAGGGAGATAATTTTTCCCAAGGTAGATAACGGGTCATACACCCCGCTACGCAGTGGTCTATCTATCTTATACTATGCCTAAGTCATTCTGACAAGAGTTGCCAAAGCATCAAGAACTGCAAGGCAAGCTACTGCTCGCCAGAAGGTTCGAAAGGTGCCGTTCAGCACGACGCGATAAACTAGGTAGCTAGCAAGCTTTCACAACGCAAAATAGTAGCTACAAGTGGCGAAACACTCCCAGCAATTGTAACAGACATGAACAACAGCTAATAGCCACGGTAGCTACCCGTCTAGCCCGCCCTAGCGCCATTTTGGCAAAAAAACGGTAGGCTGGCAGCGTGGCCACACGTACAAACACACAGAAACGCAACAAAACTAGCTACAGACGGAGACCAATAGCTTACCGTGCTATCCCACATCGATTTACGGGCAAAAAACGCCATACGTCTTGCCTAGGCTACCCTAGCCACCAGCCCTACCACAGCTTTCTGAACATTTGAACGATTGGAACGGAATCGGGTACCCGCTTTACGTAAGCAATCGGGGTATATTTTTTCGCGCGGTAGAATACGAAGCAGTATTTACCTGTAATCATATACCCCGCTACGCTGAAATCTGATTGGTTAGAATGACTTAGGTATAGTATAACAGCAATTGTAACAGACATGAACAACAGCTAATAGCTACTGTAGCTACCCGTCTAGCCCACCCTAGCGCCATTTTGGCAAAAAAAAGGTAGGCTGGCAGCGTGGCCACACATACAAACACACAGAAACGCAACAAAACTAGCTACAGACGGAGACCAATAGCTTACCGTGCTATCCCACATCGATTTACGGGCAAAAAACGCCATACTTCTTGCCTAGGCTACCCTAGCCACCAGCCCTACCACAGCTTTCTGAACATTTGAACGACTGGAACGGAATCGGGTACCCGCTTTACGTAAGCAATCGGGGTATATTTTTTCGCGCGGTAGAATACGAAGCAGTATTTACCTGTAATGCTGAAATCTGATTGGTTAGAATGACTTAGGTATAGTATAATATATACTTAGACCATATATGAATAATTTATGAGGTAAATCCTTTGAAGTATGCGGGTTAGTAGAGGGTGTTTAAGTAGGTTAATGCCCTCAGTAGTTGCTAAGCAGTATCCAGCACTTTGATGTCTTCCGCACCTCTAGATTGTTTATATAGTCTAAGTAGGATAGACACCTGGCTCTCAGGATTTAACCTACTTAAACACCCTTGGGAACCTTGGAAGTGTTAATTGAGTCTCGGGCTCCGCCCTCGACTCAATTAACACTTCCTCGGTTCCCACGGGTGTTTAAGTAGGTTAAATCCCTCTAGCCAGGTATCTATCCTATACTTACTACATGTACTTGAGACTCAGACTTAATCATGCATAAGGGATAATGACCGCCCACCCACATGCAAACTGAGGAAGTGGCTGATGAGAACCAATGAATGAACTTTGCCTAGCCTAACTGCCAGAGACACCATTTTGAACACGTGCCTTTATGGGGTCCGATACAAAATAGTTTTAATTTTGGCAGTAACTCCTTACAGAAACTGAAAGTAGAGGAATTCTAGGTTGGATCCTAGATTTCACCAAAGGATCACATAGGTATAAGTTTTAGTCTCCTGTGACCACTCCTTTATGCCAAACATTATAATTACATTACACTCTTTACACTCCCAGCTGCTTAAAGAAGGCACTTTTTCCATACATACATACATGCAAATGGGAGTGGAGACTGGAGATGAGGCTATAGCTGGCAACAAGTATGATGCCAACTTTATTTTAAGCGAATGAGAGACGTGCACTTACCCTAGAAATATTCAGTGGCTTGTAGCACCAGAGAGCACTGTAAGGAAGAAGCGATATTTTCCCGCATCTACCCTGTGATGGAAGAGTAGTTTAGAAATTCAATACATTCAGAAAATCAATAGCAATAGTTACTTTTTTCTCCACTGTGTGGTATTTGTATGTTGCTAATTACTCTTTGTCCTCTGCATTGGGCTTCTAGGATATAATAGTGCATGCATGATGATCACTATATATATGACCATTATACACATGTAGCTGGTATCTCTCCTGGTAGGACCAACTGTCAACATAACTGTTGACTACAGACCTCCTCCTGATACTGATTTGGGCCCTGGTGAGTACAGGGCAGCCTCTGGTCCAGTGACTGTCACTTGCAATGTAGTGGAAGAGCCTCTGAATCAGTCTATGAACTACCAGTACCAGTGGTCATCTAGCTGTAGTGACTGCCCTTTTCAAAATGGAACATCAGAAAATAGAATTCGAAGAGGAGCTGTTAATTCTGGTGATACTGGCACCCATACCTGTACAGTCACTGATATCGATGATGAGGAGTCATTCATTGGAAATGCAAGCATTGACTTTAGAGTTGTTGGTAAGTTATGCTGCATAGAAGTCAGTCAGTGTAACGTGATACCATAGCCCAACACTGAGGTACATACTTGCATTTGCTGCATGGGGTAGACTTGAGCAGTCCCATACATGTCATTACTTTATGCACCCAACTACCTATCTATATACATGCAGGTGCTGGAATACATGTTTTCATTGGTGCTTCAACTGGGTCACTCCAAAACAATGGTATTATTATATCTCGTGATACGGCTAGAAATGGGTTTCTTTTCCGTTTCTTCTGTCGCTCTGACTCAATGGTGGAGAATGCTGGGATGCTCATTGGACCAAACGGAACTAAAGTCGATACTGGGAATGTCTTCACCATTACCCACTCACGACCTGGAGAGCTTGGAGTGGAGAACAAACCCAGTCAAACTGCCCTCGCAGCTCATGATCAGGGAGTGTACACCTGTCGTATACCTCTTCAGAGTGGAGATATGAGGGATATCAATGTTGGAATATACCCCAATGAATTCAGTAGTGAGTACCTATTCTTAAGTTTGTCATAGGAGCAAAGTAGCACCAGTACATTATACCGTCAGCAAAATATATTGTTATTGTGTATGGTATTTCTGTGACTGGACACTGCAACCACTAATTATTTCATAAGCATTGCTGTGCGTCCACTATCACAAATTGTTGGAAACGGATCAAGGGTAGTGATGGTTTCCGTGTGTTTTTGCAGGTAGTCATGCTGCCAGGCTTACCGTAGTTCTGAAATAGCGCTAGGCTCATAGCTATCGTAACTACTAGCGGTCCTCCGTACTTTCTACAGTTTCTGGGAATGTTTTACAAGTTCTATGTGGCGTAAAACCTGTATCTTGATGCTACTTGCCTGCTTACCGTATCCAATGACCCATATATAGTGCAAGACCGCGGATATCGTATCGTACTGTGTCGCTCCGCCCACTTCGTGTTCGTATAGCTCGATCCAAGGGCACGGCAAGGGAGAGTGTTACTATCGCTGGTTGCCGTTTGTTTATCTTTCTGAACTAAAACTGGTAGCGTAGTTACCATTGCTATAGTCTAAATCGGTTAGACGCCTCGACCAATGGGCTTTAGAAACCCTCAGGCCCTTAGGTAGTGACTATTCAAGCACAGTGTTTATTACACTGGGTAGTACATGTACACACATGGCTAGCCTCGTTCCCAGGCCACACCCCACCCCACGTGGAGTGGGTGTGGCCTGGGAGCAAAGCTAACACATGGCACCTCCAATCTACTTAATTCCAGATTATAGCTATCTGTAGTACCGACTCAGTGTAGAGATAGCATTTTGTGCAAGCTAATTATGTGATGCTTGGTGACCATATGTGGGCTATATGTACTTGTGCTGAGACGTTGTTAACCTAAGCAGCAGCATTCTTATAAAGAATAGTTACTATAGCATTGTACCATTTATGTCAGCTACTGTTTCTTTTTTACACCTGAGTGATGAGATGGATATCTTGGCAGCATATTTCAGTAGATAGCTTCACTAATTAAAGTATATGTGTTGTGCTTAAAAATTCCAAATTTAAAAATTTGCTGAAATGTTGAACTGCTCTGTATTTGTAACACTTCTCTACATTGCTAAAGAGGCAGATAGTTTATTCTTCTTGGCAACACAACATATATAGGAATGTCAAAAATGTATGTACACCAAGTATGCCACACCTACACAGTAAAAAAAGAATTGTCATTTTGACTACAGTTGTTTGTTATCAAGTTATACTCGGATGATGAACACGTTTACATACATGGACAAACCTCGATGGTTTGAGTTTATGGAGGGAGTTCGTCAAGAACACAGTGGAGGGAGTTGGTCAAGAATGCAGAAAACACATTAGAACAAGTGCTCTGTGCATTTTCTGATATGTGGACCAACTCCCTCCAAATTGCTTTAATGTATTTTGACTAACTCCCTCCACAGCAACTTGCTCTAATCTGTTTTCTGAATTCTTGACCTACTCCTCCCACAAACCTACTATCTTGCTGTGTCAATATACGTAATGTGTTCATCATCTCCAACCCCATAACAAACATCTGTAGTCATAATGACCATTCTTATTTTACTGTGATGTGTGGAAACGTTTAGAAATTTATAATGCAATAGCCAATAGAATGATGAATAGGGAAGAAGTTACTAAAGTCTCTGTGTGTATCAGAAGTCCCTTGTAATATGTACGTATATACATTGTGATTCTTGGATCATGTAGGAAAATGTTTGCTGTCAGTTTCAGTTTTAGTGACGAAATAAGGCTAAAAATACCATTATTGTGGCAGTCAGAAGCATGCAACTCACGGGATATGATCCATATAATACCATTGCAGCATCGCCAAGTAAAAGTAGTAGTACTAGTAAGCATCACTACATGTTTGTCGACACAACCAGCCAGTGTTTGCCACATAGATCTTTGAACTTGACAGTACGGTTAATCAACCTGGAATAGTAGAATTAAAAAGGACTACAGCATATTGGCAAATCATTCCCGTTTCAGTGTCTGCCTTCTCATGCAGCTCCTCCCAGCATCACACACCTGGGATTCGCCCATGGGCCTATGTCATCTAACCTGACCTGCATCTCCACTGGTTCCCCTGCCACCACTGTCACCTGGATGAGGGATGGGCAGCCACTGACCATTGATGGAACAACCTACCAACTGATCCAGATGGTGGTCAATAGGAGGATGTCTACTTATGAGAATGTACTTATCATCAACACTGCAACATCTAACATCATTGAGCACACTTATAACTGCACAATCATTAATGCACTGGGCACAGTTTCAAAGACACTTACAGCATGTAAGCTTAGTATTCTCAATGAATGTGTTCATTTTGACAAATTTATTCACATAGTTCTTAAATAAGAACTGTATAGCAGTAAATTTCATGGTTGTGGGTCTGGTAAGCCCAGACCCCTATTGAAAAAAAATTAACTATTAGAAGTATGCTTGAAGACGATAAATGAGTTAGAGCTGCTGGCATTCCTTGCCATTCTTTCTGTCCCTTAGACCCTCGCACAGTCAGAATCTCACCACTTGAGATACCAATTGCAGGAGAGCCCTTCTCACTCACCTGCACTGTGACTCTGACAGAGGGAGACTCACTGATAGGAGATCCAGCTGTCCAGTGGATCGTCCCTAATGGCGTCAGTGACATCCAACAAGTGATGACTGATGACTCCGCTGGGACTTATACCAGTACACTGGAATTCAACCCTGTGAGGACATCCCATGGAGGAAACTACACCTGCCAGGCCACCTCCACTGCAGGGACTATTATGGATGCTAGACTGCTCACAGTGCAAAGTGAGTGACCTTTAATGGTTGGGTGCATATTGAGGGTCAGGGTTGCTATCTATACTTGGGGGGGGGGGGGGGGGCAGTGGCGTAGCCAGGTATTTTGAAAAGGGGGTGCAAACTGAGTAGCGCTGCCGAAGCCGCACCCACTAGGGGGGTCTGGGGGCTTGCTCCCCCAGAAAAATTTTGAGTTTAGACAGTGTCAGAGCGCTTCTGAGGCCATTTCTGAGTGAAATTTGTACTAGTATCATTAAAATTTCAGATATAATTATATAGACCTTGTAAATATCATTCAACTTACCTCGACGTCGAGCCGCTCGAGATTAGTCTCGCGTGGCCAGACTCTCGACGGTCGAGAGTCTGGCCACGCGAGACTACTCGAGATTGATTTGTAGTCTAGTAGTACTCAATTCAAGTACTAATTAAACCACACCTACTAATTATTATGCACACGTCACGTGTTTTGCTTGCGCGATCGTGAAAGTGTGTAACTGAACACACAAGTCTGTAGTGTAACTGTTGGCAGTTGCTGAGAAAGATATCGCTTGAATCACCGTTTTACCAGGCCACCTCGACATCTGCTAGGGACTATTATGGATGCTAGAATACTCATAGTGCAAAGTGAGTGACCTTTAATGGTTTGGTGCATATTGAGGGTCAAGGTTGCGATCTATACTTGAGGTGGGGGGGATCTCAACGGCCAGGTTAGAGGCCTGCCAGCTGGTATCTATCTGATTTAGATACCTCATTAGGCACGCATACTTCAAAGAATATTATTTATGACTACTTCTAAGTAGAGATACGAGCACTATTAACCGACAGCACAATCGACTGATGAACATGTGAGTTTTAAGTAGCATAGCTCATCTCTCCACTCTCCCGTAGATGCCATGGCTGATTCCTTGAAAATATGTTGCAGATAGAAACAGCAATCTGCCATAAGACCAGTCGCTTTTTTTAGCTTTGCCAGTAACACTGTTATGCATGGTTCCGGGTTGTTGTTATATTCACGTCAAGCTGGCTCACGATCCATCTCATCCCACCCAAGTCATGATTCAATTACATCCAATTCTACTCGCCTATTATACTTTATACTTGGCAGTGTGTTTACCCTTGATGGTAGTAACTATATCCATGCATTGCACATACCCCAATAGTCCCTTCCCCTACACTGACTATGAGCCGTAATCCTGATGCCAATGTGACCCTTCGCCATGGAAACCGTCTCACCTTGACATGCACTATACAGCCACACCCAGCAGTAGTAAACAGTGATGTGGTGGTGACAGTTGCCTTCAGCTGGAGTGTACAGAATAATACTAGAAATCCCTTCACTAAATGCTACAGCCTCTGACATATACACCTGCACTGCTACTGTAAAGCCTGGCTCAGGAGTAATGTACGTCAACCGTAGTGAGCCAAAGTCCTCTAGTCTGAGTATCACAGTAGGTAAGCATCCAATATACAGTTGTTAATTTGGTACATACAAATCCTGGTCTCCTATTCTATAAGCATGCACTAATGGTGTACTAAATATTGACAATCATTTATAGTTACTATTTCTTGTACTAGAACTGGCCGTCAACATAAGAGTCTCCTACACTCCTCCTCCTGGTTTCATCCCGGGCCCCAATGAGTACAGAGCAGCCTCCGGTCCAGTAACTGTCACTTGTATAGCAATAGGGGCTACTGGGACTTTGAACTACCAGTGGTCATCAAACTGTACAAACTGTCCCTTCCGGTCAGCATCGAGTTCAAAAGTTACCCGCGGAGCTGTTAGCTCTGGTGACACTGGTACACACACTTGCACAGCCGATGGTTCACGTAATGGGAGTGCTGCCATTACTTTTAAAGTTGTGGGTAGGTGCAACAAGAGAGGAATGCATGTTTTAGGAGCTATTATATTCTGGTATAGGGTACGTGCTAATTTATAGAAATTATGATACAATTTATTGACAATCTATGCAGGTGCTGGAATACATGTCTTCATTGGTATTTCAACTGGATCACTCCCAAACAATGGCATGATTATTTCCCTTAATACGGCTGAAAGAGGATACCGTTTGCGTTTCATCTGTCGTTCTGACTCAATGATGAACAATGTTGGGATGCTCATTGGACCAGATGAAACTGCAGTCACTACTGGTAATGTCTTTGAGATTACTCACCCACGACCTGGAGAACTCAGTGTAGAGAACAGATCCAATCAAACTGCTCTAACAGCTGATGATCAGGGAGTGTACACCTGTCGTATACCTCTTCAGAGTGGAGAAATGAGGGACATCAATATTGGAATATATCCTAATGGATTCAGTAGTGAGTGTGTTTTCTTAAATTCTACTGTATGTTATATCATGCATGGTTAGGAGTAAAAGAGCATCCATCAAATACCTTAGCTTTACAAAATAGAACTGTTTGAGGTACTGAGACATTAGTACCAGTGAGGTAGTTTACAAAAATCAACTGAGCCCTGTGCGTACCATGTATTGGTAGAAATCTTGTTAAGAATGCTAGTGGTTTATTCGTCTGCAATATTATACCTACCTATTAAAACAAGTAGGCATAATATGCACCAATTAATCATGCATTCTAAGTTGTTATTATTACAGCATATTGACAACTCATTTCCATTTCAGTGTCCAAGGTAATCCTTCTCATGCAGCTCCTCCAACCATCACACACCTGGGGTTCACTCATGGGCCTATGTCATCTACCCTGACCTGCATCTCCACTGGTTCCCCTGCCACAAACGTCACCTGGATGAGGGATGGGCAGCCACTGACCATTGATGGAACAACCTACCAACTCACACAGATGGTGACCAATAGGAGGATGTCTACTTATGAGAATGTACTTATCATCAACACTGCAAGTTCTAACGTCATTGGGCACACTTATAACTGCAAAATCATTAATGCATTGGACACAGTTTCAAAGACACTTACAGCATGTAAGCTTAGTATTCCCAATGAATGTGTTCGATTTATTCATGTAGTTCTTAAATAAGAACTGTATACCAGTAAAATTCATGGTTGTGGGTCTGGTAAGCCCAGACCCCATTGAAAAAAAATTAACTATGCTTGAAGACGATAAATGAGTTAGAGCTGCTAGCATTCCTTGCCATTCTTTCTGTCCCTCAGACCCTCCTCCCACAGTCAGAATCTCACCACCTGAGATACCAATTGCAGGAGAGCCCTTCTCACTCACCTGCACTGTGACTCTGACAGAGGGAGACTCACTGATAGGAGATCCAGCTGTCCAGTGGATCGCCCCTAACGGTGTCAGTGACATCCAACAAGTGCTGCCTGATGACTCCCCTGGGACTTATACCAGTACACTGGAATTCACCCCTGTGAGGACATCCCATGGAGGAGAGTACACCTGCCAGGCCACCTCCACTGCAGGGACTATTATGGATGCTAGACTGCTCACAGTGCAAAGTGAGTGACCTTTAATGGTTGGGTGCATATTGAGGGTCAGGGTTGCTATCTATACTTGGGGGGGGGGGGGGGGGGGGGGCAGTGGCGTAGCCAGGTATTTTGAAAAGGGGGTGCAAACTGAGTAGCGCTGCCCGAAGCCGCACCCACTAGGGGGGTCTGGGGGCTTGCTCCCCCAGAAAAGTTTTTGAGTTTAGACAGTGTCAGAGCGCTTCTGAGGCCATTTCTGAGTGAAATTTGTACTAGTATCATTAAAATTTCAGATATAATTATATAGACCTTGTAAATATCATTCAACTTACCTCGACGTCGAGCCGCTCGAAATTAGTCTCGCGTGGCCAGACTCTCGACGGTCGAGAGTCTGGCCACGCGAGACTACTCGAGATTGATTTGTAGTCTAGTAGTACTCAATTCAAGTACTAATTAAACCACACCTACTAATTATTATGCACACGTCACGTGTTTTGCTTGCGCGATCGTGAAAGTGTGTAACTGAACACACAAGTCTGTAGTGTAACTGTTGGCAGTTGCTGAGAAAGATATCGCTTGAATCACCGTTTTACCAAGGCCATCGACATCTCTAGAGACTATAAACATCTTTTAGAAAAGTAAGAAGTCATTAAAATAATGTAACTCAGTTAAAAAATGGGGTGCAATTGCCCCCTAGCCCCCCCTGGCTACGCCACTGGGGGGGGGGGGGGGGCGGGGATGGATCTCAACGGCCAGATTAGAGGCCTGCCAGCTGGTATCTAGATACCTCATTAGGCACACATACTTCAAAGGATATTATTTATGACTCCTTCTAAGTAGAGATACTAGCACTATTAACCGACAGCACAATCGACTGATGAACATGTGAGTTTTAAGTAGCATAGCTCATCTCTCCACTCTCCCGTAGATGCCATGGCTGATAAGTTGCAGATAGAAACAGCAATCTGCCATAAGACCAGTCGCTATTTTTAGCTTCGCCAGTAACACTGTTATGCATGGTTCTGGGTTGTTATATTCGCATCAAGCTGGCTCACGATCCGTCTCGTCCCACCCAAGTCATGATTCAATTACATCCACTTCTACTCGCCCATTTTACTTTATACTTGGCAATGTGTTTATCCTCAATGGTAGTAACTATATCCATGCATTGCACATACCCCAATAGTCCCTCCCCCTACACTGACTATGAGCCGTAATCCTGATGCCAATGTGACCCTTCGCCATGGAAACCGTCTCACCTTGACATGCACTATACAGCCACACCCAGCAGTAGTAAACAGTGATGTGGTGGTGACTGGAAATATTAGTGGTCCAAGAGGGATAAACAGCACTGTGATGTCTTCAGTTGGAATGTACAGAATCATACTAGAAATCCCTTCACTGCGGGCTACTCCCTCTGACACATACACCTGCACTGCCACTGTTGATCCTGGCTCAGGAGTAATGTACGTCCAGCGTAGTGAGCCAAAGTCCTCTAGTGTGAGTATCACAGTAGGTAAGCATCCAATGTACAGTTGTTAATTTGGTACATACGAATCCTGGTCGCCTGTTCTATAAGCACTATTGGTGTACTAAATATTGACAATCATTGTAGTTACTATTTCTTATACTAGAACTAGCCGTCAACATAAGTGTCTCCTACACTCCTCCTCCTGGTTTCATCCCGGGCCCCAATGAGTACAGAGCAGCCTCCGGTCCAGTGACTGTCACTTGTATAGCAATAGGGGCTACTGGGACTTTGAACTACCAGTGGTCATCAAACTGTACAAACTGTCCCTTCCGGTCAGCATCGAGTTCAAAAGTTACCCGCGGAGCTGTTAGCTCTGGTGACACTGGTACACACACTTGCACAGCCGATGGTTCACGTAATGGGAGTGCTGCCATTACTTTTAAAGTTGTGGGTAGGTGCAACAAGAGAGGAATGCATGTTTTAGGAGCTATTATATTCTGGTATAGGGTACGTGCTAATTTATAGAAATTATGATACAATTTATTGACAATCTATGCAGGTGCTGGAATACATGTCTTCATTGGTATTTCAACTGGATCACTCCCAAACAATGGCATGATTATTGCCCTTAATACGGCTGAAAGGGAATACCGTTTGCGTTTCATCTGTCGTTCTGACTCAATGATGAACAATGTTGGGATGCTCATTGGACCAGATGAAACTGCAGTCACTACTGGTAATGTCTTTGAGATTACTCACCCACGACCTGGAGAACTCAGTGTAGAGTACAGATCCAATCACAATGCTCTAACAGCTGATGATCAGGGAGTGTACACCTGTCGTATACCTCTTCAGAGTGGAGAAATGAGGGACATCAATATTGGAATATATCCTAATGGATTCAGTAGTGAGTGTGTTTTCTTAAATTCTACTGTATGTTATATCATGCATGGTTAGGAGTAAAAGAGCATCCATAAAATACCTTGCTTAGCTTTACAAAATAGAACTGTTTGAGGTACTGAGACATTAGTACCAGTGAGGTAGTTTACGCAAATCAACTGAGCCCTATGCGTACCATTTATTGGTAGAAATCTTGTTAAGAATGCTAGTGGTTTATTCGTCTGCAATATTATACCTACCTATTAAAACAAGTAGGCATAATATGCACCAATTAATCAAGCATTCTAAGTTGTTATTATTACAGCATATTGACAACTCATTTCCATTTCAGTGTCCAAGGTAATCCTTCTCATGCAGCTCCTCCAACCATCATACACCTGGGGTTCACTCATGGGCCTATGTCATCTAACCTGACCTGCATCTCCACTGGTTCCCCTGCCACAAACGTCACCTGGATGAGGGATGGGCAGCCACTGACCATTGATGGAACAACCTACCAACTCACACAGATGGTGACCAATAGGAGGATGTCTACTTATGAGAATATACTTATCATCAACGACACAGTGTCTAACATCATTGGGCACACTTATAACTGCAAAATCATTAATGCATTGGACACAGTTTCAAAGACACTTACAGCATGTAAGCTTAGTATTCCCAATGAATGTGTTCGATTTATTCATGTAGTTCTTAAATAAGAACTGTATACCAGTAAAATTCATGGTTGTGGGTCTGGTAAGCCCAGACCCCATTGAAAAAAAATTAACTATGCTTGAAGACGATAAATGAGTTAGAGCTGCTAGGCATTCCTTGCCATTCTTTCTGTCCCTCAGACCCTCCTCCCACAGTCAGAATCTCACCACCTGAGATACCAATTGCAGGAGAGCCCTTCTCACTCACCTGCACTGTGACTCTGACAGAGGGAGACTCACTGATAGGAGATCCAGCTGTCCAGTGGATCGCCCCTAACGGTGTCAGTGACATCCAACAAGTGCTGCCTGAATGACTCCCCTGGGACTTATACCAGTACACTGGAATTCACCCCTGTGAGGACATCCCATGGAGGAGAGTACACCTGCCAGGCCACCTCCACTGCAGGGACTATTATGGATGCTAGACTGCTCACAGTGCAAAGTGAGTGACCTTTAATGGTTGGGTGCATATTGAGGGTCAGGGTTGCTATCTATACTTGGGGGGGGGGGGGGGGGGGGGCAGTGGCGTAGCCAGGTATTTTGAAAAGGGGGTGCAAACTGAGTAGCGCTGCCCGAAGCCGCACCCACTAGGGGGGTCTGGGGGCTTGCTCCCCCAGAAAAGTTTTTGAGTTTAGACAGTGTCAGAGCGCTTCTGAGGCCATTTCTGAGTGAAATTTGTACTAGTATCATTAAAATTTCAGATATAATTATATAGACCTTGTAAATATCATTCAACTTACCTCGACGTCGAGCCGCTCGAAATTAGTCTCGCGTGGCCAGACTCTCGACGGTCGAGAGTCTGGCCACGCGAGACTACTCGAGATTGATTTGTAGTCTAGTAGTACTCAATTCAAGTACTAATTAAACCACACCTACTAATTATTATGCACACGTCACGTGTTTTGCTTGCGCGATCGTGAAAGTGTGTAACTGAACACACAAGTCTGTAGTGTAACTGTTGGCAGTTGCTGAGAAAGATATCGCTTGAATCACCGTTTTACCAAGGCCATCGACATCTCTAGAGACTATAAACATCTTTTAGAAAAGTAAGAAGTCATTAAAATAATGTAACTCAGTTAAAAAATGGGGTGCAATTGCCCCCCTAGCCCCCCCTGGCTACGCCACTGGGGGGGGGGGGGGGGGGGGGGCGGGGATGGATCTCAACAGCCAGGTTAGAGACCTGCCAGCTGGTATCTATCAGATTTAGACACCTCATTTATCTCTAAGTAGAGATACGAGCACTATTAGCCGACAACACAATCGAGCGATGAACATGTGAGTTTCGAATAGCACAGCTCATAAGTTGCAGATAGAAACAGCAATCTGCCATAAGACCAGTCGCTATTTTTAGCTTCGCCAGTAACACTGTTATGCATGGTTCTGGGTTGTTATATTCGCATCAAGCTGGCTCACGATCCGTCTCGTCCCACCCAAGTCATGATTCAATTACATCCACTTCTACTCACCTATTATACTTTATACTTTGCAGTGTGTTTACCCTTGATGGTAGTAACTATATCCATGCATTGCACATACCCCAATAGTCCCTCCCCCTACACTGGCTATGAGCCGTAATCCTGATGTCAGTACGACCCTTCGCCATGGAAACAATCTCACCTTGACGTGCACTATACAGCTACACCCGGCAGTAGTAAACAGCGATGTGGTGGTGACTGGAAATATTAATGGTCCAAGAGGGACAAACAGCACTGTGATGTCTTCAGCTGGAGAGTACAGAATAATACTAGAAATCCCTTCACTAAATGCTACAGCCTCTGACACATACACCTGCACTGCTACTGTAGAGCCTGGCTCGGGAGTAATGTATGTCCAGCAAAGTGAACCAAACTCTTCTAGTCTGAGTATCACAGTAGGTAAGCAGCCAATATACAGTTGTTAATTTGGTACATACAAATCCTGGTCTCCTATTCTATAAGCACTATTAGTGTACTAAATATTGACAATCATTGTAGTTACTATTTCTTATACTAGAACTAGCCGTCAACATAAGTGTCTCCTACACTCCTCCTCCTGGTTTCATCCCGGGCCCCAATGAGTACAGAGCAGCCTCCGGTCCAGTGACTGTCACTTGTATAGCAATAGGGGCTACTGGGACTTTGAACTACCAGTGGTCATCAAACTGTACAAACTGTCCCTTCCGGTCAGCATCGAGTTCAAAAGTTACCCGCGGAGCTGTTAGCTCTGGTGACACTGGTACACACACTTGCACAGCCGATGGTTCACGTAATGGGAGTGCTGCCATTACTTTTAAAGTTGTGGGTAGGTGCAACAAGAGAGGAATGCATGTTTTAGGAGCTATTATATTCTGGTATAGGGTACGTGCTAATTTATAGAAATTATGATACAATTTATTGACAATGTATGCAGGTGCTGGAATACATGTCTTCATTGGTATTTCAACTGGATCACTCCCAAACAATGGCATGATTATTTCCCTTAATACGGCTGAAAGGGGATACCGTTTGCGTTTCATCTGTCGTTCTGACTCAATGATGAACAATGTTGGGATGCTCATTGGACCAGATGAAACTGCAGTCACTACTGGTAATGTCTTTGAGATTACTCACCTACAACCTGGAGAACTCAGTGTAGAGAACAGACACAATCAAATTGCTCTAACAGCTCATGATCAGGGAGTGTACACCTGTCGTATACCTCTTCAGAGTCGAGAGATGGTGGACATCAATATTGGAATATATCCTAATGGATTCAGTAGTGAGTGTGTTTTCTTAAATTCTACTGTATGTTATATCATGCATGGTTATGAGTAAAAGAGCATCCATCAAATACCTTAGCTTTACAAAATAGAACTGTTTGAGGTACTGAGACATTAGTACCAGTGAGGTAGTTTACAAAAATCAACTGAGCCCTATGCGTACCATGTATTGGTAGAAATCTTGTTAAGAATGCTAGTGGTTTATTCGTCTGCAATATTATACCTACCTATTAAAACAAGTAGGCATAATATGCACCAATTAATCAAGCATTCTAAGTTGTTATTATTACAGCATATTGACAACTCATTTCCATTTCAGTGTCCAAGGTAATCCTTCTCATGCAGCTCCTCCAACCATCACACACCTGGGGTTCACTCATGGGCCTATGTCATCTACCCTGACCTGCATCTCCACTGGTTCCCCTGCCACAAACGTCACCTGGATGAGGGATGGGCAGCCACTGACCATTGATGGAACAACCTACCAACTCACACAGATGGTGACCAATAGGAGGATGTCCACTTATGAGAATGTACTTACCATCAACACTGCAAGATCTAACATCATTGGGCACACTTATAACTGCAAAATCATTAATGCATTGGACACAGTTTCAAAGACACTTACAGCATGTAAGCTTAGTATTCCCAATGAATGTGTTCGATTTATTCATGTAGTTCTTAAATAAGAACTGTATACCAGTAAAATTCATGGTTGTGGGTCTGGTAAGCCCAGACCCCTATTGAAAAAAAATTAACTGTTAAAAATATGCTTGAAGACGATAAATGAGTTAGAGCTGCTGGCATTCCTTGCCATTCTTTCTGTCCCTCAGACCCTCCTCCCACAGTCAGAATCTCACCACCTGAGATACCAATTGCAGGAGAGCCCTTCTCACTCACCTGCACTGTGACTCTGGCAGAGGGAGACTCACTGATAGGAGACCCAGCTGTCCAGTGGATCGCCCCTAACGGTACCGGTGTCAGTGACATCCAACAAGTGATGACTGATGACTCCACTGGGATTTATACCAGTACACTGGAATTCACCCCTGTGAGGACATCCCATGGAGGACAGTACACCTGCCAGGCCACCTCCACTGCAGGGACTATTATGGAAGCTAGACTATTCACAGTGCAATGTGAGTGACCTTTAATGGTTGGGTGCATATTGAGAGTCAGGGTTGAGGTGGGTGGATCTCAACGGCCAAGTTAGAGGCCTGAAAGATGGTATCTACCAGATTTAGATACCTCATTAGACACGCATACTCCAAAGGATATTATTTATGACTACCTCTAAGTAGAGATACGAGCACTATTAACCAACAGCACAATCGAGCGATGAACATGTGAGTTTCGAGTAGCACAGCTCATCTCTCCACTCTCCCGTAGATGCCATGGCTGATCCCTTGAAATATGTTGCAGATAGAAACAGCAATCTGCAATAAGACCAGTCGCTATTTTTAGCTTCGCCAGTAACACTGTTATGCATGGTTCTGGGTTGTTATATTCGCATCAAGCTGGCTCACGATCCGTCTCGTCCCACCCAAGTCATGATTCAATTACATCCACTTCTACTCGCCCATTTTACTTTATACTTGGCAATGTGTTTATCCTCAATGGTAGTAACTATATCCATGCATTGCACATACCCCAATAGTCCCTCCCCCTACACTGGCTATGAGCCGTAATCCTGATGTCAGTACGACCCTTCGCCATGGAAACCGTCTCACCTTGACATGCACTATACAGCTACATCCGGCAGTAGTAAACAGTGATGTGGTGGTGACTGGAAATATTGATGGTCCAAAAGTGATAAACACCACTGTGTTACCTTCAGCTGGAGAGTACAGAATAATACTAGAAATCCCTTCACTAAATGCTACAGCCTCTGACACATACACCTGCACTGCTACTGTAGAGCCTGGCTCGGGAGTAATGTATGTCCAGCGAAGCGAACCAAACTCTTCTAGTCTGAGTATCACAGTAGGTAAGCAGCCAATATACAGTTGTTAATTTGGTACATACGAATCCTGGTCTCCTGTTCTATAAGCACTATTGGTGTACTAAATATTGACAATCATTGTAGTTACTATTTCTTGTACTAGAACTGGCCGTCAACATAAGAGTCTCCTACACTCCTCCTCCTGGTTTCACCCCGGGCCCCAATGAGTACAGAGCAGCCTCCGGTCCAGTGACTGTCACTTGTACTGCAGTGGGGGGCTTTGAGACTTTGAACTATCAGTGGTCATCCACCTGTAGAAACTGTCTCTTTCGGACTGAAACATCACCTCAAATTAACCGATTAACAGTTCACTCTGGTGACACTGGTATCCACACCTGTACAGCCACTAGTGGCCTGAGGGAGGGGCGTGCAACCATCAGCTTTAATGTTGTGGGTAAGAGATAAATGTATACTTGAAAAGCTAGTATTTATTTTATTGGCCATCTACACCAGGTGCTGGAATATATGTTTTCATTGGTGCTTCAACTGGGTCACTCCAAAACAATGGTATTATTATATCTCGTGATACGGCTAGAAATGGATTTCTTTTCCGTTTCTTCTGTCGCTCTGACTCAATGGTGGAGAATGTTGGGATGCTCATTGGACCAGATGGAACTACAGTCACTACAGGGGATGTCTTCACCATTACCCACTCACAACCTGGAGAGCTTGGAGTGGAGAACAAACCCAGTCAAACTGCCCTAACAGCCCTTGATCAGGGAGTGTACACCTGTCGTATACCTCTTCAGAGTGGAGATATGAGGGACATCAATATTGGAGTATACCCCAGTGGATTCAGTAGTGAGTACCCTATTCTTAAATTTGTTTTTCATGCATAGGAGCAAAGTAGCACCAGTACATTATACCGTCAGCATAATATTTGTTATTGTGTACAGTATTTCTGTGGACTGGACACTACAACCACTAATTATTTCATAAGCATTGCTGTGTGTCCACTATTCAAGGGTAGTGACTATTCAAGCACAGTGTTTATTACACTGGGTAGTACACACATGGCTAGCCTCGTTCCCAGGCCACACCCCACCCCACGTGGGGAGGGGTGTGGCCTGGGAGCAAGGCTAACACATGGCACCTCCAATCTACTTAATTCCAGATTATAGCTATCTGTAGTACCGACTCAGTGTAGAGATAGCATTTTGTGCAAGCTAATTATGTATAGGATAGATACCTAGCTAGAGGGATTTAACCTACTTAAACACCCGTGGGAACCGAGGAAGTGTTAATTGAGTCGAGGGCGGAGCCCGAGACTCAATTAACACTTCCAAGGTTCCCAAGGGTGTTTAAGTAGGTTAAATCCTGAGAGCCAGGTGTCTATCCTACCATAGATAATATAGACTCGTAACCGGGATTGGAAACGGCGGGTTATTCACAGTTTATTGCACCTCACTCCGTGCCACGCTTTGATCGTTGCCGCTTATGACTTACGTCATCTTTTTCGAAAGCGTTTACGTCATTTCTCCGTGGTTTCGACACGTTCACTCAGTTGCCTGGAACATAGATAATATAGACTCGTAACCCTACCTCAAGACTATACAGCGCAACCTGCCATGGATCGACAACAAGCGACCTCTGGTAAGTGTCCAAGGCATCTGCTGAAATTATAGCAGGTCTATGTGTAGCCTTTGATATCTGTAGCTAGCTAGCTTGTAGCTGAAATTATTTTGATAGTTTTTACTATGATAATGTTTTCTATGCAGGTGAGCTTTTCCTGGAGGGGGTAAAGTCCATTATTACGGATGATGGCTTTAGTGTACCGACACCACAAGCAATTGCTGCTCGGAGTGTCGCTTCAGCCATGATTACCTGGTCTGAGCAGTCCAGAAATGAAGAAGAGTTGAAGGTATTTGCTGGTGGTTTAGTTCACGATTTATCTGTGTGCTTCAGTGGCCAGCTAACAAAAAAGCCTCAAGCCTGGAGGGAACGAATGTGGCATCAGTACCACCAGGTGCGCACAGCTAAATCTTTCAGGGAAAAGTGGTCGGACTTTGTCAAACTGTCGACAGAACAGCAAGCTAGTCCAGCTTTCTACCAGTACGTGACAGATGTCATATTCAAGGAACTAATTCGTAGACATTGTCCTGTGGAGAGCTGTACTACCTCAACCTCAAGAGACACATCCCTTACAAATGAAGAAGCCAATGCCATTCGATATGCTGCTGGCTATACCATACGAGCATTACGGAAAAAGATCGAGGCTTCCTCACACCCTCTGAAAGAGGAACTGGTACTTGCCATAATGGAACTGGTTGGAGACGACGATGAGAGTGAGCATCAGGAAGCCTCAGCAGAGTGGGTCAACTTGATCGATAGAGGAGGGCTGTGGCATGTCAGCACTGAGACTTTTATGTTTTTTTGTGCCATTGAAGAAGAGCTACGTCGCCACCTCAAGATGTCAGCAGTCAAGGAACTCTCTGGTGGTCTAAAGGATCGCATCAGGAATGCAATCATCACCAGCGATGATGTAAATTTTTACTGGTGCATGCTATGTACAGAGGCCGAAGAGGAGGAGAAAGAAGCACTCATACCCATGATTGTTGACTTGTGGATTACAATAAGGGGGTTTTCATTTGCCCGGTCATGGATGGAAATGTTTAAGCAAGCTACCAAAAAGGGCACACAACGGGCCAAAGCACTGAGAAAAGACCTGCATTAGTTCAATCATGCTATTAATATACATTATTCACAACCAATGCTGCTGTAATTACATTAAATTTTATGAATAATATTGTATTAACAATACCGGGGTGTGGGAAGGGTTGCTGAACATTATACACAATGAATGGTCTATGGTTCACTGTTAGGTGTACTGGGTACTTTGTGTTGTGGGCGTGGACGCTTGGGGAGAGGCATGTTCTCTTTGGAGAGGTCTACAGGTCGTGACTTCTTCCCTCGACAGTTCCCCTTCACTGGATCCAGGCAGAAGGAGTTAATGACTCGAAGGGCTTGGGTGTTGTGGCAGAAGTCCCTCACACATGGGTTCTCATTCACCCTGCCACGTTGCCGCTGGCAGCCGAAGAATTTCTCCAGTGGAACTTGAATTTCCTCTTACCCATCCTATATGGTTGATAAACTGGCATAAACCCTTGGATCATGACAGAATATAATACTCTTTGGGCTGGAATGCACAGTATTGCAATACTCAAGTATGATGCTCTAGCTTGTTTATCACCTAGGGTGAAATTAAAAGTCAATTTTGGGATGGACAGAAACTATAAGGAGGAGTGAATTGGATACCAGTAAGTAGCTCAGCTTATTGGCTTTTCAGCAATATAAGTATTGTCTGGTGACTATAAAGCTAAAAGGAGGTACAGTCCCACAAACAACATGCACTCGGAAGCAAATAAAAAATCAATAAAACTACATGTTGGTTACTAAATACATGACAGTACATCCCAAAAAGACTACTGTTCAACAATTTAGTCCATGTACAATACCATTACACCACCAGAGCGTTCATTGTATACAAAATAAATGACTGACAGTCCCACAAAGTATTTGGATTTCACTAAATTCTACCTCCATGGTGGTAAAAGTAGGTATTCTAGCGGCCTATAACTCTATTTGAAGCCCTTTCTACGCACAATGTCAATAGTTACCCCGTACTTTCGCTATTAAAGCCCGTAACTTGCCTTGTCCAGCCAGAAAACGCCACTTCTGTTCTCCTTTTCTCTTCTCCAAGCTCCAAGCCAGAACCCAAAAGGTGATAAATACAACACGTTTATCGTGGCGCGGAGTGTTCGCTCGCTTAACTATATGGTAGGGTATTAGCGCACGTGATCCGTTTCCAATCCCGGTTACGAGTCTATATTATCTATGATCCTACTTAGACTATATAAACAATCTAGAGGTGCGAAGACATCAAAGTGCTGGATACTGCTTAGCAACTAATGAGGGCTTTAGCCTACTTAAACACCCTCTACTAACCGGCATACTTCAAAGGATTTACCTTATTAATTATTCATATATGGTCTAAGTGATGCTTGGTGACCATGTGTGGGCTATACTTGTGCTGAGACGTTGTTAACCTAAGCAGCAGCATTCTTGAAAAGAATAGTTACTATAGCATTGTGCCAGTTATGTCAGCCACTGTTTCTTTTTTACACCTGAGTGATGAGATGGATATCTTGGCAGCATATTTCAGTAGATAGCTTCACTAATTAAAGTATATGTGTTGTGCTTAAAAATTCCAAATTAAAAAAAATTTGCTGAAATGTTGAACTGCTCTGTATTTGTGACACTTCTCTACATTGCTAAAGAGGCAGATAATTTATTCTTCTTGGCAACACAACATATATAGGACTGTCAAAAATGTATGTACACCAAGTATGCCACACCTGTGCTGGAAAGGTTAAGAAATTATAATACAATAGCGAATAGAATGATGAATAGGGAAGAAGTTACTAAAATCTCTGTGTGTATCAGAAATCCCTTGTAATATGTACGTATATATATTGTGATTCTTGGATCATGCAGAAAAATGTTAGCTGTGAGTTTCAGTTTTAGTGATGAGATAAGGCTGAAAATACCAGAATATTGTAGCAGTCAGAAGCATACAACTCACGGGATATGATCCATGTAATACCATTGCAGCATCGCCAAGTACAATAATTAAAAAGTAGTAGTAAGCATCACTACATATTTGTCGACACAACCAGCCAGTGTTTGCCACATAGATTTTTGAACTTGACAGTATGGTTGACTTGAACTATTAGTCAACCTGGAATAGTAGAATTAAAAAGGACTACAGCATATTGGCAAATCATTCCCGTTTCAGTGTCTGCCTTCTCATGCAGCTCCTCCTCAAATCACACACCTGGGGTTCACCCATGGGCCTATGTCATCTAACCTGACCTGCATCTCCACTGGTTCCCCTGCCACCACTGTCACCTGGATGAGGGATGGGCAGCCACTGACCATTGATGGAACAACCTACCAACTCACACAGATGGTGACCAATAGGAGGATGTCTACTTATGAGAATGTACTTATCATCAACACTGCAAGATCTAACATCATTGAGCACAGTTATAACTGCACAATCATTAATGCATTGGGCACGGTTTCAAAGACACTTACAGCATGTAAGCTTAGTATTCCCAATGTATGTGTTCATTTTGACAAATTTATTCACGTAGTTCTTACTGTATAGCAGTAAATTTGATGGCTGTGGGTCTGGTAAGCCCAGACCCCCATTGAAAAAAAATTTAACTATGCTAGAAGACGATAAATGAGTTAGAGCTGCTGGCATTCCTTGCCATTCTTTCTGTCCCTCAGACCCTCCTCCCACAGTCAGAATCTCACCACCTGAGACACCAATTCCAGGAGAACCCTTCTCACTCACTTGCACTGTGACTCTGGCAGAGGGAGACTCATTGATAGGAGATCCAACTGTGCAGTGGGTTTTCCCTAACGGTGTCAGTGACATCCAACAAGTGCTGACTGATGACTCCGCTGGGACTTATACCAGTACACTGGAATTCACTCCTGTGCTGACATCCCATGGAGGAGAGTACACCTGCCAGGCCACCTCCACTGCTGGGACTATTATGGAAGCTAGAATACTCACAGTGCAAAGTGAGTGACCTTTAAAGGTTGGGTGCATATTGAGGGTCAAGGTTGCTATCTATACTTGAGGTGGGGGGGAGGAGGGAAGGTCTCCCTCCCTCCCCCCTTAAAGATTTTTTTCACCCATCCCCAATAATTTTGAGTTTCTATATGATTGTGCTTTACACTGATATTAGATATTTCACTCTTTTGTCCTTGACTGAAAAGATGTTCTAATAAGGCAAACTTGTTTGCTGTTATTGCCACAGGTTCAAGCAGCAGTTCTGTTCCTGCTGGAGCAGTAGGAGGAGCAGTTGCTGGAGTTCTCATTGTGTTGATCATTGTCATCATTATAGTAGTTGCTGCTTGTTGGTGAGTACCTACATACATACATACATACATACATACATACATACATACATACATACATACATACATACATACATACATACATACATACATACATACACACACACACACACACACATACATACCTATAGACATGGGCCGTAACTGTAGTAAGCATCTCTAGTAACCTATAACAATATAATTATTATACTAGCCGTTAATTACTGTCAAAAGTCAAAATTATGTATAATTTCACTACTATTGTGCATAGGCTAAAGCGACGTGGAAAATTACATTTGCAACCTCATCCCAAGTGGCCCACCACAATGGCCAGTCTTGAGCTAACAGTCACTGGGAAAGATGAAGTACAAAATGTTAAGCAAACGACTTCATTAGGTAAAGCATTCACCTCAACACACACTCGAAGCAGCTGTCTTTATCAGTATTTATATACGTTTCAGTCCAGAGCAAGAGTGAGGGTATCTCTGTCACCTCTTTCGGTGCCCATGTGTCTCATATGCATGCAGACAAAGATAGGGGATTTCAATCTGAATATGAAGTGAGTACCACCCTACAAAGTCTACTGAGTAATAATCTGTTTTTATGAACTGCGATTTATATGTGCAGTCCATAGGCAAGGAGCCACTTGCATCGCATGATGTTGCTAAGATCCCTTGCAACAAAGAACACAACCGATTTGCCAATATTTACCCATGTAAGCAATTAACAAAGAAGAGGCATAGCCCACTAAAGTGATCTATTTGACAAACTTCCTACCCTCCACTGACTTCAACTCAGATGACTTCTGTCGGGTGAAACTGAAGGAGATGGAAGGAGTCAAGGGCTCTGACTACATAAATGCCAGCTTCGTGGAGGTAAGAAACCATTTGGCAAATGCCTCTTGCTTGGTTCTTTATAACTTTCACTGCTACTCTATCTTAGGGTTACACACAGCAAAATGAGTATGTCGCTGCCCAAGGTATGCACTGTCTTATTGAATAAAATTAATGTCATAATATTATGTATAATTTCATGGCTCATGAACTCAGGTCCAGTTCCTGAAACTGTGGGTGACTTTTGGCGCATGATTTGGGAGCACAAGCTGACAACCATTGCAATGTTGACCAGGTGCAATGAAGGAGGAAAGGTGAGAATCTGCTGGTTGTTTTCTCTGCAATGGACTAGGATATTCATGTTATAAATTATTTAGTAGCCAGTCCCATCATGTTTTTTTGTCTCTTGCACAGAAAAAGTGTGAGCAGTACTGGCCTGAAACTGTGAATGGGATCGAGGAAGTGGGCTATAATCTCTCAGTCACCCTCACTTCCCTCCTGCCCTTTACCGAATATGAGATTAGGACACTCACTGTGAAAGATGTAAGAATGGAAAGTACCACTGTCCCATATGTATTTTTGTAAAGGTTCATTTTTTAAGCCAGATTTTAAAAAATCTATCCGTAGACATCTGATCCTGAGGAGCCAGCCCTTGAAGTTACTCATTTCTTCTACCAAGCCTGGCCGGACCATGGGGTACCATCGAATGCCATCTCCCTCATTGCTTTCATCAAGAGGGTGCGCCAGTCCCATCCCCCCTCTCACCCACGACCACTCCTGGTTCACTGCAGTGCTGGAGTGGGCAGGACGGGTACATTTTTAGTCCTCGATATTGAGACGCAGCGGATCAAAGACGTGGGGGTTGTGAACGTCTCTGGATGCCTGAAAAAGCTGCGACGCCAGCGTGTACACATGGTGCAGACTTTGGTAGGTTTATTTGATGCAATTTATCACACCCCATACTATGGAGCCTATCAACATAGATAGAGGGTACCACGTTGGTGAATTAGATTACTCTCTGTAGACTCAGGTCCTTTTATCCTGCATGAGTCATACAATGCTACAGGATCTAGGAGTGCCTAGACCTGACGCTTCCATTTTGGAATAATGTTAGCTAATTAACTGGACTCTACTCCCGCCCCCCCCTTTAGACTCAGTACATGTTCATCCACGATGCCCTGAATGAGCTAATCACCTGTGGGGAGACAGACATATCTGCAGCCAACCTAAGGATCATCACCAGCCAGCTGCATGAGACCACCATTGGCAAGCAGGTGTCTGGGTTCCAAGAACAGTTTGAGGTACAGAATAAATGAGTCAGTCCGCAAATATGATTTTAGCTCTTCCATGTTTGGTCTCTGGTCCAATAGCTCCTTGAGCAAGTTTCCCCGAAAATGAAGAAGGAAGATTTCTCTAATGCTACAGCTAAATACAATCTCTCAAAGAACCGCTACGCCTCCAAGGTTGCAGGTATATATACTTTCTAAAACATATGTTGTGTCCTATCCAATGTAACATAAAAATGCATTACTGAAACAGGGAACAAATGCAGAGTGTTCCTAAGGCACACAGAAGTTGAAGGATCTGATTACATCAATGCCAATTTTGTCAATGTAAGAGTATGTATATATATAGCTAGTCTTACACCATACATGTTATTGATACTTTTCACGCTTATCATCCGGCTATAGGGCTATAGGAAGAGTGGGGCCTACATTGCCACCCAGGGTCCCCTGGCCTCCACTGTGAAGGACTTTTGGAAGATGATTTGGGAATACCAGAGCAAGTGTATTGTCATGCTCTGTGGCTTCAGTGAGGAGGGAGAGGTAATTTGTCATAACTGCATGGCTAATCCTTTTCTATAGCGTCATTTCGAGGCTCTTCTATAGCCCCATGATGCAAACTTGAGAGCCTATTATGCTATTATTATGCTATACATATAAACATGGCGTGCATACCATTAAGCTATTGACGTGGCTATCATCAGACTGTTAGGTGTGTTCATGTACAACATATACCCATCTCCCCAGTTCCATTTTGAAGCTGATACTAAGGATATATAGCTTCTCTATTTCTAATTCAAAATTCAATGTGCCTTATTACAGGAGTCTTGCTATCCTTACTGGCCCACAAGCCAGGGAGTGGCTACGAAGTATTACAATATTGGAGTCATACTCCAGTCAGAAGAAAAACATCGTGGCTACCTTGTTAGAAAGTTTGACGTCTTTGAGAGCAAACCCAAATCTACAGCTGTACGTAAGCAATTTGTATGAAACTACATACCGTAGAATCGGGATAGTAAGCACCCATAGAAAGTAAGCACCCTATGAATATAAGCACCCAATTGAATTACAACAACCGCATCCCGTTTATAGGCACCCGTACGAAAGTAAGCACCCTACAAGAATAGGCACCCAAGCCAAAGTAGTGTAGCAACAGAGAGTGACTACAGCACTTAAAATACCAAGAAAAACTGCCTTCTACAACTGGAAGCTTCACTATCCTACGGAGAGCACACGAGCAAACAGCAAGCGTGCGCAGAACAGTGCGATCGATGAGTAAGGTCAATGGTATAATAAAATTCATGAAACTATGCATACAACATTGTTGCAGTGCCGCCTTCTTCACAGTAGTTGTAGTGCTTCTTGCCAGCTGTGCATTACTGCCTGTTAGACATTGTAATGAGCCAATCTAGAAATGAATATCTTTCCTAGAGCCAAACCCACAAGTGTGCATTACTGCCGGTTAGGTATTCATTGCATTGTAATGAGCCAATCTAGAAATGAATATCTTTCCTAGAGCCAAACCCACAAGTGTAATGGTCGTACCTGTAGTACAAAA
The DNA here is from genome assembly GCA_963921505.1 of Phakellia ventilabrum. Lineage (NCBI taxonomy): Eukaryota > Metazoa > Porifera > Demospongiae > Axinellida > Axinellidae > Phakellia > Phakellia ventilabrum. The sequence goes on along the minus strand of OY997385.1, from coordinate 5,430,645 downwards.
GGCAGCCGCAGGAGCTATACCGCTACGCTATATATTCGCGCGATTGTAAGCATCCCATTAAAGTAGGCACCCCTCGAATGTTAGCACCCATTCCTGTTGCTAATTTCGAAAGTAAGCACCGGTGCCTACTATCCCGATTCTACGGTAGTTTATCAAGAACAATGTAATCGTGTTATTGTTGTTCAACTACTTCCAGGAGACCAGGGGCCCTTCACCCTTTACAGTGACTCAGTTTCAGTTGCTCTGCTGGCCAAAAACTGGCTGTCCCTCTCGCCCCTCTGTTCTCTTGGAGGTCATGGAAAATGTCAACCGGGTGCAGATGACCACAGGAAATAAGGCCATCACCATTATGTGCAAGTTAGTTGATAGTATACAGAAAGCATGCAGTAGGGTGTACATTGAATTGTTAGCCACACCTTGAGCTTGTTTTCAGACTATAGCTACATTGGAAGATCTTTGATACATTGTCTTTTTTTTCTCTCCCAGCGATGGTATGGGTCGTACAGGTGCTTTCATCTGCCTGCATGCTCAGATGGAGAGGCTGAAGACTGAAGGTGTGATTGACTGTTTTCAGTTCATCAAGTCAGCCCGCCTCAACCGTCCAGGCCTGGTGCAGAATGTGGTGAGTATGTGGGATACCCACTCTCTAGCCTTATTTTTTGAGCACCTTCCCACGTGTCCCATAGCCTGGTTCCTGACCCTAGCTGTTTGAGTGCCTAGGTTATTCCCACAGCTTTATGGTGCCATCACAACCATGGCACCGGCCATTTGTGAGATACAAATAAAACTGGGGGTGGGAAAGCCTGGCCTGAGGCCAGCAGATGATTGCTAGCATAGTAGGCCAATTCTAAGGAAGAAAATTGAATAAAGTCTGGGCAGTTGTATTTTACATATCTGTGACGATAGTCCTTCAAGTGTTAATTAATGCAATACTAGGTATACGCATTGCGCAGATAGCCTCGCGCAATATACGCTAGCTGAGATTTCAGCCCACACTGCACGATTAGTTGCCTCGCACTAATGCGCTTGGCAATTAGAACTGGTCAGGGTTTAACCACTCTTAGCCTTTTGCTGTGAGCACACTTTTCCCACTGCAGGAGCAGTACATTATGTGTCACGACGTACTGCTGGACTTTGTGGACAGCTTTGAAACATATTCTAACTTCAAAGAAGTTGTTTAAAGCGCTAAACTTTCAATGAGCAATTTACTTGAATTAGCTAAGACACTAGAGGTAGATATATATAGTAGCCATGCACTTAGTATTAGCTGTTCCATGCACTACTACTATAGCTAACTACCCAGTAAGCAATAGGCAGTGATCGTGCATATCATGTCATCTATAGTTGTTTTTTTGTGTATCAGTTATGGACTTTAGGTATGGGTTTTGTATTTGAAATTTTACATGCTCTGCTGATTGATACCCATCAATACCCCCCCTTGAATGGCTTGCTAAATTGCTTAAATATTCTCCTTAAATTGAAAATGAAACAATACAGAACCATTAATAAGCCCAAGGAGATACCAATCTATAGGGTGTACCTGTATCAAACATGACTGTACAGCACTATGTACATCAAATAATAGGCTGTGAATAATAGTACAGTGCATGTAATGACGATGCTACATGATCACTGCAAAATATTACAAGAAAAATACTAGCAGACAGCTCTCAATATCATGTCTCGATTTCCTACGGCCTTCGAGAGGCTTTCTTCACTACAACCTTAAACTGATACTCAAACCACTGCTCATCGCGACTACCCCAATCAGTCTAGAGGGAGGGAAAAGACAGCATTGATGAAGTACATACCAGGGCCACACTTTCAGTAAGGCGTAAGGGAATCATGGTGTATATTGCAGCTGTCAAAAACATTAAGTGCTACCAAAACAATATCGGTTCACTAGTAGGGAGAACAAGACAATAATACATTAACTCTAATCCCTTGGCTCCTCTGTGTATATAAGGCCAGGGTCGAATTGGATTACGTCACACGGAGCGTACGTGGAAATTACGTAATGTAACCCCTTCAGTGCCCCCAAAATGTGTAAATGTAAATGTGTAAATGTAAATGTGTAAGTGTAAGTGTAAATGGACCCCTTCAGTGCCCCCAAAATGGACATTTTGCGCGATATCTCTTGTATGGGGGGTGATTCAAAGTTTCTGTGTCGGGTTCTTTAAGAGTGCCTGGAATACTTATTGCTTAGGTAAGAATCGTTTTCATACATACTCGTTAAGTATTCCGCCTATCAGCGAATTTATCTGCCTAAGGGGGTTTCCAAATTGCCACACCCACCGGATCACGTGATGTTTTTCATTTAATTAAGCATTGCGAAAGTGAAAGTGGTTGATGTCGATTATAAATTCGCAAGTCCAGAGTAAATAGGTGCTTCCTAGCATTTTCTATGAGCATGCAAACATGCTCGACAAAAAGTACCTTACTGAACTGACCCAGGCCTTATACGCAGAGTCTAACCCACACCTAAGTCTCCTGGTCATTCTAACCCATGCCACCCATCACAGTCCACTAGCTCACTCTGGGTCCATATGAGCAGACACTGTAACTGCACGCTTGATGGTAGTCAGGCAGTCCCCTCTGGACAAATGGCTCCAAGTACATCTTTTTGGGGCTCACAAATACTTTATAAAGATCAGTAATCTGCTTTGTAGGAGGGTCATAACCTGTAGGGGATATAATATGAAGGTTTATACACTGCTGTTACAGAGTGCATGAGCGTTAATTGGAATAGAATATGGCGATACTGAACTGCAGCCATTCAAGTAAGACATTTACTGAAAATGTACCCTCATTAACCCCACTTGACTGACCCTACTCCTACACAAAATTAATGGTAAACAAGATGTTACAAGCTATACTCAGGGTACTAGGTGTGGACCACACACACCTAATTCCTAAACTGTTGGTAATAATATATGTCAAGTGTGTCTAAAATGTGATACTATGCTCCTGGGCCAGGTTTATTTGCTTCAATAAACTAACTCTTCTTATGTCCTACCTCACCCTTGTATATCCTAGAATACAGGGGTGGTTTAACTAATACATGTATATTTCCCTCCTGTGGCATTTATATTCCTTCCCCCTGGCCCGTAACGACCAATTGGATTGTACCCATGACCTGGGAAACAGATCCCCTTCATGTCGTTCAAGTGTTGAGAAAGTGACGGTAGGGCTGGTAGCTGGGGGAGCCTGGGCAGGATGCATGGCAGTTTTTCCGCTCGAAAATAATTGGAATCAATATAGAACTGCACGGTAAGCTACTCCTGTCTGTCTGTAACTAGTTGTGTTGCGTTTACACTCGTTTGTGTATGTGACTACCTACCGTTTTTCGCCGAATGGCACTAGACTCAAGCTAGATGGTAGTAGCATAAAACCCTGGCTACCGTGGTATACCTGTTGCATCTACACCAGATCAGTGTTTCCCCCAAGTAACAAAAAGAAAGGGGGGGGGAAGATATAATTTTTCCATGAAATCAAAGCAAATTAAACATTCCAATGACCACATCAAAGGAAACCAAGTTAGGAAAGGGGGGGGGGGGGGGGGGGAGCACCCTGGTACCCCCCTTTGGGGGAAACACTGCAGATACATGTATCACATCTCCCTAACCTTCAGGGATAGTTGTCCGTATCAACTTCTTGCAGCTGCTGGGAGATTCTTCTGTGCGCCTTTCCACTACTTCCACAGAAATCAGTTTTACCATTCCTGCATGCGTAGTGAACCAAAGGAAAGCAAAACAAATGCACAGTATGTACATGTGGCAGTCCCGACAAACATTATTCTGTTGCGCATTTCAATCACGTTGCTGCGTTCAAAATGAGGTATCTCTGAACTTCCAGTAAGGGTGGGACTAATGGATATTGCAGCTACTACGCATCACATATGAGCCCCACCCTGATCGGAAGTTCGGAGATACAGCACTTCAAATATAGCAACATGATTGAAATACATGACAAAGCAATGTTCGTTTTCTACCCAGGATTGCCACATATGCATACAACCATATCTCTATCACATGTACGAGAAGTATTTTGCAATATTCTGCTGGGACTTAATACTAAAGTGACCTACTGGATTTCCATTTACATACTTTACTTTTTTGCAGTGTATTATTTTTTACAAAGCGTTATCTACCGAATAATTTAATTTGCAATTCCAAAAACTTTGAGAGTAAAGTGGAACCCCTCTCTACGGACACCCCTGAGATGCGGTCATCTACTGTAATGCGGACGTAATGGGTGGTCCTGAATAAAATTCCATTCACTTACATGTATGTACCAATAAACTCTTTGAATGCATACACCTCACTATTCCATAAAGCAGACAGGTTTTCTAGTCCCACCAGTACCTTGACTGTATAAATTCACTCACTAATGTAGACATTAGTCTTATAAACAATAGGTTTCTTCACAAGATATGGCTCCCAGAATTGATGCAGACTCACGGTGACGTTATACATCATCTACTCCGCAAGAATAGTCACCCGCACTGCCAGATCTGACAACTCAATGTTACATGCTACTGTATGTTAGCCTCTGGCTAGGCATTAACAGCCTTCACAGCAAGCTAGAGTCACAAAAAGGAGCCATCGCGTAGTCAGAGCCGCAAAACAAGCCATTGTGTGCCAAATACAGCATTGCCACGCCTACTGGAAATATAACCAGAAGCCTCCAAAATACAGATGCCTTGATATTACGGACACGTCGAGTGGGTCCCACTGATGTCCGCATTAAAGTTGTTCCACTGTACTAAACTTCATGGTTGGGGATCTAACCACAAACACATTATAGCAGCAATTTCTTTCCTGCAAAAAGTACACTACATATAGTAAGTGGGAGACCGTACCTGTCTCTTCAAGGCAGAAGATGTAGAGGAAGAGTTGCGTGTTGCTGAAGTTTGTGAAGTGAAGGGTGAGGATGTCCCTCTCCTCAACTCTTAATGTCTCACCTAAAAAAAATATAGTAGTTAGTATGACTATTATGAGATATTCATGGGACCCTCAGCAACAACTGTTAGTTAGCTTTGATGCATAAACACTCATTACCCTATGCCACCCAATTACTGGCTCAAGTGTGTGGACTATGTACTCACCATGCTTGTTGCCATAGAGCTGAATTTGCACTTTTATCTCTGTACCAGTGATATGCTTTGGGATGTACTGAAGAGTGGAGAGGACCAGAGGTCGGGGGAATTGATGCTTCATCGGCCAGACCGATGGGACAGGCGGGAGGTTGTACGATAGCCAATTAGACTTCAGCTCCAGCCAAAACGTTTCCAAGGGATTGGCGTCTGGAACAGCTGGGGGAGGGGTGAGCAGAAACTTTAAAGCTCATAAGTCACAAAAAAAAAAAATTCGTTCTCAAGAAAATGCATGCTGTAGGGATGGAATCCCCAAAAAGCAATCAAATAAGGAATAGCAGGAATGGCACCACAATACTCTTACAGTTTGCCATCCCTACACCTTTTGATATTTTTCAAAGGATAAGTTTAGAAGATTATGTATGCTGTGAAGTGCAGGAAGCACTTATTGGCTCTGAATATGGCTGGTGGTGGTGTGTGTGTGTGTGTGTGTGTGTGTGTGTGTGGTTGGAAGCATTTCAAAAGATGTAGGTGAAAGTGCTCAGGTACAAGTACTGTACCCGTACAAAATGCCGCTTCTTCATGTTTGAATCAATGTAATAGTCATCATTGTGCTAGCCTGGCTGAAGAAGAAAGAAGTATGACTTGCCTGTTTAGTGGCTTGCTAATGCAGGGCAATGTTAATTAACAGTCTGGAAAACACTTGTATGGCTCATAAAGGGCTACGACCACACCTCGAGCACATACTATTTTGTACACATTGGACATTAGTGAATGTCAAGTACACGTCATCTTTCGTTACCATAAAGTGGAGAATCTCTGGTAATGATCTTTCTCTGTGGCTTACCAGTCAGTTCAATCCTTTCCAACAGGAGCGGGACTCCAAGGTCAAATGTCACAGCCTCAGTGCCACTGCCCCTACAGGTAAGCCAGTGGTAGGGAGAGTCCAGCTTGATGCTCCCAGACACATCGGGAGGCGGGCTAAAAGTCCACGGCAGTGCTCCATGCTGATGCTGAAAATTTTGCAAATTTCGTACCGTTAGTCCCTCCACGTCACCTAGTGAGAGATACATAATAGGCAGAGTTAACCTGTAGACTTGGCCTCGTCGCAAGATACTTAGTCTTTGTATCCTTCCTAAACTTAGCCTTGTTACAAGACACTTACAGTGTTCATATCCTCTCTAAAGCTAGCCTTGTCACAAGATACTTACAGTGTTCGTATCCTTTCTCGCAAGAGATGAGACACTTTATCTTCATGTTTAGTGCAAACGTCTCCCCCTCCCATTCATTTGGTCGAATGGTGATGTACTGCACCGGTTCGAGCTCTTGGGAGGGGAGCTCAATAGTTTGTGATTTCTTATCTTTTGTTGGTCCTGACCACCGGTCTTGAATGGGTACACGTTTCTGGTATTGGAGTAGGGCAAGGTCAACAAATTTGTCCTCATAGGGGTCACCTTGTGTGTGTGTGTGTGTGTGTGCGTGCGCATGTTATATACATGTACATGCAAGTGTGTATATTTGAGGGAGACACACAGTCATCTAAAACACATCACACATACTATCGAGTTCCTTTTCTCAGGACGGTACCAGTGGAGCTGATCCACTTGCTCCAGGACCAATTTTAGGGAAGCAAAAAGCATTATGCAAAAATCCACTCGTATTGAGCCTGACCACATAGACGTAGCTACAAGCTTCACACTAACAGCACAGGCCATATATATATGTGAATATCCAACAACTCTCCTTAATCCAGTCTTTGCAAACCTTCAAATTGGGCTATTGTCTTCAGAGTTTCACACTCTCCCATAGGGGGGTGTGTTCTGCCATGCATGTGGTAGCTTCACTGAATACTCCGGCCATTCAGATTGCAAGCCGCACCCAGTCTGCATGACAGTTAAATACATAGTTGCATGGTCTGCCCCACGTTCACATGCACAACTGCAAGCGAGCGAGATCACTTCCTGACTACAGCAGAAGTAAATAGTACCTCCTGATTTGTGCAAAATTAACTAGAGCACCTCCTGACCGTGTTTAACAAAAAAAGTACGTACGCGTTCAAATACATGTTACCACTACTTCCCAAATGACTGCTTCACTGCTGCCCAAGGCATTTCTTGCTCTCTAGTACCTGTGCACTAACGCTGACCATTTCCAATTTGGTAATAGTCCTGGTTTGCCCACCTGGAACTAGTTTAATACTGTACTCAAGACTATGTATGTTGCAGCACTAGCTACGGGGAGGCTGTGTAGCTGCAGAGAGTCTGCCAACCTCTGGTTTCGATGGCGGTAAGGATGTGGTTCTCTCTGAACTCCACTTCCAGTAAAGGTCTGGGATCAGTGTAAGGATAGTTGGGCTGGCTGGATATGGGGTATGGGATCCAGAACTTTGGCTGGTCTGAGAACTGTAGCACTGCATCAGTGAGAGGGTAGGAGGCACGGTGGGAGGAGCACCTTAATTGGAACTGTCGGTCGAGAGGAGTGGCTCTAGACAGAAGTGGTTTCTCTGCATGTGATGTGTGTGGAGGGGAGGGGGGAGGGGGGAGGGGGGGAGGGTGGAAGGTAGAGGGGGGAGGGGGGAGGGTGGAAGGTAGAGGGGGGAGGGGGAGTGTGTGAGTGGATGTGGATGGTGAAAGTACAAAAAAGTGATACAGTGCATCGAAGGGGTGTGGCATACCACTGGTCATGTGACAGGTGTGGGTGGAGAGCTGTGACACCTTCTGCTGCTGTTTCAAGCCCTTTACATACTTGTACCAAGCCATCATCTCTGAGGGAGCGCAAATCAGTTCAAATACGCATCATATATCCACCCTGGTTGTCGAGACGCCTAACAAAACTCACCGAGCATGGTCTTGACACGATGGATCCCCTTCACCTCTACCCGACACACGTCATCTCCTTTATCTTCCACCACGTAGAGCTGGTTCTCCCTGCGGACCACCATCCGAGCATTCTCCGACTTCAGAGCCACAGAGAGAAGCATGGAGGACTCACGGATGTAAGCCTTTATGGTCTCTGCGTCATCTGTGGGAAGAGAAGGCGGGAGACAAATGAGGGGAGGGAAGGGGGGGGGGGGGGGGTTCATACAGGATTTTGAGTTTGAGGGGGGAAACTCCAAAGTTTGGCGTTGACGTGCAGGGCATGCTTTTGCACACCCCCACTAGGGGGGGTCTGGTGCTTTTTTTCCGCACGAAGTAAAAAAAAACGTGCGGAAAAAAGCTGGGAGTGGAGACTGGAAACGAGGCTAATCTTCACTGTGAAAAGGGGTAGGTTTACACTGAGAGGTGGGTTGAGACTTGACAGTACCCCTCCCACCAAGGGTAGTTTCCAAGACCAAAAGCGTAAACTACTAGGCAAATGTAGGACATTGTGGGGCGAGCCTGAGCGAGTGTCTGTGCATTATATTAGCAAATGAGCATTTCAAAGTGGAAGTAATACAACAGTGATCGGATTGTATGACTAGATAGGGCTCATAAATACTGCAGTAACCACTCTAACAGTAGCCTGGACGCTATTCTTACGAGACAGCCAACTGTGAGAAGTAATACGGGTGCTGTTCTATTGTGCATTCATGTTTGAATATTGTAGTCTTGATTTGTGCTGAGACTTTAAGTTACAGAGGGAGAGGAGCCTTGTATCATGCTATGATCACTTCATTCACGTTTTTATGTTCTACTTCTCCATAGCTATAAAAAGAACCCACATCACAACATGATTGTGCACATAAATGGGAAAGTTCTGAGAGAACTTAGGCAGGAGCCCATAACCCGGGAAGGAGCGTTAAACTTGTGTATGTATGCTGATTCCACCTGTTGTCGAATGGCACTTGCACAACACTCCTTATATGGTAAGTGCTATGTAAGCGCTTAGTACTAGTAGAGTTGTAAACCAGCCATGCTAGGCATTCGACAACAGGTAGAATCACTAGTTCAACGCTCCTTCCCTTTGGGTTATGGGCTCCTGACTTAGGTAATCAAAATTCTGCACATACAGCATAAAATGCATATTATTACACATTTATATGCTGCCCACAGTCAACTCCAACAACCATACAAGCTACCTAGCTAATAACACTTATTAAATTATAAGAGGGAGCTTCTCTGAACTAATTACATTATACAGAAACCTGTTCCACAAATCACTATATGGTCTACTATGGTAGCAGACAAGACTACATCCAGCAGTGTTAAAGTCTAAGCATACATAAAGACAAGGTTGAGGATTGTGCGCAGTTACTAGTAATTCTAGGTTAAATGTACGTGAAAGCTAAATGCTGGTTGGGCTGATCTCTTCTTGCAAAGCTGTTACCGAAAGTGCTGACTCAGCAATTTCGCGATGCTTTTGTAGTTAACCAAAACACTCCAAAACTGGATTACTATCACTGTCTAGCCCTTCTTCGCCATGTAAGCAACATAAAAACTAACTTAGATTGCTGTACCTTGGCCTATTGGGCCTGCAAACTTCCAGTAGCTTCCATTGCTGCTCGTGCCACAAATATATAGTGACGTAATGCGCTTTGCATCGCGATATACGTAATGCATAATACGCAAAATTAGAATTTTGTATTTAGATTCGGTAAGACATACGTACCATAATAATGATAATAATATAGACACGATAGCAGAATTCGACTTGCTAGTGTGGGGCTCGCTCAGGCTCGCCCCAATAATATCATGCGACCAGATTTGTTAAGAGCTGGCACTTTTCACATTTTTGAACACACATACTTGTATCTCTGGAACGCTATGTACAGTCTAAATGAAACGTGAGTTGTTTTTACAGGAGGCGTTGCTGCATCAATGACCCAGTAATCAAGCTTCAGCCATACTGCAAGGAACATATGGAGTCGAGTTCTCAATTGCACGATCACTCCCCAAAATTGATGGTGCTAAACGAGGCATGTATCACAGAACAGAGAGAGGTAGCTACAAACCTCTTGCTTGCATTGGTTGAAGGGTAGTCCTTGTACTGTGTCAGGAATCATTCCATTCTCACATTGGCCTACTGAGATATGACAGCTTGAAAAGTATCATAAAATTGTAGGCTTTTGCAAATCTGGTCACATCAAGCACAATGTTTTAAATGCCCATTAAATCTGGGCATGCTGACATGTATGTGTGAGGCCTTGGGTACGGTTAATGAAAGGCAGACTCACTCTCTCCAGTGCCATCCAGGAAGACGGCGTAGGCCTCTCTCTGGTGGAGGGGGAACTTCTTCTTCAGGAACAGGAACTCTGTGCAGCTGTCCTTCTCCTTGCCCTGCAGACCAATACCACCAACTAATAAAACAAATAGGGACACACAAGCACAATATGTATAACTACCTCCCTGCCCCCCCCCCCCCCCCCCACTGTCATTTGGTTGTGTATAACCATTGCTGCATATAATACCCATCTCAGTGTCATTTGGTTCTTGGCTATTTATGGCAAGCTCGATGATACAAGGTTTGAAGCTCAGAAGGCACCATAGCTATGGTAATTTGCATGCCAGTCTACTCTGCCAAGGAATATTTGGGATTGCCAAGCTACAAATTAGTTACTGCATGGCTGCTGGTGTCAAATGTCACTGCATGACGTCAATAGCATGAGGTGATGTCATAGTTGCAAACCATACAATAACTAATTAGCTAATACTTAGAAGCCTACTTCTGAAGGCCATGCAGTTTTGTAGCTTGTTTACTTCATACATAACAATGGCTATAAACAACCAAATGACAGTGGGGGGGATTATATACGACATGATCATCCCAGGCTCTCTTAGGGGTATTCATGTGCAATGCTCAGATGTTTGTGTGTGGTGCTAAGGAGGGGAAGTCCCTGGGGATTCCCCACTGTACTATTAAATTACAGGAAGCAAGTCTAAAGTGTTGATGTGTCTCCCACCAGAATAAACATGGATGCTTCATCAGCCAAAACATTGTTTACAGTTTTTCCTCACATTAACTTACGGAGTAAACATTGTAGAGGATGGTAGACAACTTCTCTAGACCTTTGTCTCGAATCTCTGCAGTACTAGAGAGCTGGTTGGCCTTTGTGATTCGACCACCAACCTTCACCTCAGGGTAGAGCACATGGAAGACCTAGTGAAATCACATGATGATCACATGATGAGTGCAACCTAGTCACATGATAGTTATGCAATAGCCACTGTAATCATAAGATATTATAGTCACATGAGATCACATGATGCTCCACTGCAACAGGAACTCTACACACATCACCCTACCTCTAACTCATCTCCCCTTATGAGGCCAGCCATCGTTCCAGTGGGCACCTGAAGTTCCTTGAGGTTAAATATCTCTGGTTGTTTTGCTTCGGGGAGCCGACACAAGTCTGCCCGGAAGATCTGATGGTAGGGGGAGGCTAGTTTGCCAATGAAGACCCTATCAACATCCCCCTAAGGGTGGCAGAAAGGTTGGAAGGAGGGGAGTGTGTGTGGCGTGTGTATGCATGTGTGTGTGTGTGCATGTGTGTACGTGTGTGTGTGTGTTGCGTAAAGCACCTTCAGTATGTCATACATTAAACAGCACTGCCCTTACCTGTACAGCAGGATTATAGAGCAAGTGTGCCCCCCCTGTCTTGTACCAGTGGAAGGAAATTGCCTCGTAGAACAGCCGGTGGCTCACCCCAGGCTGCGTCCTACAGGTCAGAACAATCATACAACAGCTTACACTAAAGCAGCAGGGCAGTAAACCAGCAGCTAGTCAGCAGCCCCTCCCTCCTTCTGCTGCCATATTGTCAGCAGCCCCTCCCTCCTTCTGCTGCCATATTGTCAGCAGCCCTTCCCTCCTTCTGCTGCCATATTGTCAGCAGCCCTTCCCTCCTTCTGCTGCCATGGACCACAATTGCTTGCAGGATAACATATGAAACCCGGACTATTTCAAGCATACATTTTCATAGCTTCATTCCCAGGAATCATCCTAGCTGCTCGCCTGCAGCAATAAACGCTGGGAGGCCTGGAAACCTGCTAGAATTTCCATTTGGTAAAGAACCCCCGAAGTATGAATGGCAGACATCTATTGGATCGCACACGTACAGCAGAATATTATCTCATATATGGAAATTTCTTTCACAGGTCCAGAGGTAGTAGCTCTCTTCATCCAACCTGCTCACCTTCTGATCCACGCCATGAGTGCCTGGGAAAAGTGGTTGGTCAGGACTCCGAACACGGACTTTTTGCTGCTCTCTTGGCCATGTTGACGCTGCATGGCTGTCAAATCAGGCCTTACAAAGTATAACACGACACTACAACAGCCAGAGCAAGAGATGATTAAATATCCCAACATCATACATACTATATCATGTCCTGAATATCTAACCTTGAGTGAAAACTGATTAGGTTCTTCCATGGATCCTCCATAATTTCTACTTCTACTAACTAAAATAGAAAGCGCAAAAATGACGTCCATTCTAATTGTTATCACAATTGTCCCATTCCCATGTTCTATTCCCATGTTCCAATACCTGTCTCTGCTTGCCATATGCAACAACATGTGACTGATGTGAATCAATTAGGATAGTAATGAAGGGTGTGGGGAGGAGTTCCACCCAGTGATGGAGGTCTTGTGCCCTGATTGATTCGAGCTGTGGCGTGTGTGTGTGTGTGTGCGCGCATGTGTATATATGTGTGTGTACGTGTGCATGCATGTGTGTAAGCATGTTATGTATGTGTTTGTGTATGTGTGTGTGTGTGCATGTGTATACATGCGTGTGTGCGTGTGCGAGTTAAGACTATATTCATAAGTAGTAAGCGACCTCAGCTTATAAAGCTGATTACACTATACTAGTGAGCCCTCATACCCAGGCCTTTCCCATTCCCAGCCCAGCTTTTATACAGCAGGAAGGCCTGGACATGAGACTTCCACTCCAGTACACAAGGGTGCACTCACTGGCTTTCTGCTTGCTTCAGAGGCTCCATGCAGCAGTATCGCTCCATTGTAGATGTCACGCTGTACACAAGACATGAGTGTGTGTGTAACACATTCACAAAATGTAATATGTCCTGGTTAGGGTTAGGGTTAGGGTTACTGCCCCACACTCACAGTATCCTGTACATACCTACACACATACCTTTAGGAATTGTTTTTCCTTACTGCGATTGATCTGCAAGATAGAAATATGTCTCTGTTTAGCCATGAAAGATCTGGTAGTATTTTAGTACCTTGTGAGGAAACTGGATGCCTGAGACGTAAATGAAGACAACAGCATCATTCGAACATTTGCTGAGCACATACTGGAGAGGAAAGAGTAAACGCAATAAAACTGTGAAACCTCTTGTAAGCCCACTTACTGTGTGGGTGGTTCAAAGGTTCCAGTACTGCTGCTATATCAGCTAGAGCAGACTCTTGTACTAGTACAGGCACAATGCTTCCTGTGTGAACAACACCCAGGAAATCCTGTGTGATATACACCCAGACAGTTTGTTATCCAGCTACAGTATGTTTTTGGGAAAACGATCTTGCTGTTTCCTTGTAAAAATTTATTACCATAACAGAATTTCCCATACATCCTAACTATGATACATCTTGTGAATACCTACTTGTGATATTTATAGGAGTTCACACGGATACATGGAAACACAGCTGAGAATATTTTCAATTACTAGCTCAGCAATTTAAGGCCATGAGACAACTGCTTGGAAAAGCATGCAGAAAGTGGAACAACAAACTACATGTCTTGTTTCAAGAATACACTGTGGCATCTTTCGTTTCAAGAACACCCCAAGATGTATTTTGTTTCAAGAACACACTTTGTGGAAAAGCTCAGTTATCTTTGCAGTGATGTCTCCATTGACCTCCTCCTCCTCCACCTCTCCGGCAAGAATGGCACCAAACTGCACCACATGGAATTTCAAACGCTCCAGACAGGTTTGCAGCTTTTCCCTGCAAGAGAAGGGGGTGGGAGGGGCATGCACGAGGAAGCAAATTTATAATAATGTATACACAGAATGTGCATGCAATAATAATATGCATTTGTCTAGCCTCGTTCCCAGGCTCTTGTGGGGAAGAAGTAGAGAGCCTGGTACACACTGTTTGCGCATACTCAGCCTCGTGGTTTTCTGGGAATTTGGAAACTACAAGTAGTGGATACTAAGCTGTGATATCATTGTCATCATATTACCATTTATTACTAGTACAATCGAAGACGTCAGCAGCTTCCACGAGAACCTGGAATCGAAGCTTTCGTTTAAGGGCGGGGCTCATACGCGCCGCATAGAAACCCCGCATATTGACACTATTACGCAGTACGTATGAGCCCCGCCCTTAACAGTAGTTCAGAGATATGGTGCTTTGAACACACGGATGCGATCAAATATAGGACAGAATAATGTTCCTTTTCTACCCAGGACTACCACATGTCCATATTAGGAGAAAGTCTGGCAGGATCGTGAGATAAGATAAGTTGCTGGTTGCAAGAAAAACAGTGTGGTTGAGGGATAATTTTGGCAAACCAAAAACACTGAGGTGAGTATGTACCTGTCTTCTTCGAAGTGCTGGTTGAATTTGGCCATACTTTGTTCCATTGGTATGTATTCTTCATTCAGTTCCACAAACTTATCCATGCAGATCATCACAGCAAGTTTATCTGCAGAAGAAGTTTATAATTAGTATCAGTGCGGGGGGAGGTGGTGCACGTGTACCCACCCCTCCCCCCTTCCACTTGTCCACTGCTCACACACATAGCTACAGTAAACAAACTGAATAGTATATTTATTACTGCAGGAGCTTAAGACTATATAGCACATCAGTCTCAGTCAGTTCTTGTAATACTTTGCTTCTAGCCGGCAGGCACCATTTCACAACTATGATAATGATAATGATTGGCCACTCCACTGTATACGGTTTGATGAGTTGAAGGAATGCTGGCGAAGTTATCCTTGACAGTTTTGCACCTTAGCAGCTGAAAACCAGCAAGTACACCCAGCCTGTGGACTGAGTGTGGAGCTAGCACTTAGTCTCTTGCAATCAAAATAGTGCAAGTGTAGCCAACTGGTATATCACTATGTACAATATATACCAACTGGCTGCTGAAAAAAATGTGCCGTTTTACGCAGAAGCTTCAAAAATGTGGTTGCATGCTGGCAGTAGGAAAGGGATGTAGGGCTTCATTGACACTCAGTTGGAGTGTAATCTTGAGAATCATAGGTGATAATCAACCTCAGTGACAGCTGCTTACCATATTTTTCAGTGGAGACTTCAGCACCTCCTGCTGGCTTCTTGGAAGACAGATTAGCTGCTGAAGGTTTCCCTGCAGAAAGATGGAAGTATCCCAGCATGCATTCTAAGAGACAGCAGCTCAACTAACCAGGATCAAAAAGCTCTCCAAGTTTCTTGTGGTCGTCACTCTCTTTCAGGCAGTCTACAAATCCAATTATTCCAGCCGTCCCCTTTTTTGCCACCATCTCTAGGACCACTTTGCTCCTTAGAGCTGGCTCATGGCCGTTGATCTGTTCAACTTCCTCAGCTGATAACACCTTGTACTTCGATAAGTACGGAAGTAGGGTAGAAAGCTTTAGCTCTTCCTGGAGCTTTGCACTGTGTTGCTTAAATTTTGTAGCCATCTCTAACTCAAAAGACCTTCCTGCAAGCGCTTTAGAAACTATTAATTGCTTAAGAGCTATCTTGTCACTTGCAGACACCTGGTGCCTCTGGGGGCTCTCCTTCAAGAATGTCTTCACTGCATGGAGGAACAAGAAATGAAACTTGTGACTTCATGCTATTTCAAGTGATATAGTATAACCGCAAAAGCTTCATGCACATACATGTACCTTCTTCAAGTAGCAGCTCAGACAATTTTTGATGAGCAGGGGTAGAGTCTTTCTGCAAACACTCGACCAACTTTATAAAAGTGCCGACTCCCTGCTCTTGAACCGCCTTCAATAACCTTGCAAGGTTCTCCCGCTGGGTTCTGTGAGGCAAAGTGACATCCATGTACGTGTGCACCGAAATAGCTCCACTGTTGAGGAGACTACTGAGAAATGGGGCGAGACTGAGATAAGATTCGATCGTATTTACCTGTGCGTCTAAGATGTCAAGCACGGGTGATGGTGCTGGTTTATCAGGTGCTTCCAATAGTTTTAGAATTTCCCGATGACCAGAATGTTTGGTCTCTTCTCGAAGACACTGCAGAAATACATCGACTCCGGCTTGCCCCCTCTTGTATATCGACTGAAGAAGGTAGCCTGTGCGTTCAATTACAGAGTGCTGTGTTTCTTTGAGTCGGCCGATTTCCTCTGTACTGAATTCCTTGTTTTCTTGCAAAACTGGCAGGAGGTCAGGAAGACTGATCCACTGCAGTATCTTGCTCTGGTTCTGACGCAGTACGTCAGGTGGAACCCGAGGCAAGTCTGTCACGCCACAGATGGTGCACATATGAAGGCAGGGTTGCCATATTAAACAAGTATGCATGGAAGAAATGCAATGTATAATATTGAAGCATGCATAGCTATATCCACCATACAAGCTACAGCAAGTGTAGCTACATGACATGCACTTTTAGGGGGGCAGTGCAGACTATCAATGCACGCTGCACGTGCGAGTGAGGCTGGCCCGCGAGACTAGCTGCAGGTCTGCATTTATAATACATCCAGGTGATAGCTACTAGCTCGCCATATCCGTGTACATGTACTAACTCCCTTTTCTGGTTGCAACATTTACAGCCATGCGGTAGTAGTCTCGCGTGGCCAGACTCTCGAGAGTCTGGCCACGCGAGACTAAATTATGCGGTAGCTAGGCCTATGAAGGCGAGAGATTTAGCTCGAGAACAATTCTCGGCAAATCTTCACTACTATAGCTACAGACTCAATTAACTAAGTTACAAAAAATGCTTCACGCAGTTAGATACCTGAACTTGCTGGAGGTTCCATTCTGCTTCCCTACGAGATGTCGGCAGTTGATCTGAGAGCATCACTGAAACGAAAATTGAGCTATTTAATACGCGATTGTATAAGTGGGCGTGGCTCACTGCGTAAATGTTGAGCCACACCCACTTTTGCAAAACTCGTATTCGAGAGGCTAGCTGCGTCGTAGGAACAGCCTTGGACATGGCCGAGCATAAAGCTTTCTTAGGTGAGCACCAGCTGTACGCAGTCCTAGTGCATGTACTATGTTTTATGCAAAGTAGTATTAAATTATAGGCCCACACTGTCTGTATCCTCCAACCCCACCCTATATCATACCGCCATTTTCAGAGAGATTTGGAGTAGCACGAGAACTGCAACATCTTGTGAACGATCTAGTGAGCAAACAGCCAGAAGACCCCCTCTCCTACATGGCCAAGCAGTATCCCACCCTTACTACATAACTATCAGTCTCAGGGCCAAACCCTTTTCCATTGCAGCACTTCAAGACTAGCTAGCTAATACCAGTACTAGCAGTACTAAACCTTCCCTACTAAACAAGAAGGAGAAGTTTAGTGCTAAACCTTCCTTACTAAACAAGAAGGCGGAGTTTAGTGGAGGGGGGCCACTAACTAATGGTAGGACTGCGCATAGATTTCAGTATTGTATTTTTATTCTCCTCCCTCACATGTGTACAATTATGTTTCTTAGTTACACTTCTGACAACGTAATAAGGTAACTCCATGCATGCAGACACATATATAGGTAACTTTGAACACTTGCTAAGAACACTAGTGTAGCTAGTAGTTGTTAGCACTGCACATTGTTCCCTGGTGAGTGGCCCGGAGAGTAAGTCCATGTGTCAAATAAAGGCTCATGTCCATTTATCATTCTGATACGTTCCTTGACAGCAGTGAAATTTTGAGCGTCTCGTTACTCCAGCAAGAGATCCTCTTGCTACAGCAGTGCAGCTTGTACAGGAGATCAACCCCTCCAGCCAAGCTTCCACCTTGGATGCTGTGGTCTACAAGGCATTCGTCTTGCTATCGGAATGCAATGGTATGGTTGAGAAATCAGCTATCAATGTTATACCTGGAACTGGAATAATAGTCCATCTTCAATTTTTTTTGCAGATGAGCGGACAGTATTGACAGCAGGAGTCCAAGGTTTACTGTACAACAAACTTCTGAAAGAGTTATGCAGGTGCAATAATTTATATCGTGTAGGGTAGGCATGAAAAACACTAGGCCAAAACACATTTCCGCATTGTCACCTTAATCCAGACTGCCCTATTCGAATGGAGGGGAAGGCCAAGGGATAGGCATGACAATGCTGTATAGCCCTGCAGTTCACTATTTGAGCTCCTTGCCTATAACTGCATATGCAAAGTCATGGGGGGGGGGGGGGTCACTGCCCCTATATAGTGGCCCACATAGGGGGGTAAATGAGGTGATGTTTGCCTGCATAGCAACCTAGAAGTGGACCCCCTACAAGACCGCTCCCTGATGGGGCATTTACAGCTGGAAGAAGACAAAACTGTGTTCTACCAAACGTTCCACAATGGAGTAACAACATGCATAGCTTTTAAAGGTACGCCAGCAACGAACTCGTAATACATAATAACAAGACAGTGAGTAATACTAGAGATCAAGATGAGAAATCACAAGCATGTGACAGCTTGGTTGTTGTAATCTCAGCTAGAAAGTCCTACATAGCAACCCAGTTCCTGGTCTGATAGCCTTGTTCCCTGTGACAGAGGCATGCAGGGAAGACTGGGAACGAGGCTATACTGAGTCTGATACATGTGGTGCAAATGGCTAGGCTTGCTCAGTTCTGCTGTCTTCACTACATGCAGAGTACTTGAAGGTTACAGAAGAGCTGTTCAGATTGTTGCAAGAGAGGCACAAAGGTTAATTTACACAAACATTGGCTGCCATAATTATATTTTACACCACTTGGATTCAATTGGTTATGACAGTGAAGTAGTCAAGTACTCGAACGAATTGTTGCCAGTAGGCCAATACAATGCTCAGGCATATAGCTACACACTTGTACTAGTACACCAAATATATCATGCACCATATATAGATGTTTTTACAGGTGCAGATGGCCTGGTGGTCCGTACGTAAAATGTGTAATCAGTGTATATAGCCTTGTACCCAGGCCCCTTGGCCTTTTTCGGCTATGCGAAGGCTACCTTCATGCAACCAAATAAAGTGGGGGCCTGGGAACAAGACTATAATCAGTGTTCCATATCATGCTTCTGTAATTCTATTCTATGCTTCAGTAAATGTATTGTACTTTGGCTGCAGTGCCCACTGGAAGCAAAAACATCTGGACAAAACCAGCTGAAAGTGCCCTTGCACAGCTTAGTGCAGCCTTCACTCAAGTGTCCAACACTTCGCAAAGGTCAGACTTCTTAATCCAATACCCTACATTTCTCCTGTCTAGACAATGCTTATAGCCTCCAGACCCCAACATTCAAGTTAAGTGAAGGGCGGGAAGGTGGGCTGAAGATGAATCACAATTCGGCCACAAGGGCTTACAATTAACTGGTACTGACAATGTCTCCAAAGTAATTCCCTTGTCAGTAATGAGCATTTCGTATAGTACTTAGAACATATTCCCACATCTTTATAGAAGGATTCGAATTTCGTAAGTATTGTTTTGCAAATATATAGTTACATCATTCTTGTTTTAACCTCTTTAAATGCACTAGATTTATTGATAATACAGTGTAGGTAGTAGCTAATAACTGACAATAATATGCAACACAGACAATATTCTTGAACATAAACAATAATTTCCCCAGGCCTACTTCTTGCCTGTACAGTCATGTATATTCTCTGTTGCATGCATGTACATTGCAGTTTACAGCAAGCAAAGAGATTATTACAGCCCAGCCAACTGGCACCAGTGGATGATTCAACCACTACAGCAGGCAATCAGGACAGTATGATGACCCTACAGAACTTCAAGAGACTGACAGCTAAACTGTTCATTAATAGATTGTCATAAACTTGATTGTCATAAGCGTGTATAGTCAATGTTGTGCATAATTATATTATCGTGTTTACACAACCATACTCATTACTCAAAATGATAAAACTCTGGTACAAATTAAAAACATCACACCCGTCAGTTCATAATAATATCAATATATAAAAGTGAAAAACAAAACCAGAAGCAGCAGTATAAATATCACATAGTTTAGTCTTGTCAGTGTCTGCACTCGTAAGCTCAGCTGTGTACTGGAGGCAACCAGTTTGTCCACCTACAACAGTTATCAGTACCAGTGACAAAGTTGCAAAAATATTCTGGTTACTAGGCTACATTGGAAAAAGTGGCCCAATTTTATAAAAATTCGGCTCATGATCACCTCAGCTCACACCAGGTTAGCAGGCAGGCATTCAGCTAGCTTGCTTGGATTAATTATCTGCCAACTCAACCAGTTACCTGTGCTGATGTTTGGGTCGTAAAGTAAGTCTTTACTACGAGCTTTCTAGCAGTCCTCTCACCCACTCACCCACTCACTCACTCTGCCCACACAGGTCTAGCTTGATAGAGCTCTGCTCATACACAGTGCTGGAGAGGTCTAGCTTGACAGAGTCCTGCATGCTCGCACAGTAATGGCTTGATAGAGCTCTGCTCGCACTAAGCTTTCCACTACCTGCTTTCCACTACCTGCATATACAGCAAGTATTCATGTACTGTAAAGCCACTACCTGCACTGAAGCAGTGGTAAGAAACCTAATGGCATGTGCCCTAATGGCATGATTATAACCTACGAATATATATGTAGGAGCACCGTACCAACATGCTTATTGCTACTAATGTAAAGCCCACTACTAGAGCAAGTCAATAATTTTACAATCTAGCTATAACCCCATCACTGGTCCAACAACAGCCTACTGTGACTCTGCATGACTACAGTCTGAATAAATAATTGACAGTATAGACATGCCTTCTATAATAATATTGTCTGTGTGTATTGTTTTTTCCCAGCTATTACGATGTCACACATTTAAACTGCATGCGTATTGCATGCAAGCGCTTACATGTAATTCCGCAATATACTGAAGTTTTAATAGCATACCCCCCAAAGAAGTTTACCTTCCCTTCCATGAGGTGCATCTGCCTTGTAAGCTGTGCCTCTGCAACTGCGACAGGGGGGGCAGGAACAAACGTCACAGAGCTGGGGGTGGTTTTCTTATCTCCTCTACTATTTGGAGTAGATCCTGGGAGTTCCTTCGGTGTACTGTGTTTAGGAGGGGAACGCCTTTTGGGGACATTGTTGAGCAAGCGGCAGCGCATGCGATGTTCGGTAATGCTCCGCAGTGGAAGTGACTTCCAGAAGGCACTGAGCTGGCTCTGTTCAGGGATTGTGGCCGAAGAATCAAAGACGTATGTCTGAATAAGAAACTTGTCTTGAGACACTGAAGTACTCGAGTCACCTAAACAGAAGAAAATTCATAATTAAAGGGATTTCTAAGTGACTGCACCTCTTATAGAAGCCCACAGTATCTGCATGTTATAGTAACTGCCAGTGTATGAGTTTCTTTCGTGTGTCTACTTCATTTATTGAAAAGGTTGACATACAGGATGGAAAACAATTACCTAGCTAGTCACATATAAAATCTGTCACTGACCCATGGTAGTACTGACCTGGTACTAGGAGAACATGGACTTTTGCAACTGACTTTGCATCAATGAGGGCGAGGTTTGGCCGAACCTTGTACCTTGCAGGTGCAGTCGTTTTAACCTGCAAAATGATAAAATAGATTGTGATTGAGATGGTCAGACCACTAGCGCATGCTGCTCCACCCCACTTCCAAATCACTAGTATAGATAATATACAGAAACAGACTATAGCAATGTGATGCGGAATACTTGTACGTATATGTGTAGAACCACTACCATTTCAGCATAGCACTGGTAATTACATTGCCAAAAGAAGGCGGTAGACCTTATAAAGTATTGCTATAACAGCTAGCTTTGTTCTGCCCAACCCACACACAGGAAGCAGAAGTAACAAAGTACGAGTGAAGAGCTCTTTTTATGGCCTCGTTCCGAGGCCACTGCTTTATTTGGTTGCACGAAGGCAAAGCCAAAAAAAGCGAGGGCCTGGGGAAAAGGCTACTCTTTCTAGATTGCCAAATTACCTTATATGCGAGAGTATTGTCAGAGGTGTTGGTGAGAGTGAGAGAGCAGAGGATCTCTGAGTCTTGCTTGCCAGCAAACACAAGCTCATGGGAGGGACTTGGGAGGGAAGAGAAAAAGGGAGAAAAAAAATTAGCAAGTATCCCTGGGTTCTAGAACTGAGATACCATGGCGCCAAGGGAAGACCCTGTAACCACATGTAGGATAGTATCTTACTAGGTTAATGGTTCGTACCAACGAAGGTCAGATATCGCTACGTGCAATTAGAAGGTTGATTACATAACCCCATTCTGTTGGCTTCTAAAGGGACACCGTTTGGAGGCTTGTGAGCGATGCGGCTCCCAAACGTTCTAGTGGGTGTGGTTTAATGCTAAGTCTATCACACATTATTCCTCTGCGAGAGACCTCGTCTGTACACGCGAGAGACCTCGTCTGTACACGCGAGATACCTCGTCTGTACACGCGAGAGACCTCGTCTGTCTGTACATGCGAGAGACCTCATCTGTACATGCGAGAGACCTCGTCTGTACATGCGAGAGACCTCGTCTGTACATGCGAGAGACCTCGTCTGTACATGCGAGAGACCTCGTCTGTACATGCGAGAGACCTCATCTGTACATGCGAGAGACCTCGTCTGTATATGCGAGAGACTTCATCTGTACATGCGAGAGACCTCGTCTGTACATGCGAGAGACCTCATCTGTACATGCGAGAGATGAGAGACATATAACTACCGGCAGTACCATATAAGGAATGGCTGGTGAATACCATATAAGGTGAATGGGGGGGGGGGGCAACTTAAGAACTTCTGAATGAGAACAAAGTAAAAACAACCCTCTCCTTCTTTATATCTCCCATTGGGCAGACATTACCCTCAATAACAGATAAAGAGAAGATGGTTATCAGGGCTGAACAAACATCCTTTTGAGGCTAATTCCTGTGGAGTCTACATGGGCTATACACATGCTATGTATAGGTGTGGGATGAGAAATCTCTCTGTGACAGAGAGATCAGGAAACCACTCTCAAAGAGATGAAAGACCCTAAATTCAGAGGAGTAGTTCCTTATCCAATAGTGGCAGCTTACACATAAATAGTAGTAGTAGTGGCATGAAGTGCACAGGCTGCGTGCATGCCACGCCATTTCCCAGGACAGAAAAGACGGAGACAAGAGACAATACGAGACAGCGAGTCTCCTCCCTGGATGTGGTGGGCGTGAGCGATGTCCGCATGGTAGCTACTTCATATGTGTAAGATCAACGCACCTATCTGGCATACAATATCATGGACGTATGCAGAGACTGAAGCTGTAACAGCATTCCAGCACAAATCAAAACGGCACCTCTCCAGTACATTTTTTCTGTCACCAAAAAATGGCCACAAGTTTATGGAGAGAAAAAAATCACTACAACTGCTCTATAATTGGAGGTCTATAAATTTCTCACTGCTCTATTGCAGGTTTATAGATTTTCCATACCTACTGTATCACACTATACCTTATTTTGAGGTGGTTGAAGGTATGCCTCCAGTGCAGAGGCTCACCTCCCACGGCACTCGCCTCCTCATGCACCCTGTCCGGGTGACCCTGAGACCTCATGATCTTGTTCACCTACACGAGTTCAAAGAGAAGAAGGGAACAGGTTAAAAATATGACAAAGACCTTGTCTGATTCCCGATCCCCATACTAACATCAAAGCGTCATAATAATGTGCTGTAAGATACATAATGCAAAAGTGACTGCAGGGTTTCATTTAAGGAGGGGGGGGGGGGGTTCACCCTCCTTGAAAACTTGTGCTTCCTCTCAGGGATTTTAGACCTTCAAAAGTCAATGCTGCTCACTATACACATGGCCCCCCCCCCCCCCCAAAATGTTTTCCGACCTACTTTTGCCTCCTCCCCCTGGGTAATTTTCCTAAATGAGACACTGAATCAAGACTGTATCCTCAAATACGCACCCATGGGCTACATCACCCTTATTGGCACATTCCAAGCTGCGTGTCAATTGTCATCCTGCAATAAATTAGTCAACCTTCCCTGACTTTTGTTTTGATACACAAAATTAATTAGGTGTATGAGGTGGCTTCTTAAATTTGACTGCAACACAATTTGTTTCACTCAGGTGGCAAATCTCTCTGTTTCCATCCAACTGGAATACCACACTCGCACTCAGGGGTGGAAAAAGGTACCATTTATCAGGTTTGACATACTAATAGTATGCACACTTGATTGAGTTCAGCTACTTAATCTGGATGCTGAAATTAATTACAGCTTCATTTTACTATGGGTTTTACAGCTGCTAAAGTGCTACTCTCGGGAAAATCAGATACATGTATGTCAAATACCGGTCACAGTATTAAACTATAGGACACAACGACTGATCTCACTCTCAACCATAGCTGCAGCAAATCTTAAGGTAAGCTATAGCCTCTAGTTCCAATCTACTCTTACGAGTTAGACTCCTTACAAGATTGGGTAGCCTGGTTGAGGATCTAGAGCAGTATTCTTGAGCCTGGTATTCTTAACCCAATCTGCCACAACCTACCTGCCTCCTTCGAAAGCCTCGATCACAGGCAGAGCCCTTCAAGAGGACCTGTTGGTCCAGACTATAGTAGCCGGCACGTCTCCTCCTCCCCTCCTCATCCTCGTCACTATCATCCCCGAATCGAGTCTGATGGGATGGCGGAAGACTCGCCTCGAACCTCACCTGTGGTGGAGGGAGATAGCTCATCATGATGCAACTACAGCCGTATATTTTACACCATCAGCAGCTCCTAGGCAAGATAGTAGACCTCAATGAAGGAATCGATATAAAGTCATGCCCAAATGGAAGTGCAGAAAAATATGACAGGGTAAGGTTGTTATCCTCACCGCTCCACTACATTGCAACGAATGGCAGGACTAAAGCACAGAGACTGGAGAAGACAGAGGTACAGGAAATTTGTTACTGCAAGCATCCACTTCACGGCAAGCAGCCATATTCACTTTCCTGTCTAAAACACGCATACTGCAAAATTCTCCAAAAGTAAGTTACTATTAAAAACTCCAGTTATACTTTTAACTCTCTAGTCTACGACAAACAACTGAAAGGCCAACTTGAGGTTTTTTTTGGTATCTTATAAACTATATGTATGTAGTTCTTGTTGTTAGTTTATATACTGCATACCCCCGAGAGTAACATACGTACATATAACGAGAGTTACCAAAACAGACTTTGTTGTCTTGGCATGAATATTTACAATAAGGCACGGGGGTACATCCTTTTCCCCTCCTCCTCCCCCCCCACACACCTTTTCCCATAGGAGGGTAAAAAGTATTTTGGGGGCAGTGTTCTCGCTAGAGTGATGAGCACCACATGGTAAGCCCCTAGAAACACCTGTGTATACCACTAGTCTCGTGCCCAGACGTCCACGCCCCCCCCCCCCCGGCGAAAGAACGTCTGGTGTTCTAATCGAACTTTCTTGTCACAGACGCCTTTCCCCTTTGGAATGCCAAAGGGTCCAATCAGATTGCAGCTTTCAGACCTTCCGTAAAGTTGCCATGACGTTAGTCCGATAAATCTTTAATACTATTGGTCAGTTTGATAAATTAGAATAAAAATTTGAAATATACCGTATATACAGTGACCAATCACATACGAGATTTATTATCAGCAATCGTGGGGTCTGTGACAAGAAAGTTCGTTTAGAACATCAGACGTTCTTTCGCCGGGAGGGCGTGAACGTCTGGGCACGAGACTAGTATACCACCTGGTTTTGAATGGCAATTATGATAATGTTATTCATAGTACATTGAGACTAATTACCATAATTATGCCCACTTAACCTAAGCCATAGTACAGCTACTATAATGAAGTACACCCACTTCTGGTTTTAAATTGTCTGGTGAAACCGCTGGTAGGGGGGTATGTACACCCCCTACATACCTTTCCCTCTCCCACATAGGATAAAAAGTACGCAGAGGGTACGTACTTTTATTCATCCTGCATAGGGAAAAAAGGATGCACCCCCCTACGTACTTTTTCCCCTCCTAAAGAGAGAAACCAGGACGTACTGTAAACATCACAGTCCCTCGTTAGCAGCCATGCTTGAATTTTGGTGTCTGTGTATCACACCAAGAGTGCATAAAAAAACTTTCCCCGCGCCCAAGGGAGTACCTTCGCGCCCAAGGGAGTACCTTCGCACCCAAGGGAGTACCTTCCATAGTCTCATGAGAGCTACCAAAAATAAAACACCTGCCTAGTGGTAGGTTATCACAACTGAAGCCCTCAGCAGTAAGTCACTCACACGGCTGTAGTTATCGTAACACTTTAGTCTGAATAGGCTAATGTCTCAGTGTCAATCTCAGGTTTACTGCAGAGCGGTAGCGAGGCAACTCCCCACATTTGTATACACACGTATTATGTCCACTACTCTTTGGATCCCTGGGGGCCCCCTGGGATTCAAAATGGTGTCTCTTACTGTTTACATGTATGCCATTTTCGAACTTGTGGTGCACGAAGAGTCAGAGGGTATGGATAAGTCTACCACACAGTTTTATGAAGAGAGGCTTACTGCAGCTCCCAGGTCAGTACAGTTTGTGTCGCCCAGGTGTAAGTAGAGATATGAGTGCTGGAAACGGACGGCACGATCGAGCAATACGTACAAACATGAGTTTAAGCTGTTTCTCCACTCTCTCTTAGTAACCATGGATGATTCTTGGTGACGCCCGTCTCTCTCCTCTTCTATAACAGCCATGACTAATCCTTTAAACACAAAAAGACAGGTTTTCTAGCTATGTAGCATTATTTTCACAATGGGCTATCTCGTGAAATATTACACAATCTGCCTCGCCCCTCCCAGGATCCGCCCTCCAACACTTACATGTATGCACCTCACTACCATGAGGCTCTTAGCATTCTAAATGTATATCTAGTATACAGCACCAGGTCTGAAGGCTTACACACTCTTACTCCTTGGGGGGCGGGAAAAGTTCTCTTGATCACACACGTGTAGCTACAAAGTCCGGCAAAGTTACTGCAATTTGGCGAGAAATATGCGTAAACTGCACCCCTCACCTTTCGTCCTCTTCCTCCTCCCTTGGCCTCGCCTTCCTCTCCAGATTCCACCTCTATGGCTTCGGAGTCACTATTGTGTCCCGTGCTCATTATGCTGCTCAAGGTTGGGTCCTGGGCGGAGGCGTTTGGGTCCTGGGCGGAGGTGTTTGGGTCCTGGGCGGAGGTGTTAGGGTCCTCCATGCTTGGAGTGGGGGAGATGGAGTCTTCTGTGCCTGGAATGAACCCGTTCCTGGGGTGCTCGTTGGGAGTGTTCATCTCATCAGGCCAGAGTTTGGCAAGCTTTTAGTGATTGTGGCATCAGTGGTGGTGGTGTAGTGGTACAGAGTAGTGGCAGTGGTGTGTGTGTGTGTGTGTGTGTGTGTGTGTGTGTGTGTGTGTGTGTGTGGGAATGTGCATGTGGTATGTGTTTGTGCATGCATGTTTTTGTGTGTGTGTGTGTGTGTGTGTATGTGTGTGCATGCATGTGTTTGTGTGTGTGAGCATGTATGTGCATGTAGCATCAACATCTCAAAGTGTACTACATGTAAATTAAAGAGGTAATGGAAATTGTTGCCTTTTTCCCAAGTCCATTTTCCCCGTAAACAAGGCTAGTAAACCGCTATAGCTTAACAAACAGGAAGTGGTCTGTCTACCTCTAGTTCATAATTTTGCATCTCAGTGTCAAAGTCATACTGCCAGGGATCATTGCCCCCAAATCTCTCCAGCAGCTGGTCAGGGTGGATGTAGGTTTGAATGGTCTCGTTCGTTACAAACCTGGAGTGGAACCAGGATATGAAAATTTTGGAATGGGGAAATGGGAACAGGATCACAGTGGGATTATAGAATGTATGGTGTTAAGACTCCAATTAAAGCGGAATTCTGATCTAAGACAACTTACTTGACTTTGCTAGCGGCCGACTGACTCAACCAGGTTTGTATAATCTTCCAGGCAGCTACGTATTAATGAGTGAAACATGAAAGAAAATAATAAAATTACAGCTGCGAATGCAGTACTCATATACAAACCTTGTAAGACCCATGGCATGTTGAAGACCAGAAGCCAGGCTAGGATATAAAAGAGAAACAGCTAGTAGTATTCAATACAAGTGGTGTAGTATCCAGTGTTTCCCCCAAAGGGTGATACCAGGGTGCTCCCCCACCCCCCCCCCCCCCTTTCCTAACTTGGTTTCCTTTGCTGTGGTCATTGGAATATTAAATTTGCTTTGATCTCGTGGAAAAATTATATCTTCCCCCCCTTTCTTTTTTTTTTACTTGGGGAAGACAATACACGTTGTCTAGCAATAGTGTGCAAGTAATAATTATACACAGTGTGCCAATAGTGTGCAAAGGAGTATACAGCATTGCACACAGTGTGACAACCATGTGCAAGAAGTATGCAAAATTTATAAAGAGAGCTGTGGTAGTATCCGCTCACCCAGAAGGTCTGGGAAGTAGATCTTGAAGCTGTTGACAATGAACCTCATGAGGTCCATGTCCATGTTGGAAATTCCCGCCCCAGCCATGTCAAACACCATGCACATCTTACTGTCGGGATAAAGCCGTTGCTAAGAGGGAAGGAGTGAGGGGAAGAAAGGGGTAAGAAGGGTACAACAACAGCTTAGCTAGCTTGGCTATATACAAAAAGTAGAAGTTAGTGTTTGCAGATGTATTGGAAACAGTTTATGCCACAGGTTCATGGCTCACAATACGTGATGGCAAACAAACAGTCTGTCCTCCCCTAGAGCAGTACAACGCTCTTGCCAATTCCAGTGTCCATGCTTGGTCTGCTAACAGAGGGTGCTGATCACCACTCTGCCAGACCAAATGGCATGACACTGTACCGAGGAGCCCACCCCACCTGCAGTGGGCCTCCACCCGCAGTGGGCCTCCACCCGCAGTGGGCCTCCAAAGGACAGCTGTGCTTCTCTGCAGACAATCCTAGTCCTTATAGCAGACTAGCCCCCAAATAGAAGCTACAGTTTCAGTTGGCTTCATAAGATTGAGTTGTAGACCATTACACTTGTCTCTAAAACTCTGCTCTCTCTCTTACATGTGTCTCATAGCTGAAGGCCACCCACTTTCGAAGCATGGCTGCCTTCTTGGAGTCCTTGCGATGCATCCGAATGGTGAGGACCACTGTATATACGTACATGTATAAAGAGAAGGGTGGCTTAAGTAACATCAGTTAGCAGTGCATTACAGGGCTTAATTAGTGCATGCGGGCAATATACATGTAGTAATGGTCAAGGGTAGATTAATGCACAAGCTGAAGGCAAGTGCATTCTCTATCCAAGACTATTACTATATTGTCTGAGTGCACTAATTAGACATTGCTAACTGGTACCCAAAGGTTTTAGTGCTCTCACTGATCCACAATAGCAATAGGTCTTGTGGTCGTCATTTAGTATTACCCAGCTAAAGTGAGCATTATGTAATTTTAAAGCACTGTCATGTGATCAATCTTGAGGCTTCTGATTCGTTGATGGTCATGTGAGTAACACTAATAATACTTCGGGGGTATGTAGGTCAACATACAGCATTACCAATGTGATTGCCCTGTCTGTCCACTCCACGCTTATTAGCCATGCCAGACCTCCACAAGGCTTCATCAATGTCACTAAGTCGAATGTCTGATGGAGAAGTATGTGGCATAGTAAGTAGTATACTAGCATATTCTACTAAATTTTATGCTCATTTATGTTAATTAGGGGACAGGGGGTTGGTTTAGCCTTGTACCCAGGCCTTCCCTCGTAGATTTTTTCAATGCCGTGGAAAAACGCATGTTTCTACGCCGCATTCTTCGGCGGTAGAGGTCTGGGCATGAGACTGCACTGAGAGCCATAAGACTCACCGTTGATTCCGAATGTCTTCCTCCACTTGAGACACTCCATCTACAAACAGAAAAGAAACACAGCTGTAATATGTCAGTAGCCTTAATTGTCTCCAGGCCTCCCAGCTTTTACCACTTTGCATTACGGTGCTTAAAAACCTGCAGAGTACTGGAGAGGCACTGTAAGGTGACTTGTTTGTGGATAATTTTTTTTTTTGCAAGTTGGCAAAATTAATACCTACTGAATAAATACGTGTACGTATATACAGTGTACATGCAGTGATTCAATAGAAGTGCACACATGTTCACTGCATTAGTGCCTATCTTTGCACTTGTATTTATGTGACTCATCATGATGAAATTTGAAAACAATAATTTTCAAAGCGCAAAAATCAATACACGCCAAATCTAGAATACAGTGGAATCTCTCTAATGCAGACATCATTGGGACCCACTCGACGTGTCTGGAATACCGAGGTGTCTATATTTCGAAAGCTTCTAGTTATATTTCCGGCAGGTATGGCAGTGAGTGTTCGGCACGCATGGCTCGTTTTGTGGCTCTGGCTACACGATGGCTGGCTCCGGCTTGCTGCGAAGGCTGTTAATGCCTAGCCAGAGGCTAAATGCAGTAGCGTGTAACGCCGAATCATCGGACCTGGCAGTGCGGGTGAGTATTCTTGCGAAGTAGACGATGTATAACATCACCAGGAGTCTGCGATATCCACATCAATTCTGTGAGTTGCATCCAGTGAAAAACATATGGTTTAAATTATCAACATCAAGTAAAGTTTGTATGGTCGATCAAATGAAGTAACTTACCAAATGGTTGTGTGCATTGTCAAAGTTTCCCTGCTGATGACGGACAAACTTGCTGACCCAGGACAGGGACTCCCGGATCCTAGTAACATCACGAGGGTCAAAGTTTGAATCATCTGAGAAGAAAAATGAAGGTAGTACGCTCAAGATCAATTGCAGGGAGCCAGAATCGTTTTGGTTCAATAATTAACAGAAATGTCATCCCCAGGCCCACCCACACGGGCCTGGTACATTTTCTCACATGATTTGATTATGCATGGATATATAGCCACACTTTTACTGCAGAAGTACATGTATGAAAATATGCAAAATATGCACGGGCGAGGACAGTTGCAGTTCTCAGGAAATTACAGATGGAAGGCATGTACTCTTTGGAGTCATAGACTACTCAAAGTGCTGAAGCAATGGCTTCTCCTACAGAAGGAAGCCCACAAGCAGCTAAAGTGAAATGTGCACGTGGGCCTGGGCGTATGAGCTAGGGAGTAGGCACCCATATTCCTTGTTTGAATCCCCATGGGGCTGGGACCAAGACGAGTCTGCATGCATGTGAATGAGACATATACCGCTTGACTCCCTATCAACTCTAATCAAGAGTTGCTACAGCCAGTATCAGTATCAGACACATGTAATGCCTCTATAGGAGACTACCTAATAGTTTCACAAGCTAATTAGTACCAGTTGGTGTTGGCCTGCAAATGAGCTAGGTTATATAGATGAGCTTTAATTGGAGAAATCCTTCACTTTACCTGAATGCTTTTGCAGAAATTTCTCCTGTAGCTTTTCTGCCAGCTGCTGGACCTTCTGTAATTCAGACAGAATACACTGTAATAAGCTGAACCCAAAACGACTCCCCACAATTCTCTGGCTATGCAGGCAATCAAGCCCAGTTTCACCTTTGCAACCAAGTCCCTTGCCTCGTTCCCAGGCACTCAAGTTAATAAACCCTTACCTCTTCAGATAGTCCACTGGCCATGGCTTGAACGCTCAATGATCTCTCTCAGCGCTACAATCGGTTTGGCAAGGCACCGACTTCGAGAAGACTTTCAAGTACACCAACACAACTACACGTGATTGAGTTCTCAATGACATCATTAAAAAAATTCAACATGCTCCTGTCCCAATGGCAAGGCAATGTCGTACTGGTGGACCAGCAGACGGCCTCAGTTACTCTGCATGGCTTGCAGAAACAGGGCCACCAGTGGCAGTTCTCTCCCACCAAACTCTGTAACCTACCTGTGAGAGTAGACCAGGCCATAGCATGTGAGGTAATGGAAGACTCTGGTTTGGGCATTCGAGTTCCTTTCTTCCTCATCACCCACCAACTGGGTGCCTCCCAGCTAGCCTCAGGAAGGACCTGTACTCATGAATTGCTGGTATGTAACGATACTGATGGCAGCGGTGGAAATATGGAAAGCTACAGCCGATTCGATGTTCCAAAATCTTGCTTACCAGATGACGGTACTTCATACCAAATTCTAGATGGACCTACCGTAGTATGGAGTGAGGGTGCTCGGATTCACTTGGCCCGTAGCACTGCCAAGAACCCGCATACCATTGTGCAGCAGTCTTTTAGCGCTCAAACGCAAACGTTTATTGGTGCAGCTGCTACGAGTGGAACGAAATTCTCAGTTGGTTGCTTTTGGGCTTTTGATTGGCCACAGAATGAAACTGATGCCAGTAATACACTGCTCCTGTTCATCAGAGTCTTGCCCGAGCCTGCATGGAATGGAGACCAAGAGGACATGGAGGTCGACACTCATACGTCTGTAGATACAACTCGGTTTTGGTTGTGCTTGCAAGTGGCCGCTGTAGATGACAGTCCTGGCCTCCAGATCACACTGCTACCAGACTCTCTCATCCCAAATGACTACGGCTTCATTGCGACTTCTGTAGCACTGCACAGATCTTTTTCCGTCAACGATTATTCCGGCGAAATTTTTTCAA
Source organism: Phakellia ventilabrum (assembly GCA_963921505.1). Taxonomy (NCBI): domain Eukaryota; kingdom Metazoa; phylum Porifera; class Demospongiae; order Axinellida; family Axinellidae; genus Phakellia; species Phakellia ventilabrum. Next base: position 5,397,935 of record OY997385.1, on the reverse strand, counting down.
AGTGCCAGTTTGTTGTGGGCACCTCCTATCAGCAAGTTGTCGTGTTTGAAAATGGATCAATGCTCCACTGCATACCTATGCAGTGTACTCCCAGAAGAATCTATACAATTGAGGTATAGTAAGGAGCTTATAATATGTGCCGGTGTGCTCTCTGATGTGTCATTCTTTATTATTTAGATCGGCGATGGGCACTTTGTTCTCGCTGCTTGGGACAAGAATACAGATGTTTGTGCCGTCAAAATTTCTGAAAAGAAGCACCAGGTGTGTTGTCGATAGACAGAGCTGTACTGCAATATATCATGAGTTTGTTGGTGGGGTATTTTTACGGGTGTGTAGCACCGAGTTAACAATGCCAATGGCAACAAATGAGTGATGTTTTGTGGTATAATTATATATATGCTGCTAAAGTCTTCTTCCTATACCCATTCAATCTCCTTTTGAAGTCGACCATTCTCTCGAGCAGTGCTATAGCTACAGTTACTACGTATTTTAAAATATGCTCTAATACGGAATTTGTCATGCAACTTGTAGTAAAAAAATACAGATCATGTGACTTGCAAAAACAATCAATTAATGTGTAAGGTTTCCATAGTTGCATGGGTATACCGTGATGTTATAATGATGTTTATGTTCTTTCTCATGCACTATCCAATATACCTGGTGTGACAGAAATGTGGCACATGGAAAGACGTATCAGGTTTGCTGGTGGGAGACTTTGCTGGTATTGGCCACGAGCAGTTGTTGTTGATCTTTGACTCTTTCAGTAAGCTTTACTGCACGCTCCTGGGTGTATACGAACAACTAAACACTAAAGATTTGTTTACTACTCTCGTAGACAGTGGGACAATTACTAAGTTCTCTGTAACAGACTTGGCGCAGTTCACTGCAAGCAGTGAGGTAAATAATTGTAGCATATTGCATTCATCCACTGAAGAAGGTAGCATTGATATAATTATAGAGGGTAATAATGCTATTGTATGCATACACTTTAGATGCCCCAAGATGCTGAAGCAACAAGTCAACCATGTGCTGAGTCCCTAGTTAGTGCTCTGAAGGCACTTCAAGTTAGGGAAAAGGTGTGCAGTAAGCATTCATTTGGGCGAATCTTACACTATAATATCAATTAGGAAGCTTACACTGTATTATTCTGTGCATGATGTCTTTGTCGTAGAATGGAGAAGCCTATCTTACCAACTTAGAACGGGAAATGCAAGAGAAATCTCATCTTCTCAAAAGAAGTGTCACATTTCTGAAGTCCTTGGGAAGATTGGATGATGCAGCAGTAAACCGAGTGCCTAAACCTGACCCTGTAAGCACATACAAGTATAAAATTAACTTTTAATCACACTCATTTTGAACAAGATTAACTGCACTAGCTTGCAATACGCAAAACTGAAAATTTACTGCATGAGCTAATAGTGAAAGCATTTCTCTTTTATTGTATAGACTCTTGTTTGCCTACTGCCTGGAAATGTTGGTATGTGATGAACGTCTTGTTAATTTCTGATTGTATATGAGTTGTCATGCAGTTTTGCTTTCTGCAGGCATTCTACAGGACCAGATTAACCCCGAAACTGCTTGCTATCCTGGCTTGGAAGTTTTGCAGTCATGGCAGAGGATCGTCGATGGGCAGTGGCTTGTCGGGATAGTTGCAAAGAATGCATTAGAATGGTAAGCACAGCTAGCATGAACCATAAACTTGCTCCCAAGAGCAGTTCTTTAATTTTCACAGTGTATTGAATCATTGTTGTCATTCGCAGTCCAGTACAGGGCATTGGACTCTCTCTGGTACCCGTGGGTAGTAAGATGCCCCAGGAGAGTGGAAGCTGTGTTATCTCCATGGAAAAAGGCAGCACTCGCAGTGATCTAAGCTCAAGCGTTCCGCCTGAAGCCAAGAGACGGAAACTCTCTGCCTCAGACATGTCCAGCTCCTCAGATGGTGATGGAGCAATCCTACTCCCAGGCAGAAAAGTCTGTGTAGTGGTCAAAACAGCCCTACCTGTTCTTTTGGGTGGTACAGTAAAGGCTGCCGTAGTTTGCTCTTGGAAGAAACAGTCTGATGTTCGATGCAACTGGAGCTGTGAAGTAGTAGAACTGGGAAGTGTTGTGCTATCCATGGAACAAGTTACTGATAGGTCCTTACAGTGCAGTAAGGACTGCCTATCCATGTGGAAAGGTAGGCTACCATTAGCACTCATTTCTGTTTGCCATAGACATGCATGTCTTTGCTTATTCTGTCACTCATGCAGGGGAGAGAACTTTACCGTATACAGACACAGATCAAGGCAGTTTTCAGGACTTGGCTTGTTTTCTGACTGCAAGATCTTTCGTACAGGTATATCCTAGTTTCTGTGTTAATACCTTAGCTGTACAAAGTAAGGTATATTGTAAGAGGCTTCGTACATGTGAAGTATAACCGCATGACTTCAACTACAAACTTTTTTCCCATCCATGCATAAATCAGCAAGGTGTGCATGTTGGGCATGGCTCTAGCATATTAACTACACTTAATACTGCTGCAAGTGCTAGCTCACTTACCACTATATATGTATTGGCATTACATGACAGTATACCTCTCCAATATTTATCAGGTTGTTGCCAAGTCTACGCACACAAACCTGCTAAGACTGCCTGCTATTCTGAAAGCAAGGCTCCCCCTACCCAGTCATGCAGTGACTACAAGTATCACGGTAAGAGAGCCACCTGGAACTGATCAATTGACTAAAAGGTCCTCGGAGATCTTTGATGGAGTCTGGCTCTGTGTGCACTTTCATGATGATGTCCACTCTGCCAGTATCAACATACTCTATCAGTAAGCTATACTAATAACCAACTTCATGTATCATTTTATTACTAATCACATGCTGCATGTAGTTAATAAAACCTTTCATTAACCAGTGCATAATTATTACTCCACAAAGTTGAGGTACTTCTCCCACTTATGTGAAGGGTTTTCATGCGTCTACATAATTATTATAAGCAGTAATTGTTAACTTTCTTTCCAAAGGAACACTTCTCAGTTGTCATTTCTCCTTGAGGCGATGCGATCTGTCTTGCCTGAAGACGTCTCTATTGAAGCTACCAGTGCAAACTATCGGGAAGAACTGGCCACCTGCTTGAAATTACTAGGGAGGGAACTAAACGCTAAGGGTGCCTCAGTTGAGCAGAAACTGCAGCAGTTGAAGGGAAGCAGTTTGCAGAATTATGCTAAATCAGATGATACATCAGAGCTGGCATCCCAGACTAACTCTGCTATTATCAATTTGCTATGTGCCTAGTAACACTGGTATTACTGATAATGCTCATGTTGCTGCTGTAACGCTTACGCCATTGACCACACACCCACTGACACTGTAAGACCTCCAGTCAGAGGGGGGTTATAGTCGTAAATATTGACTGAACCGCATCGGCTTGTTTTAAATTGTAGCTATCATAATACTAACAAAGTATCACTATGCTATCTACTATCACTTTCCATCATGGTTCTGAGCCCTTCGATTATTCAGTTGTGAACAATAAATTAGATGAGATCGAGTGCATGCATTATCCTTTTCTGTTATGATGAAATTATAATCACAGAGTTGGAGTGCATATAGCTAATTGCAGGAAAAAAAGGGCAACCCTCTTCTCCCAACGGAACCCTAGGCCATGTGACACTGCCACGTTAAGGGGTGAACGGGCAGGTCGTTCCGGCTGACCGAGCCTTCAGCCTTTCGGGTGCCTGTCCGCTATGGTACAGGGATCGTCATCGGGTCTGTTTAGTGTGCCAGGCTTTGGGAGGAACACGGACGGATCCTAGGCCGTACTGTCCGAGACCACCGTGGCAGTTGCCAAACCACGTTACCCTCTACCTGAACACACATTGTCACAGCCCGGAGCTAACTGCTCCACCCACTATACATAAGTTAGCGTATTTATTAAGTTTGAAAAAAAGTCACGTTTTGCTTATGGGTTTAATTAGCGTGACACCGAAATCAATTAGATGACGTCACAGCAGTCCTGCGCACGAGACTAGCGCTAGGATCCCCGAAAGACGAGTATTTATCAAGCTTGGGGAGGGGAGAAGTTATCTGTGGGTGGATAATAGAGCGTGTAGTTTTATATGCTCTATTATTCATGGTTAGAACACTGGTTCCGAGTCCTTCAATTTCATATTTCTCTGGGCTGTGCCCTTGGTGATCCTGATTGAGGACAATTAACAACTAGCCTCGTTTCCAGCCCCCATTCCCAGCTTTTTTCACACTGTAATGCAGCTTTTTTTTATTAACAAGACAAGCAACCCCCCCCCAAAAAACAACAACAACAACAACAACAAACAAACAAAAAAAACAGCATTTAGCTAGCTGGGAGTGGAGACTGAGAACAAGGCTACTCAACAACCCCCGGCATCACCCAATGTGTATAGGAAGAGATCATGCATATATGACATGAAAATTACTAATGGCAGAATGACATCTGAGGTGAGGGATCTCTATTAATAAGTGACCAGTGACTACATTAAACTTTAAACTGATCAAGCAGTACTTTCATTAAGTTCCGCAGTAGCCACATCCAGGGTGATGTGGTCCTCATCCGGGGGTGGTTGTTCCTCATCCGGGGATGGTTGTTCCTCATCCGGGGGTGGTTGTTCTGGGGACGAGGATAGCTCCATTGGTACAATCAGATTCTCAGCAGACATGAGTCCATATTTGGTGACATAGCGGGTGAAACGCTTACAGAGATAAGTCTTTTCTTCGAATTCGTCAAAAAGAGCTCTGTGATGAAAGTAGGCATGAGAGAAGATTCGATAGATTCTCCTTGCCACCGAGCTAAGCCGCTGCACTGCACTCTCCTTCACAGAGACACGACTCGGGAAATGCTTGTTACTGTTTAAGAGGGAAGACGCTCCATGTAACGTATGGAGAGTGTAGTCAAGAGCAGAGCATTCTTTAGGTTCACGGTGAACCGCACAGAGGAAGATCCACTGCTCTGTGGCCGTCATTTGCTTGCACACTTTGGGATCACATTCATCCTGCAGTCGTATGGCTATCCCGTTTAGCTCGTTGCAGAACTGTCGCAAGTGTTCGTACTTCCATGCTGCCTCATCCTGACCAGGTGGTGGGTCCAGTATGGCTTCAATGTCAGTGTGGTCTTTGCGTATCAACTGCTGGATGTACTGTTGAACTGTAAAGATGACACCATACACCTAAAAAGTCTCATCCAGTACTACCACCCCCATCCTAGTCTCACGTAGCCAGACTCTCACTTTTCTGTTGAGAGTCTGGCTATGCGAGACTACCCCCCCCCCCCCCCCCCTAGTCTCGTGCCCAGATCCGAGGGGAGGAGCCAAGGTCTCGGCACGAGACTACCCCCCACCCCACCCCCCCCCCCCCCCACACACACACACACACACAATCCTTAAAGAGGGCCATGGTCACCCATACCCCATGGTGGTGGTGGCGAAGCCTGCCAAAATATGCCTGATGTTTACCCTGCAGGCCCTCAAAGTCACAGTATAGAGCTGTAATAGAAATTGGCCTACCGGCTAAAACAGACTCCATGTCGTTGAAATCTTGCTCCGGCCATGCGTACATGTCCTTGGTTCGCGTTCCTGGCCGGTTTCTCCGGATAATTTTTGGTTGGTTCGCCTCAGTAGCCGCCATCTTTGATTTAGGTAGAGTCGGTGACGTCACAGCAATTTTAACTCTATACCAACGGAATTTCTTAGTAATAAAAATGGCCACCCCAGCATCAGCTAGCCATGGCCTTTACCAACTGCTTGAAACTGGTTGCGAAGTACCCTATGAGCGCGTAAAACAGCTCCTTGTACAAGGAGCAAATCCCTTCTCTCCGTTCGATACCGATGAATCCTGTGCGCTGTTTCTGTGCGTCGAGAGAAACGATGAAAGTCTGGTACAACTATTACTGGATAGAAACTGGAATCAATCTGGCAAAGAATCATCCAAGAGACTTTTCATCACTAATTTCGAGGGTTTGAGTGCCCTAATGCTGGCAGCGAGGCAAGGTTACAGTGGCTGCATCAACCTCTTGCTGTCGGCTGGATTCAACTCACCAGAGTTGCTAAACATGAGAGCTAGCGGTGGCAGCAGTCATGGCAGTACGGCTCTTATGTTGGCGTGTGTTGGACAGCACATTAATGCTGCAAAGTCACTACTTGAAAATGGAGCAGATCCCAGTATAAGTGACTCCGAAGGATGTTCTCCCATGCACATAGCTGCCATGCAAGGCAATTTAGACTTGATTGAGGCGCTGAAGGAGCATGGTGGACTCCTCCAAGTAGTGGACAAGCAGGGAAACACACCCATGCACTTCTGTGTCCACGCCAATGTGCTGGAGTACCTCTATCAGGAGGGAGTGAGTCCGAGTACAAGGTATGCTGTAGTCTCATTGGGGGGGATGAATATGGCTCAGATATCCTGATCTTGTTTCCAGCGGCATCAAGGATACTAGAGTGCTCTGGCTGCGACAACTCTGTGTACCACCTACAGCCCTAGCCTCTCTAGCATGCTGATCATTTATATGTCCTTTACCGTTATGCGCTTTGATGTAGTTTTCTTATACGAAAACATAAGAACATGCTTGTTTACATGTTTTCCTGTATTTTCTCCATTTAGTGCTCACTTTTACCCCCCATTACATCATAATGGTAAATGGTCTATTTACCTACACTCCCCTGGCCCAGTCATCCTGCTTATCACTCCACTAACTCCTCGTCCACCCCACCCATACCAAAACCTTTGATTACTTGCCGTCTTCTTGACCTTCCCACAGAAACAAGCGGGGTTCAACACCCCTAGACATCCTCCAGAGAATGAATGCAGACAGCACAGCCCTTGCCATGCTCCAGCAACTGGCAGAGGACGAACGCCGAAGACTGACCTTGAACAGAATGGGCATCCTTGCAAAGTTTGTGTATGGGCTAAAATGGACGGCCGGCGATCTGATCAGAGAGCTGGGATGGAAACTAGCTCTATTAGTGGTGGTTCTCATTTGCATCATAGCTTGGCAGGTCACTGTTTATCTACATGGCCAGTCCCCATTCCTCATCCATCACACAATATGATTATTACTACATGTACAATACATTATAGACCACACTATGTGCTCTTACGATAAATCATAATTTAAGGTACGTGCATGATATATAAGCATAATCCTTTTAGCGTGCAGTTACTAGAGTGGTGTTTGATGAACCTTTTCAAGGGAATTCTGATTTACTACGTGTCCTTTTTGACTTCTACGAGGTGGTGGTTTTCTGGGTTTTGGAAAGGTCACGGGTGCCTTTCTCTGGCCACTCTCAGAGTCACTTCTGGGTTTACAGTTGTGGTTGGGACGACTGCTGTCTCGCTTTCGGGATGAAGCCTGTCGCTTCGCCTTGGAGCTGTCTTCCAGCTTGCGGAGATCATTCGATGACCTCGATTTCCGCTGCCCTCTCAAGAGCGTGAGATACCCTTTCGGGAGATTGTAGTAGTAGACGGCATCTTCCACAGCACGCGGGGGTACGTCTACCGAGTGTCGCTTTGACCACATGCTTAAGTCCGTTTTTGCATAACCATATTCATCTGAGCTGTAATCATCATAATCGTCTTCAGAGCTAGAGGTGATAAAGATGCGAGTATGATCTGCACTCAGGCGTTGCTGCAGTGGTGTTGGTTTCCTTAGTCCTGGCTCCGCCATAGTCTTGAACTTATTGATGTGCTTGCTGCCATTTGGTAGTAGTTTGGGGTTAACGTACTGGTAGGACTCGTCACCTATTTTAAGCCTGGAATTAGGTGGGAGTAGAGGCTGCCTAGCCGTGGTGCGCAGGGCTACCGGTGATGGATTCGGAATGGGACTCCTTCGATCGGGAGCAGGACTAATTCTGGGACTTGTTCTAAATTCTCCCAACGGAATCTCTTCAGCCGTTTCTTCTTGTTCCACATCGGCAATCACGATGCCCAGTTGTCTTGGTGAGCTGCCCCTTGAGCGAGGAGATCTAGATTTGCCACACTTGAATCCGGCAGCCGTCCGATCCAATACCAGGGGAGTCGGCATACCTGGACCACTCGACAGTTCCAAGCTGCCTCTTCTGAATTCCTCATCGATTCTCTTGATATCTGTCTTTAGCATAGGGTGCTCTTGAAGGCCGGTCAGTTCCTTCACTATTTCATTGAAGTGCGGTCTATTTTTGGGGTCCTCCTCCCAGCATCTTTCCATCAAAGAAAATCTGTGTATGCGAGTGAGAGTATGATGAGCAAAAGATAAATGCGGCAGTCCTGGGTAGAAACGAATATTATTCCGTTGCATATTTCGATCCTGTTGCTGCATTTGAAGCGCTGTGTCTCTGAATTTCCTGTAAGGGCTTGGTGGGGCTCATCAGCGATGTGTAGTCGCTTCAGATATAGCAACAACTACATGTTTGCCTATGAGCCCCACCCTTACTAGAAGTTCAGCAACACGTTTGGAATAATAATGTTACCTTTCTACCCGGGACTGCCACAAATGTTAGGATAGCAATCCTTTTTAGAGTTGCAGTGGTATCGATATATTTTTCCAACGTGCAAACAACACTGGGTAGTGTCGCCCACACAAAAATGAACCCTTCTACCCTACGCGTCATGCACGTGAGATAAAATACCAGGACCACAGCTACATGTAGCTAACCTGGGAACGAGGCTACACACCCAATTCCTACACTCCGGAATTTCCTGTAATACAACCTGAAACAGCGTGTTTACCATCCGTGTAGCAGAATACTGGGGTAGTCCAATGAGGGTTAATGCAAAAATGTATGGCACATTTCGAGTCAACATTCTGTAACGGCACATTGGAGTACATTCTGATGCCAGATGAAATGGACTGCTGATCCAGCAATACTACCCCAGTATCCTGTTTCAATTATCCAATGAAGGCATGTAGCACCACACACACACTCAAACAGCGGTGTATATATTTTGGTTTGTAGCTAGATTCAATGCAGTATGCTAAGCACTGTGCAGTGAATATTACTTTAAAGACCTCGAGGCTCAGGGGTAGGATTAATAAGAACAGTAAGGTGTGAGCCTCACATTGCTGGAGGACAAAGAGATGGAATGCTTAGCCTGTTGCCGGCTAGCACATGGTCCACGACACGATCATTCTCAACCTCGTGGTAAGGGTTAGAGCCCAGACTGAACACTTCCCAGCAGGTAATACCGAACGACCACTGTGATTGTGTGTGTGTGTGTGTGTGTGTGTACGTGCACGTGTGTGTGTGTGTGTGTGTGTGTACATGTGTGTGTGTGTGTGTGTGTGTATGCGTATACATATGTCAGATAGAAAACTTCAGACCTGGAAAATTAAATAAGACTCCTAGTCAGACTTGCTTTAGTTACCACTGAGCTACCTGGGCAGAAAAAGCTGGTAGCCTCATACATGTATACGCTCCACTGTAAAACTTCCAGTTATGTATACAAGTTAATTAAGATGGAAGTACTGTATAAACACTGCTTATATTGCAAGGACTTCCGACTCACTGCATCACTCTTCTCTGTAAATCTCTTCTCTTTGAAGCCCTCGGGAGCCATCCAGCGATTGAACAGATCGTCAGAGATCATCCCTCGCAGTGCCAATTGCAAATAGATACAGATATCTCCCACCGTGATCCGAGGACCAGCGTCAACACTGCATGGGGGGGGGGGGGGGGGGCAAAAGAGCTCAATACATCGGAAGTACAATGTGGAGATTTTTTGAGAGCCTTTTGTCTTTTGAGTAGCAAATTAGGTGGCGAAACAAGCTCTCCTTTGTTGGGTAACACCAATGCAAAAGGGAATTGCTCTGCAGAGCTGCGGTTGCTCAGGCAACCCTGATTAACCCTTGCATTACATCCAGTTTACGAGGTAAAACAAATAGCATTGTTCCCCAGGCCACATGGTTGCCTGGGAACGAGGCTAGGTAACTAATTGGACTCACAGGCATGTATGTGCTGATAACATCTTGTAAGGGATGCCAACTTCAGAGATTGCCTGCATGCCTTTCGCTATCTGCAACATGATATCGACCAGCGTCTGTACTGAGAAATCCTGCAAGGAGAAGCGGAGAGTGTTTGCTAGACCCATTTCCAAGCCCGCGGGTAATGAACAAGTCTCATTCCCAGGTTTGTTTTATTTCGAGTGGGGAGAACCTGGGAATGAGACCAGCTAGAACAGCAATGGACATACTGAAGACGCAGGAACAACGTTGATGGTTACTTATTTTTGAAGCTACTGTCATAATTATATTATGCTCATTTTAATCCCATTTTTTTGAGTAAACTGTGTGTTACTGGGCAAGGTACAGTATGAAGTGTAGCACTAGTATCAATTACCCGGCAGTACCTCAGCTCCACCCATTTTAATTAACTTAAGCACTCTCCCCAGGTCTGGAGCACATTCAGCCAATGAAGCCAGCTTTTTCAGTTTCATACACTCCTGGTAAACTAGTTGATCCTTCGATTACTTTAATAACCACAATGTAGAGCTACTCTTATTACATCTTGAAGTAGAACTGAGGCCATGCAGCTTACATATGCAATACTGTTCTGGAGCACACATGGCAATAGTACACTCAGAAAAAGGAAACACACAGATATTACAAATACGATATTAGGTCAATTATACAGACGAAGGAGAAGTCTCACATGATAGCACCCTTGCAAACTCAGCTCGATGCAGCACATCAAGCTGACAAAGCCAGTTTTACCAGCTCATGCATTCCTAGCATAGCCGAGTAACAGGTGCTTGATAGGTTGATACCATGACAGGAAGCGGTGACTGAGTATAGGTATTCCACCTTCATCACGAGGTGTTCCATATTGGGACTCAAAAAAAAGCCCTTTAGTTGAAGCAGCTCTTATAGCAACAGACTCACAACACTGAGATCAACAACAGGCGTCCCAGAACTTCCACACTTTGCGCAGGTTGGGAACAGTACACAGAGCATGCGCATGCACTAGTAACTGCATACACAGAGGTCTCAAAGGGGGTTTCCATGGAAACTACTGAAACCTGTCTGGATCCACCACTGCTGATATAGTTTTAATATGGTGTTAATTAACTGGGGAGTGGACTTTGAAAGAAGATAATGTGATATTTACACACAAGAGCATATACATACCATGGATAGCTTGGTGGGTGAGCCATTCTGAGAGAAGAGAATCGCCCGCTTTTTCTTTAAGTACGTGAGCAAGTCATGCTCTTCCATATAAGGGTAGGCGATGGAGATAGATCCCAGTTCGTCAAAGGTCACGGCAATGAGCTTTAAGACACTGGGATGATTTACATTACTGATCCTGAAGCAGGATTCAAGGTAATCCACGACGTCCGAATGACCGATGTGTTCTGGAGGGAGATTGAGGCAGACAGTCAGTGGGCAGGATTCTCCATAGCCTGGTTCTCAAACCATAGACTAAACACAAGGTATATGGCAATAAATAAGATACTAACGATGACCAAATTATGAGTAATATTATGACACGTGCATGCATCTTTGGGGGCAACTATTGTGAGAGAAGTCAGCCATGCTTGAATTCCAAGCACCTTTTTGGGGCAAGAAACGAAAGACAGGAAATTGTTGTAATCAAATTGTGTTTTCTGAGCCATAATGGGTGCCTAAGTAGTGAAGTTGTGGCTGTGGGTATGGTATACACATATATCTTATTACACGCATTCCCGTGCAATACGGGAGAATATTGCACGAGTGCAGGGATGTATTTTCACGAGTCCGAAGGACGAGTGCAAATACTCCCTGCATGAGTGCAATATGCCGTATTGCATGGGAATGCGTGTAATAAGAGGTTTATTCTATATAGCTGTACTACATTGACCATAGCTGGATAATACATGCACATAACATTGTACAATAAAATAGCTATTATTACTTTTACAAACAGCGATGATAATTCACAATGATCTACATGGCATGTATAATTCAGAAAACAATGTACAAAATGAAACATGGGTGGTTTTTACAGGGCACGTTACTGTAGTAATAACTCTGGAAATAAAGTCATTCTGCCAAACCATGAGGAAGATATGGGACGGACTTCGCGGAATTTTCGATCATGCGGCAAGTTCTTGAAAATGGCGATGCTATCGAGGTACGTATCTCTGGAACGGAGAGCGCTATAGACTTCTAGCGTGGGGTTCCTTTCGTTCACAGATAGTACTTGCACTGTACCAAGAATCATTCGTGTCTCGCTAATGGTTGTCGAGATATGACAGCGTGAAAATTGGCAAAAATGCGGCTACTGTTCAGCCAATCAAGTAATGAAATTCAAATTTACGGTTCAACTGCGCATGCGTATTTGCCCGTGCAATACGGGATAATATTGCACGGTAGCTCTACGTAACAATAATGTTATGCACAGGTGAAGTATAGAATAATAACACATATAGCTTCATTCCCAGACCTCTAATGGGGATCCCATCCTGGGCTGTGCATGACACAATACTGTATAGAGTATGTGTGGCTGTACTCTTTTGGGCATGGCTACCTTGTTCAAAAAAAAATGTATATACCACACACCTACAGATGTAGGCTGAGCTTGTAAGATCTCCAAGGAAGGAACAAAGGCAATTGCTTACCAGATTCAGGCTTTAGCATCATACCTGTCCCAATTCTCACACCCTAACTGCTTATAATTATCGGACAGATTTTCTAATTCCACCATGATGGTATTTCTAATGCTATTACATGCAGGATGTTCCCAGAGCACAAAGTCATGTACTTCTGTTACCCGCAGGTGCTAGCTGTCAAGCACACCTCTTTATTGAGTGCATGGTTCATTGTGGGTCCTACCATCACATGATAAGTGCATGCGCTAATTACTAAATACGTAAACAGTTATGCCTATGCTGGCTACACTGCTACACAGATAATAAGGCTCTACAGTCACCTTCAGCAGCAGCTGTGAGGCTCTTTGTTTTGGAGAAAGTCAGACATTCAGTAGGACCCTCTCTCTTTGGTGCCAGAGTGCAAAAACTGTGCTTACAGCAGTGCCGTATCAAATCTATCGTGTACTGATTAATAGATACTGAAGCACATGTATGGTTCCAATCTGTCGTCAGCTGTAGCAGATAGTCTTATAACAAATGTCCATTGCTTCCTTGACTTGGTAAGTGAAAGTGCCAAACGCTACACTGATACTATTAGTATGTCTTTTTTTGTAGACACTAACGCATGACGTAATCATAGCATGCAATGAGTTAAGCGTCCACTTCCTGTTAAACACACATTCACTGTCAAGCAAATACATGTATTTCCTTGTCAGCTGTGATAGCTAGGAGCATGCGCCTGTGGTTGCTTTTCGTAGTGCTTCTAAGTAACTTTCCCTTTGTACTGGTTACTGAGCAACCCAAGCAATAAAATAATACTCCTGCAATTGATTACCCTTTGAATTCCTGCCAGCACTCAGATAAACAAGTTAACTGCCCGGCCCCTGCTTTATTCGGTTACTTTCATGCAACTGGGAACGAGGCTACAAGTTAACCTCATTCCAACTGTCCCACATCTGGGGTTTTCTTGCCTGGCCAGTTCCCATGCTATAAGGCTTCTTGGTACACGTTCAGAATTTGTCCCAGAAGCCATAAAGCATTACAACTTCCACAAGACAATAGTCCTTTTCACGTAAGGCTAAGGTATGCACAGGGTCCAATAATTGAACGTGACATCACATCCGGAGTACACTCCAGCGCCATCTTGGAGTACTTCACTATTGCGGTCAATGGGAAATGAGGCCTAATTTGTCGTACTGTCGCTACCAGACGGTACCGTATATTGAAATACAACGAAGACTATTGAAAACTTCGATTTTTGTGAATGCTAACAGTGAAAATCCGGTGACGATCAAGCAAACATGCAGTGAGCTACGAGGTGAGAAAGACGGCCGGTTATTAGTGTTTACAAGCTACAGTAGAGACCAGAGGTAAGCCAGGAAAGCATGCCTAACGGGTTTTACGGCTATAGTTACGTAGAATAATGTAAGCGAAGAATAGGCTGGCTTAGCTAGCTTCCTTTTAGCAATGGCATCATGCAATAATGTGTTGGCTTTATTGGTACTTCTGCCCTTAGCTAGCTAGTTATACACTATAGAGTGACTTATTTATCGTAGTACGGCACGGGAGGCGTGCAAGGCTTGTTAGCTTTCTTCTGTATAGGCTTGCATGCTTTCCTGGCTTACCTCTGGACTTCACTGCAGCTTATAAACACTAATAACCGACCGTCTTTCTCACCTCGTAGCTCACCGTACGTTCGCTCGATCGCCACTGGCTTTTCACCGCTCGATGTCACGAAGATCGAGCTTTTCAATAGTCTTCGCTGTATTTGAATATACGGTACCATCTGGAAGTAACAGTATGGCAAATCGGGCCTCATTTCCCATTGACTGCAATAGTGAAGTACTCCAAGATGGCGCAGGAATGTACTCCGGACGTGACGTCACGGCTCATTACCGCGTAATGAATTCTTCTGTCCGTACAGTGAAATGGTCTATTGGCAGATACTACATGCACTGCCAACCTTTGAATCTCTTGATAGCAACGTTCCTGTAGGTCGAGGTTTCATGCGGCTGCAAATCGATCATGTAGCCTTGGTAGACCTCGCTATGAGAGCCTGCGAGAGGAAAGGAAGGAGCTGTCACTTTTTGTGACTGGCATCTGTTACTGGGTTATGGTTCCCAGTCACTAAAATATACAAATACTATTCCTGGTTACCATCCCAGAAATCACCAGAACCACCCCCCCCCCCCCCCCCGTAATTGAAATTATGTCCCTATGCTGATGGGTTTGCATAGGTAAGCAAGCTGTTTGGACCAGGGTGTGGGAAGACATAGAACGCAATTCGTAAGTTGACTACAGTAAGTAAGATGAGTGCAGCCCATGGACTTGCCAAAATGTCCAATGACAACTATGACGTGGCCAGGTTGTCAAAGTGTCTGCAGCAACTTAGGAGTTTCATGGTTTGTCTTTTCTGTCCATCCAAGCAGCTAGTAACTAATGATCCATCAAATAATCATCCCAGGATGGGTACTATCAAGGTTTATGCAACCAGCCAACCACACATGTGATCATGTTCCCTTTCTACTAACCACAAATTGGCTCATCAATGCCCACAATGCAACTGCCAGCCCAGCAGTTGGAAACCTTGACATTGTTTTGTGAAGCCAATTTGTGGTTGTTAGAAAGAGAAACCTCTCTGAAGTCATACATGTGGTGTTCCACTGAAAGACTAAAGTAGCAAAACAAAATTCCTTACTATGTGAATTGGTTGGACAATTTGTTTCGTGACATGGAATATACTTGTTCACAGAAATTCAACAGGTCAGTGCAGTTAATAACACCCCTGCATTCTACGCTTCGCTAAGCAAATGTTACTCATGCAGTAAAAAAATTGTGTGTGTGCATCCTTTACATCTGGTCATAGATACCCTTAAGCATTTCCTAAGAGCGTTTGGATCAGGGTGCAGAGCGACATGGAAGGCAATTCATAAGTTGACTAAGTGTGGCGAGTGGGGTTGCCAGCTGAAGGCCAAACAGGTTTATTCAAACATAAACTGTGGTGCTATACAGAAGAGTACAGTAGCAAATATAAATTTCCTTACTACATGGACAATTTTTTCCATGGAATGTAAGGACGTTCACAGAAATTGAAAACACTCAGTCCTACATTCTATGCTTCATTAGTCTGGGTTACAATCAATTAGAACAGGCGATCTAGCATTACTTAGTACTTAGTATTCACATTACTAGGTATATGCATGCGTACATGGGGCCTCGCGCAGAGGTACGATGTATGATAGTCAGCACAAAACCACACCCACTAGAACGCTTGGGAACAACATCGTCCACACAATTGCTGGAGAAGCTACATATAACATGAGTGGGCCTTCAGGAGACGGATGTCTCTATCTACAACATGGTTTGAAGAACCAGCTATGGCAACAAAAACACTCTCTTTCCCCCCATAGAATACATCGGCAATGAAGGAAGTAACAGCTTGGTATGTAAGTACATGCAGTAGGAGGCAAACATTGCACGCGTGATACACATTGTACTAGCACGGCACAGCACAGAGCCTACCTTCAGCCAGGAACACAGTGGTGTGCATACGGCTGGGCTGGAGCAAGTACTGCTGATTATCAGAAATGACTTCCTTGTATTCTTTTGGAACCAGCTTGAATAGCTCTCCTTTAGCTGTAGTTTAAAGAGAGGTACAATCTCAAGTATGTACACTTAGGTTAAGTACATAGGTGTTATTACATTAGCACCATGTATATACATGTATATTGGGTGTTATCAGCTGTTATGTTAGCATGGATGTCCCTAATTAGCGCCAATTAACGAGGCAGGAAACCCAATAGATTCCTGAAATGTTAACTTTGAGCATAGTCAGGTGCAGCATCCTGGCACGTACATGCCTGCGATACATACCAGGAGCCCATTCGCGGTACTAACACATCAATTATACTATGTTGTACACAGACTTATTGATCCTGCCACAACCTAGTGCTGTATCATGGGATGGTTCAACAATGACGGGCTATGACTGTAGCAGGCCACAAGGAGCACACATGTATGGTTGGAAACACTAGTTATTCCCCAGCTGCAATTCCATAGCCTCGTTCCCAAGCCTCCCCCCAACTTTTGTCGCTTGCAGTACGAAAAGCGGGAGAGCCTGGGAACGAGGCTAGCAACTCCACAGTAAACAAGTACAAATGTGCACTGAATACTTAATTAGATGAATACTTAATTATATCCTGCACAAGTTGATTCACTCAGTCATAATACACAGAGCTTCTCACTGGATCCCTACACTGACAGGCAAGATCGTACACACAGAGAACGCACTTACCCTTGAATTTAGAGCGCTGGGGGTGGACAAACGGCCATCCTAGAGCCAACAGGGTGCCTGCACGACTAGTTTTGCTGCAGGAAGGAAATTAAACCAACAGGTAATGTCAAAGTTCCCCACTGCAATCTCTGTATCCTTGCATGTGACCACAATGACCGCTCTTAGCGTCAAGATGAAGGCTTCTATGTTAGACACCGGGCCATCCTCATCCAACAACAGAAACACTAGTCTCATTCCCAGACTCCAGTCCATACCTTTTTTTGGCATTTGAATGAGGACCGGGAATGAGGCTTACTGATACAGTATTGTAGATCATTCCAAAATACGTGAACAAAGATACAACCTTAGGCCAGCCCCTTCTCCCCATGTGCATGTACAGGAGGCGCTACATGTTTTGTGGGTACACCATTATTAAGTTCTGAGCCCCCCCCCCAAAAGAATAAATAATCTGCAAGTCTGAGTGTCCCGCCTCTCTCATTCCTCCACCCACTCCCACAACAAAACATGTACAAGTGTACACTGTGACTATTGACAACAAGATGGGAGAGTGTATGCTGTGACTATTGACCACAAGATGGGAGAGTGTATGCTGTGACTATTGACCACAAGATGGGAGAGTGTATGCTGTGACTATTGACCACAAGATGGGAGAGTGTATGCTGTGACTATTGACCACAAGATGGGAGAGTGTATGCTGTGACTATTGACCACAAGATGGGAGAGTGTATGCTGTGACCGGCCTCGTCTACCCTGACATTTCATGTAGACTGAAAATTGAAATGGCCAGGAAATGCCTTCGATCTCTCAGAGCAGATTTCACATCAGGAAATCTATCAATAATACTGCTGGTCGGAAGGGCCTTCACTAGGTGGTTGTCATCTGCCCTCGATAGCAGGAATGGTGGAGGAGCGTGACCACTGAGGAGGGCTTGGCACAAACGAGGAGCTCTTGAGCTCAAGAGTTTGCAAGACCTGAACAACACAAGATTTTATCTAATAGAGGATGCTGGTTGCACTAACTGAGAGGATGGATAGCTGTCCACATTCCCGAAATACTTGGACCTGTACTTCCTCCGTCGCCAACAGCAGCAGCAACAGCAGACACAGCACAGCAACAACACGATCAACATGGTGCCACCCACTGATGAGGCGATGGTTATTATCAGGATGTTACGGTCTGGACTCCCACCTACAGGTGTAGTTTGGAATATGGAATATAGGATATGGGAAAGTCAACATTATTTCTGATTTGCAAATTTAGCTGACAATTACTCACAAAGCACTCTCTAAAGAACACAAATAGTTAACACTCTGTGAACCTTAGCTATCCTAAATGTTCCCTGAGAAAGCATAAAAGTTCTGACCCCCTCCCCAGAATAAAATGTCTGAACGTTTGATACCCCCCTCAAGAATAAATATCTGAGTGTCCCCCCCCCCCCCTCCCCCAGAATAAAGTATCTACAAATATTGGTGCCCCCAACGATAAAAGCACTACCTCTATGACTATATGTATAAGTCTCCATTGCTATAGCAACTGACTATATATTTTTGACAAGGCACAAGATGGGAATTCCCCTAGCCCACACGTTTCCTGTAAACTGAATTGTGAAAGTTGGCCTGAAATGCTTTAATCTTTCACAGCAGGTTCCATATCAGGAAACCCACCACTCGGAGAAAGAGCCTCATTACGTGATACCAAGTGTCCTTGATGCCAGGAATGTGTGGAGGAACGTGCCTACAGAGGAAGGCTGGGCACAATGTGGGGGGCTTTGGGCTCAAGATTTGATAGGGTATGGCCCTGCTTGGGAGAGCCTTATCATCAGAGTTCTGTAAACCAAGTGGGGCAGAAGTGAGTGCAGCATATATTGTGCGGCTGAATTTGGTTGCCACTAGCGAAGAATACTATGACAACATTCTGTTCATAATTCATTGTATAGCTTCGGATAAGTGGAGTGATCTTGTTGACAATCTAGGAAAATCCTTTAACAAATACGCCTTCCAACCGTGGCTCACAGCCAGAGTTGGAGAACACTGTTTACTCACAGATTCTATAATACTTTGTCATCAGAGCTCCTTACAGATTGGCTATTGACTCCACCCACCTCAGGGTTTAATGCAGACTCAATAGTGAGGGAGGAAAACACAAATAAGAGGACCTACATAGCGCAAGACAGCTGATTACATAAAGCAGACACTCTAAAGGAGACACTATCACTGCAATACTCAATGGTGGCGTTTTGCATCCTCTGCTAGTGCTAAATGGAAGTAACAATGTAAACTGCTATTCTGAACAGGTGCTAAGCAAACAGTAGGCAATACTATCACTTGATCACTGTGGTTTCTGAAAGGTTTAGTGCTGCAGATATTAGCCTCATTCCCAGTCTCCACTCCCAGATTTTTTTCGCATGTTGTAAAAAAGCGGTTTTTACAACACGCAAAAAAAGCTGAGATTCGAGACTGGGAGCGAGGCTAGCAATACGTGTAAAACTCTAAGAATTAAAATTGGCTGTCTGTGAGTCACCTACATGTAAACATTTACAAAACGTGCCATTTTCGTAGCCTCGGTCCCAGTCTCCACTTGCAGCTTTTTTCCCCCCCGGATGTTTACAACATGCGATAAAAAGCTGGAAGTGGACTGGGAACGAGGCTGCCATTTTGGAACAGAACTGAAATCTGCACATACCAATATCAATATCTCCAGTATACTACTCACATAGCCCCGTACCCAGGCCTCCCCTCACAGCTTTTTTCATAGCCATGAAAAAAAAGAAGTTTTTTTCCATGGCTCTAAAAAAAAGCTGCTAGGGGAGACCTGGGTGTGAGACTACTACTCACATAGGTCGCGAGACAGGTCCATTCCTATGCAGCTGTTGCTGTACGGCCAATTGTAGAAAGACAGACCGTCACTGCTGCAGTTTGCAGGACTGAGATTATCAATAAAGGCGAATGGACTTCCACTCTGAAAGACATTGGACGACTCACGAGCCAAGTCCATCACTTGCTTAAACTCAGACATACAGAGTGTGTCAAGGACACAGCTGCAATAAGACGGACAGGGGGCCATTGGCAACCCATCACTGTCACACACGGGGAAAATATACCCACACATGAGCTCTTGGATATTGTTGGCACATTCCTCACTGCCAACTGCAGTGTTTAAAATGATCTTGAAGAGTTCGACATAGCGGACCAAGGTGACAACTCTTCTTGGATCAGGGCTAGCAAAGAAGCCATGTTCACTGGCACCTGTCCTGCAGAACTCAGTGGAGTTTTCCTGATCCAACACCGTAGTGTCCTGGCAGCTAAAAAAACAAACAATAAAAACAATAGAAATTTCATATTGTGTAGGCATGCACAGGGGAATATTATGAAGCCATGTCTGGTCTACATATGTGCCAGCCAGACTTCTTGCTAATTAAGTGCGTCATAACTGACTACCTAGAAAAATGCTAAGATACCAGGTAATGCTGGCTATTTCAAGAGTCAAAATAAATTTCCCCGGGGTTGTAACCCAACTAGTCTGGTGCCTAGGTTGTATAGCAACCCCATTGGACCATTTTCCGTGTGATGTCATCACAATGACATCACTGCTAACTAATTACTTAAATTTGTTGGATTGGCCAGATTTTTTCCCCTGAACCTAATCCCTGCTGACCATATCTCAAATTTGAATGCAGTAACATATTCCATCTCTGAGACGTAACACTGAAAATTTAAATTTCAAGAGAGAACGTACTGGGGGGGGGGGGGGGCCCCAACTTCTACCCCCCTAGTACGTTCTCTATGGCAAATTAGAATATTTCACTGATGCATATATCCAAGACAGATCAAGCTATTGCAATCAAATTCAAATGTGTAGCACCTTTATAACCTTTTGGGTAAATGCAGGCCAAATGCAGAAAATTAGCATGTGCTGACGACATCAGCGGGGAATGGTCTATTCTACAACATATACACATACCGTCCACAATCAGATGGAAGTGTACACGAAGGCAGATCATCACAATCCACATCGTTACCGGTAGGGCGCCATGAGCCCCCACTGTCGCATGTCAACTCTGCCCCTTCGAGCCCCCCACAAGTATACCGAGCTCTGTACTCGTTTTCTAACTGGTTATAGGTGTAGGTGACACAGGTGGAGTCGTACACCGGAAAAGGTCTGCAATTTCCAGAGACAGAATCTGTATAGAAACAACAGCATACATATAGGAAGATGAGATGATCGTATGAGACAATTACAGTACCTTCTACAGCCTTGTTCTCAGCAGTTAGATGATGGTTTGCTAGCAGTGAGCCTCCACACTGCAGGTTTTTCCCCGTATGTTGTAAACATAAAAACGGTGTTTTTCTGTTACTTTTTTTATAAAGTGCAAATAAGTAAGCTACAGAGTGGAGACTGCATGGGAATGTGTAATTAGCCTAATCATGGATGCTGAGGCTATATACCTCATTCTAGCATAAATATACTATAGTTGTGTACGTGTAGCCTCGTTCCCAGGCTCCACTGCCCAGCTTTTTTTTCGCACTTTGGAAAAACAGGGGCAGTGTTTTCCAAAGTGCAAAAAATGCTGGGCCTGGGAAGGCTACTGTACGTGTACATCACTGATGCAGGGGCTATATCATATTTAGCTTCGTTCTAGCATAGAAAGTTACAGTCCATGGTTCTAGCAAGTGATCAGGAGGCCAGAAAGGATGTACCAAAAACCAGCATGCCTCTGTAGGCGTTTCTGGAAGCTTTCTAGAAGCAATCCCGTGTCAGATGCGGGTGCACAAGGGGTTAAACAAAGCATATATATAGCTATGCGGTCGATTAACGTGCAACATAGCAACTAGCATAACAAAAGACAAACAAAAAAATTAGCCTCAGGCAAGCTACTGCATATATTAAAGCCCTGGTTGATGGCTCATCCAATCGTACCGTTATATTCACTTTGGATGGCCTCAGTGCCGTTGCCAGGGGCGCAGAAAGTGCATTGGTCACTACACCCCGTGGTCGAGTTGTCCGTATCCACTTGCAAGCAGCAGGTTGATTGCACTCTGCAGACACACAGGCTTAGCAGTAACACCCATAATAGTAACAACTGGGCAGATAGGCTCGGAGACGGTGCAACTATGAAATCCTTCACCATGTTTTCTTCATCTGCTCAAACATCCGAATAAATACAGGACGTTTTTAATGCTAAATTGCACCAAGCACGCCATGCCTGCAGATTTTAGTAACAAGCGCATAATATTATCATGACGTAATAGGACGGTATTGCGCTTTAACATCCGCTTCGGCTTGAGGAAATGTAATAGGTGTGATGCGAATAAGGGAATGAAATTATAGGGGAGTGTTTGAGAATAATATTCTCATAGTGCTCTAGCCTCTAGATGATATGATTTTAGCTTCTGCTCCGAGTCTTATGTTTTACAGACAACCCAGTATAAACATGTCTCTTGGAGTAGTCCTTTTGCTGCAGCCTCATTTTTCTCAGTCCTTTTGCAATCTGCTGTAAATCTTCTGGCAGCGACTCGTCACACTCGGTACCATCTTTGGTAGCAGTCTCGCGGGCCTGCCTCACTCGTTTGGCCCGCGAGACTACTTTGATAGCAGTGATACTTTTTCTTGGTGTACATTGAACTTGCTTGCTTGGAGCAGGCTGTACACCAGTTGGCTGCCTTGCCACTGGAGACTTTCTAATAAATGATCTGGCTCCAGATGGCCTTCGTTGCAGGGACCTGTCTGGCTGCTTTGTTGGTGTGCCATTCTGCTCTTCATAGCAGGTTTCGTTAGCTTGAGTTGTTATGGTTGCTGTGGGCTGATTTTGAATCTTCAGTGATTTTTTGTTTACTCTCTTCTTCTGTAACCATTCCTGGTATGCGGCTCTTGCCTCGTCTTCTCGCTCAGTTCTCCTAGCTGCTTCTGCTTGCACTCTTCTGTGCTCCCTTCTCCGAATTTCCCTCTGTTTTCTCTTCTTCAGAAGACACTCTCTGTCTTTCTTTCTCAACCACTCCTGCAAGTGATATTCACCACTTTCCAGCCAGTACTGAGACTTGGACATGTCCTTTCCTGCTTCATTGCCACTCTCACCCAAGCTGCTACCATATCCTGCACCAAATACTGAAGAGAGTTCTCTTGGAGTGTGCCGTGACTGCCACGAGTTTGAAGAGACAATCATTAGCTCAGCTTCGTTCAAGTAGAGGTGGGGATCAATATCGATGCTGGGACACCTCTTGAGATGAATGGAAGGTCTGAGAGTTCTGTGCAAGTGGGGAGCACTTCTCTGGGGTGGGGGGTAACGTGGGGGGTGGGGCATGTGGGAGAATCTTGGACCGCTTGCATTGCTAGGAGATAAGCTGGCTTCCTCGCTATTGACTTCTGGGGATGTCAACTCAGTTTGCACAAGCTGCTGAACGGAGTCTCTGCCATGTAAAGCATATCTTGGAGGCGTATCAGATCGAGGGTAACTGTCTGTTCTCTGTCCCTGGTTCCCTAAGGCACTGTCGACGGGTCTTGCGTCCGGGAGGTGAGGCGCCTCCGGCTCATTGTTATCTTGATGAAGAAGGGAGACTAACTCCTCGAGAAATTTTAGCTGCTGATCGCCACTCAGCTTCAACTGGATGTTCACAGAATGCTGCACGGACATACTGCTATTGTTTGTAGAACTTTGCAGGACTTGTTGTTAGGTAACCTGCAACCCCGCCTACTCGACGAGCCCCACCTATCTTCCACGCCTACGCACACCTCGCCCGCGCATGCGTGGTCGTGGCACTCGCGGGAATTTGCAGCTCTTCGGTCAGCTGGACTGCAGCAGTCTGAGCAGAGACTGGAGATGGAGCAAAATGTCGGCCTTAGCAGCCACAGGCCTCCTGTGCGAAGGATGGCGAAGATGAGACAAGAGAACCTCGGCGGAGACAGCCTCCTGGGGCTGCAGAGGCACAGCACTGGCAGTCCAAAAGGTGGGTGGAGTATATCGTTTAGTAAGCGCCCATGGTCTTTTATCAATGGGGTGGTTAGTCAAGGGGTACTCTGTAGAAGCGTTTGCGATTGGGATCAAATGGAATCAAGCGATCAAGGTAGTTGTTAGGAGACGATCAAGAGATTAAGACAAAATCCGAGCGCCAAAAATCAATGGATTAACAGCTTTTCTCCGATATTAAGGTGGGTGTGGCCGCTGATCAAGCAATCAAGGCATTCAGAAGGAACAACTAAATGATCAAGAACAAGTTTCGCCAATTAATTTTGATCCTGTTCGCAATCACTTCTGCAGGCAACACATAAGTGACTCCCCTCGTCTCATGATCTCTCGCTCTCCATTTCAGTAGGGGACTCTTCATCCGTAAATGGTTTGAGCTCTCTGAAGCAGTACTCATTCAATGGAGCTCACCACAGGAGCAGTGAGGAAGATGCACTGGACTCGGAGAGCATCAGTACCACGGAGGAGGAGGAGGAGGAGGAACGGGGGGAGGAGGAGGGAGTGGGGTACAGCGAGGGCGAGAGCTTTCAGCAACAGGTGTACAATGAGCTATCAACCATCAGGGACAAGATGAAGGTGGGAATCGGTTCACTTACACAGTGGTGTTAGACTCATTCCCAGGCTCCACTTCACGACTTTCGTTTTTCACGCAGTGTAAAAATAATTGTACTGTAAACGACAAAAGCTGGGTCGGAGGGCTGGGAACTCATCGTACATTATAGAAGTGTGCGTAGCATTGTACCCATTCCTGCAAGCGATTAAGGCTCGGACGGCTGGGTACGAGACTAGTGGAGATATAGTTTGCTATCAGTATTAGCAACAAACAAGACATAAAAAAAACGGAAAAACACGGATGGAAGTCGCTAGAAACCACCCAAACAAGCTTGGAATGACAGCAGAACACTGTTGCGGATTGCCAACCCTACATCTTTTTACATTTCACCATCCACAAAAAAGCAGGTACAGACATGCGCTGAGTTTGTAGTTGTTGATGTATGGTGTTTTTGCTTTCTGTATTTTAAGAGGAGTGCCTTGTATGTATATAAAATTTTGAGTGTTTTTTTGTGGGTTTAAGTTTACAAGTCTAGTTACGAGTATATCCATTGCAGAGTTGTGTATGGATGATTTTGTCCAGCTGGTATTATCATTGTACATACCATTATATAATCACTAGTATATTTGTGATATTAAACTTCATTGTATGAACCTGGGAACTTTACCCTCCTTTGTTTCAGGACCAGTTTGAGAAGCTAGCAGCTGAGGAAGAGCAGCTAACCCAGCGAACGGCTGCCCTAGAGACTCGGGAGGGGAAGCTGAGGGAGAGAGAGAGGCAACTCAAGGAGAGAGAAGAAAAGGTGCCACACCTCTGCCATCATGTCCACAGCCTGGAGTCACGAGCCTCTGATGACGTCTGCTAAGTACATCATTGAAATGCATGCCAAACGTACAGAGGGTTCCATATGTAAGAAGGGGTGGTGGTGGAGCAGAGACCTGGATCACTAGGGGGAGTCTGGGGCATGCCCCCACCCTGAATGCTTTCATCCTCTGAAGTTGCCTAATTTACAGCTGACACTGCCAGCTAATTTTTGAATCCAGTTGCGCCTGGCATGCAGTAATGAAACTCTCTGTTTGATAGACTTCCTTCCTTCCTTCTGTTTACTGTGTACTTCTATTCACTAAAGGCATGGTTTCTCTATTCGTCCTGTACCCAGTCACGGCTCCCTGTGTTACATCATCTCATTAGTGTTCAGTCATGTGTAGGGTTTCATGGAGAGGGATATCCCAAGCAATTCATAATCGTACACATAAGGCTCTACTTCCTAACCAGCCAACATGAAAGCGTATAGGGCGGCTACACATAAAGTCTTTGATATTTCCTATTAGGGTCACAATATTACAGGGTGAGAAAGAGGTTGGGGAGAAACCTAGCCCCCCCCCCCCCCCTTATATGAGACTGGCTCACCATGTGTATGTATCCATGGTCTTTTGTACAAGGTGCGCCAGATGGAGCGTCTGGCCTGTGAGGCCCACGATTCCCTGACACAGTGCATCGAGGAGGAGGTGACCACGAGAATGCACCAGTGCAAGGAGGTAAGGAGAGGACCGGTGGGTATTGGTCTCAGCACCAGCACACCTACCTACTCCAGCTTGTCAGACCCAAGCCTCATTGCCTGCCAGTGGGTCATGCCCTTGGAATGAGGTTGGTGTGTTGCGGCACTTCTCTCCTGTAAAACATCTCACTTTGAGAAGGGACTAGCTAGGTAGTTTACTGGAGAGCCATGGCAGACATGGTTGTGTCATTTGATTTATGCAAAAGATTTATCTACAGTTAGTATATACAAAATCTTGTTTATAGCCTGGTGTAATGCAGGCTCCCGCATGTAGAGTTTTATAATAGCTATTCACTTCTTTCCCTCCCTCCCTCCCTGTCCCTCTCCCTCTCCCTCCCTTCCTCCCTCCCTCCCTGTCCCTCTCCCTCTCCCTCCCTCCCTCCCTCCCTCCCTCCCTTCCTCCCCTCTCTCCCTCCTTCCCTCTCTCCCTCCCCTCTCCCTCCCTCCCTTCCTTGCTCTGTCTCTTCCTCCCCCTCCCTCCCTCTTATAGGAAGGTGAGGAAGCCACAGAGAGGCTGAAGGGCGCTCTGAGAGACAAGAACAGAGAGAACCAGCGACTCAAGAGCTCATTTGACACGGTCAAACTGGCCAATGAGGGGCTCAGAAAACAGGTAGAGGGGGTTATGGTGTTCGTTTTGAAGGGCTTGGCTTCTGCACTACTATAACATAGTGAAAGACACCATACCAGAGCAAACAACTTACAGTAGGTGTACTTTTTTCGTGAGAGACAAGCTATTTAATTGCCAATGTACAATAAGGAGCAAAAGCAGAGTAAGGAAAATTTGGGGGGCATATGTATTAAGGTCCCCAAGGGAGGGCACAAAGTGTCTAAGCCCCTACCCCCCTCCCCCCCCCTCCCCTAAATGAATTAACCACACAGATCCATAATAATTCTGTCCCCTGCAGCTGCAAGACGCCTCAGAGAGAAGCTCCCACCTGGAGGTGCAGGTTGCCAGCCTCCAGAGCAGGCTCACCAACCTGCAGGTAGAGCCTGGCTAAATCGCAAGACATTACTGCCCTCCCCTCCCCTCTGTATGAGACCCCGGTGTTTGACTGCTTTCGGAAGGTCCTTCCTAGCTGAGATCAGAGTTGTTGTTTTCCTGCCAGAGCTTCATCACACTTAAATAGGGATAATTATTTTTGTAAATGATCATATGGATATGATCTTTCAATTAGCATGAATTTTTAATTTCATTTACAGAGGAGAAACGAGTACAATGCTGCAAAGCAGCAGCAGCAGCACCAGAGGGTGGGAAGCTGGGGCTCCAGGGAGGCAGTGAAGCCAGAGCCACAGAGCAGTAAGCCCAAGACAAGAAGAAAGGTGTGCACTGGGGCGTGTGTTACTGCCTTACTGCTCAGAGCCCTTGCACCTGATCCCTTCCCTACTTCGCTTTCTCAGACTTTTAATATGATGTAAACACCCGCTGTTTCCCTCCCCCTCTCCCAAATTTCTATGTGTATTGGATTAGCATGCGCCTACACTATTCACCAATAACTGTTCCAATAATGTGCCGTATAGCAACAATTTTGTGAGGCCAAAATTTTTTACAGATTGACCTTTTTGTGAAATAATTTTCGCAGACAGGGTGGAGCTATGCCTAACTATTATAACTTTTTCATGGATATAATTTCACAGTTTAAGCCAAATCTCTGAAAAACGCAAAAAAAAGAAGTATTCTTCAAAAATTTTGTCGCTATACGGTAATTTCACACTCAGCCTCCAAATTGGACCAACCATTTCATCAAATTATTTATCAGTCTGTCTGTCTATATGAACAACTGCCAACTTTCGTGGGGAGGGGTGTGGCCTGGGAATGAGGCTAAGTGAACCCATACCATGGAGTAAAAATCTGCATATTTCGTGGTGTGACTTCAGTTACCCATTCGCTACAGCCCGCCCTCGGCCAAGGCTACTACGAGCTGGTGGCCACCCTGATGAACTGGCTCTGCCAGGTCCATCTCTCCCAGTCCCGCCTCAGCCCCGAGCAGACCCACCACACCCAGCACTGCTGCGGAAAGCTGCTACCCCTCATGGCCGACCTCCTCCCCCAAGCTACCTCCGTCGGCTCGAAGCTTCACGCCCAGCTCCACTTCCTGGAGTTTGTCTACTGGGCCGTCTGGCACCTCAGCCCCAGGCAGCAGCGCTCCACCCTCACCTCCACCCTCCGGAGAATAGGGGAGGAAGTCTACAAGCCCAGTGTAAGCTACCGGAAGAGGAACATTTCTATGCTGTTCCATCCGTTTAGCATCGTAATAGACCCTTTTCACGAAAAATTCTATGAGAGATTTCTGTAGCTATGGCAGCGTTACTCTTTGGATTTTTATGTCCACTAGGCATGGAGGGTACTTTTCAAGTTTGATGCATTTTGGATACTTAATGGAGTAGATATGACCTCACAAACGTATATACATTTTATATAGGCCCATATGAGAGATTTGCACTGGAGGCACCTCCAGTGCATATGGGCCCATATAAAATGTGTACAAGTTTGTGTCTTTTTCTGATTTTTTGGATTTGACCATCGTGATACTGGTAGAAGCAAGCAATCGAGCTGATAAATAATTGCCTTGTGGTGTGCTATTCTGAAGAGATTCCAAAACCCTGAGAGGATGGTGTGTGAGTGGAAACCTATGACAATGCCCCTTTAGCTAAGTGCTCTGAGTGACCAGTTGGCCACCGTCTTCTCTTCTCTGTTCTCCTTTCCTCCACTCCACTCCCATCCCTTGTCCTCCCTTCTTCTCCCCCAGCCACTAGTGCTTGCCACAGACGAGGAACTCTCTTCTAGCTCCTGCCCCACACCAGCCCAGGAGAGACAGCTGGCTCCGAAGGCTTTCTTTAGGAGCCAAGACCTCCATGTCCGCATCCTATCAACACTGCTGATTCTCAAGACTCTCAGTCAAGGTGCTGCTTGTGTAGTATCTTACAAGTACATTGTATTTGTTGCAAAGTATTACATAGTGTACATACATACATACCGTCGTAATTCACGAGTATAAAATTTCACGGTCGGGGATTCCATCGCGAGAATAGCAAAAATTTATCTCACGCGGAAAAGGTATGCCTACAGTATTGGATATTGTAAAGCCTTGCAAGTATTGGTCTATTTTAAAACACACTGAGGAAGTTTAGAATGCAGTAAGAACACTAAGTGACTGGGTGCAGAGTGAAGGTGACCATCATAATTCTAATGAAGTCAGACAGCTAATTTTCATAACCCTTAGTTAAATCTCTCTGCACCAATGACATTTATGGTATTGCCTATGTGCTTAAGTATTACATCATCTCTCCCATTCACTTACAGTCGACTGTCTGGCCCATGCTTTTGATGCCCTGAGGCAGGACCTCAAGGAGGATGTAGTGAGTCAGCCACTTGGCCATTCAGACTTGGCAATTTTTGTTTCCTTTCACTGTACAACTCAACAGGGTAAGGAGGTGTTTCTGTCCTACCGTGGGGTGGAGACTGTCCTACCTTTCATGAGGCCTTCGAATAAGACACTCTGCAGCCATGCTGTGGATGTCTACCTACAGCTGGCTGTCGAGTCAGGTATTTTGATTTTTTAGCCGTCTTTCACACACCACAACATTATGGGTATCTATTTAATTGTCCTGTCCACTCTGCAGTGGGTGTATTGACACATGGGCCATAGTATGATACATTCTAGGCTGATAATATAGTTCGTACTGGGCTTTACCCAGTAGCTTTGTTCGGACTCAAATTATCTCGTAAGGACTTCATATCATTGCGACAGTTTCGTTTTACTTGAGTACAACATCTTCATTTCCCTCCTCCAGCTCTGCTGCCACAGTTCCTGAGTGCCTGCGCATGCGAGGAGTGGTTTTCTGCCAGCTGTGCTCTCCTTCGCGAGAGCAAGGGGGTGGAGCTTGGCGTGCTGGAGAAACTGAGCATCGTAATGCAGCGCCTCTCCAAAATCAAGTGAGCATTCAGAGCTGTTCCGAGTTTTTGGTCAGTGTGGATTCCATGGAAGATCTTTTTCTTAGGGGAAGGGTGGGAGGTGTACGTACACGTACCATTGCCATCCTTACATATCATCCACACGCAAAGTTTTTATGGTCCTTTCTACAGGTGAAAAATTCCGAAAACACTAGCTAGTATTCCCTAAATTCAAGCACTTTGTTGTTGTATCCTCAGGGCTAACCGACGTCTGTTTGAAGTCTACCAACTGGGACCTGTGATCCAGGAGGTGCTGAGGAACCACGCTGACCCTGACAACCCCTTTCTGACCCTCAACCTCCGATCGATCCTCATCAACCTCACCAGCAAGTGAAGAGTCCCATCCTTACTCCATTCTACCAAGAAACCTATCGCTGCAATCCTATCGTCTCTAATATTATTATTATACTAATTCCAGCGAATGACAGCGACATCAGCAGTATAATAAACCACCTTCTCATACATAGGCATGTCCTATATCCTTCACAGACATATAAATATTAAGGGCAGGCTAAAGCTAGGCATCTTTTTGAAGGTCTCGCCAGAGTGCATATTGTAGAAAAAGGAGGGGGAAAAAGGGCAACCAGGAGGGTCTGGAGTCGAGACTAAGTATTGACATTAATTTTCACCAATCAAAAAACACTTCTACAACAGTAGTAAAACTGAAAGCTGAATCAAAAATGCTGATAAATAATTATTAATAATTCAATGAGAGCAATAAAAGAGAAAATGTGTTGAATTAAGAGATATTGTACTTTTAGTCTAGTTGTGCAAAACAGCTTCAGGCGTGTCATAAATATCATCGTCTTGGTAGTGGGAGGAGTTGCTTGCCGGAACTAGGGGGACGATGTCGTCTGCAGGAACCTCATATATGGCTTCTTCGGTGGCCTCAGGCAAATTGTAGAATGGGCGGGAGGCTGAGTGTGGAGGTGTAGGGGTGTGCATGGGTGCAGGCGAGGGTGACTGGGAGGACCCAGAATTGGAGCTGTTGGATACATGTAGCTGCCTCGATCGAGCTTTAGGACTGCTTCTCTGGTGGGCGGGAGACAGCAGCTCCTCGTAAACTGTAGAGGGTGTGGTCACATACATGTATTCGGTACACTTTCAAGGGAGAAATTTTAGGATATTAAGGTACGGGCATGCAATATCGTAGGATTGACAGTTACTGAGAACATGTAGCCTCGTCCCCAGGCTCTCTGTGCGTTGCTGGAGAGCCTGGTATATTTTCTCACGTGATTTGACTTACTTAATTGTGTGTGGGCAGGGACCACTCGAAAGACAGTTGCACTTCTCTACCTTCTGCTGGTGACATTGTTTCAGCGCTTGGTCTGTGGCACAAACGGGTTCCGAAGAGTAGCTACAAGAAGTATAGATTCGTTGCCTTCGTTCGCTGTCTGAGAACTGCAGCTGTCCTCGCCAATGCTTTCTTCTACCACCCTTCTACCCTACGTGTCACGCACGTGAGAAAATGTACCAGGCCCACAGCTGTGCTAAGTGAAACGTGCACGGGGGCCTGGGAATGAGGCTAGAGAACATGGAGGTCGTTGAGCATTAGGTTCTAATGCCTACATTTATTGAGGGGCTCTCTCAATGAACATAGGTATTAATATTATACAACCGTGTCGTTCTCACTCACTTTGCTCGACGTCAGCCTTGTTGTAGAGGTGCTGATCCAAGGATAAGGAGGAGTCGTCCTTCCTTAGCCGGTGCTGAGATGGAGGAGCTGGGACCACAGTGTGAGACGGTGGGACTGGGAGCTGTGCATGTGTGTATGCGTTCGGAAAACCACTCAAGCTATTCAAACAACACACAGGCTATACGACTTTCACCAAGCCACTGGCTGTTGGTAATCCCAGTAATGTATGTAGTATAGTCAGTTACTTCAGTGGGGTTTTCTATTTGCAGGGTCATCGTAAACAGTGACATCTTTCCACAAAACTTTGAGGAGGCCTGGAGCATGCACTTACTAAGTACACAAAATCAAAACGTAGCCAACTATTATGGAAATATAATTACACCGTGTGTGTGTGTGTGTGTGTGTATGTATGTGCACATGTAGTGTTTCACGCTCACATTTCCCCTGAGAATGGCCTCAAGGTGGAAGTTGACGAGCTCGTTCATCCACTTGCCCTGGTTGGTCTTGACAGGGTAGCTGCTGTCCACAAAGTCCAGCACAAAGGTAACCTTGCTGTGACCCCAGTTGCGTACTACCTGGTACGGCCACATGTCCAGCACCTGTGAGTAGAGGTTTAACATCCTACTGAGGTTCAGCACTGACAGGCACTCCAAATAGCTAGATTTAGTATTTCACCAAGACCCATCCTTCCTTCTCTGAAGAATTAGGACCTTATTGTAGTAATCATTACATCATCATTACATCATACTAGAACTTTAATTGCATCATACTCATTGAGGATGCTAGTGGTTTAACATCCCTTAGGCTGAATAGATTGTTGGTATGTACCATAATGTAGCAGGATATTGGAGTCATGCATTGGGTCAAGTTCCCCCTTGCACATGCCTTGCACATGTACTGTCTGAAAGTATTCTCGTTTTGTGTATAAGTGGAGTCTTGTGTGTATGTGCATACGACATATTGGTCTCTGTAGACCCCTCAGTGGCAGAAACTGAAGCTACCTTTACAGAGCCTCGAGAAATTAAGATGTGCACTGATTTTTCACCACTTGCATAGCCACATATTTTGCATTGTTCTATAAAAAGTTGTGCTAAAATTCAAATTTGGTGTTTCATGAATGGACTTTCAATTTGATACGTTTTCTGAGCAATTTCAATTATTAAGAGCAAACTAGGTACCTCACCCTACACCTAATTAGCTCAAGGTTCCAACATTCAGGGCTGCAGGAGCTGGTATGGCTTTTACGCCAGGACCATACCACCATTAACACTATTAAAAAATCATACAAATCCCTGGGAAATACACAGAGGACTACTGTTGATCTCTGTGTCGATCATGCGTCAAAGCTTTTTGTTATTTGTTCAAAATAATACTACTGTGCAGTCCAGTGCCAATCCCCATGTAGCAAACATGGCCAGGGTCGTACCACTTCAACTTTTCTTTCTCTAGGGCTGAATTTTGAAAAGAGTCTCTACAATTAAGTGGGTGTGGTTTGACTGAAAAGGGCGACACAAATGAGTTGCTGCATATATGTACGTACCTCCTTTGTTTTGGTGTCCACCCTGAGTATCCCCTCCTGGTTGATGCCGATCAGAATGGGAGTGAGTTTGCTGTTCTGGAAGACTCGCTTCTTTAGCTCCTACAGGTGAACCAAGGCAAGCAAACAGATGAGCAACATCATTTGATGATGACCAGCAAGTAATAGCCTACTAAATAATAGTTAGATACCCTCGGGCCCTTAGTAGCGCCCTCGCTTCGCTCGTGCGCTACAGCCTCGGGCCCTCGGGTTTCTAAATCCCGTAGATCCCATTGGTCGAGGTATCTAAGTTATTTAGAATATAGCAACGGCGGTAACGGTAGCTAAGGAGACGGCTGCCGAATGAGTATCATTGAGATGTTTACAAGTACTTCCAGCATTTAGAAACCTTGTAGGTTTTCTAAGTGCTGGAGGCTACAGCTACTAGCACTTAGAAAACCTGCAGGTTTCTAAGTGATTTAGAAACACTGTTTTGTCAATCAGATTACAAGATTTGCACTAGCTATATTCTAATTACAGCTCTTGGCAGTGCAAAGTATCCTATAAGTAGTAGGTTAATGCAAGGCTGAATCACCATGCCAACACTCAAATACATGTACTGTGCTAACAGCCATTATGCACTGCCAAGTACTCCAGGTTAATTTGGTCGGGTCTACAAATAACTTAGGTAGCGGCTGGAGTATGGCAGTGCTCCTACAATTGTAGGGCATGTCGATGTGTGAGCCTGGTATGTGACAGTGCTCCTAAAATATGCCAGGTGTAGGGTGTGTACATAAGCAAGAGTCCACCTCACCTTGCACGGGAAGAATGCGGTGGCATACGTAGGCAGGGAACCACAGGTGTGGATGTAGGAGTCCTGGGCCTGCTTTTGGGTGTAGCCCTTCAGTGA
Source organism: Phakellia ventilabrum (assembly GCA_963921505.1). NCBI lineage: Eukaryota > Metazoa > Porifera > Demospongiae > Axinellida > Axinellidae > Phakellia > Phakellia ventilabrum. Next base: position 5,364,007 of record OY997385.1, on the reverse strand, counting down.
CTGCTGTTCCTGGAAGACCTTGTCTTCCATTCCTCTCACTGAGGCATACTCAAGGGGGAGAAAGTCACTTGACCTGGAACCGGGACATAAGAGAGGGTCTCAAACAAGTACCAGGTAAATTTCCACAGCAACCTACTCAAAATGGCTGTGTGCGTCATTACACTAGTGTCATTTGGCTTACTTGCAGAATGCAATGACTGATTGTGGCTCTATTCTGTCCAGGAAATAAGCCTGATACTGCAATGCAGCCAACTGTTGGAACAAAGAGTAAAACATTCATTGTATTCCTCCAAACCTTCTCTTATTCGCTGACTGGCTCACTTACCCCTACAGCATCTTGCAAAGAACAGGCCTGAAGGCCTTGAACAATACTCAGCCAACACTGTTGAGAAAAGAGAAAAAAACTTATAACAATATGTCCGGTCACAAGCCTCCTGGCTCCCCAATCTCACTAGAAAACTCACCTGGTGAAATTTTACCCAGTCTGGAACCCGGACTGGACCTCTGGGCAACTTTTCAGTGCATGCGGGTTTTGGTCTCAGAGCTAAGATCCTTGCCGTCGTAATTCCATGCTCCCGGAATGAAAGACCAGGACTCAACTGGATGGGCTCCAGACCCTGATCTGTAAAATTAAACCCACAGATAGTCACATTACAATTGTGATATTACAGTACACGTCCAGTAGCTAACCTGGCAGTATTGTGAAGGAGCGAAGGAAAGTGAAGTGCTCAAGAGCAGCTGTAGCGCTCTTGTGCTGGGGCTTCTTGCCATTCTTGACCAGCAGGGGTTGTTGCTCTTCTGGGGCATTTTCATCATCGACACTGGCCTGAGGTTGGGAGCGGTCAGCCAGTTCATTAACCAATTAAGCAAACAATACACAGTGCACTTAGAAAGCTAGTGTGCATGCACCACCCTGTCACGTGTGTGTGTGTGTGTGTACATGTCTGTATATTTGTTTGGAGGCAAGGATGAAAGGCATGTAAACATCACATACATCTAGCTGTCCTTTCTCCTTCAGGCTGGTCAGGACAGCCCCCTCCACGAACAGAGAATATTCGTTGGGATCCTTTGCCCCCAGCAGTGCACATATTTGGCTGATCAGCTTCTGCACAGTAGCATTAAGGTTGGCCTGTACGACAGAGAAATGTAGCTACTGCTGACCATGACAGTTACACGGTATTGCATGCATTGTTGCTAATAATAGACATACTACAGGCACAGCTCTGGGTTCAACCTATGGTTAGCCTACTCTCTTACCATATACATACACAGAAATTGCCAATCTGCATGTGTATAAGAGCCAACTACATATATAAAAGACACTAGACTTAAGACAGCTAGTACTAGTATTAAACGGTTGTGACAACGAACAGTACTGTAGCAACATATCATTATGACTGTAAACCTTCCATCACAAATGGATGCATGTATCAAATGCATGCAAGTCTTTCCATCACATACCAGTGCAGGGTGGACGGTCCCGGTGGGCAGCTTGACAAAGAAGACCCTAAACTCCCTCATCAGAGTGGAATAGTCCTGGACAGGGGGACCACACTCACCACGGTCACTTGATACAGGAGTGCTTGGCCTAGGAGACCTGGCTCTAACATTGGCAGAGCTAGGGCTGGGACTACGTCTATGAGTGCTGGGTAACTGACCAGCCGGCGGGATAAGTAACTCAGGTTCATAGCCATTATTACCAGTAGTGCTCATCAGTTGGTCACCTATAGCTAGGGGCATGGCTATCTCAGAGCCAAGATCAATGTCATTGGTACTGTCAGGTCGGTCTGCCTGAGATGCTAGTATGATAGGACTTGGTTCATGGTCAGTAGTATTGCTGGACTGTTCATTCAGAGGTATCAACATCTCTGTGCTAGCTGCACTACTACTGGGCTGGTCAGCTAACAGTGTCTGAATACCTCTGCTGAGCTGATCTATATCTGCCAAGAGTTTGTCAGTGGCTCCAGGATCATAGCCATGAGTGCTGGGTTCATTCAACAGCAGTGTGAACTGCTGAGATGTGCTGGCTTCACTTTGCATGAACTTTGTGCTACTTTATATATAGGCCTTCCAAAGTAAATATATCAGACCATGCATAGCACTAGAGCAGCTACATATGTATTGGAGTCCTACAGCTCACAGAGCCCACAAACTGCAACCTACAGATAGCTACACTGGTACTACCAATAGCAAAATAGCTACAGAAGCTGTTTGCTTCACTAACAAGCTCTTTTGCCTGACTAGTTATCTGACAGCGCTACTGATTTCACTTCCGGTTGAAGCCCTGCAGTGTTATAGTTCAGCCTTGGAATGTAAACATTTGCCAAGTCACTACAAACCACAGTTGCCATTGACCATAGTAATGGATATCCGTAGCCAAGTAAGGTCAACCAGAGGATGCACAATAGTCATGTGCATGCACTCCAGTATTGCTGCCAAGTCTTTCCTTATGCAGCCATGCACACCATATTGGACAACATATTGGACATCGAAAGTACAAAACCCAGTCGTTTTGTGCCCAGACTACTCATGCACTGTGTCTGGAAATGAGACTGATATAAAACTGAGGTGTTTCAGAGCTGCTGTATGTCTACCAATCAAAGACAGCAATACCTAGGAAATGCTATATATATCATTGTGGGAGTGAGCCTTCATGAGGTTAACAGTTAATACACTGCCAAGTGTAAAGATTTAGGGGGGGTAGTATAAATAATTGAAGGTATGAAGGGCAGATACCACAGCTATACATAAGGTTTACCAGAAATATGCGGCATTCTAGTCCCGCCTCAACTACAGAAGAGTGATTTCAGGTCATTGATTACTGTTGTTGCATAAGTAGTTATAATGTTGTCAGTAAAGTGCATTAATTGCATGGCACAGACTGTACTCTCATAATAACTTGTTTGCCATCATTGCCCATGCAAGTGCATCGACACATTAACACACTAGTACAGTAACATGCATCTTGCTGCTTTCACAACACTTATATTGCATTATACAAATAACATTGCAGTATGCACTTAATTAACATGACATACCTTGAGCGTCTCGCCTTGCTTCACTGGTTTTGGAGGTTGCTTCGATTTTATACCTTGTGACTCCTCCCCAACTTTTCTCGTTTTCCAACCCCTGGGGGGTTTTGGTGGTCGGAGGTCTAACTTCTGAACCTGCCCATTCACACCCCTCCCCCCTACAACACCCTTCGCACCCACACTTTCCCCCTGATGTAGCTCATCAGCTGATTCGGTAGAAGTACCACTACTGGATTGAATCCGTTTCCTTATATTTGGCGAATGCATTTCTTCCGGGTTGGTATACAGTTCTTCACTCTCCATAGGATCATTAACCACCGATATTCTGTTGATAGGAGACCTCGATTTTGCAGCTGAAGGCAGAGGTCGACGTTTTGTGTTTGGGGAATACATTTCTTCCGGGTTGGTATACAGCTCTTCACTCTCCATAGGATCATTAACCACCGATATTCTATTGATAGGAGACCTCGATTTTGCAGCTGAAGGCAGAGGTCGACGTTTTGTGTTTGGGGAATACATTTCTTCCGGGTTGGTATACAGCTCTTCACTCTCCATGGGATCATTAACCACCGATATTCTGTTGATAGGAGACCTCGATTTTGCAGCTGAAGGCAGAGGTCGACGTTTTGTGTTTGGGGAATACATTTCTTCCGGGTTGGTATACAGCTCTTCACTCTCCATGGGATCATTAACCACCGATATTCTGTTGATAGGAGACCTCGATTTTGGAGCTGAAGGCTGAGGTCGACGTTTTGTGTTTGGGGAATACATTTCTTCCGGGTTGGTATACAGCTCTTCACTCTCCATGGGATCATTAACCACCGATATTCTGTTGATAGGAGACCTCGATTTTGGAGCTGAAGGCTGAGGTTGCTGTTTTACGTTTGGGGAATACATTTCTTCCGGGTTGGTATACACCTCTTCGGATGCCACTGGTTCGCTAACCACCGATATTCTAGTAATGGGAGATCTTGATCCTGCAGCCGAATACCGCTTGGTGACGGGAGACGGTGATAGTTGTGGCTGCCGCTTCACATTGGAGCTAGGGAGCAGTGGTTGCGTGTCTCTCTGGCTGCTACCTTCAAAAATGTCGGCATAATCTTCATCCATTTCCGCCACCCCAAGTTTGGTTATACCTGCCGTTGAAACAGCTCTGTTCGTCCTTGGAGGGTTCTTAGGTTGTTTTGCAATTGGAGGTGGGGGGTGGGTCTCGATGTCTTCGTAGTCATCCATCTCTGTTGTAACCCCAAGCTTAGTCATCTCTGCAGGTTTGATTGCAGCCGAAAATCTTTTATCCTTTGGGGGGATAGGGGGAGGAGATTGGATAACCTCTCTTGCTGGAGGATGAGAGATATCTTTCCCCATTTTGGTGTAGTTGTTGGCATTTGCCCGCGCACCAAATCTAGTCACCCCTTGGCCAGTAAGTGCAATGGCAGCTGAATGTCTTTTCGAGGTTGCTATGGGCTGCTTTGGCACTGGTGGTGGAGGCAGGGGGTCCGCTACAGGAGCCTCGCTTGGGTCATCATCTTCGTCAATATCCTCGTAATCATGATACGTCATTTCGGCGGCCACACTGAGCCTGGTTATACCCGATGGTGATATACTTGTCGAGTTCCTTTTCTCCTTCGGAGGGATTGCGGGTGATTTGGGGATTGCTGGAGCTGCACCCAGTGGTTGCAGTTGCTTGGAAGGAGGACGGACTTTCCTGACCTCTCCTGCACCCCCATACACCCCAGCGTACGTGTACTCACTCATGCTGGCAACGCCCACTTTAGTAATGCCTGGAGACCTGGACTGCTGTGCTGCAGATATTTTACCCCCCGATGGAGAAGCACGTCTCAACTCAATCGGGTCGCTGTACTCTATACTGTCTCTCTGTTTTGCAGCTGGCTTTTTGGGTATGGGAGGGGGAGGAGGATGCCTCATAAGCTCAGCCGCACCTTCATACATTGCTCTTGAGCTCCCTTCCATCTCCATTGCTGTGTCCAGTTTTGTAATCACTGGTGACCGGGGTGAACTTGGCTCACTGGATAGACTGGACAAACTGGATGTACTGGAAGCTTTACCGGGTTTGGGGGGCAAGAGTGGGGTTCGTTTCCCTGGATGTTTGGCTTGTTTCTTCTGAAGGGGTTCCTGTTGCCTCTCTATTCCATTTACTAGGGGGCTTCCCCGTTCTGCTCTAACGCCAGTATCACTACTAGTACTACTGAGAAGGCTCCTGCCAGTGGATTGGTTCTTCTTAAAGGACCGATTAAGGGCTTTAAAGGTGACATTGGAGTTCCTGAGGAGAGTCTGGGCCTCGGAGGCAGCAGCAGTGTCATAAAGCGGGTTCTTGTCCCGAGAAAATTCTACCTCCCTTGCCAGATCGTGTGAGCTCCCCAGTATCTGGCTGACCTCCTCAAGGTCATCACACACAGTGTCGTAGATCTGCTCTTCCTCCTCCAAGATTGATACCCCGGCCGGACTTGGTTGTGGTGCTTGATACTGCGGTAACAGTAGCTGTGCTGGGGCGCTCTGTCTCCGAGCACCTGTGAGATTATAAGGAAAGCTCTTGTGAGCATCATTCATGCAGCAGATATAAGATTTTATAATTGTATTGCCATGCCATTAAACAAAAAAAAGCATTATGAGTTAGGATGTCCTTATTATTCAAGGAATACTGTCTTATCTCGGCAAGCACCTTGTAGTATACCTTGAAGGCATACTACAAGGTGCTTGCCGAGATAAGGCAGGACTGGATAGCATCCCTTGAATAACAAGGACATTCTAATTCATAATGCTGTTTATTTTTGTACCTTCCTACAGTTAGTATAAAGACACAACTTTACACACAACTCTTAAGTCACTAACCTTCGTGGGTCTGCTGAGGGATGGAACTAAGTGATCCCCTCTCGTCTTGAAACTCAACGTCAGAGTAAACCTGATCAGGAATTCGGTTATTTGGGGATGGTACCGGAGTCAGGTAATCTTCAGGTTCCGGACTGGTACTGGAGGGGGAGCTAACACCGCTGTGCACTTGTTCAGGTCTTTCTTGCTCTTTCCGTAGTCTTTGTGGCACTTCCAGAGGCTTTTTCGCTTTCCTTGTGGCTTTTTGTCTGCTGGTCTCAGTCGTGACAGTGGTGGTGGACACCGGACCCTTTTGGAGTCTTACCGGTGATATTGGTAACTCCTGCCAGCTCGTCTTTGGTTTTGTATATCGGATCGGGCTGATTAGACTCTGAAACCTGGTGGGTGATAGTGGCTGCTCTTGGGATGATGACAGCCGACTGTCAGAGCTCTGCTCCTCAATGAGACTGCCTAGCTGCTGCAGTCCTTTTGGAGACGTGGGCTTGTCAGACTGACCTGGGCGCTTGTCTTTCAAGGAGGAGGCTGGGCTAGTACTTGCCCGTGGCCTCATCGGTTTTGGCTTGCTAATTCCGGGAGGCTGTTTCTTTACTGGTGAAGGGGGCTGCGTGTGTTTGGGACTCTGCAGCTTTGTTGGCGACTTGATTCCGTTTTCAATGCTCATTGGCTGCCTGGTATCGGGTTTTGGTAGCACTATGGGCTTGGGGGCCTTGCTGGGGGGTTTTGGTAGAACTTTGGGAGGGGGGCTTTTCAACTGTGGCTTCTTTCTTATGTCACCCACTTCATTTCCATCGATGGGAGACTTTGACTCGCTACGACTGCTGCCACTTGAGACGGCCGGCTCCGACTTTGCAGGTACGATTCCAGAGAGGTAACTGTGGATCAGGTGACCGTACTGGGTTGCCATGGTAACTTCTTGGTTGGGAAAGACTAGCGTGAAGAAGGTGTTGTTACAGTGGTAGTCTCTGAGATCAGTAATTTCCCACTGGGAAATAATCTTCCATATGAGGAGGAGAAGAAATTGCATTCTTATTATAATTATGTGGTGCACATCCACAGAACTAATCTCTACTGCAGTCATCATCATCACATACCTCCATTTCTTCTTTGTCAATCTTGAAAAGGTTCTCTGCCCCAATGCCTAAGAGGCCTTCGAATCTCTTTCCACGTTCATTGTACTGTACGGTGAAAGGAAGCAAATGCATGGATTCCAGCACACATGACATACGAAAAACGAAATTCTGTTGCTTTTTTTCTGGTATAATAATAATTAATTCGATGGTGGGCACTTATAAGATAATGCCACATATCAAGCTATGCAGCTAGGAGAACATTTGTAAGCAACAGAAGGAGATAAAAATTGGTGCAGCACTAAGTGAACCATACAGTAGCTAGCACATCGGTTGGTGCAGTCTCCATCTGATTATATGTGTAGGACTGTCACACTCTATTTTATCTGATAGTGCAAACGACCAATGCAAAGGAAGAAGAGTAGCTGAAGCCGAGGGAGGCCATAGGACAATGTCCACAGAGTCATTTATATCTCAACGATTGGGGTATTGATTTCACAAACAATTATTGTATATGCATGTTTGCGGCTAAGGCTTGTCCCCACCATGTCCCGCATTTTGTCTAGTAATTAGACCAGACTCCGAAGGAATTATCAGTGACTGACTATCGCTGAAGGAATGGATGAGGAGAGAGTAGGGTGCCTCAAATACATGACCAGAGATGATCGTCGAGCCAGACTACAATATACTATTGTCTTGCACTTACCGTGGCTGTGTAGAAGACCAGACCAAAAGTCTCCAGTTTCTGCAGCCGCTGCACAAAGGCTCTCTGCGCCTCCTCCACTGAGAAGTGTTCGATATTCTTCGCTGCCTGCATTGGGAAGTGCGGACAAACCACACTTAGAGAGTACTACTCCACACAAAAGTGCAATTCAACACTGGCCCAGCTACATTGTAATAATAATAGTATTATTATTGGTTTGGTTCTATAGAGATAAATGGACTTTTAACTATGAGGCGGGAGGGGGGGGGGGGGGGTAAAGGTAGGCACTAATACAAGTAAACATGTGCTTTGATGTAGTTTTCTTGTATGGAAACATAAGAGCATGCCTGTTTGCTGTTTATTAGTAATTTTTTTGTGCTTCCGAAATAATTCCAGCACTTTTTTCCCCATTACATCATAATTGTTTCCTGTTTCCCGACTAGAACTCCACCTACATCTGTGGACGGTAGTCCGTATATATACCTATCTATGATCAATAAGTATTAGTATAGCACTTTGTTGTTGTATCCTCAGGGCTAACCGACGTCTGTTTGAAGTCTACCAACTGGGACCTGTGATCCAGGAGGTGCTGAGGAACCACGCTGACCCTGACAACCCCTTTCTGACCCTCAACCTCCGATCGATCCTCATCAACCTCACCAGCAAGTGAAGAGTCCCATCCTTACTCCATTCTACCAAGAAACCTATCGCTGCAATCCTATCGTCTCTAATATTATTATTATTATACTAATTCCAGCGAATGACAGCGACATCAGCAGTATAATAAACCACCTTCTCATACATAGGCATGTCCTATATCCTTCACAGACATATAAATATTAAGGGCAGGCTAATATGGAACGCCAAATGCGACAAAAATGGCCTTTCTGTTAACACGTGATCGCCGAGCGAATTAATGATCCGTCTACAGCGATTTATTAATCTCGTAGCGTTTACGAGAACGTTCTTGCGATCGTTCATGAGAACGTTCTTATAATCGTTTACTGAAACGTTCTTGTGATCGTTCATGAAAACGTTCTTGTGATCGTTTACTAAAACGTTCTTGTGATCGTTCATTGAAACGTTATTGTGGTCGTTCGTTTGCAATTATATTTCTGCGATCGTTCATCGAAACGTTTACAAGAACGTTGTGATCAAGGTGATGTGAACGGTACTGTAGTGACCACGTGACATATGAATAATTACCGCACAGTCCCACATTGTCGAATGATGCTGATACTCAATCCCTGCAGCACTGGAATTTACCGAAGCTATAATTCAAGCAGTACAAATGTCGACAGATTTCTGTCAGGAGTTGCCAGGCAAGTAGCTAGCTGGCTAGCTGGAAATTACCTGAATCAGTAGTAGTCTTACATGGAGGAGAACAAGATAGAATTTTGGAACGCCTAGCTACTGGCCCAACTAACAACTATTAGCACAATGTTTTCTCTGTCAGGCGCCTGCCTCGCATTGCATCATCAACTGAAGCAGGCGTCGGGGAATTAAAATATTGCCCAGAGAGTTCCATAATTCTATCTTGTCCTCCACCATGCAAGACAACTCCTGACAGAAATCTGTCGACAGTACTGCTTGAATCATAGCTTCAGCAAACTCCAGTGTTGCCTCACACTGGGACTGAGTATCAGCATCTTGGGACCGTGCGGAAACTAATATGTCACGTGATCATTACACCGTAACCGTTTCGATGAACGATCGCAGAAGCAAACGTTTTGATGAACGACCACAATAACGTTTCAATGAACGATCACAAGAACGTTGTAGTAAACGATCTCAAGAACGTTCTCATAAACGATCGCAAGAAGGTTCTTATGAACGATCACAAGAACGTTTCAGTAAACGATCATAAGAACTGAACGATCGCAAGAACGTTCTCGTAAACGCTACGAGATTAATAAATCGTTGTTGGCGGATCATAAATTCGCTCCGCGATCACGTGTAACGGAAAGGCTATTTTTGTCGCATTTGGCGTTCCATAGGCTAAAGCTAGGCATCTTTTTGAAGGTCTCAGAGTTCGCCAGAGTGCATATTGTAGAAAAAGAAGGGCAACCCTCTTCTCCCAACGGAACCTTAGGCCATGTGACACTGCCACGTTAAGGGGTGAACGGGCAGGTCGTTCCGGCTGACCGAGCCTTCAGCCTTTCGGGCGCCTATCCGCTATGGTACAGGGATCGTCATCGGGTCTGTTTAGTGTGTGCCAGGCTTTGGGAATCAAGGGAGGAACACGGACGGATCCTAGGCCGTACTGTCCGAGACCACCGTGGCAGTTGCCAAACCACGTTACCCTCTACCTGAACACACATGGTCACAGCCCGGAGCTAACTGCTCCACCCACTATACATAAGTTAGCATATTTATTAAGTTTGAAAAAAGTCACGTTTTGCTTATGGGTTTAATTAGCGTGACACCGAAATCAATTAGATGACGTCACACGCAATTAGTGGTCCTGCGCACGCGACTCTCTCGAGTCTGGCCACGCGAGACTAGAGGGGGCGTAGTGCCACTCCGGTTCTGAGTCGGTACATACAACTGAATAGTCACGACTCCAGACTCTCCCTGCACGGCGTGCGGGACAGGAGGGTCTGGAGTCGAGACTAAGTGTTGACATTAATTTTCACCAATCAAAAAACACTTCTACAACAGTAGTAAAACTGAAAGCTGAATCAAAAATGCTGATAAATAATTATTAATAATTCAATGAGAGCAATAAAAGAGAAAATGTGTTGAATTAAGAGATATTGTGTTTTTAGTCTAGTTGTGCAAAACAGCTTCAGGCGTGTCATAAATATCATCGTCTTCATAGTGGGAGGAGTTGCTTGCCGGAACTAGGGGGACAATGTCGTCTGCAGGAACCTCATATATGGCTTCTTCGGTGGCCTCAGGCAAATTGTAGAATGGGCGGGAGGCTGAGTGTGGAGGTGTAGGGGTGTGCATGGGTGCCGGCGAGGGTGACTGGGAGGACCCAGAATTGGAGCTGTTAGATACATGTAGCTGCCTCGATCGAGCTTTAGGACTGCTCCTCTGGTGGGCGGGAGATAGCAGCTCCTCGTAAACTGTAGAGGGTGTGGTCACATACATGTATTCGGTACACTTTCAAGGGAGAAATTTTAGGAAAGGGAGTAATTATATTAAGGTAGGGGCATGCAATATCGTAGGATTGACAGTTACTGAGAACATGTAGCCTCGTCCCCAGGCTCTCTGCGTGTTGCTGGAGAGCCTGGTATATTTTCTCACGTGATTTGACTTACTTAATTGTGTGTGGGCAGGGACCAGTTGCACTTCTCTACCTTCTGCTGGTGACATTGTTTCAGCGCTTGGTCTGTGGCACAAACGGGTTCCGAAGAGTAGCTACAAGAAGTATAGATTCGTTGCCTTCGTTCGCTGTCTGAGAACTGCAGCTGTCCTCGCCAATGCTTTCTTCTACCACCCTTCTACCCTACGTGTCACGTACGTGAGAAAATGTACCAGGCCCACAGCTGTGCTAAGTGAAACGTGCACGGGGGCCTGGGAATGAGGCTAGAGAACATGGAGGTCGTTGAGCATTAGGTTCTAATGCCTACATTTATTGAGGGGCTCTCTCAATGAACATAGGTATTAATATTATACAACCGTGTCATTCTCACTCACTTTGCTCGACGTCAGCCTTGTTGTAGAGGTGCTGATCCAAGGATAAGGAGGAGTCGTCCTTCCTTAGCCGGTGCTGAGATGGAGGAGCTGGGACCACAGTGTGAGACGGTGGGACTGGGAGCTGTGCATGTGTGTATGCGTTCGGAAAACCACTCAAGCTATTCAAACAACACACAGGCTATACGACTTTCACCAAGCCACTGGCTGTTGGTAATCCCAGTAATGTATGTAGTATAGTCAGTTACTTCAGTGGGGTTTTCTATTTGCAGGGTCATCGTAAACAGTGACATCTTTCCACAAAACTTTGAGGAGGCCTGGAGCATGCACTTACTAAGTACACAAAATCAAAACGTAGCCAACTATTATGGAAATATAATTACACCGTGTGTGTGTGTGTGTGTGTGTGTGTGTGTGTATGTATGTGCACATGTAGTGTTTCACGCTCACATTTCCCCTGAGAATGGCCTCAAGGTGGAAGTTGACGAGCTCGTTCATCCACTTGCCCTGGTTGGTCTTGACAGGGTAGCTGCTGTCCACAAAGTCCAGCACAAAGGTACCCTTGCTGTGACCCCAGTTGCGTACTACCTGGTACGGCCACATGTCCAGCACCTGTGAGTAGAGGTTTAACATCCTACTGAGGTTCAGCACTGACAGGCACTCCAAATAGCTAGATTTAGTATTTCACCAAGACCCATCCTTCCTTCTCTGAAGAATTAGGACCTTATTGTAGTAATCATTACATCATCATTACATCATACTAGAACTTTAATTGCATCATACTCATTGAGGATGCTAGTGGTTTAACATCCCTTAGGCTGAATAGATTGTTGGTATGTACCATAATGTAGCAGGATATTGGAGTCATGCATTGGGTCAAGTTCCCCCTTGCACATGCCTTGCACATGTACTGTCTGAAAGTATTCTCGTTTTGTGTATAAGTGGAGTCTTGTGTGTATGTGCATACGACATATTGGTCTCTGTAGACCCCTCAGTGGCAGAAACTGAAGCTACCTTTACAGAGCCTCGAGAAATTAAGATGTGCACTGATTTTTCACCACTTGCATAGCTACATATTTTGCATTGTTCTATAAAAAGTTGTGCTAAAATTCAAATTTGGTGTTTCATGAATGGACTTTCAATTTGATACGTTTTCTGAGCAATTTCAATTATTAAGAGCAAACTAGGTACCTCACCCTACACCTAATTAGCTCAAGGTTGCAACATTCAGGGCTGCAGGAGCTGGTATGGCTTTTACGCCAGGACCATACCACCATTAACACTATTAAAAAATCATACAAATCCCTGGGAAATACACAGAGGACTACTGTTGATCTCTGTGTCGATCATGCGTCAAAGGCTAGTATCAGTTTGTCTGGACCTGGGACATACGGAACTGGTGGTAAAGTTCCTCAAAAGTTGCAACAAAAGCGCTTTCTAATTGCTATAATAATACATATCGGATAAGTGCAATTTTTTTTGTTATTTGTTCAAAATCATACTACTGTGCAGTCCAGTGCCACTCCCCATGTAGCAAACATGGCCAGGGTCGTACCACTTCAACTTTTCTTTCTCTAGGGCTGAATTTTGAAAAGAGTCTCTACAATTAAGTGGGTGTGGTTTGACTGAAAAGGGCGACACAAATGAGTTGCTGCATATATGTACGTACCTCCTTTGTTTTGGTGTCCACCCTGAGTATCCCCTCCTGGTTGATGCCGATCAGAATGGGAGTGAGTTTGCTGTTCTGGAAGACTCGCTTCTTTAGCTCCTACAGGTGAACCAAGGCAAGCAAACAGATGAGCAACATCATTTGATGATGACCAGCAAGTAATAGCCTACTAAATAATAGTTAGATACCCTCGGGCCCTTAGTAGCGCCCTCGCTTCGCTCGTGCGCTACAGCCTCGGGCCCTCGGGTTTCTAAATCCCGTAGATCCCATTGGTCGAGGTATCTAAGTTATTTAGAATATAGCAACGGCGGTAACGGTAGCTAAGGAGACGGCTGCCGAATGAGTATCATTGAGATGTTTACAAGTACTTCCAGCATTTAGAAACCTTGTAGGTTTTCTAAGTGCTGGAGGCTACAGCTACTAGCACTTAGAAAACCTGCAGGTTTCTAAGTGATTTAGAAACACTGTTTTGTCAATCAGATTACAAGATTTGCACTAGCTATATTCTAATTACAGCTCTTGGCAGTGCAAAGTATCCTATAAGTAGTAGGTTAATGCAAGGCTGAATCACCATGCCAACACTCAAATACATGTACTGTGCTAACAGCCATTATGCACTGCCAAGTACTCCAGGTTAATTTGGTCGGGTCTACAAATAACTTAGGTAGCGGCTGGAGTATGGCAGTGCTCCTACAATTGTAGGGCATGTCGATGTGTGAGCCTGGTATGTGACAGAGCTCCTAAAATATGCCAGGTGTAGGGTGTGTACATAAGCAAGAGTCCACCTCACCTTGCACGGGAAGAATGCGGTGGCATACGTAGGCAGGGAGCCACAGGTGTGGATGTAGGAGTCCTGGGCCTGCTTTTGGGTGTAGCCCTTCAGTGACTGCTGTTCCTGGAAGACCTTGTCTTCCATTCCTCTCACTGAGGCATACTCAAGGGGGAGAAAGTCACTTGACCTGGAACCGGGACATAAGAGAGGGTCTCAAACAAGTACCAGGTAAATTTCCACAGCAACCTACTCAAAATGGCTGTGTGCGTCATTACACTAGTGTCATTTGGCTTACTTGCAGAATGCGATGACTGATTGTGGCTCTATTCTGTCCAGGAAATAAGCCTGATACTGCAATGCAGCCAACTGTTGGAACAAAGAGTAAAACATTCATTGTATTCCTCCAAACCTTCTCTTATTCGCTGACTGGCTCACTTACCCCTACAGCATCTTGCAAAGAACAGGCCTGAAGGCCTTGAACAATACTCAGCCAACACTGTTGAGAAAAGAGAAAAAAACTTATAACAATATGTCCGGTCACAAGCCTCCTGGCTCCCCAATCTCACTAGAAAACTCACCTGGTGAAAATTTACCCAGTCTGGAACCCGGACTGGACCTCTGGGCAACTTTTCAGTGCATGTGGGTTTTGGTCTCAGAGCTAAGATCCTTGCCGTCGTAATTCCATGCTCCCGGAATGAAAGACCAGGACTCAACTGGATGGGCTCCAGACCCTGATCTGTAAAATTAAACCCACAGATAGTCACATTACAATTGTGATATTACAGTACACGTCCAGTAGCTAACCTGGCAGTATTGTGAAGGAGCGAAGGAAAGTGAAGTGCTCAAGAGCAGCTGTAGCGCTCTTGTGCTGGGGCTTCTTGCCATTCTTGACCAGCAGGGGTTGTTGCTCTTCTGGGGCATTTTCATCATCGACACTGGCCTGAGGTTGGGAGCGGTCAGCCAGTTCATTAACCAATTAAGCAAACAATACACAGTGCACTTAGAAAGCTAGTGTGCATGCACCACCCTGTCACGTGTGTGTGTGTGTGTACATGTCTGTATATTTGTTTGGAGGCAAGGATGAAAGGCATGTAAACATCACATACATCTAGCTGTCCTTTCTCCTTCAGGCTGGGTCAGGACAGCCCCCTCCACGAACAGAGAATATTCGTTGGGATCCTTTGCCCCCAGCAGTGCACATATTTGGCTGATCAGCTTCTGCACAGTAGCATTAAGGTTGGCCTGTACGACAGAGAAATGTAGCTACTGCTGACAATGACAGTTACACGGTATTGCATGCATTGTTGCTAATAATAGACATACTACAGGCACAGCTCTGGGTTCAACCTATGGTTAGCCTACTCTCTTACCATATACATACACAGAAATTGCCAATCTGCATGTGTATAAGAGCCAACTACATATATAAAAGACACTAGACTTAAGACAGCTAGTACTAGTATTAAACGGTTGTGACAACGAACAGTACTGTAGCAACATGTCATTATGACTGTAAACCTTCCATCACAAATGGATGCATGTATCAAGGTTTCCCATCACATACCAGTGCAGGGTGGACGGTCCCGGTGGGTAGCTTGACAAAGAAGACCCTAAACTCCCTCATCAGAGTGGAATAGTCCTGGACAGGGGGACCACACTCACCACGGTCACTTGATACAGGAGTGCTTGGCCTAGGAGACCTGGCTCTAACATTGGCAGAGCTAGGGCTGGGACTATGTCTATGAGTGCTGGGCAACTGACCAGCCGGCGGGATAAGTAACTCAGGTTCATAGCCATTATCACCAGTAGTGCTCATCAGTTGGTCACCTATATATAGCTAGGGGTATGGCTATCTCAGAGCCAAGATCAATGTCATTGGTACTGTTAGGTCGGTCTGCCTGAGATGCTAGTATGATAGGACTTGGTTCATGGTCAGTAGTATTGCTGGACTGTTCATTCAGAGGTATCAACATCTCTGTGCTAGCTGCACTACTACTGGGCTGGTCAGCTAACCGTGTCTGAATACCTCTGCTGAGCTGATCTATATCTGCCAAGAGTTTGTCAGTGGCTCCAGGATCATAGCCATGAATGCTGGGTTCATCCAACAGCAGTGTGGACTGCTGAGATGTGCTGGCTTCACTTTGCATGAACTTTGTGCTACTTTATATATAGGCCTTCCAAAGTAAATATATCAGACCATGCATAGCACTAGAGCAGCTACATATGTATTGGAGTCCTACAGCTCACATTACTACAGAGAGCCAACAAACTGCAACCTACAGATAGCTACACTGGTACTACCAATAGCAAAATGCTACAGAAACTGTTTGCTTCACTAACAAGCTCTTTTGCCAGCTTCTTTTGACTACTCTAACTTGTTATCTGACAGCACTACTGATTTCACTTCCAGTTGAAGCCCTGTAGTATTATATTTCAGCCTTGGAATGCAAACAATTTCCAAATTAGCCAAGTCACTACAAACCACAGTTGCCGTTGACCATAGTAATGGATATCCCTAGCCAAGTAAGGTCAACCAGAGGATGCACAATAGTCATGTGCATGCACTCCAGTATTGTTGCCAAGTCTTTCCTTATGCAGCCATGCACACCATATTGGACAACATATTGGACATAGAAAGTACAAAACCCAGTCGTTTTGTGCCCAGACTACTCATGCACTGTGTCTGGAAATGAGACTGATATAAAACTGAGGTGTTTCAGAGCTGCTGTATGTCTACCAATCAAAGACAGCAATACCTAGGAAATGCTATGTATCATTGTGGGAGTGAGCCTTCATGAGGTTAACAGTTAATACACTGCCAAGTGTAAAGATTTAGGGGGGGTAGCTATAAATAATTGAAGGTATGAAGGGCAGATACCACAGCTATACATAAGGTTTACCAGAAATATGCGGCATTCTAGTCCCTCCTCAACTACAGAAGAGTGATTTCAGGTAATTGATTACTGTTGTTGCATAAGTAGTTATAATGTTGTCAGTAAAGTGCATTAATTGCATGGCACAGACTGTACTCTCATAATAACTTGTTTGCCATCATTGCCCATGCAAGTGCATCGACACATTAACACACTAGTACAGTAACATGCATCTTGCTGCTTTCACAACACTTATATTGCATTATACAAATAACATCGCAGTATGCACTTAATTAACATGACATACCTTGAGCGTCTCGCCTTGCTTCACTGGTTTTGGAGGTTGCTTCGATTTTACACCTTGTGACTCCTCCCCAACTTTTCTCGTTTTCCAACCCCTGGGGGGTTTTGGTGGTCGGAGGTCTAACTTCTGAACCTGCCCATTCACACCCCTCCCCCCTACAACACCCTTCGCACCCACACTTTCCCCCTGATGTAGCTCATCAGCTGATTCGGTAGAAGTACCACTACTGGATTGAATCCGTTTCCTTATATTTGGCGAATGCATTTCTTCCGGGTTGGTATACAGCTCTTCACTCTCCATAGGATCATTAACCACCGATATTCTGTTGATAGGAGACCTCGATTTTGCAGCTGAAGGCAGAGGTCGACGTTTTGTGTTTGGGGAATACATTTCTTCCGGGTTGGTATACAGCTCTTCACTCTCCATGGGATCATTAACCACCGATATTCTGTTGATAGGAGACCTCGATTTTGCAGCTGAAGGCAGAGGTCGACGTTTTGTGTTTGGGGAATACATTTCTTCCGGGTTGGTATACAGCTCTTCACTCTCCATAGGATCATTAACCACCGATATTCTGTTGATAGGAGACCTCGATTTTGCAGCTGAAGGCAGAGGTCGACGTTTTGTGTTTGGGGAATACATTTCTTCCGGGTTGGTATACAGCTCTTCACTCTCCATAGGATCATTAACAACTGATATTCTGTTGATGGGAACCTCGATTTTGCAGCTGAAGGCAGAGGTCGACGTTTTGTGTTTGGGGAATACATTTCTTCCGGGTTGGTATACAGCTCTTCACTCTCCATGGGATCATTAACCACCGATATTCTGTTGATAGGAGACCTCGATTTTGGAGCTGAAGGCTGAGGTTGCTGTTTTACGTTTGGGGAATACATTTCTTCCGGGTTGGTATACAGCTCTTCGGATGCCACTGGTTCGCTAACCACCGATATTCTAGTAATGGGAGATCTTGATCCTGCAGCCGAATACCGCTTGGTGACGGGAGACGGTGATAGTTGTGGCTGCCGCTTCACATTGGAGCTAGGGAGCAGTGGTTGCGTGTCTCTCTGGCTGCTACCTTCAAAAATGTCGTCATAATCTTCACCCATTTCCGCCACCCCAAGTTTGGTTATACCTGCCGTTGAAACAGCTCTGTTCGTCCTTGGAGGGTTCTTAGGTTGTTTTGCAATTGGAGGTGGGGGGTGGGTCTCGATGTCTTCGTAGTCATCCATCTCTGTTGTAACCCCAAGCTTAGTCATCTCTGCAGGTTTGATTGCAGCCGAAAATCTTTTATCCTTTGGGGGGATAGGGGGAGGAGATTGGATAACCTCTCTTGCTGGAGGATGAGAGATATCTTTCCCCATTTTGGTGTAGTTGTTGGCATTTGCCCGCGCACCAAATCTAGTCACCCATTGGCCAGTAAGTGCAATGGCAGCTGAATGTCTTTTCGAGGTTGCTATGGGCTGCTTTGGCACTGGTGGTGGAGGCAGGGGGTCCGCTACAGGAGCCTCGCTTGGGTCATCATCTTCGTCAATATCCTCGTAATCATGATACGTCATTTCGGCGGCCACACTGAGCCTGGTTATACCTGGTGGTGATATACTTGTCGAGTTCCTTTTCTCCTTCGGAGGGATTGCGGGTGATTTGGGGATTGCTGGAGCTGCACCCAGTGGTTGCGGTTGCTTGGAAGGAGGACGGACTTTCCTGACCTCTCCTGCACCCCCATACACCCCAGCGTACGTGTACTCACTCATGCTGGCAACGCCCACTTTAGTAATGCCTGGAGACCTGGACTGCTGTGCTGCAGATATTTTACCCCCCGAAGGAGAAGCACGTCTCAACTCAATCGGGTCGCTGTACTCTATACTGTCTCTCTGTTTTGCAGCTGGCTTTTTGGGTATGGGAGGGGGAGGAGGATGCCGCATAAGCTCAACCGCACCTTCATACATTGCTCTTGAGCTCCCTTCCATCTCCATTGCTGTGTCCAGTTTTGTAATCACTGGTGACCGGGGTGAACTTGGCTCACTGGATAGACTGGACAAACTGGATGTACTGGAAGCTTTACCGGGTTTGGGGGGCAAGAGTGGGGTTCGTTTCCCTGGATGTTTGGCTTGTTTCTTCTGAAGGGGTTCCTGTTGCCTCTCTATTCCATTTACTAGGGGGCTTCCCCGTTCTGCTCTAACGCCAGTATCACTACTAGTACTACTGAGAAGGCTCCTGCCAGTGGATTGGTTCTTCTTAAAGGACCGATTAAGGGCTTTAAAGGTGACATTGGAGTTCCTGAGGAGAGTCTGGGCCTCGGAGGCAGCAGCAGTGTCATAAAGCGGGTTCTTGTCCCGAGAAAATTCTACCTCCCTTGCCAGATCGTGTGAGCTCCCCAGTATCTGGCTGACCTCCTCAAGGTCATCACACACAGTGTCGTAGATCTGCTCTTCCTCCTCCAAGATTGATACCCCGGCCGGACCTGGCTGCGGTGTTTGATACTGCGATGACAGTAGCTGTGCTGGGGCGCTCTGTCTCCGAGTACCTGTGAGATTATAAGGAAAGCTCTTGTGAGCATCATTCATGCAGGAGATATAAGATTTTATAATTGTATTGCCATGCCATTAAACCCCAAAAAAAGCATTATGAGTTAGGATGTCCTTATTATTCAAGGAATACTGTCTTATCTCGGCAAGCACCTTGTAGTATACCTTGAAGGCATACTACAAGGTGCTTGCCGAGATAAGACAGGACTGGATAGCATCCCTTGAATAACAAGGACATTCTAATTCATAATGCTGTTTATTTTTGTACCTTCCTACAGTTAGTATAAAGACACAACTTTACACACAACTCTTAAGTCACTAACCTTCGTGGGTCTGCTGAGGGATGGAACTAAGTGATCCCCTCTCGTCTTGAAACTCAACGTCAGAGTAAACCTGATCAGGAATTCGGTTATTTGGGGATGGTACCGGAGTCAGGTAATCTTCAGGTTCCGGACTGGTACTGGAGGGGGAGCTAACACCGCTGTGCACTTGTTCAGGTCTTTCTTGCTCTTTCCGTAGTCTTTGTGGCACTTCCAGAGGCTTTTTCGCTTTCCTTGTGGCTTTTTGTCTGCTGGTCTCAGTCGTGACAGTGGTGGTGGACACCGGACCCTTTTGGAGTCTTACCGGTGATATTGGTAACTCCTGCCAGCTCGTCTTTGGTTTTGTATATCGGATTGGGCTGATTGGACTCTGAAACCTGGTGGGTGATAGTGGCTGCTCTTGGGATGATGACAGCCGACTGTCAGAGCTCTGCTCCTCAATGAGACTGCCTAGCTGCTGCAGTCCTTTTGGAGACGTGGGCTTGTCAGACTGACCTGGGCGCTTGTCTTTCAAGGAGGAGGCTGGGCTAGTACTTGCCCGTGGCCTCATCGGTTTTGGCTTGCTAATTCCGGGAGGCTGTTTCTTTACTGGTGAAGGGGGGTGCGTGTGTTTGGGACTCTGCAGCTTTGTTGGCGACTTGATTCCGTTTTCAATGCTCATTGGCTGCCTGGTATCGGGTTTTGGTAGCACTATGGGCTTGGGGGCCTTGCTGGGGGGTTTTGGTAGAACTTTGGGAGGGGGGCTTTTCAACTGTGGCTTCTTTCTTATGTCACCCACTTCATTTCCATCGATGGGAGACTTTGACTCGCTACGACTGCTGCCACTTGAGACGGCCGGCTCCGACTTTGCAGGTACGATTCCAGAGAGGTAACTGTGAATCAGGTGACCGTACTGGGTTGCCATGGTAACTTCTTGGTTGGGAAAGACTAGTGTGAAGAAGGTGTTGTTACAGTGGTAGTCTCTGAGATCAGCAATTTCCCACTGGGAAATAATCTTCCATATGAGGAGGAGAAGAAATTGCATTCTTATTATAATTATGTGGTGCACATCCATAGAACTAATCTCTACTGCAGTCATCATCATCACATACCTCCATTTCTTCTTTGTCAATCTTGAAAAGGTTCTCTGCCCCGATGCCTAAGAGGCCTTCGAATCTCTTTCCACGTTCATTGTACTGTACGGTGAAAGGAAGCAAATGTTTCCAGCACACATGACATACGAAAAACGAAATTCTGTTGTTTTTTTTCTGGCATAATAATCATTAATTTGATGGTGGACACTTATAAGATAATGCCACATATCAAGCTATGCAGCTAGGAGAACATTTGTAAGCAACAGAAGGAGATAAAAATTGGTGCAGCACTAAGTGAACCATACAGTAGCTAGCACATCGGTTGGTGCAGTTTCCATCTGATTGTATGTGTAGGACTACAGTCCATGGGAGCTCTAATCAGGGGACAGTCCATCAGTGACTGACTGTCACTGAAGGAATGGATGAGGAGAGAGGAGGGTGCCTCAAACACATGACCAGAGATGATCGTCGAGCCAGACTACAATATACCATTATACGTGTAGGACTGTCACACTCTATTTTATCTGATAGTGCAAACGACCAATGCAAAGGAAGAAGAGTAGCTGAAGCCGAGGGAGGCCATAGGACAATGTCCACACAGTCATTTATATCTCAGTGATTGGGGTATTGATTTCACAAACAATTATTGTATATGCATGTTTGCGGCTAAGGCTTGTCCCCACCATGTCCCGCATTTTGTCTAGTAATTAGACCAGACTCTGAAGGAATTATCAGTGACTGACTATCGCTGAAGGAATGGATGAGGAGAGAGGAGGGTGCCTCAAACACATGACCAGAGATGATCGTCGAGCCAGACTACAATATACTATTGTCTTGCACTTACCGTGGCTGTGTAGAAGACCAGACCAAAAGTCTCCAGTTTCTGCAGCCGCTGCACAAAGGCTCTCTGCGCCTCCTCCACTGAGAAGTGTTCGATATTCTTCGCTGCCTGCATTGGGAAGTGCGGACAAACCACACTTAGAGAGTACTACTCCACACAAAAGTGCAATTCAACACTGGCCCAGCTACATTGTAATAATAATAGTATTATTATTGGTTCGGTTCTATAGAGATAAATGGACTTTTAACTATGAGGCGGGAGGGGGGGGGGGTAAAAGTACGGCACTAATACAAGTAAACATGTGCTTTGATGTAGGTTTCTTGTATGGAAACATAAGAGCATGCCTGTTTGCTGTTTATTAGTAATTTTTTGTGCTTCCGAAATAATTCCAGCACTTTTTTCCCCATTACATCATAATTGTTTCCTGTCTCCTGACTAGAACTCCACCTACATCTGTGGACGGTAGTCCGTATACCTACCTATGATCAATAAGTATTAGTATTGCTAATCAGTCACATGAACAAAACATCTTGTATCCTCATTCCCAGTCTCCACTCTGCTGCCTTTCAAATACCAAAATATAGGTGGAATGGAGACTGGGAATGAGGCGACACTAATGTATGTGCAGACAATATCAGATAACGGCCTCTCGTTACCAGATCACTAGGGAGGATCCACTCTAAAACAAATTAATACCCTTTGAAGATACCATGCCTAGCTAATTTGATAATTCCTAAAATTGTTGGATAATTGGATAATTCCAACATCTCACTGGTCAAGTAATTTCCAATGTTCCATATACTGGCAACATTCACTACAGCACTTAGGGGAATAATTAATGACAAGACTAAGTGTGGGAGAAAAGGGATACAGTTTACAAGTATTGCAGACACAAAAGGAAAGTACTGTCTGTACATGTACACGTACATGTACATGTGACAAGGGGCTACTGCATGACTACCAAAATAGGGAGCAGGGTTGGTAGTTAGGCGAACTGACAGCTTTTTTGCAGACCAAGCTATGTACGTCATGTGAGGATCATGTGTCCTGCACAGCTGTATGAGCTTCCTCTTCATCAGGGTGGGGTTGGCAGCTAGTGGTTGCTATTTAAATCATGTGAGGATCATGTTTCCGGCACAGCTGTTCCTCTTTGTTGGGCAGGGTTGGGTAGTTAGCGGTTGCTATGTAAGTCATGTGAGGATCATGTGTTTGGCACAGCTGTTCCTCTTTGTTGGGCAGGGTTGGGTAGTTAGCGGTTGCTATGTAAGTCATGTGAGTATCATGTGTCCTGCACAGCTGTTCCTCTTCGTTGGGCAGGGTTGGGTAGTTAGTGGTTGCTATGTAAGTCATGTGAGGATCATGTGTTTGGCACAGCTGTTCCTCTTTGTTGGGCAGGGTTGGGTAGTTAGCGGTTGCTATGTAAGTCATGTGAGTATCATGTGCCCTGCACAGCTGTTCCTCTTCGTTGGGCAGGGTTGGGTAGTTAGTGGTTGCTATGTAAGTCATGTGAGGATCATGTGTCCTGCACGGCTGTATGAGCTTCCTCTTCCTGTTTACCAAACCATTAATTGGCCTTCAAAAAAGCTGTCAGTTCGCCTGCTGGAGTATCGATACCAGAAGATAGACTGCAAAGATTTTTCTCACTGCTTGGCACTTACAGACATTTTGGTGAATGACTACCTTAGTGTACGTGGACAAATAGACAGACTATAAACAAACACACGTGGGCATGTACTTTGCGCACGTCTGACTGGTAAGAAAAGTGAACTCTAAACATTATTGAAATTGGCGGCTTTCAATAATGAAATCCATGAGAAACCTGGCAGTATATATACAAAATGTTGCCATTTTTATGGGCAGCCTGTAAATAATCCCTGGAAGATGCCAACGAAAGCTGTATCACGGCATATTTCATGTGTCTCGACATGAAAGCATAATCATTTCCGTTCATGGATACTTTCACATTATTTTCACACTACCCGACTTCAAGTGTCATGGCAACCTAACTTGGTTACAGCTATCGCCCTGGCAAAATCCGACCAAGTGGAAGTATAGTACAGTAGTAACAATGACACATATGGAGCAGTGCGTGCTCTCTCAACTACCTACACACTTCCATAATGCCTATTAGGATCTCGCTAAAATGCCAAATTCGGTCACCCAAAATTGATGCTTGGCCTTCCCTCAGATGATCTCCTTCCATTCGCCTCCACACACACAAACATGTGCATATGTACATCTTCTGTGTGTGTTCCCAGATGTGCACTATATAGGCATGCACAGGAATGTGCACGCTTGACAGGCACACTTGATGGGTCGATGCATGAAGCTCTATAGTCAACCCCAAGCAAACCTTGCTTCTATTGTCTGTGTACATACGTATGCTAGGAGTACGTATGCGCAGACTGCCTCGCACAGTAGCAATAGTAGTGTGTCTTAGCTGCATTGCTGGTTGAATATTCATCTATTAACAGTAGGTGTGGCTAAGCATTCACTACTACTTCATGTACAGGCATTGGAAGACCAAGAGAAACCTTTTAATTATATACTATTTTACATATCAGCTGTAGCTAACTTTCTCTATTAAAAATCAGTCGTAGACTTACTAATTTCTTATAATTCCAGCCATGTCTCTGGCCAGAAGAGCCATTTTCACGGAAATATATGTGCCATAACCTTGGATTACATTCTTAAGCGTGACTGGCAAACGCAAGCTGAGATTCCAGCCTACACTGCAAGATTACTTGCCTCACGCTAAGGTGCTCGACAATCGCACCCCTAGCACATTCCACAAAAATTTCAGCCTTCTATGATGTGCATTCCCACACGCACTGCATCTGTGAAACATCCCCCAACCAACAGCCCAAGTATGTATATTTCCATGCCTCTCTAGTGGACAACATGAAGAGGTGATGTTGGGCTCATTCCCTGGCTCCACTGCCCAGCATTTCTTGTACGGTGTAAATAACGTGGGCAGCCCGACTGCACCCTTAGCCCCTAAGGTTGCTCTTCCTTGAAGCCCTTAGGCTATAGCTTGCTGCAACTTGTGGGTAGAGGAGCGGTTAGCACTTAGACGATTCAAACCCTTCTTCCAGGTGTTATGGCATATTCACTGCACCCAAACCCAAAGCTAAACCCACCAAGGATAAACACTCCAGAACCTTAACACAGAAACTTCTATGGCTGGACACACATTTTGGAAGTACCCACACACCAAAAATTACTATCAGTGTGTGTGTCATGTCCCTAGAGAGATATTATTACTGACTTGCAGGCCATAAAAATGGAAACTACACTACCAGCTAGTCAGTGCTAGCCTTACTCTGTAGACTGTACAATGTATCTTTTGTCTACTCAAGCATATAAACGATCCATGTTTGTTTTCAATTTGTAGCACGCCTGATATTAACTAGTGCGTGGTAGGAATGCCCAAGGTACCTGTATGGTTGTTTGATTGCGTGGATAATTTCATAGCTCATTACCCGACCCACTGGTATGTGCATTTCCTTGGCACTAAGTCCCCAGCTGGCCCCATCAGGTCTATGGCATGTTTGGAGCATGCATTAGTATGGCCTGGGGTGGGAATACTGGCATGGTTATTACATGTTCTGTTGGATTCTGAGGCCATTTTATTGCAATTATAATTATTTTTTTTGAAGGGGGGGGGGGGGTTAATAACAAAACATTTTAATGACATGACGGAGGGAGACTTCCCATGCTCTCCCCCCCTTGAAATTCCGACAACTCATTTTTAAATACCTTGAGGACGATCTGATCTATCCCTGGAGTAGTGGAGAATTTGGCCGGTAGAATCCACTCCAAGCAACAGGACTTCCTATGAAACACAGCAGCATATTATTGTAAAAGAATGGACTAAGTCTTCAAGCGTTTTATGTCATAACTTACTGAAGTGATCCAAGAGTCAGATTAGTTCCCGACATCTCTACCTTCACGGCTAAGGCTGCAATCTGGGCCACCTGAAAGGTGCTGCACTGGTACAGGCCAGCTGCGAACGTGTGCTGAAGCTGGACCAGGTAAGTGTATGTGTGTGTGTGTGTGTGTGTTCACAGTACATAAGATGTTTGTTTATGAATAAGTGTGAGCGTATGTACTAGATCTGTAGTTGATATCACAAAATATTGCCTTCATCTCAGACACCCTCCAGCGTTTATCGTTTGTAAGGCAGAGGGGGAGGGGGGGAGGGGCTAAAAATGAAGAAAACAACAAGTCTCAGTTTAATTAATGTCACTCAATCTGGATGATTAAAGCATCCATGGAATTTCTAGTTTTCTCAGTTGCATTTCAATGACTTGCAAGAGAGCCGGTCACTTATGACAGCTGGCTCAGCAGCCATCCAACGTATGCACTCTGCACCATGACGTTGGGAAACACGGATGGAAATATTTCAAGAGTTAATTCCACTTTCAATGTTCAATGGCTTGCTAGTATCAGGTTTCGCCAGCACTATGGGTTGAAAAGTCCTCGCCTTCCCAAAGTTCTACCTGCAAGGTCCCCAAATTATTTTGATCAAACAACTTCTCAATACCAGCTGAGTATGAGCCACCCTACTTCACACAATTCCTTGATTCTGTGCTCATGCCCAAGTCCCACGAGACCACCTTCACCACACCCTGAGTAGAAGTACAAGCTCACTATAGAGTACATACCTACCCACCTAAAATACATGTAAAGCAAAGCTTTCATCTCCATAGTAGCGTCCCAGAAACCTCATTCCATTCATTATCTCAGCCTTATTCCAAGCCCCCCTCCCCCCTAGTCTCGTGACCAGACCTAGACCTAGACATGCCCCGGGGGGGGGGGTCACGAGATTTCCTCCCCCCAGCAGACAAAAGTGTTCTTTAGTGCAAAGATCATCACCCACCCAACATGTCCTGTATTTTGCATGAGTAATATTGTAACATTGTGGTATATGTAATTACGTACACTCTTCTTCTCTCTTTGCTAGATGTGAATGTTAAAGTTGCGTGAGCTGCCATCACTCATACTACAAAATAAATCATAAGTTGGTGTGAGTCTGAGCCTGAGCTTCACTATAACAGCTAACAGTGCACAGTTGTCTTACCTCATTCCTTTCATTATCTCAGCCTTATTCCAAGCCCCCCTCCCCCCTAGTCTCGTGACCAGACCTAGACCTAGACGTGCCCCGGGGGGGGGGGGGCTAGGTCACGAGATTAATTTTCCTCCCCCCAGCACACAAAAGTGTAGGGAGGAGTCCTTCCTGATTGTTCACGTGGGGGAGGGGGAGGAAAAGCAACAACTGAGAATGAAGCTACTTCATTCACTGCTTCTTGAGTGCAAAGATCATCACCCAACATGTCCTGTAGATTTTTTTTTTTGCATGAGTAATATTGTAACATTGTGGTATGTAATTACGTACACTCTTTTTCTCTTTTCTAGGTATGAATGTTAAAGTTGCGTGAGCTGCCATCACCCATACTACACAATAAATCACGAGTCGGTGTGAGTCTGAGCCTGAGCTTTGCTATAACAGTTAACAGTGCACAGTTGTCTTAAAAACTAATTCGTCCTTTTGGCAAATTAAATACATATTATACACGTACATACTCTTGCGATCTGAGGCCAGTCCTTAGCAAGGAATGCATGAATTTTGTAAAGCACAGCTGAAGATCTGTAGCTACCCCAGTGAGTGTTCTTGACAGCCGTGACTTTTAGCCACTAGGTTTACACCTCATGGTAGCTACTGCCCAAACCATGAGAGCAAAGGTGTGATTCACACCAATTTATACCTCTTAATTCTGAGCCTCACTTGAGCGTAGATGTTCCGAAGCAGAGGTTCACTGGAGTCCAGAGAGTGGAGGTCAGAGTTTTGCCCGAAATACTTCTTGCGAAAGAGAAGTGTCGTTGATCGAGTGATACCCTGGTCACCGAGTGAAGTGGCGGGGTCCAGCCACGACACTGTGTAACAGAAAAAAGGATTATGGCTAAAAGATTAGACATGCCTACGGATAAGAGAGTGGCTTGCTAATACGCACTAATTATCACTACTCGTAGTAATAGTTTACTAATTACAAATTAGGGGGAGATCCTCGCCCATATGAGCAGGACGCAGCCTTATATACGACTCATCAAGATGGAATGAAGCACAAAGAGAGTACGTAAAGTAACTCTGAAAAAAGTACTCTCGTAAGACTGCTCACCATTGATCCACGCATCAGAGTTTTCATTCTGCAAAGCCAGAGAAAATTCCGCGAGTTTGTCCGCAACGGATTCCAAACCTGTAGCGTGGGAATGAAAATGTTAACCACTAGTGACCTCTCTGGACTGGGATGATGTCACCAACATACCTGTGAGCTGAATGATCAATTTCATTGCTCCCTCAATTGTACAGCTTCTCTGTACCTGTAATAAGTGCAACAGACGGTACAGTAACATAACGAGATTAAATTTTTGCAGCAATTAAAATGACATGTCTTGGCAACAAGGCTAGTAAACGTAGCCAAGGTGCACTTGCAAGGCTTCACTCTACAGATAGGTAAATAATACACTTTGCAGTCTGGCATAGCAAATATCCACACCGCTATTAAAGTTACAGACCTTCTGCCTCAGAGTAGTTATGAGTAGTGGAATGTTGAGGTGGTTTTTGGCACAAAGTGATTGGCGTTTGGCTGTCGACCAGTAGATTACAATTTGCTCTTGCGTAGGAAAACGTGCAGTTATGTCTGGATTTTGCATTCAATTTTCTATCTCAAATTTCATAGCGGTTTGACATAGCCGTATGGAAATATAATTAGACTAAATGCACAGTCCACAGAAGTGAAAGTTCAGACGTAGTCTGGCACACTGTGACGGTCCACAGAAGTGAAAGTTCAGACGTAGTCTAGTCTGGCACATTGCTCCCATATCACATACTGATCCCTGTGCAGCTTCAGCTACAGCACCACAGACATCGGCAAAGAGGCCACAAAGAACCTAAACTAGAGGATTAGTCTTAGAGAACACTCTCTTGCGGACAATTACTTACTAGGGCATATACATGTAGGTGTTTGCTGGAGGTGTATTCTACTATTCAAGCATACGGACGGCATAGAGCTGATAATTTCTAATGTATTGACATTCTAACACCACCTCTGAGTAGGCGTGAGTGACACAAACTAGTACCTAATACCAGCCCAACCCACCCAAAGCTAGCTATCGCGGCTAGCGATCGCAGCTAGATGGGAATTTCTATAGCCGCAGCAGTGTAGCAACTTTTAGACTCACTTGGAGACTTTTGAGCGTCCCATCTGCCAATTCCACACAAAGATCCATCGGCAAAGAAGCAGCAGTCGCTCGCCCCACACCCGAACCAGAATTTTTCACACACCTGAGAGTGAGGCGGGGGCGTGGCTGTTTTTTGTTAGATAATAATCGTGCTGAAATTTTAACCCCTCTTGACCGAAGTCCAGGAAGTTGCACACGTATACACGCTACAAAGCCAGCAAGATGAGTCGGTTCAAGACCTCCAAGTACAAGAACGCATTCAGCTACGTCTACAAGAAGGAGGTGTGCAGACGGGGATGGGTATAGGGTGCCTGGTTAGCTAAATTATAGAGAACTGCAGTTTGTCGGGGGTAGCTATACACAGGCACATCTATAATATACCTGCTTCTTACGGTATAAGTAGCTAGAAGATTGCAAAAAATATTGAAACTTTTCTTCTCTCCTGCATTTCACTGTATGCACAACACACAGTTCTGGGTCAATGATCTCAATGTGGGCTCGAATCTGAAGTCTAATGGCAACCACATCACAGCCAGCACCAAATACGTTGCCTTCACCCACGATAGCACAAGTATGTATGTCTCACTCCCATGCTACATGTAGACTAGTCTCTATTCTGTCATTAGTAACCAGTTTTGGTGAGCCCCTCCCCTAGATGGGCATACTCTGTGTTGTGGGTGCTCTCTCAGTGCTCCCTCCCCCCCCCCCCCCCCCCCCATCCCTGTCAAATAATACCGGGGCTCTCCCCAGGAAAACAAAGTAGAGTGGTATTTGCTGCATCAGTGAAGAGTACGTCATGAAAACACGTGACGAAGCACTTCCGTGTGGCAAAAGAACATGTTCATTGGCAGCTGAGCAGTTTGTTGTGATACTCACACTGTAGTTGCCAGATTTGTTGAATTTATCCTGCGTGCTTCCTGCCTCACAGCCATAGTCACGTACTAAAAGTGTAAGGTCCAAGCTCCTCTAGCTTCTGAGTTCTCTACAGAACCTACCACTCTTTTGCCTCATGGAAGTGACCAATAAACGGAAGATGACGGAGAGTGTAGCGGTAGTTATACAGTCGTGACGTCACCTGCAAATGCTCTAATGGTGTACTGCATCGACGATTCAGAGGCTTACCAGTATGCACTGTGCACTTGACACTGAACTTGCGTTTTAAAGTATACATAAGAAGCCGCCTTAGCACACACAGAAACCTTAATTAAGCACACACGTAGGGATTTGCAATAACACCCCAAGACAAGCCTTGTTTTTTTCCTGCCTTTTATGCTATTCCCTAATTCCCTAGCTCTGCCTATCCTATTACACTGTCAGCCAGCCCTTGCTAAACAGTAGTTACATCAGTCCCTCGCTAATCTTAGATTCTCTACTAAGACCTCAGTACTAGCCATTTTTACCGTGAGATAGGGAACTCTAGACGTGTTAGTAATCTATTAGTAGCCAAAGTTAGCTAAAATTTTATTATTAAAGTCTTTAGCTGTGCGAATTTAGCCTCGTACCCAGGCCACACCCCCTGAAGGTGTGGCCTGAGAACGAGGCTAGTGCAACTTATGCCCAATACTCTCTAGCATGATTTCCTATGCCAGAGATTTTGCATTTTGCTCAAAATTATACTGGCATACCCCTCAAGTGGTGTATCTTGTATACACCATGCTTAAAATGTCCAGGGCAGCACTTGTAAGCTCAGATATATACTCTATGGAGAGTCCGAAAAAGGAGTCGATTATGGTTGAGAAGCTTCACAAAAGGCTGTAATTTGAAGCAGCTAGGATAGAATCCTTGACTCATGCAAGATGATGTCACCCATTAGGCTTTGAGCAATTACCAAGTTTGCAAACAGCTGCCAGCCCAGTGTATTAGGTATCCTGGGCTCCTGGCTATTAGGTGCAGCATGTGTATCTACTAGCCTCATTCCCAGGCCTCGAGCCAGCTTTTATAACTCACAGCTTTTGCCACTTGCAGCTTTAGTGAAGAAGTGGATGCAGAGTTAGACTGAGAATGATGCTAGTTGCGGCACTGTTTTGTTTCCTTATTTGGAAGTTTCTGCTTTGGTGATGATGTGTGTGTGGTTGTTAGGGAACAAAACCTCATGTTTTCAGTGTTTATCTAAGATGCCTGACATAATTGTAGCAACATTCAGAGGCGTGTAAGCATGCCGTGATGTTTTTTCTTAAGTACTTCTACCCTAATTAGTGTTATTGTACAGCTATCTGAGAGATGGATGTGCTGGGGAGGTCTGGGAATTAGGCTACTGTAGTACATTTTACTGTGTATACATATACCGCCAGAAGCAACGACGCAAACTGACAGAATTTTTGTTCTGGGGTGGGAAAAATACCGTAGGACCGGTTTTAATTACGAGGTTTTAATAATTGCAAATTGCGAATTCATAGCCAGGTCGCAAAGTTTACAAGCGCAAAGAATAAACTATAATGTGCGTGCATCCTGTAGCTGTGTGCACCGTGTAGCTGTGTGCATCTGTAGCTGTGTGCATCCTGTAGGTATCGGATATGGAGATCGTACCTCCAGGAAGTTTAGAAGTTTAGACGCTCTGAGGTTTCTGGTGACTTCTGGAGCCCCAAAAGGCTGGAAATTAGCTACCAAACCAATAAAAGTATCAGCTTTGAAATTCTCAGGGGGGGGATCCCAGTCCTCCATAAGATTACTACCTTATACTGGTACCGATGTTGACCTTTCCTAGCCTTGGATCCAGCGTCTTGTGTTTTTTTTCTCCATAAGATTACTACCTTATACTGGTACCGATGTTGACCTTTCCTAGCCTTGGATCCAGTGTCTTGTGTTTGTTTTTTCTTGAAAGCTGTGGAGACTGGGTTTGAGACCAGGCATTTCCTTTCGTACAGGCCCTGTCCTAGTTGTCACCTTCAGAGACATGTTGCAGAGAGGCCATAAGCATATGACTAGCCTCATACCTAGGTGCCGAAAAACATCTGGGTATGGGGCTGAACTAAATTTGATGAGAAGAAGAAAATGCATTGCACATGTTATTCCGTCTTCTTGTCCTTAACTGGTTTTAGTGTCTCTCTTTCACTTCTTATTTCCCTCCTGCGTCCTATTCCTGCTGGTCCCCAGGTCTGGGTTCCTTTGCTGTGCTGCCACTGGAGAGTTGTGGGAGGTTCAGTAGCTTCCCACAAGTGGCTGGGCACTCAGGTACGTGTGTGTGTGTGTGTGTGTGTGTGTGTGTGTGTGTGTGTTGTATGTATGTATGTATGTATGTATGTGTGTGTTATATGTATGTGTGTGTGTGTGTAAGTAGTGCTATATGACCCACAAGTGCTGCTTGTTCATATTGCATTACATTTTTGCTCAGGATTTGTGACAGACTTTGACTTCTCTCCGTTTCGCCCTTCGCTGCTTGCCTCGGGGGCTGAGGATCGACTTGCCAAGCTATGGGAGCTCCCAGAGGGAGGCGTGTCTGGGGTTTACAGCTCTCCCATGGCCACGTTTGGACCTTTTGAGGTAGCACTTTTGTGTAAGAATATACACCAATAGAGTGGAGCCTGAGAACGTCTTGCTCTAACCCCTTACTCCTCTCCCCTCCCCTCCCCTCCCCTCCCCCTTCCCTCCCAGGCTAGAGTGGAGTCTCTTCTCTTCCACCCAACTGCAAACAATGTAAGATCCTCTTTACAGTACAGCAGATTTCAGTTCCGTTTGAACATTGCATGTTCCCTAAGTGTTTACACAAAGAACCCACAGGTAGTCTGTTTTTAAATCTACATATGAACAAACAATGTCTGCCAAACCAGCAAGGCATATCACTGATCTTCACCGGCAGATCGTGCATCGGCACATTGCAATGACCAGTAGCTTGTTGTCATACAGTAGCATAACCACTCATGGAGCATGCACTTTTCGAATGGAACTGCAATCTACTATAGTTACTACCTACTACAAACTGTGCTAAGAATGCCATGTAAACCTTTTATACAACTATATGCATAATTATATACGTCAATTATTTTGATTTGGCTACCGGATAAAACTTGTTTCTTTGTCTGGCTTCACAGGTTCTCGGCATCTCTGCTGGTAACACAGTGAGGATTTGGGATGTGGAGCATCAGGCGGAGAAGTATGGTGAGGGTTTAGAGGGCCCGTCTCTTGCCTTCTTGTGTCTCAAGCATGTATTGCCTCAAGCATGATTGTCAGATAACTGCTCGCAATCATGCTCGAACTGTTGTGTCCACTCGAGCGGGGTAAACATGGATGCCTGCAAGAAGGCTGCCATCTTGAAGACGATGTTGTAGTTCATAGCTGATACTCAACTAAGGACCACTTGTGCATCCAATTCTCGGTCTGGATATGAGGCTATTCCCAAGGTGTATAGGGGCCTTTGTCAGGGTAGCAGCTTGTGATAAGCCTCTGAAGAAGTAGGCAAAGCAGTCGTAACTAGGTGTTTGTCTAGCATCCGTTGGTGTGCCCAAGGGATGATTTACATAGCTCTTTCTTTTTTTCAGCACTGGGTGGGCATGAGGACGCTGTACAGAGCTTTTCCTGGCACGGTGATGGAAGCATGTTGGCTACTATTTGCAAGGTAACAAAGTCAGAGTTATAAAGCTATGCATGTGTATGACATAACAATGATGTAATCAGAAAGCACCTTGCCTATTACCACATAGGACAACAAAGACAAGAAGCTTCGAATATTCGACCCTCGTGCTGGAAGCT
This sequence comes from Phakellia ventilabrum, assembly GCA_963921505.1. Classification (NCBI taxonomy): domain Eukaryota; kingdom Metazoa; phylum Porifera; class Demospongiae; order Axinellida; family Axinellidae; genus Phakellia; species Phakellia ventilabrum. The sequence continues at coordinate 5,330,411 of OY997385.1, read as the reverse complement.
GTACTGGAGTAAGTTGTGTTTCCATGGGAACATAAATATTTCTTAGCAGTGCCAGAGCATGGCTGTAGATTTACCAAGGGTGTATCGAGCCGCCATGGCCCTTGGTTTTATGTGCTATTCCCTTTTTTGTTGACCCCTTTGCCCCTCATCCCCACGCCCCTAGGAGGTCAAAGTGTACAGCGGACTGAAAGACTCTCGCGTCCTATGGCTGGGAGACAGTAGCCATGTTCTCACAGCAGGGTTCAGCATCGTGAGTCTCTGGCACATTCACTAGGCCATTGATTAGGAAAGTTCCTCCTGATACTAACATGCACATGCACACACGCACATACATACATACATATATACATACACACACACACACACACACACACACACACAGACCCGAGATGCTACGCTCACTCTCTGGGATGTGCAGAACATGGGAAAGCCCATCAATAGTATAACGCTGGGCAGCTCAACTGGGTGAGTGAGTGTGTTGGTGGGTACTGGGTGAGTGAGTGTGTTGGTGGGTACCAAGAGCACAGTTGATCGTTTCTTACCTTCACCGATGTTGTGTTTTCTCTATACTAGGGGTCCTATCTTGTTCTACGATGAAGACAGCAAGATGGTGTTTGTGGCGATGAAGGTAATGTGCCGACTTGAAGTTCTCCTCACTGATTCTCTGACTCCTCCCTCCTCCCATCCTCCCTTTCCCCCCCCCTCCCGTGTGTGCTATAGGGTGAAGCCGCTATACTCTTCTATGAGCTATCACAGAAGTCTCCTTACCTTTCTCAAGGTTACATTCACATCATGTGACTGTCACATGGCAATCACACTAATCTCACATGACTATCACATGATCCCCCAGGTCCCCATGTGTACCGCAGCACTATGGCCCACAAGGGGATGGCAATGGTGCCCAAGAGAGCAGTTGATGTCATGGCTGGCCAGATTGTTCGCCTCCTGCAGCTCACACAGAATGCCATCGTACCCATTGGCTACCATGTCCAGAGGAAGGTAAGTTATAACAAGCCAGTTCGATTTTTTATGGGGTAGTTTTTATGAGTACGAGTTCTTCCAATGCACCACATACATACTTTAGGACTGAATACTGTTAAGAACTTTTGTGGACTTCTGTAGGCTAATACTCAGACCTTGACTTGCCCCGCCTTCTCCTCCGCAGTCCTACTCTGATTTCCATAGCGACCTGTTCCCAGACACGGCCAGTGGGGAACCTGCCATCACAGCAGAGCAGTGGTTCCAGGGAGCCAACACAAAGGTACGTGGGATCCTTGAGCATCACTGGAGACATCGTGAGCTGATTTCCTGCTTCTGTTTACTGTGCGTATTAATTTCACAGTTTTTAAAGTATTTTAGCCTTGTCCTCCAGACCTTGGAGGATTTCCACTAAAATACTCGATTTTAGTGGAGAGTCTGGGGGACGAGAATACGTAAATTTAACCTCCTTCCCAGGCTAAGCTCCCCAGCTATTTTACACTGTGCCATTCATAGCTTCTTCCAGAAACTGGGCCGTGTAGCCTGTGAACAAGGCTAATAGCTTACCAGCAGTCCTACGTAGCTGGCTAGCACTTGCACTGTAGTGATATTTAAGCCTCAGGTCTGCTACAAATCCACACATCGCCCATTACCTGCTGTGCAGGCTACATGTACGTCGTGTACACCATGGTATGATCACGAAATGTTTCTATGCTGCAGCCATCCAAGGTCAGCCTTGACCCGGGGAAGTATAAAAAGACGAAGCCAGTGGCTACGAAATCAAAACGTGAGGAAGCAGATGGAGGAACAAGTCCAACCAGTCCAATCAGTCCAACCAGTCCAACCAGTCCATCAGGTTCTTCATCCAAGTCCTCAACCAGAGGGACACCAGATCTGGCTCCCGATAGTGCACAGGGGACGGCATCTGCTCGAACCCGCTCTCCAAAGTTGCTCAACATCGTGCGTAGCTCCAAGTTTCGTCACATTGAGGGCCATGCGATGCACCGTAGCACCCACATCGACAAAATCCCAAAACTCAGTACCACTGTCCCGGGAGACAGCAACTCCTTTGAGGTTGGTTCTCAGCGCAAGTCATAAGAGCCTACACTAACCTTGTTCCCAGGTGTTCTCCACCCCGCCTGATGCCCCGCCCATGCAGGAAGTGGAATGGGTGGGGCGGAGAGACCCTGGGAACGAGGATATCTCGGAGAGTATTGAACCATTAGAAGTGGAATGATTTTCTTCTCGTATTCAGGTGAACAGAGATCGTGTTGCAGCTGCACTGGCTGTGTCCGGTGGGCAGATTGGTGTCTTTGAAGTAAGTATATCAGTCACATGAAACTCACGTGACATTACGTAATAAGCATATATAGGTCACATGACACAACTTCTGTTGTTTTCCAGTTGAGCAAGCCTGGTAGGCTGGACACAGATGACGTTCCAACTTTGCAAAACACTGCTAATGTCATGGACTTCACCTTTGACCCCTTCAACAACCGAAGACTAGTTGTTGGTAAGAGAGACTAATGACAGGGGTAGCCCAGTAGCAGTTACCAAAATTAGGGATGCACTATCTGGAAAACATTTAACATGATACGCTGCACATTTATAGGGGACATGTTTTATAAATCTTGGCTTCAGAAAAAAATTTGTGCAATGTAAAATAGCCTTGTACCTATGGGGTGCCGTATGAGTCAAAATGCCACTTATGCTACCAGTTTACATCTTTTTTCTGGACATACATCGGATATAGATTTCGGATGTCGGATATAGAGCTCTGATACTCAAATATACATATCGGACGTCGGATATAGATATCGGAGGTCGGATATAGATATCGGAGGTCGGATATAGATATCGGAGGTCGGATATAGATATCGGACGTCGGATATAGATATCGGAGCTCCGATATAGATATTGGACGTCGGATATAGATATCGGACGTCGGATATAGATATCGGAGGTCGGATATAGATATCGGAGGTCGGATATAGATATCGGACGTCGGATATAGATATCGGAGCTCCGATATAGATATTGGACGTCGGATATAGATATCGGACGTCGGATATAGATATCGGACGTCGGATATAGATATCGGACGTCGGATATAGATATCGGAGCTCCGATATAGATATTGGACGTCGGATATAGATATCGGACGTCGGATATAGATATCGGAGGTCGGATATAGATATCGGACGTCGGATATAGATATCAGAGCTCCGATATAGATATCGGACGTCGGATATAGATATCGGAGGTCGGATATAGATATCGGACGTCGGATATAGATATCGGACGTCGGATATAGATATCGGACGTCGGATATAGATATCGGAGCTCCGATATAGATATTGGACGTCGGATATAGATATCGGACGTCGGATATAGATATCGGAGGTCGGATATAGATATCGGACGTCGGATATAGATATCAGAGCTCCGATATAGATATCGGACGTCGGATATAGATATCGGACGTCGGATATAGATATCGGAGGTCGGATATAGATATCGGACGTCGGATATAGATATCGGAGGTCGGATATAGATATCGGAGGTCGGATATAGATATCGGACGTCGGATATAGATATTGGAGGTCGGATATAGATATCAGACGTCGGATATAGATATCGGACGTCGGATATAGATATCAGAGCTCCAATATAGATATCGGACATCGGAAGGGGTATAGCACTGAAACCTGGTCTCCCATAGGGGTGTACAGCTATTTTAATGGAATAACCCAATATAGATATCGGACATCAGGTAGATATCAAAGCTCCAATATAGATATTTGACGTCGGCTATCTGATATCAAATATTATAGCTGATATTAATTATTACTAATTAGCTCCTAATACCCGTCAATGATTACTACAGGTCATGAGACTTCATATACACGTCCATGCAAGGTCACATGAAGTCATCAATCACTAAGACATGGCAATCACAGTACAGCATTAAGACAGTAGTAGGATGGCAATGGTATAACACAGTATGGTCGGAAGTGGGGAGTACATAAGCAAAAACTCAAAAGCTGTGTGGTAGGGGGAGGGGCATCCTCCACCAGAGCAAAACAAAGCAGTTATACAGTGTTAAAACTAAGCTGTTCTTCGGGTTCAAAAATGATGGACATTGCCTTTGCAAATGCAGGATACTGCTCCTCCTCCCTCCACACATTCCGAGGAAGGGTCATCGTATTGCAACAAGTATGGGCAACAATTGCTCCATACATATCGTCTACAAAACCGACTTTAATAGACTTCCTCTTTGGCACCTGACATCCAGTTATGAACTGTAGCATGTTGCGCAGTTCTGTTGGAAGTAAAAGAAAAACAATAACTCGTACTCCAAACACATGAGCGCCAATTGCAGTATGTAACTTTCTGTACTTTAAATGCTGGACAAAAAGCAGGAAAAAGTTTAGTCATCTATAAACTACCCAAAACAAAATCAGAGTAAGTCTAAAAATGGGTTGGACAATGGTTAGTGTACACTCCACCTAAGACCCAGCTCACACGGAATAATACTTCATTGTCAACAGGAAGTTTACATACTATCACACATACCTGTGTCGGAGCACTCCTGCACATATCGGTGCAAAAACTGCAGGATGAGCTGATCACCTAGCTCCAGTTCGGTCTCTGTCTCATCTACATACAATGCACCCAACACATCCTCTGCACTGATGTCTCCAGAAAATGTAAGCAGTGCGATGTACAAGTCGGGAAAAGCCTGCACTAGTCGCAGCATGTCCACCTTCTTCAATCCTTGCTTAAACTGGTCAAGAAGCTGCGACACCTTATAAAGTGCTTCGTGGGCCAAGATGTTTTGTGCACAAGCATCTTTGGTGGCCAGCTGCAAAAGAATATTAAATCTGTAACAATAGGCTGCATGCAGTGATATATACAAAATATATGTACTTAGGCAAACAGTGTTAGTGTGTCAGTTCAGCTTTTTTTAACTGCCAGTCCGCGATAGTGACGACACAATCACGCCCTTAACACACACACGATTGTACACCCCCCCCCCCCCCCACCCCAGGACGCAATTAATGTTCCTCCATGGGGGTGTATACCTATTTTATGGAATAGGCCATTACAGCTCTGATATCTATATCCGACGTCCACCGACGTCAGATATCTATATTGGAGCTCTGATAGCTATATCCGACGTCCGATATCTATATCCGACGTCCGATATCTATATCGGAGCTCTGATATCTATATCCGACGTCCGATATCTATATCCGACCTCCGATATCTATATCCGACGTCCGATATCTATATCCGACCTCCGATATCTATATCCGACGTCCGATATCTATATCCGACGTCCGATATCTATATCCGACGTCCGATATCTATATCCGACGTCCGATATCTATATCCGACGTCCGATATCTATATCCGACGTCCGATATCTATATCGGACCTCCGATATCTATATCCGACGTCCGATATGTATATTTGAGTATCAGAGCTCTATATCCGACATCCGAAATCTATATCCGATGTATGTCCAGAAAAAAGATGTAAACTGGTAGCATAAGTGGCATTTTGACTCATACGGCACCCCATATGTACCCGGCCTTGGTTATTGAAATTTTGTGGATTGTAGGAGATTTTTCAACAATCCATTTCCCTCAATAAATATTTGTATACTCTACAGTATACTTAAGCATTAATGTACTGTTGAGTCTCACCACTCGTGGTTGCCTCCCTCAGCCTGTGAAGATGCCAGAATTCGTGTGTGGAACATTCCAGAAGGAGGGTTGACTGCCACACTCACGGAGCCAGAGTTCTTCCTCATTGGTTGGTCTCTAGCAGCCGTTCTTTATTATTAACTCTAACAGTACAATCAACTTAGCCACTGTGTGGACCAAAGTTGGATTCGCAAATGGTCAATACTTTATTACACCAAAATAACATAGCTCATTGCTTTTGTAAAATAATAATAACATTTTCTAAGTGTATGCGGATAGTTGCTTGAAATTTACACATGCGTCGCTCCTCTTGCTTTCCTCAGGTCACCAGGAGAAGCCCAATATCTTGGCGTTTCACCCGCAGGCCAGCTCCTTGCTGGCCTCGGCCGGCTATGACGGCAGGTTGCTGGTATGGAATCTGGACACACAGAAGGTGGCAATCACACTGGAACCACTCAGCGAGCCTGTAAGCATCACACTGTATGTCATGGAGACCTGCTGCCCTCGTGGGGTCTCTATTCCATACCAGAGCTTGATCCTATTTGAATCCATACCCTCGCAGCTGTTTGCTATGGCCTGGAGTCCAGACGGGAAGCACTTGGCTACTGTCAGCAAGGATCACATGATCAGGATCTACGAACCACGGAGCTCCACCCACTCGGTGAAGGAAGGGGCGGGGCCAGTGGGAAGCCGGGGAGCCAGGATAGTGTGGCTCAATGATAACCACCTGGTGGTCTCGGGCTTCAGCAGGTAAGACTAGTTGCTTAATCTAGCTACACTTGATATGTGAAATGAAATCTAAGTGTAAAGGCTAAGGCTTTGTAGCAAGCGTGCGGAGCAATAACTGCAATCCCTTAGTGCCGCTGTACCCTGGCCTCCCATGCCCAGAGTTTATGTGAGGTAATAAAAATCTGGTTGTGGGAAGCCTGGTATGAGGTTAACTCCCTGTACTACTGAGGACAACTGTAAAGTTGCGAATCTCACACTTTTGTGCATGCATATGCATGCATCCATTAATGCCAACCCCCTGTCCAATATCTTGAGTATGCACACTGCACCACTGTAAAGTTGCGAATCTCACACTTCTGTGCATGCATATGCGTCTATTAATACCAACCCCCTGTCCCATATATCTTGAGTATGCATACTGCACCAGTATATATGTTTTTCCTGACCCACTATACCTCCCATACACATGCAAGTTGCTGAAGCATGCCAACATCAAATTTACGTGTATATTACAGGTGTAAATGGCTAGTTTTGGACTTCATAGAATGAATTAAGCTTTAACAGTGTTTTTTAGGTTAATGATTGGTTTAACATGTTGTTATTAACGTGTATGCCAGTGGTAGTATGTCATTTCAAGCATACAGCAACTGGTACGTGCTGCCTTGTGTATCCCTAATGATGTAGGGGGTGGAGCCTCACAAGGGGTGGAGCCTCACATGACAGTGCTCCTGGTTATTTTGACTGCAGGTCTAGTGTTCGCACACTGAGCCTCTACGACACTCGAGACTTGAGCAAACCGAAATCGGTTGTCGACACCAACATCTCTCCTGCCACCTTGATACCCTACTATGACCCTGACACATGCCTCCTCTTTGTCTCTGGAAAGGTAGGACCAGAAGAAAGCATGTGACTGTCATGTGATCTATCACACTCTGACCTCTGACCTCCACCGTCTAGGGTGACAACATTGTATTTGCTTTCGAGTATGTGCCAGACAAGGAGCCATTCCTGCATGACGTCAGTCCCTATGGGTGTGGCTCCCTGCACCAGGTACCAGCGTCTGTACATGTATGGTATTTATGGAATTTTGTTTGCGTTAAACACTCTAATTATAAGAAAAAAGTCAGGGTCCTAGAATTCTAAGCACAGTCTATTAGATTCCTTGAATAATAAGGACATAACTGCTAGGTGTATATATACTGGCCTAGCAGTTTTGCGTAATTGAAAGTAGCAGCAACAGCTGTGTGTACATACAGACACCTGTACCTAGCCACTTTGAAGTTGTTAGCTGGTTCTAGATCGTGTAGTAGCCTCGTTCCAGGCCTGCTCCCCGGCTTTTGTCACCTGTGTAGGAAACTACTTTTCATAATGCAAGTGAAGCTCCCAAAGCTGCACCAGCCGCAAAGAAGTTCGCCAGCTATGATCCAAACTACAAGACCGATGAAGAGAAGAAGGAAGAGGTAGGAGTTATCCTCTTCTGAACAGTATTGCCCAAATTTAAGTCACTGTCCTAACTCCCCTGTTGGTACTATCTCTGTACGTGGCCTCGTACTTAGGTCCCACACCAGATTTTTCTCATAGCCATTGATTATTATATTGTGGAATGAAACCTAGTCACACCATCAGAGTACCATTCCCGTAACCCTACACCCCAGCCCCCAGTTCCATGATCGATAGGTAGGTGGGATATGGCTAAATTAGCAGCTTAATTAGATGTATCATGATGGTCTGCTACAGGGCATAGGCTTCCTTCCGAAGGTGGTTTGTGATGTGAAGCGAGTGGAGATAGCACGGGCCATCAGACTCTGCCAGACCTCGGTGGAGGGCATCTTCTTCACTGTACCTCGAGCCAAGGTGAGCCCCTTTTCTTAAAGTAAATGTATAACTGCTCAATACTCATGTGTGAGCCCATTTCAAACTAACCCATGGGTTTGCCGTTACGGTATATATTGTGGCTGGGTCCTAAATACCTGTGTTTTGATTATTGCTGCAGCTGTGACACTCTTCACTCCCTGCAGACTGAGTTCTTCCAGGATGACATCTACTGTGAGACGAAGGTGACCTGGGAGCCTGCCCTCACAGCTGCAGAGTGGCTACAGGGAATGAACGCAACCCAGCGCTGCATCAGCCTCCATCCCAAGGGAATGAAGCTATGTGAGGGAACTTATAACCACATGATCATGTGATCCTCATACCATAACAAGCCATGTTGTGCTCCTTCATGAGTCCATTGTAGTCATGTGACAGCATTGATAGATCATGTGATGTCACATGTTCCTCTTTTCTGACAGTGAGTGAAGCTCCCAAAGCTGCACCAGCCGCAAAGAAGTTCGCCAGCTATGATCCAAACTACAAGACCGATGAAGAGAAGAAGGAAGAGGTAGGAGTTATCCTCTTCTGAACAGTATTAAGCAAAATTTGTATGCACGGTCTAAATTCTGTTAGAAATTTCCAACCAAGTATACATAACTGAAGCAGAATATAGATCCTTATCCTAGAATGAGGGTAATCGCACTGCCATGTGTATAGTATGGTGGGCAAGTAGATGCAAATGTAATGAATCATGACCTGGGCATGGCGAGACTGGGGTATTTCACAAGCCAGCCAGTCACAAGAATAGCAAATAACCCAGAACCAGTCATCTAATGCTGGTGGAGAAGCTACGGAAAAGCGACTAGTCTTTAGGAGATTGATGTCTCTATCTGCAACATATTTTCAAGGATCAGTGATGGCTGCTATGGGAGTGGAGAGACAGGTTGTACTGCTTGAAACTCACATTTGCATCGCTCAATTGTGCCGTCTGTTTCTAGCACTCGTATTTCCACTTATACAGGGGCTACACCAACTCTTCTAACCTGTGAGTCAAAAGTGGAGAATCCTCAGTTGAATTTCTTAGTTTTCACCCTAGGATCACAACAGTATGTGGTTGTTTCTCTGTGGCCCCTGCTTCTTGAAACATTGCCTTACTCATTTTAAACTTTACACATGGCAGTAGCTGTCACTTGGAGGCTGAATGGTTACCTTACCAAGTGGAATCATTTCTTATTACTAACTGCAAAACTAAGGGCATGCATAATCGAAGAAAGAAATTTTCCTGCAATAATTGAGGAGGATCCAGCCTCCTACCTAGGTGCCTAGATATTGGTACAAGGCTGAGGAAGGACGCTGATAGTAAGGTCTCATCATTGTTTCACACCCTTTAGCTTCTGTCAGCCATGATCTCCAAGATGGGAGACAAGGATGAAGAGCCTCTTCCCCAGGCAGCGATGGATGGTTGTGAGAGTGATGAATGGAGTGATGCCTGAGGCTTGACTGTTGAGACTGCAATGTTATAATGTGGTGTATGCTAGAGAATTCAATCATTTTTGCTTTTATCGAGGAGTGTTTTGTTTTGTTTTGTTGTTTTTGTAGTCTGTATTACAGTTCACAGTTGCTTGAAATGACACTCTCAGTGTTGTCGTTTCATAATTCTGGTATTATACAATGTAGCTATAATTGTACAACTAGATTTAAGAATTTGTAGTGGAGTGCACACCAGCACAGTTACGTGTACTACATGCATGTTACTCCTATACAGTGCCCTAGGGTAGATACTGAAACATTTGGATAACACAAAGTCGTAGATTTGAGTGTATATTGCAAGTACAATTGTTCCCAATGGTAGCTTTAGTCTAGGAAGTGATAGTCACATTAAAGCACAAGTCATGGTTTTGGGAGGTTAGCAGGAATGTATATTTTTATATTTGTTAGGGTGTTTTACCCCAACGCACAATAAAACAACATTCCATGGCCAACTGTTCCGATATGAAAGTGAGGAGTAGCATGCTGTATGTTTGTGAAGTGGAGCTCCTTGCACTCCCCTGATCTTCTCTTCCTTTGTCCCTGGATGTTGTTCTGTAAAATTACAATCATGATTGCACTACATCTACTGAGGACAAAACTAAATGCACTACTTTGGTAGTCTTTAATTTGTAGTCATTGTGTTAATACACCCAACTGTATCTATCATACCTGGAACTCTATATACGTCTGTAGAGCATTTGCAATGTGGTACATTATTTATGTACCATAATAATTAACACCAACATTATTGATCAATTTATCAAGAAAATTTAACACTGGCAAAATAAATTATTAGTTTATGCATAATATAATAATTCCTACAACAACACCATTATTTGCTTCAATAGAATGTTTAACTTCTATCTTCTTAGACAGAGCGTACCTTCATCTCAGTAAATATCAAATTTCTGGGGAATGAATATATATGTAGCCATGGCAACCAATGGATACTCTGTCCGTATATACCATTCAGATTTGAGCCTGAGATAAAGCAATCCCGATACCACCAGCCTGCATTATACAATTGCAAACTTCCACAGTTACCACTATTCAACTCATCATTGTCATGGTCCTTGGTTGTAAATTGCAGGTCATTATGGGTCGATATAAGCCCATCTCCAGCAGTCCCAGTGTAGCCAACAACAGTCAGGGCATAATTCATGACTGAATCTCCAACTCCAAAGTTCCTGTACTTAGCATATGCTGTACTGCCATTGGAGCTCCTTAGATCAACTCGCAGTTCACTGTGTGCAGCACTGTTTGTGAGGTAGTGGATCTTACTCAGTCCCAGCCAGAATTCACCAGTCAGGGTCCCAAAACCACGTTCATAGTCATCCCAGTAAAGGGAGAAGTCTTGAGAGCCGTCCTGTCTCCGCTGCAATACAGTCCACCCCCCACCATCGATATCCATATTACAGTAGACATCAAACGGAGGTTTAGTTAAGACTGGCCTAATAGTGTAGACTCCACTGCGTCTCTCTCCCTGTAGATATGCATCTCTGCAGTCCAAGAAATAGCGTACTATGTGGGAGATGAGAAGATATAATATTATATTAGTAAGTACACCTTATAGGCATGATTAAGATAGCTAGAACTGCTCAGTACCATCAATGCAATTGTACTGATAGCTTACCTACAGTGATATCCAGACTGGACTGTGACTCACTACCATTGACATACATAATTCTTGAGCCAGGCATGACAGTAACAGTGCAGATATATGTTCCAGAGGAGGTAGTCCGTAGTGAAGGAACATCTAGCCTGATTCTGTACTCTCCAGCTGAAGCTACCATGGTGGTACTCCTCCCTCCTGGTCCAGCAAGGCTTCCGGTCACTGTCACATCACTGTCTACCGCTGCTGGGTCTAGCTGGATGGTGCAGGACAGGGAGAGGCTGTCTCCATGGAAAAGGGTCACACTGTCACCAGGGTCACGGCTCACAGCCAGTGTGGGGGGAGGGACTATCAAGATATGAAGGTACAATTATATATATAAGAAGCCAATTTTGAGGCAGCTAAATACATTTAATTTGGCAAAGTCTACATGCTGCAGCCATGTTTATTATCGCTAAGAAAATAAAGATAAAAGTGGAATTGGCCCATAAAATGCATGCTGGTTCACGGTTGAGGCAGTAGCTGCATGTTGCAACTTTCAAGCGTTATTATATAAATAATTATTACTGCTTGTGCTAGATATAATACTACTGCAACAGAAGTCGGTTGCCTACTACTTTTGCTGTTATTTACTGTTTTAATTGTAATGTCAAGGCTGTTATAGCAGTACAAAAGTTGCCAATGATGGCAACTCTACTACTACACTCAAAGCTGCCATTTCTACTTTCGATAACTATCAAGCTAATAAACAAGCAAATACAGGATTGAAGCACAAAAGTGCAAGAATGGCAACTTTGCGTGGTACTACAGAAAACTACCGTAGTACACATGCAAAATATTCAACCAGCTTTATCTCTCAGCCATGGATAACTGGGATTGGAAGGCCTGGTACACAAAATACACATCTCTTCTCACTTTGCACAGTCAGTGTCTTCATAGCCATATCTGTCCCTGCAGTGGTGGTGGCCCAGCAGGTGTACTCTCCTCCATGGGATGTCCGCACAGGGATAAATTTCAATGTGTTGGTGCGAGCCACAGTGGAGACATTGTTAGTTGTCACTTGGATATCACTGTCCATGCTAATATCAAAAGGGATTTTCCACTGCACTGTTAGATCTTCTGTTAGTGCCCCCCCATCTGCCAGAGTGACAGTACAGATGAAAGACAATAGCTTTCCTGCCGTTGGTGTCCCACCAGGTGGAAAGATTGTGACTTTGGGAAGAGGGGCTGAGGGAAGAATAAAATTCAAATAACACAAAGTCAAAAGAGCCAAGCCCACAACTATGTGGTATTGCATCATTGCTGCTGGGGAAGAGATTGAGAGTTGCCTATACCTGAGGCTGTACAGCTGCAGTACAAATAACCTTACTTGCAGTCAATGCCTTTGAGGCACTTCCCAATGCACTTGTAATATTGCAAGTATATGTGTGTCTATAGGTATTAGACACTGCAGCATTGATGGTGAGCACATTCTCATAAGTGGACAGCCGTCTATAAGTCACCATCTGGATCAGTTGGTAGATGCTTCCATCAATGGTCAGTGGCTGCCCATCCCTCATCCAGGTGACAGTGGTGGCAGGGGAACCAGTGGAGATGCAGGTCAGGTTAGATGACATAGGCCCATGGGTAAACCCCAAGTGTGTGATGTCAGGAGGAGCTGCAAAGGAATACCATGCCCCTCTAATTATCCACACACTAAACAAACAATGTTTATTACCAGGGGAAGTGCATGACTATTGTAATTGGGGTGAGCCTGAAAGAGCTCTACATTAGCTGTTTAAGGTGGCACCTCGGTCAGTGAAAGCTAATTTTATACATAATTGGCCTCATCAGGGGCTACTTCAGACTATTACAGAATAATTAACATCTGTGTAAAGTAAGTATAATCAACAAACAAAAGTTACTAGAGTATTAAGAAAAGAACCGTATCTAGACCAACACAGCTATAACTCACAATCACATTAGTACAACTGAATGAACACAGCTATAACTCACAAATATGGCCAAAATTGCAATAAAGAGTCCACATAATTATGATCTCAAATTGACACAATACCGGCAGTCTTATTGTGCTTCCCTATAGAGTAATTATTATAGCTTACTATTAAATCCACTGGGATATATTCCAACATTGATATCCCTCATCTCTCCACTCTGAAGAGGTATACGACAGGTGTACACCCCCTGATCAAGGGCTGTTAGGGCACTTTGCTCAAGTCCGTTCTCTACTCTGAGTTCTCCAGCATGTGGGCGAGTAATGTCAAAGACATTACCAGTAGTGATAATAGTGTTATCTAGTCCAATGAACATTCCAACATTTTCCGTCACTGAGTCAGAGCGACAGAAAACCCGAGAAAAAAATCCATAGATAGTCGTATTAAGGGAAACAACAAGACCATTATTTGGGAGTGATCCAGGTGAAACACCAGTGAAGACATGTATTCCAGCACCTGCATATACATATATTGCCATGACTTGTATATGCAATTGAGATGCATTTACTGCATGGAAATGCCAGAATGTATATATAGGCTTCTACATACAATTTACTGATATGCCTGCAGCGATTTGATATATAGACTCTTGGTGTTCTTTAAAGCGTTTTTGCAATCCTAATCATTCCGGAGAATAGTTTTACAAAAATTCTTTGTAATAATTTTTGGGGGCAAGCATGAGAGTGAAGTAAACAATTACAAGAATATTCTAATTGTGAAAATAATGTTATTGCAGAATGCTCTCTAGAAGATTGAGAGAAAGCATTCTAAAGGACATAAAATTAGCAGATCTATTATGACACAACGTATTAGCCTCTCAAGCATACATCTGTCTCCTGACACACTTACCTACGACATTGAAGTTTATACTTGTACTCCCAGTCAGTGAACCACTAGTGGCTGTGCAAGTGTGGATGCCAGTGTCACCAGAGCGAACAGCTGCTCGGGTAATTATTGAACACGATGCCCACTTGAAAGGACAGACTCTACAGGTGGATGACCACTGATACCACTGATACCTCAATCCCTCAGTACCACGTGCACCCACTGCTGTACAAGTAACATTCACTGGTCCAGAGGCTGCTCTATACTCATTGGGGCCAGGGATGAAACCAGGAGGAGGAGTGTAGGAGATTCTTATGTTGACATCTAGTTCTGGTACAAAATAAAGGCAAGGATTGCATAATATTATGTGTGGGCATCACCAGGCAAATCATCAATTGCATATTGGCTGCTTACCTACTGTAATACTCAGACTAGAAGGGTTTGATTCACTACGCTGGACATACATTACTCCTGAGCCAGGCTGGACAGTGGCAGTGCAGGTGTATGTGTCAGAGGCTGTAGCCTGTAGTGAAGCTATATACAGTCTAATTTTGTACACTCCAACTGAAGCCATCACAGCGGTACTGTTCCTTCCTGCCTGCCCCTGGAGGCTTCCAGTCACCACCACATCACTATCCACAGCTGGATCTGGATCTAGCTGGATGGTGCAGGTCAGGGTGAGAGGGTCTCCATGGCGGAGGGTTACACTGGCATCAGGATCACGGCTCACAGTAATGGTGGGAGGAGGGACTGTTGAGGTGTGTGCATTGTAAGGACATAATTGTAGCTATTAGTATGATTATGGTGGGGGGTTGGGGTTGTGTTTTTTTTGTTGCAAAGACTCATGCAAACATGTTAAATTCACAGTGTTGTTGGCTATATTATACTAATTCATGAATACATCTCTTCTCACGTTGCACAGTGAGTGTCTCAGTAGCCATATCTGTTCCTCCAGTGGTGCTGGCCTTGCAGGTGTATTTCCCTCCATGCGATGTCCGCACAGGGGTGAATCTCAGTGTGCTGGTGCGGGTCACAGTGGAGTCAGCAGTCATCACTTGGATAGTACTATCCATCTGAATATCAACAGGGGCTTCCCACTGCACAGTTAGATCTTCTGTCAGTGAGCCCCCATCCGCCAGAGTGACAGAACAGGTGAGAGAGAAGGGTTCTCCTGCAGTTGGCCTTCCAGGTGACGAGACTGTGCTGACTATGGGAGGAGGAGCTAAGAAATAGATAATATTATAGTAAGTATTGCAAGTGCACCAATGCAAGAGTCATTAGACACTTTGTAATCCAGTATATTAGTAGGGTCTGGGTTCTCAACAATCATAACTATGGTACCTCAAAATAGCTATACATCACCGAGTATAGTATGGAATGATACTAAACCATTAACCTTACGTGCTGTAAGTATCTTCGAATCACTTCCCAATGCATTCATAACAGTGCAAGTGTATGTGTGTCTATAGATAGTAGACACTGCAGCATTGAGGGTGAGAATATGTTCATATTTAGCACTAGTACTCCTGTAGGTCACATAATAGGTGCTTCCATCAATGGTCAGTGGCTGCCCATCCCTCATCCAGGTGACAGTAGTGGCAGGGGAACCAGTGGAGATGCAGGTCAGGTCAGATGACATGGGTCCATGGTTGAACCCCAAGTGTGTGATGATGGGAGGAGCTATGAAGGAATAATATGTCTCTGTTTAAAATTATTAACATCCATACCGGGCCGGGTACACTATGTGTACTATTTTGTGGTTCATTTATTGCCTGTAGTAAGACTGCTGCCAGACTGACTATAATTACTAGTACACAGTGATGAAGGGAAGATATTTTGCAGTAAAGTGAGGCACTTATTATGAAGCAAAAGCTTAAATTTTATGCAGTATGTACATAGCTATGTATGTATGTATGTATGTATGTATGTATGTATGTATGTATGTATGTATGTGTGTATGTGTATGTATGTATGTATGTATGTATGTATGTATGTATGCATGTATATATATGCATGTACGTATGACACCATGCATATAGCAAGCTGCATAGTGCAATTCACTTTTCTAAAACTAGGTTTATTTACTAACTTACTGCAAGTTTGAATTTCATCATGCTTGCAGTTTCTCTCCACATCTCCCAGTTTCTCATGAACTTGTGCAAACTCAACTCCAAAACCTTGGAGAATATTTCTTAGATCATTAATACTTTCTTTGACCTGAGCAACCTCCTCTGTCAGCCTCTGCAGCTCCCTGTTGACAGGTAAAGGTGTAGGCTGAAGGCCTGCATAGGTGTAGGGGTAAGTGGATAGGAAGTAATTTAGATCACATCTTTAAACCTCCACTTTTTAAAGCAAGCCATGCTTGAGATTATGCAATATGCATACAAAGAGTTTGTTGCATTATATGGACACCTTGTAAGTTTTGTATAGTCATGACTATGTATACCACTATTTAATCTAATGTGTAACTCTGTAGCTACCTGTTACTGAAGTTGGCTGCTGACACTGTACCCCACAGTAGTTTCCCAGTTGTAGAAGAACCAGGACCAGAGCAAACAGTGCCATCCCATCCACTGCTGTGTTTGCTTGCACAACTAACAGCCAAACTGCTATGGTACATGTAGTCACAACTGTATTATAGCTTTATGCATAATTTATATATTAAAACCAGTGTTAACCAAATTTGGGCTACTTATAAAGATTATAGACAATGGACATATAATACGCAGGTCTTTGACATGTGATCATAACCTATCACAATGCTATCTGAATCATATATCAACTGCATTGTTTCCTATCAAAACTGCATACTACACTCACATAGTTTGCTAATGACAGAAATAAATAACTTACGACATACTGTGCATGCCTTGTGGCATATGGACTTAAGTCACACTATATAGCTTTTTTTATGCTGTAGCTAGCTAAACTGTCAATGATTGCTTTCCATATACTGACCATATTATATCTATTGATAAAAGAAATTCCCCACTTGTCCCACTTTACCATGGATTTTCCTATATAATCCTACAGATGGATTTTGTTGTATTATGTATGCATGTATGTCTTGTATAAGATTCCACTTTCTTGCTGGAGTGAGTGGTAAACTCCAGGTGCTATACTGCACTGAGGAGGCCTAGAACAGGTTGTCTGTGTTTATGTGTTTACATTAGCAAGTTCTCAACTTAAATATATATTGTGCTAAAATGTGCATCACAGTACAATCAATGCATGTATTAATCATATAAGACATAAGAGTAACACAGTCAGCTACTATAAATACTTGTATACACGCCTATAGGAGACTTAGTACTAAGTACACATCTCTCCTTTTGTACATGGAGTGAGTGTCAGACTCTCAAGAGCCCATGACTGTTCCTGGCATTATAAAGGGTAGTATCGTACAAATTAAACATGTCATAACTAACTGTATATGCATGAAAATTAAATCAAAATTCAGATCATTTACAAACTGTGATGTCCAGACTGGAGTGTGACTCACTACCAGTGACATGCATCACTCCTGGGCCAGGCATGACAGTAGCAGTGCAAGCATATGTGCCAGAGGATGTAGCCTGTAGTGATGGGATATCTAGTGTGATTCTATACTCTCCAGCTAAAGCTATCATACTAGTAGTACTCCCTACTGGCCCAGCAAGGCTTCCAGTAACTACCACATCACTGTCTACTGTGGCTGGGTCTAGCCGGATGGTGCAGATGAGGGTGAGAGGGTCTCCAACATTAAGACATAAAGTCTCATTGGCATCAGGGTCACGGCTCACAGTTAGTGTGGGAGGAGGGACTGTGAGGTGTGTACAAAGTGAGGTATAAAAATTATATGTTCATAAAAAAATGTATACTATCTTACTTTGCACAGTGAGTATCTCAGCAGCCATATCTGCTCCTCCAGTGGTGGTGGCCTTGCAGGTATAATTTCCTCCATGGGATGTCAGTACAGGAGTGAATTTTAGCGTGCTGGTGCAGGTGAAGTTGGAGTCAGTAGTCATCACTTGGACATTACTAATGTCAACTTGGGTCATCCACTGTGTATTTAAATCTTCTGTCAGTGGCCCTCCATCTTCCAGTGTGACAGTGCAAATGAGATGAAATGACCTTCCTGCAGTTGGTATCCCAGGTAATCTAGAGATTGTGACTCTGGGAAGAGGGGCTAAGAGATTGAAGGAATATAGAGCAAATATAGTGCTTGTATTATTAATATAAGAGTTGCTTGAGGTGCAAATTAAGCTCGTTTCTTTATAAACAAATATACCTGCAATTAAGGGAGAATTATATATAAGGTTTGCAGTAAGGCACTGCATATAACATCTCCGCCTTTGGGGAAGAGATTGATAGTGGCTACGAATCAATTACAACCAGTGTAGTATGTTAACATGAACGTGTAATCTTACATGCTGTAAGTGTCTCTGAATCTCTTCCCAATGTGTTAAGGACAGTGCAAGTGTATGGACGTCTATAGATGTCAGACCGTGTAGCATTGATGATGAGCACATTCTCATATGTAGTATTCCTCCTGTTGGTCACCATCTGTGTCAGTTGGTAGGTTGTTCCATCAATGGTCAGTGGCTGCCCATCCCTCATCCAGGTGACAGTGGTGGCAGGGGAACCGGCGGAGATGCAGGTCAGGTTAGATGACTCAGGTCCATGGGTGAATCCCAAGCGTGTGATGTTAGGAGGAGCTGCAATGAAACACCACACCCCCTCTAATTATTCACAAACTAATATAAGCAGTGTCTCTAATAATGATATTTTGCCACAACTCACATCCGCTGGAATAGCTAATTGACCCCAGTATTACTAAGGTCAGCCTGCTCACAACAAAATTTGATTGGCTTTTTGCCACTCACCCACTTGGCTACAGAGCTACTTCCATCCATGCACTCTCTACTACTCATCACTCCTTACAAGAGGGCCACTCAAATGCCAGCTAGCTACAAAAATGGGCGAAACCTACAGGACAGAAGGCTAACCTTTCTACAGCACCTTGACTATAGAACACCCGGTGAATATATCATTTATCTGGCAGGCTTGCCTTTCAGGATTTCAAGCACCCCTACAAACACTACTACTGACTTGATCCTGCTTTCCACTCACAAATTGCCTATACATGGCCTAAACAGATTTACATCAAGGTGCTCAATCATACAGAACTCATGTTCATGACATAACTGGTACTTAAGTGGAGAATTTAGAATAAGGTACTCACTACTGAACCCAAAGGGATATATTCCAATATTGATATCTCTCATCTCTCCATTCTGAAGAGGAATGCGGCAGGTGTACACCCCCTGATCACGAGCTGTTACATTATCCTGACTGGGACTGTTCTCAACTCTGAGTTCTCCAGGTATACGTAGTGAGTGGCCAATAACAAAGATATGATTTGTAGTAATGGTGGTTCCGTCTAGTCCAATAAGCATTCCAGCATTGTACGCTTTTGAGTCAGAGCGACAGATGAATCGCAAATACAAATCAGTTGTAGTGTTGAGGGAAATGACAAACCCATTGTTTGGGAGCGATCCTGGGACTTGAAGGCTACCAGTCAAAACATCCCTGAAAACATATATTCCAGCACCTGCATAGAATTGTATCATAACTCCGTATGATTGAAAGAACATATTAGATTGCTCCATTATCATGCAACATGATATTCCACCAGTCTAATGGAGGTACTGAATGTTTTGCAGGCCAAGTACATACTTAAATTTTCATTGACTAAATGGTGTAAGAACTGTAGACAGTAATAAATACACTGTTGTGACTACTAACTAGAGGCATTACAATATTATCACTGTTACATTCTAGAAAATTGTTCTAGATTGGATCACCCAATCCTACGTAGCTATAGACTTCCCCAAGCATTTGTCGCTTCAGCACATATATTTCCTATTCAGTACAAAATGCACTGATATGTAGCAATTCCTTGTGTTGATGTTTACGTTTACTCTGTAATACCAGTCATTCCCCTAGTCGTACATGTCCTGTCACTTTCATTGTTTGTGTATTTGCTCACCTACAACATTAATGACGATGCTTGCTTTTCCGGTCAGTTCTCCACTAGTGACTGTGCAGGTGTGTACACCAGTATCATCAGAGTGGACAGCTCTTCGAAAAACATATTTTGTTGCTGTTTGGAAAACACAGTTTGTACAGGTGGATGACCACTGGTAGCTCAAAGTCCCAGTACTCCCCTCTACTAGGCAAGTGACATCCACTGGACCAGAGGCTGCCCTGTACTCAGTGGGGCCCAGCTCAGTACCAGGAGGAGGAGTGTAGGAGACAGATAATTTAACTGCTAGTTCTGGTAAAAGAGAAGATATGAAGGGTAATAAAATTACTATGTATTGGTTACAGGTATAGCAAATATACATACATGTACGTATAGTATGTTTTTGGTCAACTGCATGCCTATAGGATTAATCCCACTTCTTCGCACAGAGAGTGCAGCCTGGGAACAAGGCTACAGATTACTTACCTACAGTAATGTCCAAACTAGCAGATGTCAAGTCACTATGCTGGACATACACTACCCCTGAGTCGGGCCCAACAGTGGCACTGCAGGTGTATGTGTCAGAGGCTGTAGCCCGTAGTGAAGCAATATACAGTGTAATTTTGTATACTCCATCTGAAATCATCACAATGGTGCTATTCCTTCCTGCTCGCCCCTGGAGGTTTCCAGTCACTGCCACATCAATGTCCACAGATGAATCTGGATCTAGCTGGATGGTGTAGGTCAGGGTGAGAGGGTCTCCATGGTGAAGGGTCACACTGGCATCAGGGTCACAACTCATAGTCAATGTAGCAGGAGGGACTATTGAGGTATATGCAATGTAATGGCTTAAAAATTTATGCTATACCAAACTCAAATATATATATACGTCTTTTCTTACTTTGTACAGTGAGTGTCTCAGTAGCCATATCTGTTCCTCCATTAGAGGTGGCCTTGCAGCTGTACTTTCCTCGATGCAATGTCTTAATAGGGGTGAATTTCAGTGTGCTGGTGTGGATAACAGTAGAGTTTGTAGTCATTACTTGGGTATTACTATCTGTATCAATATCAGTAGGGGCTTCCCATTGCACAGTTACACTATCTGTCAGTGAGCCCCCATCTTTCAGAGTGACAGAACAGTTGAGGGAGAAGGATTCTCCTGCAGTAGGTGTCTCACCAGGTGGAGAGATTGTGGCTATGGGAGGAGGGGCTGAGGAATGGATGAAAAATACAGTTATACATAACGACTGCATACCATGATAAGCTAGGTCTGAGTTTTTAAATTCTCATATGCATAAACATATAAAGCCAATAGATAGGACACATAGCTAAATAGCTATGCGACCCTTATATTCTCCTAAAAACCAACAACCTTACATGCTGTAAGTATCCTGGAATCACTTCCCAATGCATTCACAACAGTGCAAGTGTATGTGTGTCTATAGATGTCAGACACTGCAGCATTGATAGTGAGAACATTTTCATACGTAGCACTAGCGCTCCTTTTGCGAGTCACTGTATGGGTCAGGTAATAGGTACTTCCATCAATGGTCAGTGGCTGCCCATCCCTCATCCAGGTGACAGTGGTGGCAGGGGAACCAGTGGAGATGCAGGTCAAGGTAGACAACATGGATCCAGGGGTGAAGCCCAGGTGTGTGATTCTGGGAGGAGCTGTATGAAGGAACACCACACTCCTTTTATTATTTAACAAAAGGCAGGCATAAATTGATCTTATATCTGTTCAAAGAGCACTACTGCATATGCAGTGAGTGGGCCTGTTTTCAAACTGAAAGTACACCCATCCCTGCTTTGAGGATCAACTTAAATCCATTGCCCACTGGGTGTATTTTGGGCGCACTATGTATAATTGCTATAATGTAAACATTTTAGTGATCTGTCCATGCAATACAACAAGCTGCTTAAGAGCTAACTAATCGCAATGTCAACCTCTAGCTGTTTATCTAATAAGTACTTCTTGTTCCCCTCTCTGTAACCAGTCATGTAATGCCAACTTACTGCAAGTTTGCAAAATTTCGTTATCATCTTTGTACTTGCTCTCTGCATCTTCCAGTTTCTCACGAACTAGTACTATCTGATCTCCAAAGACTTGGAGGATATTTTTTAGATCTATAATACTTTCTTTGATCTGAGCAACCTCCTTTGTCAGCCTCTGCAGCTCTGGCAATGGGCTGTTGGTAGCTATAGGTGTGGGTTGGAGGCCTGCAGGTGTGTAGTGTCAGAAATTGAAGTTTAGTCTACATCTTCAAATTTTTCATGTATAGCTATAACGGCAGAATTAAGTGAGTAGTCCAGGTATTATATATACTAGAGACGATCGACTGGCTACTTGTTACTGAAGACACTGTGTCCCACTGTATATACCTTCCAAGTAGCTGGTAGAACAAATAATACCAGAACTAGATATAATATTATAGTACTATCTCTGTTGTGATTATATGCCGCTAAACTGCTGCAACTTTTACTAGTCTACAATCATAGTCTTGTGACTGAACAGAGCCTTCACTTGTAGGTACTCATTGGGCTATTGATAGTAGGTGTGAGCTATTGAAGTTTAAACTACATGAATCCCATACAATTTTATACCTATTACTCAAGTGGATTGCTGACACTGTACCCCACCGCAGCTTCCAAGTGGAAAAAGAAACAGGACTGGAGCAAACAGTGCCATCTCCACTACTGTGTTCGCTTAGTTATTAGTAAACTACCACAACATTTTAGTAGTCCATATACAATCGCAATAGTTAATATTATAATTATTGAGTAACTAACTATAGCTGTAGGCAGAATTTCTTTGTTCTTGTTTCTGAGTTTATCAGTCCTTGAAATCATGTTCACGTAGTTAATGAAACTGGGTTTATTGAAAGTTCATGCATGTACATGTACTTTTAATTGCCTACATCTGCTTTGATATGCAAGTACTTAGAGCATGTAGCTAAATGAAACATGTTATAGTAATTTTACTTTACTCCTTGCTATGCTTCATAAACTCATTATATGCTATTACCCTACAGTGTCATATTCCTGTGTAGGGTAATAGTATGCATATTCCTGTGTAAAGGGTAATAGCTAACTTACAATAATGAGTTTGTGAAGCCTAGCAAGGAGTAAAGTAATCTATGAAGTTTATACAGTCTAATCAATAATATCCATTAACTATACACTTGGCAGGTAAAAGTATCTTTGTTCCAGTGTATGTTCATCAAGAAACTCACTATAGCTCTTGCTCCAACAGTAATTCAAAGTCCAGATTGTAAATTGATTGTTTTTGGGGTCGCTGTGAGTTTTGAGCTGTAAAACTGGGTTTGAATTGTTCTTTATGTACGTTTGTGAGAAAACATACATACATGTACGTTTTTGGCCAGTCCTGTGTAGGTATCAACGATGGGGTCAGATTGTGGGTGGGGCTCTAGCAGATGCCATAGTTTGGCAATTCTAGCAACAGAGGCTGAAATTGCTTCTTTAAATGGAATATTAAGCAGAGGGGGTTGTTAGATGCTGTTGTTAGATAATGTATTGTCAATTTGGTGTTGCCAACATAGCCATCAACTTGGTTTGGAGATTTGACTTCCTAAAAACCCCACCATAAAACCAGGGGTGATTTAGCTAAACCCTTGATTTTTATGTTCAAACCTGCATTTAGTCTAAATATGTAACCAATTCAACCTAAGGAAATTATTTCACTATGTGAGTTAATTGCACATTCATAGTGTTACCTAATCTTACTGCTGTAAATATACCTGGTACTGAAGTTGGTTGCTGGCACTGTACACCACTGTAACTTCCCAGTTGTAGAAGAACCAGGACTAGAGCAAACAGTACCATCCCGTCCACTGCTGTGTTCACTTGCCACTACAATGCCGCAACCTTTTTACTAGTCTACAATCACATCAGCTACTGAACATGTAGAAACCTGTACTTATCAATGTTCTTATTATTACTATAAGTTATCAGTCCTTGAAATCATGTAGCTAATGGAACTGAGTTCAAAAGTTCATGTGTACTCTTGCCTATAGCTACATCAGTTTCGGTCACTCATACGTAGGTAAACAAGCAAGCAAGGGTCTTCAGCTAATGTAGCAATTACTGCTACATAGCTAGTTGTGTTGACATAGCTGGGGCAGTCTGTAGCTACATCCTTCTAGTGCTAACCACATCAGCAAGAATTACACAATGCCAGGCTGCCATGACAACTGGTTGAACCTGATTATAGCAATCACCACAATAGTATAGCTTCATGCTCAGCCCTCCCATGTAATTTTTTTGCAACCATATGGATGCAGAAAAGTCTGCCATTATTAGTTGCTATCAAAACATTTGATGTTGTGGGGAGGCCTGGGTTGGAGGCTAGTACACACTGGCTAGATAGTGAACACATTCAAGGTAGTACCATGCATATAAGTACTTATAGGACAGGCATAATATTATACATGTCATGAGTAACTGAACAGCAAAACTGAGATCAAATACAATCAGTTACAGTGATGTCTAGACTGGACTGTGACTCACTACGAGTGACATGCATCACTCCTGGGCCAGGCATGACAGTAGCAGTGCAGGTGTATATGCCAGAGGATGCAGTCCGTAATGAAGGAATATTTAGTGTAATACTGTACTCTCCAGCTGAAGCTATCATACTAGTAGTACTCCCTCCTGGCCCAGCTAGTTTTCCAGTAACTATAACATCTATGTCTACCGTGGCTGGGTCTAGCTGGATGGTGCAGGTGAGGGTGAGAGGGTCTCCAGGACAAAGGAGCTCATTGGCATCAGGGTCACGGCTCATAGCCAGGGCGGGTGGAGGGACTGTGAGGTGTGCACAAAGTAAGAATGTAAATATACATACACAAAAATATATATCTCTTCTTACTTTGCACCGTGAGTGTCTCAGCAGCCATATCTGCTCCTCCAGTGGTGGTAGCATTGCAGGTGTAATTTCCTCCATGGGATGTCAGTACAGGGGTGAATCTCAGTGTGCTGGTGCGGGTCACAGTGGAGTCAGTAGTCACCACTTGGACAGTACTAATGTCAACATGGGTTATCCACCGTGCATTTAGATCTTTTGTCAGTGACCCTCCATCTTCCAGTGTGACAGTGCAGATGAGATAAAATGAGTTTCCTGCAGTTGGTATCCCAGGTGATCTAGAGATTGTGACTCTGGGAAGAGGGGCTAAGGGTTGGAATCATGGAAGAAATATTAAAAAGTAGCACTTACAAGAGTTTCTAGATTAAGCTCATTTGTTTATAAAAACAAATGTATACCTGCAAGTAATTACGGGTATAAAGTTTACGATACAGTAATGTATAATCATACCTCTGCTATTGGGGAAGAGATTAACAGTATGAATCAGTCACAATCAGTATAGTATGTTTATATGAGCCAATAACCTTACATGCTAGCCTTATTCCCAGGCCCACGTGCACAGAGAGTCTGGGGACAATGCTACTTACATGCTGTAAGTGTCTCTGAATCACTTCCCAATGCATTAATAACAGTGCAAGTGTAATTATGTCTATAGATGTCAGGCAGTGTAGCGTTGATGGTGAGTACATTCTCATATGTAGTCTCCCTCCTATTGGATACTTTCTGTGCTGTTTGGTAGACACTTCCATCAATGGTCAGTGGCTGCCCATTCCTCATCCAGGTGACATTAGTGGCAGGGGAAGCAGTAGAGATGCAGGTCAGGTTAGATGAGTTGGATCCATGGGTGAATCCCAGGTGGGCAATGCTGGGAGGAGCTGGAAAGGATTCCATATTGATATCCTGGTTATTATTTATACAAAATGGGCACGAGCTGGACTATCTAATCGATACCGCTTTTGTATACCAGAACTGTTACTTAATTCTTATCCAGTGGATTGTTTATATAATTGATCCAACTAGGTATGACATAACACTATTTCTAGCTGAATTATTAATACTCTACATGGACTATATTTTGAGTCCAGGTAGATGGTTTAAAAGTGAAACTCATAACCACAATAGTGTATACTGATACTCTTTTTTGCTCCCTTTCATGGTATAACATGCATGCCATTAATTCAAAAATAGACACTTACTGTTAAATCCACTGGGGTATATTCCAATATTGATGTCCCTAAAAACTCCACTCTGAAGAGGAATGCGACAGGTGTACACTCCCTGATCATGAGCTGTTAGTCTGCTGTGGTTGGGTGTGTTCTCCACTCCAATTTGCCCAGGTGATAGGTGGACAATACCAAAGATATCATTTGTAGTGATGGTAGTTCCATCTAGTCCAATAAGTATTCCAACATTGTCCATCATTGAGTCAGAGCGACAGAAGAACCGAAAATAAAAATTATATTTTGCAGTGTCAAAGGAAATGACAAGCCCATTGTTTGGGAGTGATCCTGGGACTTGAAGGCTACCAGTTGAAGCACCCCTGAAAACATGTATTCCAGCACCTGCATAGATTACCAATTAAGGCATAACTCTGTAGAAATATCCTAACATGAATTCTCAAGCATATACGTGCATCTCTTGCTGTACTTACCCACAACATTAAAGCTGATGCTTGCACTCCCATTAATCCCTGAATCGCTAGTGGCTGTGCAAGTATGGGTGCCATTATCACCAGAGTGAACAGACATTCGCCGAATTGAACCTAATACTGCATTCTGGAAAGGGCAGTCTCTACAGGTGGATGACCACTTGTAGCGCACAGGACCAATTCCCCTTCTTGCTATGCAAGTGACATTCACTGGACCAGAGGCTGCTCTGTACTCATTGGGGCCCGGGATGAAACCAGGAGGAGGAGTGTAGGAGACAGATATGTTAACAGCTAGTTCTGGTTAGAGAGAGGGTAATAAAGCATTGGTTACACATATACATGTAGCCATATAGTATGTTTTTGCTCAACTGCCTACAGGTTTCATCCCAGTTCCTTGTACAGGGAGTGGAGCCTGGGAACAAGGCTATGGATTACTTACCTACAGTAATGTCCAAACTAGCAGATGTCAAGCCACTACGCTGGACATACATTACTCCTGAGCCAGGCTTGACAGTGGCAGTGCAGGTGTATGTGTCAGAGGCTGTAGCCTGTAGTGAAGGAATATACAGTGTAATTTTGTATACTCCATCAGAAGTTATCACAATGGTACTGTTCCTTCCTGCTCGCCCCTGAAGGTTTCCAGTCACCACCACATCACTATCTACTGCTGGATCTGGATCTAGCTGGATGGCGCAGGTCAGGGTGAGAGGGTCTCCATGGCGGAGGGTTACACTGGCATCAGGGTCACGGCTCACAGATAATGTGGGAGGGGGGACTGTTGAGGTATGTGCACCGCATTATATTGTAGCTACTATTCCTAATTTATATAGGAAAAGGTATGTCTCTCCTTAACTTACTTTGTACAGTGAGTGCCTTAATAGACACATCTGTTCCTCCAGTGGTGGTGGCCTTGCAGGTGTATTTTCCTCCATGAGATGTCCGCACAGGGGTGAATCTCAGTGTGCTGGTGCGGGTCACAGTGGAGTCAGTAGTCATCACTTGGATAGCACTATCCATCTGAATATCAACAGGGGCTTCCCACTGCACAATTAGATCTTCTGTCAATGAGCCCTCATCTGCCAGAGTGACAGAACAGTTGAGAGAGAAGGGTTCTCCTGCAGTTGGTGGCCTACCAGGTGACGAGACTGTGCTGACTATGGGAGGAGGAGCTAAGAAATAGATAATATTATAGTAAGTATTGCAAGTGCACCAATGCAAGAGTCATTAGACACTTTGTAATCCAGTATAGTAGTAGGGTCTGGGTTCTCAACATAACTATGGTACCTCAAAATAGCTATACATCACCGAGTATAGTATGGAATGATACTAAACCATTAACCTTACGTGCTGTAAGTATCTTTGAATCACTTCCCAATGCATTCATAACAGTGCAAGTATATGTGTGTCTATAGATAGTAGACACTGCAGCATTGATGGTGAGAATATGTTCATATGTAGCACTAGTACTCCTGTAGGTCACATAATAGGTGCCTCCATCGATGGTCAGTGGCTGCCCATCCCTCATCCAGGTTACAATAGTAGCAGGGGAACCAGTGGAGATGCAGGTCAGGGTCAGATGATATGGGTCCATGGTTGAACCCCAAGTTGTGTGATGATGGGAGGAGCTGTGAAGGAATAATATGTCTCTCTAATTATTTAGACGTTAAAATTATTAACAGGCCGGGTACACTATGTGTACTATTTTGTGGTTCATTCATTGCATGTAGTAAGACTGCTGCCAGACTGACTATAATTACTAGTACACAGTGATGAAGGGAAGATATTTTGCAGTAAAGTGAGGCACTTATTATGAAGCAAAAGCTTAAAAATTTTATGCAGTATGTATGTATGTATGTATGTATGTATGTATGTATGTATGTATGTATGTATGTATGTGTGTATGTGTGTATGTATGCATTTATATATATGCATGTACGTATGACACCATGCATATAGCAAGCTGTATAGTGCAGTTCACTTTTCTGCAACTAGCTATATATGTAGCTAATGCTAACTTACTGCAAGTTTGCAAAACTTCATCATCTTTACACTCCTTTTCCACGTCTCCCAGTTTCTGACGAACTAGTGCAAATTCATCTCCAAAGCCTCGGAGAATATTTCTTAGATCATTAATACTTTATTTGACCTGAGCAACCTCCTCTGTCAGCCTCTGCAGCTCCCTGTTGACAGTTAAAGGTGTAGGCTGGAGGCCTGCATAGGTGTAGGGGTAAGTGGACAGGAAGTAAGTTTAGATCACATCTTTAAACCTCCACCTTTTAAAGAGAGCCATGCCTAAGATTATGTAATATGCATAGGAAGAGTTTGTTGCATTATTATATGAACACTTTGTAAGTTCAGTATAGTCATGACTATGTATACCACTATTTAATCAACTCTGTAGCTACCTGTTACTGAAGTTGGTTGCTGACACTGTACCCCACAGTAGTTTCCCAGTTGTAGAAGAACCAGGATCAGAACAAATGGTACCATGACCATATTATATCTATTGATAAAAGAAATTCCCCACTTGTCCCACTTTACCATGGATTTTCCTATATAATCCTACAATAGGTGCAATCTGATATTTGCAAGAAACCACTAATTGCAAAGACATCATTACTCGAAAAATCGGAAAACATGACATGGATTTTGTTTGTGGTTACATTAGCAAGTTCTCAACTTAAATATATATTGTGCTTAATTAAACGTGCATCAGAGTACAATCAATGCATTAAATATACATAAGACTACAGTACATCATGCATGCTACTATAACATAACACATACACAGTGACACAGTCAGCTACTATAAATACACTTGTATACACGCCTATAGGAGACTTACCTAAGTACACATCTCTGCCTTTGTACATGGAGTGAGTGTCAGACTCTCAAGAGCCACGGCTGTCCCTGGCATTATAAAAGTAGTATTGTACAAGTAAAACATGTCATAAGTATATGCATGAAAATTTAAAAAAAATTCAGATCATTTACAAACTGTGATGTCCAGACTGGACTGTGACTCAAGGCTACCAGTGACATGCATCACTCCTGGGCCAGGCATTACAGTAGCATTGCAGACATATGTGCCAGAGGATGCAGTCCGTAGTGAAGGAATATTTAGTGTAATTCTGTACTCTCCAGCTGAAGCTATCATACTAGTAGTACTCCCTCCTGGCCCAGCAAGGCTTCCAGTAACTACCACATCACTGTCTACTGTGGCTGGGTCTAGCCGGATGGTGCAGATTAGGGTGAGAGGGTCTCCAACACGAAGACATAAAGTCTCATTGCCATCGGGGTCACGGCTCAAAGTCAGTGTGGGAGGAGGGACTGTGAGGTGTGTACAAAGTGAGGTATAAAAATTATATGTTCATAAAAAAATGTATAATATCTTACTTTGCACAGTGAGTATCTCAGCAGCCATATCTGCTCCTCCAGTGGCGGTGGCCTTGCAGGTATAATTTCCTCCATGGGATGTCAGTACAGGGGTGAATCTCAGTGTGCTGGTGCGGGTGAAGTTGGAGTCAGTAGTCATCACTTGGACATTACTAATGTCAACATGGGTTATCCACTGTGTTTTTAGATCTTCCGTTAGTGACCCTTCGTCTTCCAGTGTGACAGTGCAGATGAGATGAAATGACTTTCCTGCAGTTGGTGTCCCAGGTGATCTAGAGATTGTGACTTTGGGAAGTGGGACTAAGGGATTGAAGGAATATAGAGCAAATATAGTGCTTGTATTATTAATATAAGAGTTGCTTGAGGTGCAAATTAAGCTCGTTTCTTTATAAACAAATATACCTGCAATTAAGGGATATTATATATAAGGTTTACAATAAGGCATTACATAATAACATCTCTGCTTTTGGGGAAGAGATTGATAGTACGAATCAATCACAACCAGTGTAGTATGTTAACATGAACGTGTAATCTTACATGCTGTAAGTGTCTCTGAATCATTTCCCAATGCATTAAGGACAGTGCAAGTGTAATTATGTCTATAGATGTCAGACATTGTAGCATTGATGGTGAGCACATTCTCATATGTAGTATTCCTTCTGTTGGTCACTGTCTGGGTCATTTGGTAGGTTGTTCCATCAATGGTCAGTGGCTGCCCATCCCTCATCCAGGTGACAGTGGTGGCAGGGGAACCGGCGGAGATGCAGGTCAGGTTAGATGACATGGGTCCATGGGTGAATCCCAAGTGTGTGATATTAGGAGGAGCTGCAATGGAACACCACACCCCCTCTAAT
This sequence comes from Phakellia ventilabrum, assembly GCA_963921505.1. Lineage (NCBI taxonomy): Eukaryota > Metazoa > Porifera > Demospongiae > Axinellida > Axinellidae > Phakellia > Phakellia ventilabrum. Next base: position 5,299,435 of record OY997385.1, on the reverse strand, counting down.
TATTCACACACTAATATAAGCAGTGTCTCTTATAATGATATTTTGCCACAACTCACATCCGCTGGAATAGCTAATTGACCCCAGTATTACTAACGTCACAACAAAATTTGATTGGCTTTTTGCCACTCACCCACTTGGCTACAGAGCTACTTCCATCCATGCACTCTCTACTACTCATCACTCCTTACAAGAGGGCCACTCAAATGCCAGCTAGCTACAAAAATGGGCGAAACCTACAGGACAGAAGGCTAACCTTTCTACAGCACCTTGACTATAGAACACCCGGTGAATATATCATTTATCTGGCAGGCTGCCTTTCAGGATTTCAAGCACCCCTACAAACACTACTACTGACTTGATCCTGCTTTCCACTCACAAATTGCCTATACATGGCCTAAACAGATTTACATCAAGGTGCTCAATCATACAGAACTCATGTTCATGACATAACTGGTACTTAAATGGAGAATTCAGAAAAAGGTACTTACTACTGAATCCAAAGGGGTATATTCCAATATTGATATCTCTCATCTCTCCACTCTGAAGAGGAATGCGACAGGTGTACACCCCCTGATCACGAGCTGTTACATTATCCTGACTGGGACTGTTCTCAACTCTGAGTTCTCCAGGTATACGTAGTGAGTGGCCAATAACAAAGATATGATTTGTAGTAATGGTGGTTCCGTCTAGTCCAATAAGCATTCCAGCATTGTACGCTTTTGAGTCAGAGCGACAGATGAATCGCAAATACAAATCAGTTGTAGTGTTGAGGGAAATGACAAACCCATTGTTTGGGAGCGATCCTGGGACTTGAAGGCTACCAGTCAAAACATCCCTGAAAACATATATTCCAGCACCTGCATAGAATTGTATCATAACTCCATAATATTATGATTGAAAGAACATATTAGATTGCTCCATTATCATGCAACATGATATTCCACCAGTCTAATGGAGGTACTGAATGTTTTGCAGGCCAAGTACATACTTAAATTTTCATTGACTAAATGGTGTAAGAACTGTAGACAGTAATAAATACACTGTTGTGACTACTAACTAGAGGCATTACAATATTATCACTGTTACATTCTAGAAAATTGTTCTAGATTGGATCACCCAATCCTACGTAGCTATAGACTTCCCCAAGCATTTGTCGCTTCAGCACATATATTTCCTATTCAGTACAAAATGCACTGATATGTAGCAATTCCTTGTGTTGATGTTTACGTTTACTCTGTAATACCAGTCATTCCCCTAGTCGTACATGTCCTGTCACTTTCATTGTTTGTGTATTTGCTCACCTACAACATTAATGACGATGCTTGCATTTCCAGTCAGTTCTCCACTAGTGACTGTGCAGGTGTGTACACCAGTATCATCAGAGTGGACAGCTCTTCGAAAAACATATTTTGTTGCTGTTTGGAAAACACAGTTTGTACAGGTGGATGACCACCTGTAGCTCAAAGTCCCAGTACTCCCCTCTACTAGGCAAGTGACATTCACTGGACCAGAGGCTGCCCTGTACTCAGTGGGGCCAAGCTCAGTACCAGGAGGAGGAGTGTAGGAGACAGATAATTTAACGGCTAGTTCTGGTAAGAGAGAAGATATGAAGGGTAATAAAATTACTATGTATTGGTTACAGGTATAGCAAATATACATACATGTACGTATAGTATGTTTTTGGTCAACTGCATGCCTATAGGATTAATCCCACTTCTTCGCACAGAGAGTGCAGCCTGGGAACAAGGCTACAGATTACTTACCTACAGTAATGTCCAAACTAGCAGATGTCAAGTCACTACGCTGGACATACATTACCCCTGAACCGGGCTCAACAGTGGCAGAGCAGGTGTATGTGTCAGAGGATGTAGCTCGTAGTGAATGAATATACAGAATAATTTTGTATACTCCATCTGAAATCATCACAATGGTGCTGTTCCTTCCTGCTCGCCCCTGGAGGTTTCCAGTCACCACCACATCATTATCTACTGCTGGATCTGGATCTAGCTGGATGGTGCAGGTCAGGGTGAGAGGGTTTCCATGGCGGAGGGTAACACTGGCATCAGGGTCACGGATCACAGTCAATGTGGCAGGAGGGACTTTTGGGGTATGTGCAAAGTAACGGCTTGATATTATATGCTATGCCAAACACAAAAATATACTTCTTTTCTTACTTTGCACAGTGAGTGCCTCAGTTGCCATATCTGTTCCTCCAGTGGAGGTGGCCTGGCAGGTGTACTTTCCTCGATGCAATGTCTTAATAGGGGTGAATTTCAGTGTGCTGGTGTGGATAACAGTAGAGTTTGTAGTCATCACTTGGGTATTACTATCTGTATCAATATCAGTAGGGGCTTCCCATTGCACAGTTACACTATCTGTCAGTGAGCCCCCATCTTCCAGAGTGACAGAACAGTTGAGGGAGAAGGATTCTCCTGCAGTAGGTGTCTCACCAGGTGGAGAGATTGTGACTATGGGAGGAGGGGCTGAGGAATGGATGAAAAATACAGTTATACATAACGACTGCATACCATGATAAGCTAGGTCTGAGTTTTTAAATTCTCATATGCATAAACATATAAAGCCAATAGATAGGACACATAGCTAAATAGCTATGCGACCCTTATATTCTCCTAAAAACCAACAACCTTACATGCTGTAAGTATCCTGGAATCACTTCCCAATGCATTCACAACAGTGCAAGTGTATGTGTGTCTATAGATGTCAGACACTGCAGCATTGATAGTGAGAACATTTTCATACGTAGCACTAGCGCTCCTTTTGCGAGTCACTGTATGGGTCAGGTAATAGATACTTCCATCAATGGTCAGTGGCTGCCCATCCCTCATCCAGGTGACAATGGTGGCAGGGGAACCAGTGGAGATGCAGGTCAGGGTAGACAACATGGATCCAGGGGTGAAGCCCAGGTGTGTGATTCTGGGAGGAGCTGTATGAAGGAACACCACACTCCTTTTATTGTTTAACAAAAGGCAGGCATAAATTGATCTTATATCTCCTTTATGATTCAAAGAGCACTACTGCATGCATATGCAGTGAGTGGGCCTGTTTTCAAACTGAAAGTACACCCATCCCTGCTTTGAGGATCAACTTAAATCCATTGCCCATTGAGTGTATTTTTGGCGCACTATAGCTATATAATTGCTAATGTAAACATGTTAGTGATCTGTCCATGCAATACAACAAGCTGCTTAAGAGCTAACTAATCGCAATGTCAACCTCTAGCTGTTTATCTAATAGGTACTTCTTGTTCCCCTTTCTGTAACCAGTCATGTAATGCCAACTTACTGCAAGTTTGCAAAATTTCGTTATCATCTTCGTACTTGGTCTCTGCATCTTCCAGTTTCTCACGAACTAGTATTATCTGATCTCCAAAGACTTGGAGGATGTTTTTTAAATCTATAATACTTTCTTTGATCTGAGCAACCTCCTTTGTCAGCCTCTGCAGCTCTGGCAATGGGCTGTTGGTAGCTATAGGTGTGGGTTGGAGGCCTGCAGGTGTGTAGTGTCAGAAATTGAAGTTTAGTCTACATCTTCATGTATAGCTAACGGCAGAATTAAGTGAGTAGTCCAGGTATTATATATACTAGAGACGATCGACTGGCTACTTGCTTGTTACTGAAGACACTGTGTCCCACTGTATATACCTTCCAAGTAGCCGGTAGAAGAAATAATACCAGAACTAGATATAATATTATAGTACTATTTCTGTTGTGATTGTATGCCGCTAAGCTGCTGCAAATTTTACTAGTCTACAATCATAGTGACTTGTGACTGAACAGAGACCTTCACTTGTCGGTACTCATTGGGCTATTGATAGTAGGTGTGAGCTATTGAAGTTTAGACTACATGAATCCCATACAATTTTATACCTATTACTCAAGTGGATTGCTGACACTGTACCCCACCGCAGCTTCCAAGTGGTAAAAGAAACAGGACTAGAGCAAACAGTGCCATCATCTCCACTACTGTGTTCACTTATTATTAGTAAACTACCACAACATTTTAGTAGTCCATATACAATTGCAATAGTTACTATATAATTATTGAGTAACTAACTATAGCTGTAGGCAGAATTTCTTTGTTCTTGTTTCTGAGTTTATCAGTCCTTGAAATCATGTTTACATAGTTAATGAAACTGGGTTTATTGAAAGTTCATGTACATGTACTTTTAATTGCATACATCTGCTTTGATATGCAAGTACTTAGAGCATGTAGCTAAATCAAACATGTTATAGTCATTTTATTTTACTCCTTGCTATGCTCCTGTGCTATTACCCTACAGTGTATGCATATTCCTGTGTAAGGGTAATAGCATTACAATAATGAGTTTGTGAAGCCTAGCAAGGAGTAAAGTAATCTATGAAGTTTATATAGTCTAATCAATAATATCGATTAACTATACACTTGGCAGGTAAAAGTATCTTTGTTCCAGGGTATGTTCACCAAGGGACTCACTCCAGCAGATTGTAAACTAATTGTTTTTGGGGTCGCTGTGAGTTTTGAGCTTTAAAACTGGGTTTGAATTGTTCTTTATGTACGTTTGTGAGAAAACATACATACATGTACGTTTTTGGCCAGTCCTGTGTAGGTATCAACGATGGGGTCAGATTGTGGGTGGGGCTCTAGCAGATGCCATAATTTGGCAATCTAGCAACAGAGGCAGAAATTACTTCTTTTAATGGAATATTGAGCAGAGGGGGTTGTTAGATGCTGTTGTTAGATAACGTATTGTCAATTTGGTGTTGCCAACATAGCCATCAACTTGGTTTGGAGATTTGACTTCCTAAAAACCCCACCATAAAACCAGGGGTGATTTAGCTAAACCCTTGATTTTTATGTTCAAACCTGCATGTAGTCTAAATATGTAACCAATTCAACCTAAGGAAATTATTTCACTATGTGAGTTAATTGCACATTGAATATACTGAGTGTTACCTAATCTTACTGCTGTAAATATACCTGGTACTGAAGTTGGTTGCTGGCACTGTACACCACTGTAACGTCCCAGTTGTAGAAGAACCAGGACTAGAGCAAACAGTGCCATCCTGTCCACTGCTGTGTTCACTTGCCACTACAATGCAGTAACTTTGTTACTAGTCTATATTACCGCTACACTGCTGCAACAGCCTACAATCACATCAGCTACTGAACATGTAGAAACCTTCCTGCACCTGTACTTATCAATGTTCTTATTATTACTATAAGTTATCAGTCCTTGAAATCATGTAGCTAATGGAACTGAGTTCAAAAGTTCATGTGTACTCTTGCCTATAGCTACATCAGTTTCGGTCACTCATACGTAGGTAAACAAGCAAGCAAGGGTCTTCAGCTAATGTAGCAATTACTGCTACATAGCTAGTTGTGTTGACATAGCTGGGGCAGTCTGTAGCTACATCCTTCAAGTGCTAACCACATCAGCAAGAATTACACAATGCCAGGCTGCTATGACAACTGGATGAACCTGATTATAGCAATCACCACAGTAGTATAGCTTCACACTCAGCCCTCCCATGTAATTTTTTCGCAACCATATGCATGCAGAAAAGTCTCCCATTATTAGTTGCTATCAAAAAATTTGATGAGGCCTGGGTTGGAGGCTAGTACACACTGGCTAGGTAGTGAACACATTCAAGGTAGTACCATGCATATAAGTAGCTTATAGGACAGGCATAATAATATACATGTCATGAGTAACTGAACAGCAAAACTGAGATCAAATACAATCAGTTACAGTGATGTCTAGACTGGACTGTGACTCACTACGAGTGACATGCATCACTCCTGGGCCAGGCATGACAGTAGCAGTGCAGGTGTATATGCCAGAGGATGCAGTCCGTAATGAAGGAATATTTAGTGTAATACTGTACTCTCCAGCTGAAGCTATCATACTAGTAGTACTCCCTCCTGGCCCAGCTAGTCTTCCAGTAACTATAACATCTATGTCTACCGTGGCTGGGTCTAGCTGGATGGTGCAGGTGAGGGTGAGAGGGTCTCCAGGACAAAGGAGCTCATTGGCATCAGGGGCACGGCTCATAGCCAGGGCGGGTGGAGGGACTGTGAGGTGTGTACAAAGTAGGAATGTAAATATACATACACAAAAGTATGTATCTCTTCTCACTTTGCACAGTGAGTGTCTCAGTAGCCATATCTGCTCCTCCAGTGGTGGTAGCCTTGCAGGTGTAATTTCCTCCATGGGACGTTAGTACAGAAGTGAATCTCAGTGTGCTGGTGCGGGTCACAGTGGAGTCAGTAGTCATCACTTGGACATTACTAATGTCAACATGGGTTATCCACCGTGCAATTAGATCTTTTGTCAGTGACCCTCCATCTTCCAGTGTGACAGTGCAGATGAGATAAAATGACTTTCCTGCAGTTGGTGTCCCAGGTGATCTAGAGATTGTGACTTTGGGAAGAGGGGCTAAGGGATGGAATCATGGAAGAAATATTAAAAAGTAGCACTTACAAGAGTTTCTAGATTAAGCTCATTTGTTTATAAAAACAAATGTATACCTGCAAGTAATTACAGGTATAAAGTTTACGATAGGGTAATGTATGAGCATACCTCTGCTATTGGGGAAGAGATTAACAGTATGAATCAGTCACAATCAGTATAGTATGTTAATATGAGCCAATAACCTTACATGCTAGCCTTATTCCCAGGCCCACGTGCACAGAGAGTCTGGGGACAATGCTACTTACATGCTGTAAGTGTATCTGAATCACTTCCCAATGCATTAATAACAGTGCAAGTGTAATTATGTCTATAGATGTCAGGCAGTGTAGCATTGATGGTGAGCACATTCTCATATGTAGTCTCCCTCCTATTGGATACTTTCTGTGCTGTTTGGTAGACACTTCCATCAATGGTCAGTGGCTGCCCATTCCTCATCCAGGTGACATTAGTGGCAGGGGAAGCAGTAGAGATGCAGGTCAGGTTAGATGAGTTGGATCCATGGGTGAATCCCAGGTGGGCAATGCTGGGAGGAGCTGGAAAGGATTCCATATTGATATCCTGGTTATTATTTATACAAAATGGGCACGAGCTGGACTATCTAATCGATACCGCTTTTGTATACCAGAACTGTTACTTAATTCTTATCCAGTGGATTGTTTATATAATTGATCCAACTAGGTATGACATAACACTATTTCTAGCTGAATTATTAATACTCTACATGGACTGTATTTTGAGTCCGGATATATGATTTAAAAGTGAAACTCATAACCACAATAGTGTATACTGATACTCTTTTTTGCTCCCTTTCATGGTATAACATGCATGCCATTAATTCAAAAATAAACACTTACTATTAAATCCACTGGGGTATATTCCAATATTGATGTCCCTCATCTCTCCACTCTGAAGAGGTATACGACAGGTGTACACCCCCTGATCACGAGCTGTTAGGATATCCTGACTGGGTGTCTTTTCCACTACAATTTGCCCAATCAAGTAGACAATACCAAAGGTATCATTTGTAGTGATGGTAGTTCCATTTAGTCCAACAAGTATCCCAATATTGTCTATCATTGAGTCAGAGCGACAGAAGAACCGGAAATAAAAGTTATTTTTTGCAGTGTTAAGGGAAATGACAATTCCATTATTTGGGAGTGATCCTGGGACTTGAAGGCTACCAGTTGAAGCACCCTTGAAAACATGTATTCCAGCACCTGCACAGATTACCAATTAAGTCATAACTCTATAAATATCCTAACATGAATTCTCAAACATATACGTGCATCTCTTGCTGTACTTACCCACAACATTAAAGCTGATGCTTGCACTCCCATTAATCCCTGAATCACTAGTGGCTGTGCAAGTATGGGTACCAGTGTCACCAGAGTGAACAGATAGTCGCCAAATTGAACTTAATGCTGCACTCTGGAAAGGGCAGATTCTACAGGTGGATGACCACTGGTAGTTCACAGGACCAATCCCCCCTCTTGCTATGCAAGTGACATTCACTGGACCAGAGGCTGCCCTGTACTCATTGGGGCCCGGGATGAATCCAGGAGGAGGAGTGTAGGAGACAGATATGTTAACAGCTAGTTCTGGTAAGAGAGAGGGTAATAAAGCATTGGTTACACATATTATACATGTAGCCATATAGTATGTTTTTGCTCAACTGCATACAGGTTCAATCCCATTTCCTTGTGCAGGGAGTGGAGCCTGGTTATGGATTACTTACCTACAGTAATGTCCAAACTAGCAGATGTCAAGTCACTAGGATGGACATACAGTACCCCTGAGTCGGGTTCAACAGTGGCACTGCAGGTGTATGTGTCAGAGGCTGTAGCCCATAGTGAAAGAATATACAGTGTAATTATGTATACTCCATCTGAAGCTTTCACAATGGTGCTGTTCCTTCCTGCTTGCCCCTGGAGGTTTCCAGTCACCACCACATCATTATCCACAGCTGGATCTGGATCTAGCTGGATGGTGCAAGTCAGGGTGAGAGGGTCTCCATGGCGGAGGGTTACACTGGCATCAGGGTCACGGCTCACAGATAATGTAGGAGGGGGGACTATTGAGGTATGTGCAACATTAACATAGTTAGGTAAATGCACAGTATTATATTGTATAGCTACTATTCCTAATTTATATAGGAAAAGGTGTATCTTTTCTCACTTTGCACCGAGAGTGTTTCAGTAGCCACATCTGTTCCTCCAGTGGTGGTGGCCTTGCAGGTGTATTTTCCTCCATGCGATGTCTGCACAGTGGTGAATCTCAGTGTGCTGGTGCGGGTCACAGTGGAATCACTAGTCATCACTTGGATAGCACTATCCATATTAATATCAGCAGGAGCTTCCCAGCGTACAAGTAGATCATCTGTCAGTGAGCCCCCATCTGCCAGAGTGACAGAACAGATGAGAGAGAAGGATTCTCCTGTGGTTGGTGTCCCACCAGGTGGAGAGATTGTGGCTATGGGAGGAGGGGCTATAGGGAACAGAAATATAGTAAGCAAGTATCAGTGTTAACACGCTAGCTACAAAAGTCATTAGATTATATCTGTTTAGAGATACACGTTGTAAGGCAGTACATTAGTAAGGTCAGGGTTCTCAACATAGCTATGGCATCTCAAAAATAGCTATCCATGAAATAATAATGGCTAGTGTATATAGTACGGGATGACACATTCATTAATCTTACGTGACGTAAGTATCTGTGAATCACTTCCCAGTGCATTCCTAACAGTGCAGGTATATGTGTGTCTATAGATAGTAGACGCTGCAGCATTGATGGTGAGAATATGTTCATATGTAGCACTAGTACTCCTGTAGGTCACATAATAGGTTGTTCCATCAATGGTCAGTGGCTGCCCATCCCTCATCCAGGTGACAGTGGTGGCAGGGGAACCAGTGGAGATGCAGGTCAGGTCAGATGATATGGGTCCATGGGTGAAGCCCAAGTGTGTGATTTGAGGAGGAGCTGGGAAGAAATGATATACTCTTCTAATTGTTATGAAGAAAAAAGCAGGTATATATGAATTGCTGGTATAATTATGTATTTCTAATCCAAAGCAAACCCATGGTACTCCATATAGTAGTTAAAGCACTGCACGTACATATGGAAAAAGTGCTTGAGGATGCGGTCAAGTGATTAAATTAATAGAGCATGAGGCAAAGCTGAGTGCTCTATTAGCCTCAAGACAACGCCCGAGTGCAATATTCCCTGTAGTGCACGAACGTATGTGGTGCTTTAACTGGTTTAGTGTAATGTACGGAGCCATTCAAAAGTTGAGAAGCTGTGATAGTGTTGAGCCTATAGGCAGGACGTAAGGCTAGCTATGGTTCTTTATACACTTGCTGGGAGTATGTCACCACTTGTAGCTGGAATTTTGAAAGCCTGTATGATCTTGATGCAGCTACCCTATCCAATCTACTGCATTCTGCCAAATGGTGCGTTTCAAGCTTCTACCAGGATCTACATGCTGATTTACATGCCATCTTACAGATATAGTTGGCTTTAATCCTCACCTTTCTTTTCTTTCTTCCTTAAAACTAGAGAGCATGACTTGTGTTTTGTTGACACTTTTTATACTGGTATACGTATGTAGCTACAGAGCAATACCCTTACTGAGTACAAGGATCCCAACTTGGTGAGAAGAAAGTAAAAACAGAATGAGTGTGTATTTTAATTAATCTTATTCTTGGTTGTGTCAGTGGTGCACTTGTTAAGATTCATAGGACTATACTAGATCTGAACTAATCATGCATGCAATGTCAATCTCTGTCTGACGTATTTCTTGATAGTTTTTCGCAACTGTAGCTAGTGGTAACTTACTGCAAGTTTGCAAAATTTCATCATGTTTGCACTCCTTTTCCACATCTCCCAGTTTCTGACGAACTAGTGCAAACTCATCTCCAAAGCCTTGGAGAATATTTCGTAGATCATTAATACTCTCTTTGACCTGAGCAACCTCCTCTGTCAGCCTCTGTAGCTCCCTGTTGACAGTTAAAGGTGTAGGCTGGAGGCCTGCATAGGTGTAGGGGTAAGTGGACAGGAAGTAAGTTTAGATCACATCATTAAACCTCCACCTTTTAAAGAGAGCCATGCCGAAGATTATGTAATATGCATAGGAAGAGTTTGTTGCATTATTATATCAACATTTTGTAAGTTCAGTATATTCATGACTGTGTATACCACCATTTAATCTAATGCTAACTCTGTAGCTACCTGTAACTGAAGTTGGTTGCTGACACTGTACCCCACAGTAGTTTCCCAGTTGTAGAAGAACCAGGATCAGAGCAAATGATACCATCTCTAACTTTGTGTTCACTTGCCAATAAACTGCTACAGCTTCATATACTACTAGTCTCTGTAACTGTGATCACATTAGCTGGTTACTGAACATGTACAGAGACCTTTGAACTTCAGATATATGAGAATACTCTATCAGCCCTTGAAATCATGTAGTTAATGGAAAACCCGTGTACTCTTAATTGCATGTATCTGCTTCGGTATACACAAAATTCACCAAAAAAGGGACCAGGGACCATCCCCCTTTCCTCTCATTATGACTTCTCTGAAGGTGGGACAACCATGGCCATGCAGGTAGTCGAGTGTGCACTTAGCCTGCTGTATACAATTATAAGGCAATGTGTAATGGCCACATCAGTACTATGGTACGTAGGTCTGGTTTGATAGAACAAACGAGTCTCAGTAAATAAATACTGTATAGTTGCTACTAAAATCACACTACACACACTTGCTACTATATAAATAAAATGGTCACAATTTGCTCTTCTGAATCACTGCAGTTTGGGGTCTGGGTTGCTGCAGTAAAGGGATGCCCAGAATGGACTCAAGTTCTGTAATGGCTGCGTCTGGATCCTGAACCTTGATGGTTGCCATTCCAAGCTGCCGGGCTGGCTTTAGGTTTGGTCCTAGGTCATCTAGGAACGCAGCCTAAAGAGAACCGAGATAGACAATTCTATGTCACTCAGAAATAAACTTAATCGAGCGTATTTGTGCCATGCGGCAATAACTGAAGATGAACACAAAAGGGTCAGAGAGTTTAAATTAAAAGGTAAGAGGTTGCGATATAGGGTATTCTGTCTGGTACCTGGCAAGCACTACAGCTGGGTGGAGGCCTGGGAATTGGTTAGCCCACCTACTAATAGCTGACTGCTACCTCTTTGGTAGTACTTTTAGCTTCTTGCAGGCCAGCTGGCACAGCCTCATGTCTGACTTCCTCATGCCCAGCTTGCAAGACTCCAGTATCACATCAAAATATTGCTTTAGAAACTGGTCAAGCTTTTCTGACAGGTCTCTGGTGTCGTCAATCCAGTTGTTTGTTATGGCACCTGTCTTGAAACCTATAATGATAGATGATAGAGAATCATAGTCAACTCATCCTTACCTCCAGGTCAAGGTAACCTCGGAAACCCACAGCCCAACCAATGAAAGAAGGAAAGGTTCGGGAGAAGAAGCTATGGTAGTGATCCCGAGGTTTGTGGGAGGGTTAAATTTGAAAAATGTTATGTGATGGTGAATGCTAACCCTTATCACATTTTTGAACTTAACCCTCTCGTGAACCATGGGATCACAAATAATTTTTATCAACTATGATGCTCCCAGTTGCTTCCTCTTTTCCAAGGCTTAGACCAGCGCCCAACTGTAGATTGGACTATTAGAGTCCCTGGGGGCAGAGGAGGGGTATGCAAATTAACAATTAGACAAGCTACTAGCATTTTGCCAGCAGGACTCACCAATTTCACCAGTTCTCAGATGTTTATTTTTTTTAACACAGCTAGGGAGAGCCTTAACTGCATCTCACTTGATGTATATATTATTGTGTTTAACATCCTACCCCAAACGTTTTGTATGTGAAGGGTTTCTCTAAGAGCAAGGCTAACAAAGATACATCACCCAATACTTTAAATTTAAAAGTTGCTTTTGAGTGGGAAAAATAACTTATTATATTACCCGCTTCTTTAGTCTCTTTACAGTTTGCAGCATCTCAGTGATGGGTGTCGAGTTGGCTGTGATCCTCTGGAACAGCTCTCTTGCTGAGAACCCTCGAGAGAACATCAGTCCTTTGGATGATGCCACCTCACACACTTCTCTTTCAAACTCTGGAAAGAACTTTGCATCCGGAGAAACACTAAATATGCCACATAAGTAACCCATGCCATATACATTAGTTTGAACGGCAAAAGCTGTGCTGGTCCCTGACAGTGTGGAGGGAACATCATTCCCACATGTACAGTCCCATCTACTGTTAGAGTGACTGTCCACTAGCTATATTATACTAAATCATGAATACATCTCTTCTCACTTTGCACAGTGAGTGCCTTAGTAGACATATCTGTTCCTCCAGTGGTGATAGCCTTGCAGGTGTATTTTCCTCCATGCGATGTCCGCACAGGGGTGAATCTCAGTGTGCTGGTGCGGGGAACCAGTGGAGATGCAGGTCAGGTCAGATGATATATATTGAACCCCAATTGTGTGATGATGGGAGGAGCTGTGAAGGAATAATATGTCTCTCTAATTAGTTAGACGTTAAAATTATTAACATCCATACCGGGCCAGGTACACTATGTGTACTATTTTGTGGTTCATTCATTGCAGACTGCTGCTGGACTGACTATAATTACTAGTACACAGTGATGAAGGAAAGATTACTGACAGTAAAGTGAGGCACTTATTTGAAGCATAAGCTTAAATTTCATCGAGTATGTATGTATGTATGTATGTATGTATGTATGTATGTATGTATGCAGCATGCATGCATGTATGTATGTATTTATGTATGTGTGTGGGTGTGTGTGTGTATGTATGTATGCATGTATATATATATGCATGTACATATGACACTATGCTTATAGCAAGCTGCATAGTGCAGTTCACTTTTCTAAAACTTGGTTTATTTACTAACTTACTGCAAGTTTGAATTTCATCATGCTTGCAGTTTCTCTCCACATCTCCCAGTTTCTCACGAACTTGTGCAAACTCAACTCCAAAGACTTGGAGGATATTTCTTAGATCGTTAATACTTTCTTTGACCTGAGCAACCTCCTCTGTCAGCCTCTGTAGCTCCCTGTTGACAGGTAAAGGTGTAGGCTGAAGGCCTGCATAGGTTTAGGGGTAAGTGGATAGGAAGTAAGTTTAGATCACATCTTTAAACCTCCACGTTTTAAAGCAAGCCATGCTTGAGATTATGCAATATACATACAAAGAGTTTGTTTCATTATATGGACACCTTATAAGTTCAGTATAGTCATGACTATGTACACCACTATTTAATCTAATGTTTAACTCTGCAGCTACCTGTTACTGAAGTTGGTTGCTGACACTGTACGTACCCCACAGTAGTTTCCCAGCTGTAGAAGAACCAGGACTAGAGCAAACAGTGCCATCCCATCCACTGCTGTGTTTGCTTGCACAACTAACAGACAAACTGCTATGGTACATGTAGTCACAACTGTATTATAGCTTTATGCATAATTATATATATTAAAACCAGTGTTAACCAAATCTGGGCTACTATAAAGATTATAGACAATGGATCAGGTCTTTGACATGTGACCATAACATATCAATGCTATCTGAATCATACCAGGTATATCAACTGCATTGTGCCCTATCAAAACTGCATACTATGCTCACATAATCATAAGTTAGCTAATGGACAGAAATACACAACTTGCAGACATATGGTGTATGCCTTGTGGGACTTAAGTGGGTGCTCTGACTCTGTATAGCTTTCTTATACTGTAGCTAGCTAGCTAAACTGTCATGTCATGTATTAACAAAAATGAACAGAGTTGACCCTGGAAATTAGGCAGTGCAAACCTCACTCTCAAAGCTAGCTGCTAGCCATGTCACGTACTGGCTCTATATGAACAGTGATTGGGTCATATATAGGGCAAGTATTGCTTTGATAACCAGCCACGATAATAATGCAATTATAATATCCTACTCAATAAACCAGCCTATAGCTCCAAGCAACCATACACAGTCCCCACCCCCCACCATTGGTCTCCATGATAACAATAGACATCAAACAGAGGTTTGTTTAAGTCTGCTTCTACTAGTGTAGACTCCACTATGTTACTCTCACTGTTTATATGCCTCTCTACAGTCCAGGTAGTAGCTAGCATTGTCCTCAGACTGCCACCCAGCCATGCTGCCTTAATTCATTTAAGATTACTAATGACCTCAGTTTAGCCTGCAGTAATAGCCTTTTTAATAATTATATAATATGTATAGATGGACTTACATCTTCTCATCTTTCACACGGTAGCATATAGTTACTTGTCCCAAAGAAAAGATTTTGTTAGAGTTCTGCAGAATTCAATATAATTTTATACTTGGTTGTCAATGATTGCTTTCCATATACTGACCATATTGTATCTATTGACCTTGTTGATTAAGAATCTGACCAGAAGTTAAAGAAATTCCCCCTCGTCATTAATTTTTCCTACAATAGGTGCTCAGTGTAAGAATACACAATCTGATATTTACGAGAAACCACCAATTGCAAAGACATCCAAACCCAATTATTACTAAGTCTTGATAAATCTGAAAACATGAGATGAATTTTGTTGTATTAGCTATATGTATTGTCTTGTACAAGATTCCACTTTCTTGCTGGAGCGAGTGGTAAACTCCAGGTGTTGAGAACGCCTAGAAAAGCTGTCTGTGTTTATGTGTTTACATTAGCAAGTTTTCAACTTAAATATATATTGTGCTTAAACGTGCATCACAGTACAATCAACGCATGTATTAATAATAAGACATAAGACACAGTCAGCTAGTATAAATACACATACACACTTGTATACACGCCTATAGGAGACTTAGTGAGTACAATCTCTCCCTTTGTGCATGGAGTGAGTGTCAGGCTCTCAAGAGCCATGACTGTCCCTGGCATTATAAAGGTAGTATCGTACAAGTAAAACATGTCATAAGTAACGGTAGCTATATACATGAAAATTAAATCAAAATTCAGATCATTTACAAACTGTGATGTCCAGACTGGACTGTGACTCACTACCATCGACATGCATCACTCCTGGGCCAGGCATGACAGTAGCAGTGCAGACATATGTGCCAAAGGATGTAGCCCGTAGCAAAGGAATATCTATTATGATTCTGTACTCTCCAGCTGAAGCTATCATACTAGTAGTACTCCCTCCTGGCCCAGCTAGTCTTCCAGTAACTACCACATCACTGTCTACTGTGGCTGGGTCTAGCCGGATGGTGCAGGTGAGGGTGAGAGGGTCTCCAACTTGAAGACATAAAGCCTCATGGGCATCAGGGTCACGGCTCACAGTCAGTGTGGGAGGAGGGACTGTGAGGTGTGTACAAATTATGGATATAACAATTATATCTATTCATACAAAATGTATAATATCTTACTTTGCACAGTGAGTGTCTCAGTAGCCATATCTGTTCCTCCAGCGGTGGTAGCCTTGCAGGTGTAATTTCCTCCATGGGATGTCAGTACAGGGGTGAATCTCAGTGTGCTGGTGCGGGTCACAGTGGAGTCAGTAGTCATCACTTGGACAGTACTAATATCAACATGGGTTATCCACAGTACATTTAGATCTTCTGTCAGTGACCCTCCACCTTCCAGTGTGACAGTGCAGATGAGATAAAATGACCTTTCTGCAGTTGGTATCCCAGGTGATCTAGAGATTGTGACTTTGGGAAGTGGGACTAAAGGATGAAGGAATATAATATTATTTTTAAATTTAGCTAATGCTAAATTAAGGTCATTTCTTTATAAAGACAAACATACCTGCAATTAAGGCTTTAAGAGTTACAATAAGGCACTACATTATTTCACTTTTGTTTTTGGGGAAGAGATTATCTACAGTAGTGATCAGTCACAACCAGTACAGTATAGTCACATGAACCAATAACCTTACATGCTGTAAGTGTCTTTGAATCTCTTCCCAATGCATTAAGGACAGTGCAAGTGTATGTGCGTCTATAGATGCCAGACACTGCAGCATTGATGGTGAGCACATTCTCATATGTAGTATTCCTCCTGTTGGTCACTGTCTGGGTCATTTGGTAGGTTCTTCCATTGAGAGTCAGTGGCTGCCCATCCCTCATCCAGGTGACACTGGTGGCAGGGGAACCAGTGGAGATGCAGGTCAGGTTACTAATAGATGATGTGGGTCCATAGGTGAAGCCCAAGTGTGTGATTTGAGGAGGAACTGGGGAAAATACCATAACTCACACTTAATAATAAAATGGTCATGAGTTGGACTATGTAATTATGTTCTTCAATACTACTTTTGTATATCAAAACTGATATGTAGGAAAGACTTAATCCCTGCCGTGCATAGTTTAGATTGTTCAAAGTAATTAGAGTAAGTATGTATAGGAAACAGTGTACGAATAGGCTGAAAAAGAAGTGCATGTAGAGAGAATAAAAAACCAATGCTTTTATCCTCAATGATACTGTAGTGGATGGCCACACAGCACCTGGACTGGAAAAGGTACATCACATGCAGACACAAGAAATTTGTCACTACACGTAATAATCATTTAGTGACAAAACCTCTATATTTATTTACCTGCCTAAAGTAGTACCGAAATAAGTGCCAAATATTGAAATAATCAGAGTTGATGGACTAATTAGGGAAAGCATGCTATATGGTATAGAGTAGCTAAATGCACTGCATAGACTGTATGTGAATCCATTATGTGGGAGTGCACGCACTTCGCCTTTAAACCACAGCATTCTAATACTCTTCTATATTCATTCATGGTATAGTGTGTCATAAATTAAGAAATAGGCACTTACTTTTAAATCCACTGGGATAAATGCCAATATTGATGTCCCTCATCTCTCCACTCCGAAGAGGTATACGACAGGTGTACACCCCCTGATCATGATGTGTTAGGATACTTTGAACTATGGGCCTGTTCTCTACCCCAAGTCCTCCAGGTTGGTGAGTAATGTTAAAGACATTACCAGTAATGACAGTAGTGTTATCTGGTCCAATCAGTATCCCAGTATTGTTCATCATTGAGTCAGAGCGACAGAAGAAACGTAAAAGAAATCCATTTGTAGCCGTATTACGGGAAACAACAAGACCATTGTTTGGGAGTGATCCATGTGGAACACCATTGAAGACATGTATTCCAGCACCTGCATAGATTGAAGAATTTTATAACTCCTTGATATGCATATTAGCTTTTCAAGCACACATTCATCTTATGCTGTACTTACCCACAACACTAAAGCTGATGCTTGCCCTTCCATTAATCTTCAGACTATTGGCTAAGCATGTGTGAGTTCCAGTATCACCAGAGTGAACGGCTTGTCGCCGAATTGAATATGATGTTGTATTCTGGAAAGGACAGTCTCTACAGGTGGATGACCACTGGTACCTCACAGTCCTAGTACTCCCCATTACTATGCAAGTAATGTCCACTGGACCAGAGGCTGCCCTGTACTCATTGGGGCCCAGCTCAGTACCAGGAGGAGGAGTGTAGGAGACTGATAATTTAACAGCTAGATCTGAAAAGAAAGATAGTAAAATTACCATGCATTGGTTGCAGGCATAGCAAATATACATACATGTACGTTTTTGCTCAACTACATGCCTGTATAGGGTTGATCCCAGTTCTTTGTACAGGGAGTGGAGCATGGGAACAAGGCTACAGATTACTTACCTACAGTAATATCCAAACTAGCAGATGTCAAGTCACTAGGATGGACATACATTACCCCTGAACCGGGCTCAACAGTGGCACTGCAGGTGTATGTGTCAGAGGCTGTAGTGTGTAGTGAAGGAATATACAGTGTAATTTTGTACACTCCATCTGAAGCTTTCACAATGGTGCCGTTCCTTCCTGCTCGCCCCTGGAGGTTTCCAGTCACCACCACATCAATATCGATATCCACAGCTGGATCTGGATCTAGCTGGATGGTGCAGGTCAAGGGTGAGAGGGTCTCCATGGCGGAGGGTTACACTGGCATCAGGGTCACGGCTCACGGTAATGGTGGGAGGAGGGACTGTTGAGGTATGTGCAATATATTTGAAACTATTAAGTAAATGCACAGTATTGTATTATAGCTACTATTCCTAATTCATATAGGAAAAGGTATATCCCTTCTTACTTTGCACAGTGAGTGTCTCAGTAGCCATATCTGTTCCTCCAGTGGTGGTGGCCTTGCAGGTGTATTTTCCTCCATGAGATATCCGCACAGGGGTGAATCTTAGTGTGCTGGTGCGAGTCACAGTGGAGTCAGTAGTCATCACTTGGATATCACTATCCAAATTAATATCAACAGGGGCTTCCCAGCGTACAAGTAGATCATCTGTCAGTGAGCCCCCACCTGCCAGAGTGACAGAACAGGTGAGAGAGAAGGATTCTCCTGCGGTTGGTGTCCTACCAGGTGGAGAGATTGTGGCTATGGGAGGAGGAGCTGGGGAATAGAAATAATAGGAAGTAAGCGCTACAAGAGTCATTAGATTGTATCTGTTTAGAGCTACACGTTGTAAAGCAGTACATTAGTAAGGTCTGGGTTCTCAACATAGCTATGGCATCTCAAAAATAGCTATGCATGAATTAATAATAACCAGTATATATACTGGTAGTATGGGATGACACATTCATTAACCTTACGTGCTGTAAGTATCTGCGAATCACTTCCCAATGCATTCCTAACAGTGCAGGTATATGTGTGTCTATAGATAGTAGACGCTGCAGCATTGATGGTGAGAATATGTTCATATGTAGCACTAGTACTCCTGTAGGTCACATAATAGGTGCCTCCATCGATGGTCAGTGGCTGCCCATCCCTCATCCAGGTTACAATGGTAGCAGGGGAACCAGTGGAGATGCAGGTCAGGTCAGATGATATGGGCCCATAGGTGAAGCCCAAGTGTGTGATTTGAGGAGGAGCTGGGAAGGAATAAATATACCCCTCTAATTATTATGAATAAAAAAATAGGTATGAATTGCTGGTATAATTATGTATTCCTAATCCAGAGCAAACCCATGGTACTCCATATAGTAGTTAAAGCACTGCACGTATGGAAAAAAAGTGCTTGAGGATGTGGTCAAGTGATTAAATAAATAGAGCATGAGGCAAAGCTGAGTGCTCTATTAGCCTCAAGGCCATGCCCGAGTGCAATATTCCCTGTAGTGCACGAGCACGTATGTGGTGCTTTAACTGGTTTAGTGTAATGTACGGAGCCATTCAAAAGTTGAGAAGCTGTGGTAGCGTTGAGCCTAGGCAGGATGTAAGGCTAGCTAATAATGGTTCTTTATGCTTACTACAAGGATCTGAACTAGGTACTCATTTGGCTTCATGCACTAAACAGTAACTGTTCTTATGAAGGCTTCTTAGAGGAAGCTTACGTTACTCAGAGAGCTATGAATAATCATATTATTGGCCGTACTCCTTAGTGAACTGAAACTGAATCTAAAACTAAAAAAATTCCTTGCAATCCCTTTGACCTCCATGGTCAAAAGCATACACCTACCCCCCTCTTTGAGTAAGTGCATCACCCAGTGAGGCACTAGGGTTAAATTATAGTGACCTGTCCATGCAATGCAATAAGCTGTTTAAGAATTAATTGTGCATGCAATGTCAATCACTGTCTGACATATTTCTTGATAGTTTTTCTGCACACTAGCTATAATATGTAGCTAATGCTAACTTACTGCAAGTTTGCAAAACTTCATCATCTTTACACTCCTTTTCCACGTCTCCCAGTTTCTGACGAACTAGTGCAAATTCATCTCCAAAGCCTCGGAGAATATTTCTTAGATCATTAATACTTTATTTGACCTGAGCAACCTCCTCTGTCAGCCTCTGCAGCTCCCTGTTGACAGTTAAAGGTGTAGGCTGGAGGCCTGCATAGGTGTAGGGGTAAGTGGACAGGAAGAAAGTTTAGATCACATCTTTAAACCTCCACCTTTTATATAACTAGTGAGCCATGCCTAAGATTATGTAATATGCTTAGGAAAGGTTTGTTGCATTATTATATGAACACTTTGTAAGTTCAGTATAGTCATGACTATGTATAACACTATTTAATCTAATGTGTAACTCTGTAGCTAGCTACCTGCGACTGAGGTTGGTTGCTGACACTGTACCCCACAGTAGGTTCCCAGTTGTAGAAGAACCAGGACCAGAGCAAATGGTACCATCTCTAAATTTGTGTTCACTTGCCAATAAACTGCTACAGCTCCATATACTACTAGTCTCTGTAACTGTGATCACATTAGCTGATTACTGAACATGTACAGAGACCTTTGAACTTCAGATATATGAGAATACTCTATCAGCCCTTAAAATCATGTAGTTAATGGAAAACCTGTGTACTCTTAATTGCACACATCTGCTTCGGTATACACAAAATTCACCAAAAAAGGGACCAGGGACCATCCCCCTTTCCTCTCATTATGACTTCTCTGAAGGTGGGACAACCATGGCCAGGTATCATGATGCAGAGTCGAGTGTGCACTTAGCCTGCTGTATATAATTATAAGGCAATGTGTAATGGCCAATCAGTACTGTGGTACGTAGGTCTGGTTTGACAACCGTGTAAGAACAAATGGTTTGCAGAGTCTCAGTAAATAAATACTGTATAATTGCTACTAAAATCACACTACACACACTTGCTACTATATAAATAAAATGGTCACAATTTGCTCTTCTGAATCACTGCAGTTTGGGGTCTGGGTTGCTGCAGTAAAGGGATGCCCAGAATGGACTCAAGTTCTGTAATGGCTGCACCTGGATCCTGAACCTTGATGGTTGCCATTCCAAGCTGCCGGGCTGGCTTTAAGTTTGGTCCTAGGTCATCTAGGAACACAGCCTAAAGTGAACCGAGAAAGACAATTCTATGTCACTCAGAAATAAACTGAATCGAGCGTATTTGTGCCATGTGGCAGTAACTAAAGATGAGGACAAATAGGGTCAGTGAGTTTAAATTAAGAGGTAAAGAGGTTGTGATATAGGGTATACTGTTTGGTACCATAATAACCTGGCAAGCACTACAGCTGGGCAGAGGCTTGGGAATTGGTTAGCCCACATACTAATAACTAACTGCTACCTCGTTGGGTAGTACTTTCAGCTTCTTGCAGGCCAGCTGGTACAGCCTCACATCTGGCTTCCTCATGCCCAGCTTGCAAGACTTCAGTACCACATCAAAATACAGCTAGGGAGAGCCTTAACTGTATCTCACCTGATGTATATATTATTGTGTTTAACATTCTACCCCCAACGTTTTGTATGTAAAGGGTTTCTAAGAGCAAGGCTAACAAAAAGATAGATGCATACATCACCCAATTTAAAAGTTGCATTTGAGTGGGAAAAATAACTTATAATATTACCCGCTTCTTTTAGTCTCTTGCAGCATCTCAGTGATGGGTGTTGAGTTGGCTGTGATCCTCTGGAATAGCTCTCTTGCTGAGAACCCTCGAGAGAACGTCAGTCCTTTGGATGATGCCACCTCACACACTTTTCTTTCAAACTCTGGAAAGAAATTTGCATCCGGAGAAACACAAAAAATTAAATATGCCACATAAGTAGCCCATGCCATATACATTAGTTTAAACGGCAAAAGCTGCGCTGGTCCCTGACAGTGTTGAGGGAACATCATTCCCACATGTACAGTCCCATCTACTGTTAGTCAGTGTTAGAGTGACTGTCCACTAGCTATATTATACTAATTCATCAATACATCTCTTCTCACTTTGCACATTGAGTGCCTTAGTAGACATATCTGTTCCTCCAGTGGTGGTGGCCTTGCAGGTGTATTTTCCTCCATGGGATGTCCGCACAGGGGTGAATCTCAGTGTGCTGGTGTGAGTCACAGTGGAGTCAGTAGTCATCACTTGAATATCACTATCCATATTAATATCAACAGGGGCTTCCCAGTTAGATCATCTGTCAGTGAGCCCCCATCCGCCAGAGTGACAGAACATGTGAGAGAGAAGGGTTCTCCTGCAGTTGGCCTACCAGGTGACGAGACTGTGCTGACTATGGGAGGAGGAGCTAAGAAATAGATAATATTATAGTAAGTATTGCAAGTGCACCAATGCAAGAGTCATTAGACACTTTGTAATCCAGTATATTAGTAGGGTCTGGGTTCTCAACATAACTATGGTACCACAAATAGCTGTACATCAACGAGTATAGTATGGAATGATACTAAACCATTAACCTTACGTGCTGTAAGTATCTGTGAATCACTTCCCAATGCATTCATAACAGTGCAAGTGTATGTGTGTCTATAGATAGTAGACACTGCAGCATTGAGGGTGAGAATATGTTCATATTTAGCACTAGTACTCCTGTAGGTCACATAATAGGTACTTCCATCAATGGTCAGTGGCTGCCCGTCCCTCATCCAGGTGACAGTGGTGGCAGGGGAACCAGTGGAGATGCAGGTCAGGTCAGATGATATGGGTCCATGGGTGAATCCCAAGTGTGTGATGCTGGGAGGAGCTATGAAGGAATAATATGTCTCTCTAATTATTTAGACGTTAAAATTATTAACAGGCCGGGTACACTATGTGTACTATTTTGTGGTTCATTCATTGCATGTAGTAAGACTGCTGCCAGACTGACTATAATTACTAGTACACAGTGATGAAGGAAAGATTACTGACAGTAAAGTGAGGCACTTATTTGAAGCATAAGCTTAAATTTACTGTTTGAATTTCATCATGCTTGCAGTTTCTCTCCACATCTCCCAGTTTCTCATGAACCTGTGCAAACTCAACTCCAAATCTTTGGAGGATATTTCTTAGATCATTAATACTTTCTTTGATCTGAGCAACCTCCTCTGTCAGCCTCTGCAGCTCCCTGTTGACAGGTAAAGGTGTAGGCTGGAGGCCTGCATATGTGTATAGGGGTAAGTGGACAGGAAGTAAGTTTAGATCACATCTTTAAACCTCCACCTTTTAAAGCGAGCCATGCCTGAGATTATGTAATATGCATAGGAAAGGTTTGTTGCATTATTATATCAACACTTTGTAAGTTCAGTATAGTCATGACTATGTATACCACTATTTAGTAACGTTGTAGCTACCTGTTGCTGAAGTTGGTTGCTGACACTGTACCCCACAGTAGTTTCCCAGTTGTAGAAGAACCAGGACCAGAGCAAACAGTGCCATCCCATCCACTGCTGTCTTTACTTGCACAACTAACAGCCAAACTGCTATGGTACATGTAGTCACAACTGTATTATAGCTTTATGCATATATATTAAAACCAATGTTAACCAAATTTGGGCTACTAGTACTATAAAGAACAATGAATCATGTCTTTGACATGTGATCATAACCTATCAATGCTATCTAAATTGTATATCAACTGCATTGTTCCCTATCAAAACTGTATACTACGCTCACATAATCACAAGTTAGCTAACAGACAGAAATAAATAACTTACGACATACTGTGCATGCCTTGTGGCATATGGACTTAAGTCACACTATATAGCTTTTTTTATGCTGTAGCTAGCTAAACTGTCAATGATTGCTTTCCATATACTGACCATATTATATCTATTGATAAAAGAAATTCCCCACTTGTCCCACTTTACCATGGATTTTCCTATATAATCCTACAATAGGTGCAATCTGATATTTGCAAGAAACCACTAATTGCAAAGACATCATTACTCAATAAATTGGAAAACATGAGTTTGTCTGTGGTTACATTAGCAAGTTCACAACTTAAATATATATTGTGCTTAATTAAATGTGCATCAGAGTACAATCAATGCATGCATTAATCATACGACATAAGACTACAGTGACACAGTCAGCTACTATAAATACACATACACACTTGTATACACGCCTATAGGAGACTTAGTAAGTGCACATGTCTCCCTGTGTACATGCAGTGAGTGTTAGACTCTCAAGAGCCCATGACTGTCCCTGTCATTATAAAGGGTAGTACTGTACAAGTAAAATATGTCATGAGTAACGGTAGCTATATGCATACAAATTAAATCAAAATTCAGATCATTTACAAACTGTGATGTTGTGATGAAATCGAGCGATCCCGGCGAGGTTTACTTCTTTCTAAATCTTTATTCTCACTTTTCTCATACTCAATAACATGATTTCTGATGCTCCTTATATACCCATCAAAGAGTGGTGATATAATAACAAAAGAAATGTAATAAGATGATACAACTAACAGGAAAATGAGGCACCATCTTTAACCCATGACTCAGACTGCTAGTTGTACAGGAAATCATAAGGGAAATGAACTGAAACTGGAACCCTAGGTGAATAGGTGTGAACATGAGATACCGTATAGCGGGAAATTTTCGCATGGTGCAAATATTCGCGCTTTTCGCGCCCAGGCCGATTTCGCGAAAATAAGAACTGCGAAATTTTGAACCGGTGAACTTTTGAACTGCTAACACGTGAAGCTGTCTGTTCTGCGACACCAAGAAAATGGCCCTCTATTGCTATTTCAAGACAGTAGACGTCCTTCCAGCTTCCAGTGGATCTCTGTCTGCTTCTGTTAGCTCCGCGGCTATAAAGGATGCTGATTGCGGCCACAGCGAAAGTATCGACCCGGTTACGAACCGTAGTTTCCTCTGGCACGGCAACTCTTCACTAACAACAGCGGCCCCAGATATCTTTGTAAGTATGGTAGCCTCTCACCATCGCCTAAACATAAAAAGACACTCGGTCCGCTCGTATCTTTCTCTTTGACGCGTGAAGCTAGGCGTGACGGCGTGACAGGGCGAAGGGGCGTGGTCTATTATTATTCGGGCTGACGCGAAAATAAAAACTGCGAATTTAAAAACTAAAGCCGTTTTGGCATTTTCGCGAAAATTTGCACCTGCGAAAATTTCCCGCTATACGGTACTGACCTTTCTAAAGAAATGACTGAAACACTAAAGCGATGTCATTCAAGGCCTAGGTACACAAATAACTAAATAAGGCAAAATAACCAAATAGAAGCATACAAGTGTGGAGCACCAGAGAACTATCTCATTTACATGCAGCAATGCATTTCAACATACCTAATTAAACTGGCCTAATGTCCTAAGTGAGTTCAACAACAGTACCTTACGTCATTATTATGTAACAGTTCAAGTGGCTTTGCCACAGATGTCCAGACTGGACTGTGACTCGCTACCATCGACATGCATCACTCCTGGGCCAGGCATGACAGTAGCAATGCAGACATATGTGCCAAAGGATGTAGCCCGTAGCAAAGGAATATCTATTATGATTCTGTACTCTCCAGCTGAAGCTATCATACTAGTAGTACTCCCTCCTGGCCCAGCCAGTCTTCCAGTAACTACAACATCTATGTCTACTAAGGCTGGGTCTAGCCGGATGGTGCAGGTGAGGGTGAGAGGGTCTCCAACATTAAGACATAAAGCCTCATTGGCATCAGGGTCATGGCTCACAGTCAGTGCGGGAGGAGGGACTGTAAGGTGTGTACAAAGTAAGGTATAAAAATTATATGTTCATAAAAATGTATAAATTATCTTACTTTGCACAGTGAGTGTCTCAGTAGCCATATCTGTTCCTCCGGTGGCGGTGGCCTTGCAGGTGTATTTTCCTCCATGGGATGTCAGTACAGGAATGAATCTCATTGTGCTGGTATGGGACACAGTGGAGTCAGTAGTCATCACTTGGACATTACTAATGTCAACTTGGGTTATCCACTGTGTATTTAAATCTTCTGTCAGTGACCCTCCATCTTCCATTGTGACAGTGCAGATGAGATGAAATGACCTTCCTGCAGTTGGTGTCCCAGGTGATCTAGAGATTGTGACTCTGGGAAGTGGGACTAAGGGATGAAAGAATATAATATTATTTTTAATGCTAAATTAAGGTCATTTCTTTATAAAGACAAACATACCTGCAGTTAAGGCTTTAAGAGTTATAATAAGGCACTACATTATTTCACTTTTGTTTTTGGGGAAGAGATTGAGAATTATCTACAGTAGTGATCAGTACAGTATAGTCACATGAACCGATAACCTTACATGCTGTAAGTGTCTGTGAATCTCTTCCCAATGTATTAAGGACAGTGCAAGTGTATGGATGTCTATAGATGTCAGACACTGCAGCATTGATGGTGAGCACATTCTCATATGTGGTGTTCCTCCTGTTGGTCACTGTCTGGGTCATTTGGTAGGTTCTTCCATCAATGGTCAGTGACTGCCCATCCCTCATCCAGGTGACAGTAGTGGCAGGGGAACCAGTGGAGATGCAGGTCAGGTTAGATGATGTGGGTCCAGGTGAAGCCCAAGTGTGTGATTTGAGGAGGAACTGGGGAAAATACCATATCTCACACTTAAAAATTAAATGGTCATGAATTGGACTATGAATTATATTCTTCAATACTACTTTTGTATATCAAAACTGATATGTAGGAAAGACATAATCCCTGCAGTGCATAGTTTAGATTGTTCATAATAATTAGAGTAAGTATGTATAGGAAACAGTGTACGGATAGGCTGAAAAAGAAGTGCATGTAGAGAGAATAAAAAATCAATGCTTTTATCCTAGCTCACTGCTCAATGATACTGTAGTGGATGGCCACACAACACCTAGACTGGAGAAGGCACGTCACATGCAGACACAAGAAATTTGTCACTACAATTATAGTAATCATTTAGCGACAAAGCCTCTATATTTATTTACCTGCCTAAAATAGTACCGAAATAGGTGCCAAATATTGAAATGAGCAGAGTTGATACATGTAGACTAATTAGGGAAAGCATGCTATATGGTATAGAGTAGCTAAATGCACTGCATAGACTGTATGTGGATCCATTATGTGGGAGTGCACACACTTCACTTTTAAATCACAGCATTCTAATACTCTTCTATATTCATTCATGGTATAGTGTGTCATAAATTAAGAAATAGGCACTTACTTTTAAATCCACTGGGATATATGCCAATATTGATGTCCCTCATCTCTCCACTCCGAAGAGGTATACGACAGGTGTACACCCCCTGATCATGATGTGTTAGGATACTTTGAACTATGGGCCTGTTCTCTACCCCAAGTCCTCCAGGTTGGTGAGTAATGTTAAAGACATTACCAGTAATGACAGTAGTGTTATCTGGTCCAATCAGTATCCCAGTATTGTTCATCATTGAGTCAGAGCGACAGAAGAAACGTAAAAGAAATCCATTTGTAGCCGTATTACGGGAAACAACAAGACCATTGTTTGGGAGTGATCCATGTGGAACACCATTGAAGACATGTATTCCAGCACCTGCATAGATTGAAGAATTTTATAACTCCTTGATATGCATATTAGCTTTTCAAGCACACATTCATCTTATGCTGTACTTACCCACAACACTAAAGCTGATGCTTGCCCTTCCATTAATCTTCAGACTATTGGCTAAGCATGTGTGAGTTCCAGTATCACCAGAGTGAACGGCTTGTCGCCGAATTGAATATGATGTTGTATTCTGGAAAGGACAGTCTCTACAGGTGGATGACCACTGGTACCTCACAGTCCTAGTACTCCCCATTACTATGCAAGTAATGTCCACTGGACCAGAGGCTGCCCTGTACTCATTGGGGCCCAGCTCAGTACCAGGAGGAGGAGTGTAGGAGACTGATAATTTAACAGCTAGATCTGAAAAGAAAGATAGTAAAATTACCATGCATTGGTTGCAGGCATAGCAAATATACATACATGTACGTTTTTGCTCAACTACATGCCTGTATAGGGTTGATCCCAGTTCTTTGTACAGGGAGTGGAGCATGGGAACAAGGCTACAGATTACTTACCTACAGTAATATCCAAACTAGCAGATGTCAAGTCACTAGGATGGACATACATTACCCCTGAGCCGGGCCCAACAGTGGCACTGCAGGTGTATGTGTCAGAGGCTGTAGCCTGTAGTGAAGGAATATACAGTGTAGTTTTGTACATTCCAGCTGAAGCTTTCACAATGGTGCTGTTCCTTCCTGCTTGCCCCTGAAGGTTTCCAGTCACCACCACAGCAATATCGATATCCACAGCTGGATCTGGATCTAACTTGATGGTACAAGTCAAGGTGAGAGGGTCTCCATGGCGGAGGGTTACACTGGCATCAGGGTCACGGCTCACGGTAATGGTGGGAGGAGGGACTGTTGAGGTATGTGCAATATATTTGAAACTATTAAGTAAATGCACAGTATTGTATTATAGCTACTATTCCTAATTCATATAGGAAAAGGTATATCCCTTCTTACTTTGCACAGTGAGTGTCTCAGTAGCCATATCTGTTCCTCCAGTGGTGGTGGCCTTGCAGGTGTATTTTCCTCCATGAGATATCCGCACAGGGGTGAATCTTAGTGTGCTGGTGCGAGTCACAGTGGAGTCAGTAGTCATCACTTGGATATCACTATCCAAATTAATATCAACAGGGGCTTCCCAGCGTACAAGTAGATCATCTGTCAGTGAGCCCCCACCTGCCAGAGTGACAGAACAGGTGAGAGAGAAGGGTTCTCCTGCGGTTAGTGTCCCACCAGATGGAGAGATTGTGACTATGGGAGGAGGAGCTATAGAGAATAGAAATATAGTAAGCGCTACAAGAGTCATTAGATTGTATCTGTTTAGAGATACACGTTGTAAAGCAGTACATTAGTAAGGTCTGGGTTCTTAACATAGCTATGGCATCTCAAAAATAGCTATGTATGAATTAATAATAGCCAGTATATATACCGGTAGTATGGGATGACACATTCATTAACCTTACGTGCTGTAAGCATCTGTGAATCACTTCCCAATGCATTCCTAACAGTGCAGGTATACGTGTGTCTATAGATAGTAGATGCTGCAGCATTGATGGTGAGAATGTGTTCATGTGTAGCACCAGTACTCCTGTAGGTCACATAATAGATGCTTCCATCGATGGTCAGTGGCTGCCCATTTTTCATCCAGGTTACAATGGTAGCAGGGGAACCAGTGGAGATGCAGGCCAGGTCAGATGATATGGGCCCATAGGTGAAGCCCAAGTGTGTGATTTGAGGAGGAGCTGGGAAAGAATGATATACCCCTCTAATTATTATGAAGAAAAAAGCAGGTATAGTGCTGGTATAATTGTGTATTCCTAATCCAGAGCAAACCCATGGTACTCCATATAGTGTTAAAGCACTGCACGTATGGAAAAAGTGCTTGAGGATGTGGTCAAGTGATTAAATAAATAGAGCATGAGGCAAAGCTGAGTGATTAAATCTCAAGTGTATGTGGTGCTTTAACTGGTTTAGTGTAATGTACGGAGCCATTCAAAAGTTGAGAAGCTGTGGTAGCGTTGAGCCTAGGCAGGACATAATGCTAGCTAATATATATATACTCATGTTGTTGCCGTAGCGCTTACGCCATTGACCACGCACCCACAGACGCAGGCGGAGCTTGTAAGACCTCCAGTCAGGAGGACAAGAGCAAGAACAACCAGAGACCACACAATCCTGATCACCATACAATTCCTTCTTCCTAGTCTCCCATATCAATAATACAAAGCTCTTTAACTAGCTTTAATAATGCTTTTTTAAAATCATCCCTGTTCCAATTCTCAAATCCTAAAATAAAACTTGCCTTATTAAAATTATCAAGTGTACTAAACTCCCCAAACCTCCCCCCCAATAGATTTTCTAATTCTAATTATGAAATTATTTCTAATGCTGTCATATGCTGGACACTCCCAGAGAACATGTACCACACTCTCACATTCACCCCTGCATAATTTACACTGCCTATCATCATTTTTACCCCTATGTCTTCCTAACTCTTCATTCAGACCGTTCGTACCTGACCGAAACTTAAACAATAATCTTGTACCCGGATCACCTACCCCCTGCAAATAATTCTTGAATTCTATTTCCTTACAGAAAGACTTGTACAGATTCAACTTAACTTTAGTATTCAAGCTGTCATTAAAGTCCTTGTATTCTCTATCCCTCAACGCTTCGTCTACCGTATCTAAAAACAAATTAATATTATCTGCAGCTAATACCTCTTGGCTATCTAAATCTAACTGCAGCAGCAATTCATTAATTACTTTCATCCAAGTTTTCCTTTGCCTACCTCTACATGGTTTCACTTCCCACTCAGCATCTAATAGTACTCTAGGATACCGCTCATAAGGCTAGCTAATAATGGTTCTTTATGCTTACTACAAGGATCTGAACTTAGGTACTTTAAATCTCATTTGGCTTCATGCACTAAACAGTAACTGTTGTCATGAAGGCTTCTTAGAGGAAGCTTACGTTACTCAGAGGGCTATGAATAATCATATTATTGGCCGTACTCCTTAGTGAACTGAAACTGAATCTAAAACTAAAGCAATCCCTTTGACCTCCATGATCAAAAGCATACATCTACCCCCCTCTTTAATTTGAGGCTTAGCTAAGTGCATCACCCAGTGAGGCACTAGGGTTAAATTATAGTGACCTGTCCATGCAATGCAATAAGCTGTTTAAGAATTAATTGTGCATGCAATGTCAATCACTGTCTGACATATTTCTTGATAGTTTTTCTGCACACTAGCTATAGCTATATGTAGCTTACTGCAAGTTTGCAAAATTTCATCATTTTTGCATGTGCACTCCCTTTCCACATCTCCCAGTTTCTCACGAACTAGTGCAGACTCATCTCTAAAGGCTAGGAGGAGATTGTTAATACTCTCTTTGACCTGGGCAACCTCCTCTGTCAGCCGCTGTAGCTCTGCATGTTTGCAAGAGTAAGTGAAGTTTAGACTACATTTAACTTCAATAAAATTAGCGGTTAAACTGTATTGTGAACTTATACCTGTAGAAGTGGGTTGCTGGCACTGTACACCACTGTAGTTTATCAGTTGTAGAAGAACCAGGACTAGAGCAAATGGTACCATCTTTGAACTTGTGTTCACTTGCCAATAAACTGCTACAGCTCCATATAGTACTAGTCTCTGTAACTGCAATCACATTAGCTGGTTACTGAACATGTACGGAGACCTTTGAACTTCAGGTATGAGAATACTTTATCGGCCCTTGAAAGCATGTACTTAATGGAAAACCCGTGTACCCTTAATTGCATACATCTGCTTTGGTATGCAAGAACGTCACCAACAATGTATAGCTAAACCAAACAGGCAAAGATTTACAGATAAACAGCTGTTGTGGCAACCTGTAAATCCTCAGCTGATGTCTTTGAACCGAACAACTGCATCAGCTTCTGACCCAGGGTTTCCTCTATTGGGGGAAGTGTCGCCCTCCTTTATTGTCCAGTTAAGAGAGCAGACAGGACTGGTTATGCGATAGTTATAGAAACATGCAAGAGGTGGCAGCCTGAAGTAGTCAAACGCTTTTCTTTTATGTCTGAACACACTGAGTATATAAAGACCGGTGTATGATTATACCTGAAGACCCAGTTCGGGTCAAAATCGTTTGTACAAGTTTAAAATTTCCTTGATAACCCGGAGACTTTTATATAATTATTGACTACTTGCTAAAGCTGTAGCAGGGACCGCCGCCTTTTCCTCTTATTACATATGACTTCTCTGAAGGTGGGACAACCATGGCCAGGTATCATGATGCAGAGTCGAGTGTGCACTTAGCCTGCTGTATATAATTATAAGGCAATGTGTAATGGCCAATCAGTACTGTGGTACGTAGGTCTGGTTTGACAACCGTGTAAGAACAAATGGTTTGCAGAGTCTCAGTAAATAAATACT
Organism: Phakellia ventilabrum; assembly: GCA_963921505.1. Classification (NCBI taxonomy): domain Eukaryota; kingdom Metazoa; phylum Porifera; class Demospongiae; order Axinellida; family Axinellidae; genus Phakellia; species Phakellia ventilabrum. Next base: position 5,267,274 of record OY997385.1, on the reverse strand, counting down.
GTATAATTGCTACTAAAATCACACTACACACACTTGCTAAATAAAATGGTCACAATTTGCTCTTCTGAATTGCTGCAGTTTGGGGTCTGGACTGTTGCAGCAATGGGATGCCCAGAATGGACTCAAGTTCTGTAATGGCTGCGCCTGGATCCTGAACCTTGATGGTTGCCATTCCAAGCTGCCGGGCTGGCTTTAGGTTTGGTCCTAGGTCATCTAGGAACACAGCCTAAAGAGAACCAACAAAGACAATTCTAGGTCACTCAAAAAAAACTGAATCAAGCATATTTGTGCCATGCCGCAGTAACTGAAGATGAAGACAAGAAGGGGGCAGATAGTTCAAATTAAGAGGTAAAGAGGTTGGCAAACACTATACAGCTGGGCGGAGACCTGGGAATTGGTTAGCCCACCTACTAATAACTGACTGCTACCTCTTTGGGTAGTACTTTCAGCTTCTTGCAGGCCAGCTGGTACAGCCTCACGTCTGGCTTCCTCATGCCCAGCTTGCAAGACTCCAGTACCACATCAAAATATTGCTTTAGAAACTGGGCAAGCTTGTCTGACAGGTCTCTGGTGTCGTCAATCCAGTTGTTTGTTATGGCACCTGTCTTGAAACCTATAAGGATAGAGAATCACAGTCAACTGATTCTTACGTCTAGGTGGAGGTAGCCTCGGAAACCCACAGCCCAACCAATGAAAGAGGAAAGGGCTTGGGAGAAGAAATTATGTTAGTGATCCCGTGTTTAATGGGAGGGTTAAATTTGAAAAATGTCATGCGATGGTGAATGCTAACTTGTGAGAGGTATGGCATTAGCCTCGTACCCAGACCTATATAATATGTATTTTAGCGGTATTAGGTCTGGGTACGAGGCTAGTATGGCATTGCATGTGAGCTCTCTCATCACATTTTTGAGCTTAAACCTCTCATGAACCACGGAATCACAACTATTCAACTACGATGCTCCCAGTCCCTTCCCCCTTCCAAGGCTATGGATTTGACTATTAGGGGGCAGAGGAGGGGTATGCAAACAATTAGACACACTACCAGCAGGACTCCCCAATTTCACCAGTTCTCAGATGTTAAACACAATAATATAAACTCAAGCGAGGTACAGTCAAGGCTCCCCCTAGCTGTGTTCAAAATTTACTACCCCAAATGTTTTGTATGTAAAGGGTTTCTAAGAGCAAGGCTAACAAAAAGATAAAAGTTGCTTTTCAGTGGGAGAAATATATTACCTGCTTCTTTTAGTCTCTTTACAGTTTGCAGCATCTCAGTGATGGGTGTTGAGTTGGCTGTGATCCTCTGGAACAGCTCTCTTGCCGAGAACCCTCGAGAGAACGTCAGTCCTTTGGATGATGCCACCTCACACACTTCTTTTTCAAACTCTGGAAAGAACTTTGCATCCAAAAAATTTAACAATATAAATAGGCCACATAAGTAGTCAATGGTCCATACATTAGCTGAAATGGCAAAGTTTACAAGCCAAGGGAGATGGAGCCGTAGCGGCCAGGGTGGCCATGGCCGGTCCGTCATTTTTTTAAAACCAGCTGATACTTTGTTCCCGCGCTTGTTCTGTAGCACATAGGTCCACACTCCCTTGTACTAGACTAACCATCCCATTCTCTTCATTTTATTGCTTCTTAAACCCCCGTGTGGCAGAGAAAAATTTATTTTGACTCCCGGTACGGTGACTGCTACAGCTTTAATACCTGAGAGAGAGTCAGCTCGCCCCGCTCCATCCGGCAGAAGGCATTATCCGGCACTCCATGGATGAATGCATATCCCAAAGCACCCCTACAATAATTTGAAACAGAATTTTTTAATAACCACATTCCGCAATCGGCTACATGCCCCGCCCCTTCTTACTTATTCACATAATTTCACTTCTAACCTTGGCAGCCCCAGCTCTTTCTCATAGGCAGCAATGGCTTCCTGAGGAGGGCGAAACAGCACGCCACCAAGATCAAAGATTACTGCTCTCTTCATCTTTTTATTTGTTGGGTTGGTGCCTCCTACCTAGTACCTCCTACCTACGTGGTCCACGTGCTGCTATATCACATGCTAAAAACATCCGCTGCTGACTCAGCAGTGACCGAGGCGAGCAACATGGCTCATCTACCCGACGATACTCTTCCCTCTCAGTTTGATGCCGTAGTGGACGGATCAGGTGAGCTCAGGGTTCAGTCTGCTGTGATATGTAGGCTGAAGTACAGCTATCCTACTTGTTTGAGGCTTGTTATAAAATGCTGCAGGTTTGGTGCAGACCATAGTGGCAGCCGCGTTGACTCGTGCTGGGAGATCAGTCCTTCACATTGATAAGTATGTTGCCGTAATCTTATGAGCCAGATCTCTGTTGTTATATCATTGTGTGTTGGAGTGGTGCTATGTTGCCAGCGGACATAACCTAGTCTCATTTCCAGACGACATTTCGTTGTACGGAGGGCAAAAAGTTGGCTGGGAACAAGACTAGAGAAAACCCATGCTTATAACTGTCCCTGGGTAATTGCTGATTAGTGGAGGCGATTACATAATTGCATTCTATAGGGTTCAGCAGCTCACAGTTGTTGGGGGATGAGAGACTGTCATGTAGTCGCGTTCCCAGATGACTTTTCACCCTCCGTATGGGAAAGTGCATCTGGTAACACACCCAGTGCAAGTCCACCGCAATGTTGGTGTTTTAATTTAACATGTGACGTCACATAAGATTGCGTTCCTGTCAACGTGCAGTCAGGCATAATGTGCAAGCAGTGATTGCAAATGCCGTGCACCGAAATGGAACGGGCGGGTTACTAGACGTAATTTTCCCTATGGAGGATCTGGGAAAGAAACTACTCAGAAATAATTAGTCTTTGTGTGTGTGGTTTGGTCTAACCTCATGCCTATATGATAGGAATGCCTACTACGGAGAGCAGTGGGGTACTCTGATGCACAGAGAGCTCCACTCATGGATTGCAGAGCACAGTGGCCAATCACATGATCAGTCAGATGATCCATCACATGACCAAGCTACTGGATCACATGATGCATCACAAGACCAAGATAGTTCACCCCCAGATGAAAGTGAGAGTGATGAACATGCTATTGAGCTCAAATACCCCCTGCCATCGACAAGGGTTGCCAACTTGGTAGAGACAATTCATGAAGTGTAAGTTGAAGTGTTATACCCACTCATCACTTTAATGTGATGTAATACAATGATTTGCAGTGTTCTTGCAACATCCGATTTATAGAGTCTTGATAGTGTGAGCCAATCCGTGAACGTAGTTCTGCAATTTGATTGGTTGATGCTGTTGGTGCTCTGGTAACCGGATGTTGCAAGAACGCTGCAACCACTACATGTATACTGAAAATACTGTGGAATAGAGACTTGGAATGAGGCTACTGTGGAATGGAGACTGGGAATGATGCCACTATCACGCCAATGTTCTTTTCAACTCTGTAGCACTGAAGAACCCACACCTGCTGATACCACTAATGACCAGGGTCTTCCCCAACCCAGCCAGCCACCTGCTACAGATGACACTGCAGCCCCTCGTGAAGACAATGAAGCAGACACACAGACAGACACACAGGCGGTGGGTGCAGCGGGGGAGCAGGGAGAGCAGCCGCAGGGGGCAGAGTCTACCAGAGACGAGGGGGCTACAGCAGAGCCCCAGAGTCCGAGGGTCACGTGGCAGTCTCTTGAATCACAATGGAGGAGGTTCAACTACGACATTATGCCAAAGGCATGTGACATTCAGGTGTTAATCATGACGTGATATATTTACATCATGTCATGTTCATTTTTCTGGGCTGATATGAAAGGTCAGGTGATGCTCACGTGATTCTCATGTGCTTTCTTCTACAGCTACTATATTGTAGGGGTGCCCTTGTGAATCTGCTGACTCAGTCCAACTGTGGCCGCTACCTCGAGTTCAAGGCCATCAACAAGATCTTCACACACATGAACGGCAAGACAGAGCAGGTATGCAGCTCCTGGGATAGGAGGGCACCAGGGATTGTTGGCATGAAGCTGGTGTAACATTCATCTTATAGGCTTGTAGGGGGTTACATAGTCTCGTGCCCAGACCCTCCGCCTGCTCCCCTCCCTTTTTTTTGAGTGGGTAGGGTGGTGGCGCAGGGCAAGAGTCTAGGACCTACAAACACAGAGATTATAGCAGTGCAATTAGAGAGTGTGTAGTGTTATGTCTTTTGTGATTGAAGCAGCATACTGGGTAGTGTTGTTGGCTAGACCAGGCTGTGGTGATCCAGAATATAAACATTTAGTGTGTAAAAGAATTTCTGGCATTACTCACTTCCCTGTTCTTCGTTTCCATATGTTGTTCAATCATCTGTTATCAATTTATGCCTCTGTTTCTTTCCCTGCTCATCTCATGCAATAAGGTTCCCTGCTCAAGGTCGGACGTCTTTAGCAGCAAGTCGGTGTCGATGCTGGAGAAGAGAAGAATGATGAAGTTCCTCACATTCTGTGCCGAGTTTGAGAAGCATCCGGAAGAGTACGAAGGTCTGTCCTGAATCCATATTTCATCTGTCGTAGTCCCGCTCCAGATTGTGACTGATAATCAGTGAACTGTCAACTGAATTTGGTCGTGTTTCTTTTTTTTCCAGAATTTGTTTCAATGCCGTATGTGGACTTTCTGAAGCTCAAGGACCTCACTCCAAATCTCATACACTACATCCTCCATTGTATCGCCATGGTGAACGAGCAGGTGTCCACACTGGAGGTCAGGGTTGTTGAAATTGCATTAGCTTCCCTTACACTTACCCATAGGGGGATATAGTGTGGGCAAGATGATAAATTGTGAGTTAATGTAGGCCATCCAGAAATGATTTCTTGCTTTCCCCAACCACCCTACCCATCTATTGGCTTTGGGGGGGGGGGGGGGGGAATATGAATCTCATACCTTTTTTCCATACAGTTCCTTTCTGTAAGTCTGTTTTGTCAGTTTTTAGAGGAGTCTGATGGTTCTGTAGTTGCTTAGTGGGCGGGACTTCCCTCAGACCGCTATCTACTGACTGACTACTTAGGAAGCCAGATCTGGTTACCCGAAACAAGTAATCATTTCTGGATGGCCTTATGTATCTAGCCCATTTTATTTCACAACAATAGGGTCTGAAGGCAACTCAGATATTTCTGAACTCTCTTGGACGCTTTGGAAATGCTCCGTTCCTCTACCCTGTGTATGGAGCAGGAGAGCTTCCCCAAGCCTTCTGCAGGTGAGACCGAGAGCAGAAGTAGATTCGACATGTGACTCTCATGTGACCTACATGACCATCATATGACTATCATGTAACTGTAACTTCAGGCTGTGTGCAGTATTTGGTGGTGTGTACTGCCTGCGAAGATACATCCAATCACTCCTGGTCTCCAGGGCAGAGAACAAAGTCACTGGCTTTGTCTGTTCCAATGGACAGCGGATTGCCTGTTCGTAAGTCTGCTTCAAGCCGTGCCTAACGCCTGGGGCTACTGTAGTAGAGATTGGCTGTATAAAGATTTTATTGTCTTGCTTCACTTGTTCTAGACATGTTGTGACTGCAGCAGCACTGGTAAAGGAATCGCTGGACTTTCGTGAGACTCTGAGGTACAGCACAATGCATCATACTACATAGTTCACACTCTAGACACTACTTAGCTTAGAAGCATTTGAGAGAAACCTGGAAGCCTCTCCGACAGGTCCATGCTCTAAGCTATACTTGTTGGGCCTCACACACCAGATGTTAAATTGTGTCAATCTTAAACACAGTTAGCTTGGTCAATCTTCTTCAGGCACAATTATCTGTACTATAACCAGCTCCTACTGCCTATCTTTCCCTCCACGTAGCACTACAAAGCTCTCCAGAGGTATATTTGTTGCAGATGGACCTATCCAGGACACAGAAGGAAAGGTAAGCATTTTTGGGCCAGTGCTATATACCCATTACATGTGTCGGGGAGCCTGTAACTCATCAGAGAAATCTTATCTCCTCCCACCTGTATTTTAGAAGGGTGTCCTGGATTTCTAGTGGCATATCAGCGTAAAAAGTAGATGCTGGCAATTTAGATGGCTATCGAACGTCTTCACCCTCCCTTGGCTCCGCCCACTCTTACCTCCACCCACTCATGGCTCCACCCTGCCCACTTCTCCCCACAGCTGACTATCCTGACCATCCCTCCATGTTCCCTTGGCTCCACCCAGACGGTGATGGTACACCTGCTCCAACTGGATCCCTATACCAACAATACTGCCGAAGGCACCTGTAAGGCTACCCACAACCATTTCACGAAATACCTTTCATTTGAGACTTCCATTTGCACACGGTGTGCCATCTCCCTAGCCTAATCCCCAGGCCTCCACTTAAAAGTTGAATATGGCCACTTTCACATATCCGTACTGGGTAACCCATATACACATACATGTACTGGGTAATTTGCTAAAACAACAATGGAACCACATTTTGGATGCTCTTTACCGCTGGAAAGTAGCAGTTACATGTAGCAAGTATATTGCTTAAACGGTTGGCTACAGTACGACCATAAGTGTCTCTGAGAAAATGCTGTGAGAGCTCACACTGAAATCTGACGAGCTTGCCTTTAAAAACAGCCTTGTAACACTGGGTTCTTTGGAGATAGCAGCAGTGAGTGTTGGTGACAGGCGTACTATTTAAGTAGGGGGCTCGTGGATGAGGCTACCATTTTATAAGCAGTGCCTAAGAACAGGTTGCCTCATTTTTTTCCGACAGAATTCTTGGTGGTTATTCAGCTAGCATTATCTTTTTGCTACAAATATTGGAGTTGTGCTTCCCCTTTCGAATCACTGTTCCAACCCTTGCCAATAGTATACACACCATTGTGTTGTGGCGTCTTACATTACTAATCTTACATTAAAACCTAGTCAGTAGCCATCTTGTAGTATGTCTTAACTTTCTGATTCTCCCCCCCTCCCCCCTCCCCCCACTCTTCCCCTGACCCAGACATGTTCCATATGTTGTGTCCCAGTGTCAATGGCACCGCCCAGCAGGACCTTGAGTGTGTGGCTAGGAGTCTGTTCAAAATGGAAGACCAAGCCGGTAAGTGGATGGGTATGGAAGCTACGTCAGCCATGCGTTATTATCATGTAGCCATCTCTCCCTGATGATAGAGTCCAACAGCGCTGGTCCCAGGTTGCTATGGTCACTATACTACAATATCAGTGTGTGTACTGTGAATCAGGCTGAAACCGCCTCACTGGATATTCCACAAAATGTCCACGTGACCTCTGACCCTGATGGAACTATTGCATATGAAAATGCTGTAAAGGAGGTATGTGATAGCCTCGTTCTAACCACTAAGAGAAATATGTGTACGTAGGCCCATTACGTTTCAGAAACGTTTCCGGAAACAATCCCGTGCCATCCCCTAACCATACCATCTATTCAGTGCCGTGAAATTGTCCGTTCCCAGGCTCCACTCCCCAGCTTTTCTCGCACTGTGTAGAAAAACGGTGTGAGGAGTGGAGCCTGGGAATGAGGTTAGGTGTGTGATATTGTGAACCTATTCCCGGTAGTAGATTAACAATGTCCATTTTAACAAAACAAATTGCCAATGGTCACCAGTTTGCGACAAGCTCCTCTCTTCCTATCAACTCTTCTAGGCTCGATTAATCTTTGAGCGAATTTGCCCTGGAGAAGAGTTTCTGCCCTTTCCTCCTGATCCTGAGGATATCATTTACGAGGACAACCCTGGTGATAATGGTGCTAATGAGGAAAGTGCACCCACTGGAGGGAGTGACAGCGTAGAACACCCCACAGAGCAGACCACCAATGAGAATACAGAACAGGGTAGTGCAGAAGCACCAGTTGAGGGACAGACTGCGAGCTGATTTGCTTATATTAGTAGGGGTTTGTGTGATATAGGATGAAGCTGTTGTCCTTATTTGTTGTCACTCGTAATCAAGAGTCTTACAAACTTTATATTCTGGACTCTTGTGCAGTGCAATCAGATTTGTGCAAATTGGGCTAGCGATAGTAAAATCATAGATATTGCATTCATTTAGCTATGGTAAAATTGTAGACTACGTAAGCTGTAGACAGCACATACCGTATAGCGGGAAATTTTCGCAGGTGCAAATTTTCGCGGAAATGCCAAAGCGGCTTCAGTTTTTAAATTCACAGTTTTTATTTTCGCGTCAGCCCGTATAATAATTGACCACGCCCTTTCGTCCCCAAGAGCAAATTGGATATTTTTCTCAGCTAAGGGCTCAGAACCAGAGTGGTCTAACCCACAGATCAGATATTGAACTTCTCCCCAAGCTTGATAAATGCGTACTGTGTTTCTGGTCTCGGGTACTGGCACATGTACATGTGGCGCTAGTCTGCTGACCGTATGACGTCATTTAATTGATTTTGGTGTCACGTTAATTAAACCCATAAGCAAAACGCACCTTTTTTTTCAAACTTAATAAATATGCTAACTTATGTATAGTGGGTGGAGCAGTTAGCTCCGGGCTGTGACCATGTGTGTTCAGGTAGAGGGTAACGTGGTTTGGCAACTGCCACGGTGGTCTCGGACAGTACGGCCTAGGATCCGTCCGTGTTCCTCCCTTGATTCCCAAAGCCTGGCACACTAAACAGACCCGATGACGATCCCTGTACCATAGCGGACAGGCGCCCGAAAGGCTGAAGGCTCGGTCAGCCGGAACGACCTGCCCGTTCACCCCTTAACGTGGCAGTGTCACATGGCCTAGGGTTTCGTTGGGAGAAGAGGGTTGCCAATTTTTTTTCTTTTTCTACTGTAACAGTGCATGGCAGTGCAGTTACTAGTCTCGTTCCCATACCCTCGTAGCTACTCTAGCCGATTCTGATTGTAAGAAGTTTTCAGATGATTAGTAGGCAGCTGTGGGAAGTGAAACCGTAAGTAAATAATACTTCATTGCAAAATACAATTTTCTCAGTACATCACCAAGTCACATAGCAAACTTACTTAGCAAAATATTATGATGCAGTAAGTTAGTAGACTTCAGTGAAGGGAAGGAGAGAAAGCGTGCATGCACATATATCTGTTTATTTATTTGCTACTTCGACCTACTTTGGTGTTTAGGACATTCGTGTAAAGAAAGAAGATTTCACTGATGTCTTGTCGTTTAAGTCACAGCCGTTTAAATTATCTGATCACCGCCATGGCAAAGTGTACCTACTAGAAGTGTTTGTTGCTGCTGAGCAACACAGTAGCTTTAACACACAAACCCGGTGAAGCTTGCGAAAACATACGGCTTCGACAGTACAGTTGACATGATGAAAGAGCAAAGTGAGGCAATACAGCAGGCTAAGGGAATAAAAGAAGCCAAAGAGCTTCAGCCACTGCCACCAGCTCAGGTTTGGAGCTCACAGGGGGTGTCCCACACCGATACCCAGCCAAATGTCCCTTCACAAATGAGCAAGCCAGGAAGAGTAAAAGTGTCTCACAATCTAGAAATTGGCTCTACTGTTCAAGTATCTGACCCTCCACGCTATGGGGTGATTCGTTGGATTGGTACGATTCAAGGACTTTAGGGATCCTTTGCTGGAATTGAGTTGGTTAGTCATAAACTGCTTAATTAATTAATTAACCCTTTAAGCCCAAATGACGTGTATAGTTGTCATTTTGACCCAGTAGACTTGTAGTGGCTCTCTTGTCAACAGGGAACGCTCTAAGTAGCTCTTTATTTGTAAAGAGCGGCTTTTCAGACGGGAAAACCCAAATTGGACCTTGTTTAGCATGCCTTCCACCAGTAAAACGTACAGATGTGGGGTTTTAAAGGGGGTGTCCTTCCTTTAAACCAGGGGTGGAGCCCCTTCGGTTTTTGGGGAGAAAGTGGGGGGGGGGGGGGGGGGTTAATGAGATTCATAGACCTCACCAAGGGCCCTGGCTAGGTAGTTGGCATCTCCTCCCACTAACATGGCTTCTGGGAAGCCAACACAGTGCAATGTACCATAATCTGGCATCCCCCCCCCCCAGATTTTAAGCCTCCTGAGATTGTTTTTGGTGCAATTTTAGGATAAATTAGCAATAGTTCAGCCCTATAGCCAGCTTCAAACTTTCAGGTGTTTCGATTAGAAACTGTGTTGATTATAAATGCCCACGTGCAGCATGGAATTTTTTTCTACCTTTCCAGCAGCCACTCCCGGCCATTTATGCACGATCTGATAGTCTCCTGCACACAACATAGTCCTGATGACCGGCTGACGCGGGTACGATGGCCCAAGTACTCGACAAACTCAACCAACTTCCCCGTGCCCAACCTCGCCATAGATATTGAATAATATTGGTCTTAGTATACATGTAACTATTGCTATAGCTGTAACTGCATGTCTAGCCCTCATTTAATTATGCTATGAAATGATAATTATGTGTACAATTTTTTTGTGTACCGACATTTGTATATGCATGCAGTATGATGCACATTCTTGTTGTAGCTGTATTACTTTAGTTTAGCTTTGGTCGCAATATTACAGTTTAGCTTTGGTCGTAATATTACAGTTTAGCTTTGGTCGTAATATTACAGTTTAGCTTTGGTCGCAATATTACAGTTTAGGTTTATTACAGTTTAGGTTTGGTCGTAATATTACAGTTTAGCTTTGCATTGGTCGCAATATTACAGTTTAGGTTTGGTCGTAATATTACAGTTTAGCTTTGGTCGTAATATTACAGTTTAGCTTTGGTCGCAATATTACAGTTTAGGTTTGGTCGTAATATTACAGTTTAGGTTTGGTCGCAATATTACAGTTTAGGTTTGGTCGTAATATTACAGTTTAGGTTTGGTCGTAATATTACAGTTTAGGTTTGGTCGTAATATTACAGTTTAGGTTTGGTCGTAATATTACAGTTTAGCTTTGGTCGTAATATTACAGTTTAGGTTTGGTCGTAATATTACAGTTTAGCTTTGGTCGCAATATTACAGTTTAGGTTTGGTCGTAATATTAATATTACAGTTTAGCTTTGGTCGTAATATTACAGTTTAGGTTTGGTCGTAATACTACAGGTCGCAATATAGATTTGGTCGTAATATTACAGTTTAGGTTTGGTCGTAATATTACAGTTTAGCTTTGGTCGTAATATTACAGTTTAGCTTTGGTCGTAATACTACAGTTTAGGTTTGGTCGTAATATTACAGTTTAGGTTTGGTCGTAATATTACAGTTTAGGTTTGGTCCAGTTTAGCTTTGGTCGCAATATTACAGTTTAGGTTGGTCGTAATAATACGTATGACATAGCCTAGCCTTTCATCCGGATGATTATGTAGCCGCCGATTATAGGAATGACTATAGATAGTCACGTGCCGTCACGCGCAACTAGCTGTAGCGATATATAGCATACCCTCCTCAGCTTTTTTCGCAGCCGTGGAAAAAAACGCGTTTTTCGCAGCCGTGAAAAAAAACGCGTTTTTTTCCACGGCTGCGAAAAAAGCTGCGAGAGGAGGCCTGGGTACGAGGCTATAGCATACCCCCGGCTCCTGCAGTTCGCTCTGCCGATTCTCAGCTATGATGGCAAGCATCCATTTGGAGCCATCATTTGATCTCTCTGCAGACTGTGTGGCGTTACCGCAGCAGAAGAAAAAGAAGAGCGCAAGCCAAGGGCGGCTAAAGCTCACAACTCTTACTGTAGTTGTGATGAAGAAGTACGAAAGAGCTATACCAAGGGGAAAAAGACGCCAGCAATTGTCTTCTGAGGGAAGAGTACGACCTGTTAAGCTGAGTCGTTCCACGAGCCCGCTACAAGTGAAGAATGCCATCCTTCGTGCATGCGAGGGAGTGGTAAGTAACTTCACCGTGCTTGAAAGTGATTAATGTGGCCACAACCTCTTCCAGTCACCTAAACAAGATATCGATGGTGAAGCAGCTGTACAGAGGAGGGGTTGTCTTTATCTGTGTGAAGAATACAAGGTAACATACATTTACCTGTTAGGCTTGTGTGGGTGGATCATGGGAAGGTGTAATATTTATAGTCTCCATACCATAAATATTAACGATTCATAGATATGTATGTCATGAATGTATTTTAGGACATTGCGGTGAAAAAAGAAGACTTTGAAGATGCCATCCCTATGAAGGTACAGAAGTTCAAGATATCAGCTTCACACCATGGTAGAGTGTACCTACCAGAAGAGTTTGTAGTTCGGGAAAAGGAAGGAGGTGAGGAGCCTCACAGTCACGAGCAGCCCCTCAATTGTGAGCAACTTCTCAGACGTGAGCAACTCCACAGTCATGAGCAGCCCTTCAATCGTGAACAGCCCCACAGTCCTGCGAGCAGCTTCAATGTACAGGACAGGGACAAACTTGTTGCCAAAATACATGGCTACCAATCTGAAGCAGAGATGCTACATGAGCAGAGTGAAGCACTGAGGCAGGCCAGGCAAGAAAAATAAGCCAAAGAGCTTGAGGAGATACAGAAGGCAGAACAATTCATTGACAAGCAACATGAAGTCTTTTGTGATATGGAAGAGAAAATGAAAGCGGTAGCAGCAGCTAAACTACCGCATCCTTCACCTGGGACCAAGACATCTGGTATTAACAATTCACCACATATTGGAAGTCAGGCAGGTAGCCACCCAAGCTCTGATTACCCTAGTTCTGCTGCAACACAAACAGGTACAGCTGTGCAACATCCTGCATCTAGCTCTGGGGGCGACACATCTAGTGTAAATGACATGGCCAATCCACCACTTGTTAGAGGTCAGTCATCATACTCAGGTAATTACCTGCAAGATGGGCAGCAGCAAGAATATCTCAACCTTGGAATTGGTTCCTGTATTCAAGTGTCTGATCCTCCTCGTTATGGTGTGCTTCGTTGGATTGGTGCGATTCGTGGATTTCAGGGATCATTTGCTGGAATTGAGTTGGTTAGTTAGAAGCCATCTGTTCCTATGCAGTCTCATTCCCAGGCAAACACCTGGGAATGAGACTATCTCTAACACACTTATTCTAGTGACAGTTGGGACCAGTATCTGAGAATAATTTTTATGACTGGCTGCTGAAGTTGTTAACTGTTGCTTAAGTCCTTAAATATTTAGCCACGTCTATGCGCATAGATCTCGATTTCCATTGCATGCGAGCTAGCTGATTTGCTACACTTACCATTTGAATTTTACCCTGTGTACCTGTAGTGGGAAGACATGGATGGTTGTGAGGCTGGTACCTTTAAAGGAACAAGGTACTTTACATGTCCTCCTGGAAGAGGCTTTTTCTGCCCTCTTTCTTCGGTGAAACCAGACCAGCGGTTCACAGTGGGAATCACTGCTACCATGCCAACACCAATGAGTTAGTTCTTCTATGGAAATAATGTTCATACATGTGTGTTTATTATTTTTATATACCTTTTTGTTTAGCTGAACTTCATCGAGAAAAAGAACAATTCAAACAGGAGTGTTCACGATTACAACAGCAGTTATCACAGCAGACTCAAGCAAAGGAACACCTCGAACGGGAGTGCTTACGATTACAGCAACAGCACACCCAGGCAAGCCAGAAGCTACAACACGCATACAGTGAGCTCGAGCAGAAAGCATCAGATTTGCAAAAAGCAAACCAGCAGTATCAACAAGAAAATCACCAGTTCCAGAAGGAAAAGCACTACTTCCAGGAGGAATGCTACAAACTAGAGCAGGAAGTAGTCCAACAGAGAGCAGCAGCAGCACAAGCAGAGCTCCAACACCACCAAGAAATGGAAAATCTTCAACAGAGGCTTGACACTGCCCTTGCTGAAATGCAGCAACTCTGTCCATCCCCACGTACACGAGTGCTTGTACAAGATATCGATCCTTGGAAGGTTTCTCGCAGTGAGGTTCAAATCTTGAGTGAAATGGGCAGAGGAGCGTGGGGGTATGTAGCCAAAGGCAGATTCCGAGGCCAGCTAGTGGCTGTAAAATCACCACATAAGATTCTCAGTGAGCATATGACTGAACGCCTCCAAAGAGAAGTAAAAATCATGACCCAAGTCCGACACCCAAACCTGCTACGAATAATAGCTGCTGTGTTTGATGATCATCCCCAATTAACCCCACTGATTGTCACAGAACTCCTTGACATAAATTTGCGTGAAGCATATGAAAGGAAGCGACTTTCTGGGGCCAGCAGAATACCAGTTTTCCGAGATGTTGCCTACGCCTTGCACTACTTGCATGAGCACCAGGAGCCCATCATCCACCGTGACGTGAGTGCACCCAATGTCCTCCTGGAAGAGCTCCCCAATGGCATGTTCAAGGCCAAAGTTTCGGACTTCGGTTCAGCCAATCTCGCTAAATTAGCCCAGACACTCGCTGAAGGTGCTATCATCTATGCAGCACCAGAAACATTTCCACCTCGTGACTTGCGCAGTCCTCCTCCACCCCAGACCACGAAGATAGATGTCTATAGCTATGGAATACTGTTGTGTGAAGTCATCACATGCCAACTACCCGACCCACAGCATTTCTGGAGTATGTTGCAGGAGGTCAAAAGGCAGTGGACATTTATGCATGATCTGATAGTCTCCTGCACACAACATAGTCCTGAGGACCGACTGACGATGGCCCAAGTACTCGACAAACTCAACCAACTTCCCCGTGCCCAACCTCGCCGCAATAGATAATATTGGTCTTAGTAACTGTTGCTATAGCTATAACTGCATACCTAGCCCTCATTAAGTTAATAATTATGTTAATGATGTTATGTAAGGATATAATGTGTACAATTTTTTTTGTGTACTGACAATTTGTATATGGTATGCATGCAGTATGATGGACATTCTTGTTGTAAAAAAAATTGTATTGCTGTAATAAAAGTATTGACTTATAGCTCACATATAGCCACATACCACATTGTACATGTTATGAAATCACGTATATTATAGCTAGTGTTCATGGGAATATGCTGCAGCAGTTCCAGTCCTCCCTTCCACTGCCCTCCCCACCTCTCCTTCTCCCAGCTGCTGCTCCAGCTCCAGGGCAGAGAACAAAGTCACTGGCTTTGTCTGTTCCAATGGACAGCGGATTGCCTGTTCGTAAGTCTGCTTCAAGCTGTGCCTAACGCCTGGGGCTACTGTAGTAGAGATTGGCTGTATTAAGATTTTATTGTCTTGCTTCACTTGTTCTAGACATGTTGTGACTGCAGCAGCACTGGTAAAGGAATCGCTGGACTTTCGTGAAACTCTGAGGTACAGCACAATGCATCATACTACACTGCTGTTGTCGTAGTTCACACTCTAGACACTACTTAGCTTAGAAGCAACAGTAGCATTTGAGAGAAACCTGGAAGGGAAGCCTCTCCGACAGGTCCATGCTCTAAGCTATACTTGTTGGGCCTCACACACCAGATGTTACATGTAAATTGTGTCAATCTTAAACACAGTTAGCTTGGTCAATCTTCTTCAGGCACAACTATAATCCGCTCCTACTGCCTATCTTTCCCTCCACGTAGCACTACAAAGCTCTCCAGAGGTATATTTGTTGCAGATGGACCTATCCAGGACACAGAAGGAAAGGTAAGCATTTTTGGGCCTGTGCTACCCATTACATGTGTCAGGGAGCCTGTAACTCATCGGAGAAATCTTGTCTCCTCCCACCTGTATTTTGGAAAGGTGTCCTGGATTTCTAGTGGCATATCAGCGTAAAAAGTAGATGCTGGCAATTTAGATGGCTATCGAATGTCTTCACCCTTGGCTCCGCCCACTCTTGGCTCCACCCACTCATGGCTCCACCCTTCCCACAGCTGACTATCCTGACCATCCCTCCATGTTCCCTTGGCTCCACCCAGACGGTGATGGTACACCTGCTCCAACTGGATCCCTATACCAACAATACTGCCGAAGGCACCTGTAAGGCTACCCACAACCATTTCATGAAATACCTTTCATTTGAGACTTCCATTTGCACACGGTGTGCCATCTCCCTAGCCTAATCCCCAGGCCTCCACTTAAAAGTTGGATATGGCCACTTTCACATATACACATACACACATACATGTACTGGGTAATTCCACATGTAGCAAGTATATTGCTTAAACGGTTGGCTACAGTACGACCATAAGTGTCTCTGAAAAGATGCCGTGAGAGCTCATACTGAAATCTGACGAGCTTGCCTTTAAAAACAGCCTTGAACACTGGAGATACGAGCAGTTAACTCAGTATACTGTTTGGAGTGTTATATCATGGCATGTCATGTCCAACCTCCACTGCTTAAAAGTGAGTGTTGATAACAGGCGTACTATTTAAGTAGGGGCTCGTGGATGAGGCTACCATTTTAAGTAGGGCCTAAGAACAGGTTGCCTCATTTTTTCCCTTGATGGTTATTCAGCTAGCATTATCTTTTTGCTACAAATATTGGAGTTGTGCTTCCCCTTTCGAATCACTGTTCCAACCCTTGCCAATAGTATACACACCATTGTGTTGTGGCATCTTACATTACATTAAAACCTAGTAGGTAGCCATCTTGTAGTATGTCTTAACCTTCCGATTCTCCCCTCCCCACTCTTCCCCTGGCCCAGACATGTTCCATATGTTGTGTCCCAGTGTCAATGGCACCGCCCAGCAGGACCTTGAGTGTGTGGCTAGGAGTCTGTTCAAAATGGAAGACCAAGCAGGTAAGTGGATATGAAAGCTACGTCAGCCATGAGTTATTATCAAGTAACCCTCTCTCCCTGATGATAGAGTCCAACAGCGCTGGTCCCAGGTTGCTATGGTCACTATACTACAATATCAGTGTGTGTACTGTGAATCAGGCCGAAACCACCTCACTGGATATTCCACGAAATGTCCACGTGACCTCTGACCCTGATGGAACTATTGCATATGAAAATGCTGTAAAGGAGGTATGTGATAGCCTCGTTCTACCCACTCATTAAGAGAAATATGTGTACGTAGGCCCGTTACGCCTCCGCAGCGTTTCAGAAACGTTTCCGGAAACAATCCCGTGCCATCCCCTAACCATACCCTAAACCTATCCCATCTATTCAGTGCCGTGAAATTGTCCGTTCCCAGGCTCCACTCCCCAGCTTTTCTCGCACTGTGTAGAAAAACGGTGTGAGGAGTGGAGCCTGGGAATGAGGTTAGGTGTGTGATATTGTGAACCTATTCCCTGTAGTAGATTAACAATGTCAATTTTAACAAAACAAATTGCCAATGGTCACCAGTTTGCGACAAGCTCCTCTCTTCCTATCAACTCTTCTAGGCTCGATTAATCTTTGAGCGAATTTGCCCTGGAGAAGAGTTTCTGCCCTTTCCTCCTGATCCTGAGGATATCATTTACGAGGACAACCCTGGTGATAATGGTGCTAATGAGGAAAGTGCACCCACTGGAGGGAGTGACAGCGTAGAACACCCCACAGAGCAGACCACCAATGAGAATACAGAACAGGGTAGTGCAGAAGCACCAGTTGAGGGACAGACTGCGAGCTGATTTGCTTATATTAGTAGGGGTTTGTGTGATGTAGGATGAAGGTATTGTCCTTATTTGTTGTCACTCGTAATCAAGAGTCTTACAAACTTTATATTCTGGACTCTTGATATAGTGTTTGCTGCTTTTATCCTTGTGCAGTGCAATCAGATTTGTGCAAATTGGGCTAGCGATAGTAAAATCATAGATATATTAGCTATGGTAAAATTGTAGACTACGTAAGCTGTAGACAGCACCATAGATAATATATACTCCGCAGGAGTATATATTATCTATGACAGCACATACCTGTAATTGCATTCTAACCCCCAAGAGCAAATTGGATATTTTTCTCAGCTAGTAAATGAAGGGCTCAGAACCAGAGTGGTCTAACCCACAGATCAGATATTGAACTTCTCCCCAAGCTTGATAAATGCGTATTGTGTTTCTGGTCTCGGGTACTACATGTGGCGCTAGTCTGACCGCTGAGTTGCGTGTGACGTAATTTAATTGATTTCGGTGTCACGTTAATTAAACCCATAAGCAAAACGCAACTTTCTTTCAAACTTAATAAATATGCTAACATAAGTATAGTGGGTGGAGCAGTTAGCTCCGGGCTGTGACCATGTGTGTTCAGGTAGAGGGTAACGTGGTTTGGCAACTGCCACGGTGGTCTCGGACAGTACGGCCTAGGATCCGTCCGTGTTCCTCCCTTGATTCCCAAAGCCTGGCACACTAAACAGACCCGATGACGATCCCTGTACCATAGCGGACAGGCGCCCGAAAGGCTGAAGGCTCGGTCAGCCGGAACGACCTGCCCGTTCACCCCTTAACGTGGCAGTGTCACATGGCCTAGGGTTCCGTTGGGAGAAGAGGGTTGCCCTTTTTTTTCTTTTTCTACTGTAACAGTGCATGGCAGTGCAGTTAGTAGTCTCGTTCCCATACCCTCTCCGCATTTTCTTTTTCTACTATATGTAGCTACTCTGGCCGATTCTGATTGTAAGAAGTTTCTTTCATCATAACAGATGATCAGTAGGCAATCACATGCACTCGATCTCATCCAATTTGTTATATACGAAGGACTCAGATCTAGAGCCATGGTAGCTACTGAAAATGGCACAATTGGAAATGACTAACATGCACACTCTGTTAGAATAGGACCAAAATTAGAATTTCAGCGTTTCCTGAAATTGCATATTCTCAAGGCAAATTCAATATCTGTACACTGCAGTGGCATAGCCAAGATTTGGGTTTTTTAGCGCTATTCCTAATTTTCGGAATGCTTTACATAATTAATTGTGTAAAGCAGATAGGCTCCATTCTGTTCACGACGGCACATTCCCGTACTGAACATCAATTGGTTATTATGCACACAACACCAGAGCAAACATCATAGTTCTGTTCTCTCTTTAAAGATGTTCGCTAGCTGCTGCTCAAGGAAAGCAATGTTGTCCTGAATGATGAGCTTCTCCTCCAGTCGCAGGACCACTGCATGCCTTCTGTTCACTGACAGCAGCTGCTCACTTGCCAGGAGCTCTTTGTCTTCCTGAATGATATCATGTATCACAATAAAATTTGCAAAATATTTCCATATTTACCAGTACAGGTAGAAACATAAAACAACATATTTATCATAAATAACAGTTTATCACTCAACTGGACTAGCATCAAGACTCTCCACCAATTAAATAGATACTTCATCACAACTGTGTGATAACATCTGGGTAGCCTGAGCACGGCGCCAGACTGGAACACTTTCACACTGATTTAGCATACTCGATTAATCCAAAATGCAATCACAAGAACGGTAGCCTGGGACTGTAATATACCAACCACAGGATTAGGGTCTGACTAGTCTAGTCCTTGTGCTACTTACTTATACTATCTTTTAAATCAGGGCTAGTGGGGTTGAGTACCTGAGCAGTAGTTGCATAGATATTCAGGACTTCCCCCAAGTGCTGCACTGCCCCTCGCAGTGCTCTCTTCTCACTCTTGGGGCCAAGAGCCTGTGGGATCCATTAACAATGAGAGTGTTCAGCTGTCCATCCTAAAGCATGAATCTAAATTTATGTGTATGCATGCACACTGTGTTTCTTAGGTGCATCCTACATCGGGCCACAAAGTTTTATCAACAAAAAGTGCTTGAAGAGAGCCAGAACGTGTCACGAGAACCATTCGTACAACCTTACCATGTCACGGCAATGTCTACAGATTTAACTAACCTAAGCTCAAACCACACACGTTTGTGTCTCTCACGCCGTCCTGCGCCAACTCAACAGGGCATGGCTCACACTTCATCAAGAGGAACTTGCTTACTAAGACGTACACATAGAAAGCTATAACCCGCCCCCTTCATTAATTAACTAATGTGCAAGTGCCTTACCTCTGAAAAGGGTTGAGGCAACTTTGCTGCCTTTTTTATCTCAGAAATTGTTCCGACCATCAGTCGCATCATTTTAACCTACCGGGATGAAAGTCATGTGACTTAATCACATGATCTTCATGTGAGAATCCTATGATTTTACTTACCAGCTCCACTGCTGTGGGATTAGAGACAGTGGGTCTGGACAGCTGAAAGAATCCCTGACTGCATGTTTAATTAAGCAGGTATACAGTGTCATGTGAATTGGGAACAAGACCTTGTAATGACTTACTAGCCTCATTCCCAGGCTCCACTCCCCAGCTTTTTTTGCAACCCGTTTTTTTTGTTTGTTTTTTACTCTCTGTAAAACAAAAGCTGGGGAATGGAGCCTGGGAATGAGGTAACAACTTACTGCATGGAATGAAGTCCTTGTGCCAATTTGTTCCTGTAAGGAAATGAACACATTCCAATCTGATACTAGTACTGGTATCAGTATACAAGTAAAGACTTTACCTGGTGGAATAATACGGTAATTCAGGGCTAAGAGTTAGAGACTGGGGAGCAGAAAAAGTCAACAATTAAATTTTAGGTAGAGAATTTTAGGTAGAGAATTTTAGTCAAGAAGGTCTAGTCCAATAGACTGGTATATGACATACTGGTCGTTACCTTGATTGAGACAGAATCATGGGGGTTGTCCCTGGCAACAAAGCCAAAGTGCAGCAGCAAGCGGCCATTGTGGCGCATGTCAGGCTCTGTGGCATACTCCACCAGGAGCTGCATGGAGTGGAGAATGAGCCATTTGTACAGCACATTTCGACATGAAAGTGATGACGTTCAAGGTGTAGGTCGACACCTAAGCTAGCTACTGCAGTAGCTACACAGACAATCGTCAGCTAGGGGCGGAGTCAGTATGTAAACTTTATAGTAGCTGCTAACGTAGTCATGTGAGGATTTAAGTTTACCCCAAGCCTCTTGGGTCACGTGAAACTGAAGAGAAGATGGAATCATGTATCTTCGTGCAGTAGAGTTACTATCACCTGTGCTCCTGCTGGTACAGGTCTTAGTGTGTAGCATTCAAAGTGTGTTGAACCGTCGTTTGTGGCACACTTCACATTGCTACTCCTCTCCCGCACGGCCATGTTGAATAGGTCAGCCAGCGGGACTAGGCAAGAAGCTAGTGTGTGTGTGTGTGTGTGTGTGTGTGTGTGCATGTATGTGTGTGTATGAGTGTGTGTGTGCATGTATATGCGTGTGTATATGTATAGATATGGTTAAAAGTCCTAGGCAGGTGGCAGCAAACAATGACCTTTGACCTTACAAACCACTTTAAATGTAGTATGATAGGTTACATCATGGTATTACAGTTCTCCACATACATGTAAAACTTATTTTAATGGGATACTCAAATAACCTTGGGTACCATGTGCTAGTTTGGTAGCATATTGGATGGGTAGCTGTCCAATATCACTGGATATTGGACGAGTCTGCAGTATTTGGGTGAGTCCGAAGGACGAGCCAAATACAAGCAAGACGAGTCCAATGTCCAGTGATATTGGATGGCTACCCATCCAATGAGGAATTTATTGTACATTGTACACACCACTCGTGATCCTAAATAGTCTGTTTATTAAGTTGATAACACGAGCCGTCCAATATCACTGGATATTGGACAGTTCGCCTTATAGTAAATACTACAGTGGTAGTACGAGTGTACAATAAGGTAGCATATTTGTACATACCTGTCTGCCAGGGAGGGAGGGAGGGAGGGAGGGAGGGAGGGAGGGAGGGAGGGAGGGAGGGAGGAAGGGAGGGAGGAAGGGATGGAGAGAGGGATGGAGGAAGGGAGGGAGGGAGGAAGGGAGGGAGGAAGGGATGGAGACAGGGAGGGAGGGAGGAAGGTATGGAGAGAGGGAGGGAGGGAGGGAGGGAGGGAGTAATGTGCCATGCCCACTGCAGGCCTGGTGCACTTTCTCATATGATTTGGCAGGGACAAATCAAAAGACAGCTACACTTTCTGAGATCAGCTCTCAGTCTGCGGTATAAACGGGCTCTGAAGAGTAGCTACAAAAAGAGTACACTCACTGCCTCTCATGCTGCCTGAGAACTGCAACCCATGCAACCTTTTACCACACACATCACACACATGAAGAAACATACCAGACTCACAAGTACGAAAATGTACACATGGGCTTGGTGTAGTATAAGTGTATACATGTGTGGGTGTTGAAAGGGGATATTACGCAAATATTGAGGAACTGTATACGCTAGCAAACTAATTTCATTAGTGTACCTACTCTTTGAAGTCTGGAAAGAGGTCTGGGAATCTCTCCATGTTAGAGCGAACTCCCTCAAATGCCTGAAACATTAGAGGATAAAGATCACACACGCACGATCAGAAAATAATATTTTAGAGTTGTTTACCTTCCTGGCAGCTGATCTTTGTTTCATTGCAAAGTCTTTTACCTTTTGAAGTAGGGAAAGAATGCACGGCAGTCAAGGTCATGAGGATGAATAAGATTAGTAAATTGCTGTAATTGCTTTATGGATAGCTACAGTATATTCTCATGTGGGTAGCTGCATCTACAGTACCAATTCAATATTGTGGGATAGTCCACTCTGGCTCCCAGCTAAGTTAGCTAATTAGCCCTTTGAATCCCTTCCTTATAGCCTGTGGGTTGTTTAGGAGGCTAGCCAGGCTCACCAGGGAGGCCTGAAGCTCAGCCAGGTCTTCGTCGGAGAAGAAGAGAGTGGTTGGGATGTGAGAAGGGATGGAGTCGAGGAAGGGTTGCCAGAACGAGTCTCCCCGCTGCCTCTCGTAGGCCACAAAGAGAGCCTTCAAGTTCGTGCTACTGAGGTAGTTGAGCTGGTCTGCCAGAGGACCAAAGTTCTTGGAGACCAGCGCATGCTCGATGTTTATTACAGCAGAGAGGGGTGTTCGTGATACTATTGCACCATCCTGTGTGTGTATAAGTACATCACATTCACTACACATCCTAACCTCGTTCCCAATTACCTTCATCCCCAAGGGGAGAGCCTGGGGACGAGGCTAGTTCCCAATACATCACACCCCAGATTTTATCCCATACATCACACCCAGCCTTTATCCCATACCATCACACCCAGCCTTTATCCCATACCATCACACCCAGCTTTTATCCCATACCATCACACCCAGCTTTTATCCCATACCATCACACCCCAGATTTTATCCCATACCATCACACCCCAGCTTTTATCCCACAGTCCCACCCCAGCCTTTATCCCATACCATGGCTTTTATCCCACACCGTCCAACCCCAGCTTTTATTCCACACTGTCCCACACCAGCCCATACCATCCCACCTCCCATTCCATCCCACCCCAGCCCATACCATCCCATCCCAGCTTTTATCTTGCACCATGGCGTGGGATAAATGCTGGGGCAGAAAGGACTGAGAATGAGGCTACCCTCGTACCCAGGCCTCCCTTCACAGCGTTTTTTTTTTTCAGCCGTGGAAAGAAAAAACTGCAAGGGATCTCGAGGCCTGGGTAGTGGGTACGAGGCTAGCTACTCTATCCCTGCACAGGTAACGCAATATTTCAGGCCATGGCATCATTTCTTCAGAGTATTTGGGTACCAGGCTAAGAAGTGTTCGGTGTTATTCCTGCTCAACCTACAATACAATG
Organism: Phakellia ventilabrum; assembly: GCA_963921505.1. Lineage (NCBI taxonomy): Eukaryota > Metazoa > Porifera > Demospongiae > Axinellida > Axinellidae > Phakellia > Phakellia ventilabrum. The sequence goes on along the minus strand of OY997385.1, from coordinate 5,243,910 downwards.
CAGTGTAGATGGGTTGAATTGGTATGTAAATTAACCATACACATACCTGGAGATTAACGTCAGCCACCATACCCATTCCCATTCCAGGTACTGCCTGTGGAGATGCCCCATGAATCCCTCCCCCCAGGTCCCGAATCCAGTCCAGCAGTGTCTCATACGTGTCCTGTTCTGCTCCAAATTCCAAGTTATCAGCCCTGGCCAATCCAATGACTAGTACTAGCAACACAACACATGCAGTACTCATCTTACAGACATTCCAATTGATGCACATGATCAAATAAACAATGAATATATTACAATGACAGTGATACCCTATTCCAAATTCCAAAATTTCTACATTCTGCTAACAGGTTCCAGACCCAGAATGTGGAATGCCCTATCGAGGACCCTAGCAGTAGCCTCACAGAGCAGCAGTCGACTCATACGGACTTCCACGATTTCACCAGTCTGTCGGTCCTTCTCTACGCAGTAGCAGACGTCGTAAAATTCCGTAAAAGTCGTGCACAGTTCGTAGAGGTATTCACAGAGTGCGTGTGGATAAAGGTCTTCCATGATTCGGGTTAGGACTTCTGGGAACCGGATGATGCACTTGGCCAGTTTGAGTTCCTTCTCATGTGATAGGTCAATGGGTGTGTCCAGAGCGGCTTTCTGTAGCTGTTCCTCGGTGACGTTGGCCAACCGGGCAATTGACCTGTGTGTGTGTGTGTGTGTATGTGTTTGTGTGTGTGTGAGGCAGCATCACAGTCACACAAGGCTCCGCATTGCACAATACAACACAAGGTTTCATTCTCAGCACCCTTTTTCTGTTATCACCCCGCATGTATGTGCAAGCATGTGCAAGTGGGGTTAGTTCCCACCCTATGTCTTGGAGACCAGATGCAACATTACAATGGTACTGGGGCTTCACTTAAAATGTCAAGCATTACTATTTTAATAAATCACTGTTGTTACTATAATGGCGTTCATAAACACTACAGCAGACTAATGTTGTTACAAAGACAGGATGTGGCTCATTAATGAGCCAAGTTTCCGCTCCCACTGAGGAAACAACAACTTCCTGATAAGCATGATGAATGCACACAGAAGCAGTACACACCAGTCTAGTTCCACAGCACATAGCCCATGGTTTTCATGGGCAGGTGCTTCATGCAGAAACTCTGCTGGGCAGTGGAGCCTGGGGAACGAGGCTAGTACACAGCACTGACTGAAAGGTGCCGCCACCAGGGGCTTCAATAAGCACCTGGGTATATACAAGCTAGCCTCGCACCCAGGCCTCAAGGCTCCTCTTGCAGCTTTTCAGCTGCGGGAAGAAATGTGGGGAAGGCTAGCTAGGAAGGGTTCATATCACGTGACATCTGCCACTAATGTCATAGTCATTATCTTGAAGAGGTAGAAATATCACTTTACGGATGGGTGTGCCTTCATTCAAGGCAACATTTTCGGAATTTATTCCTGAGATACAGCTAAAAGAAGCAACCGCCATGCGGTCCAGACAGATTGGAGGCGCTGGGTGAGTGGGATGACGAGTCAAGCTGGCCCACGAGACTATGACAGGAATTGGTCAATCAGCCAGCTAGCTATCTTGTTGGAGACTCTGGCCGTTATATTGTACCTAGTGGTTTGTTTTCAGTTAACCGCCAAAGCACGACTATCATAGCTACCAAGGCACGTATCACAGAAACGATAAGAGCTGCAAACATCCAGCATGGAATTCCTTCAGTTGAAGGCTGGTACTTGTACTGTACCAAGAATCATTCATGTCACGATAATGCACGTGGAGATATGACAGCTTGCAAATTGGCAAATATTGGAAAGTTTACAAAAATGCGCCAAGTCCCTTTTTTTCAAAATATGCTCACATATATATAGGCCCTCAAAGTGTTTACTACAAGCTCACTTGAGTTTACAGCCACCCACTCAAAATCCCCCCCTCAGTTTCAATGGCAGCTGCATGTCACAGCTGCCCCTATAAGGAAGCAATCTCCTCCACAAAACACACACACACGCTGAGATCATTTGCCATAAGGAACCCCCAATCTGTCAGATCAGCATTAACTTTAGGTAGAGTAAATTACTCAGCAGTAAATACGATGCTCACATGACTACGTCAATTAAAAATTACAGACAGATCACGACCCTAGCTGGTTAACTGATGATTATCCGTGTATCTACTGTTACAATAGTAGCTAGCTTAGGCATGTCGGCCAAGCCCGTGTCACTGTTTTTAATTATTACATTTTGACAGCAGGCTGCGAATAGCGAAACCATTATTCTTCTTGTTTAGGAGAAAATGACTGATGCTGAAAAGCTCTCACAACATGGTTGAACGGTCACACTTACATAATGTACATTCATGCTGCTGTGCACATGTACCTGAAACTGGGCTAAACTCTCACCTGATTCTGGTGTATGCGTACAGCAGATAGACTGCAGTGTTGCCTTTATCATCCAACATCTGAGGAAAAATCAAGAAAATGTTACTCACTCGAAAAAAAATTCAAACATGGCAGCTGTATTACTTGTTTTACCAGACCAAATATGGGCTAGAAGCAATGGACCCCCTGTAATCTGGTCACATTTAATTGGCTGCATTAAAATACCTTACTTCTGCAGTGAATACTTCAAAGACCTTCTGATGCACTATCTATAATGAAATGTGGGTGAGGTGTTGCTGCAGCAATAACCTGAAAATGAAGCCTTTCTAGCCTTACCACAAGGAAGATATGGGGCTACGTTTTTGGTAGAATTTTCGATTGCATGGCTATTTTCCAAAAATGGTAGTGCTGTCAAGACACAAAGTACAAGAACGGAGAGAGAGTTCTAGTAAATTGTTGAGACTGCATGCAGTGCCTGTATTACATATTATAGAGTGACCTTCGGGAGGCTATAAATATACAGAGTGTGTCGGCAATTTGTTTGGGATTTCCCCTCCTCAGTCAGACCGCATTACTTTAGTCGACCATCTTAAGGAGTTAACCCCATGTGAGGTGAGCCCATGTGAGGTTCCACTGCATAGCAAACAACGATTGGTGGTGGCTAAAGCAGTTATAGGAGCAACTACTGCCAGAGCTCGGAGAAGGTAGGACACTACCAAATATGGCTGGTCGGTTTGGCAATTCACTGTACTCTGCAAGAGAAACCTGATTACTATCATTCTGAAAACTATAGATGCAGGTCAAGGGTCATTACATAACTCAGTCTAGCATGGTAACTAATCAATGCACTATGCTTTAAGTGCCTAAGCTCCACCCACTTTTTGACTACTCAATTTGTCTGCTGTAATTATGCAGAGCCTTGCATTACCGCACCTCTCAAAGCTGGTCCGCTCATACGATTATCATCTAGGTACAATAATAATCCACTTTTCAACCTTTGGCAAGTTGCTTATTTTGTAACTCATTTTCCCATCTCTCCCACATTCGTTTCCATACCATACATGTACTCATACCCCAATGCCGTGTACTCCACCTAGACACAGCCTGGTTGCAAAGGTTCCCATACCATACTCACACCCCAATGCCATGTCTTCCACCTGGTTGCAAAGGTGGTGTTTGGTTCCTTACTTGCCTTGTCAAAAGAGAAGACGTAGTCGTTGGTCCGAGTGTGACAGAGGTCGGCATACTTGATGCAGCCATAGGCCACTGACTTCTGGGCAGCCGCCAGCTCCTGTGGGGTCAGCACCTGCAGGGATATGGAGGGTGGGTCTAGCTGCAAGGATATGGAGGGTGGGTCTAGCTGCAGGGATATGGAGGGTCAAGCATCATAACAATAGTATACTCATGTCCAATCTCCACTTGTGTTACACCAACACTGACCCTATTGAAAATATGTTGTAACTTTACAGATCTTTGATTCTTCATAGGGCCACAAGTCGAAATTGGCAGCCATGTCTCTGCCCAGAAGCGCCATTTTACCATACGTGACATAATCGCAAAATTGCATTCCTAAGCGTGGCTGACATATATAACAAACGCTAGCTAAGATTCCAGCCTACACTGCAAGATTACTTGCCTCTGCCCGAAGGTGCTCAGCTGACTTGTAGCAAGATACCAAGATACCTTACAACGCACTGAAAATCCAATTAGCTACAGGTGAGTACCCAAAGGAGTGCTCTAGCACCAGTGTTGCTAGGTAAACACTGCTCAGTATAATTGGTAATTGTCTGGCTAATATATAGCTCTGTTTGAAGAGGTGTATAACCTATACATACCCCTAGAGGTTACAATTTACACTGCCTATCATTGTTTTTACCCCTAGGCTCCTAGCTCTTGATTCAAATACATGACTGCTAATTCCCCCAGCACAATTAAGTGTATAAGCCATGGTCAACAGTTATTGAATCTGGTTTCCAATTGAACTAGCCACAAGAAAGAGAGCCCTTCAAAAATACTCCACCCTCCAAACCCACCTTGTCCCTACCCTTCTCTTTGAGCTTGGCAAGTGCCCTCTCCAGCCCCTCGTCCATCAGGTCCACCAACCGCACCGTGTCCCCAGAGCGCGTCTTGAACTTCTTGCGGTCTTCTCCGAGCACCACCCCGAATGCCATGTGGTCTATCCTGGTCTTCTCTTCGGAGTAGTATCCGGCCATTTTGGCAGCTGCGAATATGGTCTGAAAGTGGAGGGACTGGCCCGCATCGACGACGTAGATCAGCCAATCGCCTTTCTCCTCTTCTACCCGCTGTCTCAAGGCTGCCATGTCAGAGGTGTCGTATGTAAATCCACCGTCCGATTTTTCCACTGTCAGAGGGACTTGATGGCCGGGTACAAAGACAAGTTTTCTTCCATCCTCAACTGTGACCAGATCTGGTTGTGTGTGGGTGCTTTTTTTAGGAGACTTAACAAAGCCTATTGTAGGTGGATTACATCATAATTAGGAGACTAGGACAAAACCCATAAGCATTTTGAACACTAGGTCCCTATATGAGTCCGGAGGCATGTCTGGAGTAGGTCAAACAAAAGCTGTTGCTGCTGGTCAGCTAGGAGTTGCTGGCAAACTCCAGGTGCTACAACCGCGATGATGAGGCCCAAATAGGCCGAAACAGCTGTCTGCAGTTTGCATTAGCAGGATCTCCCTTTTTTTCAAATCCCTTGTGTGTGTGTGTGTGTGTGTCATTATTATAAGCTTGAAGCGCGTGCTTGGCTGGTTCTTAAGATTACTTTTCCCGCGTTTGTCTGTAAGTCTGCCTGTGTGTCTGCACTCATTATGTGCGCCAAGTTACGTCACAAAAAGAGCTGCAAACTTCATGCGTTTGTATATAGTACCAAGAATCATTCTGTTCTCACTCCTGGTTGTTGAGATACGACAGCTTGAAAATTGTCAAAAAGTGAAAATTTTTCAGAAGTGCCAGTCTTTCGCTCAGCATGTCACATTTAACCTCACACGTGGTGCAGGGTTACTGTCCAAGCAGACAATCTGCAAGTGACTCGAGAGCCCAATTCACAACAGACTTGCCCTACCAGATCAATACAACAAAACGGTTGTTGGACAACTGTAGCACAGGCTTAACCAACAGGACAACAATACACTCATACACAGTACATTACAAAACACGTTTTCAGTTCCTACTTTTACCCCCCACGGTTGCTGCAACCATTTCACCCAGTGATCAAACTTTATACTGCTGAAAACATCAGTTCCTATGCTCACGTTTAGTCACATTCTTGTTGCTAGCCCACACTTCAGTACTACAACTCTGCACTGAAATACTTTCACAATCACTAAGCTACCAATAATTATGAAAAAATTATCCTAGGGGCATACTCTTAGCTTCAAGATCCTTGATAACCTCAGGCATCAATGGCTGGTAGAAGGACTCTCCTCTCTCGATGATGGTCACCCCAAGGCGATGGTATACTTGCTCAAGCTCTGCAGTGAGGGAAGTGGGAACACAAAAGGTAATTTTGAGCAGTGAGAACAAGCAGGGAACAAGGCTAGCCTCGTACCCAGGCCTCCTCTCGCAGCCACGTTTTTTCCACGGCTGCGAAAAAAGCTGCGAGAGGAGGCCTGGGTACGAGGCTAGGACAAGGCTACTCAAAGCACACTGGGCAAGAGTCCAGTCGACCCTATGTCCACTATGGAAGTCTGACTGCAGACATCGTGGTGAAAGCAGCGAAATGGTCCATTACCCAACTGGGAATCTGGAGTGGAGTGGGTCATACTTATAAAGCGACTATCTGCAGCAGCAGAATGAGCATGCTGTTTGGTGTGAGCCAAGAACGTGCTCTACAGGACTGTGGGAGGAACTAGGCCTCCCAAGTTGGAATGCAAGTCAGATTAGCCTCATTCCCAGGCTCTTCCCTTGAAAAATCTAAAAGTTGGGGGAGCCAGGTATATAGTTTTCACGTGATTTATGTGTGGGGGACAGATTATTTCTCTACCTTTTGCTGAGATATTGCTTGAGCGCTCGGTACTAAGTATGCTACGTGGCACCAACAGGCCCTGAATACTAGCTGCAAGAAGTGTAGATTCATTGGCTTTCCTCGATGTCTGAGAATTACAACTGTACTCGCCTACACACAATTAAGTTTTCTCTCCCCCTTTCTATCCTGAACGTCACTCATGCGAGAAAAGATACCAGGCTCTCCCCTGTTTTCAAGGAGGACCTGGGCATGAGGCTAAGTCAGATCACTTTCTTCAATGTGTGTACATCTGTTTAATAGCCCCAAGCTTAGTACTACGAGAATGCTTGCATCCTGTGCATGTAGAACTTGTACTGTTTTGTTTACTGCCTACTTACAATTTATGCCAGGAGCAGAACATTATTGGCACAACACAAAGAAATGTAAGAATGTACATGTTGAGTACCATCATAATTAGCATAAGATGTTAATAAACTGTAAGTTCTATTTACACGCTGTAGTACATGTACATATAGTGTACAGGACACAGAAAGCAATTATAGGCAGCCAACACATGAAATTACAAGTTCAGAATTACCACTTACCTTTACTATATTCCGTCTGACAGACTCATTACGCATAAATGAAGTATTCAATTTCCCACTCAGAGTAAAGTAGCAGTGACTAGCATGTTGCCACACAAAAACATTACTACAGCAGGAATCGCAGATGTGCATGACAGGTTTAACTCATCGAAAGATTTTAAAGATCTTCAACCCTATAAACAGCAACCAGTGAGCGTTATAAGTTGTCCATGCAACCAACCTTTCCGCGAGACATCACAGATGAGATTCCATCCCTTAAGTACCTCCGGGTCATGATTCTGTAGCTTCACTACGTCTGCATAGGCACGCTTTTTGAAATCTGCATCATCGTCAAATCTCACCTTGGATTCCTGCCAAGACAAAACAATAGAAACAGTAGTGATTAAGAAACATCACAAAATTGCAAAGGTCTCTCTCTACCACAGCTCCATTGTGCTAGTAGATTAGCAACTCATAATGTTCAATAATTCACACACACAAAACTAAACAACCGCTAAAACCACCTGCTGCATAAGCTTACTACAAACATGCTATACTTATGGTGTGGGCATTGAGCCAGGAGGGGATGCTCCAATTGAGTTGCCATGTTTAGCTGACACATGATCTCAAGAGTCTAGGAACGAGGCTAAGCCGGTGCTGATGGTCTTTCGCCATGTAGATACCTAGAAAGGTATTGTTAGTTTGATTGTTCGATCCCGTTTACCTCTGAAAGGCCAGATCTGAGATTGAAAATCGAGCAGCTACTAAGAGAGGGGCGCTTCCAAATTTCTATGGTAAGACAGCTACCATCATCCTAGCGGATAAAAAATAACAGGTAGTTTTGCTATTCTTGATTGGTTAGAAAGCCTTTCCAGTTGTAGAAAGTATAAAATCAGACGGTTTCTAGTTCTTCCGCTTACTATACCTGTATACTGCCTCCGTACTACTCCTCGCCATGTGACTGAGTTCGTTCGCGGACACGTTTACTGGCCTTGTTCCGTAAATTCTCGCGCATGCGCAAACAGTGTGTACCAGGCTCGAGTTGCCATGTTTAGCTGACACATGATCTCACCTTGTGTTAATGAAGGGGCTTGTAGTGTATCATATTTAGACAACTGGGGACATCCTGTGTACCTTGTAGAATGCCTGGAGGTCACCTATAGGTGGGGACTCCTCGGTGTAGTTGGGAAACTTGTCTCTCAGGTGGGCAACGAGCATGCCAAACTGTGTTCCCCAGTCACCAACATGGTTGAGCCTAGAGGGGAGGGGAGGGGAGGGGACGGGAGGGAAGGGTGAGATAAAATGCTCTATGTCACATCTTAAAGTACCGCTATTTTAGCCTCATACCCCACACTTTCCCACTCCGACTTTTATCTTGCAACCATGGAGAGAAAACAATCAGAAAATCTGGTACCAATTTCATGATGTATGTACACATAGGGCAGATAGGATATATATGCCCACTCAATTGTACACAGATATGCTTATTGCATGCAAGTACCAGTACCAATGTTTAGAAGCAATCATTTTGATACACATACTAGTTGTAAGCAAGTACCAGCATTGATGCAGTGAACATTTTGACTTATAAAGTGATATTTTCAGCTTTGCATCGAGGCAGGGATAGAAATCCACAGAAAAACCATCTACAGCCGAAAAGACAATTCAAGAACACATGATGGCAGACGAGAGCGTGATATTCTTCTACCTCATCTTTGCTGCCACCAACACAGTTCATCTGGGCTTATTGAATTATTTGTTTCAGCCCTTCTTATCAGTAATGCTTAATTAACAGCTGCTGTTCTTTGACCTCAGTAATCAGCAGCCCTTCACTATTTACATGCCTACAATGGGGTACATATTTCTATGAAGGCACTACAGATGTCAGCCCCTCTGTACTTTTCACAATGAACAAATAACAAAAGCGATACCTGAGCACGTTGTGTCCGGCAAATTCAAGCAGCCGGCAGACTGTCTCCCCAATGATGGTGGAGCGAAGGTGACCCACGTGCATCTCCTTGGCAATGTTAGGGGAGGAGAAGTCGACCACTACTCTCAGCTTACGATCCACAGGAGGAGGTCGGACACCACTAACGAGGAGGTCTGTGACTAACTCGGAGACGAAGGAAGGATTCAAGAAGATGTTGATAAATCCAGCTCCTGCTATATCACACTGACAGGGAGAGGGAGAGAGAGAGAGAGAGAAAGTGTTGAACTTTAAAAGTCCTTCTTAAGAACTGTAGTCAGGAGGACTAATATAATTTTCTAAACTTGGACAAGAAAGTTCTCCATATAATTATACACCTCACTTTTCCGCATTTTTAGTCAGGAGAAAGGTTACAATATTTATCCAGTGCAATAGCTCAGCACGTTGATACCTGTTTTTCTATCCATTTCTTTCTGAAACTTTACACTTGGGAGTGCAGTTACCCTCGAACCAATAAAATTTCAACTTTTGAAGCATTCTACCCCTGGTGAAAACTTCCTAGTAGTGTGCAGCACCAAAGTCTGCACCCCTTATATGCACCCTCACATGCAAACACATATTATGAGGATAGGGAGAAAGCACTGGATGCATTTTTGGAAACAATCCCGTGCCCCGGCCCTCACCTTACCCTAATGCCATCCCATCCCTGGAAGAATTACACACTCTCCGGGTCTGGGAAGGAGCACTAAGTTTACCTTTTCAATTATGGCTGGAGGGGCTTTAAGATGCTTTAGAATGTTAGCAGCCACCTCCCTCGGCGGCGAAGTCTGTCCTTCTGACTTCATCATCTGCGAGTGCACACAAAGTAACAGGTGCAAGACCAGTATTATTGAAAGCCAGCATCCCATACATAAAATTTCAACTACCACCAGACAGACAATCCACTGTCAGTCAAAACAGCAAGCATAGTGGTATATAACTAACTCAGAGGCCCTTTAACATATGTAGAAACAGTTAGTAACACTTTTTTCTAGACCAACGACTGCAGACATAACTGGGAAGTTCTGCATTGCAATAAACCGGCAGAAAAAGCACAGAACGCTGAATCTCTCAGGAGAAATCACATTTTTGGTCATGCTCATGTACCACACATCGTCCCACCTGAGAAATAAGCATGGCAACATTGCAGCTGTAGTCACCAAATCTCCCAGTCTGCATAATTCCCTTTGTCGCAGAGAACCCAGGGTACAAGGCCCGAACAGTCGAAGAGAAGATGCCTCGCACAACATTACAAACATTCGTCATTGTCGCCTTTTGTATGGCCTCCTCCTCAGCAATGTTCTAAAAAAGATATACACCAGTGTTTCATTTTAGGTAAGCACCCAAAGCAGGGTCAATGCCCCCCCTTTACCCATGTCCTAACGATATGCTGTAACATAATCCTTATGTGAATATCCAGATGGAATACACAACAAAACGTTATTTTTGGTAAATAAAGTAACAATAACAAGGGCATACTAAAAGTTAATAATCAGCAATCCAGCGAAGCTTGATGCACAAAATGGCAGCTAAGTGTAATACGTTTGTACACAGATGATGATTAATTCTACAAAGCTCTGTTTTACTAAAACGAAGGGTCCTAGTTTGAGATAATTGGTACTGAGGCACCTTCAAATTAAATATTTTGTTTCACAGATCCAACCAACCTCTGAAATGCTAAACATTAACACTCCCGTATCCGTTCCAATTAATGCAACCAAATGATGCACCAATGACACATTTGTACTATTTTATTTTAGCATTACAAAGGATGCACCATCTATAATCGAAATTGAAAATGTAATTAGAAAGTGCTCGTACGTGCGGTTGACGTCCTAAATGTAAAGCGCCACTCCGCCAACCACACGAAACAGTAAATTTGTTCATTCTTAATCCTGTGCCACTTGAAACACATAATCATTAATTTTTAATTTGGTGTGTTAATTAGAATGGGTACGGTAGTAGCTTCCGCCTAGCACAATTCTTTAGTGAAACAGCCTGATTTCCTGTGCCGTGGCTGTAGAGCCTTCACAGAAGTGCAGAGAACTAAACACTGCTTATTCTTGGAAGTCCACATACTCTTTTCAAATGGAGGATCTGATATTGCAGCTTGGCGTTGGTCGTTCTGAGCGCACTCAGTTCTGGACTTTCATCACAGCCCTCTGACTTGGGAAGAGCACTCTCCAATTCTTCCACCTCCTTGAGCAATTCAGCTGTCTTCACTTCCTGGAATATTTCAATATACATAAACATGAGATGATGCAATACGGTTTCGAGTGGGCTTGCTCCGTGCAGCGTAATTCCATAACCAGGAGGCCTGGTTATGGATTTGACAGGAGCATTATGATATTGGAGACGTGGAACAAGACTTACTGCGTGACTAATACGCTCAAAGAGTTCGTTAACTTGACTACCAGCCGCCATCTTCACCCTGCAACATGACTCCGACTGGCCATGTGGCTTTTATAAAAAACGGACCAATCACACTCGTTCCCGGGAAATTAGCCACTGCAAACCGACCAATCAGGGCTTCAAGCGGGAGCCGTAAACTCGACACCAAAACCACAAAAAAACAACAACTTACCAGTTAACCATTTCCGGGGTTGCCTGACAATGCATCTCCAGTTTTGAAGACGTGTGCTGCAGGATAACCGTGGAACAAAGGCAGGAGGAGACTTGCGTCTCTAAATCGAAGCAGTCTAGGAGTTATTGGTAACGTCAACGAGGTCGCGATAACTTGTGTTACTCACTAAAGAGCTGGGGAAATGTCGGGACTGTTTTCCTTCACATCACCTGCTGTTAAGCGCCTTCTCGGCTGGAAACAGGGAGACGAAGACGAGAAATGGGCAGAAAAAGCCATCGACTCGCTAGTGAAGAAGCTGAAAAAGCAAAAAGGTTCTCTGGAAGAGCTTGAGAAAGCTTTGTCTCAGCCCAACACTGTGACCAAGTGTGTCACCATCCCGAGGAGTCTGGACGGAAGACTACAGGTCTCACATAGAAAGGGGCTACCTCATGTCATCTACTGCCGGGTTTGGCGCTGGCCTGATCTGCAGAGCCATCATGAGCTCAAACCACTGGACATCTGCGAGTATGCCTTTAGCCGGAACAAGAAAGAAGTTTGTATCAACCCTTACCATTATCACAGGGTGGAAACACCAGGTTTGTGGAACTGGTGGTATAATCACCACAGATAGACAAAATTGAACTCTTGGTTAGGCTTTAACACATCAAAATAACAACATTATGACACGTGTTTGGTCACAATGTACATTTTGGCACCAAAACTATATAAAGCGTAACAATTTCCATATAGCTATTGTGTTCATTCATGTCCACATGTCTAGCCCTTGCCCTTGCACACGCTTGTGCTATCAGATGGGCACAAACTGTGTAAACTTAAGATTAGTATCAATTAAGTGAATCATGCCCAGAAGTCCTTTGGCTATTACATAATTCAGCATCACTTGTTTTTCTAGCAAACAATGTTAGTGTCTGTACTCATTGTATCAATGACTGAAGACTAACTCTTTTCCCTCAGTTCTACCCCCTGTCCTGGTGCCACGAAACCCACAGATGATTGCCGCTCGCTATGAGCCTGTTCCCAGCTACCTGGACCAACAGAGAGCCACCTACTCCCCCAACAATGACCTGTCTCCTGTCAGTTTCGAGACTCCAGGTTCGTGTCAGGAACTTTTTGAGATTACTAGCTACCGGAAGTAGCTCTATAGAGCTACATGTAGTAGGAGTGAATGACTTGGGGGAGCTGTGATACATTATTAGCGTGATTAGTGTAGTAGCTACACCTACATTCCTTTTGATTAGCCATAGTAGTATTGAAACAGGTCCTTAGGAATACAGTTTGTCCTACAATGAGGCTGATGGGCTCTTGAGATCTATGGGGTGCGTTTCCGTTTGTCTATTCAGCAGAACAGCTTAGCTACTGCTTTTCATGTCATTATTGTCAAGGGCCAACAATGGCTCTTATCTTCCTCTTTATGCCTCCATGGGAACTAAGGAGCTTTTAACATTTATTTGTTTTATTTTACAGAAACACCTCCACCTGCATACTCTGAGACTGGATCACCTTCGCCTCCTGATCACTCCCTTATTGAACATGGAATGCCAGGTTTGTGAGTGTACGCATGTACATTGTGGGCTGGAGATAAGAGGTGAAGAGAAGGGATGTAAGCGATCAATGGAGTCAGGAGAACCAGCTAGGAAAGGGGGAAGAACCCTTTAGCTGCGCAGTCATGGTTGCATGTGCTGTAAGAGAGGCAGTATTCTAAAGGCGTTGGTGGACCATAACAAATTATTATGGTATGGCTTTTGTTTATGTCTAGTCTAATAGGCATTATGTATTCAGAGTCTTCCTCAGTGCTACATTACCTATGAGAAATATGGCTGCTTCTTTATCTACTGCAGTTCAAGATTCAGCTGTGATGTCGCCACTTCCCGTTCCATCACCTGACGTTGTTACCACAATCCAAGTGAAGTATCAGGAGCCTCGCTACTGGTGCTCTATTACCTACTACGAGCTCAACCAAAGGGTGGGAGAAGCCTTTCATGCAACTCGCTCTCATGTTGTGGTTGATGGCTATACCGACCCTTCAACAGCTGCTGATCGATTCTGCCTCGGTCTGCTCTCCAACGTCAACCGGAACTCTACCATTGAGAATGTTCGACGTCACATCGGAAAAGGGGTACACCTTTTTTATGTTGGCGGTGAAGTTTTTGCCGAGTGTCTCAGTGATGGAGCTGTCTTTGTTCAGAGTCGGCAATGTAACCACGCCCATGGGTTCCACCCTACCACCGTCTGCAAAATACCACCTGGCTGCAGTCTAAAGATCTTCAACAACCAGGAGTTTGCCCAGCTCCTAGCACAGTCAGTCAATCAGGGCTTTGAGGCCGTCTATGAGCTCACCAAGATGTGTACCATCCGCATGAGTTTCGTTAAGGGCTGGGGCGCAGAGTATCACAGACAAGATGTCACCAGCACCCCGTGCTGGATCGAGATTCACCTTCACGGTCCCCTTATGTGGCTGGATAAGGTACTTTCACAAATGACCCCAGCCACAGTGGTGAATTCAATATCGTGAGAGGAAACTCTGCGAGTCAAAGACACCACTTCTCTTGTTTGTCTTTCTTTTTCATGCTTGGACTTGTCAGCGTATCAAGACTTCATACTTTGTCCCGTACATATATGCACCGGTGCATGAGGTGTTACGCTTCTTGCATTTCTCTTTACAAGCTTTGCAACGGTATTTGTAATCCCAATTTTGTAGTGTTGTACATGTATGACATGTTTGCCTGTTACCAACTCTACAGTCGCATGGTATGTGGTAGTCTACCAAGTTCGGAATCCTTGGTGCCTTGCTGTTATACTAATATCTGTTCTTTCTTCTATCACTTTATATACAAATTATTTTACACTCATTGGCTGATTGACGCCAAAAAATCCATTTCTCTTGACATGACCCGGAAATAGTCGCGTGACCAGACTCACCCCCAGGCCAGACAGTCGGCTGGATCGCGGCGCCGGCCGCAACGTATGGCCACACCCCCAATTTTATTTTTCACGTGAGCGCGTTGTCAGTTTTGTGGATTACATCATAGATAATGTATTCCGAATTCCTGGGTGTTCGGCAAGAGTAATTTTATTGAAGACCTGTGGACCTCTGCATGGCTGCAATTAATGGAACCTTATCCCGATTACTGTTTAATGCAATCTTTACCTACATTACAGTGATGCATGTAGTAAAATTCTGCAGTATGATGAAGATCCATACTATATACCTTCCTCTGCGAAGTTATGGCTTCCCAGCCGCTGTGAACGTACCAACATTGAGTGGGGCTGCTCTGAGGTCGCTTGGAAGAGTTCCACTGGAAATCTGACTGCATCTGTCGCCCCACTTCTGTTCGTATGAATTTTACGCCTGTGCAAAGAAAGAATGAAGTGTATTGAACAATTGTATCGTGTTACAGTGGAGAGAGTGCCAGCCCTGTTTTCTCTACCCAAAAACCACTTGAAATTAGCCGCCATTGCCCTTCTAATTTTATCTTGCAGTTCAACATAGGTCCAAGTAATGGCATTATGACTGCAATGCCAATAGCTAGACCATTGAACCCCCACTCATCTTTTCGACTGCCAAACTATTCAAGGAATAAAGCTCTATTATAGAGTATAATTTCTACTTGAAGGTGCATGATATTCCATTATACACAAGAACATTCTATTATCACCATCAAATTCAGTAAGCAGGTAGTCTATTATAAATGTACTGTGGCTACATTTCCATTTCTAGGGGGCCTAGCTACTTGCTGAATAATAAATTAATATTGTGACTCAGTCTCAGGTGTGTCTGCTACTATTACTGCTTACAGTTAGCTTACTGTGATCTGGCGGGCTCTGGGATTTGAACCTGCAATTTTTTTATCTGCAGTCAAATACTTTAACATTTGTGGTCACACGTCACCTAGGCCATAGAGTCAGAAGGTCTCATCTGCAGCAGTGTCCAGGAGTATAGGGTAAAGATAAGTGAACCCCCACTGCCGTTTAGAGCTTCCTCCCCAAACAAAAGCTGATCAAGCATGGAGTCACACATCAAAGGTAGCTAGCTATGTCTGTCAGCGTATTCCTACCATTATAGCTAGCTATTAACGATGTTAAAAAGAAAGCCTATACTGAGAGACTCAATTTGTCATATAAAGTGCCTTAGACGCCACCATATTGCCTCTCAGGGCACCCAAAATAAAGGGTGGCATGCCCTAGATATCATTAATGCATTATGCAGGCAAGTTTCATTATTATGAGGTACGATGCACTAGCCTCATTCACCCCAACCTATTAGTACTGCATGGGATGAATGGTAGCAGGTGCAAATACAGATAGCTATACAGGACTAAAGGATGAACTTCAAGAGGGAGAGCCAAAACAGTTAGCGTGAAAACAAAGCTGTAGAGTGGAGCCTGGGAACAAGGCTATGGTATTGCAATAGCCCATTAATAATTGGTGCTTATAATTATTATTAATGGTGATGTGATTGAGGCAGTACTGTAGTTTTTTATGCTGCATGTATTATATACTCCTGACTCTCGATGAACCAACAAAAGAAAGTAAGTCTGATGATGATGTGTGAACCTATTGAGGTTCAACTCTTGAGGTGCAACGCTTTACAGGTATAACCTATTGAGGTTCAACTCTCAGACGGTTGGGGTTTATAATACTGAATTTGACACACGTTTGACGGATTGTCGAAATGGTGCGCTCGTTTGCAGACTGGGGTTCGGAGCGTTATCTCCCCAAGGTGATCAAGTCGGGGATTGGGCCCCCTGTACACATATTGATCTTCGACTTTCTACGACCTAGTAGCAGAACGCCGGTTCTTTCTTCGGATCCCGAAGCTGAATGGACGACTGGGCACGTTGCGGTGCCCACCGTGATTCCCAGTCTCGCCTATCCAACGCTTCTGGGGCAGCCATACCTCTACAAGTATATCTGACCCTGCAGGAGGGATGGGAAGCTCGCTAGGCGTTTTTTTTTCTCCAACTAGGCCTGGGAAGAATTATTTATAAGTTTGGCTATCCAGGAGGGAGAGAGGCTAGTTGTTTTTTTCCAACTAGGCCTGGGAAGAATTGTTTATAAGTTGGACTATCCAGGAGGGAGGGATGCTAGTTGTTTTTTTTCTCCAACTTAAGTTGTTTCTCTTATAGAAATACCACGAATAGTCATCTCTCTATCAGTACTAAGCCTGGGAAGAATTATTTAACCGTCCAGGAGCTAGCTACAGGCTTCTTTTTCCCCCTCCAAGTTAAGTTGTTTCTCTTTAGAGAAATACCATAGATAGTCATCTATCTATCAATACTAAGCCTGGGGGAAATGTTTAGAAGTTTGACTGTCCAGAAGGGAGGGAGCCATGCAGGCTTATTTTTTTCTCCAACTAAAGTTATTTCTCTTTATAGAAATACCACAAATAGTCATCTATCTATCAGAAGTATTAAAGCCTGGGAAGAATTGTTTGGCCGTCAAGGGGCTATATAGACTTTTTTCTCTCCAATTAAGTTAAGTTGTTTCAAAATACCACAAATAGCCATGCATCTGTCTATCACTAGCTATAAGCCTGAGGAATTTTTTTTCAAGTCTGACAGGCTGATGCTACTGATATATTCATTAGCTACAAGCCGCTATACACACATTGAATACTAATAAAATAGTTGGAATGCCAAGTCATTAGGAAAAGCACACTAGCAGTATAAGCCCTAGCTTGTGTTGGGTTCGATGAGCTCATTTTTTTATGCTAAAGCTGAAACCGGCAAAACATGTACAGCAGGGTCCCAATAGCATAATTATGGTTGCTAGTGTTAATTAAGGAATCACGAAAACAAATTAAAGAGCAAAACAGAAACAAAGAAAAATTTAAGTACACAAAACAATACAACAACAGTTTGAAATGAGCTAATGGTAGAATATGACACAAAATTCTGGGGTAAACTAGTAAAAACAAGCCAATAAGGGAACGTGTGAAGAAAATGTATTCCAGTTATAAATAGTACGAGGTACAAAGGAATTATAGAAGTTACTTGTGTGTGCATGCGTAGGGACAGACAAAGGACTGATAATACTGTGATCTTGTGACTCTGGGAGCTTGCTCAACAAAAATGCCAGTCTGGAATAAAACAGGCCATGTACTACTTTAAACACAGTGCTTAAGTCCAGACATTAATATAGTCTACGTTGCTGTACAGAAGGCTGAGAAAACAGTTGTAACAGATCCTCGTAACTACTGCTCCACTGCTTTGCACACATTCTAAGTGTGAACTTTTGTACATTCTCGAGGGTCTTCATTTCACCGGTTTTGTGAGTGTTCTAGACTTGGCTTGCATACTCGAGGTGAAGACGAACAAGTGTCTGAAATAGGCTCTCAGGCCAGAGGTAACTGTGAATCTTACAAGCTGGCTATCAACTCGCAAATTCTCTAGCTTTTCTAGAAGGGCATGGTGAGGAACTGTCTTTCAAGCATCTCAAAGCAGTTGTGAGTAGTTTCCAGTAGGCCTCTGAAAACTCTACGTGAATCAGAGATTGGCTGCATCGGCATCAGATGTTGTACAATGAGGTTCGCAATATGCCTCTCCAGAAGTTTGCTCAACATTGGAAGCAAAGAGACTGGTCTGCAGTTTGCCGGACTTGCTTAGATTTTGGAATAGGTACTATATTCAACCGTTTCTACGTCACTGGGAAACATCCATGCAGTTGAACAGCTTAGTGACTGGGGTAGCAATGCTTGCAGCGGTGAACTTCAACATCCTACCAGAAATTTGGTCAGGGCCACTGGCTTTAGAAACATCTATTGATTGTAGAAGACAACCTCCTCCTCCTACGTGTAACAGATTTTCTGGGCCTCTCTCAGGTGTTCAGCAGACTCAAAGGAGCCATTAGGGGTGGCAATGATGTAGTGAAGCATTTAGAGAAGTAATTGTTCAACAAGTTTGCATTGTCCACTTATTGTCTGCACATGTACCATCAGATTGATGCATTGTGGCTGAATCCTTCCTGAAGAGCTTCATTGTTTTTCTGAACTGGTTTTTGTTTCCAGTGTTAATGTTCCTTGAAAAGAATGACTGTTTTGAGTTTCTCAATATGGAGGTCAATTTTTTTACGCATGCCTTTATATTTTCTCCAGAGCTCACGATCAGTTGACCCTGATGACTTTGTCCTTCAGAATAAAGTGTTGCTGCTTTTGCATGCGAAGGGCGGAAACTGTTTGCACCTATCCTTTTCAGCAAGCAAGACTGAAGCGCTGTCATGGCACTTCTAAAATCGCCATTGGCTATATATTCATTATTGTGCCAGGTTTATTCTTGCACTTCGAGTAGCTCCACACCCCGATACTTGAACGCCCATCACTGCTCTAGTTCACGCACTCCCTTGGCAGCGGGTCCTCTAGATCAGTCCTTCACTTGATTTGACATGATATGATGGCTATGTGCTGAGTAACCAGTGTACGTATCAGCACACAAAGTATTATAGCATGGATTCTCTATACTCCAAAATCCTAGCCTCGTTCCCAGTCTCCACTCCCAGCTTTTATCCGCCCTGATATTTAATAACTTGTTTTACATATGTGGTAGAAAACGAACATTATTCCGTCGCGTATTTCGATCGCATACGCGTGCAACATGTTCAAAGCGCCGCTCTGAACTTCCGCTAAGGGCGGGGCTCATACGCGCTACGTAGTACAGTAGCGTCAATATAATATGAATATGTGAGGCTTCTACGCAGCACGTATGAGCCCCGCCCTAGCGTAGTGAACGCGCGGGTACGGGTACCCCGGGTACGGATACGGGTACGGGTGCGATCGAAATACGCGACGGAATAATGTTCGTTTTCTACTCGGGAGCCACATAATTATATTATTCATGCCTCCATTTCCGGAATTCCCGGGATTCCGTCACCCGGAGTCACGAGATGAGAGATAATTAAAATTCACGCGAGTTCCAATCGGCTAATTCGAGGAAGTAGTGTTGTGTTACGGTATTTTCAGTATTGCCCAACGTGGTCTAAAAATTGCGCATGCTGATATAGTTGTGGCCTGAGGCGAGCCTGTGGTACATTTCTACCGCTCACAAAGAGACGTTTGAGGTCTTTGGCAGACATTGCGTTGATTCAAGTTCTCCGAAGACTCACCCATTACACTGAGTGGTCACAAATGAGCGAGAATATATTATGGGAAAGAAGAAGGGAAGAGGCAAAGGCCAGGATGAAAGGTGGTGAGACCAAACATAATTCTAACCACCTGCCGCGATAGTTAGTCCAGTATGTCTGCATAAAACATGTTTTAAGGTTTTCTCTGGGGGTTATTCAATCATGAACCCCATATGGTCTGGTTTCTCGTCCTTTCTCCGATCGTAAAATATAAGCCCACACGGACAGGGGTTCAACAGATGTTTCTTGTGCATGTTTGATGTCACATTCGCTCCCATATTGTAATGCCCCTTCTGCTTTGTGTTTAGCCAGAGTAGCAGTTAGAACAGGATAATGTAAACGGTAGATATGGCATCAAATTTAATGTCAAACTCAAGCACCCACCCACCTACATGTATTTCCAATGGACTTAAAGGACGAGAAACTGTGAAGTTGCGTAGCCTAAGAACTGATATCTAGATGCACATGTAGAGATTATGCAATATGCGTCACAAGCTGGACCATATGCATTTCCCTATGCCATTCAATTTTGAGTGGTAAATTTTGCATGAAGTCAATGTTGAATTGGCTGTCTCACTCATGGTACAAGCTTATCTTTTCTTGCGTGATTCAACGTACATAGACGGAGACTGATCAGCTTCTAGTGTAGCTTCTATAAAAGTTGAAATAGGAGGTATGAGGTCTAAAATGTGATTGAAAGCTCCTTAGATATGATTATTAGCCTCGCTGCACTCGGCAATTACATGTACATTTCATATGTGCAAGCTGTGAGTATGTGCCTGTGTGCTTGTGTGCCACAGGGGGGCAGAGGTGGAAGCCCCATCTCTGCTCGAGGGGGTGAAGGACGAGGGGGACGCTGCGTCCGACAGCCCGCCAGCCAAACAGGGAGGTGGGAGAAAGGGGAAGAAGACGAAAAAGAAACATGATGATTGGTAAGGTGGAAGGAACGTAGTGGTGACTGTTTACCGGTTATAACCATAATTACATTAAAATTTCACTGAACCACGTGTTGACACTGTGAACGTGTTAGATAGCAGGGTAAAAGTGTCACAGTGGACGTTTGCCCTATTTTATTTATGTAAAATTGACCGTTTCTAAATTTCACAACCTATAGTTGACCAAATATTATAGCAGATTTTTACCCTGTGAATATTTCCTGCTATAATAGTAAATCAGAACTCCTATCAGAAGGATAATCTGTAGCTGTATCTTGAGCGAATGATGTACATGTGGTGTGTAGTCCTGTAAACCCGTGGTCCAACTACTTGATGGATGATGGTGTGTAGTCTTGTAAACCCGTGGTCCAACCACTTGATGGATGATGGTGTGTAGTCCTGTAAACCCATAGTCCAACTACTTGATGGATGATGGTGTGTAGTCCTGTAAACCCGTAGTCCAACTACTTGATGGATGATGGTGTGTAGTCTTGTAAACCCGTGGTCCAACCACTTGATGGATGATGGTGTGTAGTCCTGTAAACCCATGGTCCAACTATTTGATGGATGATGGTGTGTAGTCCTGTAAACCCATGGTCCAACCACTTGATGGATGATGGTGTGTAGTCCTGTAAACCCATGGTCCAACCACTTGATGGATGATGGTGTGTAGTCCTGTAAACCCGTAGTCCAACTACTTGATGGATGATGGTGTGTAGTCTTGTAAACCCGTGGTCCAACCACTTGATGGATGATGGTGTGTAGTCCTGTAAACCCGTGGTCCAACCACTTGATGGATGATGGTGTGTAGTCCTGTAAACCCGTGGTCCAACTACTTGATGGATGATGGTGTGTAGTCCTGTAAACCCATGGTCCAACTACTTGATGGATGATGGTGTGTAGTCCTGTAAACCCGTAGTCCAACTACTTGATGGATGATGGTGTGTAGTCCTGTAAACCCATAGTCCAACTACTTGATGGATGATGGTGTGTAGTCCTGTAAACCCGTGGTCCAACTACTTGATGGATGATGGTGTGTAGTCCTGTAAACCCGTGGTCCAACTACTTGATGGATGATGGTGTGTAGTCCTGTAAACCCGTGGTCCAACTACTTGATGGATGATGGTGTGTAGTCCTGTAAACCCGTGGTCCAAACTTGATGGATGATGGTGTGTAGTCCTATAAACCCATGGTCCAACCACTTGATGGATGATGGTGTGTAGTCCTGTAAACCCGTGGTACTTGATGGATGATGGTGTGTAGTCCTGTAAACCCGTGGTCCAACTACTTGATGGATGATGGTGTGTAGTCCTGTAAACCCGTGGTCCAACTACTTGATGGATGATGGTGTGTAGTCCTGTAAACCCGTGGTCCAACTACTTGATGGATGATGGTGTGTAGTCCTGTAAACCCGTGGTCCAACTACTTGATGGATGATGGTGTGTAGTCCTGTAAACCCGTGGTCCAACTACTTGATGGATGATGGTGTGTAGTCCTGTAAACCCATGGTCCAACCACTTGATGGATGATGGTGTGTAGTCCTGTAAACCCATGGTCCAACCACTTGATGGATGATGGTGTGTAGTCCTGTAAACCCGTGGTCCAACTACTTGATGGATGATGGTGTGTAGTCCTGTAAACCCGTGGTCCAACTACTTGATGGATGATGGTGTGTAGTCCTGTAAACCCATGGTCCAACTATTTGATGGATGATGGTGTGTAGTCCTGTAAACCCATGGTCCAACCACTTGATGGATGATGGTGTGTAGTCCTGTAAACCCGTGGTCCAACCACTTGATGGATGATGGTGTGTAGTCCTGTAAACCCGTGGTCCAACTACTTGATGGATGATGGTGTGTAGTCCTGTAAACCCGTGGTCCAACTACTTGATGGATGATGGTGTGTAGTCCTGTAAACCCGTGGTCCAACTACTTGATGGATGATGGTGTGTAGTCCTGTAAACCCGTGGTCCAACTACTTGATGGATGATGGTGTGTAGTCCTGTAAACCCGTGGTCCAACCACTTGATGGATGATGGTGTGTAGTCCTGTAAACCCGTGGTCCAACTACTTGATGGATGATGGTGTGTAGTCCTGTAAACCCGTGGTCCAACTACTTGATGGATGATGGTGTGTAGTCCTGTAAACCCGTGGTCCAACTACTTGATGGATGATGGTGTGTAGTCCTGTAAACCCGTGGTCCAACTACTTGATGGATGATGGTGTGTAGTCCTGTAAACCCGTGGTCCAACTATTTGATGGATGATGGTGTGTAGTCCTGTAAACCCGTGGTCCAACTACTTGATGGATGATGGTGTGTAGTCCTGTAAACCCGTGGTCCAACTACTTGATGGATGATGGTGTGTAGTCCTGTAAACCCATGGTCCAACCACTTGATGGATGATGGTGTGTAGTCTTGTATGGTCCAACCTGCAAAAGCAGTAAGGGCCTGAGAGCACAGTGGTTAAAATTGTTGTTCATGACCCCATAATTTACGGAAGGGTTAAATATGATGTAACAACGAGCGAAAGTTGAATGCTAACTCACGTGAGGTGAGTATTGCATGCTCTTTGTTGTCACATCACCGCACTGTGATTGCTGCCGTGTAGGATTCAATTGACTTTTAATAGCAGTAAAAACCTAATTTCCTGTGTGTAGGGAAGATGAGGCGGCCCGAGACCCGGAGGAGCTAGGACTGGACGCTGGGAAGGAGGAGGTTGCTGCTGCAGACAAGCCAGAGAAGGAACCAAGTGAACCGTCAGCCGTTGCCAGTGCTGGAGGGAAAAAGAGCAAGAAGAAGAAAAGGAAAGAAGAGGATTGGTAAGTAACCAGGGTTTTATACAGAGGGGGGAGGGGGGGGGGGGGCACTGGGCCCCCCCCAGAATTTTTGAAGTTGATATTAATTATTAGTAGCTAGAAGCAACCTCAGCATGTACATGTAAATTTAAATTTTTCTCAGCATGTCCACCCCCCCCTCCCCCCCCCCCAACCCACCGAATAATCCTATATGAAACCCTGGTAACTGCTGACTGTCACTGCCCCATCCCAAGATTCATAGCCATGGTAAGATTTGGGATACATCGTTAAACACTCTGTCCCAAACTTGTGAAAAGAGAATTTCTCTTTGTACACTATATCTATATTTAGCTCCATCTTACATGTGGTTTGAAAGCTACATGTAACTTGCTTATTTCCATCACCTTCGAGATTGAAGTAAAACCAGTTTAGCATGTTTGATTTCCAACTCAGAAGGTACAGTTAGTACAATGGCAGTGTCGTGCCCAGACCCTCCATCGGCGCAGGGGCGCTGGAGGATCTGGACACGAAACTAGCATGATGGTAGCTCTTTGCAGTGTGCGGTACGTATGTAGCTAGTCCGTGAGGACTTCCTGACATGGTTGCTCCCCCCCCCAGGGATGAAGATGATGTAGCCAAAGAGCTGGAAGAGTTGGCACTGGCGGACGGTGTGCCCCAAGACCGGGACATTCAGGACAAACCAGTTGCAGAGGCCAAGGAGCAGCCGAAGGGAGAAACTAAGAGTGACGCTACGAGTGGGAAGAAAAGTAAAAAGAAGAAAAAGGTCGAGGAGGATTGGTGAGTCAGTCCAGTGACCTGTTTGGGACATTCCAGCTACCTCATTCACTTCCTTACGGTGGCCATTATTTCAAATTTTATCGAATTGGGGATATTACAGATTTGACTGATATCAAGTAAACGATGATACTTACTTTCGCAATGGCCTTAAAATTGGTTATTTTTGCGGGATTCTAATTTTTGCTATATTCGTGGGGCTATTGTGATATTGCACATTGCACGAGTAGGAGTAATTATTTCCGGGGTCGACATCACAGTGACATAATGTGCAGTGTAATGACGTAATCTAAAGAAGTGTTGAGGCAATTTCAGTTTTGTATAAATGCATATATAAAGAGTTCTGCCATTGTATGTGAAGCAGGTAAAGTGATTCATCCTCTCAAGTAACTTCAGTTGAGCCCATGCAAAATGCATTTGCTATACAAACCCCCTAAACACTTGCCCTTGGAATGGAACTACCACCATGTACATGTACATGTACATGAGGGAGAGACCATAAGATTCATTTCCGCAGGCTAGCTATTTTATTTGATGTGATGTTTCATCACAAAATTGAGTGTTAGTGGTGACTCACTGATCACTTGTCTCTTAATTCACAGGGAGGAAGATATTGAGGCATTGACTCGTGAATTGGAGGGTGACGGAATGGAATCGAAACTAAGCCAGCCGGAAGAGAAACCTAACTCCGTAACCGAGGCCCCAAAACCGGAACCGAAGGAGGAGCCCAAGCCAGAGGCCAGTGGAGTGACTGAGAACAGCCCCGAAGACGAGGCGCCTACCAGCACCATCATGACCGCTGCTCAGAAGAAAGCTGCCAAGAAAGAGAGGGAGAAAAAGAAAAAAGAGGCAGCCAAGAAGGCCAAACAGCAGCAGAAGCAACCGGAGACAGAAAGGGAAGAACTAAAAGAAGGGACACAGCTTGAGAGCATCGCAGCCGTTACCGACGCCGCTGTTTCGGAGGCCAAAGGTCAGGGTTCACCTGCTGAGGAAGGGGAAGAGGTGAAGTCGAAGCCTACAGAGGGTGCTGCCGATGAAGATGGGGAGGAGGGGGAGGAGGAAGGAGATGACAAGAAGAAGAAGAAGAAAAAGAAGAAGAAGGCCGAAGAGGAGAAGAAGAGCAAGGTACACATACACATGTGTACCGTAAGCATTACTGCTGTCCCTCTAGTGCTGGGGGAAGGTGACAACGTATACCCACAGTGTATGAACAGTATTGTTACATTACTACAGGAATCGCTTGTTTATGTCCATTTCAGATGGAAGATTGACAATAGTAATGGTCGTTAATTTTTTTCAAGAGCATCTTTAATATTATCATGACCTACGATATGATGTATGTATCTTCAATAGTCTACCTCAGTACAATCTGACATTTGATGAGAATTAGTATGATGTTTCTATATTCCATCCTCTCCCCTCCCCCTCCCCTCCCCCTCCTTCCTCTCCCTCCTTCCTCTCCCTCCTTCCTCCCTTTCCCTCCGCTCTCCCTCTCCCTCCCCCTCCCTCCCTTCCCCTGCCCTTCTCCCTCCCTCCCTCCCTTCCTTCCCTCTTCCTCCTCCCTCCCTCCCTCCCTCCCTCCCTCACTAGGTGAAGAAGCCAGGCAAGGGGACGCTGGCCAAGATAAAGGAACAGATGGAGGCACTGCGTCTGGAGCAGAAGAAAAGGGAAGAGGAGGAGTTGGCCAGGATCAGGGCTGCTGAGGAGGCAGAGAGGAAGCACGAGGAGGAGGTTAGGGTTAATTTTCTTTCCTCGAAGGAGTGCTATGGGCCCGGGACATGTTCTACCCGGCTACACGAAAGTAATATTCTTTGCTATGGGTTAATCACCACCTGCATAAACAAACATATTAATATATGGTATTTGATTTTGAGGTTTTTATTCCTAATTGAGATACGATGTAGACAGAATGACCCGTGTCTTGGCACCCCTACAGCTGCGGCTGGAAGAGGAGCGCAAGGAGAAGAGGAAGGCGAAGGAGAGGGAGCGAAAGGAGCGGCGGAAGGCGGAGGGCAAACCCATCACCAAGGCTGAAAGAGAAAAGCATGCCAAGGCCTTGGCCCAGCTGGAGGCACTCAAGGCCCAGGGTGAGTCGGGACGAAAGGGTTGCTAAGGTAGACAGTAATGGAAAGAAGATTGTTTAGAACATGAATTAATTGCTGAGCTGGAAGCATGGCAACTAATCTGCGTAGTGTGGAGACGAGCATGGCAACTAATCTGTGTAGCGTGGAGACCAGCGTTTGTAGGTTTATTGGGAATGCAATATTGCAAGTGTAGCTCCTATGGGGGTGGGCACTTCAATGAGCATACATTGGCTGCAGAACACAGACAAGAGCACTTTGATGTCTGCATCCCAGCTGTGGCGTCAAGTTTCTTTACTCTCTCAATGTTTCTTCTTTCATCTTTGATGATTTTGCATGTGTACATGTGGTAAGCTAAAGGTATTGGTCATCCTATTCAGGTATCGCTGTACCGCTCCGCACTATGGACCATGAGGAAGGAGCCGAGAAGAAGAAGGTCCGGTACGTCTCCCGGCAGAAACAGAAGAAGCCGAAGCCCCAGACGGCCGACTCTGAGGGTGACCAGAGTGAGTCTTATAAAAAGGGCTGTACGTACATGTGTGCTATGAACCGGGTGGTCCACATGTGTAGTAGTAGGCCTTTGAAGCTAGAGTGGTTGGAAGTCACCGCCGAGCATCAGATTTAGACTGACAGAGCTGTCAGCTAGACTATCAGAACCCCATTTTGGAACCGACTGGTAAATTGTCTGCTTCTGGAGAGACCCCATATACAAATCCTTGTAACAGCTCTGTGGAGGTTCAGAATCTCGCTGCGGTCAATTTCAGTCACATAACACATCATCCAATACACTTTATCACTATAGTCAGGTGTTGGCCTCATTCCCAGGCCACCTGGGAATGAGGCTAAAGTGGCCTGCATGGGAATCAATGATGTGTTCACTTCCTCCACAGCTTCTGAAATTGCCAGTACGGCAAACAGTGAGCAGCAGGACGAAGCAGCTTCCATGACATCAGGTAAACATGCATCTCTACTGTAGGTCCTACTCGCCGAGTGCTACTAGCAGATGTTTGTGAAGCTTGCCTACTGCCCCACTACCTGCCTGTAGGGGGTATGGCTGTGCATAGAGGGAGTGTGAGTGCTCAGGGGCGGGAACATTATCACGCTGTCCTGCACACACCTGTATCTCTTTCTCCAGAGACCAGTAGCGGTGTTGCAGAGCCTGAGCCCCTCAATGATTCTGACGTGAGTAGCTTCTTCGGGTCGTTGTGTAATAGTAGTCGCCCAGTTGGTCACAATAGACCATATTCGGTTAAGATGGCTTTGGGCATTTTTGCTACCATGGCAACAATAGTTCATTGCATGTAATGTTTATCACACAGAAACGTCACCTTTCAAATTTGAAGTACATTGGGCATTAAATGGTGTAGATATGACCTCACAAACTTATACACATTTTATATGGGCCCATATGAGGGATGTGCACTGGAGGCGCCTCCAGACCAAATCCCACATATGAGCATATATAAAATGTGTATAGGTTTGTAAGGTCACATCTACACCATTTAATGCCCAATTTACGCCAAATTTGAAAGATGACATTTTTGTTCAATAAACATTACATGCAAGGAACTATTGTCGCCATGGCAGCAAAAATGCCCGAAGTCATCTTAACCGAATACCGTAAACTCTGATAAATAACCGGGGGCGGTTATAATTAGAATTAGTAGCCTCAATGGGCGGTTACTTTTACATGGGCGGTTATAATCACAGATCGGTTATTTTTGCAACACAACAGTTAATAGCGTGGCAAATTTGCAGAACATAATACTCAACAACTAGTTAATAGTCTTGCTCCAAGCGCCTCTTCTTCAAAGACGGTTCCTTGTGCTGGACGCGGAGGATCCGTAACTTTTGCTTGTACCCTGTGGAGTTCACCCGACAACATTAGTGGTTGTAGCAGGCTTTTCTAAACCATCCGGCACATGTCCGATGACCACGTCATCATTTGTGCTCTAGCAAACACTCATAAATATCCCCTACGTTGAGATCAGCCACGTAGATATGGTGTCCCTTGATGCAGGAAGCCTTTAGGCAGGCAAGTTGAACGAACTCCATAGGTAGCTAGGGCTTTCTCGCTACACAAATTTCGACTAATGCTGACTTCTTGGTTCTTTTCCTTTACACAGGTCTGATTGTCGTCGCTATTAATACTCGCCTCTAGCCGCTCTGCTCTGTTTAGACTTAAGCTTTCACACGTGCAAACGCTAATAGCGTTACGTCATTAATTATGGGCGGTTATGTTTACATAGTAGGTAGTACACGCGAGTGAAATGTTGTTACAGCAAATTGATCGGTTATACTAGAGGGGCGGTTACCATTAAGGGGGCGGTTATTTATCAGAGTTTACGGTATGGTCTATTAATTAAATGGCTCCGGTCCACCCCACATGACGTGACACTGCTCTTCCTATCAATTGTCCCTTCCACAGGAGGCAGTGAAAGACAACTGGGATGATGAAGACGAGGAGGAGGTTGGTCAACCCATCTGTGGGGGGAGAGGGGGGGGGGGGGAATCCCAGAGAGCTACCCCTCACCTGATATGTAACTAGTGTTATAATAAAGTAGAGTATAGCTTCACTACTGAGAAATGTGTTACCAGAGGTGAGTACAAATTTCTGTTTACTCTACCCCATATACATGTATGTGGCTTAACTATCGTGTGTGCCAATGGGCCAATCACTGCTATGCAAGTGAGATCAAGGACTTTAGGGTATGACCAAGGCATGCTCAAACCCTTTCTTCTTTCAGGTAAAGGACAATTGGGACGACGAGAGCACTGGGGAGGATGAACCAGAGACCCCAGTGCAGCTAGAACCAGTTAAGGAAGAGCGTAAACCCGTCAAACCGGTCCAGCAGAAGTCGGTGGAGTCGGGATCGGAGGAGGAAGAGGAAGAGGAGGAGGAGAGCAGTAGCGAGAGTGAGGAGGAGTCGAGTGGAGAGGAAGACCTCTCGGCCTACGATAAAGCAGCACGTAGGATAGAGGTCAGTCCAGGGATATCGTTCGAGGTCACTCCCACTAGCTCCATCTTCCTTTTGAAGGTGTAGACACAAGTGCATGTACATGTATGTGTTGCTAGAGTTGTTACATGAGAAGAAAGCCGTCTGATGTCAGATTTCCTGTTCCGTGCAGATGCGTCAAAAGACAAACAAAGAAGAGCGCTCCCTCGATTTTCTCCGCTCCCCTGTGGTGTGTGTTCTTGGGCACGTGGACACTGGCAAGACTAAGATCTTGGACAAGATTCGTCACACCCACGTCCAGGACGGGGAGGCCGGGGGTATCACCCAGCAGATTGGGGCCACCTTTGTCCCCGAGGATGCCATTCGGGAGCAGACCAAGATGCTCAAGGAGGTATGTGCAAATTTAGAAGGCCTCTGTGCTTGGCTTCATTCCCAGTCAATCAATGTGGAGAACTGGGAGTTTATTTTCTCAATGAGTGTGTGTAGGTATAGAATGAAACCTAAATAATGCACACACTCGCACACACACACACACGCACACACTAATTGTTACCTCATAGCCTGGGAAACATACTAGTCTTGCACTTCGCGTGTGTAGCTTTATTGTGATGAGTGTAATGTAACAGCTATTAATTCCTTAAAGACACTACATGTACAGTATATATTTACATGTACAGTATATATTTACATGTACAATATATATTTACATGTACAGTGTATATTTACATGTACAGTATATATTTACATGTACAGTATATATTTACATGTAGTTTACTGCCTATTTCTCTTATTTGTAGTTTTCCAAGATGGAGATAAAGATACCTGGCCTCTTGATCATCGACACACCAGGCCACGAGTCCTTCAGGTCAGTCGACAAATTCAACCCTGGCTTTTTAGTTTCTGCCCTGGGTACATCCCAACCAGTTATCCCATTGTCATTTTGAGAATGTCTGTAATGAGTCTGTGTCCAAGGAATCCATCCACTCCCCCTCCCTCCCTCCCTCCCTCACTCCCCCTCCCTCCCCATCTCCCTCTCTCCATCCCCCCCCCTCCCCATCTCCCTCTCTCCATCCCCCCCCCCCCTCCCCCTCTCCCCCCAGCAACCTTCGCTCCCGAGGGTCCTCCATGTGTGACATTGCCATCCTGGTGGTGGACATCATGCACGGCCTGGAGCCCCAGACACTGGAGTCACTCGCCATCCTCCAGAAGGGAAAGACACCGTTTGTGGTGGCACTGAACAAGGTCCATTACTTAATATTTGTTAGAAACCTTCACAACTGCAGCTATGCTACCAGGAACCGAAAATCCTTCTCTCTATGCGTGCCTAAACTCTGTTCTTCCATAACAGCAGTTAAACTTCTTCACTTAGCACCCGAAATAATAAGAGACAGAGAAATATCTGTGCTCCTTGTACTTTTGTGAAAAACAAGTGATTGGTCGACAAATTTGTATGGGTTTGTATAAGAGTATCCTGATCTCTGTGTTATCGCCCTTGTGCAGGTCGACCGTCTGTTTGACTGGCGACGCAACCCCACCTCCAGCATCCGTGAGACCCTCAAGAAGCAGAAGGGGAACACGAAGGAGCAGTTTGACGAGAGGCTGAAGGAGGTCACCCTGGAGTTTGCAGAGAAGGTGCATTTGAATCAGTAGTGTGTACTTTCTTGCCTATTGCAAGTAGAATTGTGAGCAGATTTGAGAAATTTAGGGACCACTTTAACGCATTTTTACATCTTTCCTCCCCCTCTCTCTCTTGTTCCCTCCTCCTTCTCTCCCTCCTGCATCTTTACACATTTTTACATCTTTCCTCCCTCTCTCCCCTGTTCCCTCCTCCTTCTCTCCCTCTCTCTCTTCCCCTCTTTACTCCTCTCTCTCCTCTCTTCTTCCCTCCTGTGTTCCTTCCTCTCTTCCCCCCTCTTCTCTCCTCCCCCCTCTTCTCTCCTCTCCTCTCTCCCTCCCTTTCTTCCCTCCTCCCTCCCTCCCTTCTCTCCCCCCTCCTGCCCTCCCTCTCTTCCCAAGGGTCTGAATGTGGCCCTATTCTGGGAGAAGGTGGACTTTCAGGAGTACCTCCCAATGGTGCCAACGTCAGCCATCACAGGCGACGGCATGGGGGACCTGATTTCTCTCATTGTCAACTCCAGCCAGAAGAACCTCTCCAGTCAGCTCATGCTGTCACAGGAGCTGGAAGCACTGGTGCTTGAGGTCAGTTGCATGTCTCATGCTACTTTTTGGTCAGTGTCAAAATGAACAATATCACGTTATTGCTACGCTACATTCAGGCCGCCTTTATAGTATTGCACTGGATTTGCTGGTGTTTTTATTCATTTATGAGACTGCCAAGGTGTTTAGATCAAGCGTTGACAATAGTAATGGAAATTATGATGTTATTGTCTGCATCAATATTTCAATATGATATTGATTATCATGATGATCATGATGATCAGGAAGAAGTAAATACCCTTACGGTTTCCATTGCTGTGCTCAAAAATACGTTTGGGCTTCTAACTTTGAAGCCTCACTTCTCAGCAATCAACCTAACCTCATTCCCTGGTATTCATTTTACATGTGTATGTGGCCTGGAAACCACTCTATTGTATGGGATGGTACATATTAGGTGTACACACACACACACACACAAACACACACGCACACAGGTGAAGGTGACCCCAGGGCATGGAACGACGATCGATGTCATCCTCCGAGACGGAATCCTGCGCGAGGGGGACACCATGATCCTGATGGGAACGGAGGGACCCTTCGTCACGTCCATCCGCACCATGCTCATGCCTCAGCCGATGAGGGAGCTGAGGGTGAAAAACCCTTATGTCCACCACAAGGCCATCATTGCATCACAGGTACTCCAAACACTGGGAAAGACTTTGTGTGCAACCGTTGGTCTTAAAAATAAGCTCCACTCCCCTAGCTATCAGTAAAGAGAAGCAGTATGCTCAGCTAGAGATTTAACTCAAGACCTTCTGAATTCTGAAAATGTGCATTACTAAGCTACGTGTACCAGTATTTCATTCCCTGAGGGGGTGGCAAAAGCGTGAGCAGCATTCAATTTTGAAAGGTTGAAATGCCCAAGGGAGCATAAAGTTTCCGAGTGAGTGCATACTCGCATGTGACATGCGAGCGACTCGCGAGGGCTGTCAAGTTACTCGTGAGCGGTACTATAGACAGCTGCTATAGAGTACTTGGATCCACTACCTTCTTCCGTCCAGGGTGTGAAGGTGTGTGCCAAGGACCTGGAGAAGACGCTGGCTGGAACACCCATCCTTGTGGCCAAGAAGTCTGACGAGATTCCAGTGCTCAAGGTGTGTACTCTGCCCTCTGTTCAGTGGAGATAGCCTCGTACCCAGGCCTTCCCTCGCAGCTTTTTTCACAGCCGTGTTTTTCCACGGATGCGAAAAAAAGCTGCGAGGGAAGGCCTGGGTACGAGGCTAGTTAGAGACTGTGTCCACTATGACAATAGATACTCTAGAAATGGGTACACTGCAGACAGGAATGGTACACTGCAACTGCAGGTGGATGAGTATGTTTTATCAGTTCCAAGTCTGAGAGTAAGCCTTGTCAGGTGTATGTAGCTGGTACTGTACTTTATATGGCTACATACTTTACTTTACGAAAAGGATGCCTTCCTATTAGTCAAGATACTAACATGTAGGGTCAGAGAGGTTCCATTGTATATCTGTGAACTTTAGAGCGGTGTAGGACTGCATCGTTGTGTCCCTCGCACGTGATCCTGACGTTGGCTCCACTGCTAGACTCCACCCACTAGTGTGAGCCTGCTGTCGTGAGGGATATAGTAATGGCGGTGTGTTCACTGCTGGTATGGTACATTAGCAGTACTCTCAGTGTGAACTACTGTTTACAGGCCGTTCTACATATTATGTTAGTGTAGTAGAGGGGCACCGAACCTCGATAGTTGTCTTGTCCTTATTATTCAAGGAATTTGTTACTGTTACGGAACTAAATTTTTGCTAAATTGTGTCGAATGCACTCAGCCAAATTTTTACAAAATTCACAGCTCAATATCACACACTACATATAAGTTAGATACCGAGACCAAGGGATCTACGGACTTTAGAAACCCAAGGGCCCGAGGGTTTCTAAAGCCCGTAGATCCCATTGGTTGAGGTATCTAAGTTATTTAGAGTGTAGCCCTAGCAACAGTTTTGCATGCAGCCTCCAGGCCTATAGTAAACAACTTCTACAAATAGTAAATACCTTCAGGAATACCCTGAGAGTACAGACTTGTAAAAGTTGTAGGTCTCTATATATAGAGACCCGCTTTTCTCTAGCAGGTCTCTATGAGATTTAGAGACCTGTAATTGACCAATGAAATGCAAGAAAGTACTAACACTATACTCTAAATAGTATTATTATACATGCCTCTGTGATTTCGTAAGTACATGTATTAAATTTTGCGGTAGTACATGTATATTCAATCACGAATATAGCAAAAAATTTCTCTCTCCTGAAAATAAGTATGTATACGGTATTGTGCCGTGTCAGAAGGAATTGGTCATTGTATCTCATTCTACATGTATAAGCTATCCATTCTTAGTCAAAGAATCTATCGTGTGCCTTGTCCGTGCTTTATTATTCAAAGCATCTGCCATTTGGTTCCTTATTACCTGTTACAGACCTTGTCCTTAGCATTCAAGGAACTTGGCATTTGCTTTGTCTTCCATTGCTCAGCTGAATTGATGCACTCCTGCAATTCATATGCTACTCTTTGTTACAGGACGAGGCGGCTGCCGCAATGAAACGTGCCCTGAGTGCCATTCAACTGCAAGAGAGGGGAGTGTTTGTGCAGGCTTCGACTCTCGGCTCCCTGGAGGCCCTGCTGGGGTTCCTCAAGCAGAGCAAGATACCAGTGAGTGGCACATCTGAAGTGGTTAGGAACAGAACGAAAAAACTAACTAATACATTGCCAAATGACTTATTGTTTTTTTTAACTGCTATGCTTCACAGTAGTTTCTAAAGAGATAGAACACCCCAGTGAGTAGTGTGTGAGTTTACTGAATATGTCTACTTTCTTCCCAGTATGCCGGGGTGAATATCGGCCCCATATACAAGAAGGACATAATGAAAGCTTCGGTGATGCTGGAGCGAGACAGCCAGTGAGTGCTAGCCATGAGTACTACTCCATTCATGTACACACGTATGCAGAATCAAGTGTTTTCTGTAAATGGAGTGGCTCTTCTAACTCCACGTTATGTCACAAGAGTCGGTTAATGAGTAGCAATC
The DNA here is from genome assembly GCA_963921505.1 of Phakellia ventilabrum. Classification (NCBI taxonomy): domain Eukaryota; kingdom Metazoa; phylum Porifera; class Demospongiae; order Axinellida; family Axinellidae; genus Phakellia; species Phakellia ventilabrum. The sequence goes on along the minus strand of OY997385.1, from coordinate 5,209,509 downwards.
AGCCATTGCAGGTTCAACACAATTAAACATTAAAACTAGGTGAATGCAGAGCATTCCTCGGGGTAAGTGTGGCTCATCGGTTGCCTGGAGATGTAGCAGCTATCTTCTATTGGTGTCGCTGAAGCCTGTTCTCCCCGGTGCCAACCCAGTGGCCCTCCTCTCCCTCTCCTGGTCCGTGCAGGCATACTCACGTATTAAATACCACGTTAAATGATAATATATCAATATGTGTGCGGGGTGAGACAATTTTGAATGTTGTATTGGATGTAAACAACATGCGGTATGTGATGACTGTACATACATACAGATAAAACTTGACCTTGAACATGCTAGTGTGGAGCTCGCTCACCCTCACCCAATTTATGTGCTCTCTGGTGTATAAACGCCTTAGCTGATTCCAAGTCCTTAATTCCCCGTTCTCATTCCAGGTGGGCTGTGATTCTGGCGTTTGACGTGGCTGTGGACCGGGACGCCCAGCAGCTGGCGGACCACCTGGGTGTGAAGATCTTCACGGCAGACATCATCTATCATCTCTTTGACAGCTTCCTCAAGCACAGGAAGGTGAGTGGAGATAAATGAGTGGTAGGCGTGGCTTTCGAAAGTTCTTGCATGATGTGGTCACATGACGCAGTCTCCTAGGATCAAATAACCAATACTCACTTACACGATAGAAAACTAATCAGCCAGGTGTCTAGGAGTGTTCCAGAACATGGCAGTGACTTGCTATGGGACCACCCTATGCTACAGTGTTTTGCACTACATACAACATAAAAATTTACATAAGCTGCTTGCCATGAGCCATTTCCAAGAATTCTTGGCAAGAAGGGCTAGAAAGATGGAGAGAGAGAGAGAGAGAGAGAAAATATGAAGATTGCTACTCTAAACCATAGGGGAATTATAGCCCTACTGAGCTGCAGAAGTGTCATCCTTTGCCTTTTTTATTCTTCGCAGGAGCTTCATGACCAGAAGCGGAAGGAGTTTGAGCACATTGCAGTGTTCCCCTGCAAGCTGCGGATCATGCCCAACTGCATCTTCAACTCCAGAGACCCCCTTGTGATGGGGGTTGTCGTGGAGGCCGGGGTTATCAAACCCGGGACCCCCATCACCATCCCCAGCAAGAGTGTGAGTGGGGCGAGTGGAAGGCGTGCACATCTCTGTGCAGCATGGGAAGGAGATCAGTCTAATGTTGATTGGGGTGGAGGGTAATTGTCTAGAATCTAGAACTACTGAATCGTATGTGGTACTGTAGGGTTGTGAGGTTCTACATGTAATCATTGCGAATTGTGATTTTATAGCCGGGGTCGCAAAGTTTAAGTAAGCAAGGTAGTACACATGCAGCCTGTAGCTGTGTAAACATGGCTGTCCTTTTGATGCAATCACACAAATGAAATTACCTATCAAAACCAAGAAACCTATATTTTAAGTAATAGTTATACACCAGTTTGCAGTGATTACGGGGGTTAATTAGTGCGCGAGGTCAAAGTAGCTGTAGGTCGAGGGCAGGATAATGCACGAGCCGAAGGTGAGTGCATTATCTGCCCGAGACCTATAGCTACTTTGACCGAGCGCACTAACTAACCCCGTAATGCACTGCCAACTGGTGTATAACTGTTTTAGTGCTCTCACTGACCCGAAACAGCCATAGGTCTTGTGGGCGTCATTTAGAAAATTGTGCGTTATCCAAATAATGCACGCTTACCGCGATAAGTCGCGATAAGTGTGCTTTATGCAGATTTAAAGCGCTGTCATGTGATCGATCTAGAGACTTCTGATTCGTTGAGGGTCACGTGAGTAGCACTAACTATGCATAATGGCTGCTGTTTAAATCTGCCACTTAGAAATTACAGGGGGTTTACCCAACCAGTGGTGTACTAGTGTCAGTGTCATAATCAAGGGGGAAAATGATGCCATTCCTAAGCCATACTTTTAGTTCCAATATGCTTCTGTAGAATGGACCTAGCTACATGTACATGTAGTAAACTTCCAATACAGTATGATGAGAGTGCATGGGGTTATAAATGGGTAGTGGGAATCACTGCTGTGAAGACATTGCTGCGGATACATGTATTTACAATGTACACACAGTTTCTGGACATTGGAGTTATATCTAGCCTGGAAGTCAATCACAAGCCTGTGGAGACTGCTCGCAAGGGCACCGAGGTTTGCATCAAGGTGGAGTCGCAGGGAGATGCTCCTAGGCTGTATGGCAGACACTTTGACCACACCGACCTGTTGGTCAGTAAGGTGAGCCGGCTTCATGTTATAGATCATGATCCAGACGGTTTGGGTCTCGTACCCAGTCTGCTGCAACAGGCCATTGTCCGGATCTCATGGTTAATTAGAATTACCAATTTTAAGCAGAGACAGAGGATAGGAGGGGCAGGAGGGACAGAGGGGTAGGGGGGAGGACAGAGGGTAGGAGGGAGGATGGGTGGGTAGGAGGGAGGGACAGAGGGAGGGGCAGGAGGGAGGACAGAGGGTAGGAGGGAGGGTGGGTGGGTAGGAGGGAGGACAGAGGATAGGAGGGGCAGGATGGAGGGACAGAGGGTAGGAGGGGTAGGGGGGAGGACAGAGGGTAGGAGGGGTAGGGGGAGGACAGAGGGAGGGTTGGGTGGACAGAGGGTAGGAGGGGTGGGGGGAGGACAGAGGGTAGGAGGGAGGGTGGGTGGATAGGAGGGAGGGACAGAGGGTAGGAGGGGCAGGAGGGAGGACAGAGGGTAGGAGGGGCAGGAGGGAGGACAGAGGGTAGGAGGGGCAGGAGGGAGGACAGAGGGTAGGAGGGAGGGTGGGTGGGTAGGAGGGAGGGACAGAGGGTAGGAGGGGCAGGAGGGAGGACAGAGGGTAGGAGGGAGGGACTGAGAGTGGGAGGGAAGATAGAGGGTAGGAGGGAGGGACAGAGGGTAGGAGGGAAGACAGAGGGTAGGAGGGAGGGACAGGGTAGGAGGGAGGGACAGAGGGTAGGAGGGAGGGTGGGTGGGTAGGAGGGGCAGGAGGGAGGACAGAGGGTAGGAGGGAGGGACAGAGAGTGGGAGGGGGATAAAGGGTAGGAGGGAGGGACAGAGGGTAGGAGGGTGGAAGGGAGGAGCAGAGGGCAGGCGGGAGGGTGGGATAGCGGGGAGGAGGGAAGAAGGCCAGGTTATGTCATGGGTGACAAAGTAACTCAATTCACAATATGCCAGGCTGTTTTTTGCATGTGTTTTCAAATAATCCTTTTGCAGATAAACCGAGAGTCAATCGATGCTGTGAAGAACTATTTCAGGGAAGACCTTCAGAAGAGTGACTGGCAGCTAATGATTGAACTCAAGAAACTCTTTCAGATCATTTGAATGACATATCAGATCCAGAACTGCTCTTTGTAGGCTTACCCTTTGCACCGAATAGTCTTCTGGCTACATGTACCAGCATGACATTCAGTTTAAATTATATGATGTGCATGCATGGCTGTATGAAAACAGTACTATTAGTCATGTTGTCAGCTATATTATTGTGCTCCGCCATTACAAATAGTATGCAGGCCTTCAAATTTACATTCTGTATGCAAGGACTGATTCACAGATTGATGTAGTTGCACCATAGATAATATAGCTCCGTCACTTGCATGACTGTTGGGTAATAGGAGAACAATTTGATTTGAGGAGAGCCTACATGATAATTATGGTCCAAAACAGAAAGTGGAAGGGATCAACTGAAAGACTCAGAACTAACCCACAGATATTTGCCATTTCCATTGAATTAGATATACGGCTATTCGATATTTCGATATACGGTAACGCAGTGGTCACCGCTGATTCACTGCGCTCACCGAAACTCAGTCCCAGGTTTCGCTCTGTGCAACGTCACTGCGAAACCCAGGTTTCGCTCTGTGCTATATGTATCTCATTGTAGTGCTATATGCAGGAGAGCTCAGGAACAGAGGATTGGACATGGAGCAGATTATATAACTTGTTCAAGGAAATGAATAATCAATAATTTTTGGTTGTTTTTTTTTAGCAATGACGCTGTGAGTGTACACTCAGATGTCGATACCGATGTCATTGTTCAACCAGCTGCATTGGTTCCCTTGTACCAGAGGCAACAGAGATATGAAGGTATCACCGTAATGGTGTCAAGCTAGCTACATCTATATATTTGTGTACGTAACTTACCTTTCAACTTGACTGCATGTAGGATCTGTCATGGTGTTGCTGTGTCATCAGATGAAGAACCAAAATCAAAGGGATGGCATTTTGGTTGACCGTTTCAAACACTAGATTTCTGGTGTAAACCCAAAATAGAGTAGCTATGTCAAAGCATTGTTGTCTCTATATAATATATTCAAACCTGAAAGGAACTGGTTCTTTAGCATTTAGAGCCTTAGGTGAACATTGCATTCCCAGAGTCTTGGACTAGCTAGGCTTCACACCTAGTATGAGCGCTACATGTATAGAGTCAAGTTTTATTCTAAGTGTGTATTGTGTTATCTAAGTAGTATATCAGTTTGTTTGATTGTTGGGTACGCATTGTGACACACATGGCATGAGCCAGAAACACTATCCTTTGTATTTGACTACATTTGTATTTTCATTTCTAACACTTTTTACTAAATGTCAGATAATAGTTTTGCAAAAGCCCGGTAATTCTCTTTGCATGCATATAATGCTGTAATCCTGTTAGCATGCAACTACTCAGTTATTACTCTACATCTATAGATATCCCCCTGGTTGATCTTGTTTGGAGCTACCCCTGAAGTAGTCTGTCTGCTAAAGACATTCTACATCTGGTCCTGATGGTTTTTCACCTTGGACACTTCATACAATGCTGAAGACTGAAATTGCTCCATCCGTTTTCCTCATTCTCAGGCCCCAAGTGCACAGTTCATTCTTACTTGCACATTTCATGATCACTGTGAAATGTGTAGCACATGATGGCCTGGCATGGGAAATTAAAGAAGCCTAGCTAATTGCACTTTGTATAGTTCTCCAAAAAAATAAAACTCAGTAATACCCTGCTAAACTTCCAATACTGTTCAAATCTACTTCCACCGATCTTACTTCCATTTAAATACATACACTCTGTGATTCGCTCGTATCATACTCTTTATCTACAAAAGGAAACGACTATGACAAAAGTTCTAAATATGTAGCTACTATACATTTACACATTTAGATATAGAGATATATACAATAGACGACATGAACGGGGGGGGGGTCGGGGCGACCTGAACGTCGGGGCAAAATGTCGCCCCGACGTCGGGGCGACATGAACGTCCCGATGTCAGGGCGGATAACGATTTAAGCTTAAAGATATTTCAACGTAGGGTCGAAACTTCACTCCGACGTCGACGTTGAGTGGTCAGTTTGGCCAGTTCTAAATACTGCATTAATTGACTTGCAGACGGTTATGTGTTACAGTATTTTTTCATAAGTATTAAATTTTGCAGTCGTATATTCAATCATAAATATAGGCATTTGCTTTGTCTTCCATTGCTCAGCTGAATTGATGCACTCCTGCTATTTATATGCTACCCTTTGTTACAGGACGAGGCGGCTGCCGCAATGAAATGTGCCCTGAGTGCCATTCAACTGCAAGAGAGGGGAGTGTTTGTGCAGGCTTCGACTCTTGGCTCCCTGGAGGCCCTGCTGGGGTTCCTCAAGCAGAAGACCGGTGAGTGACAAATCTTAAGTGGTAGGGACAGAATGAAAAAACTAACTAACATGTTGAAGAAAGCCTTTTTTAACTGCTGTGTTTTACTGTAGTTTCGAAAGAGATATGAAATTTTCAAATGTTCCAATTGTGTGTGGTATGAAACATTTTCAAATGTTGTATTGGATGTAGACGATATGCGGTAAGCTATGTGATGACTGTATGTACATTATCATACAGATAAAACTCAACATTGAACAGCTAGTGTGGGGCACACTCACACTAGTACTCACTCAATTAATATGCCCATTTCTGTACTCCTAAGCTGATTCCTAATTCTTGATTCCCCACTCTCATACTAGATGGACTGTGATTCTGGCGTTTGACATGACTGTGGACCGGGATGCCCAGCAGCTGGCAGACCACCTGGGTGTGAAGATCTTCACGGCAGATCTCTTTGACAGCTTCCTCAAGCACAGGAAGGTGAGTGGAGATGATGAGTGGTAGGCGTGGCTTTCTGAAGTTGGTGGCCGGCTTGCATGATGTGATCATATATATGACGCAGATTCCTAGGATCCTATAACCAATACTCACTTACACGATAGAAAAATTCAATGTAATCAGTCAGGTATCTAGGAGTGTTCCAGAACATTGCGTAGAGCAAAAATCGTGGATACCCCTTCCCATCTCTGATGGTGCCTCTGACTTAGGACATTTCCTCTCCCTGGTGCCTCTGACTTAGGACTTAGTGTCCCCTAAACTCTTTGCTCACTTATAGTATGGGGAAAAAGAGTGGATGGTCAATTTAATCCGTTTATGGATGTTTATTAGTCATTCTGTCCCTCTATAGGAGAAATTTACTCCATGGTCACATAGGCGTTAAAATTGTATTTGGGGTCAGTAGACTCTTTCTCATTCCCATGCTCTAGTATGTAGCTGAGGTTACCAGTCTTTTGGAGTAATCTGGGCTATTTACTTCCGGGAAGATTTAAGGAGCATTGTAGAGCTAAACCGAGTATAGCAGTGGGTAGTTCAGATCCTTCCTGATTACTTCCATGGTCACATAGGTGTTAAAATTGTATTTTGGGTCAATCGACTCTTTCTCATTCCCATGCTCTAGTATGCAGCTGAGAACGTTACCAGTCTTTTGAAGAAATCTGCACTTTTACTTCCGGGAAGATTTAAGGAGCCTCGTAGAACTAAAGCGACCACTGGAGTGGGTAATTCAGATCCTTCCAGGTTTACTTCTATGGTCATATAGGCATTAAAATTGTATTTGGGGTCAGGAGACTCTTTCTCATTCCCATGCTCCAGTATGTAGCTGAGGTTACCAGTCTTTTGGAGTAATCTGGACTTTTACTTCCGGGAAGATTTAAGGAGCCTCGTAGAGCTAAACCGCGCGCGACCACAGGAGTTGGTAGTTCAGATCCTTCTTGGTTTACTTCCATGGTCACATAGGCATTAAAATTGTATTGGGGCTCAGTAGACTCGTTCCAATACTCCAGTACGTAGCTAAGGTTACCAGTCTATTGAAGTAATCTGGACTTTTTCTTCCGGGAAGATTTAAGGAACCTCGTAGAGCTAAACCGACAACAGGAGCGGGTAGTTTAGATCCTTCCAGGTTTACATCCATGATCACATAGGCATAAAATTGTATTTTGGGTCAATAGACTCTTTCTCATTCCCATACTCTAGTATGCAGCTGAGAACGTTACCCAGTCTTTTGGAGTAATCTGGACTTTTACTTCCAGGAAGATTTAAGGAGCCTCGTAGAAGTAAACCAACCACTGGAGCTGGTAATTCAGATCCTTCCAGGTTTACTTCAATGGTCACATAAGCGTTAAAATTGTATTTGGGGTCAGTAGACTCTTTCTCATTCCTGGAATCCAATGCTCCAGTATGTGGCTAGGGTTACCAGTCTTTTGGAGTAATCTGGACTTTTACTTCCGGGAAAATTTAAGGAGCCTGGTAGAGCTAAACCGACCACAAGAGTGGGTAGTTTAGATCCTTCCTGGTTTACTTTCATGGTCACATAGGCGTTAAAATTGTGTTTGTGGTCAGTAGACTCTGTCTGATTCCAATACTCTAGTACATAGCTAAGGTTACCAGTCTTTTGGAGTAATCTGGACTTTCACTTCCGGGAAGAGTTAAGGAGCCTTGTAGAGCTACACCAACCACTGGAGTTGGTAATTAAAATCCTTCCAGGTTTACTTCCATGGTCACATAGGCATTAAAATTGTATTTGGGGTCAGTAGACTCTTTCTCATTCCCATGCTCAATTATGTAGCTAAAGTTACCAGTCTTTTGGAGTAATCTGCACTTTTATTTCCGGGAAGATTTAAAGAGCCTCGTAGAGCTAAACCGACCGCATAAGCGGGTAGTTTAGATCCTTCCATGTTTACTTCCATGGTCACATAATTAAAATTGTATTTGGGGTCTGTAGACTCTTTCTCATTCCCATGCTCTAGTATGCAGCTGAGAACGTTACCCAGTCTTTTGGAGTAATCTTGACTTTTACTTCCGGGAAGATTTAAGCAGCCTCGTAGAGCTAAACCGACCACTGAAGTTAGTAATTCAGATCCTTCCAGGTTTACTTCCATGGTCACATACTCATTAAAATTGTATTTAGGGTCTTTCTCATTCCCATGCTCTAGTATGTAGCTGAGGTTACCAGTCTTTTCGAGTAATCTGGACTTTTACTTCCGGGAAGATTTAAGGTGCCTCGTAGAGCTAAACCGACCTCTGGAGTGTGTAGTTCAGATCCTTCTTGGATTACTTCCATGGTCACATAGGCATTAAAATTTTAATTGGGGTCAGTAGACTCTTTCTCATTCCCATGCTCCAGTATGTAGCTGAGGTTACAAATCTTTTGAAGAAATCTGCACTTTTACTTCCGGGAAGATTTAAGGAGCATTGTAGAACTAAAGCGACCACTGGAGTGGGTAATTCAGATCCTTCCAGGTTTACTTCTATGGTCATATAGGCATTAAAATTGTATTTGGGGTCAGGAGACTCTTTCTCATTCCCATGCTCCAGTATGTAGCTGAGCCACCCACTCTGTTTAGAAATACTAAATACAGGGCCTGTATACAGTCTTTTCACCCATTACTGTTCAGCTTCTGTAATACCATTCACTGAACTTCAAGCCACCACATCACCACCTCACACATCTACTAAGGTTCAACTAGCTACCTACCAATAATCAAGCCAGCTATGTAATTTGCTTGAGTAGGCTTTATCTGTAACCTAAGTGTTAACTACTGTACCTCAGTTATAAGTCCATAACTTTACATCAAAACTTCATGGATAAAGTAATGCAATGTAGATCTAGGTTATAGAGCAGATGACCGGTAGCTACCAAATTTATTGAACCCACAAAAAATTACTTTACAAAATGTTAATGGTGGTAGTAAAAAAATAAGCTCGATGACTCTTAGAAGGTAGGGGGAAAATGTGGTGTATAATATTATCCATCCCATGTTGACATTATTAAGTTCTTGGTAGTGTATATCACATTGTGTGTGTGTCAAACACTGCACACTTTATAGCTGTGTTGAATCAAGTGGAGGTTTGATGTCATCATCGTCTTCAAATTTTAGCTCCTCTGCTTGAGCTGCAGCTTTGACTATCGGCGTTTCATCCAACTGCTTCACATTCCTGGAGATTGGTGGGCAAGTGTATGGGAAAGGGGAGGGGGGGGGGGTATATGATTAAGTCCCTGGGTATAACCCCACTCCCAATATGTCTTAAATTAGATGCATACATGCGTAGACTGCCAGTAACAGATTTGATACGTGAAGACGCTAGTCTGTGAGAATAATGACTGTTGAGCAGGAGGTTCCTGTAGGAGCAACAGAAGTATCATTGGAAGATATAAACAAATGACTGGCTTTCAGGAGGCTGAGATTTTCTTTTACAACAAATATCTCAGAATCGGTCAATGGCTGCTATGTAGGTAAGAGTGAAGAGATGGGCTGTGCCACTTAAAAACTCATGCCCACAGTCTGTTTTTCAGCAATCACATCTCACATAAGCTACAGATACAACACAAAGTCCCATGTATAGATTTCACTTCGCTAAGTACATGTGGACCTGGTACATTTTCTCATGTGAGTGATGCCAAAAGGTAGAAGCATGATAGTGGGGTAGCTTGGTAGAGCGTAAGCGACCATTATTTGTCGTGCAGTACATATTGTCAAACAGTAGCGTGAATTGTCAGGTAAGGCAGGAGTATACATACATACTAATTAATGTAAAAGTTTGAAATTCATACTTTGTTCTGTTTTGAAGCTGTGGATCTGAAACAAAATCTGCACAGCCAACAGCAATTGGCAAGTGTGTGACATTTAGTATTAGTGAAAAGTACGGTAAGCGGCATTAGGTACTCATGCGTGATTTCAGTCAACGATCACTTAAAATGAATAGTGAAACTGTAGACTCATTGCAGCAGTGAAATTTCGAAGTTCATACGCCTTTCTGCTTGAAGCAATGAACCCAGGTACAAGAAGGAGACAAAAATTGGCCACTTACACTATAATTTCACTAAAATGGGTAGGGAACAACCGAAATGCTTGCACTTCTTTATCTTTGACTGGAAACACTGCTTTAGTCAGTCTATGGCATATCAACGTGCTCCAAAACCAACTAGCTATACATTAAAAGTATGAAGAACCACTAGCTGCCTCCTTTCGTCATTTAAAAACAGCAGTTGTCCTCATACATATGCACTATGTTGCACCCGGTCATCACTGAAACATGTGTATCAGCCATTATTATATAGGACAAGGCTGACATTCTCGGTCGTTTACTCTGGCTACACAAGGCTATTGTTATATGACCTGTTGGAGGGAGGAAATTGTTGAGGCTGGTCAGTGGGTAGACAGATTCTGAGCCCATTAAATCACCTTGGTAATCAACATGTTGTGTTCTATGTGCCACGAGCCACTGTAATGGCTATTATGTAAACATTGCACTACGTCGTGAGCCACTTAAGTGGCTATGACTACAGTAAGTTCATACTACGGCTAGGTGGGGGCAACCCCTGCTTTCTTACCCTTCAAATAATTGCTAACAGTGATGTAACTGTATCAAAAGTTTGTAAAAGAGCGGATATAGATGGCAAAATCAATCAATAATGGCTGCCTACACAGTTACACAGTTAATCGGACTCCGCCATCACCTTCAGTTGTAGCTGTGATGGTTTTGCTTCTTGAGAGAGTCAGGCATTCAGCAGGCCATTTTCCTTTTTTACCAGAGCACGAAGACTGTGTTTATAGCAGTGCCATATTGAAAACTTACCGTGAACAGGTGATTGTTCCTGAACAGCCTGCATTGTCCTATTTCAGTGTCGTTTTTGTCTTTGATAGCTGTAGCAAACAGTCTTTGAACAAACACAGCACAGAATCCATTGCTTTTGGTAAGTGAAAATAGCCATATGCTACACTGGTACTTTTAGTAAACCATTTTTGGAGAAACTATGGAGTTGTGGCATCCCACGTGTGATGTAATCATGGCGTACAATGAGTTAACCTCTGGTGAGTAATTACTGCCTGTCTCTAATATGCATATAAACAGTTGTATGACATAAGTAATGATAAGTAGCTCTCGCTTTATGTCCATAACCATTCAATTAAACAGATCTCCGAACAGCAATGCAAGGTCTTTTGTGCATGGTTGGAAAGAAGGTTAGGTTTCACATGTGTGTGTGTGTTAGCAGCAACTGCTGGGGTTTAAAGCAATAGGTTAACTGACCTATACTTCATGTAGTAGATTACTCCAACGACAACCACGATGGCTACCATCAGCACCAGCACCAAGACGACGATGGGGACCACAATCTTGATGGCATCATCCCTTGATAGTCCTCTCTTAGAACTCGACCCTGTGTGTGTGGCAGAAAAGCACTTACATTCATACAGTATGGTTTCTATTCCAGACTGTGAAAATTGGTCTCAGTTCCACCAATACTTTTAATGTTCATGGGAAGACCCATTCCCGTGCTGCAGAGATCCTATCACCGGACACTCCCTTGAACCAACAGACCTATAGCAACGATCATTTTCAGCATGCTTCTGGTGTCACATGCATACTAAAGCTATGAAAACAGGAAGATTTATAGACCCAACACGTCCCTAGTTAAGTATAATTAGCTGACAAGCAGACTAGAGGGCTTAGATGAGCCGTCTTTTGGGTGCACCATTGCATACTAAGGAACTACCCCAAGTTAGGCTCAGTCCCTAAGCAGCTGTTTCACTTACATAAATGAGGCTACCACTTGTCACATGACTTTATAAGTGACTGTCATGAGCCTCTCACATGACTATCACATGGAACCATTGCCTCACCTGATTGGGTCATTCTGAATGACATCCCAAGCAAAGGGGTTTCATAAAGGATTTTCAGAAGGGGTGGGAATAGTATGTGTGGAGCCACATCCTTTAGGGAGCTCTGGGGATAATTATGCTCCTTCTAAAGATGCTCTGGGCTGGAAATTAACTGCTGATAGATTACTGAGTTTAGAAAGTATCATCCTTTAAAATTATGGTAAGGGGTAGTTAGGGTTAGGGTACCACCCCCTCCACCTCTGTATAAAACCCTGACTGCTAATTACAAACACACTACATGTGTACCTAATTAAGCGGGATATTTCCACAACCAGTCAGTAGGCATTCAATTAAAGCAACGCACGTGCACAAGTGACCCCAGCATCTTCACTATGCCTGCAGTTGTGGGCCAGGTAGGTGTTGCTTGGGCACTCCAGAAGAGAAGACTCCACCCCCTGGCACTTGACGTCGTCTAACATGATCGGGAGGTCTGTGTTGCCACCAAAGAAGGCCCCTCGCTGGGCTACCGCACCTGCAATTCATTAGAGAGCAGCAAAGATAGAGTAAAATGTGATACTATAATTCCATAAAGCGACACAATTAGGCCATTCCAAAAAAAGAGTGTGTCCTTTAAGACATATGTCCCTTGGCAAGCCCCCACCTATAGTAAATATGTGAGTGCTTTGGCACAGAAATCAACCTAGACAAAATCAGCTGTCACCATTATTAGCCATAGTGCATAATTGAGCTCAATCTCCCCACTATTATTGGACGTACACCGCTGAGATTATCTACTGTATAATGGTCAGTCTAAATTAACTATTCATTTGTTATAAGCACCCCTGAGATAAGGACATATTACTATAAAGGACAGGTACCTCCAGAGGGTAGATTTAGCTGGTTGCAGATAACAGCTGCACTTGTGTCATCCCAGGAGTCGTCACACACCGTCCCCCACTGGTTGTTGAGACACACCTCCACCCTCCCCTCGCTGTTACTCCCGCCCCCCACCAACCGCACCCCACCAGTCTCGCACACAGATGTGTCAACTGAAGAAGAGAGTAAGAAATTAACTTAAGGTGACTAATGGTTGAAAATAGCCTCATTCCCAGGCTCCATTGTGTAAAAGCACAAGTAAGTATTTTAATACACTGTGCAAAGTACACTGCAGGAGCGGATCTAGGGGGGGTCATGGGGATCGGCTGACCCCCCCCCCCCCTTTCGGTCTGTCGATTATTATGTCATTGCAATTACTGCACTTACCTCGTTCCCGGTAAAGAGAACAAACTAGCTGCCAATCGATCACTGTGCATCTATTCTTCAGTCCGTATAGTAAGCTAATAAATTTCTCGCCAAATGCAGCAGAGAACTGGTACATACTTTCTCTGCTATCATGAGCCCCAAGATCGATGCAATACCTTCCAGAATGCACAGTTACGGCAATCAACAATTCTCTAGCTACTGTGTTTGCAAGATCTCATCATCCCAGCCAGCTGGTCTTTGGTTTTCGACTTCAAACTAGTAGCCTCAGCCAGGCTCTCGGTTGTATTTCATGATTGAACTTACATAATTGCGGGTGAGCAGGACCACTCAAAAGACTGTTGCACTTCTCTGATGTCTGCTGGTGGCAGTGTTTCAACGCTCAGTCTGTGGTACAAAAGGGCTTCGAAGAGTAGCTACAAGGAGTGAAGATTCCCTGTCTTCCTCATTGTCTGAGAATTGCAGCTGTCTTCACCCACACAAAAATCACCCCTCTAAGTCTCTTCTATCCTACATATCACACACGTAAGCAAAATACCAGGCCCACAGCTAGCTACAGTGAAACGTGCACTTGGCCCTGGGAATGAGGCTATCACACTAGTTGAACTTTAGCTATACACTGGATCATCAGTATCGCCATTAATCTATTCCCTTACCCTCACAGAAGACACCCACGTCTTGCTCATGGCTGCACTGCTCTAGAGAGAGTCCAGTGACGCTGTGTTGGCATCTAAGGGTGTTAGGGTCACACTGCTGGCTGAAGGAGTGAATTTGGCCAGAGCCTTCACCGAAGAATGCTGCCTTGGCCACCTTTGCTGTGTCTGTGGGTAAATGTGTGTTTGTGTGTGTGTGTATGCATGTGTGTGTGTGTGTGTGTTCGTGTGTGTGTATGTGTGTGCATATGTATGGTAATAGATCAGAGACTCCTTTTCTTTTTACAAATGGTGGAGCCCAGGAACAAGGCTGCCACCCTCCAGTGTATTCCTGCGTTGAATAGAATGCCCAAATATGGAAGCACCAGCAGTTCTTTTGCCTCGAGACAGGCAGTGGAGTCATGCTTGGTATTCTGTCCCTAATGGAGTTATGTCTGCCGCTAGCGAAGCACATGATGGCTTTGATACCAAACAATTCATTCTTCTGCTATATGCACAGCTACGTACAACCGGTGTAGGCATTGCTACCAGTGGCAGTGCAACATAAAACGAATGGGTGTTGGTTGGCCTGTTCTCATGCAGTTAAGTACATGAACTCCAATAATTTCCGGAAGAATAGGCAGTTCCATGGTGCAAGAGAATAAACGGAAGATAGACGGGAAGAATTGACCTTGTGCACATGGAGGAGTAGAAAACTGTACCGATAGCAGCAGTAACGTGAGTCATACTGCCGGCAGCCTATGCACAACCAGGTGTGCGAATATGTATCTGACGGTGAAATTATTGGAATAGAGTACTCTTCTAGCGCTGTAGTGTCGACTACTATCACATATGCATATAGGCCCTGTATTCAATAGCAGACTAGCCCTATAGCTCAGAGGAGGTTGGACAAAATCACGTACCAATAGACAGCTGCTAAAATGACAAAGGGATTTTGTTTCTAAGGACTGTAAAGAATGCCATAGCATATGGTATGATACATCTATGTCTGACCTCTGCCGCCTAGCTTAGCCTCATTACCAGGCTCTACAGGGGGACTCAACTCCTCCTTGCAAGAGCCTAAGAATGAAGCTATTCTCTGGGAACAAGGCTACCAAGTATCTAGGCTCCTCAGGTTCTCAACATGAAAAATCGTACAACTTTTCACGTGATGCGTAGGCAGGGACCAATCAAAACATGGCTGCATATCTCTACCTTTTGCTGGCGACACTACTTCAGCGCTCAGTCTGTGGAACCAACGTGGCCTAAAGATTAGATACAAGAAGTATCAATTCGCTGCGTCTGTTTTGGAGTCAGACAATGGCAACTGGCTCATCTACACACAATTAAGTCCTTACATTTCTACCACCATTCTACCTTTGACGTCACTCACGTGAGAAAAGATACCAGGCCCTCCACCGTGTTAGGGAAGGGCTGGGAACGAGGCTAGCAAGCATCGTCTTTCGTGTGCTATAACCCCGGTCTCCCTGGGTTTCTGTAAGAGCTACGTATAATCGCTCACCACAGCCTCACTCCCAGGCTCTCATGCACATTTCACGTAGGATAGAAGGGTAATATTTGCATGGGTGTGATGGACCAGAGTCCATCTGTTGAACTTTGAACTGTCTGGGGGGCGCCCCAGGGGGGCCTCCGCTTTGTCTATTGTTGCATTGTCTTTGTTTATTGTGTGCTTTTGTTGAGTTTCTCTATTTAATGTCTTGTATGCCGTGCTGTACGAGGTGGGAAGTTGTTATAGAGTGTTATCGTCGCTCGGTCCGTTACATTGGGTGAGGACATTTGCAATTCTTAGTCAACAAAGGAAGGAAGTGAATGTACACTGTACCTTGCCGACTTATCACATAATTTCGGTATCATGAACATACTAATAAGTATAGCGAGCTGTGGTTTGAAAATGTTATCAAAACGATGGCGTACTTTCCATAGCTAACGGTCTTAAAACTTACTGGTTGTTGTATTGAAGATAAGCCCGCACACAAAGTTGGCATCAGCATTGTTGAAGAATCGGTCACAGATGGTCCCCCATATTCCTCCCACACACACCTCCACTCTCCCTGTTTCATTCCCCACTCCATCTGCGAGACGAATAGATCCATCCATGCAAGGGCGAACTGTGAGTGTGTGTGTGTGTGTGTGTATGTGTGTATGCGTGTGTGTGTGTGCATGTACATGTGTCCAAAGAGCATGCAGGACAGAAGAGACAAAAATGAGGTAATGTACATTTATCTCCTACTTTTAAAGGCTTCTCAATCCAACAAAAATGCCTACAAGAAAAGCATTAGCATCAAATTTTGATGAGCATAATTTTTGTGATTTATTTTGGTCCATAAAAATGCACTTCAAAGTTTGCAGCAGCTATCTGTTGAAACCGTTAGACATGGACCTCTACAGCCATTTAGGCAGTTTTTCATCATTGCACCACAGATGAAATCACTGAGCTTCACAAAACCTCCTCTGATGATGCATACCATCCACCTCTCTCGATCCAAAGGTGAAAATTGTGCTATAGCTGGTAGTGAAATTACTGGTAGTGAAATGTTTCCCAAATTGGTGCGGGGATGAAAGAGGCTGTTATGCAGAGTTTGTCCACTGAACTAAAAATGAGCAGAAGCGCATGCAATAGCTGTAAACAAGCAAGAGGTGGCTTTGAGACTGGTGAGTGGGATAACTATGTATCTGGATTGTCAATCCCTCGAAATTTTTTGTTGTGAACTGCTGAGATAAAGCTAGATTTAAGACCGTGAACTATTGGTGTATTTTATGTAAAGGGTCACGTAAGTTACAGAAGGTTATGTAGGGTTACAAGGGGTTACATAGGGTTACAAAGGGTTAGAGAAGGTTACATAAGGTTACACAAGATTACGTAGGGTTACACAAGGTTACGTAGGGTTACCATGCATAAGGGACAAAAATTCAATAATGGTAATACTCACGCTCATTATACATGCAGAGAGTTACCAATGGAAAGAGACGCTGCATCTATGTACATTACAGCACATGTATAAAATAATGTTAACTATTGAATTATATATACCTACAGGTGTAACTGAACTGTTACAGAACTGTCCAGAGCTGGCAAGTGACACAGTAGGACCTGAAACATGCTCTAAAGACACGGGTAAATGCTACAAGAAGGCCTCCTCCCAAACTCTAAGCATGCAAAATAGGAAATCTTCTTGCATATCTGCACTATTTGTATACTTGCTATAAATACTGTATAATTTGTTGTACAGCTCTCACCATAACTCAGTTCTGCCTTAATCAGCTATATAACCTTAGGTAATCTCTCATAAGCTTCTGTAACCCTATGTAACCCCTCATAACCTTCTGTAACCCTGCGTAACCATTTGTATCCTTCTGTAACCCTATGTAACCTTCTGTAACCCCTCGTAACATTCTGTAACCCCTCATAACCTTCTGTAACCCTATGTAACCCTTTGTAACCTCCTGTAACCCTATCTAAGTTAGCCCTTTGTAACCCTATGTAACCATTATATTATGCTAAGTGAAATAACATTAGTGAGTTGTAACCAAAGTAACCTATGTAACCAGTTACACAAAATGCATTGCAAGAAAGAAGGTCTTATATCTAGCCTTGTGTGGAACTACTTGCCCAAAACCAATCCTCGAAAAATTATAATAGGGCAAGGCGTCTGAGTGAGCTCCACATACGTGTAGACATATGATATATTCTAGTTTTTAAGGAGTGGAAGGATGGACATCGTCATTGTTGCTTTAGGTCCTCATGGCCCCCTGGGATCACGATCTTTGAACTAAGGCCTCTTCGATTTGGTGACTTACTCATATCATGGATCGTATCTATGCTCATGTAGCAGTAGCAGTAGCAGTGGCAGTGGCAAGACTTGGGCCAGGGCTACAGCAGAGATTGTGTAGAAGAGGACGACAGAACTCCGCTACTGATGTAAACACTGCTAAACTCGTGCAAAGGCTCACCCCCACAATGATATAGTATTTCCTAGTGTGTTAGTTTGCCCACCTGCGCACAGCACCCCAGCATCCTCAGTGTGCTGGCAGTTCTGGATACCGATAATGGTATCACGGCATTCCAGCAAGCTGTCTTCGCTCCCAGTGCAGAGCAGGTTATCCAGGAAGATGGGGCCTGAGCCAGGACCAAAGGCAGCCAGGGGCACTGCAATGGCATCTGTGAGAGGGAGGGAGGGAGGGAGGGAGTGTTTAAAATGCTGCACCACTTAAAATCACTTGCATGAGTATCACGCATCTTATACTAGTATTTGTACAGTGCAGTGCCTTCATTAACTGTAGTACTGAAGGATAGAAGATCATTAGTACGTACTTGTCTCCTCTGCTTTGAAGCCCAGCTGCTGACACACTACACTGGCTTCATTGCTGTCCCATTGGTCATCACAGATGGTCCCCCAGCGGCTGTTGATGCAAATCTCCACCCTCCCTTCGCGATCTGAGCCTCCACCCATCAGACGAACGTCTCCGTTCTCACATGTCTTCACCATCGCTGTAAACAGAAGGACACTCAGTGTTGTATTACTGTCTCTTATGTAGTCTACCCCTAAGTGCAAGAGCACCCCACCCTTGCTTCTTGAGAACTCAATTATGTATCCCATGACACATTGCAATAGAGATTGAAGCATAAATGGATGGGAAATGTTGTTTTCGTGCAGATAATTATTCATAAAGGTGCATGCCTCTCCAAGTACCCACAGTCCACACAAAGGTCCATCCATCACCTGCATAATTACTGATACTTTACGTCATGGAGATTCTTAATTATACACACATTAGGCAATCACACGCCTAAATAAAATAAACTCCTCAACAATGGTTACCCAGGTATGGATAACTGTATCAAGCATGCAATAATAATTATTAGGCAACATCAATTTGGTATAATTCTGCTTCGAGCTAAGGCCACTAGGTTGACTTGAAAAAATGGTAATCTCCATATAGTTGGACGCTGAAATCTACCAAGAATCAATTTTCTGTTTCTGAGGCCTTCCACAGATGCCCTACAGCATCTAGTATGCGGTGATTTTTCAAGAACTCGGTCCATTCACAAACCAGGGAGACTGCCATCCAATATTAAAAAGAGTATTTTAAAATTGTCGGCACCAATTAAGTCTTACATTCTAATAGCAGCATCTCATTATTTTTGGAGATTATGGCAAAACTGAAACAGCTAGCTATAGCTGAACACCCCACCCACCGGGACAGATAACTCCAGCGTCCTCGGCGTGGCCGCAGTTGTGGGTCCCCAGGATGTCCTCGCTGAGACAGCGTAGAAGTTCTGTTTCATTGCCGACACACTCCACATTGTCGAGGAAGATGGGACCATCACCCTGCTCAAACAAGGCCCCACCTACTGCAAGTGGAACTACATAAGGAAATATCAATGAGAAAATTAATGTAGGGATTCAAGCAGCTAGCATATTCTAAGTGAAACATTATTATTGCAAGATACTACTAGTAAACTATTAGATACTACGAGTACACTGTTAGTAAATTATTACTAGACACTGCTAGTGAAACCACTGGGCACTACTACACCACTGCTATACACTACTAGTAAACTGCTAGATATCACTAGTACGCCGCATGCAGCTAGCTAGGCTCAAAATTAACCCACCTTCTTCTGGGAAGCCCATCTGTCTGCAGACGACAGCTGCATCATCGTTACCCCAGTTATCATCACAGATAGTGCCCCAGCGACCATTGAAGCACAGCTCCACTCGTCCCTCGTTAGCTACAGTGCCATTCATCAGCCGAAGAGCTCCATTCTCACAAGCACCTGGTCTCTGAACTGATAAAATAAATCAAAAGTGCGCTTAGTATTCAAGGAATTAGCAGAGAAATCCTTGCTATTTAGAAATTTAATGGAACACTTAGTCTGTGCATTGCACTGTTCTGAGTGGGGCAGTCAGTTGGATAGGTCTGGGGTTAAGTCCTTGAATAAGAAGGACACTAGTCAATTGATTTTGGCCTTTTTAAGAGACTTCTAATGAAGTCTGTTGCAGGTATATTATGCCATGATTAGGAGACTGAGACAAACCCATAAGCACTTCAAGCATTAATTACGTCCCTGTTTACGCTTGGAGGCCTTCCTGGCATAGAATTGGAACAAAACTGGTACGTACTTGCTGGTCAGCGAGGAGTTACCAACCCTGTACCCAGGCCGGGTGTACATACGTAGCTACACCACTGCAAGGCATTAGCATAAAATTATACTGCCCCCCCCCCCCCCTAGCAGCTAGTAGTATACTATAGTATACAGTAGTATACAGTCCATCGAGAAAGTCCATTACAATTAATACCCCATGAGTACAAATACCCAATTGTAAGTATTCTCAGTGAATAAACCTGGGCAGAGGACGTTGGCATCTTCAGTGTGACGACAGTTGCTGATACCAGCACCTCGGTGTGTGCAGTCGACCAACGAGGTCTCATTCCCCCGACAACCGGTGTCGTCAAACCAGATGATCCCCTTTCCAGGCCCAAAGAATGAGCGGGGAAGGGCAACGGGATTGCCTGTGTGTGTGTGTGTGTGTAAAATACTGGCAGATGAAAGTCGATAAACCAAAGCTTCCTGAAGTACATACTTTTGTTTCTCAGCTAGAAATGGACATTACATTAGATACCCATGTGTACCTTGCGTCAAGCCCAGCTGGTTGCAGACAACTGCGGCATCGGTGTTGTCCCAGAAGTCATCACAGACGGTACCCCAGTGGTCGTTGATGCACACCTCCACCCTCCCCTCGGTGGAGAAGTTTCCACCCACCAGACGAACACTCCCATTGGTGCATGTGAAATCGGGGTCTGAAGGAGTAAGCATCGGAATGGAGGGGTAATTTTGTGTGTACATGACTAAGATAACGTAAACCTCCAAAGAGGATTTTGGTTGGTTCTCAGTATTCATGTCGATCAGGTTCTCTTTCTATCAACCACAAATTGGCTCACAACCATCTATATCCACAGCAGAGTAACTAGATACGATAGCTATAATAATCGTACATACGACACTCCACCCACTTTAATAATCCATCAGGTTTCGATGATGGCAAGGTAAGAACCTTTGCATAAAGAAGTATCTTCGTATTGAACCATGCAACAGAAAGTGCTATTGTATTGCAGCTGTGCGAGAAGTAAGAGGCCACTGGAAAAATAGGTAGGAAAACTTTTCCATGCTGTGGACAGGCATTTATAATCAGCTGCTTTGCAGCCTCTAATTGAACCACCAAGAATTGGAGGCTGGCTACGGGCCTTGACTATCACTCCAAAATTGCATCAGAAATGATCATAGGAGGCCTAAAATCTCTGGGGGGACGCTAACCTAAAGGGTGAGTTTCACACACTTTTATTAATGCACGCCTACATCTCAGTATCTGTTGTCCAACCAGACCACTTGTAATCTGGTGGCTACTGTACTGCACACATAACACTTGCACACACATACATACACACAGACAGACACACCCACACATACCTCTGCAGACCACTACACACAGACAGACAGACACACACACACACACACACACACACACCTCTGCAGACCACTGCTGAGTCCTCCCCGTGGCCACAGTTGTGGAAGGCCACACCGGCATTGGTGCAGTTCCTGAGTAGATTTTCTTCTCCTGTGCACTGGAGGTTATCCAGGAAGATTGGCCCCTCCCCCATGCCAAAGTCTGCAAAGCCCAGGGCTACAGATCCTGCGTGTGCAAAGGGGAGGGTAGGGGAGGGGAGGGGAGGGGAGGGGAGTGGAGGGCTGAGATAACGTAGCAACATACTCACCAGATGAAAGCACAAACATTGTGTAAAAAAGGATTTTGAACATGTTGGAGTACCAGGGTTTGCTCACAGAAAGAGACACATTTGGCTGGGGAATGAGACGCAATTAAATTGGAAAAGAAAACCAGGAATGCACCTCAAGACCTTGATGATCCAGGCCAACCGCATAATACATAATTGTGGGAGTGAGCCTTCTCGAGAATCATTAATGGAAAGAAAAAAACACGCATTCTGATGCAGCCTAGCCCGTTCTACCTCTGTCACTGGGTTCTCTGAGGCTGTATCTCACCTTTCCCTTGCCGGGACTGTGTAAGGGCAGCAACGCAGTCACATTGGGGACATCCCCCCAGCAACTGAGCTCTCCTTGCGCTATTAATATTCTCGCTCTGACTTTCGCCTACTTTTGCATGCGCATCAGAGCTGGTCCGGCAGCCGCCAGACCAATGTAATTTGTTATCGAGGCATGAAAGCTTGGTTTATACTAAGGCCAGGCAGATTTGATTCACAGTTATCGTCCAGCAGTTTTGAATTTAGCATGTGGGCTAGCCTCGTTCTCGGGCCACGCAGTCAGAATGAGGCTACATGCGGGTGAAAGTTCAATTTTCATTATTAATTATTACTGCACAAACACTCCAGGATGGTTGCCGATATATAGTTCTCCTGATGTTTTCACGATGGTGAATTTTCCCGAATGAACAAACGTAATAGGCTCTTCAAAGTTCTAGAGAAACGAATAATCGTATTAGCATGCACACTAGCAATCTTTGTAGTTATGTAGCACGCACAGTTGCTAAAGACGTATTCAAATAAAAAATGAAATGTTTTGGAATTCCCCCAATTATCGTGCAGATGGGGACAATAACCTGTGAATCAAATTTGTCTGTCTATGTGCCTACCATCGGGCATGAATCCTTGCTGTCTGCACACAACCCTGGCCTCCTCAGGTCCCCACAGGTCATCGCAGATGGTGCCCCAGCGACCGTTGAAGCAGATCTCCACCCTGCCTTCTGAGCTCAAGCGGCCATTGACCAATCGAATGTCTCCATCACTGCATTTGGGCACACCCATGGCTGCATGTGAGGAAACGCTTGAATCTTACATGATAAATCTCTGTGATGCAACACAGTTACCGCGTTGAAATCTCTCGTTTTGACCCTTATGTTAATTGCTACCAAGTAACCAAAAAAAAAGTCTGGGTTATGCATCTTTCAGTTTCATACATAGGAGCAAGAATGGGGTCTGAGAATGAGACTGTACATCTTGCTGCAACTGTGCCCTGTTTTATACAGTACAAAAATCTACAAACAGAAGTAAAGAGTCAGAGCGTTATATAATAGAATCATTACCACAGTATCAATGTTTGAATATCATGTGCAAGAGAGACTACTCAATCTCTCGGTATCACATACACGTACACGCATACATGCACACACACACGCACGCACATGATGAAATTGAGGCCATTAAGACTGTTAAATAAGTCATGCATGTAACGTAGACGGGCAATCGACCAGCAAATGTCATATGCATGACATCGTGGGGGCAAGCCTTCTCGAGGATTGTGAATATGCAGGGCACTACTGTTTATTTGATTATGTCAGTTCCAAAGTAGTAACTTATAGAGATAAACAAACAGCTGGGCAATCGCTGCTTGAAACTCATTTGCACCGCTCGATTGTGCGATCCATCTCCAGCACTTATACCTTTACTTCTACAGCGGCTACATGGTATCTGAGTATCGATAAGAGCTGTTTTAGCTGATTAATTGAACACCACACGCCCTGTGCCTACACCTTAATTGCAAGGTCCTTTGAAAATAGCACACACCCAATTCCAATGTTAGCATTAACTGAAGTGGGGCTTCTACAGTGCTCTAGATAAAGAGAGCAAATTTTCTGAATAGGTAAAAAATTCCAAACATGTTCTATAATCTTATAGGAACGCGTGTGACTTTAACTATGGGATGTCAGCTTTTCCCATAGCTGCTCTATGGATTCTTTGAGTGGAGCAATTTGAAAAATACAGTGTTTTGACTGTGTGGAGGAGAATAGGAAGCCATTGCTATTGATGGAGAGGAAACTACATCTTGGTTCCCATAGCCAGCAGGTCTCAATCATGCTAGGTCCCGTTTGATAGCCTGATGCTTACAATTTTCTAAACCTATGTAGTGTAATTTCTATATTCCTTCCTATACAAATCTGTGGTATATAGTACTGATAATTCACACAGGACATGTTCAAGGATGAGTCATGGGAGAGGGAAGGGACTGCTAGTATGTACGCATCGCGCGATCATACGTAAAGCAATCTTAGTACCAGCTGGGCGTGCGCAAAGCGTGTGCCCGGCTGGTAAAAAAAAAACAGAGAAAGTAGCTCTCCAGTGACTCAAAAGATTGCATATTAAATTTTCTCTCATCCCGTGAAACAATGTTTCATAATGTAAAGCCTCTACTTTATCACCAGCACATTAATATATGTCATAGGCATATTTATGTCATAGGCACATGCATGTAAGAATGACGTACGTCTGCACAGCACAGAGGCATCCTCTCCGTGCCCACAGTTGTGAATGTTGACTCCCCTGTGGTCACACGCCGTGATGTTCTCCTCCGACCCATCACAGTCAACATCGTCAAAGTAGATGTTGCCGATGCCCTCTCCAAAGTGGGCCCTACCGATACCAAGAGCTCCTACATTTATGTGGGTGGGGGGTGGGGTGAGGGGTGGGGGAGTGGGAGGAGGGGGGGTGGGAGGAAAGAAAGAGCAATGAAAGGTAGTCATGATGTTTGCTCGGACTATAACCTACACTTCTGGCATGGGTCTTCTGCAAGCATAAAATTGCAGCTGGTTTTCTATGTCTTCCCTCACCTATTCCTTTCTAGGATGGGAAGGGTCAGTGGTACACCATAATTGAATAATAATTCAGAGCCTAAACCTTCTACCTTCCCTCAAAGGGTAGAGCCAGACAGACTGTGGCCAATTCGCAATAATGAAGACATACATTATAATTCTGTGTCTGTACACCAATAAAATCGCTGATAAATTTTGCCTGTTTTGGCAAGTCAACAGATGTATCTTCATGCCTGGCTACAGAATCCACATTTTTGCTACCAATGAGTCTTCATCTACACTAACACAATACCCAGAAATAACAATGCTGAAATCAGACCACCCCATATCCATTGCCAAGCTGCTGCAATGGCTACATGCAGCAGAAGCCTTTGATTATGGAGCGCCGTTTGTCTCAAAATTCATTTTGAAATCCTTATTTTGAACTATACGGTATTTACACCTACAAATAACCAGCATTTACGTCAATAACCTTCCGACATTTAGCTGCAAATAACTGGTGTTTACGTAAATAACTGATAGTTGCTACTGACATTTATAAATAACCGATATTTACGTAAATAACCGATATTTGCTGCTGACATTTACTAAAAACGCAGTCGGTATTTATAAATAACCGATATTTGCTACTGATTTTACAAATGGCAATCGATATTTACAAATAACCCGGTATTTGTAAACAACTCACAGAAGGAGTAAATAGTTGATGTTTGCTATTCACAGTAAACAACTTGCAGAAGGAATTAAAAATCGGTTATATTAACCATGCCCCTTACACTACACCTGTGGAACCAAGAGTCGATGATGAAGCAAGGTAGCTACCGGTAAAACCATTAACTAGGGATTACGTTAGCTCAAGTGAGTATGCTACTTGCACAAGGCTGGTACTAGAGAGTCATTAATCCTGGTACAAGGTAGTGGGCACAGTAGGCTTACACCCCCTGCAGAGAAGTGCGTGTTAGTTACAGTCAATAATTGTGTCTTTCATCCTGGGGGGGGGGGGGGAGGCAGATTGTATCTAGAGGGTTAAAAATATCCCTTCAATTTTGTCGGCGAATTTCTTATGAGGGAAAGTGGGTGTATATACTGTATAGGTTGGTCGTCCCACTCTGTAGGGAATGTTATAGTATTTGGTATGCATAAACTGACGTTGTGCTACGTATCCCATTTAATAATGGTGGTAGCTGCACCCCCTGCAGCGGAGTGGATTCCACTTTCCCTTGTAATAAATTCCCTGACACAATTAAAGGGATGTTTTTAACCTCCTAGATACAACCTGCCCCCCTCCCACCCAGAATACTGGTTAAATATGGGTGTAAATACCGTTTAGTTCAAAATAAGGATTTCAAAACAAATTTTGAGACAAACGACACTCCATATTTGATCATGTGACTTTGTATACGTTAGATCACATGATTTTGTGCACTTAGGAGGTCACATGACTTCCAGAAACACCACCTTTAGCTTTTTACTTGTTTACTAGCAATGAAAAGTGAATTTAAGAGAACTATTACCATATTAGTACCTTCTCTGCCAAAGCCTGTTTGGTAGCAGATAACGGCTGCATCTCTGTTATCCCACTGGTCATCACAGATGGTGCCAAACTGGTTGTTGAAACAGATCTCCACCCTCCCCTCGTTGTTTGTTTCCCCACCAGCCAATCGGATTTCACCGTCATCACATGAGAAATCTGGATCTGTGGGCAGACGGTGCACATGTATGTATGTATGTATGTATGTATGTATGTATGTATGTGCGGTATGTGCGGTTCTCATCATACATCATTCAACCTCAGGCCTGCGTAGTCATGAGAACTACAACATTATAATAATCACCTCTACTTTAAACCTTTGTTACGGTTGGATGCCAAGTTTCGTTTTGTGACAAAATTAACTTTTGTCGTGTCCTCGGAAACTCTCTCCCTCCCCATGTTTATGCTAGAAGATCTCTTTGTATTCTATTGTACACGCGGTGAGAGTGGCTAATTCCTTTCCGGCCTCACACAACAAGGCCAGCTCGGGAAGCTGTAGCAACGTGTGAAGTTTAACTCCCACCAACTGCGCTAATTAGCAACGCCCCAGTATACCGTCTATGGGGGGATGGACTAGTTGGCACTGGAGGCAGACATCCCTGCAACAATCTCCATTGTTGTGACGACATAAAGTCAAAACAGACGTTAAATTCTAGACTTGGAGGTGTCATGAATGTTAACACCGACTCATTAGCCAACCTGTCTTTTTCCATACAGCCTACGTAGCTAAGGGCTGAAATTTCTGTGCATCTACGTATACTTCCACAAAACATGCCAAAAATCACTTCAATCGTACTTTAAAAAACAAACCCATAAAATGTTAACATCTTATTATTATTAGATATGATCTTTGTAGGTTTTTGTGCAGTTATGTAATATTCTTACGTTGGCAGAATACACCAGCATCTTCTCCATGGCCACAGTTGTTGATCCCCACTCCCTGATGAACACACTGGTCCAGTCTCCCTTCCATTCCAGTGCACTCCAGATTGTCCAGGTGAATGGGTCCCGTTCCCTCACCAAAGCGAGCCCTCACAATCGCTATTGCACCTGCCAGCATATTCATATAGAGGGAAGGAGGTGTTCAGTATAGTGAGCATTTAAGGAAGGACAGGTATAGTTCTAAAGCCTAGCTAGGATACTAGTAAGAATAAATTAAATGCAGGGGTTCATACGGGGGGGGGAAAGATCTGGGATATCCCCCCAAAAGCCATCCCCCCCCCCCCAAGAGTTTTCACAACCAAATTTCAACATACTCCAGAATGTTCTGTGCATATGCTACTTACTTTAGAATGGCTATAAGTACCTCCAGAATGCCTCAGAATCAATCTCAGAGCTTCTATTTTTTTGAAAAAATTTCTGGGGGGGGGGGCATGCCCCCAGACCCCCCCTAGTGGGTGTGTGCTAAAGCATGCCCTCCACGTCAATGCCAAACTTTGGAGTTTCCCCCTCAAACTCAAAATCATGTATGAACCCCTGAAATGGCAATCAGGATGGGGCAATATCTAATTACTATTGTCCTCTGACTGGAGGTCTTACTCCACCTGTGTCTGCGGGTGCATGGTCAATGGTCAATGGTCAATAGTCAATGGCATAAGTGCTATGGCAGCAACATGAGTATATATTAGCGATATAGGTATGCTCCTGTTATTTGAATTATAAGGTCTAGTTTTTGAGACACTTGTAAAATAAGGCATTAGAAGAGGTGCTAGTATGCAGATTTTGTGACAACACCTTCTAATTAGTAGCAAAGGCCACACACCCACACATGAGTTATCTGCAAAGCTTGGTTTTTATCCTAACACAGTGGCGTCGGAGATTGGGGGTGCTTGAGCCCCCCCCCACTTTCCAAGCAGGGGGGGCATAACCCCCCCCCTCCACTTTTGACGATCCAGGCTGTGATGCCACACAAGCATAAGGCATACTGGGAGTCCTTCAGCTGCAATCGGAGCAAGTGAGACGCCAACGGTCCAACGGCAGGCTGCTTACCATTAATTGGATCAAGCATTTATCAAGGCTCCGCCCTTTATTGAACCAGGAGGGGCTGAACTCGTTGGATTAAACTTTGAACTTTGTATGTTATGTGCGCGTGCTCAGCTACCGATATCATTCAAGACATTCTAGCAAGCCTCACCAGCTGGTGACCTTAAGTTTCCAAGGCTCTCCTTTGGATAGAAGACCGTACACAAGATGCTACGAGACCATATCATTCAAGACATTCTAGCAAGCTTCACCAGCCGGTGACCTTAAGTTTCCAAGGCTCTCCTTTGGATAGAAGACCGTACACAAGATGCTACGAGAGCACTTCCTGACCAG
Source organism: Phakellia ventilabrum (assembly GCA_963921505.1). Lineage (NCBI taxonomy): Eukaryota > Metazoa > Porifera > Demospongiae > Axinellida > Axinellidae > Phakellia > Phakellia ventilabrum. Next base: position 5,181,182 of record OY997385.1, on the reverse strand, counting down.
TGCAAATTGGGTTTGCAAAAAAATATTCCGCATTATAGCTACTGCTGTGCAGCCTCTCTTCTTAGCCCACCCCTCCCCCCCCCCCCCCCCCACTTTTAATTTCTTTCTGACGCCTCTGTAACTGGAGAGAAAGCCACTTTGCTGGCACTCCTAACTCAAAAGAACAAGGCCACTTATTATATTGTGTCTACAAAGTTCCAATGTGTACAGTACTTGGAATGCTAGTGATGTCCACAGCTAGAAAGGCGTCAATTAATTATGATGTAATACAATGTAACGGTCTAGACTACTCCCATCCTGGTGCATGCATGCATGCATGCAGCACACACCATGGCAGCTAGTACAGTACCTACCAACTACAAGTAGGTGCTCAGGATCATCAGAGGAAGTGGGAATGCAAATTTAGCGGAGCTCCAAAAATGCAACACAGATTTTTGTTTTGTTAGCTAGTTGTTGTTTTTTGTGAGGTCAACTACACATTACTGAAAGCTGTAAATAACAGATTAATCTTACTATTACCTAACTCACTAGCAGTTTTAAATAGACCTCAGCCCAATAGACCTTAGGGGAGGGGGTAAAAGTGAGCACCACATGGAGAAAATACTCAGTGCTTTGATGTAGTTATTAGAAAACATAAGAACATGCTTGTTTGCACATAATTTCTTGTGCTTCCAGCACTCCCCTTAGGCCATTGGTATGTTATAGCCTAAAGCCCTTTGTATAGGTCTGATTTGTAGTGGTACAAAACCTTGGAAAACTGCCCAAGCTAGATAGGATAAGACACATGCAATATGCATGTACCATTGTGCAGCACTTATCCACCCAATACACACTTGGTGCAAAAGTAAAAAATGGACATTACTGAAACAACCTATAGCTACCTCTCTATAGGCTGCAGTTTCAGACATCGAGTTTGAAGACTTATTGTCCTATAGCTACAAGACTAAAGCACAGAAATTCTGTTGCGGTGACCCATTGAAGTGACCCATTGAAACAGTGAGGATGAAATCCTCACCGGGTCATGAATTTCTGCGCTTCCAGCTGGGCCTATAGCCGTCTAAATCATCACCAGACCTGTTGTTTGTTCTGTACCAGCCAACTGTAGTTCATAGGCTTTACTGCACGTGTAGTCGCGCATACTACGCCATAAATTTTAATGTACCACATGCACAGAAGCGTGAACAAAAGAGTAGCTAGCTATTTGGAAAGAAAGGTGGGGTACTACATGTACTTCTACTCGTTTCCAGACACGTGGCCTGGGAACGAGTCGCTGGATCGGATCCGCAGGCCTACCACTGGTTGCAAGTCCCAGCTGTCTGCACACCACTTCGGCCTCGTTGGAGTCCCACAGGTCGTCACAAATAGTGCCCCATAATCCGCTAAAGCAAATCTCCACTCTGCCTTCCCGAGTGTTGTTGCCGCCCCTGAGTCTGAGGTCTCCATCGCTGCTGCAGGTATCTTGGGGGTACGTATGCAAAAACGGAGATATTAAACGCAGGTATTTTAAATTTACAGACTATACAGAGTACCGGCAGGGAGTATGTAAAATAACAGAAGTTAAAAAAACTTCTATACCTGCAGGCAAGACTACATGTAATTCGCAGGTCAGACGTTATAAAATATGTCTGGCCCGCAAGACTACTGCAGGATGACTTTAATAGCCATTTTTTTGGAAAAACACTCCTGTCTACAACTCATTTTTTCCCCTGAGATTAGATAAAAATATCTTATGCAAAACAATTGTTGATGTATTTAACTGTACAACTTTACCTTGCGCGCTAACTGCGCAAATACAGGTTGCCAGCCATAATACGCAAGCAAGCCCTGAACAAGTAGGCCTAGGCATCGCTTATATCCTTTCAACTCCGAGATAAATCAGTAGATATGTGAAAGGCACTTCAGACTTCGCAAAAAAAAGTATGGACAGTGATCGCTGCATTTTTATACACTGCCAACTTTATAATTTGATTCGGATCCGAATCGGCTGAATCGCACGGTCCGGAAAAAGGATAATTGGTGCGGAAATGTAAGGCGGTACGGATTTCGTTACGCCATGGATATTACAGACACGTTTATGATGCAAGGTGAGCCACGGTTATGCGTGAACAGTCTTCAGAAAACGAAGCGCTGTGAATTTTATACCATGCAGTTTCCAGTTCACGGTATGAAGTAATAATCATCGGGTAGGTACTGAGTCAGCAATTTGTATAGTGCGCTACAAGTTTAATAAATGCCACAACGTACACAGGATTATAATTTGCTACCTACTACTTCTACGCCGTATATTAGCAACACAAACTACGCTTAGTTTGACGTGCAAACTTCCATCTGCCACGTCACAGTTACGCAATGACGTAAGCGCACGTGATAAGCGCGGACGAACGACCCGCGTCCAGCTGTCAGCTGGATAGCCAGGATAAGCGTATCATTCGTGAGACAGTACCGACCCCTTAATTACATTAACCCAATGGATAGTTACCTATCAAAACCACCACAATGGTTTCGTATTACCCATGCCATAGATAATTTTTTTTTATCTATGCCCATTCAAATAATCTATGACATACCCATCAGACAACTAAGTAAACTACTGTGACAACTATAATATGCAAGGGTTATGTTAATTATAAGCATGAGCCTTAGGACGAAGCCTGGGGGCAAGTTTCAACAACGTCCCATCTGAGCTGATTTATGCTACTGACGTGGTTAGTTGGAGTAGCTAGCTAGAGTTACATAATCAGACAGACGTGATTTGCATCATGCCAACTAGTACTGTGTGCTGCGCCCTTAGTGTTCTGCCCACTGTTTACCTTGCGCACTTATAAAGTCCCGCCTGGCCACGGTGAGTCTCGAAACTCACCCAGAGGCGTATGCTTGTACAGGAGATTGCAGAATGTTTACAACACTGCAAGGCTCAGAGCACAGAGCATTCCTTATATGGAAGTCACTATTTACTTTGACCCAGAATGGATTTCAAAGCCTAATTAATCATTCACCCGCCCGTTACTCTATTGTGTTTACTTAGGAAAGTCTGGGCCCAGTGTTGCAAAGATAAATCAGTTCCTGTAACCTCGTCGCAATTAATTCCATAAACAAAATTACCCATGTAGCTAATTGCAACAACAATGCTGGACTGGACTGGTGGACTGGCCTAAAATGTAATTTCTCTGTACTACATCTTCTAGAAAGTGATATGCTCCTCCAGGGTCATGTTATTATGTTTTATACGCTTGGCTATATTAGTATTCTCAGACTCTAGTTCATGGATGGAAATATGTGTGTGGAGCCATGTCCCCTAGGGAATTTGAAAAAATTATGTTCTGAGGTTGCTTCTGGTCGCCAGTAATGTTGGGAATTAGCTAAAATTAACTACTGAGTATCAAAACATTATTGACTGCAGATCTGTGTGTGTGTGGGGGGGGGGGGGGAGGAGGAGGAGCCCAGGCTGGAGATCATATAGCCTTTTTTTCTCAACTTTCATCCCATTACTTGGTTGTACATAGCTGGAAAACTGTGGGTGGATGAACTTTCTCCTATAGCCTGTGGCTACACTGATGACATAATAATCAAAATTCATAGTCCCTGGTAATGTACATTTATGTGTAGAGTTTGCAGTTTCTTCCATGCATTAGCTGAGCTACAGCAAAAAGTACTTTTTTCCTTTCACTAACTAGGGCACCATAATAAATCTTTAGCATACACAGGCTTTTCTTTTAGAGGCTTGCCTACAAAGTTGAAGCCTACAGAACATTATGTTTATTGCTGCATGAGCTCCAACTGAAACCCAAAGGTATATTAATAATTGCATTGACCTTTATAGCTCCATCTTTATTAACACTTGGCAAAATATTTTTAACCATTGGCACAACACCTTTAATCCATTTAACATACACAACTTACACTCTTTAACCTTTTGGCATTTGTGCAAAACTTTACATGTAATTAATGTGTTCAGTCTGTCCGGTGTTTATGTCATAATGTCTATGTATTGTGATCTGACTTGGGTCAGTTTAAAAGGTATGACACCAAAAAGTATGAATGGGTTAATTAAAAATGCAAGTTGTGCCTATTAAAAGGGTTACAGAGGTTTAACATCCTGTCATAAAGTGAGATGAAAACACAAGTTGCGCAGACGAAAAAAAAGATATGTCATCAAATATAAAAAGTTAAAAGTCTGTGAAAAAATAAAAGCTATACAGGTCCACAGACACTACACGCACACAACAAATACTACAAACAGGTGTGAAGCCACACAGATCAAGTAGCTAGTAAACTAAAAACCCATGAGTAAAACAAATTAAATGCAATAAACTGACTGGCCTTGAGAACCAGCAATGACGGGTTGAAGATCTTTTGTGGAATGCCAACTCCCCCCATCCAACTGTACAATAAGGTATCTAGCCACTAATGTATATTATGACAATCTACATTAGTGAAAATCTATAGTATACAGATCAGTGAACATGGCAAGCAATTCCAAGGTTGCTAATTTTTGTTTGTCCACACACTGGCATATAGGTTAACTGTCTACATAATCATACTGATCACCTGCTTCGCTATGGCTTAGTGGGTTGATCACATAGTCATAATGAACATGTCTGTTTGCAGTCCTGCCACCTGGCTGCAGTAAGCCATAGGCCTCATTCTGAAAAGTGGTGATAACTGTAGCATTTGTGATGGCATAAGCCTCATTATGAAATGCTGGAATAGCATCTGTACTGGTGACAGAGGCTACATTTCTTGATGGTGTATTATCCAGTTCAGTTTGCTGGAAGTGGGCAAGGACAGCCTGAGCATTGATTTGATTATTTGCTGCAGTTTTTTTTCGTCTTTTTGTACAGATTGCAGCCAAGATGATGCCCAAGGTAACCAGAGTTGCCACTAGAAACCCTGCTATCGCTCCACCAATAATTGGACCCAGGTTGTCTATTTGAGTGCTTGAATTAGGCCTCTGTGGCAGCATACACTCTGGGTCTGCTCCTGACCAGGTTCCATCAGCCTGACAAATCCGGTTCTGATTGCCTGATAGTGTAAATCCTTCATTACATCCATATTCAGCAACAGATTCAAATGTTGTCTCAGTGGTGGTAAAGTTTCCATTATCAATAAAAGGTGGAGTACCACAGTCAACCACTATTGTTAGGGGAAAAAAGGAGTAATTATACATGTAGTGTAATAATGATTCAGTTACCAGTGACCTTTTTGGCTCACCTTGACCTAAATAGGTAAAATCAAACTAACGATGAATGGTTTATTCTATACAACTGCATGATTGCTTATGTATGCATTCTGGTACTATTCCAGACCACCGCCCACTGTTCTGGCAGGTATTCATGGGAGTTCCCGCCAGCATGTACCCAGCACTGGTATTGCAGGTGTACCTTACAACAGTACCACCAAATCCATGCATGCAGTTACTGCTATTAGACCAGGAGTGATTGGAACTTGACCATCATGCAGCATACTCACACTTCAACTCAGTACATTCCTCCCACACTTTTGAGAGTAAGGTTAGTTACACACTGCCAGTCAAACATTAACCACATTCTTTGCCCTTCTAATGGCTCTATCATACTGGAGTTCAAGATCGCCTATGCTCCACTCTTGGTACTGTGACAGTACCTCACATTATGCAGTACTCTGGGATGGAAAACTTCTATAGTAAACAGAAGGACATGTTATTGTTTCATATTTAGTCTACCCCTGAGTGCAAGAGTACCCACCCATGCAGCAATTATGTCATAGTTCCATCATAACAATGTATCCCATGAACCAGAGTAGTAGAGATATGGGAATCAATGCAATTATGATCATTGTGATTAACTAGTGTCAGTCACCCATAAAAAAAACAGTCTATTTCACGGCTGGAATAGGCACTGGTTCCAGCTTGGATTCATACATAAGCCAATTCACTAATGACTACAGAACTGGGGCCAGGTAGAAGCACCATCAAATTGCAATTGGAAATAGCCTTACAGTCTAACAGCAGCACCTCCTCAGCTTTGTTTGGATATCATGGCAAAACTGAAACAGCTAGTCTGTATAAGCTATAGTGTTCCAAACAATTTTTTTGCCATTCGCCAGCCGAAGAGCTCCATTCTCACAAGCATCTGCCCTCTGAACTGATAAATAAAAAGTATTCAAGGAATTAGCAGAGAAAACTACTGTCCTTATTATTCAAGGACTATATCAGGGCCCATAGTTTGTGTACTGCACGGAGTGGTACAGGTGAGAAGTGGAGTCTGGGATCAGTCCTAAGGACACCACTCATGCAATTAACAGACAGTACCACTATTTTACAATGCATTATTGTGCTGTTGGGACATTTTGGGACAGTGGATTAGATTAGGAGGTCAATAGAGTTTTTAGTAGAAGCAGGAGCGCATAATGACATGATCATATACTCTCCTGGTAGAAGCTTATTGTGAACTATGCCATGAGATTAGGAGACTAGGACAAAACCCATTGGGTCCCTATTTATGCCTGGAGGCTGTGTTGCTGGTTAATTCTAGGTGCTACACTGCACTGACAAGGAGGCCCAAATAGTTTCCTGTAGTTTCATTGCTTCAGCAGGCTCACCATATTTCATATCATTCACGTCTCTCACATAATTATTCAGAGCAGAAGCCCAATCCATCAATGCCTGAGCCTTTCTCAGTAAGCTTCATACCATTAGTGAACAGTATACTTATACTGCCGCCCAAAAATTATCGCAATTTTATACTGCTTCTGAAAACCTTAGCTACTATAGTCATCAGAAAGGTCCTTAAGTAATCATAATGCACCTGGGCAGATGACGTTGGCATCTTCAGAGTGCTTGCAGTTGCTGATACCGATGCCTCGGTGTGGGCAGTCGACCAATGAGGTCTCATTCCCCCGACAACTGATGTCATCAAACCAGATGATTCCCTTTCCAGGCCCAAAAAATGAGTGGGAAAGGGCAATGGCCTTGCCTGTGTGTGTGTGTGTGTGTGTGTGTGTGTGTGTGTGTGTGTATGGGTGTATGTGTCCAAGTATTTGAGAACCCCTTTTCTCAGACAGGGTAGCCAAATATTATGGGATATATTACACAATGCATGGTATTACAGCTGTAATAACGCATTCTCAAGCGGGTATTGGAATGTCTACCTTCTGTCAAGCCTGACATATAGCAGAGAAATATATACCATTTTTTAGGATGCTAGACATCAACTGAATATAGCTCAGCTGATGAAAGTCGATAGACCAAAGCTTCCTGAAGTACATACATACGTACATACGTACATCCATACATACATACATAAAATATTTTGTTTTTCGGCTACGATAAGCTAATTTATAGCAATGAGTATCTAATGTAATGTCCATTTCTACCTTTTGTCAAGCCAAGCTGGTTACAGACAACAGTGGCATCAGTGTTGTCCCAAGAGTCATCACAGACGGTGCCCCAGTGGTCGTTGATGCACACCTCCACCCTCCCCTCGGTGGAGAAGTTTCCACCCACCAGACGGACACTCCCATTGGTGCATGTGAAATCGGGGTCTAAAGAATCAGAATCAGAAAGGGAGGGTAATTCTGTGTGTACATAACTAAAATAATTGAAGACAATGTATGACAGTGCACGAGAACATCCCTGTATATTGTATCATACATACACACACACCTCTGCAGACCACTGCTGCATCCTCCTCATGACCACAGTTGTGGAAGGACACACCGGCATTGGTGCAGTTCCTGAGTACATTTTCTTCTCCTGTGCACTGGAGGTTATCCAGGAAGATTGGCCCCTCCCCCATGCCAAAGTCTGCGAAGCCCAGTGCTATGGATCCTGTGTGTGAGGAGGGGAGGGGAGGGGAGGAGGAAATAACACAGAAGATGAAATGACTCTTGAACCTGTTTAGAGTATGTTCAAGAATGAGACACAGACTGTCTCAGAATGAAACTCAAGATTGTTGATGATCAATACCAACAACATTATATCTGTGAAGAGGCTCTGTACCAGTCTCATACCCATACTGCCACCCTCGATACCGGTTTCATACTCATGCTGCCACCCTCCAGATCTTATCTTGCACCACACGTTTTCTCAACAGTGCATTAGATAAAAATATGGTTGATGGAAAGTATATAGCTATGTGCCTACCATCGGGCATGAATCCTTGTTGCAGATGGGGACCATAACCTGTGAATCAAATTTGTCTGTCTATGTGCCTACCATCGGGCATGAATCCTTGTTGTCTGCACACAACCTTGGCCTCCTCAGGTCCCCACAGGTCATCGCAGATGGTACCCCAGCGACCGTTGAAGCAGATCTCCACCCTGCCTTCTGAGCTCAAGCGGCCATTGACCAATCGGATGTCTCCATCACTGCATTTGGGTGCGCTCATTGCTGCATGTGAGTGAAATATGTACATGAAAACTGTATATGATGCGGTATCATTAGCTGGAATTCTTGATTCTTGTTTTGACTACTCTAAAGTGCCATGTGTACACCAGCATTTTAATACTACTACATGCTTAGGTATACGCATGTAAGAATGACGTACGTCTGCACAGCACAGAGGCATCGTCTCCATGCCCACAGTTGTGAATGTTGACTCCCCTGTGGTCACACGCCGTGATGTTCTCCTCCGACCCATCACAGTCAACATCGTCAAAGTAGATGTTGCCGATGCCCTCTCCAAAGTGGGCCCTACCGATACCAAGAGCTCCTGGATGTGTGTGTTTGGGTAGGAGGAGGGAGTGAGAGGGATACATGTACGTACATGGAAACAGTGTACCCTCAATAGCTGGGCAGAGGGAACGAGTCTAGCAACAGAGCTGGTATAATAAAGGGACATACATCCTGGCAGGAAGGAGTACTAGTTGGTTGGTGGGAGCAATTGGAGACTCACTCACTGCAGAGTCAGTAAGGAAGCAGTGCAGGGTAACTTTTGCTACGTTAGCTACTGGTACCTAAGCTTAGACGGGAAAGCCAGCTACTTGCAGAACTTTTAAGTAGGTATGTTGTATAATTGTCTAGCATCTACCGGGCACCATACAAATATCCACATTCCCTGGCCCCCCACTTTATTCAATTGTATGAAAGTAGCCGAAAAAGTGGGGGCCTGGGGACAAGGCTACCATCTACGTACCATACCTTCTCTGCCAAAGCCTGTTTGGTAGCAGATAACAGCTGCATCTCTGTTATCCCACTGGTCATCACAAATGGTGCCAAACTGGTTGTTGAAACAGATTTCCACCCTCCCCTCATTGTTTGTTTCCCCACCAGCCAATTGGATTGTACCGTCATTGCATGAGAAATCCGGATCTGTGGCAGACCAGGTATGTAAATATATTTTAAAATGGCTGTGGTCATAAGTGTCGAATCTTATTACATAAATGTAAAATGAATGGGCAATCAGATTTGCTATTCTTTACTTCCTCATGAACATACGTATGTTCGTCAGGAAGTAAATAATTAGCATAACTGAGACAGTGCACATTATTATGAATGGTATGTATGTATGTAAGCATGCATGTATGTATGTATGTATGTGTATGTATGTATATATGCATGTATGTATGTATGTATGTATGCATGCATGTGATTATGTGTATGTACGTATGTACATATGTATGTATATGTGTGTCTGTATGTATGTATTATGTATGCATGTATGTGTGTATGTATGTATGTATGCCTGTATGTATGTATGTACGTATGTATGTATGTAGATATGCATGTATGTATGTATGTGTATGTCTGTATGTCTGTCTGTCTGTATGTATTCATGAATGCATGCATTCATGTATGTATGTATGTATGTATGTATGTATGTATGTATGTAATTGTGTATGTATGTATGTATGTACCTATCGGTATGTATTCTCATCAGTCAACTTGGCCGTGGTACAATGTTGCAAGTATGACGTAATTACATTATATAAGTAAATTAATTTTTGTCGTGTCCTCAGAGGCTGTCTACTAATCCACCCAAGCAGACAATATATACTGCAGCATTGTTACTTAGTGCTGTGGGTGGGAACCAAACTTTCACATGTCGCTGCTGCTTCCCAAGCTATCGAAGCCAAAAAAGAATTGGCCACTGTCACCACATAAGACAAACAGCTCTTCTAGCACAAACATGGGGAGGGAGGTGACTGCCGAATTTGTAAGTCTGCAGTCATATACGGTATTGACTACCATCTTACGTTGGCAGAATACACCAGCATCTTCTCCATGGCCACAGTTGTTGATCCCCACTCCCTGATGAATACACTGGTCCAGTCTCCCTTCCATTCCAGTGCACTCCAGATTGTCCAGGTGAATGGGTCCCGTTCCCTCGCCAAAGCGAGCCCTCTGAATCGCTATAGCATCTATAGCAAAATTGAAATGGAGAGAAGGAGGTGTTAAGTATAGTGAGCATTTTAGACTACTGAAGTATGTTTACATTCCAAGTAAGGGGGTGGGTATACTTATTCATAAAATAATAATAGTCTAGGCACATTAGTTATTATCTGCAGATCTAGGTAAATTTCTTGCTCTGGGAAACACTTATTGTACCTGTAAATTCAACTTCATAGTTCGTCAGAGGAAATGGGTATGCTAGTTCAACCCCCAAAACCCAAGCATTCTTCCTTGTCTTCTCCTATTTTACCAGCCAGGCACGCACTTCACATGCGCTCGGCTCATACTAAGATTGCTTTACGTTTGTGTGTGTTCTTCCGCAATTATCATGTGTGCTAAATTACGTCATTCCACTATAGCCACAAGCGCAGTGGAAGCTACCGGAAATTTGCAGGCTCAATTAGCCATGCTTAGACGGCGAAAGAGTGGTAGGTAACGATAATAATTCTGTTTCGTAAGTTCTGATTGATGAACTGTGAAAGTAGTATGATATAGTCCACTATCTATTATAACATCTCTACTCACTTGCTATACTTTACATTTGGCAGTGTGACTACCCTCGATAACGACAACACTAACAATCAACTGAACAAACTTAACCCGTATTTATCAGTAAGAAAGTATAAGAGTGAAGAAAACAACTGCAACATCAGCTTCAATATGTCTTTTTGTAAGGAAATAGTGGTACTAGATGATTATCAGCAGCCTTAGCTTACTGCATGGCTTACAATTGTTGTCACAGAACATTATCTACAGTATTTCTCCACAAGCCCCATGCAAGCACTTAGTTTTCCGCCCCAAATGGTATGATTTCAAAACATCTATATAGCTCTTGGGAATAACTATAGATCTGGGACTAGATGCATGAGATATTCTCACATGTACACATTGTAAAAGTGAGGATGAATGGGTGCTTTGTCAAAGAGCTGCTGAGTGTGATCATTACAAGAAAAAGACTTTCAAACTGAACTCTCAGACCACCTTTCAATATGTGTCCAGTAGCTAACTGTGTGAATCAGGGTTAGAACATCCCATTTTTATTTTATGAACCCTGAGGTTCTCTGCACTGTACTTCGCAATGTTCACAGCCCAACCATGACAGGTAGCTACAGTGACATGCAGCACGTCTTGCATAGCTAGCTATATAGATCTTCCAGCTATCGATAGTAGCGATGAGGATAAAAGTCCCACCAGGTCAAGCAATTGCATCTTGTGCACTTCTGGTTGGGCCCAACCTTCGGCTTCATCCGACCCGTATATAGTGGCATTTTTTATATCAACTGTAAGTTTCATAAAGTTGAATATTCAACGTTTATGGGCTTTAAATTCGTTCCCAGACACATGGCCTACCACTGGTTGCAACTTTCAGCTGTCTGCACACCACTTCAGCCTCGTTGGAGTCCCACAGGTCGTCACAAATAGTGCCCCATGTTCCGTTAAAGCAAATCTCCACCCTGCCTTCCTGAGTGCTGTTGCTGCCCCTGAGCCTGAGGTCCCCATCACTGCTGCAGGCATCTTGAAGTTGCGTGTGCAGGATAAAAGTGCAGGTGTTTGTGTATTTACAAACTGTATGGGAGTATGCAAAATACTAGTATCAAAAAAAAACAGCAGTCAATTTCTTTTTCAAATAGCTGCAAGAAGGCAGTAGTAGTCTGGCAGGCCAGAAGCATTCTAGAAAATGTCTGGCCCGCGAAACTACTGCAGGACGACTTAAGACACTCTTGTAGCTAAAACCTATTATCCGAAAAGCCTAAAATATCTAAAATACGCAACAACAAAAAATGTACCTTGCGCGCTAATAGCACAATCACAAGTTGCCAGCAACGTTAACAACGCGCAAGCAAGCCTGGAACAAGTAGGCATCGCTACATCCCTTAACTCCGAGACTGTAAGACTACGCAAAAACCGTATGCGCAAGCAATAATCGTGCACCGAAACGGAAATGGGCGGGTTACCAAACGTAATTTCCCCCCTCCCTTTTTTCTGCGTATGCGTAGAACTTAGTGCCTATAGTATATCCTTTCGTCTTGTCATAGATAGTACTCTACTATCTATGCTCTTGACATGTACAGGAGGAACAGGTCCTTGTGCTACAGGGATCCGCAAAAGGTTCAGAGCAATGGTAGCCGAGAAGCGTGACTCTCCCTGCTGCATGGGGCTTTTGCGTTGTCGCCTCAATTTTGTACTTCTGTGCTCATGCGTCATGTGCCTCCGTGGTGACTGCCAGGGCGTATCATGGGTGCTGCAGACCTTGCAATCGTGAAGGGCCTAGTTACACCTCCTAAACATCAGCCATACGCTTACTGGATTATGCACGTGATGTCATTATAATGCAGCAGCTAGCTAGCTAGCTATGCACTTACATGACGTCATGCGACAATGCGCATATGCGATATGCACCAACATTTCAGCACCGACTGGCGGGCTTGTAAACGGAGTGAGCGATAGTAACCCGCCCGGGCGGGTTACTGGGCGGGTTACTATTCCATGTACGGAGAGCGAAAAATCATCTGGGAACGGGATTAGGGTCTGGGGGTATACCCCCCAGGAAGATTTAGGATTTTACGCCTTCTAAGATCGTTTTTGGGGGCAAAATAGCTGTGAAATCTATGGTAAAATGCACCCATAGTGCTTGCTAGCGATATAGCGTTTGCATCACGAGAGCGAGTACTCGAGCGCTAGCGAGCGGCCGAGCGCGTGCTTGGATCACGTGGCTCAAGGGGACCGCGAGCAACACCGAAAGGCGGGGCTCGCTTCGCTCGCTCGAATTACGTCACACGGGGCGGGGAGGCCTGGGAACGAGGCTAGGGGTCTGCTAGATCCTCCCTTGGATTATTGATTTGAGTGGTCCGACCGATCGACTGCAAAGTAAAAAAGGGTGCTCTTCTACAGTACAGCCTCATAATTTGATTAAAACTTGTGCATGACTTACTACATGTTGATGTGTAGCTACATAGCTTCCCAGTTAATGGACTGCCCATTTTCCTTACTACAGATGTGTTAATACTCTCCGGCATCAACTCACCTGCTCTCGAGCTTTGTCCTTCTCTTCCTGCACTCCTATCCCTCTGACCCCATCCCTCTATCCATGGCCATCTGTAACTTTGCATGCCCTTCTTATCTCTTCTTCATGCTCTCCGTCCCATTGATCCTCCTTCCATCTAGCTATGTCTATCTATATAGCATGCATATCGATTCAAAGTCTGTAATAAACACAAAATCAAAGTATATTAGTAGCTATATATATACGCGTGTGCTCTGCGTGAGTGTAGCTACATGCATTTCCACGTCGGAAAATGCATACACCGTGCTAACACTGTACGTCCTCTACCCACTCTCCTGTATCTTCTACAACTATACACAAAGGTACAATTTTACATAGCTAGCTACTATTACAATACTAGCAAAACTAACAGCAGACTTGGTATCAGGTAGCTATACAGCTATGTCCCATGTCCCAGCTAGTACATATAATTATAAGGGTGAATTGTTAGACTCAATGTCAAGTTTTTCAGGAATTTCAGAGAGAGACTCGGCTTGTACAACTGGAATTTCATCAGCACGCGTACGATGATCAAAGAGCTTCCAGGACCTGTAACATAAAACCATAAGCTGAGTATAGCCATGAGTCTGTAGCTAACTTGGCTTGTATCACCAGAATTATATTTGAGGCTCAATACACTCCCGAGTATAAAGATATGTATAAAGCATAATAATTATTATTATGATAATGACCATTTTTGCACTCTTAAATGGCAAGAGCCCTGCATGGACAAATTCCAGCATAGCTATGGCAAACTAAAACTTTGAGTACATGCAGACTAATTGTGTGTCAGTACTCACCTCTTTCTCTTGTAAAGCACTGTGATGATCACCAGAATCACTGCCACAGTGATGATGAGCACGATGACCAGGACAGTTGGGACCACAATGGCCGCTGTGTTGCTTACTTGGCTTGTACCTATATTGTTTGGGATCAAGGGATTACTCAGTTTTAGACAGAATCACTATATATATATATAGTCACTTTGAAGAAGCCTCCATGCACTGAATCCGATTTATCACTTCGTAGTGTATTCTAACTGATGTCAAGTTGGCTATATATAGTTGCAGTTTATTCAGGTGATAAAAGAAGGGGGAAAAACCAGCCTTTTTGCTGCTAGAGCCCATCTATGCCAACAAGATCAGTAGAAACTCTCAAGCTACAGGCAGAGAGGTGGCTCACACATAAAGAATCAGAATATGTACGTGGATCAGCAGGGAGCACAGCGGGGACCGTGTCAGAAGTGGCCAAGGTTGGGCATGTGGCTGGCTCAGCATGTGTGTGAATATCAGGCTCTCCATGGACTAGAGTCTGAGAATAACTACATGCAGCCAAGCTTACAAGCTAGTAGCTAAAAATGTTTACTTTTACTTTGTAGGCATGTATATGCATACTACTGGCAGAGATTGACCTAATCATTCACACATGTTTTGGCTGATTTTCTACTAATTTGGCCAATAATTTCATGCATATACTGCCAGTTTCCCTTACCCTTGCACTGGACCCCAGCATCTTCAGAGTGGCGACAGTTGTGAGGGACATTCATCGGTAGCTGGGGACAGCTTAGGATGTTGGTTTCCTTTCCACGGCACTTTATATCATCTAAGATGATTGGACCTGTACCCTGACCAAAGCGTGCTCCAAATACTGCAGTGGTTACTGCATGAAAAGGAGATGAAATACACTGTAAGTCGGGAGAGTGATTAATAGCATTATATTTTCATACACTGTAAAATCCCTACTGGTAATAAAGTATTGAGTGCAACCACACTACCAAGTTTAAGTACGGCAGGGAAGCTGAGGTGCGACTACATGTAATGAACAATGACCTGTGTGTGGTTTAACTATAATTGTTGGAAATTATGCCCATTAAAGAAGCATTATATGAAGATCGACCTTCAGGTAGGTTGCTTCTCTGACATTGGATAATGAGCCATAGCTATCGCGTATGAGACAAAATGAACTACTTGATTGTGCTGCCTATCTTGCAGTGTTCACATCTCAGTTTACACACACAAAACAATCGTTAGGCCTGTAGGAGTCCTCCATTGACAAAAATGTGATGACTTGTCCAAACTGCTGATCATTCTCTGTACCATCGTTTCTATGTTGAGGCTATGAAATGTGTCAGCCCCTTCTGTTTAGGGACAAAAACTCAAATTGAAAAATATTTCTTTCATATTTTGATCACAGTGATACACGTTTTGTCTCTTTCATACCAGTTTATGCTCTCTTTAAGTCTTTATTGGCAGTGTATGCTATAGAGCATGTACTCATACCTTCAGTTGGTAGATTTAGCTGGTTGCAGACAACAGCTGCACTTGTGTCATCCCAGGAGTCATCACACACCGTCCCCCACTGGTTGTTGAGACATACCTCCACCCTCCCCTCGCTGTCACTCCCACCCCCCATCAACCGCACCCCACCAGTCTCGCACACAGATGTGTCAACTGTAGAAGAGAGAAGAGAGTAAGAAATTAACTTAAGGTGACTGATGGTTGGAATCATAATGGCCCCCTTTCCATGAAAGCTACCACTGGGCTATAATAGCAATTTCTGTAGCTTACCTATAGTAACCTACAGCCTTTCTCGTTTGAATGATTCAATTGGGTACTGACTATGTGTGGTTCAATCTGACTCGTTTACGCAGCATACTCTAGGGTATTAGCTAATAGTACGTATTTTAGGTTATATCCTAAACCATGCAAGTGGATCACTAATAGAAGTAGCACTGGGGTACTCTAGGGTATAATTAGCTAATTAATAGAAGTACTGCGTACAAGTATATACTTCTCATTCCGGAGGCCTAAGGAATAACGGATAATATGGTAGCTTAATTCTCACATGGATTGCACCCTAGCGTCTGAAACTTGTATAATGTTCATTGTGATAGGGTATTATTATTGACAGCCCCAGTTCTTTGCAGAGCACTGAGACAGCAAAGCATGCTGGTTGGTAAAGCCTTGGGTAACAGTCCCTCTGCTGTCATGAGGCCTAAGGTCACTGCATCACTAGAGTTACCTACCAGAATACACAATCAACACTTCTCGTCCCAGCCAGCTGGTCATCATCATTATAGGGTTTTATTCAAATGAGTTCTATATCCATCACTACTGTAGTCCTGACGAACCAGCGTGTGGCTAAAATTGTTTTCAGGATCTATTCCCTTACCCTCACAGAAGACACCCACGTCTTGCTCATGGCTGCACTGCTCTAGAGAGAGTCCAGTGACGCTGTGTTGGCATCTAAGGGTGTTAGGGTCACACTGCTGGCTGAAGGAGTGAATTTGGCCAGAGCCTTCACCGAAGAATGCTGCCTTGGCCACCTTTGCTGTGTCTGTATGTGTGTGGGGGTGGGTGTGTGTGTGTGTGTGTGTGCATGTGTGTGTTTGTGTCGGTGTCAGATCAGAGTCTACGGAGGTTTCTTCTTCCTCAAATATGTCATGCTTGGTATTCTGATATGTGTCTTCTGCTAGCGAAACACATTTATGACCAAATCAAACACTTTTATCGCTCTACTATATGCACGGCCACATTGGTGGTGCCCGGGAGGTGCAGGTATATGACTACGTATTATGTCCTTGCAACATAAAATGGATGTGTGTTGGTTAGCCCTGTTCACACACAGTTAATGTGATCAAAATGATGGCATACTTTATCTAAACAGTCTCAAAACTTACTAGTTGTTGTATTGAACATAAGCCTGCACACAAAGTTGGCATCAGCATTGTTGAAGAATCGGTCACAGATGGTCCCCCATTTTCCTTCCACACACACCTCCACTCTCCCTGTTTCACTCCCCACTCCATCTGCGAGACGAATAGATCCATCCGTGCAAGGGCGAACTGTGAGTGTGTGAGTGTGTACATGTGTGTATATATGTATAAGTGTGTGTGCAAGTACATGTGTCCAGAGACAAAATATGAAGTAAGCTACTACTTTAAACTTACTTTCTTACTCCAACAAATATGTATACATGAACAACAATGATTGGAGTCCATGCTTATGAATTACACATCAAAAATATCATCATTGCCAAAATGATATTTTTGATATGAAATTCAGGTTGGAATTGAAGAAACTTCATATTGCATGAATTCTACTAGCCAACCGAGAGAATCCCTGAAGAATGACTGTAGTCATAAGCATTCATGAGCACTACTGTACAGCATCAAATAATGTGATTTTGTTATTAGTTTTGGTCCATAAAATGTAGCTACACTATAGTTTTGAGCAGCTGCTTGTTCATAGCCAATCCTCAGAAACAGTGCAAGCCTGAGTAGCCATAATATGTAGCCTGTAAGGGTGGATGGACAGATGCTGTTGTCACCATAATCACATTGGTCCCCATAGGCCTCCTGGGATCAACGTAAGTTTTGATCTTTTGAAGTTTGTAAAGGAATCTTGCAATTTGGAGACCTACTCATCTAGCAGTGGCAAGACTTGGAGCAGGGCTGCAGCAGGGATTGTGTAGAGGAGGATGACAGGACTCCACTACTGATGTAAACACTGAGAATCTCGTGCAAGAGCTCACCCCTGTAAGAACGCAAACGTGAAACCAACGCAATCATGAAACTAACGCAAACTGCTATCATGGAGGTGCACGCTTTAGTGCATGCAGTTTGCACAAGGTCGCTGCTTGACCTTAGGTATGGGCCATTAACGCAATCGCAAAACCGACTTCTCAGGAGTGATTTGAAGGCCAATCAATCTCACCCATGACTTGCACTGCTTGGCAATAGAGTCAGGCATTAACGCAAATGCCAAACCAACTACTTATCAGTGAAATGAATCCCGCCCATGAGTTGCGCGGCCAGCCATTAACGCAAACGCAAATTGACACATCAGCAGTGAAATGGTCTATGAACCTCAACTATAATGCAGGGACGGCGCCGCCGGTCAGGTTGGTCAGGTTTCAACCTGACCACTTTTCAGACAAACATTTTATAGAAGTATAGAGGGATTATCTTTGTATCGTTACTGCGAATTGCATGTCTCTCTCTCCTAGCACAGCGCAGTAACTCGACTCAGTACGCGAAAAAAGCGGCCACGCCCGCTGGCTGAAAACAAGTCACGAGACTAGTTAACAGCGCGCTTTTCAATACGAAGAACCTCTCAAGTACGACGAGCGTAAGAACACTTCAATGTGATTGGTTTCAGGGCGAAAAGAAGCTACGAGAGGCCATGAGAGCGCTTCCTGCCTACTGAAAAGAGAAGTCAAAATTTTTTTCCGCGCGAACAGCCTCTCATACTAAATGTTCAACCTGACCAGTCTAAATTTCGTGGCTCCGGCCCTGTAATGTAAGCTGGTACCGGACTAGGGGTCAGCCAGACACAAATGGCATATTGAGGCTCTGCAGAGGGACTAATTCGCAATTGTGCTAACAGCTGGTTGAAAGCTCAAACCGTGCAGTTCATAGGCAAAGCTCATAGGATTTCATTTTACTGCTATGGGGCCGGTTTCGTAATTGCGTTAATTCCTAACTTCAGTGTAGGTCATAGGTGAGCTTCGCAGGGCCTGACTTCACTGCTGAGGGGTCGGTTTCGCGATTGTGTTAACGAAATCGCAAAACACAAGCTGGCACAGCTGGCCAGCTTGGGGGTGTGGCAGGAAATGGCTAGCTGGCCTGGAGGGCATGACAGGTTTCGCGTTTGTGTTACTTTTGTGATTGCGTTGGTTTCGCGTTTGCGTTCCTATACACCCCCACAATGATATAGCATTTCCTATATAGTGTGTTAGTTTGCCCACCTGCGCACAGCACCCCAGCATCCTCAGTGTGCTGGCAGTTCTGGATACCGATAATGGTATTACGGCAACCCAGCAGGCTGTCTTCATTCCCAGTGCAGAGCAGGTCGTCTAGGAAGATGGGGCCTGAGCCAGGACCAAAGGCAGCCAGGGGCACTGCAATGCCACCTGTGAGAGGGAGGGAGGGTTAAGATTGCTGTACCAGCTCAAATATACAAATGGTCGCCTGAGTATTGTGCATCTTATACTAGATTTGGACAATGCAATGCCTTCATTATTAATAGCAATACGCGTACTTGTTTCCTCTGCTTTGAAGCCTAACTGCCGACACACTACACTGGCTTCATTGTTGTCCCATCGGTCATCACAGACAGTCCCCCAGCGGCTGTTGATGCAAATCTCCACCCTCCCTTCGCGATTTGAGCCTCCACCCATCAGACGAACGTCTCCATTTTCACATGACTTCACCGTCGCTGTAAACAGAAGGATGTGCAGTGTTGTAATATTACTAATCTATCTCATAAACCAGAGCAGTACAGATTGAGGCATTAATGAACCAGAAATGTTTTTTATGCATGGCGCAGATATGATTATTGTGTTTAGTCAGCCAGACACTGCATGATGCTCCACCCACAATCCACAAGAAGAACCATCCACCACCTGCAAAAGTACCAATACTTTGATGTGGAGATTCTTAATTACACACATCAGATACCTAAGTAAAACCTCTAATGTCAGTGATGGTTACCCAGCCAGCCAACATGTCGATTGTGCAGTAGCAGGAAGTTATTGCATGAACAATGCCTTACACTAGCAGCATTTAGCACTTAGTAACGAAATCAGCTCTTTTCACTGCTAGGTCCTACTGGTTTAGATTCATTCATAAGCCGATTTATTAATGGCTACAGAACTGGGGCCAGGGAGAAGCACCATCAAATTGCAAGATTGACATTGCAGGATTTTTAGATTGTTTGGCAGAATGAAACAGAATTATCACTTGAAAATAGTCTTACAGCTTATTGGCTCCCTATTTTCAGAGATTATGGCAAAACTGAAACAGCCAGCTATAGCTGAACACCCCACCCACCAGGACAGATAACTCCAGCGTCCCCAGTGTGGCTGCAGCTATGGGTCCCCAGGATGTCCTCGCTGAGACAGTGGAGGAGTTCTGTTTCGTTGCCAACACACGCCACATTGTCGATGAAGATGGGACCATCACCCTGTCCAAAGAAGGCACCGCCTACTGCAAGAGTACCTATGTGAAAAAAAGTATGTCAGGACCTTACGCTGTTACATAAAACATACACAAATTAAACTACATATGAAAAATGATGTATACAACAGTAAATAACAGTTCCTGCCGGCAGGCAATGGGCAGTGAAATGCTTCTTCGGCAGTTTCATTTGCAAGAAGCAAGCTACTTTCATCTCTGAATGAAATAATCAGAGAATAATAAGCTTTTCTCAGATCTGTAGCAGCCACCCAAGGGTTAAAGTTACCCATTCATTTTTACAGTGCATATGCTCTCTATAAAATAGCAGATAAAACATTGCTCAACAAAGCCTTGCAGCTGTGCAAAGAGCACACTGGTGCTTTGCTCAAGACCACAAGAGCAGTCAATAGCCTCGACAACAAGGGTCGTGATAATTTTAGGGAATGGTGTCATACTGCTTCCTCTGAGCCTTACTACTAAGACTCAGCCTATCAGCCTGTACAGACAGCTTTGATATGACCATACGCTTTGCTACACTCTTGTACCGTCTCCAACAAAAGTCTGGCATTCACAGAGTCCAATTTTACTCACTGTTCACACGAGAACAATACCTCGTGGTGTGAGTGCATTCTCAGTTGAGCTTCCGGTTACATTACTGTTATGAATATCTATAAGAAAATGGCATGGAACGGCAAGCGTTCACTCGAGAACGCTAGCAAATCGGTGTTGAACAATTTAGAGTTCTTTGAAAGCAATCTGGTATGAGTGCAATACCCCACAGTAGATGCCGCATTTGAATCATTGTAATCGCTTCAGTGATTATTGTGGTAGCCCAGCTGAAAGAAAGAAACTGAGAATAATCAGAAGATTAACGGTTTACCTGTTTAGTAACTTGCCAATGTGGGACTTCAGTGGTGCTCTCTAGCAGCGTTAAAATAGTCTTGTTACTGATGAAAACACCCAAGAATGACAGGCATGGCTAATAAAGGCTTATGACTACATGTAGAGCAGACTTTTGAAGACACCATTTTGTGCATGTTTAATGCAGTGGTCATTTTTTCCCCATGCCATCCCTACATGTAGATGATACTACCAGTAAACCCATTAGACACTACTGTTAAGACTACTAGTAAACTGCTAGACACCAGTGCATTATCATTGCAAGTAAACTGTTGGTTACCACTACTATACTGCAGATAGTCTTAAAGTTAACCCACCATCTTCATCTGGGAAGCCCAGCTGATTGCAGACGACAGCTGCATCATCATTATCCCAGTTATCATCACAGATAGTGCCCCAGCGGCCATTGAAGCACAGCTCCACTCGTCCCTCATTAGCTACAGTACCATTCACCAGCCGAAGAGCTCCATTCTCACAAGCACTTGGTCCCTGAACTGATAAAATAGAAAAGTATGCTTAGTATTCAAGGAATCAGCAGAGAAAACTACTGTCCTTATTATTCAAGGACTATATCAGGCCCCATAGTTTGTATACTGCACGGAGTGGTACAGGTGAGAAGTGGAGTCTGGGATCAGTCCTAATGACACCAATTAACAAGGAGGCCCAAACAGTTTTCTGTGGTTTCATTGCTTCAGCAGGCTCTCCATATTTCATATCATTCAGGTCTCTCACATAGCTAATTACCGTATAGCGGGTTATTTTCGTGGGGCGCCAATTTTCGCTATTTTCGTGGTCAACCGACGAGTCAAAATTTTACCCACAAATTTTACGATCGGTTACATGTGCTATACAAAGTCGAGCAGACTAGACGCTAAGTCGACTTTCACTATAGCTCTCTATAGTACCTGTGTCCCGTTGACAATGCCCTGGATCCACAGGGTCCTCTGTCACAAACCGCCCTTCATGCCGTAATTGAAAAAAGCAGAGGCGATATTAAACAAAAAAGCGAGGCCCGTACCTCTCCATTACCACGGCGGTATGGTAGTTCTTCTCCAATACTGGCCTCCGATATGCCTTTACAGACTTGGTAGCCTCTCATACACAACTCAATGCTGAAGCGCTCCAACTCTCTCGTGCAAAATCGAACCACGTGTACTAAGTCAAAGTTCATATTTACGTGATCGCGTATTCGCGATCGAATTGCCACGAAATTTAGAATCACGAAAATTATTTCTAACAATCTCTCAAGCTTTTCATGAAAATTTGCACCCACGAAATAACCCGCTATACAGTATATGATCTATAGACACTTCATGCACATATACGGCACAGCTATGCCAGCTGCTGAATTGTTATTATCAACGCATGAGCCCTTCTCAGTGACTATTAGTGTACATAAAACCAACACCTATACTGCCCCCCAGAAAGTGTACATGTATACTGCCCAAAAAACTTAGTTTAATACTGTAGTCATCAATTAATTAAGAAAGGTCCTACTAAATATAAGTATAACTACATGTACATAAATACACTGCCAAGTGTAAAGATTTATGAGGGTGTAATGTAATCAAATAATAATGTTTGGTATTAAGGAGGAGTCACAGAGGATTGAAATGTATATCATTGTGATCCTTGGATGAAAACTAAGATTTTCGACATAGGATTTCTCTATTTTAGTTTCTGTGAGGGGTTATGGCTAAAACAAAACAATATACATTTTATATGTATCTTTATGGGACCCCATCAAGGCATGTATTCAAAATGGTATCTCTGGTAGTTACATGGATACTGTCTTTGAAAATGTGGCACACAAACAGTCAGAGATCTGGATAAATCTACCACACAGTTTTTCCAAGGAAGGCTTACTACAGCTGCCAGGTTAATAGAGCTTGTGTAGCCTCTATATAAATAGAGATACAAGCACTATTAATCAACGGTACAACTGAGTGATTAAATGTGCAGCACAGCTCGCATCTCCACTCTCCTGTAGCAGCCATGCCTAATCTTTGAAAATGTGCTACAGAGAGACAACAATCTGCCAATTACCAGTCGCTTTTCGTACCTTCTCCAGCGACATTGTTATGCATGGTTCAATGTTAGTTGCTATTTTCACGATAGGCTGGCTTGCGACCCCAACCAGGGAGTGATTCAACACATCACATCTCTACTCACCCACTATTCTTTACACTTGGCAGTGCGATTACCCACATTAATAATAAACCTGGGCATAGGACGTTGGCGTCTTGTGAGTGAAAGCAGTTGCCGCTACCGAAATTTTGGTGTGGGCACTCGACCAATGAAGTCTCATTCCCTCGACAACTGATGTCATCAAACCAGATGATTCCCTTTCCAGGCCCGAAGAATGTGCGGGAAAGGGCAATGGCCTTGCCTGTGTGTGTATGTGTGTGTGTGTGTGTGTGTGTGTAATATATTAGCATGCAAGAGAATTCCAATGCCCTGGACACTCAGTGAACATAATCTTTCATGTAATTAACAGGGTATCCAAATATTATGCAGCTGCAATAGCACATCTCAAGCAGACATCGGAATGTGTCCATTTCTACCTTGCGTCAAGCCTAGCTGGTTGCAGACAACAGTGGCATCGGTGTTGTCCCAGGAGTCACCACATACGGTGCCCCAGTGGTCGTTGATGCACACCTCCACCCTCCCCTCGGTGGAGAAGTTTCCACCCACCAGACGGACACTCCCATTGGTGCAAGTGAAATCGGGGTCTGAAGGAGTCAGCATCGGAATGGAAGGGTAATTTTGTGTCCACAAGGTTTATTAAAGACAATGTACCATATAGCGTTTTTTTTCCGTGGGGTGCCAATTTTCGTTATTTTCGTGGTTAGCCTACAAGTCACGAAATTTTCCACCCACGAATTTTACGATCGGTTACATGTGCTGTACAAAGTCGAGCAGACTAGGCGCTAAGTCGACTTTCACTATAGCTCTCTATAGTACTTGTGTCCCGTTGACAATGCCCTGGATCTACAGGGTCCTCTGTTACAAGCTGCCCTTCAGGCTGTGATCAAAGAAAGCAGAGGTGAAATTAAACGAAAAAGTGAGGCCCGTACCTCTCCACTACCACGGTGGTATGGTAGTTCTTCTCCAATACTGGCCTCCCATATGCCTTTATAGACTTGGTAGCCTCTAATGCATGACTCAATGCTGAAGTGCTCCATCTCTGTCATGCAAAATTGACGTTAATCGAACCATAGATAGAATAACAGGTAACGTTACGTGTTATTCTACCTATGATCGAACCACGTGTACTAAGTCAAAGTTCATATTACGTCATCGCTTATTCGCGATCGAATCACCACGAAATTTAGAACCACGCAAAAAAATTCTAACGACCTCTCGAGCTTTTCACGAAAATTTGCACCCACGAAAATAACCCGCTATACGGTATGGTAGTGCACATGAACAGTCTGCATTGTGCCACACACACACATATTCACACATGCACACACACACAAATACAGACACATACATACACACACATACGTACCTCTGCAGACCACTGTACACAGACACACACACACACACACACACCTGTGCAGACCACTGCTGCGTCTTCCAAATGACCACAGTTGTGGAAGGCCACACCAGCATTGGTGCAGTTCCTGAGTACGTCTTCTTCTCCTGTGCACTGGAGGTTATCCAGGAAGATTGGCCCCTCCCCCATGCCAAAGGCTGCAGAGTTCAGGGCTATAGATCCTGTGTGTGAAGCGGGGAGGGAGGGGAGGGGAGGGGAGGGGAGGGGAGGGGAGGGGAGGGGAGGGGAGGGGAGGGGAGGGGAGGGGAGGGGAGGGGAGGGGAGGGGAGGGGAGGGGAGGGGAGGGGAGAGAGATGGAGATGGAGGGAGGGAGGGAGGGAGGGAGGGAGGAGATAATGCAAAGGATGAAGGGGCCAAAGCATGGTCTTGAACCTGTCAGGGTATGTTCAGGAATGAGATACCGACTGTCTGGGAATGAGATACAGACTGCCTGGGATTATGACGATTGATGATCGACACCCACCACATAATATCTGTAATCTGTAAAGGGCTCCATACCAGTCTCATACCCATGCCGTCACCCTCCATACCAATCTCATACCCATGCCACCACCCTCCAAAGCTTATTGTGTGCCACAGATTAATCTCCACAGTGTACAAGATAAAAAATCTGGTGCATGGAAACTCTAATGTAGAGTGTGTGCCTACCATTGGGCATAAATCCTTGCTGTCTGCACACAACCCTGGCCTCCTCAGGTCCCCATTGGTCATCACAGATGGTGCCCCAGCGATCGGTGAAGCAGATCTCCACCCTGCCTTCGGAGCTGAAGCGGCCATTGACCAATCGGGTGTCTCCATCTTTGCAATTGGGCACACCTAAGGCTGCATGTGAGGAAAAGTCGGAATACTTACATGATAACATTAGGTGGAATTCTTGTTCTGATTGCTCTAAAGTGCCTGCATGTGTACACCATACAGGTATACGCATATAGAGAATGCCATACATACGTCTGCACAGCACAGAGGCATCCTCTCCGTGCCCACAGTTGTGAATGTTGACTCCCCTGTGGTCACACGCCATGATGTTCTCCTCCGACCCATCACAGTCAACATCGTCAAAGTAGATATTGCCGATGCCCCGTCCAAAGTGGGCCCTACCGATACCAAGAGCTCCTGGATGTGTGTGTTTGGGTAGGAGGAGGGAGTGAGAGTGGAATGAGAGGAAAGCAGAACAATGAAACGTAGCCTCTCCCATACTAGGGATACAAGTACATACATGGCGACAGTATACCCTCAATAGCTGGGCGGAGGGAGACCTGGGAACGAGGCTAGCAACAGAGCTGGTATAATAATAGGGGACATACATCCAGGCAGGAAGGAGTACTAGTTGGTTGGTGGGAGCAATTGGAGAATCACATACTGCAGAGCTAAATCTACTGAGTAAGGAAGCAGAGCAGGGTACACTTGTAGGAGCTCAAATGTGAAATTAATAACGGAAACACGAAACTGTAGCACAAACAGCTATCGTGGAGGCGTGCGTTTCAGTGCATTTTTTCCAGAGTATGAATCAATTTAAGTAAGTTGATCTGTTGCATAATTGTCTAGAATCTACCAAGCCATACATATAATAGCCACATTCCCAGCCCCCTGCTTTATTCAGCCGAAAAAGTGGGGGCCTGGGGACAAGGCTACCATCTACGTACGTACCTTCTCTGCCAAAGCCTGTTTGGTAGCAAATAACGGCTGCATCTCTGTTATCCCACTGGTCATCACAGATGGTGCCAAACTGGTTGTTGAAACAGATCTCCACCCTCCCCGCGTTGTTTGTTTCCCCACCAGCCAATCGGATTTCACCGTCATCACATGAGAAATCTGGATCTGTGGGCAGACGGTGCACATGTGTGTATGTATGTATATATATATGTATGTATGTATGTATGTATGTATCATTCATGGAACTTGTATATTGACTACCATCTTACGTTGGCAGAGTACACCAGCATCTTCTCTATGGCCACAGTTGTTGATCCCCACTCCCTGATGAACACACTGGTCCAGTCTCCCTTCCATTCCAGTGCACTCCAGATTGTCCAGGTGAATGGGTCCCGTTCCCTCGCCAAAGTGAGCCCTCGGAGCCGCTATTGCATCTGGCAGAAATCCAAAAAAAGTTATTAGATAAGTATAGTGATCATTTTGGACCATGGTGTGGTCTGGGGGACCAAATTGACATTAATATTTTCCAACCACACACACCACAATCCCCACATGCCATACCAGCAATATTCATAGCCAATAAATGATGTTTTTTTTTTCAACAGCTGCAACTAGAAGATTAATTCGGCTATTGCCTTACTAGCTAGTGTTTCTAAATCCGATAACTCTTTTGCTGCAAAAATGATCCACTCCTGATTGTGTACTAGCAGGGTCAGTTGGGTAATTGATTTCTCAATGGCTCAGTAACATACCGCTGAGAAAAATGCTTTCAAACTGAACTCCCAGCCCAGCCTTCAATGTTAGAACTTTTTTTGGGGAAACTTTAAATTATATCCCATTTTTCTAATTTTGTACTGCTAGGCGATTTTAATATTATTAGCAGTAACACTCCTCACATATTGTATCATATGTCATCTAATCTGATGCAGAATTTTTCCCTCACACAGGTTGTCCCAGAAGCCACACATAGTAAACCCAATGGTTGTGTTCCCGAAATTTGGAAAATGTCTAACATAGTTACAATCCCTAAGTCAGGTGATTGCACAAGCCTAACTAATTACAGAGGCCCATTTCTCTTCTGTCTGTCCTGAGCAAGGTACTGGACCGTCACATAGCTATAATGACCTAATTTCCGTTCATCTCGAAACCCACCATCCTCTATCCAACTCTCAGTGGGGATTTCGGTCTGGTAGATCTACTGTTACCGCATTGCAGTACTGGAAAAAACTACCCATGGGCACAATTGGCTTCAGTGTTTGGAAGCTGGCGTATGTGTTCTTTGACCTCCATCGTGCTTGGCTAGATAAGTTGAAAAGTCTGCAACTGAATGGCCATGACTATCTAATGGACAGAAAGCAAGGACGATAGCTAAATGGTCAAACTGCCCCAATCTTCAATACGCCAGCCCAGTATGCAACCCTTATTTGGAAGAAATAAATAACACTGCATTGGAGAATGTCCAAAAAGCCACTCTAAAGATGTGTTCGAAACAGTGGCATTAGAGATACGCCCAGCTGCTAGAGCTGTTTACCATTCTCAGACTGCTAGACCTGTGCACAGTGTTCAAAATCGTACGTGGTTACTTTAATTCCCTCCTCGGATGTATTCTTTGAACATGCAGGCTGAGCTTACCGTGCAGACAGACCTTTCTTGTTTCACCGTCCATTTGCTCACACTATCTATCTTTTGTTTTGCTATTTGGAATATTTTACCCATCACATTAGTCACTAATCTTACAATTCAAATCAGGTCTACGGATGCATATTCTATATTAGCAATTGCTATGTATGTGTCCAATGCATGCGCATATAGCATAAACATTTCATAGAAAAGGCCACTGCACTGTACCGATATTTAGCCTTTCGGTGACGTCTCGTTCCCAGACACGTGGCCTACCGTAGCCTCGAGCTCGTTCCCAGTTTCCACTCCCAGTTTAGTTTCGCATGCTTTCCCAGTCTCGAAACCCACCATCCTCTATCCAACTCTCAGTGGGGATTTCGGTCTGGTAGATCTACTGTTACCGCATTGCAGTACTGGAAAAAACTACCCATGGGCACAATTGGCTTCAGTGTTTGGAAGTCCCACAGGTCGTCACAAATAGTGCCCCATAATCCGCTAAAGCAAATCTCCACTCTGCCTTCCCGAGTGCTGTTGCCGCCCCTGAGCCTGAGGTCTCCATCGCTGCTGCAGGCATCTTGGGGGTGCGTATGTAAGATAAAAGTGCACTTTTGAATTACAGACAGTGAAAAAGTAAGGGTGTACGTAAAAAAATTAGTTCTGAAAAGAAAAAAACAATTTGTAAAACTGAGATAAGCTACGCAGGCCAGATGGCAGAAGCATTTTCTAAAATCGTACGTGGTTACTTTAATTCCCTCCTGATGTATTCTTTGAACATGCAGGCTGAGCTTACCGTGCAGACAGACCTTTCTTGTTTCACCGTCCATTTGCTCACACTATCTATCTTTTGTTTTGCTATTTGGAATATTTTACCCATCACATTAGTCACTAATCTTACAATTCAAATCAGGTCTACGGATGCATATTCTATATTAGCAATTGCTATGTATGTGTCCAATGCATGCGCATATAGCATAAACATTTCATAGCAATAAGACGCAAGCACTGCACTGTACCGATATTTAGCCTTTCGGTGACGTCTCGTTCCCAGACACGTGGCCTACCGTAGCCTCGAGCTCGTTCCCAGTTTCCACTCCCAGTTTAGTTTCGCATGCTTTCCCAGTCTAAAAGAGCTGGGCGTATTGACTTTTCACTAGTCTCGCGTGGCCAGACTCTCGACGGAAAAGTGAGAGTCTGGTCCGCGAGACTAACTTTTCACGTGCACCTTCAGCGTTAGATAGTATACAGGTCATGTGATTAGAAGTACACGCCACTCTGCCTTCCCGAGTGCTGTTGCCGCCCCTGAGCCTGAGGTCTCCATCGCTGCTGCAGGCATCTTGGGGGTGCGTATGCAAGATAAAAGTGCACTTTTGAATTACAGACAGTGAAAAAGTAAGGGTGTACGTAAAAAATTAGTTCTGAAAAGAAAAAAACAATTTGTAAAACTGAGATAAGCTACGCAGGCCAGATGGCAGAACGCCATTTTACGGCATAAAATGTCTGGCCCACGAGACTAATGCAGTCAATTCCCTTGATAAGCACTTTTGTAGCTACAGCCCATTTTCAGAAATTAACCGAAAAGGTAAAAAGTAAAACAATTGCCGATAGCACATAGTTTATTGTATGTAGTACCTACGGTGGGTAATAGAAAGCACTCGTTGCCTAATACAGAGGTCAACGCGGTATAGTTTGACCGCTGCGCTGGGCAATGGGCACTTATTAGAAGAGCTTTCTCACGGCGGTAAAAGTAGGCACTAAATGGAGAAAATACCGGAAACCGCTGTAGTTTTCTTGTGTGAAAGCATAGAACATGCTTGTTTGTTTATAATTTATTGTGCTTCCAGCACTGTTACCCCCATCAGGTATCAGCTGTGTGCTCGCTTCGCACATGCCCGGCTGGTAAAAAAAGTAAACTGGTAAGATACACACAGAATTAATTAACGGTTGGCCATTGGCCAATTTCCCGTATAATTTTCTACAATAGCCGCCAAAGGTTGTGTGACAGATGGCCATTCTTTTAGACATAGATAGAGTATTTGGCTGGTCCATAATTGAAGCCTTTTTCACATATACACATGCACACACACAGCTGTGGTCCACTACCTAGAGACAGGCTCTGGGACGGAGGACTCCATAACCAGCCTGCAGTCCGACAAGTGCCCACAAGAGACAGTCAGAGCTGTGTTTGCTGGCATCCACACACTCCTTGACGCTGCCCTCAGGCAGCCCAGCCTCAAGCTGGAGGTCAGCTATAGCAAGAGACATTCCTTACCTATTCTATCCCTGCTTACTATAGTAACATGGTATAGTATTTTTTTCATAGAGCATCCCATAGAGCATGGGAAGCTCTAGACATACAGAAAATGTACTAAATCGCCTAGAGCACGGGCAGCTCTATGCTCTAAGCTATACTATTCTCCACTTTGCGACTCTATGATGGCTTAGGTACTTGCCCCAGAGGTTTGGATATAGTAAAAGCAGCTGTAGGAACTCCCAGAGATTGGGGGGCTATATATGTTAGCTATCTATTCAACAATACAGGTTTTTTAAGTGAATACTTAGCATATTATTATCTCTATAATTGTTCAGATCTTCAAGGAAGACTTACAGCACATTAAGTAAGTTACATTGCACACATGCATCGTCTTGTATAATGTGGTTGTCCAACATACTGCTGCAGTGCTACAATATTTTGCATGTACTTTATTTTCGCAGACTTTGTGGCTGCTTACAGCATTGCAAATAAAACATTCCAACATTTAAACATTGATTTATGGATATAACAGTAGTGAGAATCTTATCGGGTGAATTTCTTTCTTGTGTGCAGGCTCCCTGCTGAAATGATTGTAGACTTGAGCAGTGCTATCAGCAGCTCCAGGTGAGTGCCTCGTGCAGTAGGTCAGTGAAACAAGGGGTGGGGGGATAAATGAGTTACAATGTAGATGGAATTTTTTGCCTCTTTCTCTCCCCTTCCTGTCAGGCGTTCCAAGTTGGACCGTAGCCGCATTGAGCAGTGGGTGAGACTACCCCAGCTGGAGGGCCTTCGGTGGAGAGTCGATGTCACCATATCCGACAGGTGGGTCAATTGGACGATGGTATATCAATATATACTGGCTCTTCAGACAAACTGATTACCGTATAGCGACAAATTTTCGAGGACTAAAATTTTCGCGGATCGACCTACGGTAAACTTTTTGTGAAATAATTTTCGAGGATCACGGAAAAGGTGGAGCCACGCCTATTTTATTTAACCACACCTCAGCTCAGGAAACTTTGCAGCCACTCCTACACGCTTTCCTATTTGCGCCTTAAGTTCGGCAGAAACCTTTGTGTAGGGGCCTCTTTTCCTGCAAAAATTGTGATCTGCTCTTTGATCTCACAAGCACACCTCTCACTTCCGCGTTTGCCGATGCAATGGAGGACGATGGTACTGCCGTTGATAGAGGGCCAAGTGGATCTGGTAGCTTGGCTGGCTTGTCCACGATACGAAAAGAGCCATGATCCGCTTCATGAAAACTTTACATGAGCCAGTGATGTATGTAAAAATTTCGAGGGTATAAGAGTTTCAAGGATATAATTTTCGCGGATCGAGCAAAATCCGTGAAAACCGCAAAAATTTTACTCCTCGAAAATTTGTTGCTATACGGTATTAGAGTGTTTACTATATCATTGGATGCCTGAAATTGTTGTGACAACTTTTCCCTACTCACCAACCATTAGTTTCACCACCTTTTCAAACAAAAGACTGTCAAAATGCCAGCATTTAAAGAAAAAAACTTTTTTATGCCCATTTGTGTCTCCAGACATGTTTTGATGTGTAGTATGCCACCTATTCTTCCTCTTAGCTCCCTGCACAGAGTACTGGAGCCTTCCATTCTGATGGAGATGACGTTGTCAGATGGCAGCATTAAGACGGGGGGGGGGGGGGGGGAGTGGCCTGGGGACGAGGCTACCCACAACCCTACATGAATGGCTGCAAGGTAAAATTGGTGATAGGTGTAGAGGCCTCCGAGTTGTACATGTGCACTGCAAAAACATGAGGATTGTTTTAACCCAGCTTGCTTACCTCAGTTATGATTCAAGGAATAGCAAGTGCTCAGTTTTCAAGGAAAACTACTCAGTTAGTGACTATCCTATTGCGTTTCCTGTGACTGGCTTCCCTAACTGGACGTATGTGGCTATACTGGGTAGGTTCCTGGCACCAGTCAAAGGAAATATTTTGTGAGTGGACATCTGCCAATGAATTAATCTAATGCCAAAGTATGCAGAACAAAGTGGTTCAGTTTCCTTTGTAGTTGGCAACAAGGGAAGCTCTAAGTACCTTGTTGTTTTATACCAACGAGGTTGCCCATCAAGCACTCTGCAACTGCAGTATCCACTCAGTGGTCAAAATCTTTTTACAGTGTGTAGTCGTGTACATGTAGACTAAGGTTAGACCCACATGTACATGTAGACTAAGGTTAGACCCACATGTACATGTAGACTAAGGTTAGACCCACATGTACTCGGTATCTACAATATTAAAACTGCCATGTTTTTGAATAGCCATATTGATTTTCTCCCTTTGTTTAATCTACAACTGTGGGACAGGGATAGTATTAGTCTCATAGCCTCGTTCCCAGGCCTTCACCCCAGCTTTTGTTGCTTACAGTACGAAAAACGGGGTCTTCTTTCTTCCGCATGGGGGAGTAATTTTGGTAGTGCTGAGTTGTGTATCGAAAGATTTGAGTTTGTGCTTTTTTTTCCATTCTCAGGTACCTGTCAGCAAGTTCCACGATATGAGATACAGTGTGGCATATGTACTTAAAGAAATGGAGGACTTAGAGAAGAGGAACATTCTGAAATTACAGGATTAAAATTAATGCAATGTATAGTTCTATAAAAGTTTTTGCAATAATAATTATACAACAAATGGACACAATAATAGCAGTATGCTAATAAAATTTAATAGTCATGTGCCCAGAGACTTAATGTAATACTAAAGAAGATAAGAACGGATTGTACTAGGCACAAATGTTAATTAAAATAGCAGCAGAAGTTGAAAGTTTGATGAACCAAGGACACTTAATACCAATAACATTAGTATTAAGTGTCCTTGGATGAACGAGTAATTCTGTTCGTGTCTTGTGGAAAGTAATTTCCATGTACTATCCTAAACATGGTGCATAAATCCTGGAGATGCGTAGCCTCGTTCCCAGGCTCCACTCCCCAGCTTTTCTCGCACACGGTGCGAGAATAGCTGGGGAGTGGAGCCTGGGAACGAGGCTAGGAGATGCGGTAGAGAGAACAACTGAAGGCGTGAGAACCAGATTGGTCTATAACCCCCAGACATTGAACTTCTCCCCTCCCAAGGTGTAATTGAGTTCGGTGTCATGTTAATTAAACCATGATTGTGTGTGCAGGTAGAGGGTAACGTGGTTTGGCAACT
Source organism: Phakellia ventilabrum (assembly GCA_963921505.1). Classification (NCBI taxonomy): domain Eukaryota; kingdom Metazoa; phylum Porifera; class Demospongiae; order Axinellida; family Axinellidae; genus Phakellia; species Phakellia ventilabrum. The sequence continues at coordinate 5,147,652 of OY997385.1, read as the reverse complement.
GCCATGGTGGTCTCGGACAGTACGGCCTAGGATCCGTCCATAGGGGAGAAGAGGGTTGTCCATTTTTCCCCCAAAATAAAAAAGTGCCAATATCTGACGGCTCGGGTCTCGTGCTGAACCACAATAGGTAAAAATTGTGAATGATGAAATAGTATTATTCTTGCCCTCATCTAACCTTTTTTTTAAGTGTCAAGTATAAAGAGCCTGTGTGTGCAAGAATATAATTATTGTCAGCATATCGTGGAACCCTACATGTACTATAGTACTGACTACTGTGTAATTGGTATGCATGAATGGTACTGAATTAATAGGCTGTAGCTAGCTTAATATATTCAGCTCTTAGCCGTTATACCTTATACCTTTCTGAGGGGTGAAGATAATAAAAGGATACAAGAGTAGCAAGTAATGCTAATAAGATGATGTACCCAGTCCATTGGATTAGACTATAACAAGGCACCACACACCTTAGCCAATTGAGGAACATGCTGAGCTGGGTAGTGAACCACACACTTTAGCCGATTGAGGTTCAGCACATACTGAACTGGGTAGTGAACCTCAGTAGATTAGAGTCTAGCGGCTGTGGGGTGTTGAACCTCAATGCATGCACACTAGTAGGTTAGTCTATGCTATGAGGTGCTGAACCTCAATGCAGCCCACCACCCTACTGCTAAGACGTCATGTGTTCAATGAAAATACGGAAAATTAATGAGAAAAAAAGGGGGGGCACACCCCTGTGCTTCCCACCTAGCCTAAGGCACCCCCCCCCCCTGACAGTAAAAAGGCACAAGGCCATACTGCCAGAGGGCTGGGCAGATCATCACTCTGCCAGCCTACTGACTAGGATTTCCCCTGAAGGCCTATGGGAACAGAGGCTACATGCCCTTGCTTGGTCTCCTATCAGGAAGGGCTCCGGTTATTGAGGAAGGATCAAGGGAGGAACCCGGACAGATCCTAGGCCATATCGTCCGAGACCACGGTGGAGGTTTTCCTTCTACTCTTACCATCCTCAACCGGGCTTCCCGAAAGAAGCGACCAGCAGTATAGGATTGCGAAACCCATAGGGAAACCTAAGAACCTTTTTGGGAAACCCAAATACCTTTTTGGGAAACCCAAGAACCTTTTTTTAGTATAGGACTGGGGGAAACCTATAATGGAAACCTAAGAACCTTTTTGGGAAACCCAAAAACCTTTTTGGGAAAGCCAAGAACCATTTTTAGTATAGGACTGGGAAACCTATAATGGAAACCCAAAAACCTTTTTGGGAAACCCAAGAACCTTTTTTAGTATAGGACTGGGAAACCTATAATGGAAACCTAAGAACCTTTTTGGGAAACCTAAGAACTTATTTCAGTATAGGACTGCATGAGAACCTTTTTTAGTATAGGACTGGGAAACCTAAGAACCTTTTTGGGAAACCCAAAAACTTTTATGGGAAACCCAAAAACCTTTTTCAGTATAGGACTGGGAAACCTATAAGGGAAACCGAAGAACCTTTTTGGGGAACCCAAAAACCTTTATGGGAAATCCAACAACCTTTTTTGGGAAACCCAAGAACCTTTTTTAGTATAGGACTGGGAAACCTATAATGGAAACCTAAGAACCTTTTTGGGAAACCCAAGAACCTTTTTTAGTATAGGACTGGGAAACCTATAATGGAAACCCAAAAACCTTTATGGGAAACCCAAAAACCTTTTTGGGAAACCCAAGAACCTTTTTTAGTATAGGACTGGGAAACCTATGATGGAAACCTAAGAACCTTTTTGGGAAACCCAAAAACCTTTTGGGAAACCCAAGAACCTTTTTTTAGTATAGGACTGGGAAACCTATAATGGAAACCTAAGAGCCTATTTGGGAAACCCAAAAACCTTTTTGGGAAACCTCCAAGAACCTTTTTTAGTATAGGACTGGGAAACCTATGATGGAAACCTAAGAACCTTTTTGGGAAACCCAAGAACCTTTTTCAGCATAAGATTGGGAAACCTATAAGGGAAACCCAAAACCTTTATGGGAAATCCAAAAACCTTTTTGGGAAACCCAAGAACCTTTTTTAGTGTAGGACTGGGAAACCTATAATGGAAACCTAAGAACCTTTTTGGGAAACCCAAAAACCTTTTGGGAACCCAAGAACCGTATAGGACTGGGAAACCTATAATGGAAACCCAAAAACCTTTATGGGAAACCCAAAAACTTTTTTGGGAAACCCTAAAACCTTTTTTTAGTATAGGACTGGGAAACCTATAATGGAAACCTAAGAGCCTCTTTGGGAAACCCAAAAACCTTTTTGGGAAACCTCCAAGAACCTTTTTTAGTATAGGACTGGGAAACCTATGATGGAAACCTAAGAACCTTTTTGGGAAACCTAAGAACCTATTTCAGTATAAGATTGGGAAACCTAAGAACCTTTTTGGGAAACCTAAGAACCTATTTCAGTATAGGACTGCATGAGAACCTTTTTCAGTATAGGACTGTGAAACCCATAGGGAAACCTAAGAACCTTTTTGGGAAACCCAAAAACCTTTCTGGGAAACCCAAGAACCTTGTTCAGTATAGGACTGCTAAACCCATAGGGAAAACTAAGAACCTTTTTGGGAAACCCAAAAACATTTTTCAGTATAGGACTGGGAAACCTATAAGGGAAACCTAAGAACCTTTTTGGGAAACCCAAAAACCTTTCTGGGAAACCCAAGAACCTTGTTCAGTATAGGACTGCTAAACCCATAGGGAAAACTAAGAACCTTTTTGGGAAACCCAAAAATGTTTTTCAGAATAGGACTGGGAAACCTAAAAACCTTTTTGGGAAACCCAAGAATCTTTTTCAGTGTAAGACTGGGAAACCTATAAGGGAAACCTGAGAACCTCTTTGGGAAACCCAAAAACCTTTTTTACATTTGCTATTAGTCAACATTTGCTATACTTACAGTTTGTTTTGAAATGCAGCCAAAAAAAATAACCGCAGACCTGTCAGAAATTCCCCAAAAAAGTGACGTTTTTTTTAAACATACGTAGCTACTAACGTATTGACGTTAGTTGCGGTTAAAAGGCTATAGTTGTGCCTTAAAATATGCTATTAGTAGGATGGTAATGTTGTCACCTACTGGAGCCCCAAGGACTATATCCCTTCCCAAACCTACAGTCAATTTTGCCTTCACTCATTCTGCATAAAGTTTAGCCCCTGGTCCCTAAAGCCCCTTGTTTGTCTGGCCATAGTCCTTAGTCCTTAGCTTTTACCCCTCTCCCTCTGTCTGTCTGGCCCTCTCTCATCAAGTCTGTCCCTGTGTCCCTCAGTATGGCTACGCATGCATGCATGTCTATACTTTAGGCTGCCATTAGAAAATGAACAAGAAACACTATACTTACAAAACTAATAGCAGAGTTCATATCGGCTGTAACGGTCCCACGTCCTGGCTAGTACACATAATTATAAAGGCGAATTGGTAGTCTCAGTTTCAGGTTTTTCAGCAACTTCGAATTCAGAGTCAGTTCTAGAGGAGAAAGACTCGGCTCGTACTATTGGAATTTCACTAGCACGACGAATAAAGAACTTCTTGGACCTGTAATATAAAAACACAAACTAGAGTAGTGAGCATGCACCAATGCATGCAGGCCGGTTATGTCAGCACTCACCTCTGTCTCCTGACAACCATGATGATCACCAGAATCACTGCCACAGTGATGATGAGCACGATGACCAGGACAGTTGGGACCACAATGGCCACTGTGTTGCTCTCATCACCACTACTAGTTCTCGCATCGCTTACTTGGCTTATACCTATTGTTTGGGATCAGGGATTACTCAGTTTTAGACAGCATAGCTACATGCATGGTCACTTTCATTAAAGAAGCCTCCATGAACTAAATCTTGTAGCTATATAGCAAATTGTAGTATAGTAGCTGTTGTTGAAGCAGGTACAGTTGGCTAGTTGTAATTAGGTGATACAAAAAAGAAGAACAGATCCTTCTTGCAGCTAAAGCCCATCTAAACCAACCAGATCAGTAGAATCTCTCAAACTAGAGGCAGAGTAGTGGCTCAGATACTGATCACAATACCAGGATCTCTATGCATGAATTAGAAACATCTGAGAATGTTAGCATAGCCAGCCTTATAAAACTACAGTATCTGTAAAATATTTACAATTGCAACAGGCTAACAGAATTTAGCTAATAGCCTGGCCAAACATTACTCTGTAGGCGCTTGCAGAGATTAATTAACCTAAAATTATCTACTAAATAATTATTATAAGCCACAATTCAGTAGTACATTTTGCATGGCCAATAATTTCATGCCTAGTGCCAGTTTCCCTTACCTTTGCACTGGACCCCAGCATCTTCAGAGTGGCGACAGTTGTGAGGGACGTTCATCGGTAGCTGGGGACAACTTAGGATGTTGGTCTCGTCCCCACGACACTTTATATCATCTAAGACGATTGGACCTGTACCCTGACCAAAGCGTGCTCCAGGAACAGCAGTGGTTACTGCATGAATAGGAGATGTAATACACTGTAAGTTGGGAGAGTAAATAATAGCTGACTCAGTTTTTGGCAATAAACTCGCAATCTCACTAAGCGCATAAGTACAGCAGGCAAGCCAAAATGTGGGTATAACTACAGTGGGTGAGTGGAGATGTAGCCGGTACTATAATTTCTGGAACTTATGTTATAGTTATAGCACGGTGCCAGGGATTTATGGCTGTAAACGAACCGAGTCCGAGGGCGCAGCCCGAGGACGAGGTTTGTTTACTAAGCCATAAATCCCTGACAACCCGTGCTATAACTATTATATATCCCACCTGATTGGTTCATTGCTCCTAAACAAATGCGCATGCTCGTAGCCACTATAGCAACAGAACTGAAAATCTAAAAAACGATGGCTTGCGAAAGCGAGACTGAGACGAGAGAGACGTTCGCTTGTTCGGTGGATCCCTACTGTCTTGGCATGTATTCTTGGACTGACTGTCCTTAGTTAATTTAGAACCACACCCCGAATGTGAGCTACAGCTCCTCCCATCAAATGCCAGCGCAACCCGAACCGAGCCCCACCCTTCACGCTCATCTGGACGATTTACTCGTAATCAGCAAACATATTAGTTGCATGCATTTATCATACAAAGGCTGTATTATACTCTCTCTCTAACTGTATGGTAATAAGTGCCTGAAGGAGGAATTTATGAACCATAATTTTCCTTGTAGCCCTGAGGGAGGGAAAATATCACAGTTAAACCCCATTTGTTGCATGGAAAAAGTATACTAGGTGAGATAAATATATCCCACCTAGTATACTTTTTTCATGCAACAAATGGGGTTTAACTGTGATATTTTCCCTCCCTCAGGGCTACAAGGAAAATTATGGTTCAGAAGAAGAAGAAGAATGAAGAAAGAAGCTATGAAGATTGACTTTTGCTTCCTGATAATGATCCACAGCTGCCAAACTTGAACTCTGAACTCGGTTTTGCATTAGTATGCTTGCGCGATCGTAACTGAACACACAAGTCTGTAGTGTAACTGTTGGCAGTTGCTGAGAAAGATATCGCTTGAATCACCGTTTTACCAAGGCCATCGACATCTCTAGAGACTATAAACATCTTTTAGAAAAGTAAGAAGTCATTAAAATAATGTAACTCAGTTAAAAAGGGGTGCAATTGCCCCCTAGCCCCCCCTGGCTACGCCATGTATGAGCAGAGAGACAAAATGAACTGCTTGATTGTGCTGCCTATCTTGCCGTGTTCACATCTCAGCCTATACTGGCATGCACACACTACACATGGTACTATATACAAACATCAAGCCTTGTATAGCTGTCCTGTATTGACAAAAAGTGTGGTAGACTCTCTGACCGTTTCTTCGTAGCTACTATAGAGCATGTCACACTGTCTACTCATACCTCCAGTTGGTAGATTTAGCTGGTTGCAGATAACAGCTGCACTTGTGTCATCCCAGGAGTCGTCACACACCGTCCCCCACTGGTTGTTGAGACACACCTCCACCCTCCCCTCGCTGTCACTCCCTGTTCCCATCAGCCGCACCGCACCAGTCTCACACACAACCTCTGGGTCAGCAGTGTGAGGCTGGCAGAAAACTCCAGCATCATTCCTGTGTGAACACTGCTCAGGTGCTGCAGTTCCATCAGAGTTGTATATCAATCCCTTGCCTTCACCAAAGAATGCACTTCTAGTGGGAATTTCCCCTACAGGTTAAAACATTAGTAGCATTTCATCATTCTACGGGTGGCAGAATATGTAATGTCCTACAAGCTACAAGTATACATTCACTGCCTTTTTTGTTGCCCGAGAACTACAACTGTCCTTGTCCACACACACCCTATGTGTCACACATGTAAGAAATGTACCAGGTGTACAAATAGCTGATGTAAAACATAGCTAGATGTGCATCGTGGCAACATAGCTAGATGAGCATCGTATGTTGTCAGGAATGTGGTAGCAAAATTCATTACACACCACCAAAGTGTGCTGACTTCCCATAGAGAATGTGTTTAATTAGAGTAAGAAATTTCTTCAATAATATCGATAGTTCACTGGTGTATAACTCTTGAATGAAACAAGCTATCGCAGCCTATAATTTGAGCTACCACTTTACTACAATATAACCTGGTTGACTCACACTGATAAGGTCTTTTGAGAAAGTCAAAGGAAGCATGATACTTTTACTGTAGTGAAACTGTTTTATAGAGGTGCTATGGAATATATTATTTATCAAGATTAAATTACTACTGCACATACGTATGCCTTCTCCATCGAATCCTAGCTGTCGACAGACCACAGCTGCATCTGCATTGTCCCAGTCAGTATCACAGATGGATCCTGCCCACTCATTGTTCACACACAGCTCCACCGTCCCCTCGTTCTTACTCTGGCCACCCGTCAACCTCACATCGCCATTCATACAGATGAACTCTAAAATGAAAAGATGAAGCAGCGTAAGTCGATACTTTTTGGTACACTTAATTCACTTCTTGATTTTCATTTCTCATTTCTCAGTTTCGTATGTCATTTTTTGTTCCTCAAATGTGATTCAACAGTTTCATGTTTTAAGTTCCTCGTTGTAGACATCATAATGCACATGGTACTAAACATGTGTTGTATTCAGGGTACCGGTACCCCTGTCCTGTCCTTAATTTCCTAATTGCATGCACTCAAAGCATATGATCCCTGTCATGCTCTATGCTTCTGTACCCTCAAATAACGACAAATGAAACTGCAGCTGCTGAATCGTATTCAAGAAACAAAAACAAATCTGCTGAATCACATTTGAGAGAAACAAAAACAAGAAATTAAACTGCTAAATTGCATCCAGGAATAAAAAACGAATTAAATGTCCTTCCTGGCCACTGTAAATTAGGGCTTTTCTTATGTACTATACATACCTTGACAATCATATGGTATGTCTGTATATGGAATGAGACTTTCAACTAGATTCTGAGGCCATGTCACGACAAGGTCAACCTTGTATAGTGTATATGTGTGTGTGTGTGTGTGTGTGTGTGTGTATGTGAGGGTCCCTTAAATGGAATACATGTACATGTGCTGGTAACTGGCTGGTAATCTAAAACAGAGCAGACATGGTGCTTACTAGCTAATGGATAGATAACTCATTATTATTCCATTCTACTATTCTCTTTGAACCATTCTCCCCACAGAAGAGGTGGGAAAATCTAATAATATTCGAACAAAAATAATTTAAACTTTGATCTTTAAACCTACAATGTGTAAGCGTGAGCAGGAGTGGTTACTGAATTTCAACTATCACAGCTGCACAACTAACAGTGAGAATCTTGGTAAGGAGTAAATACTCATCTTTAACTATGGCAAACAAGGCTAGAAGGCTGTAGCTCCTCACGTTAGAGAGATGACGTGCTGTTATTGCACGATCATATACGCTACAAACTCCACCCCATATCTCCCTGCCTTCTACGACCATTGTCAAATACAGGCATATTACTCCTGAAATTGCTCGCCATACTCCACAATGACTTACACTATGATTAGTGGTAGCCATAACAACAGCTTTTGGAACCTAAATGATTTACTTACGAAGGTACAGGGAAAAAACTGTGGAGCCTTACTGCTTACTACAGTGTATGTATTGCTTGGATTTGATTGGACATCCTGCATGTAGATAGTGCCATACTCATGGCTTCCTAACTAGCTTTAAATAAAACATGCCTACAGAACCATGACCACTGGGATACGTTTAGTGGAGAATATCTTAGTGAGGGACAAGTTATGAGTGCTGAATTGGATAGTGGTACCACAAACAAGTCATAAATTATTTTCTGCAGTACATAAATACTGATTCCTACCAACTACTAAAAAATAGCAGCCTATCTTACCTTCATTCTTACTGTGCTGTCTCTTTTTTCAAAGACAGCCATCACTGAAGTACCATTCGGCTCAGGGATTCCCACACTGAATGTCGCAGAGTTTTCCACACTCCCACTCCCCAAGAGATGCCTACTGGCATCAAAAATAGTGATTCGCACAGAAGGTGGACTATCACATGATGCAACAGTAATGTCAATGTTGTAGTGGGTGCTGAGAACATCCAGTCGGCAGTTGAGTTCATCACAATCATTGTTCAGGCCACACAGAAACGGTTCACTGGCAGCACCGATCGCAACTCCATACAGAGCCATGCAAGTCTCTGATGCGTTACTCGAGGGTGAGGGAATACTAATGATAGGGGGCGATACTGACACTGTAGGAGGGGGCGGAGTCACAGGCCCAGAACACATGCTGCGATCAAGGATGATGGTGTGCCGAGGAATGAGGGGAACTCGGCCAAAAATTGGTACTACAATTTCAGACTGTAATTAAAAAAATTAATATTATTGGTGTACATATTTACATGATCTCAAAGAGCTTAGTATCACTGTAATGTACTCCATTAGTCTTCTGAGAGGCAAGAGCAATTCATGGGTACCAATAGGCAGCTGTATAGGCCATTGAGCCTCTAATACAAAAATGTTTGGTTTACTACCTTGCTATAACCTGGGGGGGAGCTTCCCAGCAAAACTCTGGACAACAAGTGTATTAGCTGTACCACTCCGAAATGCACCTCTGAGCACCTAAAATCTCAAAATTTTCTGGGGGGGGGGACCTTGTGGGCTAGTAACCACCACATGCCGGGGCAATTCCAATACCTTGTTTTTTGTTGAAGGTTTTAATAATATAAGAGTTGAAGGACCTCCTTGGAATCATATACATATAGAGCCTCCTAGATCATGCTAAAGGGGTTTGATGAAAAGCTTCCTCCCCAAACTCTGAATCCTAGATAGAACCCTGATAACGCTTTAGGCCTCATAGCCTCCTAGCTAAGAGAGTGTACCTAGCAAAATAGCCTGGTTTTGAGTCACCACTCCACAACATTTTTTTTACATGTGTACATGTAAAGATGTCCTGCTATAAGCATGGACATCCCAATTTACCTCAATCTCAATGGAATACTCATGGTGGATGATAGTAGCATCAATGACAACATTCACCCCTGCAACCATGATGACCTGCTGTGAAGTTTCGTTGAAAATGGATTCAGAGAGTGGCTGAAAGGATTCATCCTCCACAAGTACCTCTATGGCAGTCGGCTTAGCACAGAATAGTACAACAATTTCTACATAGTAGACAGCACCAAAAATGTCGAGTTCACAGCGAATTCCATCACAATTAGAGGTATTGTAGCAGTCATGTTCAATGGGAGACTGTATGACACTGGCAAGGTCCCTTAGAGACTCACAGGAACACTCAGTGGTGTTGAGAGGGACAGATACTTCAGGGATGAGCCTCTGGCTAATATCCCCCTGGTAGACCATCATAGCCTGAAATTAGATACAGCTACATGTGAATAGTTAGTTATAGCTAAATTAAGATGTGTAGTATTTGATGACAAAATGTACAGGGAACTCATAACCTGAATTGTACACTACATGTAATAATTATATTTGACAGTTTGCCTTATAGCAAATACTACACCTAGCATTCAGTCATCATGATATATGTAGCTACCCATCCAATAGGTTTAGAAACCTACCATAAAATTCATGTGAGTATCATTTCGAGATGTGGTGACAAAAACGGTACCAAAATCAGCATTGATTGTCCGTCTTTGCTCTCCAGTGGCCACCTCATACTGCTGTTGAACTTTAGCTGTTCCAGCATTAATGTTGACTTCCACTGTGACAGCGATAGGGTCCTCACATTTTCGGGCAACAAAGAAAGAGGATGAACCACTGAAAGGTTGTTGCAGCTGGCAGCGCAGGCCAGTACAGTTACCAAATGCCTCACATGTCTGGAGTGTTGAGTCTATGGCCTGCAGAATTGACTGGCACTGTTCAGTCTGACCAAGTGACCCTGAAAGAGTTGGCGAATGAAGATATCAGGCATTATTAGCTAAGTATAGATACATGTATAATTATATATCACAGTAAAAAAGAATCATTATTTTGACTATAGTTGTTTGTTATTGAGTTGCAGATGATTAACATATTACATACATGGACAAAGCAAGGCGGTATGAGTTTGTGGAGGCTTTTTAAAGATACAGTGGAGGGAGTTGCAGAAAACACATTAGAACAAACAGCTCTATGCAACTCCCTCCAATTTGTTCTAATGTGTTTTGACCAACTATCTCCACAGCAATTTGCTCTAATGTGTTTCTGAATTCTTGACCAACTCCCAGGACCCTCCACAAACTTACACCATCTTGTGTGTACGTGTTCATTGTCTCTGACTCAATAACATACAACTATAGTCAAAATGACAATTCTTTTTTCACCGTATATATAGCAATATCAAACCAAAAGCTGTGGAGCAAAATTAGAGATCAGCAGCTGTTCAAACATTCCCGCAACAAACAACAAATTATGAGCTTTTTCAGACGCAGTGCGAAAAAAATAGAGCCTAGTGGGAGATTGGGAGAAAGAACGGGGAGCTCGCCTGCATGCCATAAAGGTAACCAGCAACAACTGCAAGAGATAGCTGATTTTTGGATCAGGAATGTCTGTCTGATCGGCAAATCAGGAAATGAAACGCACCTGGGAACAAGGTTTAAGTATCCATGAATCATCGCAGGAAATTATATAACTGCTGCGACACTGAGGTGAGTGAGCAGGTTGTATACTAATCGCTTGATGCCCATTACTCTAGTCAATCCAGCACCGACATTTTTTGTGACAGTCTGGGTATAAGACTGACCAAACCACTGTATCACTACGTTATGCAATTAGCTCATTCCCAGATTTAGGGATTCAGATCTGAGAATATAAACATATCATAAGCTGGTTGGCCTAATTGCCAACTTCCTTCTCTGCTGGTTGTTCATAAAGAGCACCTAAACGGTGTGGGTATTCGAATAATTGGAGGGTTCAAATAATCAACCTTACTATGGTATATGTAGCTAATATATCTGGAAGTGAAGGGGAATGCGGCTACAGTCAAGGTACTCCTCCCATTCTAGTCCAAAGACAATGTCACACATAGCTTTGTTACGGTACTGACAAAGTCAACTGCATAGATTCAGTTGTTGCACTCAGGATACAACTTCTCATGCTGGCACATGCGAATGCACCAGCACGTACGTCATGAGAGTGGTATTGTATTAGCTATGAGTGTAAGCCAACCCTTGACCTTGAGTCCTAAATATTAGTGTCTTCTCCAGGCCTCTGTTTGACTCCCTCAGAATGGTCTGGTAGCTGTCATGTGGCATTGATCATATTTAGGTTTAGTACTGATATATATATCAGTACTAGTACACCACTTCACCTCAACAATTACTTCTTATACTTTAGGTCAAAACACTGTACGTACCTTGACAATCGTGTGGTATGTCTGTGTATGGAATGAGATTGTCAACTCGATTCTGAGGCCATGTCACAACAAGGTCAACCTTGTATACATGTGTGCATGTATGTGTGTGTGTGTGTGTGTGTGTGTGCGTGTGTACAGCAAAAATACTTGATTTCTAGAGTAGTGTTGCAGCTAAATTCCATCCAGAATCCCATTCCAGTCATAAACGCCATTGCAGTTAGCTATGCTTCTTTTACTACTACCCACTAAATACTGTTATTCAGAACCATGTTCATTTAGTTGTGAGCACTCTAAAAGTGTGAAACGAACCCTTTATTACTCATCGTTGTGAACTATGGCAAGTCATCTCAATTTAAACTCACCTTCGGCTTGTCAAAATATAGTAACATTGCTCTTGAAAGAACAAACCAATTGCTTAACCCTGACGCCACATACGCAGTGTGGGGTAATAACTTGCTATTCTCCACACTATGATTGGTGATAGTGCTCACAATGAAATGTACATAATATTACAGTGGAACCCCTCTATTACGGACACCCCTGGGACCAGCTCCAGTGTCCTGATTACTGGGGGTGTCCTCATTTCAGGGGTCGAATAGTACACATTCATATGAGTTGGGACCAAAAAGTGATGTCCTTATTAGTGAGGTGTCCTTATATCAGGGGTCCTGATTAGAGGGGTTCCACTGTATAAGCACAACTGCAGGAGACTTACTGCTTACTACACTGTCATCAGAGTAATCATTACTTGTGTTTGATTCATGTTAGATAGTGCCCTATCTGAAAAATCGACCCCACAAGGAACACTCATGGCTTCCTAATTTGCTTTAGATAGAACATGTTTCGGTAGGCAATACTCCTGCTGCCACTGGACAGGATACTATCTAACCTCATATCTTGTCCCAGTAGTACGTAAATACAGATTCCTACAAACTGAAGAGCAGCCCCTATCTTACCTTCATTCTTACTGTGCTGTCTTTTTTCTCAAGGATGGCCATCACTGAAGTACCATTTGGCTCAGGGATTCCCACACTGAATGTCACAGAATTTTCAATACTCGCACTCCCTAAAAGACGCCCGCTGGCATCAAAAATAATGATCAGCACAGAAGGTGGACTATCGCATGATGCAACAGTGATGTCAATGTTGTAGTGGGTGCTGAGAATATCCAGTCGGCAGTTGAGTTCATCACAATCATTGCTCAGGCCACACAGAAACGGTTCACTGGCAGCACCGATGGCAACTCCATACAGAGCCATGCAAGTCTCTGATGCGTTACTCGAGGGTGAGGGAATACTAATGACAGGGGGCGATACTGACACTGTAGGAGGGGGCGGAGTCACAGGCCCAGAACACATGCTGCGATCGAGGATGATGGTGTGCCGAGGAATGAGAGGAACTCGGCCAAAAAATGGTATTACAATTTCAGACTGTAGTAAAAAAAAATAATGCTGCTGATTTATTTACATAATCACAAATTTTAGCCCTGTTTACACTTAGAACTTAAACTGGTTTACAAACCAGTTTAGAACAGCTGTGTAAACATGCTAATGTGGTTTGGAAAGGATTTAGTTAAACCACATATGAAGGGCTCAGAACCAGAGTGGGCTAACCCCAAAGATAACAGCCACTGTATGTGTGCGTTAGAGATAGCAATCAAGCATACATGCACATTTTTTAGAGTCAGAAAACACTGTAATGCTATACTTTGATGCAGACATTGTTGTACAACTGCACTTTTGGTATGTACATTGGCTGTTGCAAACTCCTACTCAGGCTTTTATACACATGTTCAATCTGCTTTCAATATGCATTTTGACAACCTCAAACTCCTACTCAGGCTTTTAGCTACACACATCATGCGTATTTCAGTCTCTACTCCTCTTATATTGACTATCTCAATCTTGTCTGATATGCACATATATGTACATGTAGGCTGCCTCAACCTCCGACTCAGGTTCAGTTACATAATTATATATTTGTTGGCTAGCTTTGATTAAATTTTGTACCCAAGTCTATTATACATAATCACTGCTTCCCTATACACAAGCTTAACATTGTAACCGGTAAGTGCATATTAGAAGCAACTAGTGATTAAGAATTTCAAATTTTGTCTATATATGCTCATAGGTTATGATTGTATACCCATATTTCCTGATTTTGGGGTTAGCCCACTGTGGTTCTGAGCCCTTCATATAGGAGGTGATTTCAAACGGATTTAGTTTAAAGTAGTTTGTGGAAATGGGTATAAGCCCTAGTGTAAACAAGAACTATAGAGGCAAGAGCAATTAATGGTACAAATAGGCAGCTGTAGAGGCTATTGAGCCTCTAATACAAAAATTGTTTGGTCTCATTAATATTGAATACCTAGCAATAACTTTCAGCCCACATAAACTCCTAGCTAAGATAATAGCCTAGCTAGTTTCCAGCTTCTACTCCGTAGCCATGTTAATAGAATGACCTTTTAAAAATGACATGCAAAGAAAGTGTTGGTGAAGACTGCATGAAAGCAATGCTAGATGTGGTCAAAATGTCCTGCTATAAACTTAAGGCTGCATGCATGCACGTTCCAACTTACCTCAATCTCAATGGAATACTCATGGTGAATGATAGTAGCATCAATGACAACATTCACCCCTGCAACCATGATGACCTGCTGTGAAGTCTCGTTGAAAATGGATTCAGAGAGTGGCTGAAAGGATTCATCCTCCACAAGTACCTCTATGGCAGTCGGCTTAGCACAGAATAGCATAACAATTTCTACGTAGTAGACAGCACCAAAAACGTCGAGTTCACAGCGAATTCCATCACAATTGGAGGTATTGTAGCAGTCGCGTTCAATGGGGGATTGTATGACACTGGCGAGGTCCCTTAGAGACTCACAGGAGCACTCAGTGGTGTTGAGAGGGACAGATACTTCAGGGATGAGCCTCTGGCTAATGTCTCCCTGGTAGATCATCATAGCCTGAAATTAGATATACCTGTGAATAGCTAGCCTAAAGAAGACGTATAGTATACAGTGACATGTACAAAATGTGCAGGAACACATTTGCAAACATATGCATAACCAGAATTGTATACAGTTTGCGTCACAGCAAATACTACACTGTGGTACTAGTATGAGTGTACAATAAAACAATCTAGTGATATTAGACAGCTAACTATCCATTCTATATATTCCCTGAAATCAAACTTGAGATTTAGAAACCTACCATAAAATTCATGTGAGTATCATTTCGAGATGTGGTGACAAAAATGGTACCAAAATCAGCATTGATTGTCCGTCTTTGCTCTCCAGTGGCCACCTCATACTGCTGTTGAACTTTAGCTGTTCCAGCATTAATTTTGACTTCCACTGTGACAGCGATAGGGTCCTCACATTTGTGGGCAATAAAGAAAGAGGATGAACCGTTGAAAGGTTGTTGCAGCTGGCAGCGCAGGCCAGTACAGTTACCAAATGCTTCACATATCTGGAATGTTGAGTCTATGGCCTGCAGAATTGACTGGCACTGTTCAGTCTGAGCCAGTGACCCTGAAAGAATTGTTAGACATTATTAGCTATTAAAAAGTCAATCATAATTCATTGCGGGAATGTGCTGATTTCTAGTCTTACTCCGCAGCTTTTTTTTTCCCGCATAGCCGCCACGCGGTGCAAAAAAAAAAAAGGATCGGAGCCTTAGCTCGGAGAAAGAACAACCGGAAGTTCACCTGCCATGAAGGTAACCAGCAGCAACAGCAAGAGACAGCTGTTCCGGAACACTGCTGTGTTTGGCACTTCCATACCATAAAGGCTCAATCAAATTGCAGTTGAATCGATAATTTCCGGATCAGAGCTGTCTCAACAAAGTACGTATGAATGCTGCCTACGGTTTCTGAACCACGGGCATTATACTCCAACCATGGCATTACCGTAGGACTTGATGTTACAAGGAGCTGGTACATGGTCTCGGGTCCTGGCGCTAGTCTCGTGAGGATCGCGATATATCGCAACCGCTAAATTGTGTGACGTCATGTAATTGAATTCGGTAGCACGTTAATTAAACCCATAAGCAAAACGTGACTTTTTTTCAAACTTAATAAATATGCTAACATATGTATAGTGGGTGGAGCAGTTAGCTCCGGGCTGTGACCGCGTGTGTTCAGGTAGAGGGTAACGTGGTTTGGCAACTGCCACGGTGGTCTCGGACAGTACGGCCTAGGATCCGTCCGTGTTCCTCCCTTGATTCCCAAAGCCTGGCACATAAACAGACCCGATGACGATCCCTGTACCATAGCGGACAGGCGCCCGAAAGGCTGAAGGCTCGGTCAGCCGGAACGACCTGCCCGTTCGCCCCTTAACGTGACAGTGTCACATGGCCTAGGGTTCCGTTGGGAGAAGAGGGTTGCCCATTTTTTTCTTTTTCTGCATTACAATATGCACTCTGGCATGTAAGACTCGTCATAATAGAAAAGGATATAATTAGTAGGAAATAACACGCACTTCCATCTAATTTATTGTAGGGAACTGCCAGTAGACTAGTCAATCATACTGGAAATTGCAAAATTAAATATGCTGATGACCAAAATCAGAATTTCCTGACATTCCATCTCAAGTTTGGGGGGAGGAGGGCAAGTTCAATAGCTGTGGGTTAGACCACTAGCTCTGGTTCTGAGACCTTCATACGCACGCTCAAAATTTCAGTTTATAAGGACCCGCCCCCAATCATGTACAGTGAAAAGCTCCTTTTTCACAATTTAGCGTGCATGATTGTGCTAAATATGATAGAAATTTTAAGACACTGGACAATTTTTATTAAAGGGGTGTGGTTTTAGAAAGTCCTTACAGTGCACAAGACTTGTTTTCTATCTGTAAAGTAATAATATCCCTGCCACATATACTCCTGTCCAAATATAATTTAATATCACACATAACTTTGTTATGGTACTGAAGTAGTATTACAATGTAGCAACTGAGGTTCTTGTTACAATCACAATAATATCTGACAAAGCCCACTGCATAAAATTAAGTTGTTGCACTCAAGATATAGCTTCTCACACAAATTTGAATATCAGTAACAGTACACATAATAAAATATTATACTCTCAGCATTGGCTTGAAGCCTGCGGAAGAGGTAGAGATTCTTTGAGCATTAGGAGCCGCTGCCGGAGCGAGGTGCACTCGAGGAACTCCAGTTTTCGTTGGACGGTAGTGGGAAGGACGTGTACATACCACCACACCCACACAGGGCCGTTGGGACAGCACTCCGGGATGGGCTCCAGGCCAGGGAGGGGGCTACATGCAGCCTGCATGAATAACAGCTGTGTGTGTTTGTGTATGCGTGTGTGTGTGTATGTGTGTGTGTATGTGTGTGTGAGTATATACCAGAGGACAGCAGTAAAGGGCAATGTAACACAAGGTCAGCTTCATGGTATAGTCTTCCTGCGCGTTTTTCCACGGCAGTGAAAAAAGCTGTGAGGGAAGGCCTGGGTACGAGGCTACTCCTGGTATATGTACTGAGTTTCATGGGTTTGTAGTAGCCTTACCAAAAAGTGAATACCTGGTACACTGTTTATGCATGCACTTAATCTCCCCAAGATGTGGGACTCCATTTTTTTCTCTGGATACTTTAATTCCGTGTCACAAAAGTGTAGAATGAAGGCAACAGACTTTACGCCTGTAGTGATGGTCCTTCTTCAGGTAGATGCCTAGAATGTGATCAGTAGTTTGACTGGTTAGAAAGCCATTTCAGTTGCAGAAAATCAAATCAGACGGTTTCTATTTTTTCTGCTTATTATGCACATCATAATTGCTCCATACTACTACTTGTCACGTAACTAAGATCTTTTACAAATACCTTTACTAACCCTTTTCCGTGAATATTCTCATGCATATACGAACAGTATGAACCAGGTGTTCGTTTTCGATCCCAAGTACAGCGCTAGGGTTCATATAGGCTCTAGGTTGTGTACACTGAATGAGAGCTGGAAATAATCAGAAATGGAACCTGTGTGCCATATACAAAGTTTGGCTGTTGGCTCACTTGTGAGAAGGGAAATGCATTCAGCCACTTTTTTGCATGGTCATACACCTCCTGCTGAAGGGCCCTCAGAGAAGCTAGAGAGAAAGAAAACCATTACAATACCTTACTGGAAAAAAACTTGACAACGCAAGCGCAAAGTATGCGTAATGCAAGCGCAACAGATGTGTACTGCAAGTGCGTAATGTGTGTGTGTGTCTGTGTGTATGTGTGTGTGTGTGTGTGTGTGTGTGTGTGTGTGTGTGTGTGTACATGGGCACAGAAGTACCAGAGGACAGCAAAAGGCTACCTTTCACAATGTAGCACAAAGTCGGCAATGAGCTGGACTCCTAAAACACGCTGTTAGAACTGCATGTGAGCAGGCTGAATCTTGATAGGATGGCTGCATCCAACAAGCTCATTGGTGGTGATATTCAGTTAGTGTACATGTATAATTTATAGAAATGTGTGTCTTTTAATGTATGTGTTTTACGTAATTACATGTATGTGTGCTCCATGTTGTGGCGAAATGATGAACCTTTGACCTTTTGAGCTTTGCGCAAGCGTGCACACATGCATACTGGAAGCGCAACATATGTGCTTGTACAATCTTATATAGTTAGCTGTGTATGGCTGTGCTCCTGGGGGGCGTGTCAGAATTGACTATTGACTATTGTTCTGCATGCGTAATGCAAGCACGATTTTCTTTTTGCCAGTACTGTATTTTATTAACACAAAAAATTGCTTCCAGCTGCACATTTTACTACAGCCCCGTTCCCAGGTCACATTGGGGACAAGGCTAGCCCTACCATTATACGTACATATATCCCACCTAGTATACTTTTTCCATGCAACAAATGGGGTTTAACTGTGATATTTTCCCTCCTACAAGGAAAATTATGGTTCATAAATTCCTCCTTCAGGCACTTATTACCATACAGTTAGAGAGAGAGTATAATACAGCCTTTGTATGATACATACATGCAACTAATATGTTTGCTGATTACGTATAAAGAGTAAATCGTCCAGATGAGCGTGAAGGGTGGGGCTCGGTTCGCGTTGCGCTGGCATTTGATGGGAGGAGCTGTAGCTCACGTTCGGGGTGTGGTTCTAAATTAACCAGCATTTCCAGGACAGTCAGTCCAAGAACACATGCCAAGACAGTAGGGATCCACGGAACAAGCGAACGTCTCTCTCGTCTCAGTCTCGCTTTCGCAAGCCATCGTTTTAAGATTTTCAGTTCTGTTGCTATAGTGGCTACGAACATGCGCATTTGTTTAGGAGCAATGAACCAATCAGGTGGGATATATAATAGTTATAGCACGGGTTGCCAGGGATTTATGGCTTAGTAAACAAACCTCGTCCTCGGGCTGCGCCCTCGGACTCGGTTCGTTTACAGCCATAAATCCCTGGCACCGTGCTATAACTATAACACGAAACCCCGCCTACCTATTTCTTCTTTTCCTGATAGAGGGTCATCCATTAGGAACTCTATTGATGCTGTGTGATAGCCATCTCTTAACCGATGATTTAGTGTCCGAAATCTGCGCTCTCCTATAGTTGAAATAAGGCACCGCCCATCTGGGGTGTACTCAACCGAGTTGATGTAAAGAACCGTGCCAACACCTGCAAAAATGGAACTGGCCGTGCGTGCATTCGTGTTGGTAAATACAACAGGACAGCGGTTAATTAAGATATGTGTCTGTGTGCTATGTGTGGCAGTCCCGGGTAGAAAACAAACATTATTCTGTCACGTATTTCGATCACATCCACGTGTTCAAAGCACTGTATCTCAGAACTTTCATTAAAGGCGGGGCTCATACACACTATGTAGAAGCCTCATATATTGACGCTACTACGTCGCGCATATGAGCCCCGCCCTTAACAGAAGTTCTGAGATACAGCGTTTGAACGCACAGATGCGATCGAAATACATGACGGAATAATGCTCGTTTTCTACCCAGGACTGCCACGTGTGTATAGCCTAAATTGTTCACAAACAGGGAGCCTGGGAACATGGCTACCGTCTTTATTCTAATATTGCGCAAGATCCAATTTAACGCAAGAAATTGTGATTCTAGGAATTTATTATGAATCTAATCTAGCGCAAGTCCATCACTAATTATTTTTAGCCTAATCCAATCTAACGCAAGAGGTTTACTATGGGAAGTGATCGGTGCCAAAATTAGTGAGAAAAGTTTTCGCTACACTTCAACTCATTGGGATACATACATTTATTAATGACACAGATATTCACTCATTCGGGTACAGACATATAATTTTATTCATTCGGATACAGACATTTACATTCGGGTATAGATATTTGGATATAGATATTTACTCATTCGGGTATAGACATTTAACTCTTTCGGACGTACGTTTATTCATTCGGATACAGACATTTATAATATTATTACTCATTCGGATACAGACATTTTAACTCATTCGGATATAGACATTTAATTCATTCGGATATTTACTCATTCGAGTATAGATATTTAACTCATTCGGACGTACGTTTACTCATTCGGATATAAACATTAACAGATTCGGGTATAGATGTTTAACTCGTTTGGATAGTACATTTACTCATTTGGATACATTAATTTGAAAAATTCGGATACACAGCGTCGCAAATTTTCTCGAGAACAACTCACCGGACCGTATTTAGATACCAACCCATTCGGCTATATACTCGGCATGTACATGTCGACTTTGCGCATTCGAGACGTCATTAGATAATGCAGGGCTTATAGTAATTATAATTATAAGGCTGTACGGATTTATATACAGTGCATGTGTTCCATCTTGGAGAGGCAGAGAGAAAGTATGAGTTCGGACTGGGCAATAAATACACTCAGGCGAGTGGTTGCAGATCTGCAACGGTTTTCAGATGGCCGAAGGATCGATGAGGATCAACTGGATGCATTCAATTTCATCTAGCCTACCGTGAACCTGCAGCCTTAGAATGCTGTAATATGCTTGATAGGTGTGGTCAGCTTGCAATGGAGTGTGTTAGACGGGCTCTAGAGAATGTAGAGCAGATGCAAGAGGATTGTGATGACGCGCAAGCGTACGTCCGAATGAGTAAGTATTTATATCCGAATGAGTTAAATGTCTATACCCGAATGAATAAATATCTCTATCCGAATGAATTAAATGTCTGTATCCGAATGAGTTAAAATGTCTGTATCCTAATAATATTATAAATGTCTGTATCCTAATGAATAAACGTACGTCCGAATGAGTTAAATGTCTATATATACCCGAATGAGTAAATATCTATATCCGAATGACTAAATATCAATATCCGAATGAATTAAATGTCTGTATCCGAATGAGTAAATGTCTGTATCCGAATGAATAAAATTTAATGTATGTGACCGAACGAATAAATGTATGTATCCGAATGAGTCCAAGTCTGTATCGGAACCGGACATCCATCCTCCGTAGAGCGGAAGTGTAGCGAAAACTTTTCTCACTAATTTTGGCACCGATCACTTCCCATAGTTTACAAGTCCAGGAAATGTAGTTTGTAAATTGCATGTAACTATACTTAACAACTTGTCTCAAACTATTAGCTAAAACAACCGTTAATCAGCTAAGTCAACGAATGGTCTTCATCATCACTACTTCTTCTGAGTCTTGCTGCTGTTGTTGCTGAATAGCGCTTCAACAGACAGGAGAGGGAGTGACACTGGGGCATATGCCTAGAGGAGTTTCAAAGGTTTCGTGGTTTTTCCTGGGACATGGTGGTGGCATTTCTCGTGAAATCACTAGAAGAACCAAGAGGTCTGCAATTCCTGAAATAAGTCTGAAGTTGGTCTACACTTTCTATGATCTGAAAGCTGATCAAACCTCTTGTGAAACCTTGAGCCTACTTCTTGGAAAAACTGCCTTTTCCAAAGTCGCCACCACTCCAAAAGATTGACTTAACCAACAACGCATGATCATCTAACCTCTCTATTCCAGGAATTTTCAATGAATCTAATTTAGCGCAAACAAGATTGAAATTAATTTTTTTGCTTGCGCAATATTAGAATAAAGACGGTACTACATGCATGTGCATAGGATGTAGCCTTATTGCCAGGTTCTCCTGCCAGTTGTGTATGCATGATCGTTCCACATATCTATATTCACTATCCTCATGCAGCCGTGCAAACTTAATTGTATGCACCATTCCGCTCCTCGTGTACAACCAGGAACCTAGGCCTAGTTAGCAATTGGAGCCTCCCCCACAAATAAACTCCAGTGCTACAGTAGAGAACAGCAGCAGTGCATACTCCTTGTGCAAGCATCAGCCTGGGGATTCAATTTACCTACTGTAACTGAAGTGGCTGCTCTTGAAAGCTCCACCTGCTAGTGAAGCAATAAATGGCACAGACCACAACAGACACAAACACTGACCAGAGTCTACAGTGACGAGGCTAAAGTCATCCAGTGCTGACGATAACTTTTAAAAACTAGACGTATGCATTGCGCAGATGGGGCCTCGCGCAGAGTTATGACATAAGTTAGTTAGCACCCACTAGAATTTTGGGAGCTGCATCGCCCACGCAATTGCTGGAGAAGCGACGACTACACGAATGGGCCTTCAGGAGAAGGATGGTTCTGTATAAAACACAGTTCCAAGGACCAGTTATGGCTGCTACAGGAGAGAAGAGTTTCTTGAAACTCACGTTCATATCGCTTGTGATCGATCTGTGTACCGTCTGTCTCCAGCGGTCAGATCTCTGCTGAAACAGAGCTACAAAAACTCTAATAGCGTTGGAGCTGTAGTAAGCCTACCTGGATAAAAAGTAGTGAACGATTTGTCCTAATCTCTAATCCTTCGTGCGCCAGAAGTACAAAGGCGGCATCCATGTTACTGGTAGGACGCCATCTTGAACACGTGCTTACAGTACAATTGCATTCCTAAGCGTGCCTCGTGCTAAGGCGCTTGGCAATTATCCTGACGCAATGTCTGGATAATTTGGACCTGACACTCAGCCAGACTATTAATTTTCACAAGATATGACAAAATACAATAGCAATTATTTCAAAACACTCGAGTCTGTATTATCTTGGGGCATAAGGATGTATCCAAAGTCTGCTCTGTTTACGTAGAACACGCGGTTTTGTCACTTGTAAGGGTTTAGTACACAGCTCGCTCAGCTAAAATGGCATCAGCGCACATGGAAGCGCTACAAACCAACAGCTTGCAAAGCTCAAAAGAACTAGACAGGGAAAGACTGCTGTTGTGTTATGATAGCTACTGATGGCAAAACAGTGGTGGGTAACAATGATAATTCTGTTTTGGCAAGCGCACTACGAAATTGCTGTGTCAGCATTTTCGCTAGAAGCTGTACATGATGAGACTGTCTAGCCAAGCTGATCCATTCTACAGCTGCATTTAACTTAGACTAAACAGATAGTGACCTTCGCTACTTGGCTGTACTTATACAGTGTAAGTAAACAGCAAACTTGGTAGAATGAGCTAGACTGAAGTCGAGCCTTGCTGCATGCTTTTGTTCAGACATTGTTTCCGGTTAACTTTGACTTTGTCCGTACACGTGCTATATTTGTCCGGAAATTGTCCAGTTGTCGGACATTATCGCAAGCCCTGGACTCCTCCCTACTGTAACATTCAGCACAATCTGTCAATAGAGGTGACAGTTTAATAACCTTTCAATTTCTGGTGGTACTTAGAATCCCATAAAACCTCTGCTCTCCCGGCCCGAGTACCCACCTCTCTTCTCCTGGCTGACACATGCCAAATCGTCTGCTCTCAGTCTCCAAGCACCTTCTGATCATCAGCCGGTAGCGAGGCTCAAACACATGCAGGGGACAGGGAATACCGGGGTAGGCCAGAGTGCACACGAACATCGGAAGCTCTTCTGATTCAATCAAACCAATTCTGTGGTGTGTGTGTATGTGTGTGTGTGCGGTAGAAAGAGGGAAATGAATAAGATTGGAGTTACAGCTTGTGTAGACTCCAGACGTTACGTTTTTAACTTTACACATGTATGTAGTCCATGATACCCTAGGACTGGTTTTAAATTCCGGTTGTCTATAGCCCCTGTTTACACAGCATGCCCACAATAGTTGATTCATTGCATTTTCAAACTTTGTACCAGGCTATGAATTCGCAATTTGCAATTATTAGAACCTCGCAATTAAAACCTTTTGGGGGCCAAGGTGTTATAGATTACTAACCCCTAAAGCTAGTATACTATGAAGAAAGATACATAGATAGGTAAAATAACTGACTTTGATCTTCTGAGGGTGTCAGCCTCCACTTGAGCTCTCTTCTCTTCACAAGCCTCCTTGAAGTAATGGACCAGCAATCCTTCCAGCGTAATGTCAACATTCTGTAGGTAGTTAGGAAATGACAGCAACAAGTACTAGCCTCATACCCAGGCCTCCCCTCGCAGCTTTTTTTGCAACCTGCATTTTTACCAGCTTCGCACACGCCCTGCTGGTACATAGATTGCTTTTACATTTTTGCGTCTGTCTGTGTGTTCATCCGCAAAATCTTCAGAAATATTGACTAGTGAGTCTTAGTAGTTATTATTAACAGTGTGTAATACTTACCATTTTTCCAGCATTTTGGCAGTACTGTGTAAAGCTCTATACAGGGAGAAAAGAATGACATTCTAAAAGATCAATGGATAGGTATTTGGTGTTCATATCAACAGTGCTCTAGCTAGAAAATATTTATAGAGCAGGGAGAAAGATCTCAAGGAGCCAAAATTTAAGCTCCTATCTCACGGCTACTAATGCTGCTCCAATCATGGGCTCTCCCGTTCCGTTCTGCATCATTGAGTCAGGAGAGCCTGGGAATGAGGATAGGACAAGGCTACAACTATATCTCAGAGTGCATGGACTGAAACTCAGAGGACGTATGTTCATGTTGAGCTAAGAACCAATTTGTACCTATAGGTCAGCATAACAGTGTCTCTGGTATATAGGCAATGGAAGCTGGGCCCATATATGGTAATAATGGGCTTTCACAACAGCTGCCATTTTTTTTGCTAGGATTTATTCACCTCGGCAAGGGGAGACCTGCAGATGGGACAAAATGGGTTGTGGTCAAAGGAACGTGAGAGGCAGGACTGGCAAAAGGAGTGACCACAAGCCACCGTCACAGGTTTATAGAGCAGCCTGGTGGATGTTTGTGCGTGTGTGTATGTGTGTGTGTGTGTGTGTGTGTGTGTGTGTGTGGATATTGGTGTGTGTGTGTGTGTGTGGATGTATGTGGATGTCAGAAAGAGAACAGCCAATAAACTAGAGGTGTTCCAAGAACACGTACCCCACGCTCGAGGCGGTATAGCATAGGAGGTTGGAACTGCATGGGAAGTTCAGTAAGATATACGTAGCAAAACAAATCTTATTCTACAGCTTATTGCTGAGCATACATTGTATAGCATCGGAAAAGTGCCTGGTACTAAGATCGCTTTACATCTCTACATCTGTTTATTTGTTCGTCCACACTTATCACTGTGCACCAAGTTACATCACTGCATTACTATGCCACTATAGCCATGAGCACAGTGGAGGTTTGCAGGCCTAATAGGCCAAGGTATGTTAGCTTAGTTTAGCTACGTAGCGACAAAAGTGGTAGCCAGCAACGATTCTTTTGTTTTGGAATGTGTAGCCTGCTATCTGGAAGCACACTACGAGTTAGGTTCTATTGCTGAGTATAATCTTCAGTTGGAGGATTATTATCCAGCTGGTATTTAGATATGAAACATCAGTCCTGTTTACTGGCTATAGCTAATCAGTGTTTCCCCCAAGTACAAAAAGATAGGGGGGGGGGGGAGATATAACTTTTCCATGAGATAAACATTCCAATGACCACATCAAAGGAAACCAAGTTAGGAAAGGGGGGGGGGAAAGCACCCTGGTACCCTCCTTACTGCTAATAAAAGCACTCACCCTGTGCACAGAACACATTCAAAGTCTGCCTGCTCTGGGGTCACCTCCGGCTCCGCTCTTCTCTCCTCGGCCCCTCCCTTCTCCCATTCTTCCATCTCCTTCACACACGTACCCACCACGGTACCCACCACCCTGGCTAGCACATCCCCGGAAGCCCCTCCCCCCTCATTGTCGGCGGATGAAGATGGGGCTATTTCAAGCAAATGCTTATAAAGAATCTGTGGCAGTAATAAGTGGTAGGTATGGTACGTATGAGCCTGTAGTAATAGTTAATTACATGACTTTAAATCTCACAAGACAAAAATGTAAAACAGAGTAACTATACCTTAAGGTGACAATTATTTGCAGGAGTCTGGTACAACATTTTGTAAATTGGCAGATTTGGTGTGTAATTTAGTGGGTAATAAATTTGCGATTATTGCCAACTCGCAAAAATTCACAAAAATTGTACCCGCAAATATCAGTCACATTATAAGGTAATTAATGTAACAGACACAGCTAACTGGCCTCAAATGCCAACCGATAGAGTACCAGTAATTATAAGCTCCATTCAGCACAGCCAGAGCTAATTAAATCGGGTACTGTCAAATAATTTGAAGATAAGCCACGCCCATCCCTTTCTGTGAAATACATTGAAGCTGCAATTCGAAGGCCAGCCCAACCACTAGCCGCTAAGGAAGGAGCCCTGGACTAGTGACAGTCAACTGAATGAACCCCTGAAACCTCACCTGGCTAGCTATATATACATATCTGTATGTGCGTACTGTGTGTGACGTCGTAGCCTAGATGCTATGGCGATGAATACTCTGCATGTATGCTGTTTGTACATTTGCATGCACCTGATGAGGCCCAGAGGTGCATCATAATTTCAACTTTTCAACATCTGAAAATATGGGAAGACTTTCGATGACTGTGCCTTGGCGGTATTCTACCCAGGATTGTCTGAGTGATGGTCAACACTGCTAGACTTTCGTGGATGATCCATTATTATCATAATACACGTTATTTATCATAGTTATTAACTGAACAGGTTGGAACACTGGTGTATGTGTACAAACAGGGTCCATCTTAAACAGTTACATGATTGATCTGGCCACGCCCACCCCTCACCTTATACACTGACTTGACAACAGTGTGGTTTGTCCCACCCAGATGTAGGCAGAGCAGGTAGGCAATCACCGACTCCCTCCACCTGCCCAATGCCTCTAGAGCAGCACCTCTGCGAAAGTGACCCTGAAGATTGTACATACAAAATAGTTAGCATTTTATCAAGGCCTTACCTACTGCTGAGCATTGACTTCGATGGAGTGCTTTGATAACCCAGGATGGCTGGTTTTTAGATACTAAAAATCAAATTGTTCTGATCTCATGCAGGCCACAGTACACTATACAGTATTAGCTATCACAGGCAAATGCACGCACTAGACTTTTCATAACAGCCCAGTGGCACCCACATACCAGTATACAGAGCTACTCACTGCATGCGGAGTAGCAGATAACAGTAGTGCATGCTGCAGATACCAGGTGACACTTGAGATGTGTAAGGGCATGCAGCTACTAAAGGCAGCAGCTTCTGCTGAGGACAAAGCTGCATGCAAGAGGGAGCACACTCATCAGTTTGACACATGGACACACTTCTGCCAAGGGACTTGGAGTGACACTTCAAGTGGAACTATTAACCATCCCATTAACCATCCACAAATCACCACCTATAAACGCTACAGCACTCAGAATGGTTATAGACTTCTCTACATCATTCAATTAGTTGTACTGCTACCATAAAAGCGTTTGCATGGTATACATGATCATAATTATTTATGCTGCATGTATATGCATGTTGTGTATACATTAAGATGAGTGTAATGAGCTCACCTTTGCCCAATGGGGTCTCAG
This sequence comes from Phakellia ventilabrum, assembly GCA_963921505.1. NCBI lineage: Eukaryota > Metazoa > Porifera > Demospongiae > Axinellida > Axinellidae > Phakellia > Phakellia ventilabrum. The sequence goes on along the minus strand of OY997385.1, from coordinate 5,120,034 downwards.
CCTGCAACAGGCCTCTGCATCTCTGAGGGCCTTGTCTAGTTCCTCCATGGCTAGGAAGGCCCGGGACCTGTTGCCTAGGATCCTGTGATCAGACACACCTGAAAGGAAAGGTTGGGAAGAGAGGCTGAAGGGATCTACCACATTCAAATTTGACTGTAGGAGGCTGAGTTAGTAGCGAGTGGAGTCTGGAAAGTGAAGATATTGCTGACCAGCTATAAATGCTGCACTGCACCGAAAAACATTCCATTCAGCCACACTACTTTTCATCCTCTATTCCATTCTACTTCAAGTGTCCGAGTCACCTCATGATAGCTAACGAACACGGGTATGTACAAGACACACTCCTCTGCACTAGGCTCTGCCATATCACTAGGCCTTGCCCAATTATGCTTTTTTTCAGCCTATTATGCTATTCTCTAATCCCCTAGCTTTGCCCCTATTATGCTTTCAACCAGTCCCTATTATGCTCAAATTATGCTCAATTTTGGTGGTCAAAGACTCAGTTTCATTCAATGCAATACAGAATCATATTGTAACATAATGGATGCTTCAATATAATCCTCTAAGCTAATACACTGTTGTTCATTGAATGAGTTTTTTAGGAGCGAGAAAACTCTTTCGGCAGCACAATTTATGCAAATGCAAATTATGCCCAACACTCTGCCTATTATGCTAGCATAATTCCTTATGCTATTTGGTACCTATTATGCTCAAAATTATGCTAGCATAATTGGGCAAGGCCTACATATCACTCTATATCTCTTTCTGAGCAATAAAATCTTCCAATTATGCAAAAAAAATGGAGAGCCTGCTAATGCACACGACTTGTCAATTTTCATATTTCTTAGAATAGCAGACTCAGAATTATGTTCAGTGTGCAAATTACTGGCATTCTAAGACCACAAAAACTATGCTGCTGCAGCAAGGCTGCAGGGCCTTACCATTGAACACCAGTCATGCTCAGGAATACTTACAATTACTTTGAACACCAGTCATGCTCAGGAATACTTACAATTACTCAAGAGTAAGTAACTGTAACAGGGCTAGGCAACACATATTATGTAATCACACATAACCTATACACACATTAGCAATTAAGAAGCAAATCATGAATATACACAGCTGCACCTGTAAACAGAGAGCAGGCTACACAATAACAACTACGCAAACACGGAATTCAATTTTGATCTGGGGACGCGCAAAGTGCGTGGCTGGTACTAAGATCGCTTTACGTTCCTGTATCTGTTTGTTTATCTGTTTGTCTGTCCTTCTATACTTTTCATGTGTGCCAAAATACGTCATTACGTTACTATGCCACTATAGGTACGAGTGCAGTGGAAGCTACTGGATGTTTGGCGGCTCAATAGTCCAAGGTACGTCAAGCTTTGTATTGCCACAGACGGTGAAAAAGTGGTAGGTATCGATGATACTTCTGTTTTGGTAAGTTATTGCAGCTAACTGGAAGTGCACTACAAATTTGCCAAGTCAGCACTTTCGCTGGAAGCTGTGCGAGATGAGACAACCTGAATTGTTTCACGGCTGCATTTAGCTTGGACCGGCATTCAGTTATGATTCAAATCAAAGTGCCCAGTTAGATATCAACCTTGTTCACTCAGATCATGACGTAACGAGTTATAAACCCATAGGTATCGCCCGAAACCAGTTGAACTTGTTTGTGTACCTGATAAAATGTGCAGTATCAGGTCCACTACAGTACACACACAGTGAAACCCCTACCACGACACCACTGAGGTGTGGACAGCTACGTATAGTGCAGTGGCTCCATTCATGTCAACATCCGTGAGATAAAGCACCTTGCTACTATAGGCAAAAAAAACAACATACTAGCATCCACATAGGAGGGGGTTCCATGGGCCTTATCAGCTAACCTGAATGTGGCAACAAGAATTTGCAATTATCAATTGGCACATTGTCCTGCGAGGACATTTCCTAATGAGCCCCTCGACTCATGTAAGGATATTTTGGTGAAACTGTTATGCGCTTTTTAGTCTGCACATCGTTTAATCAGACACACACACACACATACCTGTTTCCAAGGCCTTGTCGTACCAGTACACTGCAAGGGGGAAATCCCCCTCCTGTGCGAAACAGTTCCCTTCCTCCCGATGCTTGCACGCCTCCAGCCATCTTGGAAACCACTTTTGGATTACACTGTACAGTATTGTCGTCTGCTTGCGATATTCACTGGAACTAGGTGGAGTTTGGGGCCAGGCCTGCTTGCAAGAGGGGCACCTGAAGAAACTGCTCAACCGTGAGGAGGCTGCACACATTCTTTGCATGCAGGATTTACACAAGGAATGGCCGCATGGTAGACAGACAGGCTGCACCATGAACCCTTCACAGCTGCTGCAATCCAGTATAAATGGACAGGTCTCTTTTTCCCTCCCTTTGACATGTACACCACCTGGTAGGGCAAAGATAGCCTGCTTAGAATACCATATATAAACAAAGGGAGAACTCATCTTTGGTACACACGTACGCGTGCCGCTCGTCACCGTACACATTTCAGAGGGGACATACATACCTGTCTTAGGACTGGGGAGAGCTACTGCTAGCTCTCTCTTCATGGAGGCAAGCAGGTCCCTGCTGCTGGTCCATGTGGTCATAGCTAATGTGAGTTTCTTCACAAAAGCCAGCTTTTCACCGATGTCGGATCTCAGGCAGTCAACCCCATTTCTGAAGAAACTGTTCGACCAGGACTGACTGCCAGCCATCAATACCGCCAGTAAAAACAACTCTTGTATTGACGATTGAGAAATATGTGCATTGCGCGGAGTTACATAAAGAGTGCGTGACAGGAGCAGCTCCGCCCACTTTCTGTAGTTTCGGCACCAGACTACGATAGTCTCGCACGCCAGACCCTCGTACGGTACGAGGGTCTGGTGCGCGATATATTATATTATAGTCTCGTGCACCAGCCGTGCATGACTACTTTGCTGTAAACATGAAACGTACAGGAATATACGGAAGGGAGCAAGCCCAGCCAGTTAAAAAAATTGCTCCTTGGATGCTAGTAGAAAGCAGTCTAGAGAGAGTGAGTGAGAATCAGCAGGCAATCTGCCGACCTGTGGAGTATTTTTAGCATCAGTAGATACTTAAAGTGCTACTGATCCAGAAGAATCCAGTGCTGCATGGAAATGACTTTAATTTTCATGTACAAACCAGGTACGACAGTAGTCTCGTCCCCAGACCCTACCCCGTCCGCCGCCGAAAAACGAGGCGTTTTTTAATTGCGAGGGGAGGGTCTGGGCACGAGACTAGCACGACAGATGAATGTGTGTGTGTGTGTGTGTGTGTGTGTGACCACGGAGCTATATTATCTATGCTTACAGTAAACTGTTTCAAATGAGCCAACAACTTACTTCATTAAAACAAGTGTCCATTTATGCAGCCAAGAATGAAATTTTGCTCAGAATGTCCATAGGGTATGAGACAATTAGTGATATTTTGCGTGGGATCAAATTCAAAGGTTACCTATGACACCACCAGGCTACCACGTTTGTGGTAGAAGCGAGGTGGGCTACTATTAGTGGAGTAATTATGCTGGATGATCTGTAATTTCTTCACCCAATGCACTGTTAAGATTACAGCACTCACTTACTCATAATTAGGTGATACTAAGACTGTTTCCAAGCGGTTAAAAAGTTTTCACCAGCCGGGCGCGGCTGGTCCTAAGATTGCTTTCATGTTTTCTGTCCGCGTGTACGTGTACGGGTCGTGTGTGTGTACGTGTGCGTCCGCAAATATCACGTGCGCTAAATTGCGTCATTACATTACTAGCGCAGCTATAGCGCTAGTGGAAGCTACTGAAAGTTTGCAGGCTCAATAGGCCCAAGGTACGTCAAGCTAGGTTAGTTTTGTGTTGCCTAGACGGCGAAAGAGTGGTAGGTAGCGATGATAGTTCTGTCTTGGTAAGATTTGCTAACTGGAAGCGCACTACGAAATTGTTGTGTCAGCACTTTCGCTGGAAGCTCTACATGTCTGATCCATTCTACAGCTAGCTACATTAAGCTAAGACTAACCTATTGCTGAACACAACCTTCAGTTGAATGATTTGTGTGAAAAAATACCCGGCTGGTTTTTAGATATGAAATATCAGGGGCAGGAGAACTTTTCGTCCGCAATTATCACGTGCGCTAAGTTACGTCATCCGTTAGAGCCACGTACGCGTGCAGTGGAAGTTTGCAGACTGGCCGATGTAAAAAAAAACACCAGGCTTGTTTTTAGATATCAGTCTTGTTTCGCAGCCGTGGAAAAACGCGCGTTATTTTTTCGCAGCTGTGGAAAAACGTGCGTTTTTTTTGCAGCCGTGGAAGAACGCGCGTTTTTCCACGGCTGCGAAAAAAGCTGCCTGGGTACGAGGCTATTGGGGGTGGGGATCTACACGGAAGAAGCTGTACAAGTACGCTGGTGTGAGACGTCATCGCATTTGGGTATTTTTAAAGGACACTGCTGCAGTAGTCGGTTACTTATATAATAAACGAGTACGAAGTTCGCGAGGAGAGAGACTGTTCAACCATGCTGCAAGCTACGCGTGTTTGGGCAGTGCTACTGCTCATGCTGTGTGTGACCTTCCTTCAAGTGCAAGGGCAAGGAATCAACCGTAAGTGTTTGCACGGTCAATATTAATTAAATTTGTATCGTGCAGCTGTAATTCTTTTTTCTAGAGTGTGTGCACATTGTCGTCTATAGTAATTTGCATTGGCGAAGCAAGCATGCATACACTTACAGACTGCATTTGTACCTCAGTGCGTAGGAGGGCTGTTGCATAACTTTCCCGATAAGCGTGGTCATGCATGCATGCGCACGAGTTGGTCTAGGCTCGCGAGATAATTATGACTGCAAACTATTACCTCCCCGAGAATTTTTGAAAGTTGAGTCATTAGTCTAGTTCCCCAGTACATCTACCTGTCATCTTACGTTTAATATGAGTGAGCCGGGCAATTTCAAATTTATAGTCCCGTGGATACGTGCTCAACTATCTGTGGTTGTACTAGCAACTGCTACAATGGCTCATGGGTTGGGGTTTCTAGTAGCAGCTATGGGTGGTAATTGAGACTACTAGAGGCTTTTTGCTTGCCACCCACATAGGTGGCAGAACGGGACGGTAATTATCCCCATTTTTAATATTGTGGGGGCTTTGATGAATGTATGGGAGGTGGCCGCTTAAAACATAATACATTTGAGAAATGGGACCAAGATCTAGTCTGAGTTTGATAAAAGTGTGGTCATCGAAGTTGAAAGTGGCAGAGTTTCAGCATGTCATGCTGTAGTGCTGGTGAGCACTACTCAGTGCTCTAGCTCAGCATTCCTCGCATCCCTTATTATTATGCAATCTATACAAGCCTTTGTTTGTAGCTGTGCGCCATTCCACATGCATAAATTGCCTTACAATTAATTAGGCAAAGATTTTGGCCTACTTTATGTGCTAATTTGCTTAAAACACGTCCGCCAATCTTGCAATGGTTCTGCCGCCTAAAACACAGGGCCGCAGTCACCAGTCGGGTAAGTCAGGTTCCACTAGTTTCTAACTAAGCACTAGCGCATGCCCAAGCACTTGAAAGATTGCTGGGTCTGGAGTGTGTGCTCGCCTGCACACACATTTCTGTCGTTTCTAACCTGAACGTCACTCACACATTTTAGGCACCCCCAATAATTATCTCTAGAACTTATGACTGTAGCTTAGTGGTACACACTTAACTGAGACATCAGACATCGCTACCAAAACATTTATCAACCAGCATTACAGTAACTGTACTTCTATATAGCCCGCAGCAGACTGTTCCCGCCAAAAGATGACCTTCCTTCTCCCCAAACCACTTTATCCCATCCAAATGTACACATAATAACAGTTTAGTCTCATAACCTCATTGTCAACCTCATTGTCAGCACCGCAAGCTTTCTTGGAGACATGTAGGAACAATAGCTAAACCAATGAAATGCAGGTGCAATTGTGATACACCTATGTGTGTAAAAGTTTCACTGCAAAAACAGGGGGGTTGTTTTAACCCAACTTGTTTACCACAGTTGCATTTTAAAGATCAAAAACAACCCTCATGTTTTTTGCATGCACACAATTTAAGTTTCAAAAACAACCCTCATGTTTTTGCAGTGCATGTACAAAACACGAGAATTGTTTTTGATCCTTAAATTGCAACTGTGGTAAACAAGCTGGGTTAAAACAACCCTCCTGTTTTTGCAGTGTTCATTTGCAGAAGCTTTTTATTTTTGAGATTCCGTTTTGAGATTTATTAAACTGTAGGCTAAAGAAAGGCTCTCTGATATGGTTAAGCAGCTGTTATTACTTCACTTACACCACAGAATCAATGACCTGCTTGCATCAAGGTGGTCTGAAAAATGATGGCCAATTTGAAGGGTTGCCCCTACTTTTTTGCAAGCTGATATATGCTAAGGAGAATTATCCATGAGGCTGCATATATAGCTGATCACAATAGGTCCTCCTCGCTGACGTATAGTACTAGGCTGGTAATGAGGTTGAAGGAAAAAATCTACCTAGCTAGCTACATGTATTTATTTTGCAGGAAGTGATACCGGTATGCAGTGGTATGTTGGTGAGACACGCTTTCTTTGAGAGAGTTGCACTGCTGATAGCATACTCCTCTGTTCTTTATAGCACACTAGCTTGTGATATTACTAACACAGAATGGACCAGTAAAATTTTTGCCAAAAGTCCTATTGGAAAGAGTGACAATAAGTGTATAGAACAGATGCATCATCTAGGCTTCCCAGCCCAGTGCTAATTATTGCTAATTCTCTTATCATAAATGTAAAGCTTTATACTAGCTGCGTTAATTAATGTGCATAAAGTGTTAACTTAATTAACCAACTCAATCTCAATGTACAGTACTGATATGCAGCCTTGTACCATATGCTGTTGCTATACAGATCATTAAGCCCTACTGCGCTTCCCATGCAGCCATTGACTTCCCAAACTGCACAAATGGAGACATTCGTCTGAGTGATGGTAACACTGAAATGGAGGGCAGGGTGGAGATCTGTCTCGAAAACAGATGGGGGACTGTCTGTGATGATGGATGGGATAATCGTGATGCAGCAGTTGTGTGCAGACAGCTGGGCTTCTCTGCTGATGGTGAGCCTATAGTAAATACAGCTGTGATGTATAGTTACTGTAGTACTATGCACATAGTGCACATAGTAGGAGGATTGAGCCAGACGTGTAAACATGGGGGACTAATGTAAGCATCTACCTATTAACCTAGAGTAGAGGACACTCCACTATATATATCAATTTTAGACGAGCTTGTTTGTTGGAATTGTTTATATTATGTGGACAGAAAGTGCTACATGTTTTTTCTGGAACTATGCCAGTAATTACAGGTGGTCTAAAATAATACACCCTTGACAGACTGTGAATATGCATATGAAGAAACAAGTCAGTGGCTGATCTAGAGGGGGTTCCATGGATTCCATGGAACCCCTCTTTTGAAAGGCTGCCTTCGTTTTTCCTATATACTTAGTAACTCTGCACAAATGTAGCTACATACGCGGGCAAGCAGATTTACGGTGAGTTAGCAAGGTCTACGGCCACTGCATGCACAACTTTACCAAGAGCACTTCCAATGCTGATTTGCAAAGACCCCAGGAGAGCTATTCCTGGCCCGTTTAAAAAGCTTAGTAAAAAAATATCCGCGCTTTGCATAGGGGGGAGGCTGCTTCACAGCCCGATTTTTCACCCCCTCCCAACTTTTTCTTTTTTTATGCTCCCGCCACTGGTGATACTGGAACCTCCCTTTTCAAAATCCTAGATCCACCACTGCAAGTCATTTCTCAACGATAGTGGTTGGTTTTTCTGATGCATAGAATCTGTGAGGTCCTTTAACCCCTGGGCAATGGACCCTTTACCATTATGATGTAATGGGGGTAAACGTGAGCATTAATTAAAAGGGAGAAAGTACATGAAAACGTGTAAACAAGCATGTTTTTTTTGTTTTTATACAAGACAACCACATCAAAGCACATGTTCTCATGTATCGTCTCCAATTAGTGCTAATTAATTAGTGAAACTCCTTGAACAGTGAAATGAGAGAACTTCACCCATGCCATGAGCTACTGCTTGGACTTCGGTGTCAGCCATAAGTGCAATACTTTTGTCGTGAGTGCCGGCTCAACATAAGATGTGGCAGCACAGCTGTAGATATAGGTTGGGAATGTGCAGCCATGTGGCTGGGTGGGGTTGGGGTGGGGAGGTTTTTGTTTGCATTAGCTGTGTATGTGATTCAGTTATGTTTTTGTTCCTACCGTCCCTTACGTAAGAAATCCCTTAGGTATTCTTACGTATGTGGTCACACAATCAATTTCGTAGCTTTAAAATTGATGCGGGCACTTCTTCAGTTCTTCCATGCTCAGATGCCCAGAGCTCAACTGTTGTTTTTTTTGTAGCTACAAAGCGTTGCTAAGGGCCGGAACTGAGCATGCATAACCAACAGCTATCAGGTCCCTTGCTCTCTGTTCATACAGCCCGGCTAATATGCCACACAAAAACATTCCAGCTTCTCAGGCCCACCAACCTTTGTACAGTTTTCTAGATTAGGTATTGTGCATATCTCCCAGGTAGTCTTGACATCCTTGTCCAGCAGCAAACTATAATAATGATATAAACCCTGTGTTCCTGACTACACAATAAATGTGGCTAGCCAAGAATGTTGTTACCTGACCAAACACAGGGTTGATATAAAAACCAGCCAGGACAGTTTCTCCACGGTAACACTCAGCAGTAGATAAGACACAGCAGTGGAGCAGGTTAATAACATAGCTGTAACTTACGTACAGTGATAGTGCTGACACAGCGGTTTCATAGCGTCTCCAGTTAGCAGTTATAACAGCGAAAGCAGTGCATCCATTGCTATCTACTGCTTTTTTGCCGTCTAGGTATACAAAACTAAGTTAATTTGATGTAACGAGGCCTGCAAACTTTTGGACTAGCAGACTAGTGTCGCATGGTAACGGTTATGATGCAATCATCGTGTACATGATACGTGTGGGCGGATATACAAACGTACAGACTTAAAAGCCGTAAAGCAATCTTAGTACCAGCAGGTCGCACGCATGAAGCGTGCACGACCGGCTGGTAATAAAGAATCTGAATTGTACTTGTATATTTTCACTACATGATGTCTACACTGCCTTATATGGCAACCACAATATTATTATCAAAACTCATTTTGCGTGTTACAAATCCCTTCCCCCTCGATACATGCAGGTGCTCGTTTCACGAGGGATGCTCTTCCCTTTGGTCCCGGGGAGGGGCCCATCTTTGTGGAGTCTGTGGGGTGCCTGGGCACTGAGGAGACGCTGCTGAACTGCACCCACGATGGGGTCAGGAACCACGACTGCATACACTTCGAAGACGCTGGCGTGTCCTGTGAAGGTACTGGGGTGTACGTGCATGTCAGATGTGTTACTCCTGACCTCAAAGCAGAACCCCTCCAATTAGGACTTTCTAGGATGCTTTGCTAATAAGTAAATATTGCTCCCAACTTAATTTGTCTATATTTAGTTGACCCCTAGAATAAGACACCCCCAGTTAACCAGGACGCTGGAGCTTGTCCTGATGGTGTCCTTAATATATTATGTATATATAGAGGGGCCCCAGTGTATCACCATGGAGACGTGTTGAGGCACTTACATACGTGCACATTCACAGTATATGGCCGGAGGGTTCTGTGTGTAACTGTGCCAATATAGTATTTTCTGCTTATAGAACACCCCAACACTTCAGTTTAGAGCCGGCCTTAATTGTCTATATAACATGTTACCGCCATTAGAAATCCCATACCAGTTTGGCAAATATGTCAGAGTAGGCGTGTCCCGAAAGTCGTGATTTCTTGCACCAATAATGTTTTAATTAACGATGCTACGTTATCACGTGAATAAATTTAACCCTTTCATCAACGTACTGTTTTGTACCGTGACAAAAGACATCCGCCTAACTGATACTATAGTGCTTGGGTTAGTTCAAGTCACATGATCTTTAGCCAATCAAAAGTTTCACTGTGCAAAGATCAGGTAACAGCACTCCTGTGTAATATGGAAGGGGCAGTGGAGAATGCATGATTTGTTTATGGAGGGGGCAGTGGAGAATGTTTATGTTCTGAGCCACACATCCTAAAAGGGATCTTAGGGGTAGCAGTTGAGAGATAGCTTCTGTACATGTGGCTTCTGGGGGCCCAGTAGGGTGAAAATTTGCATTTGAATTTATTTCTGGGAGGGAGGCTAGCACCATATATGGGATAAAACCTGAGACTTAGTGCAGAATTTGCTGAGATTTGTGTTGTGTCAGAGTAATTTTTTCCAGACAGGCTCTAGCTGTTGTAGGAAGCACCATCTGCCTTAAAATTGTACATGGGTAATTTTTTTTGTGGGAAATTTTTTGGTGAAATGCTACAGCGTGTGGCCTGCAAAAAGTTTGGGCCCCAGACAAAAAAAATTGTAAGTACAGCTGTAATACGTTTTGTGGTCCGGACTCTAAATGCAAATATAGAAAAAAGTCAAAAAAAGTATGTATACAGTGCATGATTTGATTATCTTACAGGCATCTCAGGAGAAGCAAGTGACATCCCCAGGCTCTCGTGCACTTTTTTCACATTAGAGAGCCTGGTACTTTTCTCGTGTGATTTAATTTACATATTTGCACGTGGGCTGGACCGCTTGGACTTCTCTGTCTTTTGCTGGTGACAGCACGTACAAACGGGCTTCGAAGAGTAGCTACATGTACAAGAAGTATAGATTCGCTGCCTTCCTTCGTTGTCTGAGAACTACAGCTGTCCTCGCCCACACAAAAATTCTTCCTTCTAACACCCTTCTACTCCACGCATCATACGAGCAAAAAATACCAGGCCCACAGCTAGCGAAAGTGAAACGCACACGTCGGCCCGGGAATGAGGCTAAGTGAAATGTACAAAATGTGCATTATTTACTCCATTTAGTGTCTAATTTCCCCCATTACATTATAGCAGAAAAGGGTCCATTACTTAATTGCCTCATGGTAATAATTTGAAAAATTTTGCCAGCTCCCATCTCGGCATGAATACATACCAGTTATACTTAACAGGGTAATAACTGCACTAACTGCCGACCGGTAAGCGAGGCAACTAATGTGTTGCAATGAGACTCCGCGTATGTATGTATGTATGTATGTATGTATGTATGTATGTATGTATGTAAGTAATACTACAGGAATGCAATTATTGCAAACATTTCCTGTGGGCGCAGTATTGCTTGCGCGTGCTGTAGAACCAGAAATGGAGTCACCTGCCAGAGGTGACAGCGATTAGGGAGGCTACATGTGCAGCAAACACAGAAGTAGTGGTAGCAAGGAGAGGAGGGAACATCGGTGGGAAGTTCATCGACAGCGGGTAAGGCCGCCTCGGCAGCAGGAAAGGATAACCGCCGTTCTCAAAGCCTTGGACTTGCTGAACGGTCAATCTGAGCAGCGTAGATTCCCACAAGGCCCTCTGCATGGAATACCATGTATGCGCTAGTACTGTGATAACTAACTGCCATAATTACCTGCGTGTGAAATATGTACTGCTGGGAGGTAAGGTATAGCTGGAGGTCTGGGAAGCACTGCTGCTGTGATTACGTACCATGACTACAAAACAGAAAGCAGACGCAGACAGCTTGAAGCTATATGCAATCTAAATCTGTGGCTGTCGTGCATGACCTAAATACCATCTGTGGCTACAGTGCATGACCTAAATACCATCTGTGGCTACCGTGCATGACCTAAGCGCCATCTGTGGCTACTGTGCATGACCTAAGCAGGATAGCTACCATCTATGGCTATCAAATGAACCAAGACTGTGTGGCTACCATGCTTGCCGCTGTATACGCAGCAAATATTACGGTAACCAAATTAGAAACAAACAGTAGGAGGCTCTGTTATCTATACTCAAGACTAGAGGCTTTGTGGCTACCCCCAGTCTCTGTGGCTACCCCCAGTCTCTGTGGCTACTGTGACAAAAGCAGCAAGCAGCTGGAGGCTATGTGATACAATCTGTGGCAAATTTAAAGCAGTTGGAGGCTATATGATACAATCTGTGGCAAATTAGAAGTGGCTGGAGGCTACAATCTGTCTACTATACTTCCTTGCCTGCACATCTGTCTTGAAACCAAAAAAGATGTGCTTGGGAAGCCAGTGATGTGAAGCCTACTGGCATACTTTACTTGGAAATAGTCCTTAGCCTGAACTGCGCCAGATGTATATTTTGGAATTTATAATTCACTAATTTGTTGTTACTGCAGTATGTTCACACTTATTGTTGTCCAAAGAGAGGATGCGCAAACAGTGCTCAGACATGTGCTTAATGGATGGGCTAATTAACAGTTGGCAGTGCCTTGCGGGGTTTGGTTAGTGTGTGAGGGCAATACAGTAATGATCTCGGGCAGATAATGCACTCATCTTCGGCTTGTGCATTAACCTGCCCTTTGACCATCACTAATTACCCTCACGCACTAACTAAACCCCACAAGCCCAACTGTTAATCTAAATAATTAGCCCATTTATTAAGCACATGTCTGCACTGTTTGCGCATGATGCACAGTTTTCCTATAGAAGGTTAATACAGGACCCAATGAGAGTATACAATTAATAAAAGGAGCACATTATTTGGCATTACTGATGGCTTTATATTACATCTTCCAACAGCCATCGGCTTTTCCTGTGAAGATGGAGACATACGTCTGGTGGGCGGACAGTCACAGTACGACGGACGAGTGGAGGTGTGTCGTGGCAATCGTTTTGGCGTGGTCTGTGACGACCAGACATGGAACGACGCCGAAGCTCAGGTCGCATGCCGGCAACTCGGATTTGAACCCGAGGGTGAGGAAGATGCTTATAACGAACTGTGCTCCCAAGGGGATAGATAACAGAGCAGGTTGCTAAGTCACATGGTGTTGATGAATTGGCAGATGTGAAGGACTCAGAGCCACAATGCATGTAGCTAAAAGCCTGAGTAGGAGTTGCAGCAGCCAATACACCTACTGAAGGCCTGAATAGCAAGTCAGAGCTATATAGCTATGCATAATGTCTGTATAATTATACTTTCTGTATATCCAGACTCCCCAAAAAATGTACATCTAATTGCTATTTCTACATCTCCTACTAAGGCTTTTAGTATTATGTATATTGGGGCTATTTCAATATAATTCTGAGCCCTTTATAAGTCCAGCCCTATCTCTTTTGTTTTTGGTTGTATCTGGTTACTGAAGCTGAGAATTTGATTTTCTAGTCATAGCATGAGCATTATTGTAAGGATAGTCTTATTCCCAAGCTCCATTGCCCAACATTTTTTTGCCCAGTATAAGCACTCTGGAAAATGCTGGGCTAGTGAAGCCTGGGAACGAGGCTAGTAGGGTAAGGATTGCTGTCCAAACATCATTAACTATTATTACTGAGACTGTGAGTACTGAGACTGTGAGTACTAAGTACTCCACGATGCAGTCTGTCATTCAGTTTCAATATACATTTAGGCTGACTACTGTTTTGGAAAATGCTTGTGTATCTCCATGCAGTAGACAATAAGAAAGTCCTGCTCAAGCTTGAATGTGGCAACCTTATCTTTCCCAGGAGCCATACCCATTGGAGGTGGTGAATATGGTTACGGCATTGGAGGACTTCATTTTGCTGGTCTGCGGTGCACTGGGGAGGAGGAAAGCTTCTTCAACTGCACCATACGATTCTCCTTCCAGAGTTTCTTCTGCAGCCACTTTGATGACGTCGGATTGCTCTGCCCACGTTAGTTAATTAACTGCCACTGGAACAATTTTACACATAAAAGATTGTTACTATAGTCTCGTTCCCAGACTCCATTCTGCAGCTTGATAATTTTGTGCATAAAAGTTTGTACAGTATGTTACGTACTAGTCTTGTTCCCATTCCACAGCTTCTTGTTTACACATACGTGTGTAGGTGGTAGTACCGAGTAGGAAACGAACATTTTTCTGTCACGTGTTTTGATTCTGTTGCTGCATTTGAACTGCAGTATCTCTGAACGTTGAGTAAGTGTAGGGCTCATGTGACACGTAGTTGCTATGGAGATTGCAGCAACCACACACCCTGACTGGAAGTTTAGAGATACAGCACAACAACGCAATCGAAATGTGCAGTGGATTAATATTCATTTTCTACTCAGAACTGCTACGTATATGTAACATTTTGGAGGAAAAAAAGCCATGGAGAAGAACTAAGGCCTAGCTATTAAATAAACCCCATGTGCCTGGATGTTGGCTGACTTTTCCATCCCCCTCCCCTCATCCCTCCTATACCCTCAGGGCCTAATGTCACCTGTGAGAACGGGGATGTCCGGCTGGTGAATGGGCGTACCCCTTCCGAGGGAAGGGTAGAGGTATGCTACAATGGGCACTGGGGGACCGTCTGTCACATCGGCTGGGAAGAAGAGGAGGCCGGAGTCGTCTGTGCAGAGCTGGGATACGAGAGAGATGGTCTGTTCTGATGCAAGGACATAGTGTGAATGGGGCGGGGGGTTGAATGTTAAGGCCTGGGCATAAGGCTAGCTCACATCCCTCTGAATGACTTTGCTCTTGTTACTACTTCTTCTGCCCTCCCTCCCTCCCTCCCTCTCTCCCTCCACCTCCCTCCCTCCCTCCCTCCCTCCCTCCACCTCCCTCCCTCCCTCTCTCCCTCCCTCCACCTCCCTCCCTCCACCTCCCTCCCCCCCTCTCTCTCTCCCTCCACCTCCCCCCCTCCCTCCCTCCCTCCCTTCCTTCCTCCACCTCCCTCCCTCCACCTCCCTCCCTTCCTCCCTCTCTCCCTCCACCTCCCTCCACCTCTCTCCCCATCTCTCTCGCAGGAGCAATCCCTATTGGATTTGGCGACTTTGGCCGAGGGGAGGGCCTCATTCTGCTTTCCGGCCTGGGGTGCAATGGGAGCGAGCGCAATCTGGCTGAATGCCCACATGCTGGCATAGCAGAGCACTTTTGTGGACACTTTCAGGATGCTGGAGTCATCTGTCCAGGTATGTAATCTCAATCTCATGTCCAACCAGGAAATCTTGTCCTGGCAAAAACTAATGTAATGTAACTGTGGGGGTAGATGCATGACTTCCCATGTCCTTTTAATAGACCGTTAATTTTTCCGTGTGACATCATTACAATGACATTGCTGCTCACTCATTAATGAAATGTGTTGGATTGGCTCCTGGATATTTCTGCTGAGCTTGAACCATGTCTCAAATTTGAATGCAGTAATTTATTCCATCTCCGAGATATGCATCGCTGAAATTTACCTGTTTTCCATAGAGAATCATGTAGGGAGGGGGCACTATACTTCTACCCCCCCTACTGCATTCCTATGTTGCACTAATGCGTATCTCCAAGACAGGTCGAGCTATTGCAATCAAATTGACAAATTGAAAGCGGTAACCTGCAGACAACTGGTACCATGTGGCATGTACGTACATAGCTAGTGGTTATGCACCCCACGAACCTAGCTGTTGTGTACTACTAGTTGGGGAACATCACTATCTGTATCATTGATTGAGCCAATCCAATGTAAAGGTTTCTGTATAGCATGTATGTGGCATGTATTGGTCATGTATCCCATGAACCCACATGAAAAGCTTCCCACCCAAACTCACAATCCTAGATAGAACCCTGTCAGCCATGTACTATACTACCACACGTGACACTATGAGGTAATTATTTTGACTAGCTTCACTCTGATTGGTCATCCGGATCCAGCAGCATGTTCTATTATCCTCAGACCGTTCCGCAATAGAGATTTGGGCATGAGACTTTCTCTACAGCTTTGATTTCAGCAGACTGTAGTCTTATCAACATGCTGATTTCATATTAAACTGGAAGTATAATCAGTTCCTTACAGCAATTATGGTCACAGATTATTGTCTGCTGGCTGCAGGCAAGGGTGCTTCAAAAGGATGTATTACAGCCCTGGACACTATCTCATGCACTATGAAAACAGTAGAAGATGTATACAGGGCCCACAAACTTGCTATTTTCTAGTCACATGTGCAGCCATCCCAAGATCATTGGCCACGATGCTCTGACATCATTGGATCATATTGTGACACTTCAGACTTTCTGTAACGTTACACCTGTGGGTAGCTGGTGTTGCTAGCTGGCTAAGGTCAGCTGTTTGTATGGGTAATTAGCAATAGGCAAGGTAGTTGCTAGAATGCGGATTAATATGTGGCTAGGCGGCTCCATGGCATGGTGTGAGCATAATGTGGGAATAAACGGAAGAGATACGAGAATAATTTACGCACCTTGCATACGTAGAGATGAAGAAAAATGCCTACCACTACTGGTAGAGGCAGTAACACGAGTCATACTGCCAGCAGCCTGTGCACAACCAGTGGTGTACGTGAGTGTAACTGACAGGGAAATTGTTGGAATTGAGTATTCTTCTTGTAGTGCTGTAGTGTCCCTGTTAGATAGGCTGCAGTAGTCAACTACTGTGTCTGCAATGCATTTCCAAGGATCAGCCATTGCTGCTCACATCTTGGAATGTGACCAGCAAATCATAATTAATACACGCTAGTTGAGATGCTGAGCCCATACGTCACAGTTATTAGTACTCCTTGCAGAAATTATTACCCCCTTTTTGTATTTCTCTCCTTTGTCTGGCTCTCTGGTTCAGCAGTACTATAAGAGAATATGGGCTAGTTGCAGTGCAGTAATTAGCATGTTGAAGCCTTACATCAAAAGGGCCCCTGGCTATACCAACAGCTAGCATAGAGTAGCTGTTCTTGTGCAAACAATGCTACATCCTCACTGCAGTGCCAATATGCAATCATGCATTCCTAGCTAACTAGGTGAATGCCGTGCGTGAGCGAGTATGGAGATTAATCTTGAACTGCTACGTTAAAATAGATGAACATAGAAATTGGATTGCGGAATGACATACATACCATGATGATGTTGATGATGATAATACAGAGGAAATGCTGTGTTGATATCACTAGGGTGGGGCTCGCTCACTCTTGCCGCCCAATTAGGGCATTTAACTATAAAAACAATCTCAACCATAGATGCTCTGGTGTAATGCACCATGATTACAATCTAAATTGCTACAAATAGTTGTAGCATGGCTTCTCCCATGCTACATCCAGATAGTGTCACTGCAGTGCCAATATGCAATCATGCATTCCTAGCTAACTAGGTGAATGCCGTGGGTGAGCGTGAGCGAGTATGGAGATTAATCTTGAACTGCTACGTTAAAATAGATGAACATAAAAATTGGATTGCGGAATGACATACATACCATGATGATGTTGATGATGATAATACAGAGGAAATACTGTGTTGATATCACTAGGGTGGGGCTCGCTCACTCTTGCCGCCCAATTAGGGCATTTAACTATAAAAACAATCTCAACCGTAGATGCTCTGGTGTAATGCACCATGATTACAATCTAAATTGCTACAAATAGTTGTAGGGCTCGCTCACTCTTGCCGCCCAATTAGGGCATTTAACTATAAAAACAATCTCAACCGTAGATGCTCTGGTGTAATGCACCATGATTACAATCTAAATTGCTACAAATAGTTGTAGCATGGCTTCTCTCATGCCACATTTGAGATACGGGCACTCAAGTCCACGCTACAACTATTACATGAACCTCTCAAGCTCCCTCCCTCCCTCCCTCCCTTCCTCCCTTCCTCCCTTCCTCCCTCCCTCCCTCCCTCCCTCCCTTCCTCCCTCCCTCCATTCCTCCCTCCCTCCCTCTCTCCCTCCCTCCCTCCCTCAACCTCTTCTCCATGATCCAGCAGACACCCTCCATTTGTGGCTGTCTTGTATTTGGACTAACCAGAACGTTAGCCCTGGCTCTGCTGTAACAGTGATACTGTATTGCTCTCTTTCCTCAGATCCAAACATTAACTGCGCGGATGGGGGTGTGCGATTGAGCAAAGGGGAAACCCCCAACGAGGGGCTCCTGGAAGTCTGCTACAACAACAATTTTGGAACTGTCTGTTCAGATGGCTTTGATCCAGTAGATGCCTCGGTTGTCTGCAACCAGCTGGGATATGATCCCTCCAGTCAGTGACATTTGATTTAATAAGTTTCCTCTACATATGGCACACCACTAAACTAAATTAACTACCTTGTTAAAAATTCTCAATATACTAAAAGCCTGCATTACTACCAATCTGGCATGTATCGAGCCGGCAAAGCCAGTGGGGGAGCATGTGACTCCTATACATGTAGATGGCAAAAAACAAACACAGTGGCTGTTTGCTAATGTTAGCAGTGTTCTAGCTAAGGAGTGGAAGAGTGGTGCTCCTCCACTCTTTCAATGGGTCACTTTTCTTTGATGTGGTTGTAAGAATGTAATTAAAATCACAGCTATGCTTTGATCTTTAAGCAAGCACCGCTCTTTGCAACTGCTTCTGGCTAGAACACTGGTTAGTAACCACCAGATATGGACTAGTAGCAGTAAGCACTCGGATTCACTCAGTGGGGGATTGATTGGCCTGGCTGACGTACATCTTTGCTTCTTTGCTCTCACTTGAATCAATACACTGCTTATTCCTCCTTTTGCTGCTGTGAACTTAAAAAAACAACATATACAGGTAGTACACGGGTACAAACTATATTTATAATCTGGCTCCCCCCCCCCCTCAGACTCCATTCCACTGCCTGATGCCTACTTTGGTGAAGGTGTGGGCATCATCCTTCTTGACAGTGTGGAATGTGTGGGAAACGAATCCCATCTTCTCGACTGCGCACATCTGGTAAGCACCTCTTATAGCCCATCTTCCGGCTCACGTGAGCAGTTTGTTTCCCTGAACGTGGGCTTGTATGTACGGTAGGACTGGTTCACTGAGCCTATACAATGCTTTGCTTCTTTTCAGGGTTTTGGAGTAACTGACTGTTTCCATTCCTTCGACGTCAGCCTCCTCTGTGGAACCACAAATGCTAGCTGCACCAATGGGGAGATTCGATTGGTCAACGGGACTGGGAACCACTCTGGCAGGGTGGAGATCTGCTTCAGTGACCGCTGGGGTACAATCTGTGATGATGGCTGGGGAGCACATGATGCTGAGGTCGTGTGTAGACAGCTGGGTTTCCCAACTGAAGGTTAGTTGGGTAGTGTGTGTGTGTGTGTGTGAGAGAGAGAGAGAGAGTTTACATCAGCAATAGCAGCATGTAGGAACCAGCCCAGCCATCAGATGGTGTGGGGAGTGTGGTAGGTCTTTCAGGAAGGAGTTGGCTAATTAACTAAGAAACAAGCACTTTGCAGAATAGTCAAATTTAAACCAGTGTGGGAGCAACATGGTGCTTACTAGCCAGCCTGGGTATGAGGCTAGGTGCTTACCAGAAATGGTTCCGCAGCCCTGGGAAGAATGACTCTCCACAGATGCAGCGATACCACTTGAAATTCCAGTAACGAACAGCAATCTCTTCATTAACATGGCCTTGTATAGGCAGTAAAATGACAGGAAAGGACAGGTGTGTCTTTCCCGCATGCCCCGTGCATGGTCAAGCCAGTGCCACTGAAGCTGGCTCATGCAACTACATTTAACACATTGACAGTCACATAGTTGTAATGTGGCTTTATCACTAGCCCTGTGACTGTCATGTGACTGTTACGTATCCATCATTTGAAACTTATGCAATCATCATGTGATTCCCTCTACACCATCTTCCAGGAGCCATTGGTTTGAGAGCAGCAGCCTTCGGTGAGGGCACTGGCCCAATATTCTTGGCCAATGTAAACTGTGCACCAGAGAATGACAGTACTCTGATTGAGTGTTTCGTGCCTGAGGAGGATGTGGGTGTGCACACCTGTTCCCATGCAGAGGATGCTGGAGTCGTCTGTCCTTGTGAGTTGGAGTTCCTGCAACCTTCTTTTGACCGTAAAAGGAGGTTGGCTAAAATGCCGGATGGGTGGGGAGAGTTGGCATGCCATTAGCCTTGGACCCAGGGCTACCTCGCTCAGATTTTATCTCGCCGCCGTGGAGAAAAATCAGGGAGGGACTCCCCGATTTTTTTCTACGGCTGCGAGATAGGCTAAAGCTTTTACGTAACCCATGATTCTCAAGGTCAGGCATCCAGCAGTAACTATAAGGTTTGAGGTTTGCTGCCCAGTATTAGTGACAGTAAGGGATAGTAGAGGTGGATGTATCTCTAGAAGCTGAGGAACTACTAATAAAACTCCATATAATGATGTGATAAATTCAATCTTCACATCAGATTAAAACTCCAGTACCTTATATCTGTACACAAAGCTCTCAGGGAGTGAGACCAAAGCCTCGTTTCCCGTCTCTCCTCTCCGGCTTTACATCACTTGCAGTACGCTTTTTGTACTGTAAGCGACGTAAAAACTGGAGTGGAGAAGACTTAGCCTCGTACCCAGGCCTCCCCTCACAGCTTTTTTCACAACCGTGGAAAAAAAAACACCGCGCGCATTTTTTCCCGCTGTTGCGAAATAAGCTGCGAGGGGAGGCCTGGGTACGAGGCTAGAGAAGACCGGGAACGAGACTAGGCAAAAACTTTAAAAGTCGTTGGTTCATTTCCCGGCTGGATGAATTCGTATTTTGTGTTATAAAAATAACATGCTTAAGTTACACGACATGTGCACGGCTGTATTTTCTTCCTCTTAGTACCCACTCATGCCTGTCTGAATGGGGAGATACGTCTTGTCAGTGGAGAGACAGACTTGGAAGGTCGGGTGGAGCTGTGCATTGATGGACGCTGGGGAACCATCTGTGACACCTTCTGGAGCAACCTTGATGCAGCCGTTGTGTGCAGGCAGCTGGGGCATGGACCCACTGGTAAGAGATGACAACCTAGCCAAGCAGTATAGGGAATTACTTAGAGAATTGAGAAGGACAAAAACTGAGTGTAAAGTGATAAATGACAGTGATGCAGTGCCATTCCTTTGTGCTGTGGACAGCTGTTTGATAGTAGCTTTTAATCCAGAGCTTATCTTAACTGTTGCTAGGAGACCAGGCTAGCTTATGCAGCTGCATATGCGGCTCCCTAAAAGCTTTAAGTTTTAGTACTTGTACAAACCCACATTCAGTTATGTACACAAACAAAATGTCGTAATGGCTTTCATTATGACAGACACAGCTTGTACATGCTACCAGTGAGATTATACAGTATGTGCTCAGTATCAAGCCTCGTCCCCGCTCTCTGTGCGTTTCACACTGGAGAGCCTGGTACTTTTTCTCACGTGATTTAACTTACATAATTGCGTGTGGACAGGATTGCTTGAAAGACTGTTGCACTTCTCTACCTTTTGCTGGTGACAGTATTTCAGCCCTCGGTCTGTGGTACAAACGGGCTCTGAAGAGTAGCTACAAGAAGTGTAGATTCGTTGTCTGAGAACTGCAGCTGTCCTTGCCCACGCAAAATTTTACCCTTCTACCACCCTTCTACCCTTCGCGTCACACACATGAGAAAAAGTACCAGGCTCACAACTGCGCTAAAGTGAAACACGCACATGGGCCTGGGAACGAGGCTACTTAGTATTAGCATCATCCAAGAGTGGACTGACTTAGAATTAGGAGTGGGCTATATATGTTATATTTAGTAGTGTCTTTTCAAATACTTACCTTCTTCAACAGATGCAGTTGCCGTAAGGGGAGCAGTGTTTGGTGAGGGGGAGGGGCCAATCTACCTGGACAATTTCTTCTGCTCAGGTCCTGAGGAGCACATTCTCGACTGCCTCCACAATCGTGCTTCTTACGACAACTGCCGACACTCTGAGGACGCTGGAGTCATTTGCAAGCGTGCGTCTGTGCTTAAACTAAGGGGTGTGCTTGTACTAAGGGGTGTGCTTGTACTAAGGGGTGTGCTTGTACCGAGGGGCGTGCTTGTACTAGGGGTGTGCTTGTACTGAGGGGTGTGCTTGTACTAAGGGGTATGCTTACACTAAGGAGTGTGCTTGTACTAGCTGCTTGTACTCAAGAATAGGTTTATTAGCAGGTGCTAAATTGCACTAAAATTAGTACCCGCAAATAATAGTCACCTTAAGGTATTGTCTGGTACGCATATTTAGGATAGGCGTGGCTTTCTATTCAGTTCTGATTCATTTTTGTAGCATGTACATTGCGAGTTCAAATAAAGCACAGCGTGTGCATGTTCAATTGCTCGCATGTGTATGCTTAAGTACTCATGCGTGCGTGTTCAATTACTTGCGTGTGCATGTTCAAGTACTTGCATGCATGAGCGTGTTTAAGTACTCATGTGTGTACGTTTGAGTGCTCATTGCTACATGTTTGAGTACTCGCGTGTGCATGTTCGAGTTCTCGCTTGCGCAGTCAAGATACTTGTGAATGGGACCACACCGAATGGGACTGTATTTCGGAGTAGGCTTATATATGTAGGGTTCAAGGTGTAGGAGTAAGCTTACACTCATCTCACTGCAGGGAAGTTATGTGAAGATAACGAGCTGAGACTGGTGGGTGGGGAACTGGAGTCCGAGGGTAGAGTGGAGATCTGCCAGGACAGACAGTTTGGTACCATCTGCGATGACACCTTCGATACCCTAGATGCCATGGTTGTCTGCCGCCAGCTGGGGTTCAGTGGAGAAGGTTAGCTGATACACTGTGTTACCACATTGCATAAATGGACCCTTTACCATTATGATGTAATGGGGGATAAGAGTGAGTACTACCTACTAAATGGAGAAAGTACAAGCAAACATGTACTTTGATGTAGTTCTCTTGTCCGAAATCGTAAGAACAGGCATTTTCCTGTATTTTCTCCATTTAGTGCTCACTTTCCCCCCCCCCCCCCCCTTACATCATAATGGTAAAGGGTCCATTATCCATGCACACAACATTCTGTTTCACCATTTAAGTTTTTGCTATAATATAGTAGTGACTCTACTCGTGAGTGTGCCTTTAAAATATTTTAAGGGTGATCAATAGCATCTTGAGAAAGTCCATAGTAACAGCTGGAATTGGCTATATACTACTAGCAAGTGCTACTAGTAGCCTCGAACCCAAGCCTTCCTCACCCAGACTTTATCTCGCAGCTGTGGAGAAAGATAAAATCTGGGCGAGGAAGGCCTGGGTTCGAGGCTAAGGTTTAGTAGCTTGCCTACTGCTTCTCCACTCAGGAGCTCCAGTAGCTCAGAGGTACATGTAAGAGTAGGTGACTGGTATTCAGAAAGTCCTGGGTTCGACCCCCAGCTGGGCTTTGATCTTATTTTCAGAGTTTCTTTGACATTCAGAATTTATCGTACCCTTGCCTATGCATCAAATATTCCCCGTCTTTCTCTCCTTTGCTCTACAGGGGCCATTCCTCTGCCAAGAGCCTACTTCGGTGCAGGAACTCGAAGGGTCTTGATAGACCAGCTTGACTGCATTGGGAATGAGACGTCGATTGAGGAATGTTCCCAGATGGCAAATACCCGTCTCTGTTTCCATAACGAAGATGCCAGTGTGCTTTGTCAGGGTGAGTCGCACGGCAACTCCTCAAATAATAAAGATGTTGTAAATTCCTTGAATAATAAGGACAAGTCTTGTGGCTCTTCGCCCTCGCATAACAGTCTGACACACCAAGTCAAAATTTCTTGAGTCTATTTCCGGGATGTGGTGAGATCCAATGAGACTGCAGGATTAAATTTGTTGCCTTCTGGAATGCCAATAAATGGCAGCTTTTGAATTCTTTGTCAAATTTGGCAGCGGTTTTGACAAACTAGCAGTTGACACTGTTCTTCATTCCACAAATACGTTTACAGCCTTGGTGACAGAAGGGCTAGTTTACAGCCTTGGTGACAGAAGGGCTAGTTTACAGCCTTGGTGACAGAAGGGCTAGTTTACAGCCTTGGTGACAGAAGGGCTAGTTTACAGCCTTGGTGACAGAAGGTCTAGTTTACAGCCTTGGTGACAGAAGGGCTAGTTTACAGCCTTGGTGACAGAAGGGCTAGTTTACAGCCTTGGTGACAGAAGGGCTAGTTTACAGCCTTGGTGACAAAAGGGCTAGTTTACAGCCTTGGTGACAGAAGGGCTAGTTTACAGCCTTGGTGACAGAAGGGCTAGTTGCAGATCAAGCCAAGGTACATGTATTCAACGCTTGTTGCTCTTCCCATTGATCCGAAAAATGCGACTTGGTGCGCCTGACCATTCTGTGAGGGGGCGAGCCTAGATCTGGCCATGAGACTAAACCACCGTATCATCACTCCTAGATATTATTAATAAGAGTCTCGAATGCTTAATCTGTGTCTTTGTCA
Organism: Phakellia ventilabrum; assembly: GCA_963921505.1. Lineage (NCBI taxonomy): Eukaryota > Metazoa > Porifera > Demospongiae > Axinellida > Axinellidae > Phakellia > Phakellia ventilabrum. Next base: position 5,095,801 of record OY997385.1, on the reverse strand, counting down.
CAGTGGAGGGTGCCAACTGTACCAACGGTGAGCTGCAGCTGGTGCATGGGTTCCATGAATGCGAGGGCACAGTGCAGGTGTGTTTCAACGGACGCTGGGGAAGCATCTGCGATGACCAGTGGGATCACGCCGATGCCAGGACAGTTTGCGGACTTGTGGGATGTGAATCTGAAGGTACGCTTATGGGACAGTGTTTGCAGTGCTGTTTCAGTGATCTCAGTATTTTTGCTTGTTTATTTATTTGTATCACAAATGTATATACACACACACACACACACATACACACACACACACACACACACACACACACACAGGAGCTCTTGCTACAATAGAAGCCTACTTTGATACAAGCGATGGCCCAATCTTCCTGGACCAGGTTCAGTGCACTGGCACAGAATCCAATATCCTGGAGTGTCCGAGTGATGAGCCAGGCCTGCACAACTGCATCCATATTGAGGATTCAGGAGTTATCTGCCAAGGTGTGTGTGTGTGTGTGTGTGTGTGTGTGTGTGTGTGTGTGTGTGTGTGTGTGTGTGTGTGTGTGTGTGTGTGTGTGTGTGTGTGTGTGTGTGTGTGTGTGTGTGTGTGTGTGTGTGTGTGTGTGTGTGTGTGTGTGTGTGTGTAGGATGGAGGTTTAGTATCACAGCATCACCAGGAGTGTGTTGTTGTAAGTAAGAGGAGCTTTATGAAGTCTGAGGGATAACCAAGAATTTGAGGGGTCTGCTTTTAACAACTCTAACTGCAGCGCTTTCAGAGCTCTAAGGTACCACGGTAGAATGATATGGTTGCTGTAACTCCGAGTTTGTTTGCGTCAGATTCTACCATTGAGGCGGTCTTTACGGCATCAGATCGAGCGCTAGCAGCGAGATTTCAACTCGTTTCAGGTACACACGAACTGATTTTCCCTTTCCATTAACAATTTCCTTGATAGCGCTATGAAACTAACATAATAGCTGCTTCTGGCTGATTTAGCAGAGCAGAAACGGCCATAACTTCCCAACCGGAAGTCGCAGAAGCAAAAACTTTATGTGTGGCCCAGCGCATACTACTCTCTATGAATAATAATGAGCAAACTATTGCCTGTAACCTTACTCTACTAGTCCAATGTAGAAGCCTCACTGGGATACATTACCTCACAGTGAACTGTATAAACTGTGGTGGAACTGTGGTGAGGCAATCCTAGACCAGTGTACAGCTGCCTGAGGCACTGCTTGTTCATCCTGGAGTCTGAGTGCACCTGTCAGGACTGACATGTTGCAAGCAGCTGCACACATGCATACAAACATGTGCAAGACACGTGTTGCAAATATAGTGACTTGTTACTGGCCTGGGTTGCCAATGGAGAGTGCCTGTATATAGTGTGGTGGATACTTTACCTTTCTTTTCTTCTCCCCTCCCCTCCCCTCCCCTCCTTCCTACACACAGTAAGAGACCCCAGCTTTACTTGTGAACACGGGGCAATTCGTTTGGTGGATGGGGGTAGGTCCTACCAGGGGAGAGTAGAGATATGCATCAATGGAAACTGGGGGACTGTCTGTGACGATAATTGGGATGATGATGACGCAAGCGTGGTATGCAACCAGCTTGGGTTTGGATATGCAGGTAAGTGGGCACGGGGAGCTTGAGAGTTTTTGTTTTGCCCTTCTATCTTATTTGTCCCCCAAGCTATGTGTGAGTAAAAGTTCACCTCTTTTTAATGCATGGTACATCTCATCCACGGCGCTCACACTTCCTTGTGCTACCCTTTGTTTCATAGGTGCTGCTGCTGTGCTGAATGCTGGGTACGGCGAAGGAGAGGGTGATATATACATCACTCGTTCTCGGTGCAATGGCACGGAGGATAGACTCATAGACTGTCCTGGTATCGGGCCAGACGATTTTTGCGTGCATGATTTTGATGCTGGTGTCAATTGCAGAGGTGAGGGTGTCCCACTCCCAGACTTTACCCTATAGCTAGCTGGAAAATTATGCATAGTTACAGTATTATAAGCTATGCTCTGTGACGTAATTCAAAATAAGACAGTGCCAAGTTCTAGGATGGTTTATTAGAGGAATGGATATACATGTACAATGAAAATGGAGAGCTTGCTCATGCAAACTGCAGACAGCTGTACAGCCTCGTCAGTTTGGTTGTAGCACCTGGAGTTTGCCAGCAACTCCTAGCTGACCAGCAGCTAGCCATTCTCTGCAGCCAGAGCTGACCAGCAACTCCTAGCTGACCAGCAGCTAACCATTCTCTGCAGCCAGAGTTGACCAGCAGCTAACCATTCTCTGCAGCCAGAGCTGACCAGCAACTCCTAGCTGACCAGCAGCTAACCATTCTCTGCAGCCAGAGTTGACCAGCAACTCCTAGCTGACCAACAGCTACAGCTTTTGTACACCAGACGTGCCTCTGTAATTAACGAGCTTATATCCGGGTCTTCCCCATTTAGTGCCCCTGTGCGAGGAAGGCGATGTGAGGCTGACGGGGGGTGAGAGTGAGAACGAGGGGACGGTGGAGCTGTGTGTGAACTTGCGGTGGGCGGGATCCATCTGTGACGACGACTGGGACAATGCAGATGCAGCTGTTGTCTGTCGACAGCTGGGATACGAAGGAGAAGGTATACCAAGTCCTTTCCACTCCAGTTAAATTTTTATCTCGCAGCCATGGAGAAAGAGCAAGGAGGAAGGCGAATTATTATGTGTCATGACGTGTGTAGGGTGGACAGATATGACCATAGCTAGCCTTAGCTATAGATTTTATATTATTTGTGCAGCAAACCAGGCCAAGCTAACTGTAGTCAGCTGTAGAACGGAAGAGCTGCATGTGTATATATAGCTGTACGTGCTTCCTTGCATGGTCTCGAGTGTCTCGGCGCAGTGTTGCATGAAAGTAAGGTACGTATTCATGAGTGGAACAGATAATGGTTTATAGTACGGCTTGATTGCCTTGTGTGAGAAGATGGCTGAAGGTACTTGAGCTGGTCTCTATAAAGGCACGAATGTCTCGGCAAAGCATTGCACGAAAGTAAAGTATGCATTCTTGAGTGGAACAGATAATGGTTGTTATTTATAGTATGGCTGAGCGTGTTACAAACACACTGGCCCGACACTCGGTGGGCTGTCTTTGTGCTGAACCTCAGTAGGTTATCTTCTCCCTATGCATACCAAAGCTAGTTTGGTGACCCTGTCAAGCTAAACGTCTGCAATGAAAAAACACCCTGAGGGCAAAGATACTTTCCAAATAAGGACACTGGTCACAGACAATACTATAATCCAGGAAACCCAAATCAGAACACTGTCAGAGTCGGTGTGAGTGAGCCCATTTTTGACCCCGCCATTCCAATCTTCCTTCCTCCTAAGATGCTGTGGCTGTGAGGGGGTCATTTTTTGGCGAAGGGCCAGGAGAAATTCAACGAACCCTGGTTGGCTGCTTTGGAAATGAGAGCGATCTCTCAGAGTGTTCATTTGAGACGCCAGACAACTCCTGTGCCCATAACGATGATGTTGGGGTAATTTGTCCAAGTGAGTTCATTCTTTATACATTCAGGTAATATTACTTTGCAGTAATGATATAGTGTGTAGGTCTCCTAGTAAAATACTGTAGGCACCGGTTGTTAAGCGCATGTGCCGATAACAGAACCATTAATAACGATGATACATACACCCCCTTTCTGTCTCTTACGCACTCACACACACACACACACCCTCACACACATACACTCACACACACACACTCACACACACACACACACTCACACTCACACACACACACTCACACACACACACACATACACACACACACACGCTACAGCTGAGGAGGCTAACTGCACTACTGGAGATGTTCGTCTGGCAGGCGGGAGGTCAGAGTACGAAGGGAGAGTGGAGGTGTGTCTCCACGGGCGATGGGGCACAGTGTGTGACGATGGCTGGGACTTCAATGATGCTACAGTCGTTTGTAACCAGTTGGGCTTCACAGACAATGGTGAGTGCTTTGGTAGCAGATATTGTTCATGTAGATACTCTGTTTAAACGCTGAAAATTCACTCAATAATGTGGACGTTAATAGTTTAGGTTCCTTCTCAGGACGTGACTCCCAGAATCGATGCAGACTAGTGGTGATGTTATACATCGTCTACTCCACAAGAATATTCACCTGCACTGCCGTAAAAGCCCCTATTAATCAAAGGCAGAATAGGCTACATTGGGACACAATACTTTCCTTCTGCCCAGTCGATTCTCATGGACCTTTGTCCCTGCAATAATACAACAGCAGCGAAGTCATATTTTTAAATACCGTGGAATTCTTCACCCCTTGACTCTCTCTCTCTTTCCCTCTCTCTCCCTCTCCCTCTCCCAGGCTTCCCTACTGCCCTTCACCTGTCTGCCTATGGGTTTGGCACCGGGCTGATCTTTCTGGACGAGGTGCAGTGTGAGGGGACGGAGGAAACGCTGCTGGGGTGTCGGACCCGTGAGATCGGGCTCCACAACTGCTTCCACAGCGAAGATGCCAGTGTGATCTGCCCATGTATGTGTGCGTGCGTTTGCCTACCCTGCTTAGTTCTGCTTAATATTATTTCTGTGTACATTGCAATCCTTAATCACAACCTTTATTCATAATGGGAGGGGGGAGGGAATATCAAGCAAATAAGAGTATGCTATGTTTTCATGCATTAAATTTTAATCACTCTCAAGTGCAAAAACACAAATTCGGATGAATGAAAAAGAGGAGAGACAGACCTCATACAACACAGCGTTTCATCACTCTAGCTACGCAGTTACGGTACTTGTATCGAAAAGCCACAAACACTTACGTTCTGGGGGGGGGCCATAGTGCTGCGCTATCATCTGGTAGGGTGCTGGAGTACCTCCAGGACATCTGTAGCCTTGGTTCTTCTCATTCTACCCTCTTACGTACTTCCTCCCCCTCCTCTGCCCTCAGCTCCCGATTCTGCCTGCCCGAATGGTGCCATCCGCCTGAGGAGAGATGAGGGCAACAGTACCTACCAGGGAACGGTGGAGGTCTGCCTGTCGGGAATCTGGGGTTCCGTGTGCGCCGACCGGTTCTGGGGAGATACAGATGCTGGGGTCGTATGTAGCCAGCTTGGTCACTCCCCAGAGGGTATGTCTGCAAGAGTCTAGAGACTCTACACCATGCTTGCTTGGATGCGTACCGTGGTTTGCAGCGTTCTTTGTGCAGTATCTGAGCATCAGCAGTGTCTAACTCAGTGAACCGAGTTCAGATGGTTCCGCAATGTGATTAGTTGACACTATGGGTGCTCTGGTAACTGGAAGTTGCAAAAACACTACAAACCGCTGTAACATAAACACTACATAGCTGGTAGCCATTTCTTCACACAGGAAATGACGTCATTTTTTTGACATAGAATACGGCTGAATACATACAACCCATCAATTTGGAGTGGGCATGCTAATTTGGTAGCTTGCTCTGAACCCCCTCCCCAGCTTTAAGGAGCACTCTTTCGCATTGCCTGGGAACGAGGCCTCTATACACGAACTGTATAGACTGGCATGTACATGTAGTACTGTGTACATGTATGTAGCATGACATCAGCATGACATCATTCCTAGCATGTTACATGTATATACTATGACATCATTATGACATCATTCCTAAATAGGAGCCATTGCAGTGGGTAACGCAGCCTTCGGTCAGGGGGCGGATCCCATCCAGCTCCGAAGGATACACTGCTCGGGCAGTGAGGCAGCTCTTGTCTATTGTCCTACCGTGGAACCCTTTTCCTTCTTCGACTTCGTCAGCTGCCGTACCCACCGCACTGATGCTGGTATCATCTGCAGAGGTGAGGACCCAGTCTATTCCGTATGGTTTTGTACTCATTCAAAATAACATAATAATAGTGACAAATGTTTGAGGCCCAAAATTTCCGCGGATCGACCTACAGTAAACTTTTCGCTAAATAATTTTTGAGGTTCACGGACATGGTGCAGCCACACCTACTGTATTGAACTTTTTTTTGAAGTTATAATTTTTGCGGTTTGAGCTAAATCCATGAAAAACACAAAAATTTTACTCCTCCAAAATTTGTTGCTATATGGTACTTGAGAGTTAAAGTGATAGAAAGCTGTACTCAGATATGAGCGACACTCACCTACATGTATTGATGTATAGTCTCTGTCTGTTCCGTGCCACTCACACTATCTTTGCTTTACTCCACCTCCAGATCCTAACTTCTCCTGCACTGAAGGTGAGCTGCGGCTACGGGATGGTGCGACGGAGTTTGAGGGCCGAGTGGAGATCTGCAGCGACAATCTCTTTGGCACCATCTGCTCGAGCGGCTGGGACGGGAACAACGCTGCAGTTGTCTGTGGTCAGCTGGGATATCCAACAGAAAGTGAGCTGATAGTAGTAACTAGCTTGTGCAGACTGTCCCCCTCACAGCTAATGAGACACACGCTGCATACTTCAGTTTCACCAAAATAGGAAGTACGTATAGCAGTGAGAAATTTGCTAATTAATATATATTTAACTATTAGTTTTGCTATGCGCAACCAGCCATCGAAATTTGATACTCAAAAGCAATCATGTTCAAGGCCTAGGCCGACAAAATGAACTCCTAAGTTAGCTACAGTATAGCTGCACGAATAATCAGTGCTTAAACAGCTAGGGGCGGGGTCGGTATGTAATAGTTGTTTGTAACGTAGTCATGTGAGGATCACGTTTCAACCCGAGTCTCTCGTGTCACGTGCGGCTATTTTGGTAAAACTGACTTAACCTTCAACTGTTTGAGTACCATTCCAGTAGCTGCTAAGCGTAGAAGACTGTCTCGGGGCAATCCCAGATAGCGCCCACCTTTTCCTAAATCTCTAGCACTTGTATCAGGATCAGTATATACACGTCACTTGAGATTAGGGAGGGGCTCAGAAGCAGAGTGGTCTAGCCCACAATTATTGAACGTGCTCCCCCATATTCTCATGAAATGTGTTTTCAGGAGCTACTGAAGTTCAAACTTCGGTTATACGCTCATAGAATGTATCTCATGATTTCTTATTTCCAGTAGGCTGTACCGATATTGGTCCTTTTCGGCATCAGAGCTGATATCAGTGATATTGGCATCGAATTAATCAGCAGCAATACTCATATGACTCGTAGAATAGCTTAAGAAATCAGAAGATAGTCAGAAGTTGAGAGTTATACCCTTGAGTTGCTAGAGCGTGCTACTGATGGCTCACAAGATTCAATTCGGGCACATTTTAGCATCTGTGGTGATGACAATTCCAAAGCAAATCTCAAAATCTGCAGCGAAGGGATTCTGGTACATGTAGGTGCATTGACTCATGCGTCATACTATCGGATAGCAGCTTTATCAGCTCGTTGCACAGTATTGGTACAGCCCTAATATCGTACTCACATACTCTCTTATTATGCAATGTATAAACAAGGTACGTAACTGTTTTGTACGTATACTTCCAGATGCAATTCCTGTGAGTAATGGTTACTTTGGTACTGGAGATGGACTAGTTCACTTTGGAAGCGTGCAGTGTAATGGAACTGAGGAAAGGCTCATGGAATGTGAACGTGAACCCAACACCCGTTGTACCCACATCCTGGATGCTGGTGTCATATGCCAAGGTAATACCGTGTGCCAGGGACGGACTTGGTCCTCTGGCTGGTCCTAAAATTACTTATGTTTCTACATGCCCAAGGGGGGGGGGGCACAAACGAAATTCTGCCTTATGCTGTAAAGGCCCAATCACATGCATTGAACTTCATCCTTTTTACTAAACTATTCCTTAGACCCCACCCCCTCTTGCTTTTCCAGGAGGGGAATGAGAGGGTCTAGATCGATAGACTAGAAGTGAAGTAGCACTTGGCTTCACCTTATATTTTACCCCCTTCCAGAGAGGCATTACTTGTACTTACCATGTCCAGCAAACTATGCCATTACGTATCTGTTCACTTTACACCTCCCCTCGTACTACAGTACCCAATCCTCAATGTACCCATGGCGATGTGAGGCTGGTGGACGGTTCGACAGAGCTGCAGGGGAGGGTGGAGGTGTGTGTCGGGGGACGGTGGGGCACTGTCTGCGATGACTTTTGGGACAACACCGATGCCAACGTGGTCTGTGGACAGCTGGGATTTTCACGACAGAGTGTGTAATCATGCATGTACTTTTTCTCTATACATGCCACTACCCAGTAGCCTCGTTCCCAGGCTCCACTTCCCAGATTTTCTCGCACAGTGTACAAGCTACACACTGTGTGGGAAAAGCTGGGGAGTGTAGCCTGGGAACGCAGATTTGGGTATGTGTATATATATAGTGGGTCTAATTAAATATTGAGGTGGTTTGTACCAAAAAGTGTGCCCATGTTGCTTGTGACGCTGGATGGTCTCATGGGAAATCAGCTCTTGATTTTTTTTTTCCACCTGATGTCACCACTAGAGAGACTACAGAGAATCCAGTGGCCTGTTCACCCTGGAAAGTGCCACACACCAGGTTGGGTGGCCATGGAGGTTGTTAGAAGCTGCCTATGTAGAGGCAGGTACATGCAACAAAGTACCTTATTGCTATCAAGGGAAGACAATCGGCCGCTTGCTGAGGGAGCTGTTGAGAATCACAGTCTACTTTAGAACCACAGACGCCTCATGCCAGACCTCTCCAACAAGGAGTGTCTGGCTTCTATCGAATCAAAGTGGGGTTATACCATGTCAGGGTTTGTGTTCTCAACCAGTACTGTGATTGGTCAGTCTATAGCTTACCTCGTTACTAAACCTTGTGGGAGAAGTCTGGGCACAAGACTAGAACTATAACAGTTGAGGTACATACACAGGAAACTACTTGCCACGTATCAAGAAGGGACTTGTGAAGAAAGCAGACCCTGCGTAGTAACTCCACAACCCATCGCAGGGAAGTTGGCTCAATCACAATTCCAGACTGCCTCTTCTGAGACCTACTTCTTGGGTATATGGGAGCTTGTACCATGTTTATTGCATGAGCCCACTACACAGTTAGATACTGCATAGCACTGCAGGCAAAGATGCTGCTTTCACCACAAGTTGTCCTCCCTACAGATTCACTTGCCACGGGTATAGCCTTCTTTGGTAGAGGTGATGGACCAATCTTCATTGACCAGACGGGGTGCTTCGGAAATGAGTCACGGCTTCTCGACTGTCCCCACTCTGGGGCAGGTGTACATGACTGCTTTCACTCTGAGGATGCCGGGGCCATTTGCACAGGTACACCTACGAACAGAGTCCAACCCCTGAGTGCATGTATGTATAAGCTAGCCCCCAAGTAATTACCCCTAAGTCTCATATAATTATTGCCGAGCCATACCGTATACATTCTTAGTAAATTGTACTTTGGAAGGTATGCTAACAGTATAAATGTACCAATAAGTATATATTATATGTCGGCTACCGCTGAATCATCCCCATTTAGAGATCATCCTCTGCGAGGAAGGCGATGTGAGGTTGACGGGGGGCGAGAGTAAGAACGAGGGGACGGTGGAGCTGTGTGTGAACAATGAGTGGGCAGGATCCATCTGTGATACTGAATGGGACAATGCAGATGCAGCTGTGGTCTGTCGACAGCTAGGATACGAAGGAGAAGGTAAATTGTCGCAGTTACTGCATGGCTGGTAGCTAGCCAAAAAGGGTGTAAAATGTGTAGCAGCTGTATATAATTTAACTTGCTAGAACAAGATTTATCATGCTACCTACCACTGTATTAGACAACATGATACCAAAGCTTGCTGTAGAGCCTGGCCTGCAATTTCTCACTAGCTTCTGTTTGTACTAATAGGACTGTATTTGCATAGCAGGACGGCACATGTGATAAGTGCAGATGACAGGTAGACAAACTGAGACAAACTTGGAAACATAACACACTTACATTGTAGTACCAGCTGGGCACATTTTATGTTAATTATGCTGAGAGCAAGCTAAATGCACTAGTTAGGGCTAGAGTAGTATATGCGCTTCCTTATGGCCTCATCCTCGGGCCTTGCCAAAAACGGGTGAGACCCTGGTATCTATTCTTATATGAGTGATGTTTATTCAGGGTCCATTGTTGCCACAGATGGAGTGCTGAAGCAATGTCCTCAGCAAAAGGTGGATATAATATTATGCGGTCGTCTTTCAATCAGTCCCAGCCCACGCATAGCTGAGAAAATTAACTCTCGTGAGAAAATATACCACCATTTCTTAATTTATCAAGAAGTAAGCCTGGGCCTTACACACCTAACAGCCACCGTACAGCATGAGCAATCCCATGTCTGGTCTCACCTTTCACTTCTTCCTCCTCCCATTTCTCAGTCGCTGTGGCTGTGAGGGGATCATTCTTTGGCGAGGGGCCGGGGGAGGTTCAACGAACCCAGGTTGGCTGCTTTGGAAATGAGAGCGATCTCTCCAAATGTTCGTTTCAGCCAGCAAATAGCTTCTGTACCCATGATGATGACGTTGGGGTGATTTGTCCAAGTGAGTAAATATTAAGTCACTATATTACCATGCAAGTGTCCTAAGCTCTATTAGGCCTTACCAATTTAATTTTATGTTGCTCGGGCCAAACCCAATACGGTCGGTACGTCGGCTTAAAAATGATAATAATAGTCACGTGATCAGTCCTTAATCGCAACATTTTATAGTGTAACGTGCGATTGGCTGCAACCAAGAATTCTACAAAGAAATTTTAGCTCACAATGTTAGATTTTTTGACGGTCTTGAGGCGCTTTTCACCCGCGCACTGAGCCATGCAACACATTCTATTTTTATACGGCGTATTTATATATACGACCGTCATGTATGTGTAATAAATCATGTAATTGTTTTTGAACAAAGTTGGTTCGATCGGGCCCGAGCAACATAAAATTAAATTAGTATGGCCTTACTGTATTTGCAAGTTACACACAGTCATACATTGTGTTTTCATATTACAAACGCTTTAAGAGTGACTACTTTACATGTAATATTGAGTAGTAATTATACACACACACATACACACACACATACACACACACACACTGCAGCTGAGGAGGCTAACTGCACAGCTGGAGATGTTCGTCTGGTAGGTGGGCCCACAGAGTATGAAGGGAGAGTGGAGGTGTGTCTCCACGGGCGATGGGGCACAGTGTGTGACGATGCCTGGGACAACAATGACGCTAGAGTTGTTTGCAACCAGCTGGGCTTCACAGAGAACGGTGAGTGCTTTGGTACCAGGTGTTGTTCATTCAGATGTTCCTGTTTGGTCTGTCGTCGTGTATTCTCATTCGGATTCACTGAGGACATGCTATCATCTTGGGTTCTTCATGTACATCAAAGTCATTGCTTTAGGTTCCACCCAGCCCTTGACTTTCTCTCGCTCTTCCAGGTTCCCCCGTTCACCTTCACCTGTCTGCCTATGGGTTAGGCACCGGGCTGATCTTTCTGGACGAGGTGCAGTGTGAGGGGACGGAGGAAACACTGCTGGGGTGTCGGGCCCGTGAGATCGGGCTCCACGACTGCTTTCACAGCGAAGATGCCAGTGTGATCTGCCCATGTATGTGTGTGTTCGCCTACAGTGCTTTATTAACTGTTGCTGAATGGTACAAATCCTATATGTGTAAGCAATACTCAAGCTCTGCACATCCCTAAGTAATCTAATTCACAGAAAATGATCTGTCAATCAGTAAACCCAGTAAATCTCTAAAGTTATTATTGAGTGGGATATACACAGGCAACTGACCCATAAGGATTAGGGCATACATTTCATTGCTCTTGTTATAAGTTCTGAGGGATGATAGTGTTGTGCTATCATATATTAGGGTATTGGAGTGCCTTTAAAACATCTGCAACCGCATTCTACCCTCTTACATACTTCCTCTCCCCCCCCCCCCCTCTGCCCTCAGCTCCCGATTCTGCCTGCCCGAATGGTGCCATCCGCCTGAGGAGAGATGAGGGCAACAGTACCTACCAGGGAACGGTGGAGGTCTGCCTGTCGGGAACCTGGGGCTCAGTGTGCGGCAATCAGTTCTGGGAAGATGCTGATGCCAGGGTCGTGTGTAGCCAGCTTGGTCACTCCCCAGAGGGTAGGTTCACAGGGCCGTTCAACTCGTATTGCAGTAGGGTTGCTAGATTGGTGGAAAAGGAAACTGAGACGGGCTAGTCATTTTCTCCAAAGTAGAAGTTAACTACTACCTCTCCACAGGCACTGCGGGAATCCTGCTGTCTAGCTTCTTTATGAGACTGTCAAATGTCTCTCACTAGTCCATACTCTCTCTGTGTTGACTCCGCTTGGATGTGTACTGTACTTTGCAGTATTCCTTGCAACATCCAATTTATAGAGCATCTCTTGACTCTACTCTATGCTTGGCTGTGTACTGTACTTTGCTTTGCGACATCCAATTTACAGAGTATTTCTGTGTTGACTCTACTCTATGCTTGGATGTGTACTGTACTTTGCAACATCCAATTTACAGAGCACCGATGGAATGCCTTAATCTCAAACCTCCCTGGAGCTTAATCACTCTTATGTACCATCCATGTACTAGCATGTTACATGTACGTAGTATGACATCATTATGACATCATTCTACACAGGAGCCATTGCAGTGGGTGACGCAGCCTTTGGTCAGGGAGAGGGTCCCATCCAGCTCCAAAGGCCACGGTGCTCAGGCAACGAGACAGTTCTTGTCCAATGTCCTAGTGATCCAAGCGGATTCTTCTTTGACTTCACCAGCTGCCGTACCCACTCGTCTGATGCCGGTGTCATCTGCAGAGGTGAGGACTGATCGTTCCATGTGGTCGCCTGTTTTAAATGAAGATGATTTTTGTACCTAGAAATGACCACATTGGGGGAATGGACCCTTTACCATTATGATGTAATGGGGGGGAAGTGAGCACTAAATGAAGAAAACACAAGCAAACATGTGCTTTGATGTAGTTTTCTTGTACGAAAACAGAAGCACATGCCTGTTTACACGTTTTCCTGTATTTTCTCCATTTAGTGCTCACTTTTACCCCCCATTACATCATAACGGTAAAGGGTCTGTTTAAAACGGTAGAAAGCGAACTCAAAGACTTTGAAGCCCTCTTGAGTAATTTTGCACTCTGATAAGAGCCACTAGATGGATCATCTCAGTCTGTTCTATGTGACCTCTGTGAACCTGCACTGTCTGTATTCCATTCCACCTCCAGACCCTAGCTTCTCCTGCACTGATGGTGAGCTGCGGCTACGGGATGGTGCGACGGAGTTTGAGGGCCGAGTGGAGATCTGCAGCGACAATCTCTTTGGAACCATCTGCTCAGTCGGCTGGGACGGGAACAACGCCGCAGTTGTCTGTGGTCAGCTGGGATATCCAACAGAAAGTGAGCTGATAGTAGTACCTAGTTTCACAACTTGTGCAGACTGCCTCCCTCACGGCTAATGAGACACATGCTGCATACTTTAGTTTCACCAAAATAGGAAGTACGCATAGCAACGAGAAATTTGTATATATTTAACTATTAGTTTTGCTATGAGCAGCCAGCCATCGAAATTTGATACTCAAAAGCAATCATGTTCAAGGTCTAGGCCGACAAAATGAACTCCTAAGTTTTAGCTACAGTATAGCTGCACGGATAATCAGCGCTTAAACAGCTAGGGGTGGGGGCGATATGTAATTATTAATAGTTGTTTCTAACGTGGTCATGTGAGGATCACGTTTCACCCGAGTCTCTCGTGTCACGTGCAGATATTTTGGTAAAACTGACTTAACCTTCAACTGTTTGAGTACCATTCCAGTAGCTGCTAAGCGTAGAAGACTGTCTCGGGGCAATCCCAGATAGCGCCCACCTTTTCCTAAATCTCTAGCACTTGTATCAGGATCAGTATATACACGTCACTTGAGATTAGGGAGGGGCTCAGAAGCAGAGTGGTCTAGCCCACAATTATTGAACGTGCTCCCCCATATATGATAATACTCATGAAATGTGTTTTCAGGAGCTACTGAAGTTCAAACTTTGGTTATATACTCGTATCTCATGATTTTTTTTGTGCAATTTCCAGTAGGCTGTACCGATATTGGTCCTTTTCGGCATCAGAGCTGATATCAGTGATATTGGCATCGAATTAATCAGCAGCAATACTCATATGACTCGTAGAATAGCTTAAGAAATCAGAAGATAGTCAGAAGTTGAGATTTATATACCCTTGAGTTGCTAGAGCGTGGTATTGATGGCTCACAAGGTTCAATTCGGGCACATTTTAGCATCTGTGGTGATGACAATTTCAAAGCAAATCTCAAAATCTGCAGCGAAGGGATTCTGGTACATGTAGGTGCATTGACTCATGCGTCATACTATCGGATAGCAGCTTTATCAGCTCGTTGCACAGTATTGGTACAGCCCTAATATCGTACTCACATACTCTCTCATTATGCAATGTATAAACAAGGTACGTAACTGTTTTGTACGTATACTTTCAGATGCAATTCCTGTGAGTAATGGTTACTTTGGTACTGGAGATGGACTAGTTCACTTTGGAAGCGTGCAGTGTAATGGAACTGAGGAAAGGCTCGTGGAATGTGAACGTGAACCCAACACCCGTTGTATCCACATCCTGGATGCTGGTGTCATATGCCAAGGTAATACCGTGTGCCAGGGACGGACTTGGTCCTCTGGCTGGTCCTAAAATTACTTATGTTTCTGCATGCCCAAGGGGGGGGGCACAAATGAAATTCTGCCTTATGCTGTAAAGGCCCAATCACATGCATTGAACTTCATCATTGATAGCCTTTTTACTAAACTATTCCTTAGACCCCACCCCCTCTTGCTTTTTCAGGAGGGGAATGAGAGGGTCTAGATCGATAGACTAGAAGTGAAGTAGCACTTGGCTTCACCTTATATTTTACCCCCTTCCCGAGAGCATTACTTGTACTTACCATGTCCAGCAAACTATGCCATTACGTATCTGTTCACTTTACACCTCCCCTCGTACTACAGTACCCAATCCTCAATGTACCCATGGCGATGTGAGGCTGGTGGACGGTTCGACAGAGCTGCTGGGGAGGGTGGAGGTGTGTGTCGGGGGACGGTGGGGCACTGTCTGCGATGACTTTTGGGACAACACCGATGCCAACGTGGTCTGTGGACAGCTGGGATTTTCACGACAAAGTGTGTAATCATGCATGTACTTTTTCTCTACATGCCACTACCCAGTAGCCTCGTTCCCAGACTCGCTTTTCTCGCACAGTGTACAAGCTACACACTGTGTGGAAAAAGCTGGGGAGTGGAGCCTGGGAACACAGATTTGGGTATGTGTATATATATAGTGGGTCTAATTAAATATTGAGGTGGTTTGTACCAAAAAGTGTGCCCATGTTGCTTGTGATGCTGGATGGTCTCATGGGAAATCAGCTCTTGATTTTTTTTTTCCACCTGATGTCACCACTAGAGAGACTACAAGAGAATCCAGTGGCCTGTTCACCCTGGAAAGTGCCACACACCAGGTTGGGTGGCCATGGAGGTTGTTAGAAGCTGCCTACGTAGAGGCAGGTACATGCAACAAAGTACCTTATTGCTATCAAGGGAAGACAATCGGCCACTTGCTGAGGGAGCTGTTGAGAATCACAGTCTACTTTAGAACCACAGACGTCTCATGCCAGACCTCTCCAACAAGGAGTGTCTGGCTTCTATCGAATCAAAGTGGGGTTATACCATAGCTTACCTCGTTACTAAACCTCGTGGGAGAAGTCTGGGCACAAGACTAGAACTATAACAGTTGAGGTACATACACAGGAAACTACTTGCCACGTATCAAGAAGGGACTTGTGAAGAAAGCAGACCCTGCGTGGTAACTCCACAACCCATCGCAGGGAAGTTGGCTCAATCACAATTCCAGACTGCCTCTTCTGAGACCTACTTCTTGGGTATACGGGAGCTTGTTCCGTGTTTATTGCATGAGCCCACTACACAGTTAGATACTGCATAGCACTGCAGGCAAAGATGCTGCTTTCACCACAAGTTGTCCTCCCTACAGATTCAGTTGCCACGGGTATAGCCTTCTTTGGTGGAGGTGATGGACCAATCTTCATTGACCAGACGGGGTGCTTCGGAAATGAGTCACGGCTTCTCGACTGTCCCCACTCTGGGGCAGGTGTACATGACTGCTTTCACTTTGAGGATGCCGGGGCCATTTGCACAGGTACACCTATGAACAGAGTCCAACCCCTGAGTGCATGTATGTATAAGCTAGCCCCCAAGTAATTACCCCTAAGTCTCATATAATTATTGCCGAGCCATACCGTATACATTCTTAGTAAATTGTACTTTGGAAGGTATGCTAACAGAATAAATGTACCAATAAGTATATATTATATGTCGGCTACCGCTGAATCATCCCCATTTAGAGATCATCCTCTGCGAGGAAGGCGATGTGAGGTTGACGGGGGGCGTGAGTAAGAACGAGGGGACGGTGGAGCTGTGTGTGAACAATGAGTGGGCAGGATCCATCTGTGATACTGAATGGGACAATGCAGATGCAGCTGTGGTCTGTCGACAGCTAGGATACGAAGGAGAAGGTAAATTGTCACAGTTACTGCATGGCTGGTAGCTAGCCAAAAAGGGTGTAAAATGTAAGCTTCAAAGTTTTAGCAGCTGTATATAATTTAACTTGCTAGAACAAGATTTATCATGCTACCTACCACTGTATTAGACAACATGATACCAAAGCTTGCTGTAGAGCCTGGCCTGCAATTTCTCACTAGCTTCTGTTTGTACTAATAGGACTGTATTTGCATAGCAGGACGGCACATGTGATAAGTGCAGATGACAGGTAGACAAACTGAGACAAACTTGGAAACATAACACACTTACATTGTAGTACCAGCTGGGCACATTTTATGTTAATTATGCTGAGAGCAAGCTAAATGCACTAGTTGGGCTAGAGTAGTATATGCGCTTCCTTATAGCCTCATCCTCGGGCCTTGCCAAAAACGGGTGAGACCCTGGTATCTATTCTTATATGAGTGATGTTTATTCAGGGTCCATTGTTGCCACAGATGGAGTGCTGAAGCAATGTCCTCAGCAAAAGGTGGATATAATATTATGCGGTCGTCTTTCAATCAGTCCCAGCCCACGCATAGCTGAGAAAATTAACTCTCGTGAGAAAATATACCACCATTTCTTAATTTATCAAGAAGTAAGCCTGGGCCTTACACACCTAACAGCCACCGTACAGCATGAGCAATCCCACGTCTGGTCTCACCTTTCACTTCTTCCTCCTCCCATTTCTCAGTCGCTGTGGCTGTGAGGGGATCATTCTTTGGCGAAGGGCCGGGGGAGATTCAACGAACCCAGGTTGGCTGCTTTGGACATGAGAGCGATCTCTCCAAATGTTCGTTTCAGCCAGCAAATAGCTTCTGTACCCATGATGATGACGTTGGGGTGATTTGTCCAAGTGAGTAAATATTAAGTCACTATATTACCATGCAAGTGTCCTAAGCGCCTTACCAATTTAATTTTATGTTGCTCGGGCCAAAAGACCTTCCCAATACGGTCGGTACGTCGGCTTAATAATAGTCACATGATCAGTCCTTAATCGCAACATTTTATAGTGTAACGTGTGATTGGCTGCAACCAAGAATTCTACAAAGGAATTTTCCCATTTACAGCTCACAATCCTAGGTTTTTGAGCGGTCTTGAGGCGCTTTTCACCCGCGCACTGAGCCATACAACACACTCTATTTTAATACGGTGTATTTATATGTATGACCGTCGTGCATATGTAATAAATCAAGTAATTAATTATCAATTTAGAATTGTTTTTGAAAAAAGTTGGGTCGGTCGGGCCCGAGCAACATAATTAAATTAGTATGGCCTTACTGTATTAGCAAGTTACACACATTCATACATTGCATTTTCATATTACAGATGCTTTAAGAGTGACTACTCTACATGTAATTTTGAGTAGTAATTACTGTGACATACACACACACACATACACACACACACACACACACACACTGCAGCTGAGGAAGCTAACTGCACAGCTGGAGATGTTCGTCTGGTAGGTGGGCCCACAGAGTATGAAGGGAGAGTGGAGGTGTGTCTCCACGGGCGATGGGGCACAGTGTGTGACGATGCCTGGGACAACAATGACGCTAGAGTTGTTTGCAACCAGCTGGGCTTCACAGAGAACGGTGAGTGCTTTGGTACCAGGTGTTGTTCATTCAGATGTTCCTGTTTGGTCTGTCGTCGTGTACTCTCATTCGTATTCACTGAGGACATGCTATCATCTTGGGTTCTTCATGTACATCAAAGTCATTGCTTTAGGTTCCACCCAGCCCTTGACTTTCTCTCGCTCTTCCAGGTTCCCCCATTCACCTTCACCTGTCTGCCTATGGGTTAGGCACCGGGCTGATCTTTCTGGACGAGGTGCAGTGTGAGGGGACGGAGGAAACGCTGCTGGGGTGTCGGGCCCGTGAGATCGGGCTCCACAACTGCTTTCACAGCGAAGATGCCAGTGTGATCTGCCCATGTATGTGTGTGTTCGCCTACAGTGCTTTATTAACTGTTGCTGAATGGTACAAATCCTATATGTGTAAGCAATACTCAAGCTCTGCACATCCCTAAGTAATCTAATTCACAGAAAATGATCTGTCAATCAGTAAACACAGTAAATCTCTAAAGTTATTATTGAGTGGGATATACACAGGCAACTGACCCATAAGGATTAGGGCATACATTTCATTGCTCTTGTTATAAGTTCTGAGGGATGATAGTGTTGTGCTATCATATATTAGGGTATTGGAGTGCCTTTAAAACATCTGCAACCGCATTCTACCCTCTTACATACTTCCTCTCCCCCCCCCCCCTCTGCCCTCAGCTCCCGATTCTGCCTGCCCGAATGGTGCCATCCGCCTGAGGAGAGATGAGGGCAACAGTACCTACCAGGGAACGGTGGAGGTCTGCCTGTCGGGAACCTGGGGCTCAGTGTGCGGCAATCAGTTCTGGGAAGATGCTGATGCCAGGGTCGTGTGTAGCCAGCTTGGTCACTCCCCAGAGGGTAGGTTCACAGGGCCGTTCAACTCGTATTGCAGTAGGGTTGCTAGATTGGTGGAAAAGGAAACTGAGACGGGCTAGTCATTTTCTCCAAAGTAGAAGTTAACTACTACCTCTCCACAGGCACTGCGGGAATCCTGCAGTCTAGCTTCTTTATGAGACTGTCAAATGTCTCTCACTAGTCCATACTCTCTCTGTGTTGACTCCGCTTGGATGTGTACTGTACTTTGCAGTATTCCTTGCAACATCCAATTTATAGAGCATCTCTTGACTCTACTCTATGCTTGGATGTGTACTGTACTTTGCTTTGCGACATCCAATTTACAGAGTATTTCTGTGTTGACTCTACTCTATGCTTGGATGTGTACTGTACTTTGCAACATCCAATTTACAGAGCACCGATGGAATGCCTTAATCTCAAACCTCCCTGGAGCTTAATCACTCTTATGTACCATCCATGTACTAGCATGTTACATGTACGTAGTATGACATCATTATGACATCATTCTACACAGGAGCCATTGCAGTGGGTGACGCAGCCTTTGGTCAGGGAGAGGGTCCCATCCAGCTCCAAAGGCCACGGTGCTCAGGCAACGAGACAGTTCTTGTCCAATGTCCTAGTGATCCAAGCGGATTCTTCTTTGACTTCACCAGCTGCCGTACCCACTCGTCTGATGCCGGTGTCATCTGCAGAGGTGAGGACTGATCGTTCCATGTGGTCGCCTGATTTAAATAAAGATGATTTTTGTACCTAGAAATGACCACATTGGGGGAATGGACCCTTTACCATTATGATGTAATGGGGGGGGGGGGGGGGAAGTGAGCACTAAATGAAGAAAACACAAGCAAACATGTGCTTTGATGTAGTTTTCTTGTACGAAAACAGAAGCACATGCCTGTTTACACGTTTTCCTGTATTTTCTCCATTTAGTGCTCACTTTTACCCCCCATTACATCATAACGGTAAAGGGTCTGTTTAAAACGGTAGAAAGCGAACTCAAAGACTTTGAAGCCCTCTTGAGTAATTTTGCACTCTGATAAGAGCCACTAGATGGATCATCTCAGTCTGTTCTATGTGACCTCTGTGAACCTGCACTGTCTGTATTCCATTCCACCTCCAGACCCTAGCTTCTCCTGCACTGATGGTGAGCTGCGGCTACGGGATGGTGCGACGGAGTTTGAGGGGCGAGTGGAGATCTGCAGCAACAATCACTTTGGAACCGTGTGCTCATTCGACTGGGACGAGGCCGACGCTGTAGTTGCTTGTCGTCAGCTGGGATATTCAACAACGAGTGAGTTGATAGGAGTAACTAGTGGTATGATTTCTGCAGACCATCTCACTCACAGGTAGCTAATGTCTTAGATACATGCAGCATGCTTGCCTTTTGAGTCCCCCCATAGACTCAGTCTTGGGACAGTCCCTCCTTTTCCTAAAGTAGACTGAATCTTTTACCATGCAAGAAGCAATTCTTGACATTAAAAAACTGGCAACTAATTGAACTTACGTATAGTGAAAGTACTAAGAGCAGTACAACAGCACAATTATTGCTTTACCGTATTCACTGTGACAGTACAAACTTCTAGCTAGGCTTGTCATGCTAGTGTGGGGTTGAATCACATGATCTTTGTGTATGTAGTCTGACAGACACAGAAAAATCTTAGAGTGTTACTCGCATACACTTTTAGTTAATACATTTCCTTCTATATTACACATGTATATACAAGTGTGCAATTTTACGTTTTCAAGATAGCAGTTTGTACATTGAAAGTCTAGATCTTAGGTATGTCCACGAACAAGGTACCTTTATTATACACATGTTCGTACTTTCAGATGCTGTTGCCGTGCGGGGTGGTTACTTTGGTACTGGAATTGGACGAATTCACATTGCAAGTGTGAAGTGTGCTCGGAGTGAGCAAAGGCTCATAGACTGTGCACGTGATGGTATCATTGGCGGCCGCTGTACCCACTCCCGGGATGCTGGAGTCATATGCCAGGGTATGTGCCAGGGACGGGCTGGGGGAGGGAGGAATGCAGCTGAAGAGGGGATTACGGTGTTTAGCATGTGTGGCAGTCCTGGGTAGAAAATGAACATTATTCTGTGTCACGTATTTCGATCGCATCTGTGCGTTCAAAGCACTGTATCTCTGAACTTCCATTAAGGGCGGGACTCATACGTGCTACATAGTAGCGTCAATATGTGAGGCTTCTACATAGTGTGTATAAGCCCCACCCTTAACGGAAGTTCTGAGATATAGTGCTTTGAATGTGTAAATGTGATCGAAATACACGATGGAATAATGTTCATTTTTTACCCATGTATAGTTACTTGCCAAGTCTTTGTTATTTTTTTTTGGTGATGGTTTATATAGCCTCGTCCCCGGGCTCTCGTAGCCTCGTCCCCGGGCTCTCGTAGCCTCGTCCCCGGGCTCTCGTAGCCTCGTCCCCGGGCTCTCGTATGCATTTCACATAGGAGAGCCTGATACTTTTTCTGATGTAATTTAACTTATATAATTGTGTGTATTGGGCAGGGACCACTCTAAAGACAGTTGCACTTCTCCACTTTTGCTGGTGATAGTGTTTCAGTGGTCAGTCTGCAGTACAAACTAACTCCGAAGACTAGCTACAAGACATGTAGATTCACTGCCTTCCTTCGTTGTTTGAGAACTGCAGCTGTCCTTGACCATACAAATTTACCCTTCTACCTCCTGTGCTCCGCCTTCATTTTCTTCACACATGTGAGAAAAGGTGCATGACCCACAGCTAGCTAGTCTCATGCCTCGTCGGAAATCTTGGGAAAAATCATGGGAATAAGGCTAGGTATTTGTACAGAGTATCAGTCTTAACAAAAATTTGTGTGTAATGAAACTTGTCTATTGCACCTTCTGGTAGTGATGTTATTATTAAAGCTGTTTATTCAATGTATACCTCCATTTGTACTACAGTACCCAATCCTGAATGTACCCATGGCGATGTGAGGCTGGTGGGAGGTTTGACAGAGCTGCAGGGAAGGGTGGAGGTGTGTGTTGGGGGACGGTGGGGCAGTGTCTGCGATGACTTTTGGGACAATACTGATGCCAACGTGGTCTGTGGACAGCTGGGATTTTCACCAAATGGTATGTGATCTTGCTATTTACCACTACTGAAACAATAATAGAATATAAGTTGGAATGGTAGGGTGTGGTTTCCATCAAAAAGTGTGTCCATGTTGCTTGTGATGCTGAACTGTCTCATGGCAAGACAGCCACTGCGCTCCAAAAAGAAGAGTAGGATTTCTGTTCTGTTTCTTGACAGTACCAACGTACCTTGTTCTGTAGCTTCTCACTGATAACAGACTCCGAGAACCGCTCCAACTGGTGCATGGGTAAACAGGTAAATGCTTCTCAAGAACTTCTTTTGCAAGTGTTGGTCTCTCTGGTGGTTAGCTTAAATCCGAAAACTGAAAATTAAGACAACTATAGCAGTGGTCTAAGAGGTAACTGCACTAGAAGCCGCTAGCTGTTTGTCAAGTGTGGGGGCTTGAAGTGTTTTGAAGAGACAGTAAACCCTGTGTAGTAATGCCACAAGCCATTAGAGTGAAGTGGGCTAAATCACAATTCCACACTGGCTCTTCCGAGACCTACTTCTTGGGTAGATGGGAGCTTATTCCACGTTCATTGCATGTGCTTATTATGCAGTAGATCACTGCATAATATCTATACCGGTATACATACAAAGTATTACTTTTATTACCAGTTGAAGGACTCAAAACCACCCGCTAATATCAATCTTGCCCCCTAACTTGAGAATACTCGTGTTTGTGAGCTGCTGAAAATCAAATTTTGGTCATTGCTCAGAAGGTATGCATGTTTTTACTCTATTTTTGAGCAATTCATGCAATTTCCAGTACTTGTTTGGTTAGCCCACTACAGTTCTGAGCCCTTCAGTTATCCTCCCTACAGATTCTATAGCCACCGATACAGCCTTTTTTGGTAGAAGCACTGGACCCATCTTTATTGATGAGACAGGGTGCTTTGGAAACGAGTCACGCCTGCTTGACTGCCCCCATGCGGGAGCTGGTGTACATGACTGCCAACATATCGAGGATGCTGGGATCATCTGTAAAGGTACATCATTAGGTGAAAACTAAACTGTGAGCTCAAAGACCAACCCCTGTGTGTGAGCTAGCCCCCAAGCAGTCCCAGTTGTTGTTTTTTAACGAGAATGAACGTCAGGCTTCTTTCCACACTCTGTTGGTTCAGGAGGGCCTCTCCACATACGAACCTGTATATTGGAGAATGGGAATGGGTTTGAGGTTGTGATTCTACATTCTTACCGAGTTAGAAGAGACTGGGAATGGTTTAGGGTTGGGAAAGGCTTCTCCAGTTTACAAAGCTGCAGATGGAGACTAGGATGGATTCAAGGTTGGGGAGTGCCATAGAGCAAGATGCATACCTCGAAGGCATGATGCATTAGTAGTTTCTACTCCAAGATTTTTTTTATTGAACTTTCAGCATTGGGTAGAATATTTTGCAGTGTAAAATTGGGTGCAATATAAATATTGCTCTGTGCTGATGTGTGTTTCCTTTAGAGAAGTGTGGTAGGCCATACAAGCACAACACATTGCCTGTAATAGCAAGAGCTCTTGATAATAGTCAGTTGCAAGAGACAGCTGTGATTACTTCATTCTGTTTAGTCACTGATCAGAGTCAGTACGGCAAATAGCTCGTGTTTGTAAACCGCAGAAGTAGAATTCTTTAATCCCGTAATGTCTTACATGGCAAACCAAGTGCCATAATGGCCGAGCTAGCCAGCCACCACTCTAGCTGGTGCTGTGGTACATGTTACTTAGACCATGCCCATTCCTCGCAGGCATTAGCATAATTTGCATACTGCAGTCTGTTATAGGATATTGTTCATGTGTAAATTTACTCTCTACTTTTCTCTAGCGAAAACGTGCACGGAGGGAGCTATGAGACTTGTAAATGGGGTTGATGACTACAGTGGAAGGGTGGAACTGTGCGTGGGTGGGTTGTGGGGGACCGTCTGCGACGAGAAGTTCAAGACTGAGGATGCAAACAGTGTCTGCCAGCAGCAGGGTTTTAAGACGACTGGTGAGTGGCTGGGTGCTACTGTAATATAGACTGCACTACATGTTGTGATGCTGAAATGACTGTGTTTGGTAACTAAATAGGTGAGTTTCCGCCTTTCCGGGGGTTCTAAGTTTCACTGTATTTACAGAGTTATTATAAACCGTGAAAAAAATGATCATCTATATGGGGAAATGGGGAAATTTTCACATCCAAAAGTAGCTGACACAAAATTGAGTATGGGTTATATTCCTTGGATATAACAACACAGGCACTTTATGCTGCTGGCTTTGATCCATAGGTGCGATTCTCACTAGAAATGCGTACTTTGGTGAAGGCGAGGGAATGATATACAACTCTGATGGAACTGCAGCATCTGATCAGTGCTCACACAAGAGTGATGCTGGAGTTTTCTGCCAGCCGTCCACCGCTGACTCGGCAGTTCAGTGCGAAACTGGCGCAGTGAGGCTGACAGGGGGTAAGACCGACAGCGAGGGGAGGGTTGAGGTGTGTCTCAACGGCCAGTGGGGGACGGTGTGTGATGACTCCTGGGATGACAACAGTGCAGCTGTTGTCTGCAACCAGCTAAACCTGCCAAATGGAAGTAAGTATGAAATAGTCTTTTTGACCACTAGAAGCAACCTCGTAGCATCTAAGTTTCAAAAATTTCCTGGGGAGACACCCAGAAGGAACCTCATAGCATCTAAATTTACTGCCAGACACCCCCCCCCCCCCCCCCCCCGGGGGTGCGACTCCACATGCAACATCTTTCCCCCCCCCCAGGAAAGAATTGTGTATGGAAGCCTGATAGGTATGCAGGGATTTACCAGAGGGACAACAGCTACATGAATCAAAGATGCTTATATTAGCCACTCACTATTGAAAACTCTCCTGGCTCAATATATTTCATCTCCTGTTCATGTAGTGACCACTGCAGTGCTGAAGGCAGGCTTTGGTGAGGGTACAGGTCCTGTCTTCATAGATGATATAAAGTGCCGTGGGAACGAGACCAACATCCTGAGCTGTCCCCAGCTGCCAGTGAATTCCAACCATGACTGTAGCCACACTGAGGATGCTGGAATCCGATGCCAGCAAGGTAAGGAAAGGCTGATAGTGGGCATAAGGAGAAGAATTTGCCTTCTTCTATATACCTCTGGACTGATAGTTCATTATCTAGTGTTTAATAAAGTGTTAATTAGTTCTCTCGTATATCACTTTAGCTAACTTTTATATGCCTTGGATGCTATGATAAAATAGGTTTTGCAGTTGGTATCATTTCAAGAATAGTCAAAACTGGAAAACGTAGCCTTAGCCTTGCTCTGAAGTTTGAGACAAAGCCTGAAGCATACATAAATAGCTGATAACTACCAGTAGTTTGCTATTCAAAATGGCAGACCAGATCACTTTCTTCTTTACAACAAGGGGGCTGGCACATATACACAAGAGTGAATGAGTGTGTGGGTTACTGTATACTTGAAGCTCATAATTTATGAGTCCCCATTGTGACTACTCCTACACTACCCAGCTGCAACAACAGATACAAGAGCAACTAAGAAGTCCACCAACACGGCGGCCATTGTGGTCCCGATTGTCCTGATTGTCATCATCATTGTCGTGGTAATGATTGTGGGGATCATCGTCATACTTTATAGGAGAAAGAGGTGAGTGTTCATACCAGAGGCCTATCTAGCCTCTTACCCAGGCCTCCCCTCGCAGCTTTTTTTGCAGCCGTGGAAAAACGTGCGGGGCAGACATCACGTGATGTTTCTTTCCAGGCCTTCCCCGCGCGTTTTTCCACAGCTGCGAAAAAAGCTGCAAGGGGAGGCCTGGGTATGAGGCTAAGGCTGAACCATGTCGTATATACTCATAGTTTACTAGAATTCTTCATTGCAATAATATTGCTGCTGTTATGCTCAATACCACCTAGATATGCTCACACTCTAATCTGCTTAAACGCTTATGTGCCAGCTTATAGGAGCCCTCAAAGACTTCCAGTAGCATGTTGGGACTGGAGCTGCTAGAATCACTACAAGTCAAACTGGCTCGGCCTCTGGCTCAGGCCCGAGTGGCTCTGCCATCTTGATGCTACGCGTGACTGGCAGGGCATTTGCACAGGCATACAACACACACACCCGTATAAAGCTCAAATGCTTCCTTTCTGCAATTATTCCCATATTATGCTGAGCATAATTGACACAAGCTTAGATCAGAGCCTCTTGCATCATCTAGTAGACTTCTTAGGCCATATCCTCTACATGTATGTATATAGTAGTTAGCTATACATGTACAGTCGCTAAAAAGACTCAGTAGTGGTATCGCGACAGCATTTCAGAATCTCATAGCTAGCGATATACATGTACATGTAAGTATGTAGGTATATTTTGTATTAAATCCCGTCTTTCTATATTATTAGCTAGCATTTGATTTTCAGCAAGTTTTGGTAATCATTACGTGCCTCAGTATAGCTACAATCAGTGAAAGCATGTCAACTCCAGTGACAGGTGCCTCTCACTTCTATTCACTCACTTACAGATCAGGAAAGTTTTTCGTTCGCCAGGCTGATGAGATACCAATAACACGTACCGAGTCTTTCTCCTCGACAGCTGCAGCCTCAGAAGCTCCCGAAAAACCTGATCTTCAGCAGTATGAAACTTCTAGTGAATCACCTCTGTAATCACTTGCACTAGCTGGGGCAACTGATAGTCATTCTACTGATAGTTTTGCTAATGCCAATTGCATTGCGTTGTACATGTATTTGTTTGATAGGCTGTGCACAAGTAATGGTTTTACTTCCTTGATACAATTTAATTTACAAATATTACTACCGTCTTTAATACCAGGCTCCAGCTTTTTTTCAGCTTTGCCTTAAAAAAATTAAGAGCTTGCAGGGATGAAAGGTCAACCAGAAGTGTCGGGTCTGCCTCCCACCGGAGCGTTTATCCTAGAGTACTTTCTCCTGTAGAACTCCTGTCCTGGGATATTTCCTCCCCCGGAGCCTTTGTCTTAGGAAATTTCCTCCCCCTGGTGCCTCTGTCTTAGAAAATTTTCTCCCAGAGCCCCTGTCCTAGGATATTTCCTCCCCCCGGAGCCTCTGTCCTAGGAAATTTCCTCCCCCTGGTGCCTCTCACTTCGGAAATTTTTAAAAAGAAGTGATGTCATAATGGGTGGTAGCCTTGTTCCCAGGCCACGTTGTAAAATTCGAAAAGAGTCCCCTCCACTAGAGCCTGGGAACAAGGCTAAATGGGTGGTTGATGTTGAGCAGTCATCTCGAAACAGAACCAGCTGGGCTTTGCCAAGCACCTCTGCAAGGGAACGGTGAACTTGGAGACAGAACTTCGTAGCTATTATATGTACACAGGAGAGAAAATACATGTATAGGTGACTGCATTACACACTAAAGTCGAAGCTACCAGTCAAGTGGATAGCTCCTGAAGCAAAATATGAGATACCATTAAAACACAAAGTGCTGTGTGTATACAAAGCACTCTAGATTCTCGAGGCTATAGAGTTTGGGTGGAGCAGTACAGTCAGACTGGAGCGATATCAAAAGAGGAGTTTCACAGGGAACAATTCTAGGCAGACTGTCGTTCACTCTATAAGTCAATTAGCTACCTTAATTCCTTAAGCTACAGGGCAAGGTGAAGCAATATGCAAATGACAAAACAGTAAACAGTGTGAGTGAGAAATCTTAGGACTTGTCTTGCAGTTTGAGTTTAAACCTTGATGGAGTGGTGAAGTGGGTAGAACAAAATGGTCTGAAATTAGTAGCTCATAAACGTTACCCACAAGTTTAAGCTAGCTGAGTGATAACAATTATTATAAATCGAGTGTGGGGAAGATACAAAGAAAGGATAACTAGTGAACACAAACATACACTTTAAAAAACTGCATGTACCATATGGTAGCTACAGCTAGCGCTATGGCTATGAAAACCGTGGACCTCCTCCCTTGTAGTTGCCAGAAATCTCAGCTCCACTAAAGTCAAAACCAGGGTTCTAAAGGATAGAGGGTAAAAAAAATAAAAGCAATCAAATCAAGTGGAGTTACTTCAAGTGCACAAATTGATCATAATAATATTCTAGACACTCAGTATCACAAATTATACACTATCAAAGCCAGCATATCCACCTCTACTGTGAAGTCTTATACCCAGACCACTACTTTTACGTCTCATACCCAAACCTCCAGATCTGAGATAAGGCTTGATTTAAGACCATGAATTATCGGTGTATTTTATGTAAAGGGTTACATACAGTTACATTGAGTTACAGATATAGGATGTGTTGTATTACCATTTATGAGCATTATTGTGGTTGGTTACATGCCTTACAAGGCTACCCAGGGTTATGAGTGGCTACATAGGGTTACAAGGGGTTATATAAGGTTACGAGTGGTTACATAAGGTTACGTAGGGTTACAACGTAGGATTACAAGGGGGTTATATAGGGTTACAGAAGGTTACGAGTGGTTACATAAGGTTACGTAGGGTTACAAGGGGTTACAGAAGGTTACGAGGGATTACATAGGGTTACAGAAGGTTACGAGTGGTTACATAAGGTTACGTAGGGTTACAAGGGGTTACAGAAGGTTACGAGGGGTTACATAGGGTTACAGAAGGTTACATAGGGTTACATAGGACAGTGCTGGGATCGAGCGCTAGCCTTCGCTATGGCTCCACCGCCAGATCCCTTCAACTTCAAGGCAAACAGTCTATTATACTAATAGCACGACTGACACAACCTGCAAAAGGAGTGCTAACCTCTCTCTGGAACCTCTCTAGTGTGAGCTTCTTCTCCATCTGATCCAGCACCCAAGGGTCTGCCTCGTACTGGTCTTCTAGCAGTGAACGCCAACAGTTGCTGGCACTTCTGTCCGACTTCACCAGTACCATCCGTACTAGCTTCTTGTCCTCTGCAGGGTTGAGAGGGGGGATATCTACTCATCTCTAAAGCTGTGAAAGCCACCAACAAGATCCTGTACTACTTTTGCAGAGGAGAATGGTCAAGGTTGACCTTTGGTTGCTTACAAAAACAGTCTCTTGGCTTGAAGATTTCTCTGTAGCAGTACGGAATTTTAAAACGCTTGGCTGCTATTCCCTTCAAGGCTGCAACATATTTCTTTTTGACAGTGAATGGTAAACAGCCAAACAGATGTAGCTAACTTCAACTACTAGCTATATAGCTGCAGGCCACACTTTGTTATGACTTCAATGAGACCTCAGTGAAGGTCAAACTTGGCTGCCCACCTCTGTTACTTTAATATTCCTTACTGAAAGGAATTGTGAGGGATGCAACAGAATTCCATCCTACTATCCAAGAAAGAGTATTATCAGGAAAAATATCTGCACATACCTGCCATTCACCCAGGATGAGCAGTAGCTATTGGGGGTAATGCCATACATGCCTACCTAATGTCCACACACACTCATCCACCAGAACAGTTCCAAACAGGTTCCCCTGCAAGAGGAATACACACACACAATAAGGTATAGCCTCAAACCATAAGACTCTTCTCTTTTATCTATGCTCGAACTTAATCCTCGGATTTATTCACACAGTGGAGTAAGTTCTGACTTTTCTCCACAGTGCGAGGAGTCTCAGGCCGTGGTGTGGTATAGTATGACAATGGCATGAAGGTATGTTGTTCTAGTCTTGCTTATGAATACTCTGTATATACTCCCGGTCTATCACAGGGATTAGGGGCACCTGGGAACAAACAGACCCATAGACTGACCTTGATCACCTCCTTCTTGCTAACGATAATGGAGACACCCCTGGGCTTGATGTCACAGCGGATTTCCCTCGTGCTTGTCCCCTCCGGTACTTCCACCTCTACCGTGACTTCCTCCATTGTCTGGCCCCATTGCCCCCAGGGCGTGCGGCAGTAGACCACACCCGACTTTTCATCAAAGTGGGCCATTTTGGTATATGAGCGTGTTTGATTCAAATCTGACTCTCATGCACTGTGCCAATATAATACTGCTGCACTGCAAAAGATAAGGGTGCATTGGTTATTCTTTAGCTATTAAAAGCAAATTAATAAACAACTTTTAAATTAAATTTGTGTTGCTTATACTAAGCCATGTGTCATGGAACAGCGCTATAGCTGATAGTAAGTTATGCACAATGCGGTAGCAGGCTTACGTGGACGTGAATTCGGTTGTCTGCCTTGGGGCGGGCCCCGCTCTAGCCAACACCCATTTCAGCCACGACAAACGACAAACGGCTCAGATCCCTATTTGAAGCACACCAGGAATTTCATCAGCACCAGCCATGCCTCCGCGAAGAGCATGAAGATTCAGCACTGCTACTTATCAGATCTTATCTACTCGATCAGATCTTATCTACTCGTCAGGTAAACTAACACAACGCGGAATTGCATATATAGTGGGGGGTATAATTGATGTAACCTGATCTATTATTTTCAGTTTCAACTGCTTTCAAATTTTTTATAACAGTTCTTGGTGATCTAAAGCCATGCTACCAGTCCTGAAATGGCAGCCACATGCCATACCTCGAGCCATGCAGTGCCTCTTCTTACAGTGCGCCCGGCGCTCTCTCCCGGTACTCGTGCAATCTTGCAATTGTGTTCCAACTCTCTATTCCAATTTCCATTCTACAATCAACGTGGATTGGAGATTGTCTCACAACTGGGTGTTATGGCGTGGAACTAAGTCAGCGTGTGTATCCCATTCCAGTCTCTATTTGAGAAGACTTATCCATCAATACTGCACCAGTTCTCTCACCCCTATTTGCAATCATCCCGTTTTCGTGGACCCATTTTATTCTGATTGGAGGCACAGCAGCAGTAATCACCATAGTAGTACTCATAACCAATGGCAGAGTGGCTCTGGAATTGCCGTGGCAACCACTCTGGGTCTCATACTGTGTGGGAATGCCAAAGGTATACCGTTACGTACATTACCTCATTGTCAGGCTAACTACTGACTCGTTCCACTTACAGACAATGACAGGAAGTTTGTCAGAGCTGCAAAAGACAGTGATGTAGACACCATGGCAAGGTAAGCAGCACTTTTCCTTCTACGTGTAACCGTATGTACAGTGTAGTACATACTGCAATGTATATATGGGGTATGGGAGTCATTTTAGCCTCATTCCCAGGCCCACGTACACATTTTACTTTCGCTGCTTGTGGGCCTGGTACAATTTCCCACATGTATGACTCACGTAGGGTAGAAAGGGTAAAGTTTCACACGGGTGAGCAGTTCTCAGACAATGAGGGAAGGCTCCTCTTCGGAGCTCATTTGTACCACAGACTGAGCGCTGAAACTATGTCACTAGCAAATGGTAG
This sequence comes from Phakellia ventilabrum, assembly GCA_963921505.1. Taxonomy (NCBI): domain Eukaryota; kingdom Metazoa; phylum Porifera; class Demospongiae; order Axinellida; family Axinellidae; genus Phakellia; species Phakellia ventilabrum. The sequence goes on along the minus strand of OY997385.1, from coordinate 5,064,444 downwards.
AGAAGTTCAGCTGTCTATTGATTGATCCTTGCCTACACATAATTAAATTATGTGACTAAATGCACCGGGCTCTCCGGTAGGCACACATGAGAGCCGCACACATGAGAGCCGGGGACAAGGTTAGGACAGTTGCTTCCACGTAACAAGTATCTCGAGAGAAGGGGTGGAGATGTTTAGTGATTACTGCAGCAAGGTGATAGCTCCCCACACATCTCTTTCCCACGTATCCATTCCCTCAGGTTGCTAAGCAGCGGGGTAGACGTGAACTGCCACCACCCCCTGGGCTGGAGTGCCCTGCACACTGCCGTCATTAACAGAAACTGGAGGTGTAGTTTATCTGGGTCTTTTTGCCAGTGTACTGATTGTATGCATGTATAGATTGTACAGAGGTCAGGTTAGCCTCATTCTCCAGCCCCCTCGTGAAATTGGAGTTACTCTGATTTTTCGAGGGGGCCAGGGAACGAGGCTAAGGTAGGTGAATTACCACACACGCAGACACACATAGCCATAGATGTATGTGACAGACTATAGTTCAACACATTAATGTTTGAGCGTATATTATAGCGGTGAGCATAATAGCAAGAATATCAGGTGAAGTGAATTTGGAATAGCATATTACCAAAATATTTGGATATTGCTATAGCATCTTTAAATAGCAGTATACGTCAACTTCATTAGACTGCCAAATTGAAGGTTGACAATGATATTGAAGTAATGATATCATTGCTTTCACGATATTGATTATCAGTATACGATATGACAATATTATTGCAATATTGCCCAGTCTTTACTCTGGGCATGAGATACTCACACTATGTGTCTGTTGCCTCCATCTTCTCTAGTGTGCTGAAATTCCTTCTGGAGAATGGAGCTGATGCCAACGTGCGAGACGAGTTCTCCACGGCCAGCAGGATGGCAACCCAGCGGAGGGTCAGCAGCGCCAGAGGTAAGTGGACCCATAATCCTGTGGTCAGACTCCACCTCTTCCAAGAGAGGGGAGAGAAAAAAAAGAATTTTAAGAGGGAGGAGGGTCTGGGTACGAGATTACTGCAACTTAGCCTCATCCCCAGGCCCTCCCTAAGACAGGGGGAGAGCCTGGTACAGATTTTTGTAAGTTAGCAAAAATCCCAAGATTTAATACCTACTTAATATACTTTAAATGTGCAGAAATACACAGCACTCATGCAGAAGTGCAGCAACTGCATCAGCACCTGCCTGTTGACGTGTTTATGGGAACAAAATTTGAAATGCCAGTTTTTCAAATTATTGCCTGCCAAAACTGGAATAGCGCCCACTTATCAATAGGTGTGTCCTTATAATTCAAGGACAATAACTTCCTTTCACCAATGATAAAATAATGTCACCCTACAGTTGCCATGGTGAGAGACCTAGAGTTCAGCTCGGAGATAAACCACTATGTCAGCTACTCTGGCTTCACTCCTCTGCACTATGCTGTGGTGCTAGGGGACGAGCAGTTGGTGCGCTACCTCCTGGAACACGGGGCTGACCCCACCCTTGAGAACAACTGCGGACTCAGGCCCGGCAGCTACTGTACCGATGATAGGATGAAGCAACTGCTGGAGGAGTACACCACCAAGGTACGGATACTGCTGTTTTGAAATGCTTCAGTTTCGATTGATGAAACCAGGCTTGTATGCTCATTAAGATAGCTTCGTTCCAGTCTCCAATTTTTACCAGCCGGGTATGCACTCATGTGGTACCAGCCGGGTATGCACTCATGTGGTACCAGCCGGGTGTGCACTCATGTGGTACCAGCCGGGTGTGCACTCATGTGGTACCAGCCGGGTGTGCACTCATGTGGTACCAGCCGGGTGTGCACTCATGTGGTACCAGCCGGGTATGCACTCATGTGGTACCAGCCGGGTATGCACTCATGTGGTACCAGCCGGGTATGCACTCATGTGGTACCAGCCGGGTATGCACTCATGTGGTACCAGCCGGGTATGCACTCATGTGGTACCAGCCGGGTATGCACTCATGTGGTACCAGCCGGGTATGCACTCATGTGGTACCAGCCGGGTATGCACTCATGTGGTACCAGCCGGGTATGCACTCATGTGGTACCAGCCGGGTATGCACTCATGTGGTACCAGCCGGGTATGCACTCATGTGGGTCTGTCTGTTTGTCTGCAGTTATCATGTGCGCCAACTTAGTACATCATTACGTCGTTATGCCACGTACTATAGCCACAAGTCCATTGGAAGCTTATAATTGTAGGTAGCTACGTACACCAAACTTTGTGTTACCTGGACGATGAAAAAGTGGTAGGTATCACTGATACTTCTGCTTTGGCCGCTTACTACGAAAATTGCCAAGTCAGCATTTTCACTGCAAATGGGGCAATTCTACAGCTGTGTTTAGCTTGTTGCTCCTGCTATACTATCTATGCTGAGTACAACATTCAGTTAAACGAATATACCCGGCTGATATAAATCTTGTTTGCATGTTGTAAAGAAAGCCGTAGAGTGGAGAGTGGGAACAAGGCTGGTTGTTAGACAGGATCTGTGAGAATATCGAGCATGCCATTTTGCATGAATGTACGTCTATAGGTGGAGGAGAGAAAGCTCAAGGAAAGACTTGAGGAGAGGCGGAAATTTCCTCTAGAGGATCGTCTACGGGAGCACATTGTCGGCCAGGAGGGACCAATCACTACGGCTGCAGCTGGTGGGTCACGTGCCAGTCTCACTGATCACATTACTATCATATGCACACTTAGGTGACTCATGTGACACCTGTTGAGCGATTTTATTGGTCACTTAAAATCTCCACAGCCATTCGTAGACGAGAGATGGGCTGGGCTGACGATGATCACCCTCTAGTGTTTTTGTTCCTAGGATCCTCAGGAATTGGTAAGAAATGTAGCCGAAAAAGAGCACCCTTATACCCAGGCTCCACCCCCCCCCCCCCCCCCCTCCTTCTCACCTCCTCCTCCCCTCCACGTGAGGGCTATTACTTTCTCTTGTGTAGGGAAGACGGAACTGGCCAAGCAAGTAGCTAACTACATACATAGAGACAACAAAAAGAAGGTGTGTGTGTGTGTGTGGTTTGTTTCTTGATGACTACCCTCTTGTCGAAGAGTTCATTACTGTCTCCCTGCAGGGCTTCATAAGATTGGACATGTCAGAATATCAAGAAAAACATGAAGTACGTGTTGTATTAAGCATTTGTGTGATGTCGTTCCCCTAACTTCCTTTCTCACATTTACGCGAGTATCACATGAGTATCACATGACCGTACCCCCTATCCCTGTTGGCAGGTGGCCAAGCTGATTGGAGCTCCCCCGGGCTATGTCGGCTACGACCAGGGTGGTCAGCTGACCTCCAAGCTGAGGGAGTGTCCCAACGCAGTGGTGTTATTTGACGAGGTGGACAAGGCACATCCCGACGTATTGACGGTACTACTGCAGCTCTTTGATGAGGTATGTGTATGGAGGTAGCCTCGTTCCCAGGCTCCACTCCCCAGCTTTTTTTTCCGCACAGAGTACTCCGTGAGAAAAAAATGCTGGGGAGTGGAGCCTGGGAACGAGGCTAAATGGAGGATGAAATGTAGGAGTAAATGATATACATCACAACACCAAATCTGCTGCTCTTGGCTAGCTACTGTGTATTTAATGACTCCATCCATTACATAACCATATAACTACACCCTCAACCTGAGACCTAATAATTGTGATTTTTTGGGAGGCTATAGAATACACAAAAATTGGAAATAATAAGGCCACTATAATACTGTCCTATTAACTTTTCCCAATACATGTATGTCCCCAGGGTCGGCTGACAGATGGTCAGGGGAAGACCATTGAGTGCAAGGACGCCATCTTTGTGATGACCTCGAACCTGGCAAGCGACGAGATAGCCAGCCACGGGCTCCAGCTGAGGAGGGAGGCGGAGGAGGCTGCCAGAGAGTACAGGAAGACTGACAACGGTGTGCACTTGATTGGGCACCTCGTCCCCAGGCTCTAGTGCGTGTTTCACACTGGTAGTTTTACTCACGTGATTTAACTTGCATAATTGTACGTGGGCAGGACCGCTTGAAAGACTGTTGCGCTTCTCTACCTTCTGCTGGTGACAGTGTTACAGTGCTCAGCGTGTGGTACAAACCGGGCACCGAAGAGTAGCTACAGGAAGTATAAATTCGCTGCCTTCCTTAATTGTCTGAGAACTGCATCTGTTCTCGCCCACACAAAATTTTACCCTTCCACCCCCGCATCACGTATGTGAGAAAACGTACCAGGCCCACAGCTGCGCTAAAGCGAAACGCACACGTGGGCCTGGAACTTGATTGGTACATTATGGGAAGATATTCATCCATATTTTAGCTTACCTAGTGTGAGAAGGAAATATGCATGTGATAGTCGCAAGATGCCCTCTTGAAACTGAGCTCGCTCTTCCATCCCTCCGTCCTTTGCTTGTACTGCGAGGGACGAGGGTGAGCCTGAGGCTGTGGTGCCACACCCCCCTCTGGCTAAAGCTTCCCATTTTTTCAGCTGCTTTTTTTCCCCTTCAAATTCCGCGAGAAACTGTCAGTGATTTCTTCTTCTCCAGAGCCCGAGCAACAGGTGGTGGTTTCGAGGGAGTTCAAGGAGCAAGTGGTGGAGCCCATCCTGAAAGTGAGTGCACGAGAGTCAGAGCTAACAGCTGCATTGAAGAAATGTTCATTCAATTGTTGTGCACCAGCTGGGCAAGTTGGACAGTCATGCTGTTTACTTATTTAACTCTATAACTTGCTGTATGCTTGTTCCAGGATCTGTTGATGCATCCTGCCTCAAAGTCTCCTTAAATACATGGCTATTGACCTGCCCCTAGTGCTACATACATGTATGTACACCCATAGCTTTGGCCTGATTAGGCTATGTAGTAGGTTACGGATGCTAAGTAAAACAGCCACTTTCTAGAAGCTATAGTGTCTGAACACCACACAGAAAACGTTCTTTAGCAATTTACGGTATCAATGCTACATGATGCATGACTGGGATTAAATTGCTACTCATAGGCTAGCCTCGACCCAGGCCTTCCTCGCTCGGATTTTATCTCCCAGCCGTGGAGAAAAATTGATTTTCTCCACGGCTGCGAGATAAACTCTGGGTGAGGAAGGCCTGAGTCAAGGCTATTCATAGGTCCCCCCCCCTCTTCAAAAGTGGGGTGGGTACTTCATTTGAGAGAAGTACGTCTTGTGTATGGGTGGAGCCATCTCTCAGCCCTGCATGGCTACGTTAGCCTACCTGTGCTACACACGTCTGTCCTTGTCACTCCAGAGGCACTTTAAGCGTGATGAGTTCCTGGGTCGCATTAATGAGATGGTCTACTTCTTGCCCTTCTCTCGGGCAGAGCTGAACCAACTGGTGGAGAAAGAGTTGGAAATATGGCAGGAGAGGGTGTGTGTGTGTGTGTGTGTGTGTGTGTGTGTATGTATATGCATGTCATGCATGCGTGTATGTACAGTGTGTGTGTGTGTGTGTGTGTGTCCCTAAGTACATCAGGCATTTGTATGGGTTATTTATTTGAAGATGGTGACTCCTCTCTCCTTCCTACCAGGCCAAGAAGAGGCACTCCATCCATCTAACGTGGGACAGGGAAGTCCTAGATGTGCTGGCTGATGGCTACAACGTGAAATATGGCGCCAGATCCATTAAACACGAGGTGAAGTGAGGCCTAGAGTCTCGCTCTGATTGAGGCCCAAAAGTTTTAATTTCTTCCTGCAATATAGAGATCAGTTTGGCATACTGATCAATGTAACCTTTTATTGTATAATCTTACTAGCCTTGTACCTAGGCCTCCATTGCATTTTGTTGCAGCCATTGTTGCGGGGAAAAAAAGCTGCGAGGGGAGCCTGGGTATGATGGCATACTTTTACTGTGTTCTTCCGTGGGTGAACTGTATACCCCTCAACTACTATTGCTGCAGTACACAGATTTGATTGGCCAAATTAATTTGCAAGTTTGGATATTATAGTAAGACTAATAATACCATTATTGCACTCATGCACTATTTTCCTGTAGTTCATGGGGCTGTTTGCAGTGCTGAACCTCCAAAGGCTATCTTTTTTCACCTATTAAAGTGTAAAATTTACTCCACAAACTAGAGCACACCCTTCCTTTGTGTAGGTTGAGCGCCGTGTTGTGAACCAGCTGGCATCGGCCTTTGAGCAGCAAGTCATTCAACGAGGTAACCGCGTGAGGCTGGTGGTGGAAGGGAAGGGGGAGGGGTCCCTCGTTGGACTACGGGTGGCCGACCGGGAGGAGAAGAGGCAGAAGGTCAACTTGGGGCGTACCAGCTGCCACCAGCCCGGGACAGCTGTAGTCTTCTAGGGAACTTACACTGCTGTAGGTGTTTGTCTTTATATCGAAATTACAGCTGCATATATTTGGCGGTTAAGATTTTTTAATGGGCAGTGCGGGCTCAATGCCGGGGCGTATGCAGTGGTGAACTTCCATAGGTTGTAATGTGGACTGCTACCGCTGTTCACATTCCAAGCTAGGGTATGCAGCTATTCCCTTCTGTTTGTTTAAAAATTGGCCGCTTTTTTGTTCGATTGTGTAACACCGCAGTGCATGGAGGTACAGTCGATCCAGCCCATCCAGTCACAGCAATAGCATTCTCTTATTACTCATACCGCTACACAAATGAATACTTGAAGCACAGACTAACAACTTTTCTCAGCTTCAAGTAGAGTATGCAGCTGTTCCATTTTTGTTTCATAAAGAAAAAATGACCGCTTTTGAAATGAGGATTTTGTTAATTGGCTAAACTATTACACGAACAATGTATGGCTGCATGGTTTGCGGAGATACGTACACACATAGGTTTGGTATACAGCATGATACACATACACGCATACATCCACAGTAACCCAGCACATGTGTATGCCAGGGCATCTTTTCTCTATTGCTGCAACGACTGCATTCCCTTGACACTACCACACATGCTTGGAACATGGACTGCTACCTCTGTCCACACTCCAAGCTAGGGTATGCAGCTGTTGTATACCGCTGTTCCTTTCTGTTCATTTAGACAAAAACTGTCACACAATTGGTTCAATTGTGTGATCCTGCAATGAGCTGCGTTCCCTTGACGCTACCACACATGCTTGGAACATGGACTGCTACATTCTGTCCACACTCCAAGCTAGGGTATGCAGCTGTTTGTTTTAGGAATAGAAAACACATTTGTAATGCTGCAGTGTGAGAAGGTACTACCATCCACAGCAATAGCATTTCCTTGACACTACCTAACACATGTGCTTGAAACAGCTACCTCTGTCCACACTCCAAGCTAGGATATGCAGCTGTTCCCTTTTGTTCATTTACAAAAAAAAACTGGCCGCAATTTTGTTCAATTGCATAACACCATAGTGCTTGGATGTACTGTCGATCCAGCCAATCCATAATATACCCACAGCAATAGAACCTGGTACAGCATCGCAAAACTTATAGCACCAAGCCACTAATTGCGGCCTAAGTTTCAACACCAAGCTTTAAGAGTTATACCAAGCTGTCACCAACTATAAGTCGGCCTATATTGACAATAACAACATAACTAATGACCAGCAAGCATAAAGCTTTAAGTATCACTGTAGCCAGAAATGATAGCTAAACCTAAGACTCAGCTAGCTAACTCCAAGTTTAAAGACCACCGCATGCGCATTAATTAGTACCATGCAGGCTTGAATCAAATATAAGGCTCAGCTAATAGCAAGCTTTGAAGATAGTCAACGAGGCTTGAATTAATTAAATCTAAAGCTCAGCTGGCACCAAGCTTAAAGATCATCGCAATAGTACCAGGCTTGAATCAAACACCTAAGGCTAAGCTAACACCAAGCTTTGAAGATCATCACAATTGTGCCAAGGTTGATTCAAATCTGGCAACACCAAGCTTTGAAGATCGTCACAATAGCACCAGGCTTGTATCAAACCTATAAGGCTAAGTTAGCACCGAGCTTTAAGGTTAAGTCTTAATTAACACCAAGCTTTGAAGTTTGTCAAAGTAGAACCAGGCTTGAATTAAACTTAGCTATAAATTAAGCTCGAGCACCAAGCTTTGAAGATCGTCGCAATAGCTCTGCTATAACACCAAGCATTAACAATAGTATCAGGCTTGAATTGAACCTAAGGCTCAGCTAACACTAAGGTTTTAAAATTGCCAATTTGTGAACAAAGCCGAACATGTGTACTTGTACTGATATTATAGAGGTTATTTCATAATAATACCGTTCAGATATGAATGTTTACAAAACATTCAAGTTGATGTATGCTTAGAGTCCAGGCTTGTACACAGAGACACACATACACAACACAGAGACACACATACACAGACAACAGAACACGCAGTACAAAAACACATACAAATGCTAATAGCTTTTACAATCATGCACTACAGCTATATAGCTATATAGCATAGATAATATACCGGTATACCTTCATGCAATGAGCTCACCATCTTGTGTAGTGCTTGTGTGTCGTCATCTTGTGTAGTGCTGCAGTCCAGTAAGTGAACCTGAATTTGAAGACGCCGATTCTGAGTAGGTGCTTGGTAGGGCGGACTCGGTTGAGATGTCAGAGCCAGGGCTTGATAGGAGAGTGGCGGTTGCTGTGGGAACTCTCGCAGTCTTGCGATGGCTGGAAGGGGGCAGGAGAAGTAACTACATCAGCGGATAGGACAGCCGTCTAATAAGTTTGAAAATCCGCACAGCCGTGACACTCAAAGTGAAGCGAACAATTGCAGCCCGTTTTTGTACGTACGAGTTTCGCGCGGCTCAATTCGTAACTCTGTACGGGGCAAGTCCAGATATCCCGGATCGGGATCGAATTAAATGCAGGCTTTCGTGCCTGCCTGAGGCGCCTAGGCAGCTGGGCTACCGCCGGCAGGCCTAGGCGCCTAGGCCCAGCCTGCCCAATATGCATTGGCAGTTATTTTTTCCTGGCGGCGCTTAAATACTTTCACTGTTCATTGGACCCAGGCCACACCCCCCAAAATTCTTCCGTATGCGGTGCATGTATGATGATGTGTGTATGGCTAGTGTCTTGATTAGGGATATGAAAACTTTGGCACCCATCTACTGCAGCGTAATCACCAACCATGCATATGGTATTACACAATGTCATGCATTAGTAAGATGCTGTAGTGCATTTATTAATGTCAGGACCCTCCCAGGATTGGCTTATCCAACAGGTTGTATCCATTAATAGCGGTATACAAAATTGTTATCGGGGAACATAAACACAAAAAGTAAGCAGTGAGATAATTATACAGCTGCGTTCTAGCAAATTCTTTTAAGGGGCGTTTCCTTGTGAGCCGTTGGGCTGAGTCTGTGAGGATGGTCCTGGGGGCACATGCAGGCTAGCAGGGAGGTTTGAGGTGGTCGTGTGCATGCTGGCTTGAAGGTTTGATGGCGGCCCAGAGGACAAATGTACAGTGGCAGGAAGATGTGATGAGGGTCCTGGAGACAAGCGTCTATTGACAGAAGAGGGCTCTGGGGACAAACGCATGCTGGAAGATAGCCTTGAAGGGGGTCCTGGAGACAAATGCCAAGTGGAAGAAAGGTTTGATGGTGGACCTGGAGATAAGCACATGGTGGCGTGAAGGTTCGAAGAAGGTTCTGGAGATATACGCATCCTGGCAGAAAGATTTGAAGGAGGTCCTGGGGACACACGCATGCTGCCAGGAAGATTTGATGGGGGTCCTGGGGAAATTTGCATGCTGGCAGGAAGATTTGATGGGGGTCCTGGGGTCACACGCATGCTGGCAGGAAGATTTGATGGGGGTCCTGGGGAAATTCGCATGTTGGCAGAAAAGTTTGAAGGGGGGCCTGGGGACTTGTGCAAGCTGGTGGGAAGGCTTGAAGGGAGTCCTAGGGACTTATGCAAGCTGGCGGGAAGTTTCGAAGGGGGTCCCGGAGATACACGCATGTTGGCAGGAAGGTTTAATGAAGACCCTGGGGACACGTGTATGCTGGCCGGAAGACTCGAAGCCTGGCTGACAGGCATTGCTAGGTTGGGTAGACTCTGAGATTGGGAGATGGAGAGGGTTGAAAGATTTTGCGGCAGGTTTTGCGACTGGTTAGCGAGGAACGCTTGCGGAGATCTCGACCAATAGGAACCAGTAGGGAACCGCAGAGGGTTCATGGGGTTCAGCCGGGGCATGGCCGCCGCTGTCCTGTACAGGTTGTATGGCGACAGGAAAGGATACATGAGAGTGGAAGGGTAAGCGGACTGGGAAGAGAGGAGGTTCTGCTGAGAGGCCTGTTGGGCGGCCTGTTTTTGAGACTGAATAAGGTTCATGTATTGCTGGACAAGGGCCGAATGCGACTGGAGCTGTTGGTAGGTGGAGAGTTGGGTCAGCGGAGGGGGCTGAGCACCTGATAACTGCCTCGTCGCTGCCAGCAGTGGGCTCTGGGAAGAGAGGATTGGAGTGGTGGTCGAGGGAGTTACTAGCACCTGGGATTCTGTTGTCTTGGTAGCAACAGGTGTGAAGGTACTTGAGGGAAGGCCGGCGAGAGCTGAGGTAGAGGATGGCGAAGAGAGTGGGGGTCTGGTTAGGACCGAAAACTGGACAGCTCTGCTGCTAACAGGAATGATGCTTTCGAGTGGACCTCGTGTTGGCTGAAGGTCCAGAGATGTCGAGGCCTGGAGGCTTTGTAGATGGGGCAATGGTGGCAGGGTGTCACTAGCACTAGAAGGTGTGTCGTCGGCTTGAAGGGTTTCCAACCGCACAGGAGAACGCGGGGAGGTAGCACGTGGGCTATGGACAGGCGTGGTATTTGTAGGTGGGATGTGGGCAGATGGGCTCTGGGGAGGCGTGGTTTGGGCAGATGGGCTACGGGGAGGTGTGGTTTGGGCAGGTGGGTGATGGGGAGGTGTGGTTTGGGCAGATGGGCTATGGGGAGGTGTGGTTTGGGCAGGTGGAATATCAGCAGGCGTGGCATCGCTAGGCGGGGTATCAGCAGGCGGAGCATCCTGTGTGGGACGATTGCGGAATGAGTCCAACACAGGCAATGGTATGCTGATTGAGAGTTCCATTGGTTCCTCCTGTACGTCGGACAAGGGGCTTCCACCAGATAGCGTTTTGGCCACAGCCTTGGGTGTTTCTGATGGACTTTGACGATCATCTTTGGCAGACTCCGCATCTGATACCTCACTCTTTGTTGATGTGAAGGACTCATCAGATACCACATTTACTTTAAGGGAGCGTCGGGTTCTAGCATGGGTTGAGACACGCTCTGGTGAGACTTCCCGGGACGCTTTTAGCTTGCCGTTCCGTCGCACAGGACTCTCATTCTCAGAAGAATCATCAGACTCGATCTCCGAACCCGAATCAAACTCCTCCACATCAGACTCTTCCTTAAGCAATTCTCTCTGTGTCTGCCGGACTGTTGACGGCCTCGACTTTCGTGACGATCCCAATTCTGCAGTTGGTTCGGCGATATCGCGCCCTCCTGTCTTCATACGTTCCGGGGACTTCTCTCTATCCCGGGTCTGAGTGGGTCCACGGACCGGGGTGGAGGATGTCGAGCTCGATGAGCTGCTGCTGGAGTTGTCGGACTCGCTCTCAGAGCTTTCAGACTCGGATTCAGACAGATCAAGTTTGGGACGCTTTCTCTTTGACGGTGAACTCCACCTGACTTCATCCTCGTCTTCATCTTCGTAAAAGACGGCGTCGTTCTCCGCTTCTTCTTGTGGCCAAGACTGCGATTGGGACTTCTCAGCAGCACTCTGTTCACTGGCCTTTTGAGCTTGTGATAGCCGACGCTCTTCCTCAGTCTTGCCCTCTTCTATGCTCGAGCAAGACACAGTCTTCGTGCTCTTCTTTCTTATTGGCTCGAAATTGCTAATACCCAGATGAAAGAGCTTGCCCTTTTCAATCATGATGCAATTCCGTGATCTCGTGCGAGTGGAGACGGGATCGACGTAGTGCAACCGCGGTCTTCTATCGGGAGACTTTCGTTGCGGGACCTTTCTGTTTCTCTTCTTAGGTTTCAGCCAAGTGATGTATCCCTTTCTCTGCCGGGTGCTCCTTCGAATGGGTGTCTCTATCACGGCTGGCTTCTTCTTTTTCTCCCGCACAGGAGTAGGTTTGGGGCTGGTTACGGTGACGGTGGGGGGCGGAGGTCTTTTGCGGCGGCTCGTTCTTGTCCCCATGGGATAGTCTCGCCGTCTCCTCCTTAAGCGTTTGTTACTTCCTTGGGCTGTTTCACCCTCCCTCTCGTCTGCATCAGTGGTGGTACTCCCCCCGAGCTTCGACGGCTTGTCCCCCGAGGCTTGTTCTTCCCCTGAGGCATTCTCTCCTTCTCCCTCCGTCTCCTCTGCACCCGTAGAGGGCCTATCAACTCCATGAACGAGAGGAGACCAGTGGAGGCAATCTGGGTCAAGCTCGATTCGATTGCCTTTGCTCTTCACCTTCTCCATGTGGGCCTCCAGGACTACCATGTCTTTGGTGATAACCACATTCCCGTCGTCCCTCAACCGCAGCATGTTGATCATCTGCAGCGTCGCCGCAATGTCGTGGGGATCCATGCCTGTGTCGTTGCTAATGGTACGAATACTCAGCCTCGGTGAATCGTTCTTGTACAGATACTCCATGATGGTGCTCTTCCAGTAGCTGTAGTAGCTAATGCGACCCAAATCGGACAGCGGCTTCTCTGGAGAGCCCGACTGGCCCTCCACACGGGAGAGCAGGTAACTGAAATCAATCAGGAAGCGGCCGAAGCCCTGACGCTGGTACTGCGGCATGGTCATGATGCAGGACACGTTGTACTTCTGTTGACAGGACTTCTCCTTGGAGAAGTAGCCAACGAGGTGGCAGCCCTTGCGGTCGTTCTTGGTCAGCACGTAGAAGAGGAAAGGCTCCACGTCGTAGTAGAGGGTCTTGTGATCCAGGAAGAGCTTTGCGAGAAGACAGAGGTTCTGGCAATAGATCTTGCTGGCCATGCCGTCCACTTCGAAAATGGACAGGTCTTTGTGGCGATAGATTTCGTTGGCCGGCGGATGAAACCAGTGACACTTGGCCCTGTGCCGCTTCAGGATGCTCCTGCTCTTCATGTACTTGAGGCAGAACTCGCAGAGGTAGAGCTTTGGAAGCATGGCGTACTCCTGTGGGTAAGGCGAGGAGTACCACGTCTTGATCTCGTACTTGCCAAACTCAATCATAGACGGTGACCTGGTACTGGGATCCATCGTGGAGCCATTGATCGAGCTGGCCATGTTGGCCAACGCACGCTCTTGAGCCTTTTTGAAAAGGTCTACGTCACTCTCTGTGACCCCCGGAGGAAGTTGGGGCGAAGATGGTTCAGTCACCTCGAAACAGTCCAAGTCATCAAAGTCGAGGTCTTCGGAATTCTTCTTCTTGCGTTTCTGCCCGGGGATTTGTGTGGGGGTGTACGCGTCGTAGTCACTGTAATAACCAATGGACTTTCTCAGCCTCTTCTGAGTCATGAGGGGCACTACGCTGGTCTTGTTGACTCCCCTCTTCCTGTTGGGCGGCGGGACACATATGGGGCAGATCCACCTTCCCTCGGGGAGCGTAACGACGGGTGGGTTCAGGCACTCCATGTGGAACCCCTTGTCACAGGCGTCGCAAATCAATAGGTCATCGGCGTTGGCGGCCTGGCCGCAGAGCATGCAGCGCTTGCACTCGAGACAGAGCCAGGGCTCGGCCCTAATCCGCTCTACGAGGGGGTCAGAGTACTGCAGACACGTCGGATGGCCGCTGTTGCCACACTCGTGACACGAGATGAGTTCTTCGGGCTTTTTATGTCGGTTCTGCTCCGCCGTGCCAAGGCAGAAGCTGCAGATGGCACTGGGTTTCACCTTCGGCTCAGGAAAGGGGTCCATCCGGAAAATGGGAACCTTGATCAATCTGCTGTTCTTCTCCAGCCTGCCCTGCTCCAGGTTCTTGGTGATGGTGCTCTTTATTTGGTGATGGATATCTGGTGACTGGACAAGCCCGTGCTCACGGCAAATGTGTTCTTCGATTTCACGCAACGTTGCTCCTTCCAGGTTGACCATGAGAACCGTCTTCTTAATCATCCTCATGATGTCCGCCGGGTGCAGGACCCCCCGGGACACGGACAGGGATTCAGGGTCTCGGTACGAAGGCATCCCTTTGTTGATGAGCTTCACGATGCGCCCGGCTTGTACTGCCTTCTCCAAATGGCACAATGCGACCTCAGCGGAGACTCCGAATTTCAGCAACATGGTGTTGCAGATCCTCTCTTCGCCAGGCCTCTGTTTCTGCCCCTTGATCCTCCGAATGGCAGACAGAAGGTTCTGGACGACATCCTCGTTCCAGTCGTCAGTTGACGCCTCGCTGCTGTAGCTCCGCACGGGAGCCCTAGGTTTGCGTCCTCGGGGCATTCTCTATAAGTCCATAGAGAGAGTAGAGTAGCATAAATATAATGACTGATACCCTAGAGTCTAAATATAGACAGGAGCAACTTCTCTGACCAATTCCTCTGTGAGGCCAGACATCAAAGCATAGCCCCCCCCCCCCCCCATACACACACTCTATCTGAAATCCTCATGTAAGAGATTGAAAAGCAGAATTAAGCTTAATAATCTCATAGCTATTGTAGAGCTAATGGTAAACTCTTATTTGTTATTATGATATTTCACTGTTGCTATGTGACATTTCACTGTTGTTGGGAGCTGTAAGATTATCATGTGACAGTATGGTTTGGAGTGAAATTTGGGATAAATCATTCTCGCAATGTACCCAGGATGGCAAAACGCACTCGGCTTCACCTCATGCAATTTAACCCACATTACTTGTCAGATTTATCCCAAATTTCACTCCAAACCATACTATTACATGTACTAATCCCCATCAGAAACACACCTGCATTCTGGATACACAGCAAGATTTTTATTTTTGATACTCAGTAGCTAATTTTGAGGTCCCAACAGCCACCAAAGCAATTTCAAAGAGCACCAAAATTTTACTGGGGGACCAACCCACCCCCCCCCCCCCCCATCTTTGCTGCCCCATGTAAAATATCCTGTATGAAAGCATAGCTGGTAGAGCAATTACTTTGCTTTCAGGTAAAGCAGAGTAAAATCTGTACCAAGCATTTAATAGCTGAACGTTGGACATTACACAGTCTACACATCCACTCCTATTGCCTAGACCCTCTTTCTGAAATCTCAGAGTCTGGGTACCTAAGACCTACAGTGCCTTGGTATTATATCAGTGGCTTTTCACTACTAGGTAACTTACTTGGAATACTGTGAGTCAGTCAAAAGAATATAGCCCCCACAAATGTTTATTCCTTAGATAATTGATGTCTTGGTCTCGTACACTGAGGGGAGAGTCATAAATGCATAAACAGGCTAAATGCATACTAATGAGCTGGTGTACGTACCCTTATTATTTCAAGACATCTTGGGCCAAGAAGGAACCTTACAGCACTGTACGTTCTGGCGGTACGAAATGGAAACTCAGTTCAGAACCACACCCAACAATCATGAAGGATTTACGTCAAATGTGGTACTCTGAATCTCTCCTAAAGATCCTTACAGGTTCCTTACCTTGCTCTCTCTTCAATTCCCCGAGATCTTTACCAAAACCACTGGTACTTAAGTGCTTTCGCGCGTATAAACATCACCTCAGCAGCACCTGCACAACAAGCTCCCTTCTTTTAAAGCGCACTTTTTAGTGCGCATGCGTATAAGAGCTGCCGCACGTGGAGTTCATTCTTTCCCAATACTTTGGCCATCATGGCGCAGCCAACAAGCAAGAAGAGGAAGGTATGAATCAGGCTGCATCCACCATTGAAAATTGTTTTCCCGTTTTTTATCATAGGCTATATGTAAATTATCTAACTCTTTGAGGGCTGTAACATCTGTGATGGATTTTACTCGTACTGAGGGATGAAAAATTTGTCTGGATATCAGCGTGTATCCACTGTTTTATTAAAACCACTGATGCGGGATAGATCTGTATTAGGGTATAGCTTCTGCATCATGTAAGACCGCTGATCATTTTCATCCATGTATATAATGGGGATTTGCATAAATTGTTGAGTTGCGAGTAGAGTCCTCTTTGTACAGCAAGGGGTAGTCTCGTGTTGCCGAAAGAAACGCTTGCGAACGGGATCAGGAATTTTGATCAACGAAAATCGTTTTTGATCACTTCTGAATGTCTTGATTGCTTAATTTACAGGGTTCAAAGGACAAAATGGTAACCACACCCTCCTTAATAACCGTTGATCCATTGATTTTTGTCACTTGGATTTTGTCTTGATCCCTTGATCGTCTCCTAACAACTGCCTTGATCACTTGATTCCATTTTGATCCCGTTTGCAAGTATATACTTCTACAGGCAACAAGTAAGTGACTACCCCTTGTACAGACACTGTAGGCACTATAGAAAGTGAGTTTTCTCCGCCCCGCGGCTCCGTAGGCTCTTTGGTATGTTTGTTATTGTTATTGCGATAAATGGGACTCCAGGCCTCCCCCAAGCTATTTTTGTTTATGAAACAACTAGATGGAGCTCATCATGTACTACATGTACACGCGATGAGGGTGGACACCGGGTGAGTGATGAGCAGTGAGTGGTAGAATCAGGAAAAGAAAGGAAACTCAGAGAGCATAGATGGCTTGAGGGATCATGGCAGATGCTACCCTAGTTGCACACACTGAAACCTCACCCCTATACCTCAGCTTGTAAAACCTAGATCGTTCCTGGACAAGACTCTGAAGTACATCAATAGCTCTTCAGACAAGCAGCTGTTTCAGTACTCAATATTTCCACTCAGTATTTTCCACTTAATATATGTGTATCTCAGTTCAATAGTGAAAAATTTTATCAAGCAGAACTGGAATCTCAATAGCACTAGTTAAAAGTAACAAAATAACACACTAATGAAGTTACAAAGTCACGCACCCTCAGCCATCTACGCTTTGCTTTAAAGTGACTCCTTTTATTCTCTCACTCCACTTCTCAACCCTTTACTGGGCAAAACCCCCATGCCTCCTGGGTGATAATTGCATATATATTCTAGGATGAGTAACTGTTCTATCGGACGCCCCTTTCTTTCTTTCATGCGGGGGGCCTGGGAATGAGGCCACAGTCGCATTTGGCAGAATTCCTTTCTTTTTCTCCTCTCCCTTTAGTTTGTAGCTGATGGCATCTTCAAGGCAGAGCTGAATGCCTTCTTGAAGCAGGAACTGGCAGAGGACGGCTACAGTGGTGTGGAGGTTCGTGTGACTCCCACCAGAACTGAGATCATTATCCTGGCCACACGCACCCAGAATGTGCTGGGCGAGAAGGGACGCCGGATTAGAGAACTGACTGCCGTCGTGCAGAAGAGATTCGGCTTCCCAGAGGGCACTGTTGAGGTATTCGATTCATTGCCTTCTCTACATATACACTCCCTCCTTCCCTGCCCTCCCCTCCCCTCCCCTCCACATTTGCTACGCTTTTTGTTCTAAGACTGCCTAATATGCTGCACTAAGTACGGGAAAATATGCATCCAGTATACGTCCCGAGTATTGTAATCACAGTGCACTAGATCAACCAGTCTACTTACGCCCTTCTGACCCTAGGGACCATCTCCTGTTTTTGCATGGCTTCTGACTATGTATTAGTGCAACCGGAAGTATACTATGGCTCCGTGCATGGCTACCAATGGAGAAAAACATCTTGAACCTATAGGAATGACAGTTGGGAAAGAGTTGTAAAGGTGCCAGAAAGGCTGTCTCAAGTCTAGTGGGCATTCTGATGCAGCTGCAAACACAATACTTTTAATAGGTATGGCTTTGTATACGCTTACTAAGCTTGGTTAAAGCTTCTACACTAGCTTTTCAGGTAGCCTCGTTCCCAGGCCCCTGCTCTATTGAGTTGCACAAACGTACCTTCGTATAGCCGAAAAAAGCAGGGCTGGGACGAGGCTACGCTTCAGGTACAACTAAACCACGAGGAGGTTGTGAAATTAGAAATCAACCACAGGCATGTTATTAGCGTTTACACCCATCATGATGTCATTTTAGGTTGTGGGCATGCAAAGAATTACAAAACCTTTCCCAGTCCTCTATGTAGTTCGATTTGATAGACCACAGGATTAATGGATGGCAATTAAGAAAGCTGTAAGGACTTAGGTTAACTGCGTTGATTGGTGGTTCTTTCCATTCCTATCAGCTGTATGCAGAGAAGGTCGCTGCTAGGGGTCTGTGTGCCATTGCTCAGTGTGAATCCCTCAGATACAAGTTGATAGGAGGCCTTGCCGTCAGAAGGTGAGTATTGCATGTAACTGCAGCTGTAAACAATGACCCCAAAGTGGTACCACGTTTCGTGTTATGCTACAATGTATGTCCCTGGTCCTAGAACCAATATCTGATACTGGCATGGGTATCTGACCTGAGGCTAGGATCCTTGCACAGTTTCACATCCGTCTATATTCTTTCACCCTCTCTAATGTCAGAGCCTGCTATGGTGTTCTGCGTTTCATTATGGAGAGTGGGGCCAAGGGCTGTGAGGTGGTGGTCTCGGGCAAGCTGAGAGGTCAGAGGGCCAAGTCTATGAAGTTTGTCGATGGCTTGATGGTCCATTCTGGTAACCCCGTCAGAGAGTACATCGACAGTGCAGTCACACACGTCCACTTGAGACAAGGTACATTTCCAAACTCCTTGTGCAGTGCATGTGTGTTAGCTATTCTCACGCCATTCAGTGTTTCCCCTAAGGGGGGTACCAGGGTGCTCCCCCCCTCTTTCCTAACTTGGTTTCCTTTGATGTGGTCATTGGAATGTTTAACTTGCTTTGATCTCATGGAAAATTATATCTTCCCCCCCCCCTTTCTTTTTTTACTTGGGGGAAACACTGCCATTGAAAGCAGGGACTTGTTTGTGCATGCATACGTCCTTGTACTTGTAAGTAATGTCCTCATCTCCTGAAATGGGATGGCACTTTTAGGCCTTTTTCTTACAGTTTCTGAGTTGGATTGCTAATTGCCGAGTGCCTTAGCATGAGGCAAGTAATCTTGCAGTGTGGGAATCAAAACTGAGCTATAATTATATGTATGTGTATATATAGTTATGTCTGTAACGATTTCAGCCCCAAGGGCTACCCGGGGGGGAGGAGGGGGGGGCACGTCACGTGTTCAAGATCGCATCCTGTTTCAGTTACATGGATGCCACCTTTGTACTTCTGGCACACGAAGGATCAGGGATCTGGACAAGTTGATCACTTCATTTTACTCAGATATGCTTACTACAGCTCCAACACGATTAGAGTTTGTGTAGCCTTGTTTCAGCAAAGATCTGATCGCTGGAGACAGTCGGTATGCAGATCGAGCGATATGAACGTGAGTGTCAAGCAGCAAAGCCCAGTCTCTGTGCTCTCCTGTAGCAGCCATAGCTGGGCCTTGGAACGTGTTTTAAACAGAGATATCTGTCTCCTGAAGGGCCCACTCGTGTTGTCGTAGCTTCTCCAGTGTGTGGTTTTGCACTAATATATTATACGTCATACCTCTGTGCAAGGCCTCCTCTCTGCGCATGTGTACACCTAGTATTACACCTGCTTATCAGCCTGAGAATGAGGCTGGTAGCTATGTACATTTTGTGTGATCATACTCTATTGCGCTATCTGTACTGCATCCCTCTGCAGGTGTGTTGGGCATCAAGGTTAAGATTATGCTTCCCCACGACCCCACGGGCAAGAGTGGGCCCAAGAAGCCACTACCAGACCAGGTCAGATAAGTAGCTATTTTTTTTTTTTTGAAAAATGATTTTGTGGACCTTATGTCGAGTCTTGTATAACATCAAGGGCGCATCGAGCCGCCGAAGGCGGCGAGAGAGCATGCAACGCGTATAGACAGCGAAATGCTGAATGTTACTAAACATAGAATTTGAATTATCACCGGAAGTGCATGGTTTTGGGGAATGCTCTGATCTTGCCGTATACAGCACTATAGTGATAGACAGACAGTTGAAGGTTTGTTCTGGTCGGGAGAGTGAATCGAAGCAATTGGTAAGTGTTTAACAAAGCGGGGCATTAGTGTCAATGCTATCTCGGGCTTAAGCAGTAAGCTTCAAAAGAATGCTTGGCTTCATTTTTAGCTAGCGGTATATACAACCAAGGCTATATCAAAGAGCGCATAGAACCGCCAACTGGATCTGGGCTGGGGGCTTTGCGGAGTTGTACTGATGCAGCTCTGAGAGTTGACTTACTGTAGCCCGCGCCTTGGCAGCGCTACACGCTGTATCTAGCAATGTTCTTTCACCGAATCTGGCTCGATAAGCCAGTGGGAGAAGCAACTGGGCTAGTAGAAGGCAAACAGATACTGCTTTTCTGGATTACTTAGCTGCGTGCCGTGCATGCCTGCAAACGTACCGTATACTCACTACCACGTGGTTACCCGGAAGCGCTATTTTTAGTAACATTTAGCATTATGCTGTCTATACGTGCACTATAGGAAGTTGCATGCCCTCTCGCCGCCTTCGGCGGCTCGATGTGCCCTTGATAACATTAAGGCTTATACAGTCGAAATTCCAAAGGCTATATAATTGTACAGCACATGACTGCTGTGCTGTGCATCCTAAGGTGCGTGCTTTCTAGAGCAACTTGGACGATAGCTGTCAGTAGTTCTGTAATCTGTAATCTCATTCACTGCCAGGTTTCTAAACCACTTAGCTGTTGAAGACTTCAGGCGCTTAGAATACCTACTATTAGTATTCTATAGCACTTCCAATGCCTACAAATCAGAACCATGCAGGTTTCTAAACCACTTAGCTGTTGAAGACTTCAGGCGCTTAGAATACCTACTATTAGTATTCTATAGCACTTCCAATGCCTACAAATCAGAACCACGCATACCTGAGGTGGGTACCGATGCCTGTTTCAGTCGAAAACGCATGTTGCTTTGGGGGACTGCTGTCTGTTGTCTGGGCTAGTTTTGATGGTTCTGTATATCTGTGCATGTAGTCAAGCGGCTGGCAGCAGCTTACAGGCCACTACTTCTTCCCCGACTTCGAGCCCTTTTGCAGTCTGAAGGGCAATCGATCGGCAACACATTAGTGTGAAGCCAACTTGCTCAACCGATCCGAAAGGCGTGAGTGTTGTGCAGGGAGTTTTCACTTAAGATAATCATAGTCTCTGCAGGAAAGCTGTTTTGTTGATAATTTAACGAGAATAAATATTGAGCATTATTGATTACATTTTTGGAGCAGTGCAGCATAGCATAATAGGTAGATTTTTTCAAGCATAATCCGCCTACCCCTAACCAGAGCATTGTAGCTCTGGTGCTGCTTCGACAGTCGACACAAGCCAAACTTTCACTCATAAGCACTCAGAACACACTGACTGTACTCCACCTGCTGTTTGTTTGAATTTGCATCTTGGTCTGAAACATAGTAATCAGGGTTTGACTTAAGACACAGTGTTGCAACTGCCAAACAGCTGTCAAAGTGCAGTGAATAAACATTGCACGTGCACACACAAGAACATTGCAGCTTGCACGGGCTGACCAAATGTTTAACTGCCCTGTCCCACACTGTATTATAAACATAGCAGCTATTGCTTATGAGTGTGTTGATGCTGCTCTTTCTTCCAGGTGAGTGTGGTTGAGCCAAAGGAGGAGACACCTGTTTCAGAGCCGTATTCGGAGCAGAAGGGGGCCAAACCCGGACAGTTTGAGGCCCAGACACCATTGCAGCAGCCAATGTAGTGGCTGAACAGCCATATGATGTGATGTTAGAAGGGTAGAGAGAATTGTATGCCATTGGTTCAGAAATGATGATGTTTTGTCCTGATCAGTGTGGTTAACTACATCTCTACAGCTTTGGAATGAGGGTGAAGATGGGAAATAAACCCACGGGATTTGGGCGGTGGGCGAAGATTGCCAAGATTGCCACAGGCATTCGGTGATGGCAATGAAGCCCAGCTGCCTGACAACCTGTGCAGCATTGAACTAGCATCGAGGGCTATCTGTTGATTCCACCATGGACCTTAGCATGTATATAAATTCTTGTCTAATAATAATAGCCCAGCCTCTCTAAGAAGCCCAACCCCACCCTAATTCCTCTGGCTACTGACCATAGCCTCTTGCCAGACCCTCCTCCCACCCTGGGCATGAGATAAGCCTCATTCCTAGGCCACACCCCCTGGGCACGAGGCTACTGGACTAATAGCCACTTTGTTGAATCTGTCATTTGTAAACAGTGTTAATTAAAACTAATACCAAAAACAGATTTAGTAAGAGCCAAAAAGGGATTCAATTAATGTACTGAAACTGAAATTTTATCATAGGAAAAAATTACAAATACAAAAACTAATATTTTTTGGCTCCAAAATGAGCACATTTAGTTAGTTAACTAAAACTAAAAGTAATTTATTAAATTTTAGTTAGCTAACTAAAGTCAAAACTCAATTTCACACTCAAAATGGAGATTCAACTAAAACTACAACTATATTATGTGAAGCCATACTCAAGGTCATGTGCAATGTCGTGTCTCTGCACTTCCTGCCAGACCAATTGGCACGTCCTTATACGATATCCAGCTGCTTGTTTATGGAGCACCTGCTGGAGTAGTGACGCAAAGTACTGTTTATAGATGTCATTAGCCTCGTCCCCAGGCCATGTGGTTTGGGAATGAGGCTAAATATGATCATAATTATTGGCATTGTGCAGCGTAGCAATGGCCATGGGTATTGTAATCCTGACCACATGCCAAAGTTGTGGTGGTTACACCTAGTGCTCGCATCTAATTAAACTGTCTTGCATGTGGCACCCAGCAATCCGGAGGGGTATACCGGTGTGTTACACCCTGGCTTGAACCACACCCATTTAATCGGAAAATGCATACTATCAGAAGAAAAATCTAATAAATATTTTATAATACATGACAATAAATTGAAAAAATAAATTAAAGGTTAATAACAGTGCCATTGCTGATACCATTGCTAGTGGGAGAATGTGATTTAGACAACTCCTTCTTGTCTTCTTCGTACTCCGATTCCTGAAGCTCAGCAAACGGGCTCCATATCTTTATCATGCACACACGCACCATCACAACCAGCAGAATGCCTGCGATGGCATCGATGAGGTAATGGTGGGTGGAATAAAGAGCAGCCAGCGTTATCCAAATAACGTGAATCGAGGCGACTTTCTTCCCGAACCAGGGATGGTTGAGCAGCACTACCATGGGCCAGGCAACGTGCAGGGAGGGAAACGCACCGAATTTGAGCGGAGAATGGCCGTAGATGTTGTGAAATAAAGTAATTTGGAACAGTTTATCTAGCCTGTGAAATCCGGCTTCGTTTGGTCCCTCAAGAATGATGGAGCCGTGTTCGTCCAGGACAGCACTGTCGACGAACCACGGCGACGCCGTAGGGAAGGTAGCTTGGATCGTAACGGCAATCAAGTTGACCCATCCAGCGCACCACACGTAGGGATACAGAGCTGCTCTCTTTTTCGGTGTGAACGCCAGGTAGGCTCCAAAAAGAAACGGAAGTGGGAAGTGAAAGAGGTATGGAATGGCTGCAAGGACATCAAACACGGGATTTGCTAACGAGGAGAGCAGTTTGTGGGGATAGCAGAAAAAAAGGCGATACTCAATGGTAGATAGGATGACGTAGTTTGGGGGTGATAGTTCGTCAAGGTGCGTGAAGTGCCGAAAGCCCTTATACGATGAGAATATTACGAGGTAGGTGAGGAACGGGATCACGGCAAAGAGAAGCTTCTTAAGAGAGATGTCCTTCGTGATTGCACGGGCCTGGTTCAGAGCGACCCGAAGTTGACTGCAGATCATAATCTGGAGGAGGGGAAAGAGGGAGGAACGGGAGTCAAGGGAAGTAAGTAAAGTCACCAGGGTGCGCATGACAACAACCCTTCTTCAATGAGACTATTGTGCATCCACTAATAATGCCTTTTGGACGGCAGCATAAGTAATTAAAAGGCTTTAAAATTATTGACCCAACGTTATAATGCATCAACTTTCAAGCATGCTCATACAAAAACACAGGGTTCTCCCTAGAAATTTTTATTAGAGTGGTAGTGGGGGAGGGGGGACTGTCACGTAATATTTGGACCGGGGGGGGGGGGACCATTTTTGGGGGTCCAAATTTTCGTGACAGGACCCCCATCTGCACACGCTCTGAGATGCCTGTTGTTTCACATTTTGTTCTCTCAGTATCGTTCTGAGTCTGTTGCTAAGAGCCAGGACTAAACCTTCAGAAATGATTAAAGGGCTTCCTAAATTTAGGGCTTCCTATAGATTGTGTCACTGCTGGGTGCATTCCTAAATGCTGGCTCTGAATAAGCTCAAAAAAGGAGGTTAATTAACACACTTCAGAGAGAACCCTGCAAACACTAAAGGTATCCATACCTTCCTAGCTTCATAGTAGGCAGCAAAGGTACCACCCAGTGATTCCAAGAACTGATCCCAGGAGTGTACTAACTGCAGGGAAAACACATTAGGACACTCAAGTACATTCATCTGGACCAGAATTATATTCAGGCAAGAGGGGGCAGTAGAGAGAGGCGCATAAACTCACCGTCTTCTTTTCTGCGTAGAAAGCCACCTTTTTTGCTGATGTCTTATGCCTATATAAATACACAGCACAAAGTTATCAATTGATGTGGTTAGTGATTGCATGCTGCCACGGTAATGTACCCAGTCACTTCCAAGAAGCAAGAGATCAGATTAGGGACCTCAGGGTTATTACAGTGGTGGACTTCCAGCAAAACACCCACTACAGAGCAGGGGGTTGATCACAAAGATATTTTCAAGCCCAGCCTCATGTCCCAGACCTAGTCTCGCGAGCCAGACCATGTTCCATGTAGCATGGTCTGGCTCGCGAGACCATTCCAGACCTTGCCTTCACATGGAGCATGTAGGTATAATTACGGGAACGGGACAATGTATAGACCTCCTTTGATGATGTCATAATACAAACTCAGATGTATTGATACATCTGTGTGGCAATAATAATGCATTGTGACAAATTATTCACGAGGTTGATGTCTTTTATCACACTCAAGCTATAGGAGGTGCAGATTTACCTTATCCAGCCTAATAACTACTCAATACTGAAAGTGGAAGTTCCAAGTTGCCCTCGTTTCTAAGATCACTGTAGAACCCACCACTCTTTACACACTTATACAAATAAGGCAATTAAGTAATGCATGACATTAGATTGCTTTATGCAGGACCCCGGCCCGGCTACACACCTGTGTCAAATTTGGCCGGTATTTGGGCTACTTTTCACACAGGAGACTGGCTATCCTCAATCCTATACGGATCAAATGCGGGGGTGAAATTTGATTACTCCAAATATTGCCCACAGATTCATTTCTTACCGCCAGCAGCTTTATATGCATTCTGTTGTAAGTTTATAATCACTACTCTATCGATTTACGAATACAAAGTGCGCTAATATAGCCACTGTAAGTATCCAAACCCCCAAATTTTATAGTGGTGTGGCATCCACGCCCAATTTCAGCTTTTATATTAGTCCAGGTCTTACTTACCAGTAGTAGTCACTGTACTTCATTCGTAGTTAGAATTCTTTAGTGATTTGCAACAAGTTTGTCGATTGATCTGCGCACACGCTACAGCAGCTCGCTTCGCCTTAGAATTAACTTCATCGTTCTCACTGCCGCACCCAGCTATAAAGCTGCTCGACTCATTATGTCATCGGTTTCCGCCGGACTTTTCCGCTATACGACTTAGTAATTTGTGATTTCAGCGCTGCATGGGATATGCACGTGCATTGTTAGTCTCGTGCTTGGCCATGCATGCCGGCGGTCTCGTGCCCAGACGCCCGACTGGATAAGCGTTAGACGGAGGCGAGCGTGGTCTGGGCACGAGACTAGCCGGCGCCAGGCGCCAGACGTTACGTTCACGGCTAGGGCATGTGACCGCTTGATGTAGACTGGCCACGCGAGACTAATTGCATCTGCCACACTCCATTCCCATACATGCATAACTAGGCAAATGCAGGACATTGTGGGGCGAGCCTGAGCGAGTGTCTGTGCATTTTGCTACTTGGGTCAATTTTGTGATTAAGCTACATGGCTTTAGCAACAAAAATTAGCAAATGAGCATTTCAAAGTGGAAGTAATACAACAGTGATTGGATTGTATGACTAGATAGGGCTCATAGATACTGCAGTAACCACTCCAACAGTAGCCTGGACACTCTAACAAGTTTGTGTCTGAATATTGTAGTCTACAAATCACTATGGTCTACTATGGTAGCAGACAAGACTAAAT
This sequence comes from Phakellia ventilabrum, assembly GCA_963921505.1. Lineage (NCBI taxonomy): Eukaryota > Metazoa > Porifera > Demospongiae > Axinellida > Axinellidae > Phakellia > Phakellia ventilabrum. The sequence goes on along the minus strand of OY997385.1, from coordinate 5,038,223 downwards.
CCAGCAGTGTTAAAGTCTAAGCATACATAAAGACAAGGTGAGGATTGTGCTCAGTTACTAGTAATTTACCTGAAAGCTAAATAATGGTTGGCAGCTGTTACCGAAAGTGCTGACTCAGCAATTTCGCAAATTATGCGTTTGTAGTAATAACCAAAACATTCCAAAACTGGATTACTATCACTGTCTAGCCCTTCTTCGCCATGTAAGCAACATAAAAACTAACTTAGATTGACGTACCTTGGCCTATTGGGCCTGCAAACTTCCAGTAGCTTCCATTGCCTGCTCGTGCCACAAATGTAGTGACGTAATGCGTAATACGCAAAAATAGAATTTTGTACTCAGATTCGGTAAGACGTACGTACCATAATATATACAAACATTATACAGACACGGGGGCAGAATTCGACTCGCTAGTGTGGGGCTCGCTCAGGCTCGCCCCAATAACAGGAGCCCATAACCCAAAGGGAAGGAGCATTGAACTAGTGATTCCACCTGTTGTCGAATGGCACCTACAAGAAAACTCCATATATGGAATGCCTAGCAGCTATGCATGGCTGGTTTACTACTAGACTAGCGCTAAGTAAATTATAGCGCTTACATAGCACTTACCATATAAGGGGTTTTGGGCAAGTGCCATTTGACAACAGGTGGAATCAGCACAATATTATAGATAATTTCTACTGCATAAATATATTTTTGAACTTGATCTGCTTATAAATACTATCAGATCGATTGTTGTAATAACTTATTAATGGTAGCTATGTAGCTACTGCCATCCTGCACCCGCAACCACAGCTTGCGTTGTTTCAGTATCTCACCGGACAATGTCAGCCTCCACTTACCAGCCAATGCAAGCTTTCTCCCCTCCTCCTCCACCTTATACTCAAGCCCTGTCCTCACCTTTCATCACTGTGCCAACTAGTGTAAAATTTGGACTAGATCGTGTAGCTACACTACCATGCAGCTTGTTGGAATCATGATCCTTAAGCTGTTTGGTGCGAGTATAGCCTTGTACCCAGGCCTCCCCGCGCAGCATTTTTTTTTGCAGTCTTGGTAAAAATCATGCTTTTTACCCCACAACTGCAGGGGGAAAAAAGCTGTGAGCTGAGGCCTGGGTACGAGGCTAGCATTAAGTGCTCCATTGTACATGTAGCTAATCCACTTCAAGCTATTATCACGTATCCTCATTAGCTATTATACATGGCCTATATAGCTATGTGCCTGAAATTATTATATGTATGCCATCCCCCCCGCCCCCCAGCGGGGTAGCTATACACTGCAAAAATAAAAGCATAATAGCTACTAACTCACTGCATCCATCTATCTTCATCACTGAAGTCCATAGCTATGCTTGAAACTGAGCTGCAAACACAATCACCATATTCTGAAAGTCCACGGATATGATGCACATGCTGAATGAAAGAGCCAGACTTACTAAAAGGTATCTCAATCATTGCACCTATGCATTCAGTTAGCCCTAATTATAGCTCATCCCATCTAACCCCATACCAGTCCTCCTAACCATTTACCCCCACACACCCCAAGTTACCTACACTACACGCTATCCATAGGCACATATATCATAAAGAAGAACTTTAACCATATATAGCCAAGAGACCCCCAGGCCCAGGCAAGGAGAAAACCAGCCTAGCTGCAAGTAAGGTAAGTAGCTACAACAAACGCATTCATGTGTTGATGAAATTATGCATGACATTGTATAACTAATGTATGAGGCATGTTGATAAATGAGGCATTATAATTATTCTACAGAGTAGTAGCTAGCGTAATCACAGGAATGTGAAATGATGCTATTGTATGATAAAATAAAGCAGGGAAGCCCACTTTGTCTAATGTGTGGTTTTATATACCATGAAGTTAATACATGCAGCAACCTATTTCTTGTGCCCAATGTATACTTCTTCGGGTCAGCAGTGATCCCTACACTTATTAAGCTTTCGTGACTGGCCATTAGTAAGTAATGTAGCTACTCCCCCTGGTCATGTCATCCTCCATAGCTACAATGTAGCTACCAACACAATCATCCTCATCACACCCACATGTGAAGTAATTATCACCATCACAATGATCATATACAGTAAACAAAACAACCACGGCAGTAATCGAACTCAGCTAGAATTATTGATATTAGACACATAGGCTTTTCTGCCTCAAGTAGCAACTCATCTACTTCCACATGCAGCAACATTAACAACCTAAGTTATAAATTACATAACCGATCATGCACTGCACGGTCAGCAAAAAAATTATTTAATTCCCAAAATATTTCATAACCGGCTACAATGGTACTTGGGCAATTTCTGCTCTAACTAATCACTGACAGCTGGATGAATATATCTGGTTGTCATTACTCTTGTGAAACAATAGTGAGAATTATACATGTCATGATCAATAGTAAATAGAGAGGGGTTACAGAGTTGGCTCACAATGAGATATTTAATCAACAACGTTAACAGTTTGCCTAGGTTGGTACACAAAATCTAGTTCTGTACTTCTTTAAAACTATGATGCAGGAATCACACAGTAATTGGCACTGATGGAAGATGAGGTGCATGGCTTTAAGCTTCTTGAGTATAAGGTGGAGGAAGAGGGGGGAAGGCTTGCATTGGCTCGTAAGTGGAGGATGACACTGTCCGGCGAGATACTGCAACAACGTAAGCTGTGGTTATAACTGGACGGGTAGGCTGGGCTATGATAACTGCTCTGTGTTGACGGCGAGTACGAGCAATACGGAAAGGCACAATCGCACCAATAACAACAAGAATGACAATCACGCCTGCGATGGATGGACCAATAATTACGCCAACATTCACTGCAGAGGGAAGAGCAAAAATAGAGAATTATGATGTAAGTTTCAGTGCTCATTATGAACTCAAGCCAGTTTGATGTGCCTTACCCAAGTGAATGCATAATGCAACAATTTTCCAAGGTTTTACTGGTCAGTCGACTCAAGAGCACTTACTTTCAGTACTACATCCAACTTCATCACTGCCGTCTGTACATTCTGTATCACCATCACATCGCTGCCAGCTGCTAATACACTGGCCATCATCACAGCTCCACTGAGATGATGTACAGGCTATAATGTATTAGAGTATAGTGTTAGTACTTTCTTGCATTTCATAGGTCAATTACAGGTCTCTAAATCTCATAGAGACCTGGTAGAGAAAACCCGGTCTCTATATATATAGAGACCTACAAGTCTGTGCTCTCAGGGAATTCCTGAGGATGTTTATTAAAATGGCTATACTAAGTTACTATTGATAATTTCTGCACGGCTATGTATTCATACAACCTAAAACTAAAGCAGTAAGAATTACATTTTGTGCTAGTGATACGGCGCGTAGAGGGTGTGGTAATCGAAGGTGGAGCTGGAGATTAGAACAATAAGGGTGGCTAGAGGTGGGGCCAGAGCTCGCACATGTAAAGTGAGTCGACCTCACTGACTCAAGTCTGTGTTGTGGCTAGCTATTTCTTGCAGAGTAAGTTACTAAGCTCTGTACTTACTGTCACCTTCTCGTTGTATGCTTGACTTGAAAACTGTTCCTAGGCCCACACTCTAGATACCTCGACCAATGGGATCTACGAAATTTAGAAACCCTCAGTGCGCCCTCGCTTCACTCATACACTACAGCCTTGGGCCTTCAGGGTTCTAAATTTCATAGATTCTTTGGCCTCAGTATCTAACTTATATGTAAATGGAATAACAAATTGTTTAAGTAAAGCTGGAAATCCAGCCTTTAACAAACTTACTACATCCAACCTCATCACTGCCGTCTGTACATTCTGTATCACCATCACATCGCTCAAAGTATAAATACATTGGCCATCATCACATCTCCACTGAGATGATGTACAGGCTATAATGTAGTAAAAGAGATAGTAAAATATTATTTAGTGAAGCCAGCCTTTTTAACAAACTTACTACATCCAACCTCATCACTGCCATCTGAACATTCTGTATCACCATCACATCGCTGATAGCTGCTTATACACTGGCCATCATCACAGCCCCACTGAGATGATGTGCAGGCTATAATGTAGTAAATGGAATAGCAAATTATTTAAGTACTGCAGAGAAGCCAGCCTTTACCAAACTTACCACATCCAACCTCATCACTGCCGTCTGTGCAATCTGGATAATAACCATCACATCGCTCATAGCTGTATATACACTGGCCATTATCACAGCTCCACTGAGATGATGTACAGGCTACAGAGAGAGAAATTTAGGGCAATTATCCGCATATACCATCCCAATATGTACAGCTCAATTGTATCACTATATCCATACCACTCTACGTTTTTGAATTAGTTAGACACTCCCAACATGTTTCTTCAAGGATTTGAATCCCGAGAGTGACGTCATAAATACCGAGGCAGAGCGGAAGTGTTTATGATGCCACCCGAGGGATTAAAATCCGAACAGAACCTGCTGTGAGTGTCTAACTGTCTTAGAAAATGATGCATAGTTTACCGTGCTTCCTACATCAATTTTCTACAGATTTGTGAGCCAAAAAACCGCCATAAATCCTGGCAAGGCTCCCTCAGCATGCTCAGCCACTAGCCTTTCTGACTGTTTAATATGCACGGAACAGAATCGGGTCATGCTGCATGCTCCGCTAATTGAATTCACAATGCATGCCAGGTGTCTTACTGGGAGCCAAGTGTCATAGTGGTAAGGCACCTGCGGTTGGGTTTCTTCGGTACCAAGACACCTCATTAGCGTGCGCTATATCAAGCAAAATAAATTTTCTAATTCCTGGGGAGAACCCTGTTAATATTATGTTGGTTTGTGTAGCCTCGATCTGTGGAAGTAGAGGTACATGTATGAGTGTGGGCGATGGACTGCACGATCGACAATACGAATATGAGTTCAAGCACAGTCCCTCTCCGCTCTCTCGTGCACGTGGCAGCCATGGCCAAGTTTTGGATACATGTATGTGTAGCAGACCTCATCCTTTTGAAAGCCAGTAACTTCTACGCTAGCATTACTGACAGCTACATGCTGATATGTATGAGGTGCTATTTGTGTCAAAAGCTTAAGCTCTGGAAGACTTTACAAACAGTACTGGTATTTACTAAATACCTACATGATCAATTATTTACATACTAAATAACTGCTTTCATAGCTAATCACGTGCTGGTATTTAACTCACATGCCAGTGGAGGCAAGCTGAGAAATAGCCCTGAAATGCTGGGTATAACATACTAATAAACTACTGAGAGGATTTTGGGGGGATGGAGGACAGGAAACCCAGTCAAGTCAGACTAGCAATGGTGTACTGCGTAATGGTGTAGAGGTTAGCGTGCACTTCATATTTAAATATTGCGCACTTGACACACAACTTGCCACCAAGTTGTGAATGTTGGCTTTTCCCTGTATGCTGTGTGTACAACACCTTAAGAAGCTACCACAACACCTACTGAAGAAGCCTTCAGCCAGCCTGTATGCACTACAATAATACCACCAGACAAGTGGCTCACCACGGGAACTTTCAACACAGAAGTGGGAATAACCTTAGCTTATGAAACAGAATGTCAGTTTGATGTGGGCTGATTATGGAGATCTAAAAGTGTCCTCATAATTTTCAAGCAGTTCTTCAGGGCTGTAGCAAGCTCTATTGCAGTAGTCTGGCCAGAGAGGCTCGATCATAAATCCCCCCCCACGCAACACTGTTAAACTCAGTCAGGAAACACTCTCGTAGCACACCACCTTCTTCTCTTCAAAGGAGAGCCTTGGAAACGTAAACGTCACAAGCTGGTGAGGCTGCAGCTGTCTTGAACGTTAAACGTTATCAGTAGCTGTTGCACATGTTTGTAACGCACATTGTTCAAAGTTAAATCATGAGAGTACAGAGCAAAGGCCATACCTACACGATATACTGTTGCTTGGGCTGTTGTGTCACTAAAACCATAGATAATATATACTCCGCGGAGTATCCTGGGTCGGTAGCGGTAGCTAAAAAAAGAAGAAGAAAGCGTCGGAGCAGCAACAGTATATCGCGTTACGTAGGCATATATGGCCTTTTAAAGTTTTAATACATAGAGCAAATTATGCGGATTATCGATATAGTTGGGGCGAGCCTGAGCGAGCCCCAATCCTAGCGACTTAGCTGGTCATTCGTGTCTGTGTATATATATATATTATTATGGTACGTACGTCTACCGAATCTAAATACAAAATTCTAATTTTGCGTATTACGCATTACGTATGCGAAGCGCATTACGCGTACGCTACTACGTGTGTGTGCACGAGCAGACAGAATGGAAGCTACTGGAAGTTTGCAGGCCCAATAGGCCAAGGTAAGTTAGTTTTTATGTTGCTTACGTGGCGAAGAAGGGCTAGACAGTGGTATAGTAATCCACAAACGCATTGCGAAATGGCTGAGACTCAGCACTGTCGGTAACAGCTGTGCAAGAAGAGATCAGCCCAACCAGCATTTAGTTTCAGGTACATTTAACCTAGAATTACTAGTAACGGAGCACAATCTTCAGCCTTGTCTTTATGTATGCTTAGACTTTAACACTGCTGGATGTAGTCTTGTTTGCTATCATAGTATACTGTAGTGATTTGTAGTAGCTATAACAGGTTTCTGTATAATATAGTTAGTTCAGAGAAGCTCCCTCATAATTTAACAAGTGTTATTAGCTAGGTAGCTTATACCGTTGTTGGAGTTGACTGTGGGCAGCATGTATATGTATATTATACATTTTTATGCTGTATGTGCAGAATTAAGTTCTCTCAAAACTTCCCCACTTATGTGCAGAATCATGTTGTGATGTAGGTTCTTTTTATAAATAAAATAGCTATGGAGAAATAGAACATGAAAACTTGATCACAGAATGATACAAGGCTCCTCTCCCTCGTAAGGTCTCAGCACAAATCAACACTACAATATTCAAACACGAACTTGTTAATTAATGCACAATATAACAGCACCCATATTACTTCTCACAATTGGCTGTCTCGTAAAATAGTTATAGTGTCCATGCTACTGTCATGTTGGAGTGGTTACTGCAGTATCTATGAGCCCTATCTAGTCATACAATCCGATCACTGTTGTATTACTTCCACTTTGAATGCCCATTTGCTAATATAATGCACAGACACTCGCTCAGGCTCGCCCCACAATGTCCTGCATTAAACTAGTAGTTCTAGTTGGGGCGAGCCTGAGCGAGCCCCACACTAGTCATGTCAGCGGTGGATTTTCTCTGAATGTATAAAATATCGTACGTACGTCGTGCCGTATATCCGATGTTCAGAAAATTTAACGCTTTGCAATCTAATTTTGCAGTCTAATTTCTCGCGTTTCCACTACACACGCTAAACACCACTCGGCGGTCTGCTTTCTCGGCTATGGATGCTACAGAAGCGCAGAAAGCGGAGAATAAGGGATAGGGCTAGGCGCGCTGTTCAGACTGCCGAAAGAAGAGAGGCAGACCTGCAACAAAGAAGGCGCAGACTGGCAGGTGAGACAGGCTAGGCTGCACTGAGCGAATGACTGACAGACTTGCCGACGAGACTGCTGAGGAGAGAGAAGCCAGGCTGCAGCAAACGACTGCTTCCAACCGTGCAAGATTGGCTGCTGAGACTGCTGAGGAGAGAGAATCCAGGCTGCGACCAATGACTGCTTCCAACCATGCGAGATTGGCTGCTGAGACTGCTGAGGAGAGAGAGGCCAGGCTACAGTCTGACAGACTGAGGCACAGACAACAACAGGTCATGCAGGCACAGCTCCCATTGTTTCAACAATCTTCTGTCCGAACGAAGATGCGTAAATTTCATGCACACATGGCGTTACACAACATTACATTACTACATGTATCAAACACATCATCCACCAGCTTTAAACCCTTCAAATTCACAATTCTCGCCCCACAATGCCCTGCATTTGCCTAGTATAGTATATACAAGGAGTAGTAGTCTCGCGTAGCCCGACTCTCGGCTACGCGAGACTAAAGGAGTAGCTAGTTTAATTTAGTGTTTAATACTGCAACATAGATGGGACTCACAAAGAATCTACCTTACGATTTACCTGTAGCCTGACGGCTGAGCACACTCAGGCCAGACAGTAGAGCAAAAAAGACGACGATCAACTGCCCCATTGGATCAAGACACACGCCCGACAGCGAATCGAATTCGCGGTCCTACGGTACGTATATTAATATGATCACGTGTACGTTAAGCTAACATGGTAAACATAAACAGTACAGATAGTCTCGTGCCCAGATCATGTGGGGGTGGAGGTCTGGGGATGAGACTACTCGAAGTGAAAAGACCTTACACACCTAGCATGGTAAACATGGTAGCTAAAACATGAGTAAACATACGTGCTAGGGTTATGGTTGGGGATAGTGTAAACTTCGGAGGATACATGTACATGTTGATATATAGATAGGGGCTACAGAGCTAGCTGTACAAGACATTTTCAAACCAAATGAACAGCTATCGACTACTATAGTTAATGGCAAAAAAGTTTGTCTATCTGGTGTGCAATATCTAGTTATGTATTATAGCTACTTGCAGTGATATTGACTGTACTATAAACTGCGATTGGCACTGACGGAGGGTGAGGTGCATGGCTTTAAGCTTCTTGAGTATAAGGTGGAGGAGGAGGGGGAAAGGCTGCCATTGGCTGGTAAGTGGAAGTTGACTGTGTCTGGGAGGCTGAAACAGCGTAAGTTGTGGCTATAGCTGGACGGGTAGGTTGGGCTATGATAACAGCCGTGCGTTGACGCCGATTACGAACAACGCAGAAGCCCACAATCACAGCAATAACGATGGGGGTGACAATGATGAGAAAGAATCCCGCGACGGACGGACCAATAATTAGGGCCAAATTCACTGCAGAGGAAAGCAAAAAATATGCAATTTTAAATTAGTGACATAATAATAATATTATACACAAAATAGTAAGCAAAATGTAGAGATGGAAATAATAATTTTAGGAAGCCCAGCAGAGGACTAAACTCGGGATCTTCTCAATACTAGTCAGATGCTCTTACCAACTGGAGTCCCTGAGCAGCATGTACATATGCACCACCTCTGCACACTAAGTCTTGTATTCATTTACCCACTTCTCTATTCACCACAGCTGTGAAATAAAATTTGGGCGAGGAAGGCCTGGGTACAGGACTGATACCCTATGCAGTAGCTTCATATGATAACAGACTATAGGTGCACATAATCACTGAGCATGGCAAATTAACAGCAGCCATTATTTTACGGAATGGACCAGACTGAAATGGCATTACAATGAGCTGTTGTACATACAAAGTTGTCCTATACAGCTGCTGGCCATGATAAATGGCTTCAGTTTGAACTGGGAGTCGTGGTTGAGAAGCAGCTAAGGGGAGAGCAGAACCATATTTTGCCCCAGGGAGTCGTGCCTCAATGCAATCTGCCGTTTTAATGCAATATAATTATGATTCCCATGTCTACAGTGGCTGCACTAAATTATTGGCGCTTCCTTGATCAGTGGCATTCAAAAAATGCAGTAGCTTCACTGCCCTTATTTTTCTCGCTTGCCGACGTTGATTGGGAATATTGTAAACCACTGCTTCTCCAAGCACCCAATCAGGTGGCATTGTTGATTAACAGTCTTACCTTACCCAGTGAATATCCAAAGCAGCATGTTCTCAACATTCACATGCAGATAATTGTAATCTTGTTCTTACTATGCACTACAACAGCTCTACTATCAGTACAACGAAGTCCATTTCATGAACTAATGACCACCCACTACATACAGTGGCAGGTCAAAAAGGTGACCATATTATTGAGGTTCCAATGTAATAGTGTTTACCTAGCCAGCTGTATGCAATACATTCCACAGACTAAAAGAATAATGGAGCTTTCCCCATTCAAGAAGGTATGGCAAGGTGCTCAACAAACATGCAGGAATACACTGGAAACATGTCAAGTCCACTGATATGATGCATGTGCATGCTATATAGAAAGGTTAGTTGAGCAAAGCAGGGAAGCCAGCCTTTGACAAACTCACAGCATCCAACTTCATCACTGCCATCTACACATTCTGTATCACCATCACATCGCAGATAGCTGCTAATACACTGGCCATCATCACAGCTCCACTGATATGATGTGCAGGCTACAATGTAGAAAATGGGATAGCAAATTATTTGAGTAAAGCAGGAAAGCCAGCCTTTAACAAACTTACGGCATCCAACCTCATCACTGCCATCTGTGCAGTCTGGATAACCATCACATCGCTGATAGCTGCTAATACACTGGCCATTATCACAGCTCCACTGATATGATGTGCAGGCTATAATGTAGTAAATGGGATAGCAAATTATTTCAATAAAGTAGGGAAGCCAGCCTTTAACAAACTCACAGCATCCAACTTCATCACTGCCATCTACACATTCTGTATCACCATCACATCGCTGATAGCTGCTAATACACTGGCCATTATCACAGCTCCACTGAGATGATGTGCAGGCTATAATGTAGTAAATGGGATAGCAAATTATTTGAGTAAAGCAGGAAAGCCAGCCTTTAACAAACTTACGGCATCCAACCTCATCACTGCCGTCTGTGCAGTCTGGATAACCATCACATCGCTGATAGCTGCTAATACACTGGCCATTATCACAGCTCCACTGATATGATGTGCAGGCTATAATGTAGTAAATGGGATAGCAAATTATTTCAATAAAGTAGGGAAGCCAGCCTTTAACAAACTCACAGCATCCAACTTCATCACTGCCATCTACACATTCTGTATCACCATCACATCGCTGATAGTTGCTAATACACTGGCCATTATCACAGCTCCACTGAGATGATGTGCAGGCTACAGAGAGAGGAAATGGGAGTTGTAGCATAGTCCTTAGTTTTATGGTGCAATAGACCCTTTACCATTATGATGTAATGGGGTAAAAGTGAGGACTAAATGGAGAAATACAGGAAAACATATGTAAACAAGCATGTTCTTATGTTTTCGTACAAGAAAACTACATCAAACCACATGTTCTCATCCATTTAGTGCTCATTTTTACCCCCCCATTACATCATAATGGTAAAGGGTCTATATTTAGGAATTCCCTGAGAGCATAGACATGTAGGTTTCTAGAGACCTGGTTTTCTGTAGCGATTAGAAGTTATGATCAACTTTAGAGCTTACTAAAATAGGTTACAATTAATCAAAAGACTGAATTATATATGCAGCAATCCCACCCCTCCCCCCCAACCATAATTATGTTATCCCTGCATACAACCAGGAGAGCATGAGCTGCCGAAAGCAGCGAAGGAACATGCAACTTAAACTTACTTGCGAATGCCATCCAAATCCGTATTTGTATTCGATAACTTTCCTTATTTGGAAACTGAATATTTATACGTAAACTGACAACAGAAAACTGCATTTGGCAATTAGTACATAATTGTGAGACACGGCACTACCTACTGTTCTTTTAATAGAGTCGATATGGCGAAGCATAGTCGAGAGAGTGGGGGTCCTATTGAATTTCCTCAAGCAAAGAGAATTCAGTTTGGGAGGAGTACAACTGAGAAGAAAGCTATGATGTCATAAGCAATTTGAATGGACGAAACTAATCTGGATTTGGATGGAACTGCAGTTACAAGCTCCTTCATGCGCTCCCGATACAACATACCACAACCACTCTCGTCACACCCATCTGCACAGTCATTGAAACCATCACACTGATAAGAATCAGGCACACAACAGCTGTTATAACCACAGCAGTAGTCGGCTAGAATTGTTGAGAAAACAAAACATTATACAATGGATTGGTTACTAGAGTTGCATCATTATCATTTTGTACTATAGTACAGCTTTTGTAAAGGAATAATTTTCTGCTGACTGTAATACTTTACATGGCTATCCAATGGCATAGTATGGATAGCTCATGGTCTCATGCCAGAGTGCTACAGTAACAATCTGTCGATCAGTTAAAAGCATGACTCTGTACTACACAGATGTAGCCAGTATAGTACACAGCTTTGACAGGAAACAATTCATTTCCGCCATATGACTCTGATAACGTGGATTTAGTTGATATATGGACAGGCACATGTCAAAGCGCTTCAACACCAGCTGTCAATGACAATAATATCCATTGTCTATATTAGTTGCAACTCTAGTAACCAAATGTTTGGTTAAAATAACCATTAGGATTTTACAGTGTATAGGCATGTAAGCGTTCTCTGCCTTAATTATAAATATAAAATTAGTAGAGACTCCGCTACTTTCATAGCAATGACCAAGGTACATAGCTTATCACTGCTGGTCAAATTATCAAATCAACCTACCAACTTTGCTAGGCCGCAGAACTGTTGTATATCTAAAAATGTCCCATGTAGTTCTGACAAATGAAGTCCCCAAGGTTCCACCTACTGCATGACTGCAAGAAGGCATAGCCTCCAGAGTATAAAGTAGAGTGGGGTAATTTTGGTCACAGCGGAATCCAAGTCAGTCTAGCCAAAAAGCTAAGGTTTCGCAGAGCAATGTGAATATAGTAGTTCTAGTATGAGGAATGGTTAGTGTTACTGCACGTTTAATACCTATGATCATGATACACTGTTGCTTTGACCTGACTGACCCATTTTTTCTGCTTTGCCAAAAAATTTGGAATAATATCATTAATGACACATGTACAAACACGGCTATTGTGAAATACCAGGCTGTCATCTGAATGGCTATGAGAAGGCAATATAGTGCCTCTTGTGATTGTTTCCCCCCCCCCCGACCTACCGACCCGGTTTTAAATATCTGAGCAACAGCATATCATGTAGGCATGGCCTATTAAAGTGGGATTCACAAAGAATCTATCTTCTACAAACTATTTGTGGTAGCTTCAGTTCTGTATAGTCCTGTTCCCAGATGATTTTTCGCTCGGCATTTGCTTGCGTCACGTAATCATTGCTTGTGTCACGCTGTACAGGAATGCAAGCGTACGTGACATCACACGTTAAATTAAAATAATACAATGCGCCAACATTCCGGCAGACTTGCACTGAAATGTAATAGGGGGGTTACCAGACACACTTTTCCCGATAGTGGAGGGTGAAAAGCCAGATGGTAACAAGACTAGCTTTTGTATAGACTGATCGGAAATATCCTGTGACCGAAATTACCTAGTCTTGGTACCAGCCCACCAATCAAGGTGGAGATTGCTTACAGCATACAGTATAAGAGTAGAACTAGCCCATGGAGGGATACTGTACGCGATTTTCGCCTTGAATGGTGGGCTGGTACCGAGACTAGCCGCTCTCCCTTTAATATGGTTGCCCCCCCCCCCCGAGTTCCAAACTCTACTGTGATTCACTTGTAGCTAGCTACGACCTGACTGTTTAGCTGTTGTAGCATACACCCCCATTGAGGAGGATAATTTGTGTCTTGAGGGGGTAGCTGGGCTTATGAAGTCTTGAGGGGGTAAAAGCACATCTTAATGAAGTCTGGAGGGGGAAAAACCAAATTTTAACGATGTCCTAAGGGGCAAAGAACAGATTTTGACGATGTCTTGAGGGGTAAATTCACCTAACTAGCTGTCTTTGGGGAAAATGGAAAAGTACACCTAATATTATGAATAGTCCATTAAATAGATTAAATCTGTCCAAGACGCTTACCTGTAGCCTGTCGGCTGAGCACACTCAGGCCAGACAGTAGAGCAAAAAAGACAACGATCAACTGCCCCATTGGATCAAGAGCTGTACACAATGCTAGTGAGACACACGCCCGAAGTACGACCGTGTACGTGCGTGGGCGTGCCTCCGTATATTATTGGAAAAAATATGCATACTTGCCTCACAGTCTCATACCCAGACTAGAAGACTAACGGTCTAGTGCCCAGATTCCAAATTTGGAGCTAGTCTCGCATCCCATTGCAGCTAATCCTTAGCAAACTATAGACATAGACAGTAGAGTGCTGTCTACTATCTATGCTATGGGAAACCCTCATCTTAGTTGGGTCATGTTTAATACTGATGAAACATGTGGGCCTCAGTGGAATTCTCTGAATATCACACAATAATAAAAGTCAGTTTACAACTGAATCCTACTGTCATAAATATGATAAATTATGAATAGCTATTTAGCCTTGTAGCTACATACAAGGCTATGTAAATATAGTATTATGGGATTACCATAGGATTACTGGGATTATGGTGGAGACTGTACGAGATTACAAGGCAGTGTCCGACCCCTCGAAGAGATCGAGCACTTCCTAGCTGATGGCTGATGAATATTTGCAGCCCCTGTGAAGGCACACGCACACCACACCTCTGGGCACTGCCAACGCTGCAAAAACTGTGTAGTTGTTTTGAATACTTAGTGGTTACCTAAACTTCAGATGTCAGATGAGTATGAAGGTAGAAGTTAGGTCTCAAAGTGGGTAATTTGTTCCTTGCTGTGGGACTTAGAACAAATTATCTGCCTAACACCTACCTTCATACTCATGCATCTGAAATTCAGGTAACCACTAAGTAGCCAAAATAGCTATGTATTGTTTTGCAGTGAAAAGTGCATGCATCACTGGTTGAATCCTGTTGAAATGTGCCATGGCTGGCAGTATTGGCTTGACTGAAGGGACAAAGCAGAACCCGAGAACTGAATATTCTTCTGTACTGCATGTCCTAAAGTGATGGTTTATTATGTGTCTCACAAAAAAACTGAACATGCAAGGTTCGGTTAGTAATAATTTAAAACAGCATTATGTATTGCGGTTTTGCTCACTTATTGCGTGCACCTCCCCCTAACTGTAGCTGGGTCAATCTTAACCGGTTTCCTACCATCACTTAGGACTGTGGTTATAGCTTATTTCACTGGAAATGGAAGTCATTGAGAGGCCTAAGAATCAGTGCTAGACACATAGCCACTTACAATAATGATGGTATAATATTATGTCAATAGTGGGCTACTGAGCTAGATTACAAGAGGATATTTAATCAAAAATTTACAAAAAAACAACAACCAGTTCACCTAGCCTGGTGTACGAAATCTAGTTCTATACTTGCAGTACTTGTAGTGCATAGATGCCTGTACTATAAAACTACGATGCAGGAATCACATGCTAATTGGCACTGATGGAGGGTGAGGTGCATGGCTTTAAGCTTCTTGAGTATAAGGTGGAGGAGGAGGGGGGAACTCTTGCATTGGCTCATAAGTGGAGGCTGACACTGTCACACGAGATACCGAAACAACGTAAGGTGTGAAAATAACTGGACGGGTAGGCTGGGCTACGATAACAGCTCTGTGTCGATGGCGAGCACGAACACAAATACCCACAGTCATAGCAATAATAATAAGGACGAAGATTGTGCCTGGAATGCTTGTACCAAGAATTAGAGCAATATCCGCTGCAAGAGGGAAGAGCAAAACATAGAGAATCATGATGTAAGTCTCAGGGACAAATAGACACAGTAATAAGCAAATTTTATAAAGTGGAAAATAATTATTATTCTGGAGGCTATCCCGGTGGAAACAGTAAGAGAGCTGTCTGTATGCGCAAGCTGATTATGAACTCAAGCCTGTATGATGTGCCTTCTTAAGTGAATGCACAATACAACAATTTTTTCAAGGTTTTGCTGGTCAGTCAACTCAAGAGCACTTACGTGTACCATTTCCAGTACTACATCCGACCTCATCACTGCTGTCTGTGCAGTCTGTACGACCATTACATCTCTTATATTCGGTAATACACTGGCCATCATCACAGCTCCACTGAGATGATGTGCAGGCTATAATGTAGCAAATGGGATAGCAAAATTAATTATTTTATTAGCCAACCTTTAACAAATTTACGGCATCCAACCTCATCACTGCCGTCTGTGCATTCTGTATAACCATTACATCGTTCATTGTTGTTAATACATTGGCCATTATTACAGCTCCACTGATATACTGAACAGGCTACAGAGAGAGGAAATGGGAGTTGTAGGATAGTTCTTAGTTTTATGGCGTATCCTCAGGAATTCCCTGAGAGCATAGACATGTAGGTTTCTAGAGACCTGGTTTTCTGTAGAGATTAGAAGTTATGATAAACTTTAGAACTTAGCTACTAAAATAGGTTACAATTAATCAAAAAACTGAATTATATATGCAGCAATCCCACCCCTCCCCAACCATAATTATGTTACCCCTGCATACAACCAGGAGAGCATGAGCTGCCGAAAGCAGCGAAGGAACATGCAACTTAAACTTACTTGTGAATGCCATCCAAATCCATATTTGTATTCGATAACTTTCCTTATTTGGAAACTGAATGTTTGTACGTAAAACTGATAACAGAAAACTGCATTTGGCCATTAGTACATAATTGTGAGACACGGCACTACCTACTGTTCTTTTAATAGAGTCGATATGGCGAAGCATAGTCGAGAGAGTGGGGGTCCTATCGAATTTCCTCAAGCAAAGAGAATTCAGTTTGGGAGGGGAGTACAACTAAGAACGCTATGATGTCATAAGCAATTTGAATAAACGAAACGAATCAGGATTTGGATGGAACTGTAGTTACAAGCTCCTTCATGCATGCACTCCCAATACAACATACCGCAATCACTCTCATCACACCCATCTAGACAGTCATCTAAACCATCACAGCGATAAGAATCAGGCACACAACAGCTGTTGAAATCACAGCAGTACTCGGCTAAAATTGTTGAGAGAACAGGCATGTAAGTTTTCTCTGCTTAATTATAAAATTAGTAGGGACTCCGCTACTTTCATAGCAATGACCGAGGTACACAGTTTATCACTGCTGGTCAAATTATCAAAATCAACCTACCAACTTTGCTAGGCTGCAGAACTGTTGATTACGTATATCTAAATATGTCCCATGTAGTTCTGACAAATGAAGTCCCCAAGGTTCCACCTACTGCATGACTGCAAGAAGGCATAGCCTCCAGAGTATAAAGTAGAGTGGGGCATTTTAATCACAGTGCAATTCCAGTCAGTCTAGCCAAAAAGCTAAGGTTACACAGAGCAATGTGAATATAGCTATGCGGGGAGCACTTAGCTGCACTTTTAATACCTATAATCATGATACACTGTTGCTTTGGACCCGATTGACCCATTTTTTCTGCTTTGTCAAAAAATTGAAAACGATATCATTAATAACGCATATGTACAAATACAGCTATCGTGAAATACCAGGCTGTCATCTGAATGGCTATGAGAAGGCAATATAGTGCCCCTTATGACTGTTTTCCCCCCCGACCTACCAACCTGGTTTTAAACGTCTGAGCAACAGTACATCATGTAGGCATGGCCTATTAAAGTGGGATTCGCAAAGAATCTATCTCCTACAAACTATTCGTGGTAGCTTTTAAATACCAGATGATTTTTCGCTCGGTATTTGCAATCATTATTTGTGTGAATGCATGTGAGATCATGCACTCAGTAGCTTATGCAATCAGTGAAGAGTGGGTCTCTGTGCTTCAGATGTGCTGGTGATTCAATTAAAGTAGCCTTTAAAGTTAGTAACTACCTGTCATATGTCAATGGTAATTAGGTGAGCTTGAATGGAAAGCTATTGAGAACATCCTCTGAAGTTGAATGAGAGCCAAAGAGTTCATGCACCCAGTAGCTTATCCAATCAGTGAAAAGTGGGTATCTGTGCTTCACATGTGCTTCATATGTGCCGATGAGTTTTCATATACAATAGGGAAGCCATACATACAACTGCAGCACAGTTGGAAAAAATTGAACCAAAGTGGCAATATCTCGGGATTGGTAAGAAGTTAAGATTCCAAATTTGATTCCTGGGAGTTAAGACTTCAAACCCAGGTCAATGCATGGTGACACATCACATTCACTACTTGCAAGCCGATTAACTCCCAGGGATTCTCCCAATAATTTTTTCTTTAAAATCAGAAGTATCGTGAGAATCCTGCTTTTTACTAATTACTTTCACTATCGTGAATTCCAGGATCGACCCGAGACGCGAAGATCACGTGGTCTCCAACTGGCAGTCGAGATCACAGCGAGCAGCTTACATGTAGGCTATTTGCCTTTATGAGTACAATGAACGAATCAGTAGCGTGAATGCTTTAATATAACTTCGTCACACAGGGGTGATAGTTGCTGTAGGTATGCGAAGTACCGAAAAGGGTATCTAGAACTGCGAAAATGCAAACGATCGCGAGATGCTACGAGAGCGCTTCCTACCTTCGAAAAAATAAAGGTGAAAGTTTTTTTTGCGGATACTAGGCTGCTTCTCAGCCTTTCTTACCTACAACTCTGCAGGCGCTAACTGTGGAGGTCAAGAACTTTGCGTAGATTATTTATCTTATATTTATTACATTTACACTACATTCATTACATTAATTTTACATTATTGGGAGTGTATTAAAACTTGAGACGCTTACCAGTAGCCTGTCGACTGAGCACACTCAGGCCAGACAGTAGAGCAAAAAAGACGACGATCAACTGCCCCATTGGATCATGAGCTTTACACAGTGAGACACACGCCCAAAGTACGTATCGGGTATACTGATCGTTTATCGTTTAGGCTATGCATAGTAGTGGTTTCTCATCTGGGACTTTCCCTGCTTGTGGCAGGCGTGAATCGCGCAGAAATACGCATTGCGCGCGCAAAAGCGTATACGCTGCAATCAAAAGTATGCGCGTACTGTCATAGATTAAGGTTACGGGATACCAACGCGTGCATATTTGGGCTGTAGGAGTGGTTGGTTTATAACTAATTTATGCGAGCCAATTACTTACGTCAAAAAGCACACACTGCGAGTTCTGAGGGGCGTCACTGTGCGCAGCAAAAACAGAGAAGGTGCTTTGTACCTTCACCGAGATGTACTTACTGATTATGCGACAATGTTTTCGCCAGATGTCTTCGCCCTGGAATACAGCAGAGAGCAGTCATTCGGTCCTGCGGCACAGCATTCATTAGCTTTAGCGACTGACGGAAGCTTTTTGGAAATGTATTTTGTCCGACCCAGAAACAGCCGGGTCTGTTGGGAAAATAGCGCTAACAAGCACACCTTAGTTTCCAAAAATAGCATAGTTTTTGTTGTGTTAGCTAAATCTATTAAAACTTCCGTCAGTCCCTTTTCTTACCTTTACTCCACTCTTTGGCAGCTGTAGCGTTCCAAAGCGTTTCTTCTAACAGGAAAAATTTGGCGACAAAAAAGGGAACCTGGTGCGCCAAGCCATAGTAATTGAATACTTGCGGGTAAAAACGGTATGAATATAATTATACTGCACGCGCGAAGATTACTGAGACAGCTGCACAAAGAGAAGTACAGTGTTCCAATTTTTGCGCACGTGTTGCATGTAATAATTGCGAATTCGTTAATATTGAATTTCCGTAAAAAAAATATACGGTCACCGCGTAGTAAATAAATGCGGCTAGGGATCCCGTAACCTTAATAACCAGTTAACCTACGTAGCTACTGCTACAGTATAGTATACGGTACAGTGTGCGTAATACCCGCTAAATCTGCTTTAGCTACCATGCGCAGTCTCATATCAGACTAGAAGACTAACAGTCTAGCGCTCAGATTCCCAAGGAGTTAGTCTCCGGTAGGAAGCAGCTTTGAGCTCACATTGCAGCTATAATTAATCCTTAGCAAACTATATTATGGGTAACCTCTAATACAGAAATATGTGGGCCTGGAGTTTCTGATCAACGTCATACAAACAAGACAAAAGTTAAAAGTCAACAAAACTTTTATGACTGCAGGGGCTAAGTGTAGCACACTTGGATATGAATGCCTTAAAGTTCTTTGATACAGCACTTACAAAGTTCCGAACAATGTACTGTCAACACACAAACTATTCAGATTACAGCATGCATGCTTCTTATTTTGAACCTCAAACACGCAGAAAACAAACATGTAGTTATAGGATGAAGTGCGAGGAGTGTTGGCCAGGTTTTGAAGCATTCCCTGAAATTGAGAGATTATCACTAATGATAATTAGTTTTTTTGCAGCCAAAAACACATTTATAGAATGTTTAAATTTACAACAATGTTACTATGTATTAGCTATGGGAGTCGATTATTATAGGTATTGCAATGTACACGTCATAATCAGCGTCGGGTCAAAATCAACTACATTTCTCAAACCACAAACCTTTTTTTTCTTCATTTTCTACAATATGGGAGGGTATATCTGTAGGTTAGACCACTCTGACCTTCATTTAGGCAAGCCTCAGCTCAATCTTATGCGGGCCTGGAGCTTCTGAATATCACACAAACGAAACAATATTAAAAGTCAACAAACACTTATACAACTGAATTGTACTGTCAAAGGATAAGCCTTGTACATAAGGCTATGTGAATATAGAAACGATGAGCAGTGCAGTGATGATTATAGGCATAATACTGGTGTGTCCATTATGAAAACATACAGCAAATGATACAAAAATGTATGACACAAAAATGTAGACAAATCTGACTACATTACTATGTGTAACGCCGGGAGCGCATAATGACGAGATTGTGTACTCCTGGCAATGTGCAACCTGCATGCATAATTGACACAAAATCTTCACGTCCAAACCACTCAAATTTCAGTCTCCTTGCCATCTAGCCTGAGGCTATAAGTGCTAGCCGCACCATGGCTCCTGACAGAGCTCAGACTGTTCAGACTGGTGCTCTTCTTTAGCTCCTGCACAAGTAGAGAGAGAAGGGCTTAAACACATAATATTGGTTTGAAACTAACATGAGCTTCAGGCAGACAAACAGCAGTTTGAGGAGCTAGCTGCTGAGAAATAGCAGCTGCACATCCTAGAGGCTCGGGAGGGATGCTGCTATAAACTCGGTGATTGCAAACACACGGCTACTCCACATCCTCAGGGCTCGTGGCAGGCAGAGTTTCAAACACTCATGGCTTTAGAAAAGTCTCACGAATTTCAAAATTTATCCAGGCGAGATTTCAGAAATGCATTATAGCGAAGCAAAGTTTTTAACCTGTATGGTGGTCATGGCAGGACAATGATGAAGACCACACCCCAGCTGATTTCAGAGCAAAGCAGAGAGAAAGCAAGCGAAAGTTTAAAGCACCTAGATGTTGTGAGAGTGCTTCCTGATATAGATAATGTACAGTGGGAAATTTTGCACCATGTGCCATGGCCCCACCGCTTGTACAATGCTTCTGATAAACAGTTGTACATTTCGGCCAAAAGAAGGGGTGTGGTCATAGCTGCTGCTGCTGCTGTTCTGATGCCTTCGTACTGATCACACTCAAGTGCAATCGCCAGCTGCCTGCCAATACTGACTAGTACTTCCACCACATTACGGTTCATTCGAGCACTTCATAGCATCTGACACTTTACTAACAAGATCAGTGACTTGTAAAGAGTCACTGTTAGTATGCTGCATGTGATGCAACACAACATACCTTAGCGGTGGCTCCGCTGATGGGTGGTGGAGAAGACTTAGAAGAGGTTGACTTGGAAGATGGCGATGCCTTGGAAGATGACGACTTGGAAGATGGCGACGAGGATGAAGAAGACGGGGAGGAGGTGGACCCCGTCTTAGACCGAGAAGACTTCTCTGGTGTCTTCTCAGCCTTCGATTTCGAACTCCGGGAGCTCTCTCCCTTCGATTTTGAACTAGATTTTGATCCCTCTGCTTTCGACTTTGATTCTTCCTTATCTCTTGAGGATGAGCGCTTTGTCGAACTCTCCTTCTTCGATGCCGTGCTCTCCTTTGCCCTACTGGAGCTGGTGCTGTGTTTCCGTGAAGAACTGGGACTGGAGCTACTAGAATGCTTTTTCTTGCTTTCGGATTCCTTTGATTTTGACGACGAGCTGTGTTTGTCTGAGGAGTGACTGCTCTGTTTCTTCTCCGTGGAGTGGCTGGACGCTCTCTCGCTATGTGACCCATGCCTTGAACTGGAGCTCTCGGAAGAGGAACTTCTGTGCTTTTTTGAGGACTCGGAGGAGCGGTGGCCCCTTTCTTCGGATCGGCTGTGTCTCGAGGAGGACTTGGACTCGTGCGATGGAGTCCTTTCGGTTGAACTACTCGCGGAGCGCTCTCTCCGTCTTGACTTCCTGTCTTTCTCCTCTGAGATGCTTCTTGAGCTCCTGGTCGAGTTTCTCGGAGGCAGGATTGGAGAGGCTGTTACGTCTTGCTCCTGCGAGGGAGTGACCAGCTGGTGGAGATATCTCATCGGCGGGAGGGCCATGCCCTCAAACAGGGGCTTCGGCTGCAGAGTGTCGTAAATACTTTCCTCTTCTTCGTAATACTCCGGAGGATCAAGTAAGGGGGGACTGGTGATGGGGATGGTGGGTGGGTCCTTTGTGGGGGAGACGTCATAGGGGGTAGCGGCTAGGAACGACCTCTTGGGAGGAGTGGTACCCGGTTGTGGGGGCGGGGTCACCTGTTTTTGTTTTCTCTGCGGAAGAAAGAAGTGTACAGGTCAACGACCTTATAAGGGCAAGAGCACTCCACACCACACTCTGTCTCGCTAGCCAGCTCTGCTTATCTTCATAAACAATGACCACTTGCACTACATATTCATTAAGGTTAGGCACAACTCGAGCACTTAGTTTTTGATTGGAGACAAAGACAGTCTTTCCCTGCCATAAAATTTCCAGTTGAGCCACCCTTAAGATAAACCATGCAAGTGTGTCACCACTTTGGGGGGTGTGAAGATCAAATACTAAGCTGACTGGCAACTAATGATCCTTTTTTCACAGAAGGACCTGATAACCACATCAGTACTCAATAATTAAAATCCACCAAGAAGCAACCTGCCATACGAAAGGTATGGATATAGAAAACGGTATCGATATTAAATGTGAATGGATATGTGAATACCTGCACTTCTTGCTTTTGAACATTCTTAAGGCACGTAACTCTGCAATGCTATGTACAATCTAAATAAAGTATAGCGGGGAGGCTTAGCTATAGCAGTAACCAGGAAATGGAGCACACTGGAAGGGGGATACAGGGAGGGCCTCACAGCCCTGACGATCGCATGGTAAAATGGCGACGCTACTGCGAGGAATGAACGAAGAGCTGCAGACTTCTAGCGTGGAGTGGTATTAGCTGAAGGTTAGTACCGTAGTACCTGGGACCGTGCCAAGAATTCTCTTAGTCCAGTGATTACTGGGAGATATGGCAGTCAGATGCTTGCTGAGACTATAACATTTGCGGCTATGGTTATTTTGGATACACCTCTGCGAAATGGCAATAAGTGTCTAGGACTGCCACGGCCTGTATGTTTTAGTACAAAATTCGTACTCGGATGGCAGGAAATATTATTCATTGTGGTGGGCTAATTACCTTTTTTTAAAGTACCCTCCTCTGATGCTTTATACCACCTACTCCACACTCTAAACCATTTAGTCTCATTCCCATACTTTTGAGTGAAGAGACTATTACATACAGTGTTGCCAACCCTGTTGCTATGGAAATAATAATTACTTGTATCTACTGTTCAACATACAGAAAGGTTTGTTTCAAAGGTTGAATAAGATGACCTTTTGGTGTAATAAACATTACACACAAGCAACAGCCAAGTCGTCTTATAACCTATTGTTATTCTAGCAGACAACAGCTGATATCTTATACAGGGAAATAGTGTTATGTCTAAAAGTTCAGATTTAGTCAATTCCTACTCTAAGCAGTGTATTGTTTCAGAACAAGAAGCTGCTACCGCTCCTTCCAAGGTCGACAGTTCACTGTGGCTCTGTGGAAGAGCCTCCACTCCACTGCTGTATGTCTCTAACTTCAGCAAGCAAAACTGGCTCCGTCAAGCAACCTCATAATAGAGATAAGACTGAGCATATCGTGCCCCTGGCCTTTAGGCACTGGTAGTCGAACGATGGAAACCACTGAGTGGATCAATTGTTTGCTTTGGCTTGTTTAGCAGAGCTGAAGTATCACTAATTAAGGGGCGTTTTCGAGAAGAACATGACATTGCATGCCACTATTACTAGCTGCAGACCTTCAGCACCATTCTTTACGGCCCCGGACCCGATGAGGGCAAAATCGCAATGGTGTTAGTTCACACCTATTTCCCCAATATACGGTACCAGTGAACACAGAATAGGTCACACACGATAATCCTTAATTAAGAGTTAATGAAGTCAATAAGCGGAGGCGGCAGACTTCACTATTATTAGCCTAGCTTGTAGGTTAGAATTCCTTTTAGGGCCAATAATGCAGGCCAAAGAGTGTAAACTGCATTACGTTTGCATGCTGCTGAAGTCTGCCGATGTTCCTCCCAAAATGTCCTCATTCTCCCTATAACACCCACCCGTTACCTCTTTAGCTACCATTTCAATCCAAGGTGGCTGGTTGCTAGTGATCATTAGGCTCTTCTTGGGCTGTTGGGACGGCGGTTGCGGCAGCTGCCGTGGTGGTGGCGGGGGTGGCGCACTTTCCCACGGTTTAGGGATCCATACTTCACTTCCTGCGTCCGATGAGCTTCGCCTCCTGGGCGAGGTACTGATGCCAAAGGCGGCTTTCTCCTCCTCCGTCTCTGGGGGAGCACTGACTGTTTCTGGTGGCATCTCGGGATCGGTTTCATACCACCTTTTGGTCTGGGTCTGGGACTCAAAGCTCACCAATGGTGGCTTGGTACCTAATAGGGGCGGGGCTTCGTCCTCCACTGGTAGGGGGGAGGGGCAGGGAGAGGGGGAGGGAGAAGCGGAAGTAGGTTGGTCCCCGAGTGCTTCCTGTAAGGGAAACGTACCAGGCTTTAGGAGCTTGATTTGGTCTGTAATGGGAGGGAGCACTTGTATCGCCCCCGCCAATCGCCTCGGGTTAAATCGAGGGGCTTCCTCCTCCAGAGCTTCAGTGTCTTGTTCTAGCAGCTGCTGTTCTAGAGCTGCACTTTCTCGAAGTTCATCAGGCTTGTGCTCTGACAATGGCTCCTGCAGGCATGGCATAGATAAAGACAACAAGCACAATGGGTTGTAAAAGCAATCCAAAACATATGGTACTTGTTAGGACAATTTGTAGTACAACATGGAGCTGTGCTGGTGCTGAGCAGGTGTACAGCATGTGCACGCAGAAATTTGGCTATGGACTATAATACTACCACCAGTACCCACCCACAGACCACCAATACCCAGCAATGTTGGCCATGTTTACTCTCACTTTCCAGCCTCAGAGTATAAAGACCCAGAGCTAAGTCCATAAAAGTCCAGGGCAAAAAATAAAAAAAATAAAAATGCAAGCCTAGAGGCTCATACACTGGCTTTGACCTCTTAGAGACTTATGCACTGCATCACAGTTCTCTATCCCTTATGTTTACAATCCTGGGTAAGGGGTATGCAGACAGACGAGTAGACAGATAGACACCTATCATGCTTTGGGAAAATTATTGCTTGGTTGTTGTTTTTTTACCTGTGCGGTCTTCCTGGTTGGGAGCTTGCGCTTGGAGGAGCTCCTGGCAATGGCAAGGTCCCTCCGTGCGTGGCCTTCCCTCAGTCCCAGGGAGGGATCTGTGTGTGGGATGCCAGGGAACTCCTCTTGGGGGTCTGGGGGGGAAATTGGGGAGGGGGGGGGGGAGGAATTTGATTTTAAATTGACCCCAGAATTGCCAGACTTGCTTTACCAGGATATTTCATCATCAGTGATTATTCATAACCAGAAACAGTCTGCATCAAGTGTTTTAGGAATTTCTGCAATTCGGTAATGGACACTAGGCACATACCCACTTGTTTTTTTACAGCCCATCAACCTAAACAGGTAGCCTATGAATGTGATGCAGTCAGCATGTCTGGTATTCGGACACACATAAACATCTGTAAAGTAAACAAGCTGAAGCCTACCAAAGAGTAAAGATAATCACCAATATGAATGAGGCAAGTTTGCATGCTTGCATTGCACTGGTTCATTGTATAGGGTATTACCAACCTCCATAAAAGAGCAATTAGTAGCTGGGAACAAAAAATTACAGCTGCACAAACATTTTTAGTCAGACTACACCTCAAGTACTTACCTTCGATGGATGACAGTCCTGAATCACTGCGATTGCGGTGCACCACAATGTTCGACTTCCATATCACATTGCCACCGGTATCAGCAAATACTGGCTTGTCGTCCACATCTGACCTGCTACTGGGAGGTTCTGCTGCGGACGTGGTGGGCCGTGTCACAAGACTGCCGCTAGCAGGGTACAAACCGCTGGCTTGGGCCACCTTTCGTTCTATGGACTCTAGCGCTTCCAGGTTGACTCTGATGTCGTTGGCCTCTGAGTCTATCTGGGAAAGAGTTGTATCCAGGTCGTTCTCGAGTTGGGAGACGAATTCGGGGGATGTCGAGCTTCTGTTCAGTTCTGGGCTCTCATGGACCGGTGATAGCACGCTACGATAGCCATGCCTGACATCGACGTCGGGTACTAATCTGTTTTCAATAGGTTCGTCTAGTTTGACAGGTGAGAGGGGACTTAGAGGGCTAGACTGATCATCTTCCGCTGAGCTTGCCCTCTCGCTCTCAGAAGTGGACCCTCGAGAAATGGAGGCCTGCTCTTCAGAGCCGGTCTCGGAGCCTCCATCTTCCACCCCCTCTCCCTCCTCCGCTGTTGTCGCTGCACGGCTCCCTAACTCAGCAAAGGGGCCCTGCTCGGAGGAGAGCAGCAGCTCAGCTGACCGGGTTCTCGACTTCTGTGGGAGGTACAGGAGAGAGGTACATATTTATACGTGTGACTGGAATTGCAAAACTCTGGCACTTTCTGCTTTTTCAATCGCATGTACTCCAAATAGCCTGGAAATTAAGCCATTTCTGTTGGAAGGAAGCTACATGTATGGGGCGGAGTTTATGCTCTATACCTGGAGATATCTTACGAAGTGAAAATATAGAAAACCTACTATGTTGTTTACTCAGAAAGCTGCCTGGATGTGATACAAGCTTCCCACCTACAGGGATGCATGCATTATGCAGCAGCCATGGCAACTAATTGCCTTAAGGTATGGATTCCCAAATCTGAAGTTACTGTAAGACTTCCCTAATGATTCCTAGGAATTATAAGTAATATGATACAGAGGCATGAAAGAACAGGTGTATTAAGGCTACACTACCTAAGGTCTAAAACAAAAATTAAACTGGCCTTATATATAAACACTAGCTGAGATTCTGAGCCTGTATGCCACGATTATAGGCCTCGCTGCACTCGGCAAATATCCGTCTATTGGATGGGGCCACATGCTCATCTCTTCCCTACTGGTGGAGAGGGGCTATGCATCCGAGAGAGCTCAGAGGGTCTAAGACAGTGGACTTAAGGATTCAGACTTGGTAGCAGGAGGATTATACTCAGGAATACCACGATTTAAGTTTCCCTAAATGAAATGGGAAGGAAGGGGCACCATGATACCCTCCATCGGGGAAACACTACTATTCGCCCCAGGAAGCCGCTAATTCTATTCAGCTAAGCCCTAGATAGCTAGTGGACAGACATTCCCAGGCCTTCCAGGGATGCACAGGGCTTAAGTGAATACAAAAGTGGTTTTGAGGAGATCATGAAAATGGTTGATACATGAACGCAGCTAATTGTCTTGTGGCCAGCCTTGTATGGCCGGCCTCAAGGTCTTCATTGCCCTGCCGGCCTTGGCCAGGGCTGGCCTTGTGCACGACACATGCTGAGACATGCTGTGTGTACTCGTCCACTTTACATACAAGTATACAAACAGCTGCAGTGTATTTAGCCCATAGGAACAACGGTAGTGTTTCTAGCCCAAAGGAACACAATGGATGGGACAGCTAGGGTTATGGTAGTAGGTGCCAGCCTCTGGTGAATCCACTCATTGAGGTCAGACTAAAAAAGGACAGAAAGACAATGGCCTGTTGTGCGAAACGACACTCAAAGCCCACTATCCAAACACTGCATGTCACCTACAGGCATGTGACTGACTACACGCTATGGTTGTGTATATACATGAGCAGGAGTTTTAGCCCAAACAACCCCCATAAAAAAAGGTCAACCACTTTTTTCCAGTTGAGGTAGTCCAAGCCTCCAAGGTTATACACACAGACAATAATTCAACTTCTGTCCTGGAACACCTGTGGGTGTGAGGCTCTCTGCAGAGAACACACTCACATATGTAGGAGGTGGGACCTCAATGCTTATCTAAAGCAAACTAGTGAATTGGGAGAGGCTTCAGGGCTAGGGCTAGGGGTAATGCTGAGTTTGCTAACTAGATACAAGCATGGATAATAGAGCGCTCTGATACAAGTTAGTGATAAACTGAGAGTGGGGGAGGGGAAGGGAGGGGAGGGTTGATTCCAGGCTCACCCTCTTGGCCCTCCTCTCTGATTCCAGGAGCGCTGCTGGGTCCACCTCTGTAGCTAGTTGGTCCAGTTCTTGGATCAGGCTCTGCAACCGCTCTCGGTCCCGGGCATGGCAAACCCTGGATACGACACAATAACAGAGATATATCTCAGAGCTTTCAAAACAAATAGCAACCGCTGGGAAAGGTAAAATTAGTTATCTAGAACTTTCTTGTTTACTAACAGAGGGCAACTAATGGCTTCATAACAGCTAGGAGCCCATAGCTTGCCATAAGAATGGCAAACATTTTCAAAGCATCACGGAGTTAGAGTAGTATCAAGAATTCAACCAATGCCCACAGTGGTTGGCTGCTTCATACCAAGCCAAGCCCACCCTACCCACACTATTCTAAAAGTCGACATGTATATGCTTTCCTTCAGTAAGCACTCCTTGAAAATAAGCACTTCAACCAAAATGAAAACATTTTACATCTGAACTGGACACAAAATCAACTCCTAGATACATGTACTACTACTGGAACGAAGCACGACGAGTCTACGACCAACACCCACTGCCCTGGAAAATGGCCCAGTCTGGTCTTAATCAACCGGAAACAGTGAAGACATTGCATCTCCAGACATGTGCCACATGTGCCAAAACAAGTTCTTAAGTAGGGTATTTGTTGAATTTGTGCCCCATTAAATGTACACAAGGAGGAAATACCAAGCATGCAATGCCATGCCAGCAACACTGCAGCCATGTGATACTTGTATTGAGTCGTAATGACTACTCTTAGGGTTCTTGTGTTTCTTCCATATGCTCACAAGCCAGCACACAATGCACTACTTTATATCACAATGACAGCAAACGTGCAAGACATTATCACCACTGATTCATATGATAGGACAAGGGGGTACCAACTATACTAATGACTGTGTCAAAAGTGATACACACAATGAGCCTGAAGTGTTTGAACACTGCAAATGGACATTGTTCTGTAATGGTCTGGATTCTAGAGATATTTGTACATTAACATGGATCAGAGTGTATCATATATGCATGCTAGCAGCTGTTTCCAGACCCCCAGCCTACAGTTACCATAACAATGCAGGAACTTAAGGCCTATCTCCCAAAATCAACCCCCCCCCCACCAACTATGTTATCTTCATGTTGGCTAACAGTACACAGATGGCACTTAGCCATGTGTAACCACAATCAAAAAGGTCACCTTTCGTATGTTTACACTGCCAAGTTAAATATAGGAGGACTTACAATGCTGCAATCTCAGATGCCTTCTGTCTGCTTTGAAGCATTGACTGTGAAAAAGTCAGAACAAAAAAGGTAAAAAAACGTTCAAGGCACCAGTCTTTCCATTAAGTTGCCCCCCACCCCAACCCCAGCCTTTCCTCGCAGCTTTTATCACAGCCATGGAAAAAACACACAAAAGGTTGCGAGGTGGCCTGGGTATGAGGCTAGTCCCCCCTTCCTTTAGCAAACTTATGCAGTCAGGGGGTCAGGGCTTAAACTTTTTTATTACCTCCTGAGGGGTCGTCCCCAAAGGCATGCCTCCGCGGGTCTTGGAGAGCTTCACAAGGTCTAGAATGAGCTTCAGGGCCTTCTCAGCTTCTTCCTCCTCCCTGCCAGAGGGCCTGGAGGGCAGAGTACATCACTTCATAGACTCATTGCAGTCATTAAAAAAAAACAAACACCTCTCAGTAAGGTAGCCATGCAAGGAGGAGCTTGTGTAAGAAAACAATCTTATGACTAGTCTTCTTCTTCTTCGTATCCTTCAACTCTTGACTTCCCGAGGGTAGGGTTGCTAAACAAACAGGGAAATTTGAGTACAGGAGAGAATGCTGTCTTGAATCCAGAAACAACAGTACAGTTTTCCTTGAAGGTTTGTATTATGCTTGTCTATCAATAAATAACCAGGACGGTTGTATCCCATCTTCTCTCGAGTACTGTTGATGCACTCACTGCTGTGCACACAGGATATTTCGGCAGGTAAATACTAGCCTCGTATCCAGGCCTTCCTCGCCCGGATTCTATCTACTCCACGACTTTTCTCCACGGCTATGCTATGAGTGAGCGAGGGAGGCCTGGGTGCGAGGCTAGGCAAATACCCAACGCTTTATAGTAATCATATCCAAAAACCATGAACGTATACATGTAACATAATTGGGGCGAGCCTTAGCGAGCCCCAATTTAGTGATGCGGATGAGACTTTTGTGCGTGCGCATAAATTTGCATAAATTTGTCCTGCACGGTCATACCACCAAATACGTTGACATACCTATTTCAACGGCATGTGCGTGCCGCGAAAATAATTCCACGCTATGCGGCTTACTCGACTCAGGGGTGTAGACTGTAGCTACTTACAGAGAAAGGAGAGCTGCCACAATTACAGCGAAGATGGAGATGAGTCATCAGAAGCTAGGTAGGGGCATCTGGAGTGTGAGTGATCGAAAGACAGCAAGTACGACTAGCTATGGATGGTACAACAATCATCCAGTGTGAGTGTAAAACAGCGATCGGCCGAGCCTGCAGCATGCAGAGCAGAGAGCTAGAGGTAGGATAGTAGCGCAAACTGAAGCGTAAATAAAGAAACAGGTGAGGCCAGACAGCTATTATGCAGCTCGCTTTATTTAATGCATCCAGAATTAAGTTTAAATAGCGATCGGCCGAGGTAGCATGCGGACCAGCTGAGAGGGTGGCTCAGATGGCAACGCAAGCCGAAGCGTAGCTAAATACCGAATAGAAGAAAGAAACAGGTGAGGCCAGATGTACAAAGCAAGAGCGACAGAAAGGAACAGAGACCACAGTGCAGAGGTCATGCAGACTATATTAAAATATCTTGCTATAAACTAGATATTTAACATTAATAGTTTCATGGTTGTGCCATATGCATTACTATCTTAATAAATCCACTTCGTATTATGCTACCACATGTTATGCACATACACTCGCTAAGGCTCGCCCCACAATGTCTTGCATTCTCCTAGTATTTACATAACATGATTCTTTTTCTTGTCATAAATTTTGAACCCACTGTTACTGCTCAATGTTCTTCCATAGCTAGAAGGATACATAACAATCCATACCAAAACTGCTTCACATAATTACAAACTCCCAAATTGGGTTCTGTACTTACAGTGCGAGTCGTGGTGGCGGTCGTTGCGGCCCCTCTCCCTCATCGTCAGACCCATTGGGCGAGTTGGGCTGCAGCAAGAGGTCGATGAGGTAGTGGAGGGCCTGCCGGCTGCTGCGCCCGCGTCTCCTACGCACTGTGGAAGCTGCCTCGTAGCTAGCTGCAAGTGCCAGGGGTAATTCTTCTGGTGGTGTGTACCCTGCTGCAGGGAGAGCCGCAACCCCTACCACTTCCAAATCTGCCGTCTGAGTGCCTGCAGAGAGCCAAAGGACTAGTAAAATTATGGAGTTTCAGGTTACTAAGCGTGGGAAAATCGAGCCTATCTATTAGTAGTGCACTCAAGATAAAATGGCGTATATTCAATAGAAATTTCATTCTAAGGTTACAGTGCATCATTCCAATGTCTCCCAACTTAAACCACCATGAAATGGGAACTATATTTTGTTTGCTAGCTGGGTCACAATCTTAACATCCATACCTACACACACAGCCCGTACCAGGCAGGGAAGTTCACTTGATTACAGCCAGCAGAGAACATAAAAAACAGGGTCAAGTACTCCGTACCTTTTATACGCTCTTGCAGCTAGTTTCACATAGCTGGTTTTTTCCCCGCCCATCCTAGAGCTATCCTATAGTTCACCTATCTGTAAACGTTGTGGCTACAATAAACAATACGGCTCACCTGTTGCGGTGCAAGGTCGACTCCACCATGGCAACGATAGTCTAGCACGGCTCT
Organism: Phakellia ventilabrum; assembly: GCA_963921505.1. Classification (NCBI taxonomy): domain Eukaryota; kingdom Metazoa; phylum Porifera; class Demospongiae; order Axinellida; family Axinellidae; genus Phakellia; species Phakellia ventilabrum. The sequence goes on along the minus strand of OY997385.1, from coordinate 5,006,149 downwards.
TTGTCCAGGACCAGACGAGCCGTCCTCTTGCTCGAGCAGTACCGAGGTAGTACACAGGAATGCTACCGAAGAGAGGAACGGAGGACGTTTTGAATGCACAAATCAGGTGATATGGGTGCAACAGGTCATGGGAAAACCAGCTCGGTTACTTAAAATTACCTCACAACGCGCTTGATGCATTTATGAACAAATGCAAGTACCAGCAGCAGTAGAGCGTAGGGCAGCCACAGCACGTACAGCACAGTCCTCACTGGAAGCAGCAATACGTATTTTGGAGAGACCATCTTGCCCAATTACTTCACTAGCTAACTAGCACGCAGTATTTGCAACACCGCTCGTTTACTTCCCCATCTGCTTCGCTAATGAATAAGCTTAGCGCGCGCCGAGTGTTTAGCCGGCGTCAAATCTCCATTTGAAGGATTAACGGTAAGGGAGGCTATTGGAATTTTGGAAACTAAATTGAGCAGAAAATGGCTGCTAGAAATCCGATGCCAGGTTCATCGCCGTTTATGCACGGCTATCAAATACCAGGGCGCTATATGCAGGGACACCAAGGAATTATGGTAAGGGGAGAGCCAAAAGGAGGATATAATGCAGCTTTTAGCCGCGATAGAATTAGCTTTGATAATTATTTATGTTTGGGACTCCAACATGAGGTGCTGTCGACCAGGAGTGCATAGTTTGTGCTATTCCAACCTATTCATCAAGCAGCAATGTATTTTGTTGGATTCTGAAACTTTTGCAAGCTTAAGGTGGACTGTATAGTCACAACTGTGACCACAGTCAGTTAACCGTCAAAAGTGTGCTCTACGGTCTATTGCAGCTGTAGAACGTTTTCAGCTTGCACTAAGTAATCTCAGGGTTGAGTGAAGTGGAATAGCAAGCGAGCTTGTTCGATCGTGCACAGTAGTTCTGCATAAGGTCACTGTTTGAAATCAGCATGGTCAACAATCAAACCACCAAAAGAGCTTATCACGGTCGCAGTTATGACTACAGAGTCTATGGCAGTATACATACCAATGCATGACTTTTACTCTTCCCTCCTCCCTCCTCCCTCCAGCCCCCAATGCATGCCACTCGCCACGGAGTGCCCATGAGTAGCTCCCATGGCCACGGAGTGTCCATGAGTAGCGCCCATGGCCACGGAGTGTCCATGAGTAGCGCCCATGGCCACGGAATGAGGAGCGTGCAACACGGGAGGGTGAGCGACCTCGCCAAGAAGAGACTGGCGGAGGCCAAGGCCAAGGCTGCCCAACAGCAGAAGCTGTAAGACATGGCTGATTCTTAAGACATAACATTAAGATACCAAAATATCAAGGCAGTAAAAAGTGAAGTGTGCCCAAACTAAGCCAAAGTATGTTCTAGCAAACCAAGGAGTGACTGTCAACTTCTGACAAACTTCTGAGGCCATGTGTTACCAGTCACGTGAGTGTTGGCTCCGTGTACTGCTGATTAATGTGATATCAATATCAGCTCTGATGCTGATATAGGGTTTATATTAGTACAGCCTTGGAATATATACTCTCCGAGGTTCATGTTCTGTTGTCACTATAAGATCATGGTTGTTTGTCAAAAATTATGAAACGTAATAAAACTATTTTTTATTTATGATCAAGTTAACATTATAATATTATTTGACTTCGTTGCCTGCAATTGTTGGTGGAGTGCTATGAAATGAAGCCAGGCCCAATAATAAGGGTTTTCTTCTTGTAGGAAGATGAGACGAAGACTTGGTGATAAGGTGCTATCACAAAGGGTAGGTTCCTCATAGCAGGATAATTGCTGCCCTGTAGTCAAAAATTACCTGTATATGTAAGCCCTCTTTTTTTCTCATCCCTCCTCCCCCCCTCCGATCTTCCCCTCCCCTCCCCTCCTCCTTCACCCCATTTCCTCTAATAGATCAGAGATCTGGTCCCAGAGTCTCAGGCATACATGGACCTCCTGGCTTTCGAGCGGAAGCTAGACTCGACCATTATGCGCAAGCGCCTAGAGATCCAGGAGGTGATTCGCAGACCCATGAGGCAAAAGAGAAAGCTGAGAGTATTCATCTCACACCAGTTCTCCACTATGGAGCCTGAGGAAGCGGTGAGTACCGTAGGCATACTTTTTTTCCGCAAACTCTCTGCCGGTCTTAGTATAAAAAAGCGTGTGGGTGTAGGGCTTTGAAGTGGACCACTTCGCACATTCCAGCTACAGTCTGACATCAAACGTATGTACATGTATACGCTCACGTGATAAAATCAACAAAGCTCCCCCTCCTCCTGACTTCTGTGCGTGGGAGGAGAGCCCTGGGAATAAGACTACCTGGAAACAGGGCTAGTGTTTCCATGAGCTATGCAGTTCAGTAAACACGACATGCATTCCTTGAAAATTGAGGTACATGTACATGTACATGTAGGAGTGAGAGCTTACATGTGTGTGTACATGTACACAAGTGTATTGATTGACAACTGTTCTGTAACTGTACACGTTTCAGAGAAGGGATTTTGGTTGTAGCTAGGCAGTTAGATAAAGTCTGTGTTTGTTTTTTTGAGGTAGGCCTACAGTGGAGGTGGAAGTGTATTTTTATGTATTCTGACTGGGTATATTCACTGGGGGTAAAAATGATGATAGAAAGTATTTTCATAGCCAAACCATGAGTTCTTGTGAGCTCCTATAACGTAGCTTATGTTTTAGAAAGCCCCTTGTAAAGGCAAAGTTCATGTATAACACGTAAAGAGAAACTATCTCATCTGCTCAACTATTTATTTCCTGCATGTGACGTTAATGTACGATTTCTGGTAGGTCTATACATGTAATCTGTTTAGAGTCTCCCCTTCTCCCCCTGCCCCCTCCCTCGCAGGAGAGTTCTGGCGTGCCACTGTGGGAGCTGAAGATAGAAGGGAGACTCCTGGATGATGTAAGTGACCTCACAACCAGGCCTCCCACACCCAGATTTTATTTCACAGCCGTGAAGAAAAAGCAGGGAATAGTCCATGCCCAGATTCTATCTTGTGTAGCCTTGGAGAAAAATTGGGTACTTACTCATTGCGTTTTCTCCACAGTACCCGATTTTTCTCCACGGCTGCAAGATAAAAATCTGAAATCAGGGTACTCACTCCCCACTTATTCTCTACGACTGCGAGATAAAATGTAGGCGTGGGAGGCCTGGGTACAAAGTTAGAGGCATGTCCTTTTACTAGTAAGCATCTCGTGTGCACCTGTACGATCAGAGTATCTTTACATACGTAAATTTTCAGGTTAGGCTCAATGTAGTTAGGCCCAATGTAAATTTTCAGGTTGGGCTCTATTGTGAAACTATCAGTAAGGTCCATGATTCTGTGTTTTTTCAGACGGGTGCAAAGATCGATACAAGGACGAAGCTGAAATTCTCCTGGTTCTTCAAGAACGTGGTTGTAGAGCTGGACAAGGAGGCCTACGGGCCGGACAACCATCTGGCTGAGTGGCATCGCGAGGCCAACTCTGAGGACATTGACGGCTTCACAGTACGTTCCAGTGCTGCCTCTTGGCTCCAGCAGGTTTGCTGTTTGTCTTACCTTTGGCTTGTGTTCTCAGGTGACCCGTCCCGGGGAAGAGACCGTCAAGTGCACCATTCTCTTGTCTTTGAATCACCAGGTATATTCTGCTTCACACACATACATGTGCACATGCGAATCACAGATCACACTCGAATCCACGTGATTACCCTGTATACTCTAACATGTACGCACACACCACACGTACGCCCATCTGTCCCAATTCATAGCCCGTCCAGTACAAACTAACGAGCAAGCTAGCCCGACTTCTGGGCATCCACACGGCAACTCGGCCAGACATCATCAACGCAGTGTGGCAGTACATCAAGGTGGGCATTGCTAGCCTCGTACACAGGCTTTCCTCGCCCAAATTTTATCTCGCAGCCGATTTTTCGCCACAGCTGCGAGATGAAATCTGGGCCAGAAAAGCCTGGGTACGAGGCTTGGCATTGCATAGTGTGTATAATAGATATGACTATAGTACACCTATGTACCTTCACTTTCAATTTGAATAATTGAGAGAGGGGATTTTTAAACTTCTTTCCAGAGTAACAGACTGCAGGACCCTCAAGAAAGGGAGTACATTAACAATGACAAGTACTTTCAGCAGGTAGGGGACATGTTATGTAAACTAAAGTAGTCACATGAGTGCTGTATTATTGATACACAACAACAAACGTGAATCTGGTCTCATTCCAAGGCCTTCCAGAGACCAATCAAAAGACGCATTTCTCTACCTTTTGCCAGTGATATCACTTCATCGCTCAGCCTATGGCAGCAACGGGCCCTAAAGATTAGCTACAATAAGTATTGATTCACTTGATATCTGTGAACTACAACTGTGCTCACCTACACACAATTGAATCCTTTAAACCCTAAACATCACTCACATAAGAAGGCTCTCCCCCGTTTTAGGGAAGCCATGGCGCCAGGGGATAAGGCTAGTGTATAACGTCATGAGAGCCTGGGGACCCCCTCCATCCCAGCTTGCAGTGTTGGGGGCAGGGGCCTGGAATGAGACTATGTTGGATTGTATATTTATTCTTCTTCTGTTCACTGTGTGGCTTGATCAATGTAGATATTTGAGGTGCCACGGATGAAGTTCACAGAGATTCCACGCCGGCTGCAAACCTTGCTGGCACCCCCAGACCCCGTTGTTGTGCACCACCTCATCAAGTACGTTCCAATGGATCAATGTTTCATTGTGTGTGTATGTGTGTGTGTGTGTGTGTGTGTGTATGTGCATGTGTGTGTGCGTGTGTGTCATTGGGCATATCACACAGCTTAGCATTGCTACATGCGGTAGTCACCTCCCAGCCTGCAGCTAGTACTGTAATTGATGGAAAGGTACCTAGGTATAAGTTACTGGTGGGCCAGCCAGATGGATGTTTGCATGATGCAGTAAGTGTGGTGCTTCTAATTATTTCCCACTCTGAACTGCGCAGCGCTGATGCCCCCGAAGGCAAGAGAACGGCCTGCTACGACATTGAAGTGGAAGTTGTAAGTACATGTCCTCATCACGATGTGTTCTTTTGTCATTCCCTCCCTCAAAAATATCCTCTTCCTCTTGCTGTTGGCAGGAAGACCCGCTGAAAGCACCTATGCACTCCTTCCTCATGTCTATGGCCAACCAGCAGGATGTGGCAAACCTCGATGGCAAGGTACGCATGATGCACTCCTGCTGTAATTGTGGCAGTTCCGGGTAGAAAACTAACATTATTCCTTCACGTGTTTTTGATTGTGTTGCTCTGTTCGCTGTATCTCTGAACTTCCGGTAAGGTAGGGGCTTCATGTGTGAGTCTGACGCATAGTTACTACAAGATACACAGCAACTACACATCGTGTATGAGCCCCACCCTTACAGGAAGTTCAGAGATACAGCGCTTCAAACACAGTAATGCAATTGATGGAGTATTGTTTGTTTTCTACCCAGAACTGCCACTAGTTCTGGAAATTTGACTTGAAACAACTTAACATTGCCGATAATTTTTTGTCAGATTCATGAGACGGTGGAACAGGTCAACGCTATCAAGTTACAGAGGGAATTCTACCTGGGTTTTGCTGATAACCCTCAGGTAGGACTACTAGTCTCGTGCCCAGGCCAATGTGGTATGGGAATGAGGCTACAGCTATACATGTGCATAGCTTCATTTCATACTTCACTCCATGCATACAGAAAGCTACAGAAAATGGTAGTATGATTGTTATGATACTGAAGTGCGGTTCTGATCTCTTTCTCCAGAAATTCATCAACGACTGGCTGGCATCACAGAGCAGGGATCTCAAGGTATTGGGCATCCTGGGAATAGGACTGGTACATCAGGTCTCGTTCCTAATTCAGCCTGGGTATGAGGTTGCACTGTGATGTACTCTATAGGTAATGAAGGACAAGATGGGTAATCCGGAGGCTGAGAGACGTGCCAGCTTTTATGACCAGCCTTGGTGTGACGAAGCAGTGCCAAGATACTTCTATGCCAAGGTGAGTCAGAAGAATAGAGAGTAAGGAAGCTGACTGACAGATGTAAGAACGGATACAGGTAGCTAAGTGAAGTAAGCCTCTTTGCCAGGCCACATTGAATTCAACATGGCTTATACGTGTTGTCATGGGAACAAGGCCCATAGAAGCTTAAGCTTTGTACATGTTTCAATGGACTGGCATCACAGAGTAGGGATCTCAATGGACCCTTTACCGTTATGATGTAATGGGGTAAAAATGAGCACTGAAAATATGTGTTAACAAGCATGTTATTATGGTTTCATATATAATATGAAAACTACATCGAAGCACATGTTCTCATGTATTAATTAGTGCTCACTTTTACCCCCATTACTGGTAAAGGGTACATGGTGACTGTCTTGTGCCTCATTGAAAATTTATTTCTGATGGGATCTCGTAGTGTATTATGTGCTATAAAAACTATAGTGCTTTTTTGAATCTTATCTTGAAGCAAAGTATTCCCCGTTAGGTGAACCAGCGGAGGACGGAACTGGAGCAAGCACTGGGAATCAGACATCCATGATAATGATTGTGTGTATGGCTAGTGTCTTGATTAGGGATTAGAAAACTTTGGCATCTATCTACTGCAGCGTAATCATCAACCATGCATATGGTATTACACAATGTCATGCATTAAGACACTATACATGTAGTGTATTATTTTATTATGCTATCTGATATGCAGCATTACATCTGCGAAAATCAAGAACTTGTGTAGTAATGCAATATCATGTAGTTGCTAGTGATTATGGGTTTGACTTGATCTGGATCCGGAATGTTGAGGACTGGATTTTATTGGAGCATGAAGTTTGGGCGGCTGTAGGTGGTCCCTTCTCTTGCACTTCTCAAGCTCCAGTGATGCCTGTACGCATGCATGAGAGAGAATGCATGGCTAGTACCCGTACGTTTGAACTGGTATGATATATTATGATGGTGTCAGAACAAGAAGGTGTATTGTACCTGTCCAAGTTCTGTCAAGATCGCTTTCTTTTCCTCTTCAGACTTGTGGACAGCCTATACATGTACAAAGTAGATAATCAAGATGTAATCTTTGATTGTGATCAGGCTAGCTCATGCCCTGTAGGTAGTCCTGTTTGTAGAGAAGCTGTTAGTACTATTACATGTACAGTGATGATTGAGTATCAGCAATAGACCCTTTACCATTATGATGTAATGGGGGTAAAAGTGAGCACTAAATGGAGAAAATACGTGAGAACATGTGCTTTGATGTAGTTTGCTTGTACGAAAACATAAGAACATGCTTGTTTACATATGTTTTCCTGTATTTTCTCCATTTAGTGCTCACTTTTACCCCCCATTACATCATAATGGTAAAGGGTCTATTAGTCATGCATGGGTCTTCATGCAGTCCCAGCCCCCCAAGAGCAACGACAGATAATTTCCTGGGGAAGATACTTCCAGTGGGTGTGGCATCTCCACTGTTTAACTGCTGCGCAATAGTGGTTGGTATCGTATTATCTTTGTAAACATCAGCCACGTTGCCCATGAGTCAATTAAGCTATTTGTTGAATATTAAGTCTCTATATAAAATAAAAACAAGGGCTGGGAGGGAATTACATTGGTCAAACCTAACTGGTTGTACCAGCTAGTAAGAACCATGATTATCTAGAGCTGAAGCAGTCATGTTGAAGCTCAGAATACAATTGCCAATAGATATTTTATATAATCAGTGTAGCGCAACACTCAAGAATTGGCCAGAAACCAATTAAAGGCTGACCAGTTAATCTACTACAGTAGCATACGGTGGCCTCCTGGTCCAGCCTCCATTCACTGTCTTTCAGCTGCCACTCCAGTTCAGCTTTCTCCTTCTCCAGTCGCCTCAGCAGCTGTCGCAGATTCACCTATTGGAGGATAGCAATGGGCAGTGTCTAGGTGGCAGTGTGATATCTTATGACAATAGCGTGGGTTGCTGTAGGGTAATCACATCAATTTGAGTACGATTTGGGAATGATTGTATAAATAATAAAAATAAAAATCGCTGTAGAACCTACCACTCTGTCGCTGCTCATAGAATGGAAATAAACAGAGAAGTAACCATAAAACAATGCAATCATGTAATGTCAATCAAATACATCAGATTCCTTGTGTAGATTGCAATTTTATGAAGCAGCTTCATGGGACATCACATCACTGGTGTTTCTTGGCTTTTTATCATCCTTTCAGCAATCCAATTGCCGGAGGTAAGCTAAACCTAACAACCGCTATGCTGGTGAATCTCAATAGGTTGTAACTACTGGAGGCAGTGAGAAGCAAGAGAACGAGTAATAATTGATTCCCAAAGCCTGGCACACTAAACAGACCCGATCAAAAGACGCATCAAAAGGCTGAAGGCTCGGTCAGCCAGAACGACCTGCCCATCCGCCCCTTAACATGGCAGTGTCACATGGCCTAGGGTTCCGTTGGGAGAAGAGGGTTGTCCATTTTTTTTCCAAAATAAAAAAGTGCCCAATATCTGATGGCTCACGTCTCGTGCTGAACCACAATAGGTAAAATTGTTTAATGCTGAATGATGAAGTAGTTTCATTACTTCTTGCCCTCTTGTCTAACCTTTTTTTACGTGTCAAGTATAAAGAGCCTGTGCGTGCAAGAACATAATTATTGTCAGCAATCATGTAACCCTACATGTAGATAGTACTGACTACTGTGTAATTGGTATGCGTGAATGATACTGGTCAGTCTAGATAGGCTGCATCTTGTAGCTAGCTTAATATATTCAGCTCTTAGCCGTTATACCTTATACGTTTCTGAGGGGTGAAGATAATAAAAGGATACAAGAGTAGCAAGTAATGTTAATAAGATGATGTCATTGTATTAGACTATGACAAGACACCACACACTTTAGCCGATTGAGGTTCAGCACATACTGAACTAGGTAGTGAACCTCAGTAGGATCGAGTCTAGCGGCTGTGGAGTGCTGAACCTCAATGCATGCACACTAGTAGGTTAGTCTATGCATAGGAGTATATATTATCTATGGTCTATGCTATGAGTGCTGAACCTCAATGCAGTCCACCACCTGCTGCTAGGACATGTCATGTGTTCATTTGAAAAATTAATGAGAAAAAAGGGGGGCCACACCCCTGTGCTTCCCACCTAGCCCAAGGCATTCCCCCCCCCTGACAGTAAAAAGGCACAAGGCCATACTGCCAGAGGGTTCGGCAGATCATCACTCTGCCAGCCTACTGACTAGGATTTCCCCCGAAGGCCTATGGGAACAGAGGCTACATGCCCTTGCTTGGTCTCCTATCAGGAAGGGCTCCGGTTATTGAGGAAGGATCAAGGGAGGAACCCGGACAGATCCTAGGCCATATCGTCCGAGACCACGGTGGAAGTTTTCCTTCCACTCTTACCATCCTCAACCGGGCTTCCCGAAAGAAGCGACCAGCACTCGACCAGACCTTTAGCATGCCCCGAAGGGCACTGGGTCTGGCCACTGGCTGACAGTCAAGCGAACTCGACTGAACCAGAGAAGCCGAAGCCTTACTCTAGTGTCTTCCCAAACAAAACATGCGCTCACAGCGATGAACTCTGCGAGGTGACCCGAAGTGCAGCGCGGAAGGGCCCCCTTTTATACCCTCCATGGCTCGCATTTGCTTATGGGTTTCGACCTACTTCCGGTCAGAAGTAATTAAGGGATTGCTCGCTAATAATTATCCACTGTCTACTCAAAATTAATTTGCTGTCCTTAGTATGACCTTTAACCTTTAAATTTGTTGAGACGGAAAGGGTGCGTCAGTGTCAGTCAGATAGCGTTTGGCAACTGCCACGGTGGTCTCGGACAGTACGGTCTAGGATCCATCCGTATTCCTCCCTTGAATCCCAAAGACTGGCACACTAAACAGACATGTAGACGTCTCGTGCTGAACCTCAATAGGTAAAAAATTGTTTCGTGCTGAATCGCCATAGCTTTTACTTCTTGCCCTCTTGTCTAACCTTGTAAACTAACTGCAGATCCTTATGGTACACTTGCATTTTCCCCATTATATCTTGAGACATAGTCGCATGTAGTAACCAATTCCTAAATATCATAGTGTAGTGAAGGTGTGCTTCAGTAGGCGAGGGATATCTTAGAAGTGACACTAGTTGATTCTGCATCACTAAATAGCAGTATCTAATTCTTCAAGGCTTTCTGGGCCACCGACACCATATCTGTGACCTTTGGATTCTGTACGTGTTCACAGGCAATAATTAGATACTTGTTACACTTGATAAGTGACCACACCCTTTCTTAAGGATAATCGCTATGCTAGCATAATGCTGAGATTTATAAAGTGCCTATTATGCGCTGGCATGATATTTTTAAGTCTATTCCTTGCAGTGCCCATGCAGTTGGCAAGAGCATTGCTTACATTGGACATGCCTTTGTATCCTTGGAGCATCTCTAGGTCATCACCTATAATTAAAGAAATTCAGAAGTCAATATGATCGATCACACACAGGCTGGATTTCTGAAACAGCATGCACAATCCAAAACACACTTCCAGTAAAAAAAAAATTAAGACTTATAATATAGCTATACCTTCAACTCGGTTTATAGGATATCTGGCACTAGAGCAATGGATAATTAGTACACTGTGCATACCTCCCTGTTGACTTCTGAGCTCTGCTAGTTTTCTCTCCAGTTGCTTCAGATCAGCCTTCAGCTGCTGATTCTGTGTGTGTTGTTGCAAGTAGCGACCCCGCCAAATGTTGTCTGGATTGGATATTTATGGCAGGCTCAGAATGCATGAATGCTTTAGAGAAAGTGAGCTATGTAGCACTAATGTGTGTAGCTGCTAGTCACCCCTAAACGGCAATAATTATTCTCCATGCATTAGTGGGCGGAGCTCATGGTGCAGCGCTACCATAGCTACATCAGTACATGAACCATACCTTCATTTGGAATGTCCTGCACCATTCTTTCTAAATTTTCAACTGCTCCTTGCATCTGCGTGGTTGCGTGCAGCAACTGATCTCTGCAGAAAAGTATTCTATATGAAAGGTGTGTCTTTTCTTTGGAGGAGCCAGGCTGTAGAGACAAAAGCAGCTGTCCCGTCGGACGTGCAGTAATTGTTACCTGGTCTCGGTGTGTTTCTTTAGCTCCTTTCTGAGCCTTTCAGCGTCCCATTGGTCCAGGTGAGCATCGGACGCGGAAGAACTTGCTGCAGAAACGCCATCATCTGCCATGCAGAATGTATTCTAGTAGTATACGGAAACATTCAATAGAGAAAAGCAACGGTATACAAAAATCAACGGAAAGTATTCGGAAGTCACATGGCGTAGATGGGCAACTATGTCAGTTACACTCAGAGTAAGTGAAGACTGCGATGAAAAGGCTGGCATATTCTTAGGTAAGGAAGCATAGCTGTTAAAGCTATTTGACAAGATCAAGAAACTAGGGAATTTTACTTTATTATAGTGTGCACTAATTAAAATCCTTCCCTGGGCTTCATTTTCTCAGTGAACTTTGCCAACGGCCAGCTGCTTCCCTCAGTCAAAAGAAAACCTAAGTTTACCCTGTACAAGAAGAGTAATGATCAATTAAAGAAAAGAAGAATTGTGGTGAGTACATTATTTGTGTAGGACCAGGCAAATTAAATTCACGGTTTCTCGTCCTGTAAGTCCTTTGGAAATAGATGCGGCGGGCGTTTGATAATGATATTTGATGCCACACCTACTTTTTACACATTATTTTCTGAAACCACTTTCTAACTGCTACTCTAGCAATGTGGAAGGGGCGTACGGTACCTGAGATTGCTGCAATGAACACATCAGAGTACAGGAAGCGGCTCAATCAAGAGATTGATTGCGAGTAATTCTTCAGGGATTCTTTTGGTTGGCTAATAGAATTCATGCTTACCAGAATATTCACATCACAAATATCATTAATTGCCGACGTTTCGACTACAGTGCTGTACATTTTCCTTTTGTAGTAGTAACCAGCCTCAATCCCAGGCACATGGGAAAACTTGTAGCCTGAAAATGAGGCTATTGTGTAATTGTAAAGTTTATTATGATAGTTAACCTTCAGGACAATTTTAATTATTTAAATATAAGTCATCACTTTGGTCTGTAGTCACAATGCAAGCATGGCTATGCTGAATGCAAGGTTGCTCGCTTCGCCCCGCACAAGCAATCCTTCTATCACTCTTGCGATAAAAATGATACTACCATTTTGTATCCTGTCCCCTAACTTCATACTCTGCCCTATCTACAAGTACCACTTGTTGTGGGTGGGCTGGGGTTTCTAGTCATTCATTTTCTTGCGAGGGCCTACTCACATCTGTATAGTCTAGTTCTGAATGAGATATTGGACGCTTGCCAGTGTGTGGACAATAGGCTAACAGTTGAGCCACGCTTGCATTGTGACTACAGGTGACCAAAGTGATGACTTTTAATTAATTAATTAATCATAATAAACTTTACAATTACACAATAGCCTCATTTTCAGGCTACAAGTTTTCCCATGTGCCTGGGATCGAGGCTGGTTACTACTACAAAAGGAAAATGTATATCTGCACTGATGATTGGCAAAAACTCAATTAGGGTAATAACCGTGAGCTATAACATTAGACTCTCAGCAAATGGATGTTGTGATAACTGATTGTTGGGTAACCGTGCTGAAAATCTGTCTCGGCCCAGGTGGCGGAAACGGAGCAGCTCTCATACGTAGGGACGAACTACGATGCCGAGAGCGCCACCTCTGGAGCCAACACCTGCAAGTGGGTTACAGGTGGTGGGGTGTCTTTTCTCTCGAGCCTGGTGCATCATGTCTCAGATTCCTCAAAAACCAGACATCTTACTCATTTTTGAATTTTTATATGCTTCAAAATGTGTACCTCTAGATACGTAGATTTTAGAGACTGCTCAGCTGCAGCTGTAGCAATGTCTTATCTTATCTTTTACTGGCAGAATGTATGGCATTTGTGACTACATCTACTCAGACTCGTGTTTCTGAAAGCTGTAGACTCTTAAACCAATTTTTTCTACAGTACAAAAAAATTTGCAGAGTGGGGCCTAAGAATGAGCTAAGTTATACAAGTCTGTTGTCTTGACAATCTGGACTATGTCATGGATAGTGGGCAATCCTTATCGATGTTGCTCTAGGCTCTACTATAAATGCATAGAAGTCCTTTGCTAGGCACTTATTTGATGCCAGCACATTTGGCAATGGAGACCATGTCTTACCCCTCTCTCTCTCTCTGTCTGTCTGTCAAGATACTACATTGGAGCCTTAGACAGGGACTCTGGCACCATGTCGCTGCACAAGGCAGAGCTGTTTTCATTGAGACCTTGCATTCCAGGTACGTGTTGCTATGATCACCAAGGGCCAGACGGCTTATGCAGGGTGCTATAGTGTTACAATGTTGTGCAGGTGTTACATGTGCACTCCCTCTGTGTCTGCTTTTTAAAGTCATCTTTGAAGACGTCTGTTTCAGTTACTCCATAGCCCTATAATTCCTGGAGCTTTATGTCTTGGCTGAACATACACTACATACCGTCAATAGTTACCACATTATCTACTCGCCCATGTACCAAGTAGATTTGATCATGGCTGGCAAGCTCTATGAGCCCGAACAGCTGTATTCGTTCTTTGGACTCACAGAGCTTGCTAGCCATGATCAAATCCATACTCAGTGATGATCAGAAAAATCTGTTTCTATGGTAACATGTACCAAGCTGATGATGTTGTTGCTATGTGTAAGTCACCATCAGAGATTATGGGTTTAAGTTACAGTCAGGGATTATGGGTTTGAAAGATCATTGGTAAGCTGATGACTGCCATCAGAGATTATGGTTTTAAGTTTACAGTTCGGAGTATGGGTTTAAATTACAGTCAGGGATTATGGGTTTGAGATCATCACTAATTAAACTGATGAATGCCACCAGGGATTATGGGTTTATGTTACAGTCAGGGATTATGGGTTTGAGATCATTACTAAGCTGGTTATGGGTTTAAGGTACTGTCAGGAAGTATGGGCTGTTGCAGTGGCTGGCAAATGCCTTGCTATTACTTGCACAGTTACCACACGCACGCGTTGGGACCGTCTTTGCCCCATCTCACAACAAATGTCAAGTTATCATAAAATACCGTAAAAGCAATCGTGCAAAGCCTGGAGGACCACACATATATAGGCACTCCAACGCTGTGTGGTATGAGGTTCTGGACTTCAGACTACAAACACCCTCCCCCCCAGTAAACTGTGTCTGTGCAGGACTAGCTGTTTCATAGAATATGACTGTTTCCTAGGAAACGATAAAATGGAGGGGAGGGAGGGGCAACTTTGAGAGCATTCCAATTATGCCTAGTATGTAAACTGTTTTGAAGTGGCAGTCCAAAGATTGACATAGCTGTTATGTTAGCGGGTGTCAGTGGGGGTTCTCCTGCCATGGCGCCCTCGTCCGGGCTGTACCTTCTTACGTGAGATCACAGCTGCGGGAGTCCACGCTTAACGTATTCATGACGGACTTTTCCGAGAACTTTCCCCCGCTGCATTCTTGATGGGGCAGACCTCACATAATGTGGAGCGTGACGGATGTTGTTGTCGCTAGGAGCAGACGCCTGGCTCATTCCCGGGGTTTACCTCCGTGGCTTTTGTTTTTCATAAGAGCGAGAAAAATCTGGGGATTTAAGTCTGGGAACAAGCCTTTGCGAAGTATAGCATATACGTTGTGGCAGAACATTGTAGAAATAACATTGACTGCACCTCAATGCAAACAAAGACTTTTTGTGATACAGAATACAGATAGTAGCCTCGTTCCCAGGCTCCACTGCCCAGCGTTCTTTGCACATTGGAAAAACACGTGCCCATATTTTCCCAAAATGCAAAAAATTGCTGGACAGTGGAGCCTGGGAACGAGGCTAACTGATAGTAGGAATTTCCTGTATTGCTCGTTACATATGTACATATTGATGGGATAGGTTTGTAGTCCAAGTGAAGGACTGTGGAGCTACTTCTGGTTACTACATACATAGTAAGGCTCTGTAGAGGCCGTCCAAAGTCGGGTCAGGGACTCTATAACCTATTCCCATGTCCTTGGAGTTTACCACACGGCCTGGGAGTGAGGCTAGAGTCTCTATACTGTACTAATGTAGGAACTTGTGTTGTGAATACATCCCAGATTCCTTTTCATGCTGTCCTTGTAATGCCCCGTTTGCTGTTGTCATCTTTCTCCTCTGCAGGCCAGACACACACCGACCTCGCAGAGGCAGCCTCCCCCTCCAAGATGGACTACCAGGCCAACTTTGAGCAGCTGGTCACCTCCTTTGGGAGCGAGAAGGCAAAGAGAGCGCATGCGGCCCACCAGAGGAACAAGGTGGAGAGCAGTGCCCTCGAGAGTGCGCTCGCCACCGCTGTCAGCCATGCTCAGTCGGAGATGGAGAAGGCAGGAGGTACTTGTAGATAATATCAGCTGATTAGGGATGCATTGTCACATGTCGGAGCCAAGTGGTCACATGACTGTTAAGTAATTTTTTATGGAAGAGAAGGCTTACATATATGCCATTTCAAGGGGAGTTTTTGACCAGTAAGCGTTGGAAATCAGCAGGCAATGCTTTCAGTTATTGCTATTCAAGCTACGTATGCACATTAGCCTCGTCCCCAAGCCCCTGCTTTTTTTTGGTTACGTGAAGGAAAAACGGTCTCTGCCATTCCTTCACATAGCCAAAAGTGGGGGCCCAGGGACGAGCACATGGCATATTACAGACATATTCACATACCATGCATGCTAAAATTCATTCTAACACACACACACACACACACACACTTGCACATACACACTTGCACACACACACACACACGTACATGCATACACATGTGTGTACACTTAATTTTGTGTGTAACTCACAGACGGTTTATTTCTAAATCCAATCCAGCTGCATTTCCAATTCTGCATCTTTACCTGCATTCTAGAATCCCAGCCCCAACAGAACTCTGGCCTCATTCCACCCCACAACCCCGATGCAGAAGTGCCTCAGGATGTGTACAACCTGCATGATGGTATCCTCATACATACATACATACATACATACATACATACATACATACATACATACATACATACATACATACATACACACACACACACACACACACACACACACACACACACACACACACACATGCACACATACATACATTTTAGTGACTTGGAATGGGAACTTGGGCCATTATCTGGGCTTTGAGTTTGAATTTTGAGTTTGAAACTTGTATCTTACCCTTACTCCACTCAAGTTTTTTCCCAAAAAATGGTCAGGTTCATCATGATTGCAGAAGTCAATGATGTATAGGGACAATAATTATGACCTTAAAAGGAGCTATGAGTCATACACGTACATAATCATTAGAGCTGAAACTGAGTGTGTCAGTTTTGTTCCTTAACGATCGTTTTAAGTTGTCTCACTTGAAGAAATAAAGATTCTAAAGAAGACAGGCAAGGTGTTCACCAAGGCAACAGTGAGTGACATCACTTCGTGGAGAGTGGATGAGAGGTACGTTGCTGACCACTCCCACCTCTGAATCTGAAAAACTCGATAAGAAAATTACCAAAAGCAGCATCATGCTGGTATGTATTTCTGTGCCGATCAGAGTTCTACCAATCACACTTTCAGCTTCACAAAAACCTCATCAATAATTGGTAATGAAATTTTTCGTTAATCCAAGTGTGGTTGATAAACAGAGAAGTCTAAATCACAGAACCTATTGAGACCCTTTCTGAATATAGCGACTCTGTTCAACTAAAATTAACTACTAGTTTACTAAAATTCCTTCCTAGTAGTCTGCCATCGCCCTCGGGTGTCTCCACACAGTTTATACTGCCTATCATAACTCGTGTAGCACTATAATCTACCTAATTATGAATAACCGACACATATTTGCTCCAATCAGTATCAAGTTCTGTACGTGTCTACACCTGGGGTGTTTGTGTTCTGAGGATGGAGTGTAGCCATCCAGGAGGGACCC
Organism: Phakellia ventilabrum; assembly: GCA_963921505.1. Lineage (NCBI taxonomy): Eukaryota > Metazoa > Porifera > Demospongiae > Axinellida > Axinellidae > Phakellia > Phakellia ventilabrum. The sequence continues at coordinate 4,989,173 of OY997385.1, read as the reverse complement.
ACCAGGGTTTTTTTTACAGGATTTTTTGGTGGGGGTGGAAAAAATGATGCTCATGGAGCCAGGCTCCCTAGGGGGGGTGTGGAGTGTGCTCCCCCAGGAAGGTTTTTGAAATTTACGAGCTCAGGGGTTGTTTCTGGCAGCTCCTGGGGGGCCCAAAAAGGCTGGAAATTAGCTACTGATTAACTATTGAGTATTGCAAAAAATATCAACTTTGGGGAGCCCCCCCCCCTCCCCCCATGAAATCCTGTTCAAATGTAGCATCCTCTGCTTCTCCTGAAGGTACCCTGGGTATGTGCTGCAGCACCTCTCGTTGCTACCCACGAGGGAGCCACATCGCAGCCTCAAGGCGGCCCTGCTGCTCTACGCCTCCTTCCTCATCGAGATGCACCGCATGAATCCTAAATTGTTTGAGAAGCACGGTGAGTAGGCTGAAGTTCGTACTCAATTGCAAAATACGTAGCCTCTTGATTATGCAGTGGAACTGTGTGAGCATCATGCAGTAGCCCATTGAGTTATACCTGTCTTTGCATGCTCTGCTCACGTGGTACAAGAGTAGCCTCGTACCCAGGCCTCCCCTCGCAGCTTTTTTCACAGCCGTGGAAAAATGCCTGCATGTTTTTCTACGGTTTTGGCTCAGCGATTCACACAGCAATAGCTACAGTGGATGAATGAAGGGCTCAGAACCAGGACTATCACCGAACAAGCCATATACAGATACTAAAAAGGCCCAAGTAGATAGCAATCAGCCGTACATTTTTATTAGAGTCTGAGTGGCATAACATTATGCATCTATATAAGTTTTATACATGTATGCATACATACATACATACATACCCGCGCACCCGATCTGGATCGAATGGGAGGTAGATGACAACCACAGATCACGTCCCTCCATGACCATCAGACTAACCGATGAATTTTCCCCCTGAATCTGCCCGGCAATATGACCCAGTGATTATAGCTGCACCAGTTCTCAATTTCGGAACTTGGGCTAGCTTACCACACCCCCTTTCTAGATGTGCATCCACTATGGGCTCCATTTTTGCTTGACACATTCGCAGCTAGTTTCCTTTCCTCGGTCCAGAATGGGTTTTGAAATTGGGACCTTTGGCATATTAGGAGCCAACAAGTTGACGGAATTGTCCAGCAGTGTGGAAATTGAAGCTCCCTTAAAGTAAAGGTTACTGAGCTACTGTCCAGGAGCACGTGATAAGTCCGAATGAATAGACAAACAGACAGACAGACAAACAGACACAGGAAACATAGAGCACCCGCCTGGCATGTGCTTTGCGCGCATCAGTAATTCCTTCGATCCTCGTGTACGTAGATGTCTGCAGACCAGATCCTTCTCTTATTTATAGCAGCAGTCCCTACTAGAGGGTGCTGGTAAGTGCCTATCCCAAGTTAGCGGCTACCATGTGTGACTGGGTGCCAATTGTATAAGTACCTACTTCCAATGTCCATTAACTTAAATAAACTGCTTCCCAATTGTGTTGATTAAAGTTGATGTTGCATGCAAACAGTTGTATGAGCCCATGGGCTATAATATAATATTGTGCTGTCTGGTCTTCACTTCATGCCCTCACCTTATGCCGCTGGTCCTGACTTCATGCCCTCACCTTATGCCGCTGGTTGGTGTCTGTAGACCCTTTGTCTCCAGAATGGAGATACTTAAGGGATACTGATGTTGTTTGCTATTGGTGGCTATGAGTAGCCTCGAACCTTGCCCAGATTTATCTCGCAGGTGTGGAGAAGCTTACTAACTTACTCTCCGATTTTTCTCCACGGCTGCGAGATACATCTGGGTGAGGAAGGCCTGGGTTCAAGGCCTTCCTTGCCTGGATTTCATCTCGCAGCCGTGGAGAAAAAACAAATTAACTCCCTGATTTTTCTCCACAGCTGTGAGATAAAACCGTGGAAGGCCTGGGTTTGATCGGCTAATGTGTGAGTCTGTCGCTGCAGAACATTGATGGATTGTTTAATACCCAAATGGGAGTCATTATCCAAAGATGGACTGTACCCAGTGATGGGGTTGGCAGGTTGCTCAAACTTCACGTAATTATAGCAGCCGCAGATTGCACTGTCTGCACTTGAAGCGGTGCAAGCTCTAGTGTTTGCTCTGAGTATACATGTGTTTAGAGCGTACTAATGAAACTATGAGGTTTACTGCTTTGGTAGTGTTTCACCTCTAAGAGCTCCGTAATCCTTTAGATTATTGCATCTCGGAATTAACTTTCTAGGATACTTTTTCTCTCTGTTGCCAAGGGCCCCAGTTTGTGGGGACAGAACCGCCTCCTGGAGTGAGGGAGCCGCTGCTGATGAAGTTTGCTGAGAAGAAGGAGGGAGAGGAGAGCCGTCAACCATCGTACGTTCTCTCCCACCGCATGAAAGACAAGATTCTGTCGCATCTCTTTGTGCTGGTGCTCATTATCGATGACTTCGTCGTTGACTGTGGTACCCTGCAGAAAGATCTCAAGCTGACCACTTCGAAGTTAGTTGGTCATGTGATGTCATGTGACATTGTAATTATTCCCTACCAACTCACATAATCATTATTATGTACCTACGTTCTTGGGGAATCGATTTTTTTGCTGGCACTACACATACATGTGGGTTTTACGTGTAAGGTTATAATGTGGTGCAAAAAATATTTTTCTAGTGAGTACTGTAGCTTATAAGACCTTGAACTTCACTGTATATAGCCATGTACAGGTCATGTAGCATTTTGAAGAAGGTTACCGTGGAAATATTAGTGCAGTAATGTGAAAATGTTCGGATGGTTATGTACATGCAACTGAATGCGGTAGAGGCTAACGAAATATTAGTCTCATGCCCCGTTGGAATGTTTTGCAGAATTTCCAATGAGGGACGAAACTAAAACATACACTCTGTGCAAGAGGTCATAGCTCTGGCAAGATGCACTCACGTGCAGCCATTTTCCACCACAATCTAATACCAAAAAGTACAAAATAATTTACTCATTTTTTAGCTCCTCTTTGAATGCCAAATGTGTTTCCGATCTCCCTCAGAATGATGGACCACTTCAGGGCTCTGGGCTGCTCCGTGGCAAAGTCGGCAGTGAAGCGAAAAGCAGACGATGATGACGTCCCTCTCGCCTCATCTTGCACGGCTACCCTAAAGATTCCGCTAAGCTTCCCAAAACTCAAAAAAGGTCCCAGAAAACAGAGAAACTAAGTAGCGCTATAAGTAAGGGCTCAAGAATATCATCTTTTGTGTCTACATTATACATTTAAATGAGTATTCTACACCCTTGACTGCATTTCTGGCTCACTGATTGTATTCCCTCAGGTGGTGGTATATCATGTGCCCCTCGATCGTTTCTCTCGTATTACTAGTTCAGAGATCTGATAGATTGACTTTCTCTGTCCCATTGTGGAGTTTTCTGGCAGAGTCCTTTGTGAAACCGCTACGTGCATGGCTCTAAAGGGTAGCCTTGTTCCCGGGCTACCCCCACGCGAAACCCTAACCCTTACTCCATTTTTCCCTACTGCAAAGCAGCAAAAGCTGTGGTACCGGGCCTGGGAGTGAGGCTGCTTGTAGCCTGGTACCTTGGTGTAATTAGTAATCTTAGCCTGTAGTCCTTCTCTGTCACTAACTTAACCCCCTAGTCTTAACCCTAACAGTACTTAATTAAAACCCTATTAAGCCTTAATTATGATGTTAACCCTAATCTTAGCTTCTCATTAGTTGGAGTAATCCCCAAAGATTAATTTACAGAGGATTGTATTTGTGTAGTGTACTATGGCCTCGTACCCCCACCCCTCTCCCCCCCCTCCCCTGCAGCTTTGTCACTTTATTCTTGTGTGGTAGGATTCTTAGCTGCATACTTTTGCTGAATGGTCACCGCTGAAAGGTGGGAAATAAGTGTGGACGCACATCCTTCGGAAGATAACACAGCTGCTAATACATTCTTTCCGATCCTGTTCTGCTAAACAGCTGCTGCCCTCTTGCTATGTTTTTTGCCTATATTTGGTAGTAAGTCTAGAATGAGTTATGTGCCTACACCTGCTAAGGTGTAGTTTATTGCATCCACTAGTGTTGTGTAGTGGCTGAAAGGACACATTCCGGGGACAAATTCCTATAGTTATTACATGCCTTAAACGTCCCATTGATATTGCTGTAGTATCATTTGGTAAGCAGTTATGTCTTGCTGCCATTTCTTGCCCACCTGTTTCCTGCCATCTAATTGATTTTGGAATCAACGTTGCCATGGAGATCCATTAGGGGCAGTTCCTCGCTCGATTGATTGTTTTGATTGCAAATTTTTTGTAAAGGCTAGTTCGATGCTCATTTAGCTCCTCATGGACATTCACTGTGTATGGAGAGGCTGATTAAGGACACTGCCAGGCATTCCAATTGGGCATTCAGATTTTTGCAATGGCAAAGAAGTATATAGCTGCATCTCGAGATGAGGGTGTTAGATTACACTCAGCACAGGGACAGTCATTCAGAGATTATGGGAGAGGGTGAATGGACTGATTAGAAAGACTTTTGGAGAAGTTTGGTAACATATTTACATTGAATGACCTCACACATACCATGATTGCTTCACAGGGTACAAAAAAATTCCTTCAAACATAGTAAAGCTTAAAGGCTAAGTTAAGGTCTACACACCTACCACTTACTCAAGCTACAGTGATTTGAAAGGGGTGTTCTGAGTTCTCATTTCAGATGGTAGGCAATCTTACCATTCATTTGTTCCACAGCAGTTATAGGTCACAATGGCATATAGTGTTCTCCTATGTGAAGGAATTGTTTTTTTGCCCTGTGAAGAAGCCATGGTGGTCTTGAGGTATGTATGAGGCCATTCAATGCAAATACGTCACCAAACCTCTTCAAAAGCCTTTCTAATCCATCGAATCAGTCCAATCAACCTCTTCCATAACCTCTGAATGACTGCCCCTGCGCTGAGTGTAATCTAACATCCTCATCTCGAGGTACAGCTATATACTACTTTGCCATTACAAAAATCTGAATGCCCAATTAGGATGCCTAGCAGTGCATAGGAAATTTGATAGGCTTAATTTTTGTGAGATATCATTGCTGATAATGAATTGGCCGGTATGCTCTCTATTCGTGGATCAGGTTATGATACGGTTCTAATGACTGGACATCAAAGTATTGTGTGATATAACATTGTGTAATTCTGACCAATCCATAAACAAAGTGGATAATTATGTTTTGTGTAGAAAATTTATTTTCCCCAAAAGGTGTGGAATGTAGATAGGGCTGTGGAAGGGAGATAGGGCTGTAATGGAGGCATGGGTGTGGAATGGGGATAGGGCTGTAATGGAGGCATGGGGATAGGGCTGTGGAAGGGAGATAGGGCTGTAATGGAGGCATGGGTGTGGAATGGGGATAGGGCTGTGGAAGGGAGATAGGGCTGTAATGGAGGCATGGGTGTGGAATGGGGATAGGGCTGTGGAATGGAGACAGGGCTGTGGAAGGGAGATAGGGCTGTAATGGAGGCATGGGTGTGGAATGGGGATAGGGCTGTGGAATGGAGACATGACTGTGGAATGGATCCGAGATAGGACTGTAATGGAGATAGGGCTGTGGAATGGGGACCGGGCTGTGGAGTGGGTACCTGTCAACGGGTGACTGAGGCACGAACCGAGAACACATAATGTCAATCTCACATTGAGAGTGTGTTAGTGGTCAAAGATGGCTGGGGGGTGTGTGGTGTGGTGTTTGCTGATGAGCTGGTGTGCTGGGAGTCTTAGAGAGCTGACATGGTCAGTGGGGTGGGGGTGGGGGTGGGGGTAGTCTAGCTGCTAGACCCTCCCTCTCCCCGGAAAAAAAAATGAGGGAAAAGTTTCGGGGAGAGGGAGGGTCTAGCAGCTAGACTAGGGTGGGGGTGGAGGGGTGGGGGTCTGATCTACCAAATAGTGCACCAGTTTTGAGTCCGTATATGTGTGTCTCTGCTGCATACTGTGTCTTTGTCTCTAGCAGGCAATGCAGCCAGGCATCCCGTAAGGCCAACTTGAGATACTGTTTTGAGTCACTGCTGGTTTATTGGCTAGCCAGTTCGTGTGCAATGGATCTCCCCGAGACACTAATGCGTTATTACGGTGGATATGCAACCTCCACTTCTAGCTTTGTATAGCTACCACATATCGTCTGATCACTGCTCATGTGATGTCTGAATGAGCTGCACCCACTGATGTGTCATTACATCATCCACCCACTTAACGTAATCATTTGTTTATTGATGCCTCACCCATTAGCCCTGCCAGGTCAGCCACATTGTTCTTAAGAGGACCATGGAGAGGACACACAGTACCCTCTAACGAAGTCATTGGCTAGGAGTGACCAAAGATCACCTGCTATGATGTAATGGTGGGGGTTAAAAATAGGCACTAAATGCACGCTTTCATGTAACTGCTATACATAAACACAATGTTTTTATGTATTTCTGCATTTAGTGCATGCAGTGCATGCCTAGTACCTACTTTCCCCCCAATTATATCATAGCAGAAAAGGTCCATTACCACCATAGACTTGATCTTTCCTCGAGGTACAGATCAATTTCCACCCTTATAATTATATTCATCTAGTACTCTGACTTTTTTTAAAGATTCTTGAATATTCTGCTATGACATTCCAACCATGCAAGCCTGTCATCTGAGGTGGGGTGATGTCTGCTTTCAAACACCAAAGTTGGGGTCGATGGAGTCTCATGTAGTAATGCTGTTAGGGACGTGTTGTTCCCTCAAAACTCAAGAGCACTGAGCCAAGTATCTGCCTGGACCTTGGCTCTAATTGTGCCTAATTGAAACAGGTTTGTCATGATTTAGTTTTTTTAATTTGTATTTTCTGGGCCAGTATTCGTACCATTTGACATTTAAGGGAATCTCAGTTAAGAATTACGGGTTTTATCACTATAGGTGGGCCGCTATGTGTGGGCCAACATGTGCTAAAGCGACATTGAAACTTGATTTTAGAGGCATCCAGTGGTATTTTCTGTAAATAACGGCTACTGGCCAAGCCCCAGCACAAAGCTGGAGGGGGAGGAGGGAATATAGCAGCTTTGAGATGAAACAATTTACAGAGGGGTATGATAGTGTGCAGGGCTTCATACAAGGAGAGGGGGGGGAGGAAAGGGGCCTGGCCCCAATCAAAGTTTTCCTTTCCCTGAAGTTTTGGTAACAATGTTATGTCATTAGCGGCCCTTTTGGGAAGCATAGCCTCACTCCCTGGAACCATTTGCTTTCAGGAACCAGGGATGAGACCACAGGCTACAGACTTCTCTAGTTAGCAGCTGTGTGGAGTACATATCCCAGCTGGAGCCCAAGTGAAGGGGGTTATGTAAAATATGAGTTCATCAACTGTTTGGACTACGTGTAGTTTCTACTTCTATTATTCGCTGCCATAGCCAATAGTTGTGATTGCACATTTGCATGATGTTGAGGTCAGTGGGAGAGGGGAGGCCTTGAGAATCACGCAACCTGCTAGACACATTAAGGAGTGTGTGGAGGGGGACTCACTCAAGGTGTGCCATTTCTGTGACCTCCCACACCAAAGCTTCAAACAGGATGTTCGGGTTGGCCTGGGTGGGAAAGATTTGCGATGCCCCAGAGGTGTGGAGAGCCACGCCCCTTAGGCTGCCTGGGACTTTGCTCCCCTGCGTAATCACATGCTATGTTTGTTTACCCCTACTGCAAGAGTGTGATTAGTTCCATAAATTGCACAATTTTTTTAGTTCAACAAAGGCTATAACTATAGGAACTGTAGTGATATGTAATTAACATGGAATCACATGGATTCTCATGCCATTTGGGAATACTTGCATTTGCAATAGGCAAAATTGCACTCCCTTCACTCGTGCAATTACCGCACCTATTGCTCATGCAATTATTCCCAAATCACACTCAAATCCATGTGATTACCCATACCTATTGCTCGTGCAATTTTTCGCAACCCATGTGATTACCCTAGCCTCATTCCCAGGCCACACCCCCCCCTGTGGGGGTCTGGGGACAATGATGGTGATTGCCCACACTAACCCCATAAAATAGATGACAATATTATGAAAGTTGCATCGTGGCTTTTTTTTATGTGGTGAAGTGATCCACGAAAGGTGTATTTGAAACAGCATATTTGTTGATATGCAAAGTTCAAATTTTCATCTCTCTGAGGGGTGTGAACATTGCCATGCCAAAGAGCAAGCATCTGCCCCACACATACACGTACACAAAATCTTGGCAATCTCGGGCTGATATTCTAGGGAGGAAATTAACTTGCGTTTCTTGGTACTGTAGCCACTTCCTGGCTGGGAAAATCCATCCCGTATTCACGGCAACATTAATTTGCTGTAGAGCTCATTAGCAGTTGTGTGGGAGTGTAGGATGGCGGAGGTCATTAGCGTATTCATCTCCATGTGCACTCACTCCCTCTTTCTGATCTCAATGCTAAGGGCAAAGGTGAGTGCACGGGGGTAATGTCACGGTCGTTGTGTCATGGGAAAGGCGTCAGAGTTTGCTGCCATTATGTGGTAGTGTGTAATGGTGCTTTGTTTGTGACAACTTTGTGTATTGTAATATTCATACGCCTCCTCGTTTTGGCAAATTGAAGGTTTTATGGTGTCTAGCTCTGATTGCATATTTACATACATAGCTCTGTGTGGGTCATAGAATTCAGTCAGAGGCCTTAATTGAAAGCCAGATGAGTGACACCTGTTTTTAATCAACTTAATAGTGGGGGGGTGGGGGGGGGCTCAGCCTACTAGCCACATGCACATGAGATCTCACATCAAGTGACACCTGTTTTTAATCAACTTAATAGTGGTTAATAGTGGGAGGGGCTCAGCCTACTAGCCACATGCACATGAGATCTCACATCAAGTGACTAAATGTTTAGCATTCACTCTCCAGCCCTCCAATCTCGTGGTAAGTAGTCGCAATAAGAAAGTGTAGACTAACAAAGACAATACAGCTGGTTATGCTACACATCTCCATGGTAACCGCTAATGTTCCCTTACAACGCCTATTGGACGATGAATGGTGTTTTTATTTGATTTTCTGTCTCTTGTATGGAATACAGTTCCTGGTATTACGTATTGCCGTATAGAACACAGTCGTGAAATCTGGTGGACAGTGGGTTGTGGTGCCTCAAAGACATAGTCAAGTTGATCTAAACCAACTGAAGTGCTCATAACCAGAGAGCTCTAACACACAAGTATTGAATCCCCCCCCCCAAATGTGTTTCAGGAGCTACAGAAATTTAAATATTACTTCTTTTTGTGCAATTCATACAGTTTCCAGTATTTGATTGTGGATTAGTCCAGCTTCTGAGCCCTTCAACTGCTAATGCATTACTACAGAAACTCTCCCATTGTAACTACAATCCGAGATGGATTAATAAAACGAAGGCCTAGTGTAGAAATAATTAACAAGCCAGGACCTAAGACCATCAGATTGTGTAATAGTCCTAATTAGTCTCCTGCGCTCTTGGAGCCAGAGGGCACATGCCCTAGCCATATCCATCTGTCTAATTAATTACTCCCTCACAAGAAATGCACTACACCCAATGTTTCAAACCCAGCAATAATATGTCTGCCACGGTAACTGTCTCACGTACAGATGTACCCTTTGTCATTGGGAAAAACGTTGGCCTGGGGGCTGTACTCTGTGTTTCTAACCCAGAAAAGGGCATAGTCACCACAGCATATCATTGGTGGGTAACACTATAATGCATAGCATCAGTGATGCATGTAAATTTTTTAAAAAGTCCAAAGGAAATATCCTCACGTTGAGTCCAGTGTTACCTCAAATGGTAACCCAGTAGCAGGTGATGACTGGAGCTCCCCTTTGAACGCCATGAGTAAGGGTCAGCTGTTTCAGATCAGGACAGAGAGATTTTGTCAACTGTCAGCTGTTGGGTCGGGAGACCACCCATTGCTGCTCACCACCTGAAGCCTGTCTGTTATGGTATTCAGTTTCTGCCCGCATCCTGATACCCTCCTGTGTGTGAGAAACGGAGATTGGGAGCATTTCTCAGGTTACGGCTGTCCTTGGTTTAAATGCTGTGAGGTCACCTGATACTGGCTTCTTGGTACACAAGAAGGAGATAATGATTTGCAGGTGGTTTGTGAGGGTTCATGCTTATAGGAGTTGTAGTGTTATCTGTCAGTGGACTTTGTGGTGGCTCCTGTAACTGGAATGTGTGAGGGCACCATAACTGGAACGTATGAGGGTAGAGGTCTTGTAGTCTCATTCCAAGAACACTTAATTTGCAGCAATTAAGTGTTCTTGGAATGAGACTATTCCAAGACCTCTACCCTCATACGTTCCAGTTATGGTGCCCTCACACATTCCAGTTACAGGAACCTCATACCCATACTGCTTACTTCAATTGGTTCCCTGATATTGGTGAACAAATGTGTACTACCTAGTAGTCTTGTTTCCAAGCTCCTGTACTTCACCCATCTTTTTGTATGGTGTAATCTCTGGTTGCTCTTGCTCTTGTCCTCTGACTGGAGGTCTTACAAACTCCGCCTGCATCAGTGGATGCGCGGTGAATGGCGTAAGCGCTACGGCAACAACGTAAAGATTGTTATACGGCTATTTCTATTATGGCATACAGCTAGAGCATATCAAGCAATTAGTGCATGTATGTATGTGACGGCAGGCTTACATGTACTACCATAGTACTACGTATGGCTGTGTTTTTGTTCATACTACCTGTACAGCTATTTCTGTTATGGCATGCAGCTAGAGCATTTCAATGAAAAAACAGTTAGTGCCTGTACATATGTGATGTGTGTACATAGTTCTCTACTTACTACCATACGTAGTACTACGTATGGCTGTGTTGTTGTTCATGCTCCTAGACACTACCATTCCATAGCTAGCATTCCACTAATCACTTCACCATTTCCCTTCCCGCGTGTTGTTACAGCTTGTAAGATGATATAATGAGCTGCCGACCAGCACTCCATTTGTCTCAAGAGCGACCCGTAACCCGATACCTCTGTGATGGGTCCATTATTTATCCCTGTCGGCCCCTAATAGTGGGCACAGTCCTATTACACCGTCTCCATGCAACTGTCGCTAGCTGCCGGGCTTATCTCGGCATCGCTTATCTCAGCATCGCCAGATGGTCTTACATATCTGAAGCTATTAAATGGGTACTTTCACAGTCGGTTGAATTTGTATCGTTCACAAAGCGCTGTGGGTCGATGATTTAAAAATATTTTTTCTTCTTGCATGGCCAAACTGTACAGGTCTATATATATTCTATATATGGTCACAAGATACAGGAGATATGTACATCTGCATAGCGTAGTATAATAAAATAATAATAATTTACTAATATTATCATGTACACTGGCAGTGAACAAGTTGCGTACAAGTTTGTGCAAGTACACAGAGAGCAGGTGTGTCTGGAGAGAGAGAGAGAGAACGTGATTGGTGGATTAGAAAAAAAGGGAGTGATTGGTGACCTGATACAAAAAAGTAAAAACTTGGTGAGTGATAAAAAAATTGCCAACCTGAATAAGCAAAATACGATTGACTTTTGCAAATGTATAACTGATGAGTAAACATAGAAACTGGAATGAGAAATCCATGCTTCTGTGACTCTACAAATTCTGGCAAATGTGTGTGTGTGTGTGTGTGTGTGTGGTGAGATTGGTGAGATTACAACTGATTAAGAACCAAGCAAGTGGACTAAGGCAGCACTGGACTTTGAAGACGTTTTATACAGTGATACATTGAAACAGGACTAAGTGCTAATGCAGCTGTCAAACGCTACACATCAAAAAGCTCTTGTGACGAAGGAACGACATATCCATTAGGTAATTGCTTTGGTGTGGAGTTCCCGCTTGACGACGGCACTAGGGTCACGTACTCGTCTGAACAGTCTGCAGAGGGGAAATGGGCAATACCACCGCCCATGTTCATACTCTCGGTGCCCAGTCCGTCTGTCACCATGGAATCAATGTCCACCTCTCGTAATCTCCTTAGATTAAGATCTAAGATGTCTGCGGTCGCCTCCCCACCACCCTGGCTTGAGAACTCCTGGTGTTCTGGCCCGTCTGATTCCACGATCGTCGTTTGGCTCTCGTCGACACTCGGGTTCGAGCTCACGTCCTCAAATCGGACATACGGTTCAGAGAGGAGGTGATAGGGGTCGACTTGGTCAACGGTGGACTTCATCCTCGATTGCATCTCCCAGTAGGCAATGGGGTTGATTCTCGAGACAGACTTTAGGTCTTGGAACTGTTGCTCGCTCTGGGGTTGGTGTGCGGGTACCTCTCCGCTGCTGTAGCCACGTGTGTAGGCTGGGCTAAACCCCGGGGGAAAGCCCCTTGGAGAGGTGGGGTCGTCGCTGTATTGTCTCAAGTAGGAGTCAGACATTTGGAACTTCAGAGGTTGGGATTTAGATAGTGTTGAGGGCCTGACATGCTCTGCAGTCGGCTGCGGTTCAGAGTACGGGGAATGCATACTCTGGTAGCTGTTCTTTCGAGGTAGACCCTGGTCTGGGTCCGGTTCGCTGTGCGTGGATGGTCGCCTCGGGGGCTGAACGGTGGGATAGTGAACGCCCGGCGAGCTGGTCTTGCGCTGGCTGAATCTCGGTGGGTGTTTGTACTCCGGAGGTCCGGAAGGAGGTTTGTTGTGGGACAGCTGGAACGGTTCCGATCGGGTTGCGTAGTATGCCCTCGTGGTGCGAGCTCGTTGAGACTCACGCTCGTTATCAGAGACAGTACTGGATTTATACCATTTAGGTGTGCTTAGCCCCGAGCCGGGACCAGACTCGGTATCGGACCCCTTTGCTGAACTTTTAGTGGAAAACGACCCCCTGGGAGTTCTCGGGAGGGAGGACTTAATGGGGTAGGAGTCCATGTCGGTATCGTAGTCCATCTCGCTCAGGCTGAGGTTGAGTCTGCTGTCGGGGCGAAGTGGGGTCATGACCTTCCTTTCTTTGGGTGTGAGGGGGGGTTGGAACGGAACCCCCATCATCCCATTCCTAGAACCAACAAGATCAACCCCGGATGGCGAGAGCACCTCTTCGACATATGAGGTCGTTAGATCTTCGGAATCAGACTCAAACTGTGAGTAGTCTGTTTCTTTCTCGTTGCCCGAGTCGTCCATTCGCGGTATGCTAGCCCGTTCACTGCCAGTATGGAAGCCCGTCTCGGCGCTGGTCGTGGACTTCCTACGGGAGAAGTGCGGTGGGATGCTCATCTCTTCGTCGTCCCCAATGTCATGCTGCTGGTAGGTCATCACGCTCTCGATATCATTCGTAATGGAAGAGTTGCTCTGATGCGTCGCATCCCGGGGGCTGAACAAGTTAGGCTTAGAACCCGGTGCATGGCCATTACTCATCTGCTCCTCGGTTCTGCTGATGCGGTACGTGTGCTTCTCTTTCTCCCGTCGGTGGTAGCGGCAACACAAAATGAACACTATTACGAAGATTCCGAGCAGAATCACGCCAGCTAGGGCGACTACTATGATGAGGTAGAAGGGAATAGCCGTGGCCGTCTGTTCTGTCGGGAATATTGCATCAGTAGTAGGGGGTATTGGCAAGCACTTAACGCTGTCTTCTGTACTCGTCAGATCAGCCGTGAAGCCGTCGATACATGAGCATTCGAACGTCTCCTCTAAGGGTTTTGGGATGCAAGTGGAGTTAACGGGACAGTCGTCGACGATATCGCAGAGATCACACCCCGTAGTTATATCTTGGAATCCTCCTCCGTCTCCCAAGCTCGCCATTCCACTGAGCGGTATTTCGATGCCATTGATCAAGAAATCCGTAATGCATCCGTTGAAAGATTTAATGGTGGTCTGTGTGTCTTCACTCACCCCACCAATGCTGATGTTTGTCTGCGGTGCTTGGGCAAAGAGTTGAACGGTACTCCCCTCCCCGAGTTCCCAATCCATAGATTTCTCGCTGCGAAAGCTCCCGTCCTCCAGGACGGTCATAGATACGCTCCTGCCTGTGATGACGATGATAGCCGTGTAGGATTTTCCGGGAGTGAATGTGACCTCAAGGGGGATGTGAAGTGGCACTGCTCTTGTTTCATCCGATAAGAACACCGTGTAGATGAGGGACTGTTCCTCACCTCCTATTGCCTCATTGATCTGTAGGGGGAGAGAGAAGGGGGGGGGGGGGGGAGGGAGGATTAATAAAATTTCAATTGTTTACAATTCCCTCAAGGCAAGAGATTGAGGCCCCACTTTCTTCTACAAAGTCTCTAATGACCAAATGACACATAAGTTACTTAATTGTTTAACTAATGGATCTACAGAGAATCTATAATGAAGACCCTGCAACCCCTAGTAGATTCTTTTCCAGGAGGAATTCATGTGCTTCACAACTTCGAGCCACTTCAGTTTCTAAACTCTGTAGATCAATCGCTTGTCTAACTTACACTTTTAAAACTGAGCAAATACCTGATCTATATGCACACCTGACCTCTGACCCCCTCACTGCAATGCTGGAACCTGGATGAGACCGAGGTTCAGAAGCGCAACAACGCTACCCTAACAACCACAGTTGTAAACATGCATTAAACTGTGTATTTAACCACAAGTGTGTACTGTGTGTAACAGGGAATATGGGGGTGGGGGGGGGCTGATGGGGGAGAGCTCCCTTTGCACCGCTACTCACAAAGTAGGGTAGCGAGGCTCAAGCTAGGGTGGGTACACACATACAAACGTACATACCCCACACAGCTCGGCTGAGGAATGTCCTATAGTTTATACAGGGCTATGGGAACCACGCTGGGATGCGACAAACACCGAATTTGTTTGTGAGTCCTGGACAATTTATCAACAGCAAAATCAGACAGGTATGTACCGAGGGGGTCATTTTTCAAGTTCCTATGACTAGGTATACTACAAGTTATTGTAGCTAAGGGTTTAATTGGAGTAAGCATGCAATATAGGCTGTGTAAGCTGTGATGGAACAGTGAGTATTTGCCACACACAGTGTTGCCCATTGTCATGCCTGGCTAGTTTCGATCCCAGCAAACCAGATTCCTGGAAACTGAGAATCCATATTAGCACATGCATGAGTGGTATATGTGTACGCAAGGCTGGGGGAATCGCTCGGGCTACACCAGCCATGGCCTGAGCAATACTTGCCAAGTCTGGCCTCGTCTACTCTGCCATGCATATAATTATTGTTCTGTTCGTGGGCTAAAAAATGGCAGAAAGTGTAGCAGAAAGGTTTTGTTTGACCAATGAAAATTTCCTTCCCCCAGCCCTAGTATGTACATATTATTTAGCATGTTTAATCGCATTTAAGGCCGATGAATACCATCTCTAGAGAGTAAATACAGTTGGAATTGGCCAGGTCCTACTGGAAAGTGCTACATACTAGCCAGTTTAGCTATATAAAGCTTGTCTGCTCAGGAGCTCCAGTAGCTCAGTGGGTAAGAGTATCTGACTAGTAATCAGTAGGTCCTGGGTTCAGGGCTCTGAGAGTTCCCTTCCTCAATGCCATCTCTGATATGTGCAATAGCTGTATTTCGGGCTGGTATGTTGCGTATTCATTAGTGTCACATTTCTGTTGTCAGAATCTGTCAGCAGACTCTCACAGCTTTTAATTGTTTTTGAAGCCTGGTTAGTTGGTTACTGGAGCTACCAATGGGCATGCACTTGGTAGTTGAGGGTTTCACTGTAGGATATATCTATACCGCTATGATACGGGAGATTTGGTATCACAGAGGAAACTGCATCGCTCAACGGTAGCTAATAAGGCAAGTTCTCAGTTACCATGGCAGTGCTAAGAATTACATCATGAACTGTAGAAGAGCTTGATTTACTCCCTGTGGCAATTAATCACAAAAAACGTGACGTTGGTTGCTCAGACACACACAACAACACTGCCATAAAACTGTGTACTCTAATTTCAGAGGGGGGTCTCGCTCGAGTTTTATTTGTCGCTTAAGGTTTAATTAACCGAATCAGAACTATAGGTGCGTGGTAAATGCACCCGAAAGCACCTTTGCTAGTTTACAGTGCCAGGATCAGGTATTTCGGGGAAAACAGCTACGCTTACTGGGTAGAGGATGCATTTTAAAAAGTTTATCTCGGATTCTAGGACACAGCTGATACTGGATCGTGGGTGCCACTATAATTTTGGAGTCTGCGGAGATGGGAGAAAGTAGCTAGGTACCTACTTACACCAACCATAGAACGTCTAACTTGGTGGATACAGTCCTTACAGTATAGTTCACCCTCTGGCAAGCACTCATGGGGTGGTAAAATGGTACAGTACATCTGATTAAGACCAGTCTGGAAGGGTCCTTGTTAGGGGCCCCCTTGATCATTGCTATAATAATTCAGCAGGACCCCTGAGAAGCCAGGGTGGGTGGATGCTTGTTGGAGGATCCCTTAATCATTGATTTAGGAGGACCCCTGAGGAACCAGGGCAATGGGTGCCTGTTAGAGGACCCCTTAATCATTGCTATAATCATTTAGGAGGACTCCTGAGAAACCAGGGTGGGTGGGTGCTTGTTGGAGGATCCCTTAATCATTGATTTAGGAGGACCCCTGAGGAACCAGGGCAATGGGTGCCTGTTAGAGGACCCCTTAATCATTGCTACAATAATTTAGGAGGACCCCTGAGAAACTAAGGGTGTTAGAGGTCTGATCTCCTGATCATTGCTATAATAATTTCTGAAAAACCGGGGGTGGTCCCTTGCTATAGACCCCTTAATCACTGCTGTAATGGGAACCTGATCCTTGAAAACTAGAGGTGGGTCACCCTTCTGAAATTGAATGGCCTGGGAATGGGACTCTGCCCAGTATAGCACGTAGACTTTGAGCCCATAGTCCAAAATGGTCTGGAGATAGTACATGTGGATAAGGAGGGATCTTGAGGGGGGAGATGGACATCAAAAAGCAAAATCTTAATCAGTACCATTATCACAAATCATTTGTGTACCAATCTTAGTGGGGGGGAGGTTAGAAACTTAGTTAATGCACCGGAGTATTGCCATGAGAAATTACAGGTGGAGCTGCAAACTGTGGGGCATGCCCTAGCGCTGCTACCATGGGAAAGCCAGCACTGAAACTGGTCCATCAGAAACATCAATTTGACCTCCCCCCTCCCCAATGACGTATGTAGTCAGAATCACTTATAAATAAGAAAATTCATTGCAAAAGGCGGTAAATTTACCAAACAGTACAGAGATAAAGTTAAAGCATTTATATGTGTGCCTGCAATGGTTGGACTATCCAAGGCTCAGAGGGTGTCGGCTCTAGTTGTTCGAGAGCGTGTGGGAGCATATGGGGGAGGTTATCAAAACAAAGATCTTGGGATGTGCTAAAAAAATTAGTCCTACACAAACAGCAGCTTAGTGGACACTTTGTTGTCCAGCTAACACAAAACACGTCGAGCAGCAATTAGGTTACAACTCAGATTTCTAGTCTTTGATCTGAAATAGTGAGAATACCAAAGATCGGGATACTATTGCAGGGGACATCTGGGCACTCCATAGATATGCACGTTAAGAAGATTACCTGTGCTTTTGAAATATTATCATCCTGTAATATATAATGCATGCCCCCTGTTGGTGAAATATCAGGTAGCTAGCTAGCAACGGAAGCTATAATAACCTGTTGATAAAGTCAGAATAACCCACCTGGAGAACGTGAGATGAGGTCTGTGTTTCAGAATGCAGGATGCGCCTGCTACCAGACTGTTTAGGCCTGAAGCTGATTTGCACCACCTCCAGAACGTCATCTCCCTCGGTGGGTAGGGTTGTGGGCAAGGTCTCTCTCCGCCTCCTCTCACTAACGAGTGCAGGGGGAGAGAGGTTGCTGTGGAGGGCGAGGTCATAGAAGAAGGAGTAGCCGAGGGAGAGCTCCGCCCGGCCGCTGCCCTCGAAGCTGATGGGGGCGTAGTCTGTGCACGGAAGGAGAGAGGGAGGGGGTTGGAGGGAGAGAGGGATGGGGAGAGAGGGAGGGGGAGGAGAGAGGGAGGGGAGGGAGGGAGAAAGGGAGGGGGAGGAAGGGAGAGAGGGATGGGGAAAGAGGGATGGGGAGGAGAGAGGGAGGGGAGGGAGGGAGAAAGGGAGGGGGAGGGAGGGAGAGAGGGATGGGGAGAGAGGAAATATGAGAATGAAACGTCATCGATTATGTAGTAGACTAAGTACTCATTGGATGGCATGTGAATGCTCGATCAAGCTATAGCCAAGTTTGCTTTTATGAACTCTTCCTTGTAACTTAATAATCTATTCAAGGACGTTACGCATCAGTGCACTACCCAAACTGTTTAATGTCTTCTTTCCTGGATTCCACTATTAGCAGAGAGACCATTAGCTCCAATTCTGCCTATATGAGTTCACCTAAATTTCCTACTCTGCACCAGCTGCAAGCTATGAGGTCACTCATCTGTTCCAGGCAGCTACAAGCTATATGAGGGCACTCCCATGGGCCCAGACATACAGTGGGTGGATATATGTAGGATATCGCTTCACAGGAAATCCCACACGACAATTAGAGCTGGCTTGGTCTACCTCAGACTGGGTTCTGAGAGGGCGCTGCATTCTGCTGGTGAGAGGGGCAGAGCCGGCCAGACTGAACAAGCTCTAAATCGAGTCTATGTCAGCTGAGCTGGCAGCGGTTGGCGTATCGTACCTAGGTTGGCCGTTACGATGTATGTATGTTCCCACTGAGGTAGCCAAAAGGGGATTGTGAGTAGTAAATAGAAGGGCCGCTCGATGGGGCAGCGATGTCCGAACTTGGTATGAGAGTGCTTTTATTAGCAATCCTAACCCTGTTATCTTATTAGGGTTATCTTACAGTGTTGGCAAGGTTGCGTCCAGCTGAACTACCATTGTCGGGTGCCTGCTGCCATAAACAGAGGCCCTAAAGCTGTTATTAATTGTTATTGTACACAATGGCTTGCATCACTGCAGAAGTATAGCTAATTATGAACGCACCCAACAAAGGAGTTTTAAAGTTCCCACAACTCGTATGCACGCACCTGATGTGCTTAAGTTACTTAACCACATATACATACACAATTAAGCTGGGGTGAAGCTCAACCTGAACCAATTATAAAGATCCTCCTTGCATTTTAAAGTACTCCAGAAATGCTCTGAGGCTGGTACTTTACGCTGTATTGTCTAGGTGGGCACAGGCCAGCATTCTTGTGTTGACTAGCTAGTGCTCGATACGGTAGCCAGCATGGGATTGTGTAGTACCGCAACTGGAACTGTCTGATACGACATTGTTATAGGCTCTTGCGTGGATTTATCATTACAGAGCTTGCCCATATCTCTTTGTAATAATATTTTGTTTGGTGTACCATCAGAGCTCTGAATTTCACAACACAATGTGCTCTTTAGAGTTATCTGAAAATATTATTATTTCAGGGTGGCCTACTAAGAAATTCACTAGTGAAAGGGTTAAAGGGAGTGGACTGCCAAGAAAGTCACCAGTGAAAGGGTTAAAGGGAGTGACCTGCCAAGAATTTCAAGGTTAAAGGGAGTGGCCTGCCATGGTGCTCAGATGGAAGTTTGACAATCATTCGATTGACTCACCTGCATCTGTCTGGCAAGCCTGTGGGCTGAACCCTCCCAGGCAGTTGCAGAAAGCTTGTTCTCCGTAGTCGACACAGCCGGTGCTCCTCACAGTGCTGCATGTGCTGTCACAACTGTTGGGTATTGCTTGCTCACTGGAGAAAATGGCAATGTTTCTCTCTCTCGAGGCGCAGGCCAGATCGAGTTGGGTCGTCCCAATGACCAGGTTGCGAATGGAACCAACAAAATCCTCAGGTGTAGGGGTGGTGGTGTTTGTGGTGTGTTCCATTTCGGTAAATAAGAGAATATCGACTCCACCCACATAGAGCACCGATCCTTGGGTACCAGCGCCGGCAGTATTGTCGTCACATCTGTGGGGGAGGGGGGGAGAGAGATGGGATGTCGTTCATTAGCACATGGTTGGTTGCTCTACTAACGAGGCAGTTCACTCTAGTGTCTAAAAAGTATACAGCTAAAGTAACCGACAGTAAGTATCAGTAGCGATGTCTGATGTTGACTTGTAAAGAAGAGAAGACATTCTCCAGTGGAATGATGTCAGCCTTTGACTGATGATCTATAATCTCAACCTCTCCATGCAGCTATATAACTAGCACACATATCATTAACAGGCCTTCCCTCACAGCTTTTTTTTTATAGCCGTGAAAAAAAGCTCTCCTGGGTATGAGGCCACCATAACATACATCATTTACTATCTAATGTTAGTGTGCCAAGTCACTTGAGGAAGATTGTGCTCCTATCATAGCTGATGGGTAACTTGCAGGGTTTCCATGCGTGTACATACATCCACATAAACCTACATCCACATAAACACGGTAGCATACGTGCATACATGCATTTGGGTGTGCATTCCAATTAGCTATCTACTCAGACCCTCAGGGCAATCCTTTACCACAATCTGGTGCACTTTCTGTGGCTTCTAGGAGATAAGGTGCAAACTTAACTCCAGGGAGTGTCTATCCTGTGCATAGAGCTACCAACCACAACCAAGTCTTGGTTGAGCCAAACCACCCCCTTACCTGCAGGCTTCACACATACTTGTACAAATTACAACACAAAACAACACAAAACATACACGCACACACACACAGGCCACAATCTAATGACACATGTATATACACACACAGGTCTGTGTGGGGGAGGATTGAGGATTCTTGGGAAGGCTATGAGCTGAGGTAAACAGGCAGGGCATCCTGTACACATACAGCCAAGGGATATGCAGGCCCCCACACACGACTAATGCCCCCTACCTCGGGAAAACTTGATGCCCAGTTGGTCCCAAGCTGCCTGGTTTACTGCGTCGCGCCACTCCCACCGCTCGAGTGCCACGGAGCCTAAAAAGGCGAGCGTAGGAGTGAGTAGTGCACCACTGGACCATTTGGTGCACAAAGAACGCTGTCAGGTTGAGAGGCGGCCACTCAGAGTATAACTAATGAGTGTTCTAATGCGGGAACTTATGGGGCGTGGAGAAGGGTAATAGGGAAAGATGCACACGATTTAGCACACACAGGTCACATCCAGAGGCAGCTAGGAGCCCGTTTCTTACACCTATTGACACTTGGAGTACGTGAGCAGCTTACATGCTATTGTCTGGAACAGCCCCCAAAAAGGGAAAAACAAGTGATTCGTGGAACCGTCATCTTTTCCGGAAACACCAAACGGATGCTCGGAGTAGCATTTACGCAAAAGCACCTCCTGTGTGACGCCAAAGAAAGTTTTGCTAGCACAGTTCAGCTGCTTTAAGCTTGTATAAATATCCGTACGTGATGCCTCCCCCCAGAGCTGTGAATCTGTTTTCTCTCGGTCCTCGATCCCTGGGAACAGTTTTGACAGGTGTTCACATGAGAAGGAGGCGGGTACTCCCAAGTTTGAATTGCGGTACCGGGTCAAATTTCCGTGTGCCCGGCTCTTGTCTGATCTCACTTTCTGTCTTGATCTCACTCTCTCCTCTGCGGGGCTTTTTAACGCAGACTGGAAAGTGGCTTCTGGGGGTATGGGTTTATCATTGCATGTCTCCATGGTTACGTGACTTCATTGATTCTTGACATGCCAGAAATGTTTAGCAACTGCACGTGTAATTAATACCATTTATAGTGCAACTGCAACTGAGTCTACTATAATGTGTTTGCAATCAGTGTGTGACACCAGGATGACCCCATACTAGCCTTGCTTTCCCTGAGAGCATGATAAACAGTTTACTGCAAGCCAGCAACTTTGGGTGGGGTGTGGGAACGTGGGCCGAGGACCCAGAGCTGGATAGGCTGTTGGCATGGTTGGCAAAAAGTTTACTTTTGAAGCCATTGAGGGAAAGTGTGTTTTCTGTGGGCTAGGGTTTCCCCAAAGGCTGACCAAGTCAAGTGCTGGATGCCAAATCAAACGGTTTGAAATTGGCTTAACAAGAGAATTGGATAAGTGGCTGTGGGTTTATTACTGGCAGGCCTTAAAAAATTCAATTACAGCTGCAATGTGTCATGTCCAGGCTTCTATGTATATCTACAGACGTTTCAAGTATACTAGTTGGTGAACAAGGACTAATAGAGCATTTCAACCATGATTGACAAACAAAGCTAGGAGAACTCAACAAAGCACTCCAGATAATGTGCATACAATACATACATATGTGCATACATACATATGTACATACTTGCGGTGGCAAAGAATGCCTTTGAATTTTCAGCAAATAGAGGAAACATTCACACTCAATGTGGTACACAACTCAATGTGGTGGGGGAATAAACAATGTTTTGTGTTATAAAATCGGCAGCCATGATATCAAGCCAGCTGGCAGCTGCAAGACCATTCCCTTTGAGGATAATAGGCAAAGAAAACCCCTTCACTTAGTTATAACAACAAGGGAAAATAAAAGGGGCTGTGGAGGGGAAGGGGGGTGAATGGAGTTTACACGCTTATTAATAACGGCAAGATCATGTTTTTAGAATAATAGGCAGAGAAACCCCTTCACTTAGTATTAACAACAAGAGAAAACAAAAAAGGATGGGGGGAGGGAGGGGGGAGAGAGAGGATGAATCTCGTTTCCACTCTTATTAATAACTGTTTTTCACTTGTGACCATAACATAGAGTCAGCCTCCTTGTATCCAGGACTAAAGCCCCCATTGTTCTGTACCATACCATACCATGCCTACCTACCAACCTTGGGTGGTGTATCTCAGCCCTCACACACACTATGTTAGCTGCTTGGCTATCACTACTAAAGACCACCAGATACTGATACCAGTATTAATGTAAAATTCATATGGGAAAACTGTAACATGACTCACTAGTCTGTGGGCATTCACTACCTGGCCAGCTGTACTTTCTCACTCTTTTCTAAAGGAAGGATTCAAAGCTAATGCGTAGTTGTTAGACCTAGGACACTTTGCCAAAGCTAGCCTGTTTTGCTATGTGTGTGTGTGTGTGTGTACATTGGCTATCCCCCACACTCGAATGTCTACCCCACCGGTACCCACAGCACGGGTGTTAGTTAGGTTCCCTTTGATCGATCATATGGGACAGGATATACTCGAAAACATGTAGGATGATACGCCGGGTCGTGTTGTCATGGAAACCGGATGAATGCAGTGTACAATCAATGCAATAGCTAAGAAAATGTAGCCAAACTCGTGTCAGGCACTTTTTTAGGATTATGTCATAACATACCTATACCTCCCATACTCAATAATGTACATTACATCATCCCATAAGTGGGGACACCATACCAGAACTGGTGTTGAAATTTGGCCAACAAGTCAATGGGGCCACACCTGTACTGTCACCATGTATCATGTGATGTAGGTAAACAGATAATTAATTAACAATGGCCATAAACAGGAGTGCATGTTGCGCAAAGAGAAGCGATGAAAGTCACCATGGGGTGTGGCAATGTCCGCTACAGCTCTACTGGGTAACTTTACATCATTTAAAATTTGCTTACCCTGCCAGGGAGGAATTAAGGAGAATTCGAAGAGACCTTTCATCTGTTGAATCAGCCTCCCACACTTGAAGATCGATCATCTAGGGATAAGAAAAAAAGAAAAGCTTTTCAAAACAAACTACTAATCAGCGCTAATTTAACCCTACATATCCACACCCATCAACCCGAAGAGGGGGTACCCCACACCTTAGTGATTGATTATAAATTATACCACAAACCGGTGCCTGTAACTTCCACTAATCTGGCTTTTGGCATTGTTTTTAAAAAGTCCACCAGGGATACTTAGTTTTAGTATGGCGCTACAATCATTATGTACATGTATATGATATCTAGGAGAAGAATTAGCTCATGTGCTGTACGCTCTATATCACTGACATGCTTATCACAGAAATCGCTAGCCAGAAATAAGTGTGTCTACCATCATTGGTGGCAAAGGTAAGCATAGGCCAAAAAAGCACATGCATACACACAGCTAACAACCAAATAAAAAAACAAACATTAATGACAAACAAGCACATACTCACAATGCTATACCTTTACAATACCAGATCCACAGGGATATACAAAAAAACTGGGGAAAAACAATAATGACAAACACAAGCCCACAAAGCTATTGTTACAACACCAATACGCCATAATTATTATGGTACACTGCTTCTAAGTGAGGTATTTATGTACATACAAGTCATTTCCTAATACAATAAGCTTTTCCTGTTTTTACGGAAAAGTAAGTATTGGGTATTGCCCATGTGGTTGGTTGGGCCTATCTAATGCAGCCCAACATTCCCATGGTCTAACAGGTACTTATTTCTGGTTGCTTATGTAAATACACAGGCCCAATCTGTAGCTAAGTACACAGAGTATTGTGCCACACTTAGTTTGTGGACTTGTGGAAGAGTGGATTGGGAAGCGCTGTGTACATTGTGCCTCTGGTCAGACACCTCCAATGGAGAGTGATCTCAGTTTTGGGTGGCTACTCACAGCTACTTAGCAGAAGAGGGTGCCCGAATGAATTTCAGCTCTCTTAAGTGGCACTACACATACCTACCATAAACACATGTTGTAATGTTTTTCGTGCCTACGTACGTATAGCCTGGGGCACATGTGATGCACCTTTACAGACGAGTGGATCCATGAATGGTATCACAGTGGAAAATTCATTTCATCCTCCCTAGCCACAAGTGGAGTCATTGCAGATCATATGCGTAGTCTGGAGTTGTGTATTTAGGCCAAGGAATTTGAATGGTGACGTATTCATAAGATGGACAGACAATCATAGCATTCAGCTAATGCTTAGGTAGGATGATTCCACTTGCAGGTGTTGGTGAAGACAGACTTTAACTGTACTGCCGGTTACTCCTACTGTCTAAGGACGGGTTAGACAAGCGACTGTTTATTCCGTTTCTGTTGAGCGGAGGACCAGGTGGTCGTTGGCGCCACCCCACCCACTAAACACATGCCTACGTCACATGTGAGAGAATTTCACCCACTGTGTGGTATAGTCAAAAAAATTGTATTTTATTTTCAAGTTGGCTATATCTGAAGCTCAAATGTCGCATTTGAGTGAGCACTGATTAAGTATTCATTAATTTTGTAGTATACAAATAACTACTCTATAACGAAACGGCCACCCATCAATGCATTCTTGTAATTCCAATTATCTAGCTGCTCCAAAAAACATCTGCCTCACTTGAAGCAAGCAGGCAGAGCAAACTCTCCCTTTACATGGACACTCATTCCTCTGGTACGCCTGACCTACTACACAGCCCATGAGAAGTACAACTACAAGATACCCATAGCTATACAATGCACACATGCAGGTTCCACACTAACCTCTTGCTCTCTGCGTATCAAAACGGAGTACCACTCATCAGTGGAGACTGGGTTACCACCGGGGGAAATGTCATCAGACGGATGTGTGGCCATGAGCTGGCTTGCTGACGCAGACCCGTACTGATACTGCACTTCTCCATTCTCTATCATCACCGAAAATGCTCTGTTTTGGGAGTCTATTTGGTAGAGAAGCAGGCCGCTGTCCAAAGTAGTACGAAACTCAAAGTACACAGTTGTGTTGTCCCCCTCGAAGATATTGTAGCCGGTGAATTCTTGATACGATCGGGGAAGGAAGGTAACTGCTGGTGAGATGGTGATCGTTACTGCCGTCGTACTGCTGATGGGTTCCGTAGCATTGACTGGCAGAGTCCCGTTGTCGCGTGCTGCCACTGTCAACACGACGCTACCGTTGATCGAGTCGTAGTCAACCATGGATTGTAAGCTAATGACCCCACTCAGAGGATCAATCTCAAACCAGTCCCCGGCCTCTGGCTTGCTAATACTGTCTATGGAGTATATGACAGTACCGTTCTCTCCGTAATCAGGATCCGTAGCTAGCACTCGAAGCACCTCTTTGCTCAGGGGCGAACCTTCCGCCACTCTCCCTTGGAATTCTGTCTTTGTAAATTCAGGATTGTTATCGTTTAAGTCCAGAACTTGGATGTGTATGGTCACGGTGCCTTCAAGGTGAGGATCTGCCATATTGCTTAGTGTAATATGGAGTGTTAGTTCTGAAATAGTTTCCCTGTCTAAAGTCTCGTTTATACTCACATACAAGATTGAGGACATGAGGAAAGAATTTCGAGAAATTTGAATATCTGGAGGATGTACTGTAGCTGGAGGATCGTATACAGCTGAAGTGGTATTGCTGATAATTTTGAATTCTGGACTGATGTCATCATCAACAACTACCAGGGGAGGTACAGTAATCAATTCTTCACTGTTCTCAACTACATAAAGAGGGACAAAAACCACTTCATCATCCATTTGAAAGTGGGTGAAGTGGGGTGGCTCATCGTTAGCATCAAAGATGTCAACTGTTACACGAGCTACCGTCACATGAATGACACTGGGGTTGCGAGCCTCCACATCAAATTTCAATTGCCTCATGCGAACATCTCTATCATAGTCAATTCTCTGCCTGAAATATATCTCTCCAGTGAAAGCATTGACACCAATATAAGTTGCGACGACTTCATCGATTGGACCTGGATTAGCATAGAGTTGATAGTTCACACTTGTGGCACTATCGCTGTCCATTACAGTGACAGCACCAATGGGGTTGTCTTCGCCGATCGGGTGGTTCTCAGACACATTAAAGACAACATTTGAGCTCATAAACGTTGGAGGTTCATCATCCGTGTTCTGTATATTAATCAGTAAGGTCTGGATGGAAGATAGGGGTTCTGGCTCTCCCAAATCTGTAAGATGAATAGTCAAGTTTAACTGATTCTGCGACTCAAAATCCACCGTTTTGTTTAGAAAAAGCCATATAGTGCTTGAGCCCACCAAAGTGCCGAGGCGAAAAACTCCCTCTTCATTCCCTTCAGTGATGCTGAACACTACTGTGCCATTCAATCCCTTGTCGTTGTCCACCGGCTGCAGTGGAATGATTGTACTTCCAGCAGAAATGGTTTCCACTACATCTACAGTATCGGTTGGTGTTCTCAGGTCAAAAAACTTGGGTATTTGGTCATTGATATCGAGAATTCGGATTCTGACCAACAGTGCCATACTTTCACCACCGTTAGTACTGGTGTACACCACAATACAGTCCAGGTTGTCGGTAGTTGTGTTTGCAAGTACTTCTTCCCGGTCTAAATCTGTCTTGGTTCTGATTTCGCTTGTGTCTGCAGCAATGTTGAAGTAGTTGCTGCAGTCACTGCTATCGAAACTGCAGTTATGAATTGCAAAATAATGGGAAATTTTACCAAATGCACACAAATTTGTCCATTAACATGTGCACAAAACTACAGGAAGAAAATACTCCGCAGCAATACTGTAACTTATACTACAGCAGTCTTCATGCAGAGTCGAGATATCATTCTTGAAATTCGCAAGCATAATACCTCAACTCTTGTGTCGAGCCTGCACCGGTTTTAGTAACGGCGCTTCGTGGACACTCTAGCTGCAAGCTCCAGCTACTCTGTGGTGCAGCGCAGTACACACACACACTGAGTTACGGCTGTAAAACTTACTTGAAAGAAGAACGGTCGCCGATGTCCTGGTCTTCAAAGATTCTTCCCACGAATGCGTTGGTGACATTGCTTTCGGTTACTTCAAACTCCCGTTCTTGGCAGAACACTCTGAGCGCTGACAGCGCAAGAAACAAACTGAGCAAAAAAGTGACTTTTGCGCATTTGTTACACATCTTTGAAAAGTCCGTTGCACTCGATCCTAGAACTAAAGATCAGCTGCAAACGTAGCCTAGAAAATTATACACTGATCATGTCGAGATGCTTATTTACTGGTTTACCATGCGTGTATATAGACATAATAGTATTAATTAAACAGTTTCTACGGCAACAGTTAAGAATGTCACTACTGTACTTCCACGAGGAAGTAGGTGGGGCTCAGGCGTGCACTATAGGAGGTGGGGCTATAGAACACGTGTTAACAGGAAACGCTATCAGGCTGTCGACCATTTTGTTGCCAGTCTTTGAATCTCTACTGTCCGATTACCATGGATTCGAAGTAAGTTTACTGCATTGTGTTTATAAAGCCCCCCGCATGATGATACTAGGCTGCCTGACCTCCCACACCCCCTTCGATTTTTGGGAAGGGATACGTGTATATCTTCACTGGTGGGATCCTAAAGGATTAAGACAGTAGCAACTAGCTAGATTTTATGGGCAAAGTGATCAGTGAGCCAATTCTTAGCCCTGATTGTGGGCTTGAGACGAAACTGCTATTGGATTAGGGGGTGGGGCAGGCAACAAATTACAGTGCCACCCGAATCTAAGTGCCAGCAGCAGTGGCACTTATAATACACTAAGTATTAAAATTAGAACGAAATAATTTGTGATTAGAATGAAATAAAACTCTTAAGGGTATTTTTTCCATTCTAAATGGAAGCGCCAGCCGACATCGGATTATTCTTTGTGGTGCTGTAATTCGAATGATTACGGTACAACCCCCCTCGGAAGAGAAGATTTCAATCCCCCCCCCCTTGAACAGCGAATTAGTGCTCTGGAACCCCACTGACATAATTAATTTAGGAATTTAACCCCCCAGGACACAAATATTTTAGTTTCTTACCTCCCCCCCCCACCAAACACCATTATTTTGTTTTTTACCCCCTTCAGACACAATTATCTGCCTACACCCCCCCCCCCCCCAAGGACACAATTATTGGGCTTCTGAGGGGGGTGTATGCCTGTTTAATGGAATTGTGTATGCTAGACATGTAGCCACATTGTATTTGTGAGGTTCTGCTTTTCTTGTTCCTCGATGTAGGCTTGGTCTCGTGTGGTTCAGTGTTGCCAGTCTGGTTGTCATATGGGACTCGCTGTTTGTCCTCCTGCGTCCGCGCTCCATGCCTGGAGGGGATCTCCACCATTTCTGGAAGCCTTGTAAGTCCGTAGAGCATTTTCATAGCTTAGTTCCAAGCCCGTGGACACCCTTTACTCTGCTGGGGTGTAGATGTCTCTTTGCATGAGGCTAGGCCTAACTGGAAGTGTAGACTCTGCTCACTTCACTTGGTAGTCATGGCATGACACCATACCACAATGATGAAGATTGTAAGTGAAGACAATCTCATGCAAACTACTTGTAGGGTTGAGTTGGCCTCGTTTCCAGGTCCTGCTTCATTCAGTTCCACAAAAGTGAAGCGCTTTTCCTTCGTGTAGCTGAAAAAAGCACAGGCCTGTGGATGAGGCTAGGGTTGAATCCCTATCAGGATACTCTTTCATTTTCTTTTTGTTCACGTTTTTGATAGCGCAAAAAAACATTGCCAAATAGCAACTTAGTATATAGAGTACCCTGAAGGATTGCTACACTTCTTTCTTTTTTTGCTGAAAACAGTTCACTCTGGTATTCCATTCCTTCCCCCTCCCCCCCCCCACACACATACATTTTAATTGCTGCGTTGTTACACAACTCCTGTTTCACAATGCCACATGCTGAACATATCGTACAGACGAGCTATACATTTGGGTAGACAAAAGATATGGTGACATGGTGGACACGTTTGGATATGCCCAGTCATGGTAAGAGAGTGTTGTCCTCTTGTGATACTGTTGGAGCCGTGGTGCTTGGGGCATTACAATAAGTACATTGGGAAAGCATGTGTTGACAGTCTTAGGAGAACACTAACATTATTCCATTACGTATTTTGATCATACGGCAGCATTCAAAATGCAGTATCTCTGAACTACCGATATGGGCAGGGCTCAAGTAGCCTCAAACCCAGGCCTTCCTCGTCTAGATTTTTATCTCG
This sequence comes from Phakellia ventilabrum, assembly GCA_963921505.1. NCBI lineage: Eukaryota > Metazoa > Porifera > Demospongiae > Axinellida > Axinellidae > Phakellia > Phakellia ventilabrum. The sequence goes on along the minus strand of OY997385.1, from coordinate 4,959,451 downwards.
CAGCCGTGGAGAAAAATCCACGGCTGCAAGATAAAATCTGGGTGAGGAAGGCCTGGGTTCGAGGCTAGGGCTCAAGCAGTGATGCCTAAATTATCGCAATTATACTGCGTTCTTGAGTCTTGCCCTTACCAGAAATTCAGAGATACTGTACTTTGAACGCTGTTATTTGATCAAAATACACAATAAAATAGTGTTTGTTCTCTACCAGCTGTAACCTGATGCCATGTGGCCTGGTAAATGAGGCTACAGCATCTGAAAAGGGATACGTAGTAGAACTAGGTGTTGCAGCATCTACTGAGTTCAAAGTCCCACTTGACTAGCTTTCCTTGTTTATTGCAGGATAAACCTGATTGAAGTGGTTTTCAACCTGGTCACGTTCACATTGGTAAGTCCCCACTGGATTGTGTGGTATACGATTGTGTGCCCCTATTGTATATACCTAGGCAAAGCTTAAAAAAATAGTGTATTCATGAGCTATTGCTGAAGGAGGCCCTTCGTATCCAGATGACCGCTGCTGTTCAACTGTGACGGAGGACTGGAGCTTCCTGATTGCTGGATGGCGACTCTGAGGCGACTAGAGGGTGGGGCTAGCTTGGGTCGACTCCTGACCTTCCATATGACGTTTGCTGACGAGCATTGTGACATAATGTGACATGCATGGCTATAAAATAGCAGGTGTTATCACACTAACTTCACTTCCGCCCTGAAGACTAGAGCATCTAATCGAATCATCAGCAAAGTTTTACAATGTATTCAAGTCAATGCACTAGCGAAATCCTACCCAAATATTGTCTCTTGCAGCTGCTAAAGAAGAACCGTGGGGCTCTACTCTGTGGCTTCTTCGTTAGCACAGCAACCCTTTGGAAGACCCTGATCTACATGATCCAGTACTTTGACTTCTGCCAAGGAGGACACCTCACCACTCACCTTCCCTGGGCCCACTACATCTTCCTCTTTCTCATTCCCAATGGCATATGGATCGTTTTCCCCGCGTACTTTGTCCTCAGCTACGGCTCGCAGCTGTTGGCAATCCTTTGGAGCCACAAAGAGAAGAAGAACTAGCTATGGCTGTCTCTTTTAGCTGACGTATTATTTTGTATTTTTGGTTATGTAGTTGAAGATACATCGATATTTCTGCATGTAAGGATTGATGGGATTGAAGTGGTTTGTGGAAGTGTGAATTGAAGGGCTCAGAACCAGAGCATGCTCTAACCCAAAGATATTGAATTTCTCCCCTCCCCAAGCTTAGTAAATACATAGATAATAGAGCACTATCTATGCTAAATATCTCGTGTTTCAAATTAGTCTCGGGTCCTGGCGCTTGTCTCGCGCTCGGTGTTACGTTAATTAAACCCATAAGCAAAACGTAACTTTTTTTCAAACTTAATAAATAATTATGCTAACATAAGTATAGTGGGTGGAGCAGTTAGCTCCGGGCTGTGACCATGCGTGTTCAGGTAGAGGGTGGGTAACGTGGTTTGGCAACTGCCACGGTGGTCTCGGACAGTACGGCCTAGGATCCGTCCGTGTTCCTCCCTTGATTCCCAAAGCCTGGCACACTAAACAGACCCAATGACGATCCCTGTACCATAGCGGACAGGCGCCCAAAAGGCTGAAGGCTCGGTCAGCCGGAACGACTTGCCCGTTCACCCCTTAACGTGGCAGTGTCACATGGCCTAGGGTTCCGTTGGGAGAAGAGGGTTGCCCTTTTTTTTTTCCTTTTTCTACAATACAATAATTATACACTCTGGCCAACTCTGTGATTGTAAGTTTTTTTCTTTCATCATATTATACAGAAAAGGATATGGTTAGTAGGCAATCACTAGTCTCGCGGGCCAGGGTAGTTACTGCCACAAATTAAATTTGAAGTAAAAAATATGCATATTCTGTTAGCATTATGACCAGAATTAGAAAGGACGTGCAGATAGGAAATCTCATTTTTTTTGCCTATATTATATATGCAATTATACTTCCATGCAGACCCATCCTCAAGGACCCCTATATACAGCCGCGTGTTCCCAGGCCTGCACCCCAGCTTTTGGCACGTATCTTTAACTCACTTTTCATACATATCGCAAGTGACAAGAGCTGGAATGCAGGTCTTCCAAAGGGTTTCCGTTGTAGTGAAGAAGCCACAGAATACGTATGCAGGCATGCAATTCTTCCAACTGGCCTGGGATGGTATCAGGGTAGGGTTAGAGCCAGCTAGGGCGCAAAAGTGCTTCTGGAACTAGTTCCAGAAACACGTACAGAGGTGTCCAGTTGTCATTTTTTGTTTATAAATCACTTACTAGCTGAGGCTACCCCCCCCCCCCCCCCCTACACACACACACACACCTGAATTTGATTGCAATCATGAGTGCATGGTTATAATAACCAGCTACTGTTGTTACTAGGTAGACTGTACACATTGCAATTTGCATGGCTACCTTTAGTTTTGACACACATGTTGAAACAGGAATTTTAACAGATTTTTCCCATCCACTACATTAATTGGGGCTCGACCCAATTATTAAAATAAGACATGCAATAAAAAATACTGCTGGAGTGAAAAAATAGTACACAAATATGTGACTGGAGGAAGTAAAAATATTGCACAGTTGAGAGTGTTAAAAAGAGATTGAGATAATTATGCAGTAAAAATCAAAAACCTAATCAGCACTAGAGTGCTCTACACCAACCTGCCTTCATCGTACTGCTCAGGGCTCAAACTGGCGGTCAGATTGTGGAACCTCTCCATGAGGTGGTCGAGCTTCTTGCCGTAGTCGCCCATGTGAGAGGACCCTCCCATACTGGACTTTGAGGGGTCTCGAGAATGGACGGGGGTCGGGTCAGGTGATAGTGAGAAACTCTGCCCGAGGGCGCTCTTGTCTGCCTCTGCTATGATGTCATACAGGGAACCTATGGAGCCTAAGGGTTCGTAGTCTCCCTCCATTTTGCACGGTCTCATCTCGTCAAAGTCTAACTCCTCGATTTGTAAGTCTGCCTCCTCGATCCGTTTTCTAATGTACTTGCCCACCTCTAAGTCATCCTGAAGAGAGAGCGTGTCCGATTTCCCCCCGAGGGATAGGTGTCCCGATACTGCAGAGGGCGACCTCACATGTACCACCTGTGTCGCGTCTTCCCCTTCCCTGTCGTCCGATGGAGTCGGTGAATAGGCTGGGTGCCGGGGGTGGGGGTGAAACGGCGCCACTTGTCTAGGATTTGCTGAATCTGGGAAGCTAAGACTTTGTTGGTTGTGTGTCTGAGTAGGCTCTCCCACGGTAGATTGTGTCAGCGATCTCACTGAATGGGATTCTTGTCTGGGTTCCTCTGGAATTGGCACTGGGATTGGGGAACTCGGTGTCCCATGGTTCTGGTGATGGGGGCGCGCCTGTGAAGGGTTTTCCGCTACTGGGGGTTTAGGAGCGGGCTGGGCCTGCCTGTGTTGCTGTGCCTGTGTGGCTTCTTCTTGGGTGGGGTTGATCGGCGACGGAGAACTTGGGCGTCTGTGGCGATATCCTCGTCTGATAGCCCCAGAGTCCGGAGAGTCTTCCGTGTAGCCTGGGTTGGTGACGTGCATCTGATTTGTTGGGCCTCTACCTTCCAACGCTCGTCCCGCCTGCTGCCTCTGCTCCCGCCGCGGATGCGCACGTTGGGGCAGGAGCTTTGTCTCCGGTTCTGTGAAGGTGGTTTCAGAGATTACTGGTGTGACATCGAGGGACGAGGTGGAAGGCAGATGTGGGGACACAGGCCGACCGTTCAGATTGTTCATGTTCCGGTTACCCCCAGCTTCCGTTGAAACTGACCCAGTGGAACTCTGGGCGCGGTAGTAGTCTTCCCTACTTGCGGGCTGCCATGAAAAAGCAGTCGGGCTTCCTCTGCCTCCTTCGCCACCCTCACCCGTCTTAAGCGGGTGGGAACCCTGCTTCCTTCGACCCAGAACACGGCAAAGAACAACGACCGTGGCCATCACAAAAAGTACAGCTAGTAAGCCTGCGAGACCACCGTATATATAGCCTGGGGCTACCGGGTCTGACTCTGATATGGGTCCTAGCCCGGGGCAAGTTATATCGACCCCTGGAGAAAGGAATGGCATAAAGTCCAAAGTCTCTGCAGCTATCGGTAAGTCTTTTCTGTCCAGTTTTATGCCCCATAAACAGCCAGAAAACCCCTGGCTCACTTCTCCTGCTGTACTGACAGTCGCTCCAAGATATATCATGTTGCTTTGAATGTCTAGTGTTGTTTCGTTCCCCGGCGAGGTACTCCTAGCGACATAACGGTCGTCAACCACAACTTCCGCTCGCTCTTCAATCCTTCTCACTGATACCTCATGGAAGTCTGCGTCATTGAGAACAGCTGTGCCTTGTCTAGCAGTGGTCTCTCCGCTGCCGAGGTTGTAGCGGAACTGCAAATGACCTTCAATAAGCTGCAGACACGGGGACAGTAAAAAAAAGTGCATATGAAATAAAGTTTTCTTTGGCTATGGAGTTCAGATGGAATACCTAGATTCCTTGCTTCACAAAAGCAATTCTAGCATCACAACCCTGCTATTGCTATGCAAATTATAAATTGGAAAATACCCAGCCCACTTTGTGCCTTGAGTAAACAACAGACGAGGTTAACCAACTTATGTAAAAGTGATTGTAGAATCACGATAAACAATCTGTGTATATGAAAGACAACCACACACGTAGCTCTACTATAAAAGTCACAGAAAAAATATGTAGGGATGGAAACTCAAACAAGCAACCAAACAAGGTAGGAACAACACCACAATGGAGGTTCCACCTACACCAGAAACGTAGCGAAGACAGGGTTTTATAATCATAGGATTTGGGAAGGAACACACCTGACAAAGATTACTGCAAGCAAAAATAAACGTGTTTTATACAGAAAAACATGTTCTCTTGTAGTTTATGCTCATTTATTCCCCCCCCCCCCCCCCCCCCCCACTGGTCCATTGAGTGCGTAATTCTTTATAAGTCCACACTATTTCCTCTCATGTACCAGCAACCCATGACTACTACAACCAAAAACCAGTGTTACTTGCAGTTCTCACCTCCAGCACAGCGTATTCTGAGCTTCCCACTGGATCTCCAAGCTGCAACAGCGTACCGGAGCTCATGCTCGTTTGGAACGCCAGGGTGATGAAGTTCTGTCCAGTTCGGTAGACGGAGCTTCCGTCTGTCTGTCTCACTGGCCTGTCCACTACAATCGCAGTCTGCAGCTGGTAGCGGATGAAGCTGTCACCGAAAAAGGATGCTGACTCAGCATCTAATGTGAGTGAAGAGTTAAAGTAATGTTTTGGTCCGAGTACAAAGCCAGTGGTAAATACTAGCCCACCTTCGTAACCCCAGTACAGTACATAAAGTCTTGAATTCCTTGAATAATAAGGACAGCGCACCCACTTGCCATTCCATCCTATATGCCTTGAATAGTGAGGACCTAAATTGCCACTTTATGTGTGGTATAAATATTACAGTCATGTATGGACATAGGACTATACCCAATCAGTGCAATAAAATAAGGAAAGCTAGTCAAGTAGGTGGAGATCGTACGAACTTTGAACTCAGTAGATGCTGCAATACCTAGCTCTACTATCCCATTTCTGATGCTGTAGCCTCATTTACCAGGCAAAATTTCACTCGACCATTATAGGAGTGAGAGATAGGAACCTTACCCTGCAGGCATTCTGGCCCAGCAAATTCCACAGGACAGTCGCAGAAGTAAGAATTCCATTCTCCGATGCAGCGGCCACCGTTGCCACATGGGTTGGGATCACATGCAGCATCAGCGAAACCGCACCCCCTAGAGACATCAACCTCCGCCAGAGGGCTGCTGAAATCGAGGAGCCGTCCATTCACTACGACGTTCCTCAAGCATCCAGTGAATGGTGTAAAGGTGATCCGGTTGGACTGGACGTTGTAGTCAAACTCTTCCGGAAGACGGCCCAGGATCAGAGGTGCACCGAGGTCAAGAGAACTGCGGAGAGAAGTAGAGCGATATGGCTACTGTGGAACCTCTGTATTGTGGTCACCCTCGGGCCAACATTTTATGGCTGCATTATAGAGGGTGGCTGTATTATAGAAGTCCATAATACATTAGCAATATGTACATTGGGACCCAACAAGGTGGCCTTAATAGAGAGGTTGGCTGCTATAGGGTGACCACACTATAGAGGTTCCACTGTACCGCACGGGGTTAAGGGGCTGGCTGTTTCATCCTATCACTGTTTAGTACACAATGGAGGGAGCAAGAAAGGAAACCACATTTGACAACAACGCTAGTCTGATTGTAACCTGGGTACTTGTAGGTTCCATGTAGGACTGGAACTGGGACTATGGGAGGGCTCAGAGCCACAGTGGGCTGACCCAAAAATCAAATACATACTCGATGAGCATATATGGACAAAATTCTGAGAATTAACCACAAGTTGCTCCTAAAATACACTTGCAGGTCACAAAGTTAAGTGTGTGCAGGGAGGCAGTGACTATGTTATCGAGACTTGGGTACGAAATTTAATTAAAGCTAAAAGCAACAAGCAGAGGAGGTTGAGGCAGCCTACATGTACATGTATGTATAGATCAGAGAAGAGTGATTAGAGGCTGCAATATGCACAATGCATGCAGCTATAAAAGCCTGGGTAGGAGATTGAGGTTGTCAATATGCATATTGAAAAGCAGATTTAACATCTGGGTAGGAGTTGCATCAGCCAATGTACATGTACGTACTGAAAGGCTGAACACAAGAGAGAATTGTAATGTGTCTGCATCAAAACCACCAATGCATAATGTTATGGTTTCTGGACAGTCAGGCTCAAACTATGCACAGTCTCCATCCCAGATTAGTGGGACTGGAACCTGGGACTACGTATACTCTCCATCCCAGATTAGTGGGAGTGGAATCTGGGACTATATTATAGCAGATTAGTGTGACTGAAACCTGGAACACGTAGTCTCCAACCCAGACCAGTGGGAATGGAGCCTAGTCTCCAGCCTAGACTCGAACCACTTGGTCTTCAAGCATGCTTGATTATGAACACAATCACAGAGAAGTTACTTGTCAAAACAGCAGATTCCCTTTAATTCAAGCAGTTTCTATTATCGCATTCCTAACCCAAGTCCCTTAGCATCCCAGTGATGAGAGCATAATGACGCCAATTAAGAATACGAAACCTGAATCCCGATGAACCCGCAGATTAAAATAAGCCGACAATGTGAGGAATGGACAGATGACTTACTGGTAGGGTCCAATGATGACAGAAGCCATTTCGTCTCTTGTGTAAGGGTCGAAAGTCTTCACCGTCAGGGCAACAGCCTGGGGAATTTGAGAGCACATATACTCTTTGCATAAACAAAATACCAGCTCATACACCTCAATTACGACTACTAGGAGTTCCACGAAACAACATTTGTAGCTTAAAACCACAGTTTTGCTCCAACGGTAAACACAGCAGTTAGAATAATTATCTAACTTCGTTACTGTCCAGCTGTCTTCTGGCAAGTATCCAATGAGTCTAACAGCTGGTTGAAAAGGGATTTAAGGGGTAGTAGGCCACCACGCGAGGAGCCTCTACTGAGACCTCTGAAGTTAGTAGAGGAAGAGGACTACTGAGAATAAGACCTCTGAAGTTAGCAAGGGAAGATGACCCCCGATCTGAGGTTGGCAGAATTACAAATAGACCCTTTTCTGCTATGATGTAATGGGGAAAATGTAGGCACTAAACGTCGAAAATACATGAAAACATGTGCTTTCATGTATACACGAAAACACAAAAACATGCATGTTGTTTTTCTTTCTCTACAGCTGTGAGATAATAGGTAGCACTGGGAACAAGGCTACAGCAATTACTCTGTGGTGATCATGAACAAACATTGGACAGCTTAAACTCACCGTTGAGTCGTACTGGACCACGATTGTGTGCCAGAGTTGATCATTCAGCTGTCTATCTGTCAACGACAGTCTCGTGAAGACATCCCCGTAGGACACAGCGAGAGAGACAAAGCCATCCACCATCTCTAGGGCAAGGAAGTCACGAACCTCGTTATCGAATCGACTGGAGTAGAAGATAAGGCCATTGTTTTGATTAGTGGTCACCTCCAAAGATATACTCCCGTTTGGACGCTGATCCACGGCCGGGAAGATTGCATATGACGATCCAGTGAACGTGGCCGTAGTCTGTTCGCAGTTCCTCCCTTCAAATCCCTCTCGGCACGTGCAGTGATAGCCAGGTAGCTGTGGGGTACACGTACCTCCATTGCCGCAAGGATTCGGGCTGCAGTCATCAAAGCATGTAGCCACGCCCCTCTCTTCCACACAGTAGGATGGCTCTGGGCACGATAGTTGTGCGCAGGCCGATTCCGGTGCCAGGCATTCTGTCGAATGCTCTTCAGAGAGGCCCAAATGGATCACAGAAAAAGTATTCGAACCGAGTATTTCAGTACTTGAGGTGAAAGTGCGGGTAGTTGAGCATGCATCACCTCTGCTGCATATTTGCTCAGTAGCGCATGCATCCACATGCTCTGTTCTTATGGAGAGCCCGAGACGAGTCTCAAGGTCGTCCCTGTTAGTGTGAATGAGATGCTGAGCGAGATTTGGGGGGATGAAGCTTCCATCTGCCAATCGGACGGAAATGAATAGGTCCAAGATGTCGTTGTCCTCCTGAAACTGGATTCCGAACACCTGGACCTGTACAGTGGGTGACACGCCGCTGTCAACCAACATGTCTGTTACAGCAGAGATGAAGGGCTGTAGCTTCTCCGTGACGAAATCATCCGGCGTGATTCCTGAAAGCTGCATATTGAAATCGTTTCGCCGCACGGATTGTGTCACGTCCATGACTCGAATCTCAACCTCAGTGTTAACTGCCGGGTAGTCGGCATCCGTAATCCGAATGGAATACGAAAATCTCCCAAGGGGTGGGGTCTGGGTGATTAGGTCTATCACACCATCTGATCCGATTCTAAAGGCACTTGTGTCGCTGCTGAGAGGCGTGATCACAAACGAGAACTCGTTGTCGATATCTGGGTCCAGAACAAAAATGCGACCCAGGTTTTGATTAATGCTGCTGGTCGAGCCCTCAAGGAGGTGGATATAGATTGTCTGATCGCTTGCTACGGGAGGGTTATCGTTTTCGTCATCAACCATGACTGTGATCAACGTTGTGCCAGTCAGTGGTGGTTCCCCATTATCATTGGCCGTTATCACAAGCATGTATTCGGCTACTGTCTCTCGATCCAGGCTTTTGGTTACCGATAACTGACCAGAATCAGCCATTATTTCAAACGCTCCATCCACGTCACCTGACTCAATGGCATATGTGATTGCCCCTGGAAGGCTAAAAGCGTCATCGTCTACGGCCATTAAGTTGAGGTCTAAATCTCGAGGGGGTTGGTTCTCTAAGATGGTAATCACCTCATTGGGATCGATACCAGCAAATCGGGGTGCGTTGTCGTTTACGTTTAAGATGGCGATGTTAACAGTCGCCAGACCGGCATCGTGGACTTGATCGCTAGCTTCAATTGTTAGTGAGTAACCATCCTGCCTGGTCTCAAAGTCCAGTGATTGTGCAATGGTGATGTCTCCAGTGAATGGGTCAATCGCAAGTTCAGGAAACGCCTCTCCGCCCTGAATCGAATAAACGATCTGATCACTTGCGTCAAGATCCACGGCTTCCACAGAGAGGATGGTTGTTCCAACCGGCTCATTCTCGGCCACCTCTTCAGTGTACAGACCGCGAGTGAAGGACGGACTGTGTTCGTTCTCATCTATCACGGTTATCAGAAGAGTGGCACTGCCTTCCAGTGCGGGAAAACCACCGTCGATTGCCCTGAGTGTCAAGGTATAGCTGGGAATCGCTTCGTGATTGAGGCTACGATCAAGGACTACTGTAACGCTCTCGTCATCAGGGTTCTCTTCCAGTCTGAAGTCGTTGCTGTTGTCACCAGCAAGCCTATAGAGCACGTCGGCGTTTGCTCCAATGTCTTCGTCTTCTGCTTTGACTGTTAGAAGCTCAAGCCCGGGTTCTTCCAGCTCGGAGACATTCACAGAGTAGGTACTTTCCGGAAACGCAGGCGGTTGGTCGTTTGTATCAATCACATCAACCTGGACTGTTGTAGTGTTTGACAGGCTAGGAATCCCGCGGTCGGTTGCCATGACAACTATCTCAAATGTTGAATTGGTTTCTCTGTCAAATGACGTCGTCGTAGCAATGACACCAGTGATGGGATTTATTGTGAAGTAGCCCGATGCCGAATCATTTAGAGAGTAAGTGACGATGCTGTTATTGCCGCTGTCTGCATCACTGGCTATTATTCTGATGATATTTGCACCGGACATTAGATTTTCCCTCACCTCTCCCGTGTAGTGGTCTTCCGAAAACACAGGATGGTTGTCGTTTTCGTCCCGGAGGATGATCACTAGGGAAGTGAAGTCTTCCAAATCGCCGATATCGACAGCACGCACCTGGAATTCCAACCTTTCGGCAGTCTCAAAGTCGGGCGGAGCGGCAAAGCTGATTTCACCAGTAGAGTTATCGATAGCTATAGTGTCACTGTTGGGGGCATCCATAATGCTGTATTCCACAACCGTATTCTCTCCTTCATCTGAATCTGTTGTAAAAACTTGGAGAAATGGCACCCCGACTGGTGAATTTTCGGGGACAGTGATCATATACTGTGATTCATTGAATCTCGGGGGACTGTCGTTGACGTCTGTTAAATTGACGATCAGCTGAGCCATGCCTGCGTTGACACTGTCGGATGCGGTGATGTCGAGAACGAAACTTGCTCGGGTCTCACGATCCAGACTCGAAGTGGTCGTCACCTCTCCCGTGCGGTTGTCAATCGAAAACTGATCTGTAGCACCTCTGAGGGAGTAGACAATCTGTGCATGCTCTTCTGTATCATTATCGGAGACAAACCCAGTAGCGGAGAAGATCACGCTTTCGAGTGAGGTGTCCTCAGGAATCAGAACTTGATAGCTGCTCTGGTTAAACTCAGGTGGGGAGTCGTTGACATCAGTAACCCTGACGATTACAGCTACAGAACTGCTCTTAGGTGGAGTTCCCATGTCACGGGCCTGAACTGTAAAGTCGTAGATGGATGTCACCTCACGATCTATGGCACCGTTAGTTTGAATGACACTGAAGCCTTCGCCAGTGAAAATCGCAAAGGGTGCTCCGCCCAAATTGGTAAGCTCATAAAGAACAGTACCATTGTTGCCCAAATCATCATCGTCTGCCTGTATCATGACGAGGGCAGGGTCTTCTGAATCACTGAAAATGGGAGTCAAAGGACCAGAATTCTCTGCTATGATCCCTCGGAATATCACTGTTGTAAATTCTGGTTCTTCATTCACGTCCTGAACATGAACTGTGATAAAAGCAAAGCCTCGAGTTTCACCACCATCCATGAGAAAGCATGTCGCCTGAACTATGATGGAGTAGCGATCTTGGGTTTCTCGATCAAGCTCTCTGATGAGTGTTATTCTCCCACTAGAAGAGTCTCTTATCTCAAATGCATCACTACTCAAGAGCTCGTAAATTACAACCAGACAGCCGGACATTTCTGAAGCTGTGACAGTGAGGAGTTCTCCTGTTGTCTGCTCAGGGAATGAGATATTGTAGGGCGAGTTCTCAAATGTCGGTGGAGTGTCAGCTACGTCAAGAACGTTGATGGTCACTGAAGCACTCTCGGATGTCATAGCTGGGTTACCCATATCCACCGCTTCAACAGTGAACGTAAACTGAGGATTCGTCTCATGATCAAGAGTGAAAACCACTCGAATCACTCCGTCACTATCGATTGTAAAGGGAAACTGGGGGTCAATGTTGTTGATTGCGTATGTCACCGTTCCGTTCAGACCGGCATCAAGATCCTCCGCAGTGACTGTGATAACTGAGGCCATCTCGCCAGCACTTTCGATAATATTATCTATGTACTGTTGCTGTGTGAAGACAGGAGGGTTATCGTTGACGTCAAGGACGGTAACCTCTACTACTGTGGTCCCCGTCCTCCCCCCACCGTCTCTTGCAACAATGATGACATTAAGTGTCGACGACAGCTCGCGATCTATCATTCCACCGGCCGTGGTGATTACACCAGATTGAGGATCGACGGTGAATGCGGCTAGAGAACTTGAGTAGGTGATTTCGGCATTGCTACCTCTGTCCTCGTCTGTTGCGGTCACCTGGGTGACGAAAACGTCCGGCAGGGGGTTCTCCGTAACAGAAGCAGTGTAGCGGTCTTGGGTGAAGATGGGAGGGTTGTCGTTTTGATCTTCTACTTCTATTATGACTGTGGTGTGACTAATAAACATCCCGTCCGAGGCAGATATGTTCAACAGGTACTCAATCTCCGTGAGGTCAATGGTGACGCTATGCAAGGTGATGAGTCCATCTGAATTGATCTGGAAGTTCTCCGATCCACTCCCCTCGATGATGTCGTAAGTGATCTGGTCCATGTCCTCGTCAGTGGCCGTGACAAAAAGAATACTGGCTCCAGGCGGGGCCACCTCTGAAACGAAACCCAGAAACGTGGATTGGGTGAACGCTGGCGGGTTGTCGTTCAGATTTTCGACTGCTATTCTGACTGTTGTAGTTCCTGTGAGCCGAGGAGAGCCGCTGTCTAAGGCAAGTATCGTGAACTCATACACTGTATTCTGTTCGTAGTCTATGCTGTCTGCAGTTGTAATCATACCTAGGCTATTGATAAAGAAGGCATCGGGAAAGTCACTTTCGCCCAGTTCGTAGCTCACCTGGGCATTCGGCGTCGAGTCTCCATCAACTGCTCTGACTTCCAGAATGGATGTCCCAATGCCTATGTTCTCCTGCACGACTTCCTGGTAGAGAGCTTGATCAAACTCCGGTGCAACATCATTCACATCCAAAATCTCCACTTCTAATCTCGCACGACCAGAAAGGACAGTCGTCATATCGTTGGTCAAGAGGTCAAGCTGGTAAAACTGGTTCAGCTCGTAATTGAGGCCCCGTCCATTCACTGTGACCTCCCCAGTGAAGTAATCAATGGAAAAGGGAAGAGTGGGGTCATCCGAATCAAAGGTGTAAGTGATGACCGCGTCATCCGAGTTTGCAGTAGCCATAACTGTAATGACGTGAGTTCCTTCGCCTGATGACTCTGAAATGTTAGTCCTGTAGACTTGCATGGAAAACCGTGGAGCGTTTGAGTCCACGATAACAACAGAGACGTTGGCCTGGGCCGAGAGCAGAGGTTCCCCCCTGTCCCTTGCCTCTACCAGAAGGACAATCGTTGAATCAATCCCCGCACTTCCCAGGCTTGAGGCTATCGTAAGCTGACCACTGTCCAGGGCTATGTCAAAGGAACTGGAGGGGTCTGAGAGGAGATGATAGGTGACTTCAGCGTTGCTGCCTTCATCCGGGTCCACTGCAGTAACCCGGAGTACTTCGTGTCCCATGGGGTCACTATCCATCACAAATGCCGAATAAGGTGTGTTTATAAATTCTGGTCTGTTGTCATTTATGTCAGCCACCAATAGCTCGATTTCTGCTTGAGCAATGCGGTCTGGGGCAGAAGTGACCCTGGCTTGGACAACCAGGAGGTGCGCAGCCTGGGATTCCCGATCCAGACTTTCCAGCAGTGTCACAGTCCCAGTCTCTGGATTGACACTGAAACTTGGGTCTGGGACAGAGAAATAAAATTCCAATTCCAAGTCAGTAGTAGTCATCTCAGACTCAAGATTGAGGATGTTCGGCTCGAAAACTACTCTCCCGAGTAGTGCCGCTTCAGATATATCATCCACTGTGATACTTCTCTGCTGGAAGAGCAAGTCACTGAAACCACACTCTTTAACTGCAATGTATACAAGGACATCTGTTGTCAATCCTCCACCATCAGTCGCCGTAACGGTCAGAACATACAATGGCTGGAGTTGGTAGTTGTTCGTGACCGTGATATCCCCGGAGATGGAATTGATTTCAAAATTCGTCGAGTCATTTCTTGCGGTGATCGAATACCTGATTCTGGCAAAGTCCCCCTCGTCTCTGTCAGTGGCTAGTACAGTGAAGAGAGGGGTGTTGACCAGCACAGGGACACTGAGAGTGAAGCTGTACTCCGTTTCTGAGAACTTGGGAGAATTGTCGTTTGAGTCTTGGACTATGATGGCGATTCTACCCGTTGTGTGCCTTTGAGGAGATCCGGAATCGAGGATGAAGAAATCGAATGTAATGGAAGGAAACGCCCCTTCTCTGTCCAGCTGTTCCGTAAGTATCACACTGCCTGAGGGCTCAAATGTGAAGTATTCTCTTGCGAGGTTGTCTGGGATGAAGACAGAGCTGATTTGCCCGTTTGTTCCGTCGTCGGGATCTGATATTCCGATAGTGAAGAGGGTGGTGAGTGAGTTGGAGTCTTCAGAAACAGTATAGGTGAAATTGGCAGAAGAAAAAACTGGGTCGTTATCATTCTCATCACTGATGGAGACGGAGAAGGTTACTTGCTTCTCAAAGCCGGTAGCAAATGCACCTTGAATGGTCAGGGTATAGGAAGGCGTGGCCTCTCGGTCTAGTGGCGCCGCCGTTCTTAGAACACCCGTGAGGGGCTCTATAAGGAAGTGGCCCTGCTCGTTACCACCGACGATGCTGTAGTATACAGGTCTTGCATTGCTGCCTGTGATGATGGCCACTGTGCTGTAGGGTGGGAGGTTCTCAGGAATGGCTGGAGAAGAGGGAGGCTGTAGCTCAGGTGAGGAATCAAGCACATCTTCAACGTTCACCACTAGGTTGAGAACTGAAGTCTGAGAGGGAAGGTCTGGATGGAAGGCTGAAATGTTTAGGAGATATTGGGACTCAGTTTCCGCATCCAACGATGAGGTAATTATGAGATCGCCGGTAGAGGAATTGATTTGAAATGGTGTGCTGAATGTCAATAGGGAGTATGATATCGCGGCATTGCTATCGATGTCGGGATCGAATGCTGAAATAGTGAAGATCGTGGAACCAATTGTGGTGTTCTCAGGAATGAAAATCTGGAAATCTGAGCATGGGAACTCAGGAGCGTGGTCATTGGAATCAACCACGGCAATTGTTATCCTGGTATAGTTCATCAACAGAGGGGTTCCTCCGTCCGATATGGCAACTGTGAGTACATGCGTTGGTTGTCGTTCTCTGTCAAGATCACCCAACACCTGCAAGATACCATCTGCCGATATTTCAAATAGCTCAAGGCTATTTGGATACTGTGCATCTACAATGGAGTATATTATATTTCTGTTTGACGCATCAAGGTCACGATCGATGGCCGTAGCTGACCCGACAACCGCACCCGGTGACGAGTGCTCGGGGATGGTGAAAGAGAATCCCTCTTGCGTGAAGTTTGGTACATTGTCATTGATATCGGCGACCGATATGATCAAGACAAATGTGGCAGTCTCGGTTCCATCCCAAGCTTGGATCTGGAGAACGTAACTTTGTTCCGATTCACTGTCCAAGGGCACAGTGGTGTACACATCTCCGCTGTTTGGCAGAATAGCAAAAACACCGGCATGTTCCGAATCGGTGAAGTTGTACAGTAGAATAGGACTGTCGGAATCTTCAGCCGCCATGGAGAATATATTTGTACCAGGTGGAGTGTCTTCTGAGATGCTTATGGACATAGTGGCAGGGCTGAATATGGGTCTTGCAACATTGGGCGCTGCGGGGGGTTCTACTGTGATTGTGAAGGAGGTAGATTGGTCGAAGTCAGCTTGGTCACGTACCGTCACCGAGGCTGTGAAACTGGTTTCAGACGTACTTTCCAGGGATTCGGACACATACAGCTCTCCAGTCTCCTGTGATATGCCAAATGGAAGGCTCTCGGGATTTTGTAGGCTGTACTCCAGCTGCGAAGCGCCGTCAGAGTCTAGATCAATTGCAAAGACCCTCATGAACGACTGACTGGAACCAACAGGAAAAGAGTCAAACAGAGTCATGCTAAAATTTATCGGGAATTCTGGCCTGAAATCATCCTCATCCTCAACTTCAATCGTCAGTAGAGCTATAGACGTACCTTCAATACCAGGCCTAGAGGCTTGGACAGTCAGATTGTAGTAGGCAATCTGCTCTCTATTCAGGGCAGATGCTATAGAGACTGCCCCACTGGAGGCGTTGATGCTAAATTTGCTATCCTCATTTCCGGCAACAATGGAGTAGCAGGTGCTGGGGTCGGGATAGCCGTTCACTAGTGCCGGCACAAAGGCGAAAATTCTCCCCTCGTTCACGAAGCCTTCTGGTGCTGCTGCATGGAACTCTCCGTATGCGAAAAATGGTGGTACACTTGGGTCTTCTTCCAAAAGGATGAGTAAATTGTGCGTTGAAGAGAGGGGAAAATTCCCGCTATCGATTGCCATCACTTCGAGGGTCAAACGGTCCCCTTCGACTCCAGTAAGATCATAAGCGGTTGAGACGTCCCCTGTGAGGGGTTCCACTTCAAAATACCCATATCCAGTCCCTCCGGTGGCAGAATACCGGAGAGAGCCGTCTGGTTCTGGGTCACTGTCCGTGGCAGTAATAGTGGTGACTGGGGTACCAGGCAAAGCGCTGCGAAGGAGAGAAACTGCCGAGGGAGTTTCAGGCGGGAAGAAAGGGGGCAGGGTATTTTCATTAATGTCAATTACCTCTAATGTGTATGTATGAAGAGTAGATGTTCCACTTGGGTTTGAAGCTTGGATTCTTATGTCGTGGGTTTGGACGAATTCGTAATCGAGGGCCGCTTCTATAAACATGGCTCCAGTTCTGGGATCCACACTGAAAAGATCGTCAAAGATGCTGTATTCTAACTCGGCGTTTGTACCCTCGTCTGAATCTCGTGCAAGGGCATAGAAGAGGAAGGTGTTGGTTGGGAGATTCTCTGGGACACGAACGGTACTGGTACTGGGAAATAAAATTGGATCAAATATGGGAGCCTCATTTTCATCCAAGACTTGTACAAGGACGAGGGCAGTGGAGGACA
Source organism: Phakellia ventilabrum (assembly GCA_963921505.1). Lineage (NCBI taxonomy): Eukaryota > Metazoa > Porifera > Demospongiae > Axinellida > Axinellidae > Phakellia > Phakellia ventilabrum. The sequence goes on along the minus strand of OY997385.1, from coordinate 4,942,508 downwards.
GCCGAGGGGTGCCCGAGTCTTCTGCTCGTACTTGCAGGATAAAGAAAGGCACTGTCTCTCTATCAATGGAAGAGCTTGAAACCTCTAGAGCGCCAGTATCATCAATATCGAAAGAAGAGCTGTCAATGATGGAATACTGGACTGTGTGTCCAACTAAATCACTATCCACAGCGGAGACTCGACAAGGAGGGTTAAATTCCATGGCACCTTCAGTGATCGTGCACTCGTATACTGGTTGTGAAAACACTGGGAAGTTATCGTTCACATTCATGAGGTTAAACGTGAAGGAAAGTGTAGAAGTGGAAGTCATGGGAGGATTTCCAAGATCTGCTACCCTAAAATCGAGCGTGTAAGTTTGGGGACCACGTTCGTAATCCAGTTCTCTTCCCAGCGATACCGCTCCAGTCCAGGGATCGAGGGAGAAGGCAAAGTCATCGTTCCCACTCACGATCGAGAACTTGAGTAGACCATTTCTTCCCTCATCTTGGTCGGAAACAAAGTCCGCAAGTTGGAGAAGCTCATTCCCAACTGCTGTGTCTTCCGCAATTTGTATTGGTCCACCACCAGAGCTGAACGTTGGGGGACTGTCATTGTCATCCAGCACAATGACTCTCACCTCTACAGAGGATGATTTCTCTTGTCCATTAGGTGCCTGATCCGTTGCCATGACTACAAAGGTGTGGAAGGAGCTCGCCTCACGATTGAGCATGCTAGTAGTCGTTATCAAACCGGAAGTCGGGTTGACTTCGAATTGAGTTGTACCCTGCACTGAGTATCGGACAGATCCAGCTGATCCCGCGTCTCTGTCAACTGCATCCACTGTGATGACTTCCGTACCTTGAGGAAGATTCTCCATGATGGTCACCACGTACGCCGATGTCCTGAACTGCGGAGGTTCATTCTCATCCACGAGGGTCACACTGAGTTGGTGTGTTTGGAACACCGGGTTGGGACTGGAATCGAATGCAGCTACCGTGAGAGCAAAGGACGAGGGATGGAACTCAAAATCCAACGTCTCAGCTACTATTACAGATCCCGTGGGACTTATGGTGAAGAAGCCAAACTCATTCCCCGAATAGATACAGAAACTGTTCCTTCCATGTACCCCCGTGTCTCCATCAGTGGAAGACAAGGATAAAATGATAAAAGACGCTCCAGTGGACTCTGGGAGAAGAATAGGATTGGAATCTGAGTTTGAAATTGTGGGCGGGCTGTTACTTGTTGCAAGAATGATGACGTCCACTGTGGCTAAGTCAGATTTGGTGGCGTCAAGTCCATCTTCAGCACGAACGGTCAGGCCATAGCTGTTAGCTTGTAGAGAGCCAGAGACCTGCAGTACCCCAGAGCTGGTGACGGTGAATGGAGTGCCAGTGGTGCTAAGGCTGTACACCGTGTTGGCATTGCTTCCAATGTCCAAGTCGACCGCTTCAAGTTGAAACACAGACGATCCAGTCGGAGTGACATCGTAGATCTCAAGCGAATAGAGACTCTGAGTGAACTGAGGAGCCTGGTTGTTGATGTCTTCTATGAGCACCGTCAGAGAGCACAGGTGGAAATTTTCCTCATACTCCGCCCTCAAAGTCAGGTAGATGGCCTCTCGCTGAGTCCGATCAAAGATGCTTCCAAAGCCACTCTCCGTTAGGACCTGGAATGTATCACTGTTGATGCGGAAAGCACTCGACATGCCGCCATCGATGATGGTGTATCTGATCGATCTCTGGCCCTGGGTGGGCGGTAGAGAAGCTACTGGTGTCACTCCATCTGAATTCTCCAAGACGCTCCCATCCAGTCGACACACGCCCACCGCAGCATTGTGCACGAGGATGAGGGTCCCACCTATAATGATGGATGCCGGGTACACCGTAATCTCCAGTTCTTGGTAGCTCACGAGAGGCACAGACCCTCCATCGGTGGCCGAGATATTTAGCGAGTAGACGAAACCAGCTGTACCAGATAAACTTTGAGTCAGAGTGAGTAATCCAGTGGTTCGGTCCAGGGTAAACAGCTCGGTAGTTTCACTCTCTATCGCATAAGTCACCATTCCATTGCTCCCCTCATCGTCATCAGTGGCAGCAATTTGAGCCACCGCACAGTCAGTTTGTATAACACAAGTGAGAGGAAGATTTTCTGGAACTGTAATACGTTCGAAAGCCACTTGAAAGACTGGAGGATTGTTCGTGAAACCAGAATATGTAAGGGTAACTAGCGCACTGCCACGCTGTGTGGGGTCTAACAGATCGGTAGCTTCAATTGTGAAAGTCTCTGCTCCTGAGCCTTGCACTGCCTGATTGGCGTAAAGGTTTCCTGACAGAGGATCAAGTCTGAATTTCTGCAAAATGTCGCTGGGAGTGTTTGAGGCAAACGTGTGCTCAGTAAGTCCGTTGAATCCCGCATCCAAGTGTTCGGCCGCAACATTAGTGACGAGATCACCAACACCAATATCTTCAGGAACCAGACTGCGGATAGGCTGAGGGTATGTGGGTGGGGCATCGTTGACGTCCATCACGATAACCACAAGAGACTCGCTCTCGGACTCTTGTGAGGAATCAGATGTCGACACCGAAATCTGCAACGTGTAGCAGCTTTGCTGTTCACGGTCCAACGGACTTTGGAGGAAAACCTCACCAGTTTCAGCGTCTATTGTAAACCTACCCTGCTCGTTGCCGGACGTAATTCTGAAAGTCAAACCAGAGCTATCTGGGTCGCGGGCAGATAACGGCTGGCACCGCTGGCCCATATCGTTCTCCCGAATCCAACACGGGCAATCAATGGGTTCCACAACTGGGCGGGTATCATCAACATCTGTTAGTATAATCTGGAGCGTAGCAGCTGCAATGGAATTTGAGCCCTCCCCCAGATCATTTGCACGCACCATCACCCTAGCATTCTGGAAAGCCTCAAAGTCTAGTGAGGAGTCGTTTAGTGGGTACAGCAATCCTGAGAAGGAGTCGATTCGAAATGCTTCTGGCTCCGCAAATAGTACGGAGTACGTCACACCTCCATTACAGTCGGAGTCTTCATCAGTGGCAGAGAAATCAAAAATGAACGCCATCGCATTGTCTGACTCAGGAATTGTAATACTGACTTCGTTGGATGAAAACAGTGGCTGGTTGTCATTGGCATCCAGTATGTTAATGGTGATAGTGGTAGAGGCAGTCTCACCAGGAGTGTCTCGGGCGGTGACAGAGAGCTGTACACTGGTGGTCACCTCGTAATCAATATCAGCTGCGGTAGAAATAGTCCCAGTTTCTTCGTGGAGTGTGAATAAAGAAGCAAATTCATCTGAGCTTGTTACTGAGTACGTAATCTGAGCATTGGTACCAGTATCGGGATCAGCAGCTTTTAACCGAATGATTTCAGTTCCAACAGGTGCTCCTTCGAGAATGTTAGCTTCGTAGGCTTCTTGTGGAAATGCTGGTGGCTCATTCTCATCTGTTACCCTGACAGATAGATCATAAGTGGTTGTCAGACGGGGATCTCCATTGTCAAAGGCAGTGAGGGTGACCGTGTAGCCCTCCGGGAATGTCTCAAAGTCCAGAGGGCCGTTCACAGTGATGTCAAATTGAGCAGTTTCCATAGCATTGCTTACGACCCGAAAGCAGCTATTGCAATTAGCACTAGAGATGTTCAGAAATACCTCAGAAGAGTCCGAGTCAGCGACTTCAATGGTAGCAACCACAATCCCCACTTCTGCCTGCTCCGATACGCTTGGTGGGTTTTGCCCCAGGACATGAATACTGGGATGCTGTTCGTTGGCATCGGCTATGAATACGGTGATGTTTGATGGCTGAGAGAATAGCCGGAGGTTGCCAAGGTCGGAAACCATGACAGATAGGTCTTCACTTGACGCTATCTCATAGTCGACTTGCGAGAAGAGGTAGAGTGCGCCAGTGTACGGATTAACAGTGAAGTAGGAAGACGGAGCCACAAGTGAAAAGAAGAAGTCTCCGTTTAAACCCGAGTCTGAATCTATCGCTTGGAATCCAGTGACCTCTGAACCGGGTAGTATAATTTCGGATATATTCACTGATGGTGGTCCATCGGAGATCAATGGTGTGTGGTCATTTGTGTCCACCACCCAAACGCCAATGGTGGTCCTTGCAGTTACACTGCCAGAGATGGCAAATGCTTCCAATATAAGCTCGTAGTAGTCTCTGTCTTCTCGGTTTAGACGTCGGGTGGTGAGGATAATTGGAAACACTTCGCAGTTAGTCCTCTGTTGAGCTACTGTAAAGTTGTCGGCAAATTCACCGATGATGCGGTAATCAGGCTGTAGCAAGCCTTCTACGGGAAGAGTTTGTGCTTGGATGCCACTTACTCCAGTAACTGAGGCGTTGATTACTCCCTCAACGACCTCACCAGAGTAAAATGGGTCGGAGAACATGAGCTCAGCAGTTTGCAATTCCGAAATTACATTGATGATGCTAGGAATACCATAGGACTGACTCAAGTCCTTGATAGTTACAAAACAGTAGAATGTCTGCAGTGAAAACTGATCACCTACAAGTGTTCTGGCACACTTTGGTACAACAGTCTCAGTTGAGAAGTCAATGGTCCTTGCAACAGTCAGTTCCCCACTGACGGGATCTATTGCAAAGGTATCGTTGGGGCAGTTTCTACTGAACACAATCCTGTACGTGGCATCGCCACCGACATCAAAGCTGTGCACGACCTCTGCTTCCAGAAACATCGACGAAGGTGTATCAATATAGAGGGTGGGGTCCGGTAAACCGCCAGTTTGTACTGGGCTGAGGACAGCCATACAAACGAAGAGCAATTTGTAAACAGACATTGCGGTTTTCTTGTCTGACAGGCCTGTTTCGCTGTTCGAAGTTACCTATTTATTAGCCGAACGTACACACGGACAGACATTTTACAAACTAGCTACATGTAGTCGCTACCTAGCTACACCCACTCTTAGCTTTGTACACCAGGCCAGGCAACAGGTTTTAGCTTTCGGCGCACAAAAGAGGGGAGGGGATTGTCTTACAATCGTAGCCACTTAATACTATTCAAACCACAATCCAAAGAATGGTCCGGCGAAGTGGAGGATAAGTGGCCGTCTTGGCAACTACTGACAGATCTTGGATTCTTTTGGCAGTGAGCCTGCGATGACATCTGATCGAAACCACTCAAATGACCGCTCTTAGCATGCGTGGGACAACCGGAAGACATACCAGCCCCACCCACCAGTTGTAAGCTACATTCCTGTACCATAGTAGAGTAGAAGTTCAGAAAGGCCTTCTACTCTACTATCTATGCATCAAGCTTGGGGAGGGGAGACATTCAATATCTGTGGGTTAGACCACTCTGGTTCATATACATGTATGCATACTGTGCTGAAAGAATTAGTCTTGGGTCCTGGCGGCGCTGGTCTCGTGCTCAGTGTTGCATATGAATTGTGTGTGACGTCATTTAATTGATTTTGGTGTTACGTTAATTAAACCCATAAGCAAAACGAAACTTTTTTTTCAAACTTAGTAAATATGCTAACTTATGTATAGTGGGTGGAGCAGTTAGCTCCGGGCTGTGACCATGTGTGTTCAGGTAGAGGGTAACGTGGTTTGGCAACTGCCACGGTGGTACGGCCTAGGATCCGTCCGTGTTCCTCCCTTGATTCCCAAAGCCTGGCACACTAAACAGACCCGATGACGATCCCTGTACCATAGCGGACAGGCGCCCGAAAGGCTGAAGGCTCGGTCAGCCGGAACGACCTGCCCGTTCACCCCTTAACGTGGCAGTGTCACATGGCCTAGGGTTCCGTTGGGAGAAGAGGGTTGCCCATTCTTTTTTCTTTTTCTACAATATAGCTCCACTCTGTGGTTGTAAGGAATTTTTTTCATCATATTATACAGAACAGGATATGATTAGTAGACAATCACATGTGCTCTCATCCAATTTGGAAATTTATTTCTCTGCAGCAACTTTGGCTCTCGTACAATACTTTAATAGCCAGTCTCTTCTCCTAATTTAAGTATCACAAGAGCATAAAATTGTTTGAGTTATAGTGATGTACATGAACTTGACGGTTATTACAGCATAGATGATCACAGGTACATTGGAATTAATGAGTTCAAGAGAACATTCCAGCAAAGCCTTCCTCAATGAATCGTTTGTATATACTCATAAACTTGGCAACGAAAGCCTCCAGGTGGAATATGACTTTACTGCCCAGCTGCAGCCGATGCTCGTAGTAGGCTGCCATCTGTGTCACTTCAGCCTTCAGCTCCCCATCACAGTTGGTTACCAACTCTGCCAATAGCCCCTGTGTAAAGAAACTCACTGAATCAAGTCATTGTCACAAAAATGCAGAATGCCTTCTACACTCACGCATAACCACCTTGTTACTAACTATATTACGGAATAACAACAGTAACTAAATAACATGCATAACTATATACCTACATAGCTCTAACCGGTTATGGTGCTTTCTTACAGAATTGCATCCCCCCCATATTAAGCCACATATGCTCACAAGGGAAAAGAGAAATAGTTAAAATAACAGGTGCTAATCCTGGCTGTTAATGAAACTACACGTGCAGATGATGGCTACCCTGTAGCAGCTCTTTACACAGCAGGAGTGAGGTCTATCAGTACCATGCACTAGCCATACTGTGAATTGATAAATGAGTCAAAAAGAGATAGAGAAGCACCAAAAAAGTAAGAGCCGAGCAGGGGATTGATCTTAGGACGTTTTTACTGACTGATCCCCTTAGCAGAGCAGCAGTATGTATAACTGAGGAGAGCCTTAGCATACCTACTTCAACAGCATGCACACGCCACAGAAGTAAGTACATGGCATGCTTGTGTGGCTCACTCAGAAAAAGAGTTGAGTGCCTTGGAATGGTGGAGACTGCACTACAGAGAAAGCAGAGCTACTGGAGAGAGGGAGCAAAGGCCAAGATGAGTCACTAGAAGCCAGGGTGTCTTGAGTGTGAACGTTTGAGAGACGGCAAGTACATGTACATCTAGGAATGGTATACAACAACCATCAAGTGTGAGCGTAAACAGTAGCCTCGTACCCAAGCCACACCCCTGGGGATGAGGCTAGCGTAAATAGCAATCGATGGAGGCAGCAGAGTACAGGGAGGCCTGACAATGAACAGCAGAAACAAGTGAGGCAAGCAGGAGTGATTAGAAAACAGCACAGTGCAGAGACCTGAGCTAGATATTTAAAATCTACGGTTGTATAACATGCATTTCTAACCCTTGTGGTATTACTTTCTTACACACACTCGTTAAAGCCCGCCTCACAACGTATTAATTAAACTTAATGTACATTCATGAGAACAAACATACACACACAACAAAGTACCTTTATGATGACTTCTGGAGGAATGCAGTGTGTAAGCAATTCGTATAGTCTCGATCGAACCTCTAGCAACCTAAAGGTGATAACAGTATAAGTATCATTAAAATCTCAAGAAATAGCACGTGGGCCATCCTCAGCTATGGGGTACCAAGATCAGAGTGACCGGGCTTTTTAGTAGGCTACTAAAAACTAAAACAGTATTTGGTGCACCTCTGTGGCGATTGCTGCTCTACAATGAGTGACGCAGTCTCCCTGAGGAAGATCTCCCAGTCACATTCCGGTACCGCCTGGTCTGTGGAGAAGGGATACCTGAAGAAAAGGGACACAGAATAAAAATTTCTAGAAACTAGGAAAAAGAGATTATGACAACAGTGATCATCAAAATGCCTTAGCATGATATGGGCACGTGGATAGCAAATGCGCTGAATGTAGAAGGTAATGGCCAATTATCACAGAATCTGAAAACCAAAATCTCACAGCTTCAACTTAAGCTGCCTCTAGGTTGTACCTGTGGGTGTGGCCTGCTAAAGTCCCTCTCAGGAACAGATGTACAGAGGCCAGACTACTAGCAGGTGGGGTTCCTAATTTTGTTTCATAACTGTGCTCCTATAGTCTCATTCCCAGGCCAACGTGTGTGTTTCACTTTACCTAGCTGTGAGCCTGGTACATTTTCTCAAGTGTGTGACACGTAGAGTAGAAGGGTGAATTTTTATGTGGGTGAGGACACCTGCAGTTCTCAAGCAATGAAAGAAGGCAGCAAATGTATACTTCTTGTAGCTACCCTTTAGAGCCCGTTTGTACCACAGCCCAAACATGTCTTTCGAGCGGTCCCTGCCCACACACAATTAAATCACTTGAGAAAATGCTTTCCGGTAGCACACACGAGAGCCTGGTGACGAGGCTAATGCTCCCACACAACTACTGACTCACTGCTGCACTCTGCAAGCCTCACAGAGCAGGAGAGCCTTCCTCATGTTCCTCCCGGACTTCTCCGCCACCCTCCTGGCCAGTTCTGGTGGCAGGCTCAGGCCCTCCTTCCTACACGTCTGCTGAAGGACAGCACACACCTGGAACAAAGATGACAGACTGAAGACAAGCAAAGGGGCACAGCTACACGTGGCTCTGCCTACGATGTCTGTATACAGGACAGACTATGCAGAAGAACTCCATGTACCATAGAATATATTTGAACACTCCTTTTCCCACCAGTGATTTTATATTTCTGATGTAAAGATTGAATGTTATATGGTAGGAGTTGCAGCTGTAGCCCAGTGGGTGGAACAATAGTTGCCCGAGAGATATTCATATCACATGCCCTGACAAGGACATCTTCTTAGCACCAGTAACACTAATCAATTACCGAGGGGGTCGTAGTCAGGAAACTACTTTAAGGTAGCAAGTAATAAAAATAAATTCTGCAGACTATTAACCCTATTTCCAGGTCACGTAGAAAATTTCTGAGTGTCTCGGAACGAGGACAGGTAACTGGTACACACCTCCTCAATGGATGGTGCAGGTACTCTGACCCCCAGGCACCGACTGCGGATGGCGGGGATGACTTTGCTGGTGGAGTTGCTGCAGAGGATGAGTCGGCAGGAACCCACGTACTTCTCCATGGTCCTACGGAGAGCGTGCTGAGCATCCTTGGTCAACTGGTCCACTTCTGTCATCACCACCACTGGGGGGGGTGTGAGTGGGGAGGGGGGGAGGGGGTGTGGGGGTGTCATCGGAAAAAAAACAGAGCTTTTAAATAATCACAGCTAACCGCATAACTAGTAATCCTTCTGTTGAGTTGCAGCTTCTGTTTACCAGGAGCCCGTAACCCAAAGGGAAGGAGCGCTAAACTAGTGATTCTACCTGTTGTCGAATGGCACCTACAAAAAAACTCCATATATGGAATTACTAGTGCTAAGTGAATTATAGCGCTTGCCTAGCACTTACCATATAAGGAGTGTTGTGCAAGTGCCATTTGACAACAGGTGGAATCAGCATACCTACACAAGCTTAATGCTCCTTCCCTTTGGGTTATGGGCTCCTGTGTTTACCCATAGCTATATATGTGCAAAGCAATTATTATCATACCTCCATGATAATATTGTAAGGACTAAACTTTTAGAATTCAGATCTAGGTTTCATCTGCATGGGTGCCCACCCCCTGACCTTTGAAATCTCTCTGTGATGACTCGAGGGTGTGGCTTTGGGCCACCTCCTTTAGTAGCTCCTGAATCACTACTCTGTCATGGAAACCAGCATCACTGCAAGGGACAGAGAGTTTCATACACACCAACGTTTTAGCCAAGGACTCAGGAATGTACTGGGTGATACTTTCAACCATATGTATATTGTAGTAGTCCCAGGCTAGGTAGAAGACAAACATTATTCCGTCACGTACTTTGATCGCATGTTAGCATTCAAAGCGATATTTTTATATCCTGTAAGAGTGTTGATCAAATGTGCAGAGTAATTGCCGTAGATAACAAAGCAACTGTACTTCATGTTTGAGTAGAGTCTCACGTACCCTTTATAGAAAGCTCAGAGATACGGCACTTCGAATGCTAACATGCGATTGAAACGTGTGACGGAATAATGTTTGTTTTCTGGCTGGGACGGCCACATGTAGTCTTTGGTTTGACTGCGGGCTATGGACATACCTAGGATTCATCTCAATGTGGTAGTTACTTGCAATTGTTGATATTTCAATCTTCTTCTTGGAGGGAGTCTGTGAAGTGAAGAGGTGTACAATATGTCGGCTCGGCATTATCCAAGAGACTATAATCGGAATCATTCTCAAGTTTTTTTGTTTTTTTTGCTGGTGCCATTTGTTTGCATACTACTGGACCACGACTCTTCAATTCAAAGCGAATCTCGGTCACTAAACCTGAGCAAGTCTCTAATCCTCTTCTGGCCACCCCTATAGTAGTCTAGTGAGCTAGACTACCCCTCCAGGGAGGGTCATCTGCATGTGCAGCAGACCTACTGATGTAGGACTTCTTGTAAATGCTCGTGGGCCCATACACTTCATCTCACACTGTTCCTGGACCTGAACTTGTTGCGGCCATCCATAATTGAAAAAAAGCAGAGGCCTGGGAGTGAAGCTATCTCAGCCATCTACATGTATGTCACTATGAGATAACAGCTGGAGGGTAGGCCTGGAAACGAGGCTAGGAGTGTATGCCTACACTCTTTCCTGCCTATATAAAGGAGGCAGGGTGAACAGTGTACCCCTACACTATTTTCTACCCAGCATGCCTCCATTACACTGGCAAGAAAGAGCGTAGGGGTACACTATTCTACTGCCTCCTTTATATAGGCAGGAAAGAGTCATAAATAGTGTAATTTTATCTGCACCCGCAAGATGGTGAATCTCTCACAGTGAACGTCATGTGCTCAATCCTAAGTTTCTCGGCCCCACTGCCGTACAGCTCCCTGAGGAGGCACATGATCCGTGTCTTCTTGCCTGCCCCCGAAGGCCCATACACCAGCAGGTGAGGGAAGTCCCCACTTTGGACCTACGCCAATATGGAAGAAGCAAAAGTTGGAGTCACACCAGGTCACACAAGTCGGTCTGGGCCCTCTTACCAGCCTCTTCAGTCTGGTGGCTTGCTCCTTGTGGTAATCTAGCTTGCTGAGGGCGCTGGGCCTGTGTTTGTCTACCCAGAGACTCATGATACCCTGTTCTTAAAAAATGCTGCGAATTACCCGCGCAATTCAGTCATGTGATCTACACGCGAGATCAGCAGAGCTCAGGTGATCTTATTTTTTTGGCTGATGAAGAGAAACTCAAACTGTGAACAGGCTGTCTTTTAACAAGTTTTGTAGTTACTGAAGGCCGTTTCTCGTCCATAGAATGGCGAATATTGAGCGAAGACCCCTACTGGTACGTTGGAATGAGGTTTTAGATTGTAAAAGTAAAATAAAACTAGTCTCGCCGGCCGAACCCCTAGCTCTCTGCTACTAGGTTAAGGACCGCTGTATGCTGCAACGATCCTTACCCTAATTGATAAGGTCTGCCGTATGAGACTAGTAGATAACTTTATAGGAAAGTCCTCATAGGATTTAGTTATGGTTCTTGGATCTCACATTAATATTTAGCCAGGTTACAAGTATTGTTCTTTGTAGTCTCTTTTAATTCTTACGTATTGTGCCTGTTATGCTGTTCTGGTTTTGACACTTCCTTAAATAGTAATACACGTGTGGCTGGAGTTACTTCATATTGGGTCTGTATCCCTTCATAAAGTAACTCAATAGCCACAGATTATGATGTCATGGTCCGTAATTATTTAGTGATCTTGCCACATGTATGTATGCCTGAGACTATACATACACTATGTCCAGAGTAGTGTATGTAAACTCACTAGGGTGTCCCTATAAGTACTGTCTACCCAAGACAAATGGGCCAAAGTGCTCTGAAATAGAAAACAAAACTGCCACTTCCCATTACATTTCCTGTTCACTTACAGGTAGTGGAGGACCCAGACCACGACGATGGGTTACCGGCACACCCTCCCCCTGCCTATGAACCTTCAGGGAAGGGTAAGCAATGGTGGAAGAGGCTATAGGTGATGGTTACTCCATTGGAGAGCCCCTGTTGGGGTTTTATGCGGAAGGGGAGGGCCCTGGGATCAAAATCCTGTATGAATTATGGCTCATTGCTCTCTTTGTGGCCCAGTAGTTGGAAGGAAGTCCCATAACCACTTAATCTGCTCTCCCCTATGAGAAGGGGGGAAGTTCAGTGGGGCCCCCTACTAAATAAGAAGTGGATGGGGCCCAGTAAATATCCCCTTCTAATGAAAGTACTGAGCATAGAAATAGTATACTTCCTCTTTCCCCTTCTCAGTGGTTATGATCTTCACTAAACTTTGCCTTCTGTGAGGGTAAAGCAGCTTAAGTGGTTGTGGGCATTCCAAGTGGCAGTTTTGTTTTGTCTATTTCAGAGCACTTTCCTCAAATGATGCACACGCACACCACAGAATATACCCCAACCCCTCCCACCTATGCCACTGCCCTGCCCCTCCCGACATATGAGCAGTCAGAGAAGTACGAGAAAGAGGGAATCCTTGAGTTGAGTGACAAGGAGCACACCCGCAGCTCCGATACAGTCTACGAGACGATCCCCCACAGGAGTGACAGGGGAACCTGCTGCGAATTTACCGTCTTCTTCTTGAGTAAGTTGTTTATTTTGAGGTAGTCTGTACGTGTAGAAAAGTGTATGCATGCGAACGATGAAAAATGTTGTAGACAAGGTTGATATCTAAACACCAGCTCCCATAAATCACCCAACTGAAGGTTGTACTCAGCAACAGGTCAGTCCAAGCTAATGGCAGCTTGTCTCATCTCTCACAGCTTCCAGCTCTGTGTGCTGACTCTGGTCCAAGCTAATGGCAGCTTGTCTAGAAACCAGCTGTGTGCATGCACACAGCTGGTAAATTTAGCCATGTGATAGTCTGAAGAGAGAAGTGCCTCTGTATAACTTTCTTTTCCTTGCTTCCTCTCTCACAGTTTGCGTCATATTTGGTGTAGTGGGGTTCATTTTCTCCTTCTGTCTGGCCACCACCATTGCGGCCCAGTCCGGAGCCATGGCTGGCATGGGGATAGCCTTTGTGTCACAACCCATCATCTTCGAGGTTAGTCCATGCTGATATTTGAAATGACTAATGCTTATAGCAGCACCTTCGTAAGTACATGTAGCCCTTATGCCATACATGTAGTTTGTTAATAATTGTGGGGTACTGTCAGATGAGGGTGCTGTATATTATGTGATCTGCTGAGTGACTGCCCGACACTACCTGCATTTTTGAATGTGTGTACTGCAAAGATGCTTATCTCTGGAATACTGGGCACTCTCTTAATCAAACGTGGGTGGTTTCTGTGGAAGGTGTTGCTGCAGCAATGACCCGAAATTAAATCTTTTAGCCGCACCACAAGCGAAAGTTCACAGAATTTCACTTGCACAGCGATTTCCCGAAAATGGCAGTGCTACCGAAGTAGTATCTCAGGAACAGAGAGAGCTGCAGATTTCTAGTGTGGGTTTGTAGTAGTTCAAAGATAGTACTGGTATTGTACCAAGAATTGTTGTGATATGTCCGTTCGAAAATTGAAAAGCGAAAATGCGGGATGGACTGGGTAAACGAAGGCAGGCCATTGGAGAGCACACCATTGAGGATGCACATTACGAGACTTTAGCAACTCCCTAAGCACATCATTCTGTAGTTAGCATTTTGACACAATGCTGGCAAAAAGAGCCAAGGAATATACTTACATGTAGATCTACAAATCGGCTGCTCTTTACTGTGTATTTATGCATGGGATATACATGTACATGTAGTTCACTGCAATGCTTTGTGCTTCACTCTCCTCCTCCTCCCAGATGTATGATCAAGACCTCAGAGAGGAGTGGAGAACGAACTTCTGTAACAACCACTGGGGGTTTGCCACAGACCACTCAGTGGAAGACTGCGTACAGAGATCCTATATGGGCATGAGGGTTTTCTTCTGGGTACTGGGGCTCATAGGTATGTGTGTGTATGCATGTGTTGTATACTGTGGTAGGTAGGGAGATTGCAGTAGACTTTTGTAACAACCACTGGGGGGTTGCCACAGAGCACTGCGTACAGAGATCCTACATGGGCATGAGGGTTTTCTTCTGGCTACTGGGGCTCATAGGTATGTGTGTGTTGTGTGTGCATGCACCACACAGCACCACAGGGAAAGCCACCTAGTCACTTGAAATTCCCCTTGCTAATTATACTAGGAATCTTGAATATTATGGGAATTGACCTAATAGAAACCTTTTGTCTATGGGGCTTCCCTGTTTGGGAGTCATCACAAGTGAAGTCCACAAACTCTGAGAGATGCTACAAAACTCACAATTGTTTATAGTGCTCTGAAAGATGTACATGTGGGGAGAGGGTGAGCCCAGGATATATAGCCTCATTCCTGGGCTCCACTGCCCAGCATTCTTTGCGCAGTGTAACAACCTGCCTCTGACATTGTGCGAGGTAGTGTGGAGGCTACCTCGGCCCACACTGTAGGGTTTTGTAAAGAAAAAGCCGACATTATCAGACTGCTCTTATTTACCCTTCAGGTCTGATTATGCTATTCAAAGGACTGTCAAATTTCTGCCGTTCTCGGAGCTTTTCTCGTGATGATGACTGAATGTGTTAGAACCCTTAAAGGACAGCTTTATGCCGTCTTAAAATAAAATGTACTGTCCCCACTTACCTTATCTCATGTACATGTGTCTCCATTTAAACATAAGATCTCAGGTTATTGTAAGTTTTTCGTTAATTTGTTAGCCACTGGCCACGGACTGCTATACATGATTGTAGCACCCACTCATGCATCTATTAAAGGTGTTTGTTATTTTATCTCTTTTGAGTGAAGTATTTTATCTCTTTCAATGAATATTTCTTATTAAAATGGCAATGTCTGATGTTTTGTGGATGCAGTTTCGCGTACGTATATAAACAGTTAGAATCATGACAAAAGGTAAGAGGGCACAATAAACGGGGCGGGGGGACATTTTTTTATGCACTCTTGCAAAAGGTGTTAGTTCTCCTCATCACTTGGGGCTGGGTCATCATCCTGCTCTGGGTCTCTATTCATATCGATTTGCAGCTCATGATCGCTGTCGGAGTCCTGTCCATCAAACTGTCCCTCCACATCCCCGGTATCGTCGATCTGAGTGGGTCTCCCAGCACTGTGAATGACGCTGTGATCCGGGGGACTGCACTCATCCTCTCTGCTACCTGAGTCCACCCTAGTTGTCCGCCTCTCACCTCCACTGACAAGAGCAATGCTACTACAGTCTTCCTCACTGCTGTCACTGTCCAGCCTGAGCCTCCTACCGGCAAGGGTGGCACTACCAACAGTTTGAGCACAGTCTTCCTCGAGGTCGTCCCCACCGCTACCACCATCCGTTCTTTGCTGCTCATGGTTTCCACCACCGGTGTCAGTGGTACCATCATTTGGCGGACTGCAGTCATCTCTACTGCTATGACTACCCAATCTGAGTCTCTTGTTGCTGTTGTGAGGACGTGGGGTGTGGTCTTGCTCCGTCTCCTCCTCCTCACTGCTACCAATGTCCACTCTGGCCCTCCTCTTTCTGCTGTCACGGACAGTACTGCCATTCACAGGTCCTTGGTCTTCACCACCAAACTCTCCCTCGCTGTCACTATCTCGCGTCCTGGTGACACTGTCACAAGGACGAAGAGCGCTGCTGTTTCCTCTGCCTAGATTTAAACCGCCATCTTCTTCAGAATCACTGCTGTTTCCTCGTCTTTCATCGTCAAACGGGTCACCATTAGCCGCACCTCTATCATCACCAGTGCTGCTGGGATTAGTACTTGGGTTACCATCTTCTGGGGCGTGGTCTGAGTCACTGTTGGAAGGATGACGTGAGCCTCTAGCTGTCCCGGCAGACCTTCGTCTCATCTGGATCAGCTCTGTCTGGGGGGATACATGTATGTGGCATGAAATAAGACACTTCTATCTAGCGAAGCAAGGTATAGTGCCTCGAGTGGTAGGTAGCAATGATAATAATACTATTTCGGCAAGTTCTAGTAGCTAATGGACCAGCTCTGAATATCTGGGGTATACTAATTAGGAGTCGAGGATACCCTTGGGACTAGCTCTGAATACCTGGGGTATACTAGTTGGGAGTCAAGGATACCCTTGGGACCAGCTCTGAATACCTGGGGTATACTATTTAGGAGTCATGGGACCAGCTCTGAATACCTGGGGTATACTATTTAGGAGTCATGGGACCAGCTCTGAATACCTGGGGTATACTAGTTAGGAGTCAAGGATTTATATAAGGACAATAACGCATGTAGAATAACTAGCAAAGTTGGATGTATCGTTGTGAGTCTGACCATATGTGCACCCGTACCTTAAACTCCTTCTTCTTTGCCAGGGCCTCGATCCTGTTCGTGACATCCTTGCAGGTGAGGTGTGGGAAGAGGGCGTTGGCCCAGTGCTCGTACTGAAAGAGCAGGAGCTTCAGGTCTGACTCCTAGAGGGTTGACAACCACAGACACTAACTCAGCCCTTCCTCCAACAAAATTTGGGGTCAGACCTAGCCTCGTTCCCAGGCCATATCCCCCCACGAAAGAGTGTCTTTTTCATGGCGGGGGGGGGGGGGTGTGGGCAAACGAAAGGTCCATAGCATTTTATTGAAGGCAAAATGGCTACCCAGCACAAAACACAGTGGACATGGCACAAAATGCTAAGTATGATGATCACCCTAAGGTCACATGCATGAGCTAAAACAGCAGAATATCACAGGTGCTTGGATTCAGTGAAAATTGCAGGTGCTGTGCCAAGCTGACCTCGTGACCTTTGCCTTGGAAGTGGATTTTGGGAAACTCTTTTTCCAAGTATGGCAGCCCCTTCTCTGAGAAGACTCTGGGGAGACAGGAGCAGAAACATCAAGTACAGTCAATTCATGCAGGGAGGGGGGACTAGTTTCATTCCCAGACCTTTCACTATGATTAGTCTCATTCCCAGACATTTTGCTAAGATTGTTCTCATTCCCAGACCTTTTACTAGGTCTAGTCACATTCCCAGATTTTTCACTATTAGTCTCATTCCCAGACCTACATATACTGCTTCCATAAACAGGGAACAAAGCATACCTGTCTACTGTTAGAGTCAGCATGGGCTTTCGTTTCTTTTGAGCCTGTTCCTGCTCGTTATCACCACTGCCAGCCGGCGCTCCACCACCCGGACTGGTGGTTGCTCCTCCTACATGTGTGTGGGTGTTCATATACCTGATTGAATGGGTAGTTGCTATGGATATTGGAGGTGTCTGCAGTATTTGGTTGAGTCCAGAGATACAAGCAAGACAAGTGCGATGTCCAGTGGTATTGGACAAGCTAACCATCCAATGAGAAATCTATTTTACATTACACACACACCACCCATAATCCTAAATGGCCTGTTCATATGTTGATAGAATATCACTGGATATTTGATGGGTCACTTTACTACAATATACATGTACATTTTTCACAAAATTTCTCATCTCTCACGCTGCCCACTTGCTTTTTGCAATAATTAATTATTTGATGACAATTCTTTATCTTCAAGATCAGCTAGACAGCAACCCACTGCTAATGTACACTGCAGACTATGGGCAGTGGGGTAGTGGAGCAGTAGGGTAGTGAGGTAGTGGTACACTACCCTAATTCCCCTACCTCCATACCTACACCCTGCTTACCCATTTTATGGCTGCCATACCTCCGAAGTTCTCGGCTGAATTGCTGAGTGCAGCTGCTGCCCCACTGTGGGTGGTCTGGGAGAGCTGAGAAAAGGAGGGCATGGGTGGGGGGAGGGGTGGAGGGTCGTCATCCTCGATATCATCCGCAAACAGCGGCTCCTCGTCTTCATCCAGATCACCGAGGTTGAATTCTGGAGAGTCCGCCATTGCCACTTTGAGAGAGTGGGGAAAAGGGGAGTGGTCTTGAGCTCAGGCTGTGTGAGACTGTGTGGGCGGGGAATAAGCAGTGTGATGTGGTGCATGCAGGTTGAGGTTTACAGCTAGGACGAGGACCATTTACTTTGCAATTTTAGAGAGATTGAGTCCATGACTACTGCTTGGGTTTTGCTAAGCTAGAGCACACAATAGAGGGGATGATTTGATGTCACATCCTGCTCCCAACCCATTTCGCCCGTAGTTGCCTCATTAGTACGTATAGGCGGCTAGAATGGTCCCGTTACCTCGGAAACAAGAGCAGCTTGGAACTTGCGTTTTCAGTATATCACCTGTCACCGTGAAGCAGCAGTGTACATGCGGTCTGCAGCGTGAGTTCTAATCTTGGAGGACTACTGTCACAGATATGTAACATACAATTGCCCAGACTTTGTGTAAACTGACCAGTTGTACTAACTGGCCCGTCCCCTAAGGGTTTGCTATTCAAATGATAGAGACTCTGGTCATGACCAGTAGATTTACTTGGCTCTGTTCTCAAACCCATATCTGATGGAGGGCATGCAAATTATCTGAAAACATACATGCAAACTTACTCAATTTGTCGTCTCAGTGACAAGCAGTTTTACTGGGAGGTAGTGTCCTTTATAGCAGCACAGTGTAGCTACAAAGTTTCTGCAGCCCGCGACTTTCCCGCGCACTCTCGAGTTTGCTCACATGGAAATCACATGACAATTTCAACCGATTGGCTGACCACACCTCTTTTAACCAAAGATGGCCAACTACGTGCAGGAGCCTCCGAAAGACAAGTTTTGCTATGTGTACTCTTGTGAAGTGGGCATCCCCTTCAGGATCAAAATGTGAGCTACGACATGCCTCTTCCTCAGATAGTTTGTCTGCCCTGGGGCCTTTATAATTAGCCTTCAGTAGTACAGACTCACAAATTAGATCAGAATTCCCCTGTATAATTAGCCAAATGTTATTTGGTAGGGCCAAAAACACTCCGAGAAAAGATAGCATATAAAAATACTTTCTGATAATAATTTATAGTTTCTTGGGTACATGCATATAAGGCCACAGCCAGTTGCAAGGGGTGGGCACTCCCATATGCACAGTAGTCATAGCTATTATAGACTGGGGTCAAGAAATTTGGACCATCATTTTGCTGCCTGATCGCTTGACCAGACTGCAAAATGGCTCTTGACCGTTTGACTGCAATATCAGGTTACAAAAATTGTCCTTGACCACTTGACCAATGGCAAGAACACCCCTTGACCTGTTGACCGCTTTTTGACGCTGGTCTTAGCTGTGACAACAGTGCCTATGGGAGTGTCCACCCCTTGAAACTAATCTCATTCCTGCCCACGTACAGTTCCGGGAAATGTTGCTAAAACACACACATAGGCACTTCGCTGTATAAATAGCTGAGTGTAGTTGCAGATTGTAGCGAGTGGCAAAAGCGGAGAAAGATCCACTTGATTTATCACTGTTTGTACTTAGACCAAGAAAGTACGCATTTACACTCTAGTATAGCACTCACAGACATCTTCTGGTCGGCAGCGCGAGTCAAGAATCGAGTATTCATAAGTCACGTGCTGTGTTGTCTTGCGTGTATTTGTTATTTTTGCATCCGCATGCATACTGTGTGTTTTTGAGTTCAAGGAGGCTTGAGGATGAGAAGCAGGAAATTAATGCATGGATTTGAGCATTTGAGTGTGAATAATTGCATGAGCACTTTATAAGGTAATTACATGAATTTGAAGCTGAGAATGATTTTACCTATTTGCAAGTGTAATGTTATCATTGCACAAGAATTGTGTGCCGTATGAATTCTCTGCAAAGTACCTGCTACAGGCAAAATTACACTCGCGTTCCTCCCGCAAATCATTCCGTTCAAGTTATAAGGACTCCACACAACCCCCCCCCCCCCCCCCCCAAATTGACCAGCTATATCTCACTCCAGCGGCACACTCGAGGGACAGAGGGAGAAGAAGAGTGTCCAGGAGCTGTTGGAGGACCCGCAGCTGCAATTCTCTGGGCTCTACCAGAGTGACTACTCCGACCTGTACGTCGTGTGTCAGATCTTTGCCAATGGGAAACCGCTCACTCTCCCGAAGCAAACTGCCTACAAGCCGTTCTTGACTAGATGGAATTGGAACGAGTGGGTCACGCTACCCATCCACTACAAAGACATACCGAGGTCGGCCATATTGGCGCTGACCATCTACGATATATATGGCCCACGGAAAGCGGTTCCAGTTGGCGGGACAACCATTTCCATATTTGGACATCACGGTTGCCTCAGGCGAGGGATACATGACCTGAGGGTGTGGCAGGGAGTGGAGGCAGACGGGAGTTCGAAGGACATGACTCCGGGCGAAATGAATGACACTCAGGAGGGTTCTGAGATGGTGCGGCTGTCCAAACTGGTGAAGAAACATCGGAAGGGACGAATGATGACGGTGGACTGGCTTGACAGGCTGACATACCGGGAGATTGAGATCATTAACGAGCATGAAAAGCGAAGCACAAACTACATGTTCCTCACGATTGAGTTTCCGAAGTTTCACTTTGGTGGCGTCGAGCACTCCATTGTCTACTTCGAGGCGGACGGCGAACTTCAAGATGTGTACCCACCCGAGTCCCAGTTCAGAGTAGTCACGGATCCGGAATGGAACGTGGAGAACCTGATTGAGTCAAAGCACCACCGGCTAACCCACAGTCTGCGAAAGGGACTCATCGCACGGGAACTGAAACCGAACGCAAGAACAAGAGACCACATTATGAAGATTGTCAGCTACTCTCCGACACAATCACTCAGTAGCGACGAGAAGTCTCTCATCTGGCAATTCAGATACTATCTAACACAAGAGAAAAAAGCCTTACCGAAATTTCTCCAAAGCGTGGACTGGACATCGAAGCAAGAAGCAGAGGAAGCCCTCGAACTGCTGTACAAGTGGCAGCCACTCGATTCGGCGGATGCATTAGAACTGTTTACTCCGACCTTTCGCGAGCCGAAAGTCCGGAAGTATGCTATCTCGCGGCTGCAATGTGCTGACAATGAGGAGCTGCTGCTCTATCTGCTGCAGCTGGTACAGGCACTGAGATACGAAGAGCCGGTGTTCCTGACCGAAGAGCCATCGGATGAACCACCTGCTCTTTCTCTCGAGGAGACCTACAGCAATGGTTAGTTATAAAGCTATGGTTAAGTAGGAGTTAATTAAGTGCTTTGGGATATGGGGGTTAAGCAGTTGCTCTATGTTGTTTTTCTCAGTACCCAATATAGTACCAAGGCGGCAGCAGTATTTCCCCCAAGTCAAGAAAGAAAGGGGGGGTGGTGGGAGGGGGGAGACACACAACTTTTCCATGACATCAAAGTAAAATAAACATTCCAATGACCACACCAAAGGAAACCAAGCTAGGAAAGCGGGGGGGGGGAGCAACTAGCTTGGCCTTTTCAATATGACTACTTTTGTATTCGATATTCTACTGGTACTACAGTAACATTGTTAGCAGAAGCCAATATCAATATAGGCCACTAAAACATCTTTCGTTGCACTGCAGTTTACGGGCTGCTGCATTACCATGTAATGCTATAGCTCCTTGAGAGATCAAGTCCTCGTCAGTGTGGTGTATCACCTGGAGTGTACCCGTCTCCTAGCTGACTAGCAGCTAACCCACACAGAGGGTTTGTCCAGTCAGTTCTTAGCTGATCTCAAAAGAGCCCCAACAGCCAGAACAGTAGTCCTTTATCCATTGCTGGGGGGTAAAAGTATGCAGAAAACCTGTGTTTTGATATGGAGTTTTCTTACATGCAAACATAAGTTTGTTTCCTTATAATTTTGTATGCTTCCAGCACTTTTACTCCCCATTACATCATAATGGATAAGGTCTCTGACATTGATGCCGGTGACATAATGATAGACTTGTCTCTCCTGTAGCCACCAAATCTCGGTTGGAACGTGAGCTAGCAGAGGCAGTCCGTGAGGAAGGAGACACACCCACTGACATGCCCTCTACTGGCGGGGAGGAGGAGGTGGTGGGGAGTGACAGTGACAGCGAGTGTGGAGAGGAGGGAACGGGTGCCAATGTGTCGGCTGCCATCGGCCATAGCAACAGCATCGAAGCCTCTCTGTGGTCACTGGACATGCTCACGAGCAGCAGTATGGAGACTTCCGTCTACGAAACTGAGGTGAGAAGATTTTATCTTTACAGCCCTAAACCGCTACCTATGGAATATATCTAGGGCAGCATGATAAACAGAAATTGTAGGCATTTCAGTATCTGAACAGATAGCAATTCAGTATCACAATACTGTCGAGGGTATTGAGGTCAGCTGAACAGCCCTACATGCTGATGCAACAGTGTAGCCATTGACTGGAGACAGCTGTGACTCACACGTAATGATCAAAGAGGGAGCTGAATACCCAATGAGTTGTTGTACAGTACGGTCTCATTCCGAGGTTCCATTCTCCAGCTTTTTTTTTGCATTGTATGTTTTTATATAGTGTGGAAAAGCGATATTTTTACACAGTGCCAAAAAAGTTGGAAAGTGGAGCCTGAGTATACCTACATTTACATGTATAAGGCTGAGCACAGGTGCTACCTCGAGTATTAAAAACACTATACTTTGCCTCAAGGACAAATCCTTGAATAAGAAGGTCACTGCACTGTACAATGCATTAGCTTTTGTCTTTCTACAATGCAGTTCTCGGACTTGGCCAGCTTCCTGATTGCTCGGGCCTGCCGCAGCACGCAGCTCACCAACTACTTCTACTGGTACCTCTCGGTGGAGTGTGCAGAGGACAAGGACCAGCGGAGCCGAGTCAAGTACGAGAGGATACGACTCAAGTTCCTTGACGACTTGAAGAACGTGAGTGTGCTTAATGGTTACCTGTGTAGCTATAGTCTTGTACACCAGCTGTTTGCAGGGGAGGAGGTTGAAGGGCAGCACGTGTGGCACACCATTCTGATGATGTAATGCAAAGTCTTTTGGCAGTGAGAGCAATTATAGCAGCTCCGTGAGTGGTGTTGTGGAAGTTTAGTAGTTTTTTTGAGTTGGAACCTGAGCAGTAATACTGCTATCGTACCCTCCACTCTTCAGCTTTTTTTTGCACGGAGTGCGAAAAAAACTCGGGGGGAGTGGGGAAAAGCCGGGGGAGTGGACCCTGGGAACGAGGCTATGTGCTCCAATTGTCAGATTGCAACTCTATACCCTGAAGGAGTATCTGGGGAAATTGCATTAAATCTTCATTCTTCAGTAAAAGTTGACTGGCTATTAATTCAGCATGGCACACCTAGCCTCGTTCCCAGTCTCTCCCTCCAGCTATTTGTCGCTTGGTTTTCATACTGAAGAGCTTGAGGGAGAAGAGCCTAGAAACGAGGCTGGGGCACTGCACACACTGCACTGACCAGCCCTTCGACCCTCTTTGTAGCCATTTTGGACAAGGATGCAAATAAATGTGCAGAGGACTCCAAAAAAATTAATACATGATTGATAAGAGAAAATCATGCATGCTATGGTAATGTGATAAGCAGTTTACTTTACTTATATACAGTACGTGTACATAATCGATTACTGTAGGAATCCATAGAACTATCTACGTACAAGCCAGTGTGCTTCTCATTAATCAATTTAAGTATCCATATGGTTCTTCGTTGTCATTATAGAATGGATTGGTAACTGCTGCCCCGATCGAGAACAGTGGGGTAGTTACTCGCACTCCTAGCAGTTTACCTTCACCATTGAGCGTCTTTCGATAGTGTCTCGCTGCAGCGCTTGCCTGTCTCAGATCACCACTTAGACTGTCAATTTCTTCTGCTAGTTTAGAGTTCATTGCCTCACATTTGTTGAGTCTCCCCATCAAAGAGGCTGTTTGGTTCCGTTGCCAAGAAATCTCATAGTCAAGGCTATCCCTGATCCTCTTCAGTTGCTCAATCTGTCTCCATTCACTGCTACAGTCTTCCCTGTACCAATACCCTGCAGCCAGTATAGCCAATGCTAAAGCTGCTGCTGCCACCAGTACGGAATTGTGTTCCATTCTTCAGTGGGAGGGAGGTACTTCTGCTACCAGACAAGACTGGAAGCTGCAGGCTAAGCGACTCTTTTTATATGCTCTGCTAAACGAGTCATAATGTTGGGTAGTCCCCTTTGGTTTGGGACTTTCAGAGGCTGTTCCAAAATTTAATTCATGAGCTAGGAATCAGTGATAAAGCTATCACATTAATGAATATGACTATGAGGTTTGTTGGGACTAGATAGAAGTAACAGTGACATTACTGATTTTATCAGTAACTTTAGGGAAATCTGTATTAATGGGAACTGAGTCTGTGATTAGATAAAGTGTCTGAAATTGATCCTTTACTTGTTTAGTTCTTAAGGTGAAGGCCAGAGACTTAACACTCAAGTATAAAGGAGCGCTGTATACTGTTGTAGGCAGACGTACATGTATAGCTGGACTCTACTGTATAGCTGTCTACTGTATAGCTATCTACTAATCGTGGTGCATGTAGCTCTAGGCTATGCCCGCCACTCACCCACCTTTCCCTCCCACCCCATCTACCCAGCCCACCCACCCACCTATCCCTCCACTCCGTTTGCTCACTCTATCCAACTCACTCATTTCTTTCTCTCCTCCTGCCCAGAGTCCAAAGTTGAAATGGCAGAAGCGTCACCACATGCTGATTCAGCAGGAGCTAATGGTGGGGGAGCTACTGGGGATCATGAACACCATCCTCGCCCTCAGGGAGGACCGACCCAAGAGGGTGAGCCCTGCAGTTCGATTGGCTGATGCATTGTACATATACCTAATGCATTGTAGTGACACAGCTACTCCACACACATGCTATTTTCCTTTCCACCCCCTCAGATCGAGAAACTAAAGGGTATGCTTTCGATGCGGCCCTCCCTCCTCCACTTCCAGCGGCCCATCAGGCTCCCACTGGACCCCGCCTGCCGGGTGGTGGGAATCCAGGCGGAAGAGGCCTCGCTCTTTAAGAGTGCCCTCATGCCAGCCCGGTTTGGATTCAAGACAGATGAGGGTCAAACGTACTGGGTATGTAATGTAAACATACACTGCGATTTTTTGGGTGGAACTGCTGGCAACTGGGTATTATATATTCCTCCATTTTTTCATTTTCTCCCCTCCCCTCCCCTCCCCTCCCCTCCCAGGTGATGTTCAAGTTGGGGGATGACCTCCGACAAGACCAGCTCATCCTGCAGCTCATTATGCTCATGGACCGCCTGCTACGTCGAGAGAACCTTGACCTCAAGCTCACACCCTACAATGTGCTCGCCTGTTCTGGGAACCATGGTGAGCATAGTATTAGTATGACGTTTGTGCATAAAGACCTCACCACTTGATATGGATATCGATTGAGTTGCATGTCCATTGCTTTTTATGTGAACTTGCATGTTGTTAGCCTTGTCCCCAGGTTCTTCTAGAATGGGGGAGAGCCTGCTAGCTTTTCTCATGTGAGTGACTTTCAGGCCAGGGTATAGAAAGGACTTAATTTTGTGCAGGGTGAGCACAATTGCGTTTCTTCAGACATTAAGGAAAGGCAGCAAATTTGTACTTCTTGTAGCTGATCTTCAGGGCTCGTTGGTGCCACAGGCTGAGTAGTGAAGGAATGTCTCCAGCAAA
Organism: Phakellia ventilabrum; assembly: GCA_963921505.1. Classification (NCBI taxonomy): domain Eukaryota; kingdom Metazoa; phylum Porifera; class Demospongiae; order Axinellida; family Axinellidae; genus Phakellia; species Phakellia ventilabrum. The sequence goes on along the minus strand of OY997385.1, from coordinate 4,917,124 downwards.
AGGTAGAGAGATGCAGCCGTCTCTCAATAGGTCCCGGCCCACACATAATTAGAGGAAAATTTTCAAGGAGAGAGCTTGGGGAAGAAGCTATAGGCTGTTGTAGTTATAATACATAGTTAGCCTTTTGAAGCTAGAGTCAGTCACTGTTGGTGCATGTATTGTTTTATAAAACTTCAAACAGTTAAAGGTTTACGCATGAGCCCCATATTTCTAGCTTCTGCATGGTTCTGTAAAAGTTACAACCCTGCCATTATTTGTTGGAAGGAGGGAGCTGGATCTCATGATCAAGGCTAGCTAGTTAGCTTCTTTCAAATGGTTTTCTGCCTTAGGTTTTGTGCAGCTGGTGGACCGAACTCATGCGGTGGCACATGTGCTTGCAACATACAAAAGCATCCAGGTAAGTTTGCAGACCGTGTAGCCCTCTGTCAGTTGGTGATGTGTTCATATACACATGCACACACACTCCTGCACCAGGCATTCTTTCGACAGTGTGCCCCTCACGAGAATGCAGCCTACAGTATTAGCCCAGAGGTCATGGACACATACGTAAAAAGCTGTGGTATGTAAGATGTTTTTTTTTTCACTTCTGCACATATAGATACTGTTATGCATGTTCACATCAGAGACGAGCTTGTAGATGGTTTGTGACTAGTTTAGCTATGCATCCATCCGGAGCCCATAACCCGCCTGCATCCATGTATCTTTTAAATTACTAAGGATCATGGGTATACTTGTTGTAATTATTTTAAAATGGCTGCTCTCGACATGTATCCTTCTCCTCCTGCATCATGCAGCTGGCTACTGTGTGATTACTTACCTACTGGGAGTGGGGGACAGGCACTTGGACAACTTGCTGCTCTCCGAGTCCGGTCATCTCATCCACGTCGACTTCGGCTACATCCTGGGACGAGACCCCAAGCCCTTCCCACCTCCCATGAAACTCAGCAAAGAAATGGTATAATCAGGAGTCCCGTACCTCATTCCCCATACCCCATTTCCATACTCCATTCTTCTTTAGGTTGAAGCAATGGGTGGAACAGCTAGTCCTGAATACCAGAAGTTCAGGGAGCATTGCTACAATGCCTTTCTCACGCTCAGAAGGTACACTCACCCAAACATCCATTAAGGAGGTCTGGGTACATAAGCAGATAACTATAATAGAACAAATTTGTCCAGTGCTTCAAAGTCTATTTGCGTTGTTTGCCCAATATATCATTCATCTTCCATTTAAAATGAAATGCATTCCCCAGGCTGTCTTACTACCCCTCTGCCACTTGCAGTATAGGGAAGAGTTGGCACACTTGCATGAGGCCTTGGAGGGTGAACAAGTGTATGTGCAGTCCTTACTTTCAGAGATGTGTATTTTCATCAACTGCTGTGTGTGATACTCTTTGTGCAGGTCTGCCAACTTGATTCTAAACCTCTTCTCCCTGATGCTGGATGCAGGAGTGCCTGATATCGCCCTCGAGCCAGACAAGACTGTGCAGAAGGTATAGCAGGCGTTACCAGCTGTACTAAGCCTTTGTTCCCAGGCTCTTGTGTACATTGCTCTTTGCACAGATAGCTGCACATGGGCCGGGACAAGGCTAACCTGTAGCTATACTATAATGCTGGTATATAGTTTGCTGTAGGCAAATGCTATGGGTTTATTGTACAAAGGGAATTAATTTGCAAGTTAGTAGGAAAGTTTATGGTGATCCAGGTCATCTGTGGTGGCTACTCAGATGTGGTTGTTGTTCTCCTACTGCAGGTGAAGGACAAGTTCTGCTTGGATATGGATGAGGAGCAGGCAGTGCAGCACTTCCAATCTCTTATCGATGAGAGTGTGAGGGCCATAATGGCCGTGGTGGTGGAACAGATACATAAGTGGGCCCAGGTAAGGGAAATATACTGTTTTGTACAGCCACTACAGAAGGTACACCAAATGTAGTACGCAAATATATGGAGTTTGTCTCTTATGATGAACTATGGTCTTCTTTCCTGTAGTATTGGAGAAAATAAGAACCGCAGTCATGGCAGTTGTTCCTAAGTTTTTGCATCTTATTTTTGACTCAGTGGTGTCTTCAGAGTTATCTATATAATCACTAATTCAGTGAATAATTAATTATTTAGCAGTACTGGAATTTGCAGGCATGCGTGATAATCGATTAACGCAAACGTTGCCAACTCATGGCGTAATTGGCTAACCATAGTGCATGCTGTCTATGGTCTAAAGTGGAGCCTGGGAACGGGGCTAGGTCTAAACTGCACTGCGGAAGAAGTGACCCAAGTTCAGTTTGATCTATATCAGTACGTTGATAAATTTCTGCTCAATGATGGCAGTGATACGGAAGAGTCGACTGAACTCTGCCATACAGGCAGGTTTATGGCTGCTCATTCTCCAGGGGTTGATGTCTTCGTCAATAGCCGAGCCACAACTTACGCCGCAGTGCAGTGCCATGCTGAACGTTTCCGAAAGTGCCACAAAAGCATTGGCAGGCAAATTAACCGTCTTATATAGAGGCAGTTTCGGTTTGGAGCACTACTGTTACTACACCCCACCCTGTGATGAAGTTGATTGTACTATAGCTCACTATCTTGTAAGACTACGTTTTTCTCTATTAAAGTGTAATACACCGCCTGCCATTAGACTCGTTACTGAAGATAGGAGCAATTCCGTAGTCAATGACTACACCTTCTCTGAGTCGAAGCGAATAGATTTGGTTATAGAACGTAGTTTCCGACTCATACTGAATGTGACATTGAATCAGTATGAGGGTGCTATCGGGTTAAGGATGGTTATTTCACAGTCCTTAACCTATGACAGCTCTACTTTGGAAGGTGCTGTCTCCGAGAGTTTTGTTCCCTACACCCGCATACCAGTAACTGCTCAGAGACCCAGGCTAGTCAGACCAGTGGGGAGAACACTCAGTCATTGACCGTTGCCATTACAGTCGCAGTGGTTGCTCTGCTTGTACTGATTGTTACGGTGATTGTGTTGTTGATCCTGATGGTGATGTTGGGAGTACGGAGGCGGTATAGAGCACGCCATCGTGAGGAGCCACTCCAACAGCTCACTTTCAGTACAGAAGAGGAAAGTGATGACAATTAATGTGAGTAGCGTAATCACTGCTGTCCTTTTATCCATATCCCGTGGTACACCCTCTAGTGCTCATGCATCATTCTTATAAAACTAGAAGTTTATATGATTTGTTGAAGTTTTAAAGCGTTTATATATCCCATTGCACACACAATATTAGTATTAAATTACTGTCATGATCATTATATTATCCTCATATACTTGTGCACCTCATTACTCTTTAATTTGTAATTAGATTGTATAAGATCAAAGAAATTTGTTACTTTATGACAGTGTGCTGTTCATTAGGCTCTGGCACTATAATTCTGTTAGTCCTTTTCCTATTAGTTATAGTTAATGTCTCATAAACATTCACAGATCAACTTGTAATCTGGTGACATGGATTACTCGGTAAAGTATATGTAGTCATAGATACTGATTTAAGTCCAAACTACTTTTTTTTGTTGCCATAGATACCTTTTATAGTCAGTACGTGTGACCCCCCTTTGTATAGTTTTCCTAACCAATGATCGCACCCTCAAGAAGGCATAATTATTTATACCACCCTAATGTGATCTAGAACAGCTACTCAAATTCTGAATGGCCCCCCTCCACATGCTTGCATACACACACACATACAGTACACCCTATCTAATCTTTTAACTCTGATCATTATAATAGGTGACGTCCTGTCACGATCAAGCTTAAAATCAGCAACTGAATTTGAATTTGGTCTTTGCTTTGGCCAACACTACCAGTGTTAATGACTGTATTAACCATACAATTCAGTAGCATGCAACATTGACATGATGGTAACCAGGTTACCCGGTATGTTATTCACAGCAGGTTGTCTTTTCTTTGGGTGGGTCAGGAAAGAGCTCTCTCGCTGGTGTAAACCCGAGGAAACAAAGTGTCACTCGTAGCACTTGCTGAGATGGAATGCCTTATCTATACCATGCAACTGATCCAGCACTCCCATTACACCATAGTTTTGGTTGAACCTGTAGGCAGATTGCAGTGTATGGTAGTTTTATGGAAACCATATTAAAACCCAGGAACTATAGGGTATATATTGTGAATCACGCTCACTTACTATAAAAGGCCTGATGGCACTTACTATAATTAATTTATTGGTGTCTGAATATTTCTACACGTAGAACAAACAGAAACCGTATTAACGATGGAACGAGACTAGCAAATGCAGTCAGTGTTACTGTGGAAAAAGAAAAAAAATGAGCAACCCTCTTCTCCCAACGAAACCCTAGGCCGTACTATCCGAGACTACCATGGCAGTTGCCAAACGCGATTTTCTATGTGACCATAGATAGTATAGTGCATAGCCCTGATCTGAGGCTGACCATAGATATTATAGCTCCCGTTACGGGAGCTATAATATCTATGCACCCTTTTCTGTCTCGACAAAAGTTTAAAGGTTAACGGCCAGCAAAATTAATTTGAGTACGTGTAGATCAGATAATTATTAGCGAGCAATCCCTTAATTACTTCTGACCGGAAGTAGGTCGAAACCCATAAGCAAATGCGAGCCATGGAGGATATAAAAGGGGGCCCTTCCGCGCTGCACTTCGGTCACCTCGCAGAGTTCATCGCTGTGAGCGCATGTTTTGTTTGGGAAGACACTAGAGTAAGGCTTCGGCTTCTCTGGTTCAGTCGAGTTCGCTTGACTGTCAGCCAGTGGCCAGACCCAGTGCCCTTCGGGGCATGCTAAAGGTCTAGTCGAGTGCTGGTCGCTTCTTTCGGGAAGCCCGGTTGAGGATGGTAAGAGTGGAAGGAAAACTTCCACAGTGGTCTCGGACGATATGGCCTAGGATCTGTCCGGGTTCCTCCCTTGATCCTTCCTCAATAACCGGAGCCCTTCCTGATAGGAGACCAAGCAAGGGCATGTAGCCTCTGTTCCCATAGGCCTTCGGGGGAAATCCTAGTCAGTAGGCTGGCAGAGTGATGATCTGCCCAACCCTCTGGCAGTATGGCCTTGTGCCTTTTTACTGTCAGGGGGGGGAATGCTTTGGGCTAGGTGGGAAGCACAGGGGTGTGGCCCCCCCTTTTTTCTGATTAATTTTTCATTGAACACATGACATGTCTTAGCAGCAGGTGGTGGGCTGCATTGAGGTTCAGCACCTCATAGCGCCGCTGGACTCTAACCTACTGAGGTTCACTTGGGGTGCTGAACCTCAATCGGCTAAGGTGTGTGCTTCACTACCCAGCCTTGTTATAGCCTTTATTATCAGAAACGCATAAGGTATAACGGCTCCGTCACACACACACACTACTAGGCCATCATTCCCACCCCATCATGCTTTTGGACAACACACATTCATACACACACACGCATGCAAACGTGTGACAAATCTGACTCAACTCTTAGCTGATTACTAACAGGCTGACTTTCTTCAACATTACAATAGACCAGTACCATATTCGTTATATCATACAATATGTTGATTATGTGTATGAGCTCTTGATATTATACTGACAGTCAAAGTAGTTACACACTGCACCAATAATATACACTGACATCCTGTCTAGCTTAAAATCAGCAACTGAATTTGGTCCTTGCTTCGGCCAACACTACCAGTATTTAATGCATGGCTTGTCTACAGTTCAGTACATTGGCATGATGGTTATGTTATACGAAATCATTCACAGCAGGCTGTCTTTCCCTTGGGTGGGTCAGGAAAGAGCTCTCTCGCTGGTGTAAGCCCAAGGAGAACACAGTGTCGCTCGTAGCACTTGCTGCGATGGAACGCCTCATCCGTGCCATGGAGCCGATCCAGCACTCCCATGACACCATAGTTTTGGTTGAACCTGTAGGCAGATAATTTGCAAAGTGTATTATGACTCTTTTGGAAACCATAATATTAAAAAAACCAGAAACTATAATACCTGTTTGCGTGTTCCTTTGCAGGATAATTATAAATCACACTCACTTACTACAGAAGGCTTGATACACTTAATAAATTAATTTACTATAATTTATTGGTGTCTGAATATGTCCGCATGTCATTCTCACAGACTACTTACTGTTTGGGTCTAAACCAGTTTACTATAGGAAGACTTGATGCATTTACTACATACTTGCATGTCTCCACGGGAGATGGTAGAACTCTGTTGCTTAAGGTATACTTGGCATGTGGCAGGCCTTGATAAATTAATTGATCATAACTTGCACCTATTGTGCTCACATTATGCTCCTTTGAACCCAAATTCAGCAGCATAATCAATTATCATTGCAAGAAAGACAACATTATTTATTATTACTCCTGGCAACTGTTGCGTTGTAGCACGATTGATAACTGTACCACGGATATCCTGACCGTTGAGTGAAGACTGCTGTTGTTCGAAAAAAGTTAAAAGGAAGGGAAAAGACTCTTCAGACTAATTAGAATATGTACCCGCCTACGCATTTCACTCACTTGCCAGCAAATATTTGCTTATCATAGTTAACTCTTTCCCAGCCTAGGCTTATGTGAATTTATATAGGCTTTTTACATTAGACGTTAATATAAGGTACATAGTTTTCTCTATTTTATATGGGCACATAAATGTGCCCATGGTGTGCAAAGAGTTAATATTATGCTAGCAAGGAGGGAGCTCCTTTCATGCTCAACCACCATGGCTGCAGCTAAGCTTAGCTCCCTGAGATAGTGAGATACCCACCACACTCATGGTCCTCCTGTAGACTAACTGCTTGTTCTTTCGTCCCCACCCACCACCCACCCCTGGCATGGCTACTGTACAACCACCAGACAGACACACACTCACTTGAGGTGGTGGAAGTCGTGGGCTTCGGGGGAGGGGAAAAAGGGAAGGTGGTAGCAGCTGTGGGAGTTGGTGGTGTTCAGGATGGCCAGAAAGTACCACAGCCAGGCAACGGAGAGGTGGGAGCCCATGACCAGAGGACCCGCAAACACGGGGAAGAGATTGGAAATGTAGTGCTCCACTGGATGGGCGTACACGGCAGTGATTCCAACAGGGGCTGTCCACTCATGGTGGATCTTGTGGAAGTGCTTGTAGAGACGGGGGTGGTGGAATAACCTGAAAAGGGAGGGGGGGGGAGGAAGAGGAGAGGAAAGTATGATTGTGAAGCAAGTTCATTTTAGTCTCTAACACACCCCTTATAGGTGAGACCAGGAGCGCATAATGACGATATGCGCTCCTGGTGAGACGGTTTACTATGCTGATCACCTTACTGGTGAAGGTGCTGTCCATACATGTACCTCCCTATCTGTCCCCATCACTGGGACCGTAGGCGCTTGAAGCCCCTACGTTTCAAGCCAGTATTGACCACATTAATTAACATTTACGCTACGTTTTTGATAACTTGATGGGTAAGTAGAAGCATCCAGCAATTAATCAGTGTGGATAAGCCAAAGTGTATTTCGTATTGACACCCACGGCATCTATGTCTATAGCTACAAAGATTTTTAGCAGCTGCTGTCCCACAATTCCATCGCGATGGTGAGAATCTAAGAATGGCATAGTCACACACCCACACTGATTCACTAGGCTCCACCCAACCACACTGACTTTACTAGGCCAACCCCTACTCTACCACTCACACTAGGCTCCACCCCTACCCCACCTACCCACTGATTCTTAACTTTCACTAGGCTATCCTTACTCCACCCACCCACAATAAACTTTTACTAGGCTCCACCCCTACTCTACCCACTCACAGTCATAATGTACTAGGCTCCACCCCTACTCCACCTACCCACACTGATTCATAGGCTCCACCCATACTCCACCTACCAACCCAAGACCACACCTACCTGTGGGAATAGTAGAAGAGGATCTCCTCAACCACAAGGAACATGAAGAAGTGGAATATGGTGGTGGCAAAGGTGGGTAGCTCGTAGCCACACTCGTTGCCCCTCAAGTATGCCAAGGGGTAGGTGGAGAGGTTGAAGAATGGACCCACAACCAGAGCGTTGAAAGTGGCAAGCTTCAGCGCCCTCTTGTACTTCTTCCAGTTCACCTGTTGGCATGGAAGGAAGCAATTAACTGAGGCCTTAGCATAATTTAAATTTGTCAATCTATTTTGCTATTCCTTGGACATTCTCAGGAGAATACAAAGTACGGTGTTCTAGCAAACACTCATCACTGCATGTGACCACCTCCATATTGCTGAATGCCTGCATGACCTTGAGAGTCAGAAATGTATGCATACAGCGGAGCTAGTTAAGGATAGGCACTCAAATACGGTACAGACTAAGTGGGGCAACAGACCCTTTACCATTATGATGTAATGGGGGGTAAAAGTGAGCATTAAATGGAGAAAATACATGAGAACATGTGCTTTGATGTAGGTTTCTTGTACGAAAACATAAGAACATGCTTGTTTACATGTTTTCCTGTATTTCTCCATTTAGTGCTCACTTTTACCCCCCATTACATCATAATGGTAAAGGGTCTATTAAAGAGCATACACTGGTCACCAAGACCGGTCGACCACACAAGGGTTTTTTTTTTAATGCACTCCACATCAGCACTATAGCATTTACTGATCACACAAAGACAGGGTTCGGAGGTGACACTTACTAGCCAAAGCTACTGTTGGGTGGTGATCTTCTCAGTGAATATGTTTTGGCGTGGACAAGTGGCTTCCACACGAGCAGGTGCACTAGCTAGGCAACTGCTGGAGAACAAGCAAGCAGAGAGCTGCAGTGTCTGATGCTTTGTCGTAGGTGCCATTAAGAGTAACAAGAATACGATGGGAAGCAAATAGTACACAGGAAACCATGAGTGGACCAACGCCAACAAAAAGCGTCTGATACTCCACTCTTTTTACCATATGAGAGTTGTTAAATTTCCTGGGTAGTTGCTATACCTGGTATTATCTGAATAGCAGACAAGCTCAGCTCTATACTAACGTGAAAGTTTCTACCGTCCTAATATACAATCACAGCACCTGTGTGGCTTTAAAAATAGATGGAAAGGAGTGCCATTAACTGTCATAGCACAATAGCGAACCATCATTCTCTGACACATGTTATGATGCAATGTAGAGCACAGAATTAGGGGGGTGATCTCAATCCGGTATGTCAAAACCTGAGGTCCTCACTATTCCAGTGGGGGGTGGGGGTCACTCCTAATTAATGATCACGAGGAACGTCAACCTACCGGCACAGCCTTCTCTTCCTGGATCTTGTACTGGAGGACCCAGGCTGGCTTCCCAGTGAGGTCCACAATGGTGTAAAAGATGTTGCCGAGGATGAAAGGAACGAGGGTGGCAGCTGGCGTGACTGGGGGAAGCAAGGAAAGAAAACTTCCTTTAATTAACTCTTTGAACGCCATATTTATGTGCCTACATAAAATAGAGAAAACTATGTACTTTATATTAACGCCTAATATTAAAAAGCCTATATAAATCCACATAAGCCATGGATGTTAAAAAACTTGGCTGGGAAAGAGTTTTAATTAACTTCTGATAACAAACTAGGCCAGAACACCATTTCTGCTCTGCCAGCTCTCAGTCCCCCTCACACTGAAGACAGTCAACAGAGGTTTCGATATCTCGTGTGGTAAAGTGTCCCATGATGACCCCCGGGTCTTCATCACAGACTGCCATTTCATGTCCGTCATGTTCATTGTTGCTCTCATGTAGTGCGAGGAATGATTCTCCAACACGTGGCTCCCACATTGCCATATACATGTACATACATAGTACAATCATATAGATATGGTAGCCTTGTAGTATTGTCTTAACGACAAGGGAAGACATCTGCAGCTAGCTTTCAACTGAGTTCACTTGACGGACACTTCGGCATCAAAGACTTTCGGCAGTCAATTTTACTTCTAAATATTTCAGCAAGACTCATGAATAATAAATTTTGCTATGCCAGAGTCTGTAGACAATATACGGTATTGCATCATACTACACATACCAAGGTATTTAGCTGTACAGACCATTGTCTGCATGAGTAGGATCTCATGCCAAGATTTCCTTTGAGAGTAATGGAATCTAAATTGGGTAAATTGGCTACTTTTAAGTTGCAGTGGTCTGCATAACAAATGGTGAAAGCAGGTAAAGAGTTTGAGGACAGCCTCTTGGGTAATACAGGTGTACACTACTCTAAAGCAAAAAATAGCACAAGGCAGCAATCATGGGTCTAAGTAGAAAAAGGTATGGCACAGGGGAACTGAGTGGTAGGTAAACCCTTCAATTCTAAGCACGGGGGAAGGGGAGGGGAGGGGAGGAGGGGAGGGGGGAGGGGAGGGGGAGGGCAGCTCTGTACATACACTAGGAAAATGATACCCAAAAGCGACTCCATCTTAAGTGACACAAGAACTAGCTAGTCCAATGATAAACATAGGCATGAGTATTGGAGAAGAGGACACTCACCAATAGTATACAACATGAAGTGGTTCTCCCCGAAGGCACTGTAGACGATGGCCCAGAGACTGGACCACAGCGTCTTAGAAGCCCCCCAGATCTCCTCCAGGTGCCTGGGGAGAGGCAACACAGTGAATGGAAGAGGAAACTCAATGAATGGAATAGGAATCCGCACCAGAGCCTAGACTCATTCCCAGGTTCCACGACAAAATACCGTACAGTGGGCCGCCCTGGGAATGAGGTTAACTAGGGCCAACAAAAAGGTACACACACACACATACTGCAAAAACTGGGGGGAGGGGGAGGGGGCGGGGAGGGAAGACCTGTGAGCGAACTACGGGAAAAGTACTTTTCCACGCGTGGGAGGGGAGCCTGGGAGCAAGGTGAAATCTCAGCCGTTATTGCATCATGAAGAGCCAATAGAGGGATCTAGATTTCCCCTCTCGTGCCCCACATGTTTACAAAATGAAACCCTCTTATGAAAAGTAGTAACAGAAAGGAAGCCATACAGACATTGTTGACAGTAGGCAATATTGCATTGCATCACAAACACGTGATGTGACATCACTTAAATTAGATCATATTTACTGGCACTCTCTCAGCCTCTCAAGGCTGACAGAGCTGTAGGAACCAGGGCAGCCATGGCCGCACCACTTTTCGTGCCATTCTTTTTTAACCAGCTGATACTTTGTTCCCATGCTTGTTCTGTAGCACATAGGTCTACACTCCCTTGTACTGGACTAACCATCCTATTCTCTCCGTTCCAGGGCCTAAAATTTGGGCAAGTAGCAGCCAAAAAGCTAGTAGTTTGTCCAATTTGGCTAGTAGTAGGACTCGATTGGGATAGTAGTCATAAGGTTTAATACAAACGTACGGTGGAAAAACCAGTTATCAATGGAAAAACTGACTACATGGCCTAGATTTCCGCATGCATACTGTTGTGCAAAACACCAAATAGCTACATAGCTAATTATCCTTTCTCAGAAACATGCAATATTTTTTTATGTGGGAGGGGGGCATGCCCTGCCGTAGTGGTGGATATGAGTTTCTACACCCATCAAGTGGGGTGTTTATCAAATCTTGTGTCTAGTAGTAAACCTGAGAAATTTTAGGCCCTGCTCCATTCTATTACTTCTTGAACCCCCGTGTGGCAGAGAAAAGTCTATTTTGCCTCCCAGTACGGCACACGCGCCACCCGAAAAATAAATCGGCTAACGCTACTGGTGCTATATTAGAGAATTTTTTTTGTTAAAGTTGGTCGTTGGGTACTGATTGCATGCAAAACTTGTTGTATTGAGTTACTAGTAAGAGTATAGCTAGGACATGACCTTCAAGGTAGCGAGATGCTACTAGAATTGCTTATTCACGGCTGAAAAATAGATTAAATTTTTTTCGCACTGCGTGCAGACAAAAACTCTCGGCCGCTGTACAGCCTTGATGGCTGTGGCCACTCCACCCCGATGAGCTTTCAACACCCCTGCATAACCACATGAGTGCTCTGGTATAGACCACACTTTGGCCTCATTCATGCAAGGGAAATCCTTTATACCTCGGCAAGCATCTGCACGGTGACGAACAACTCCCCTCCCTGTACACATGGAAGGAGAAGCCTACAGAAATGGTGACTGCCACTTCAAGTAAGGATACTCATCGGATAGCTCCTTTCTTTTCCCGACTACTGTACATGACCAAGCAGACGCCACCCGTCTTACGTTCCTCATCACGTGGTATAGGACCTCCCCTTTCCAGTTTCCACTCTTTTTGTGTCGGCAGCGAGCGTGCGAATTAGGCTACCCTAAGAACATGTGATCCACAACCATAGATAGCCGGGATTGAGAGTAGGCTTACAGACTTTGCAATGCTTGGCATTTTTTTGCCAGGTGGCACGATTGATCTTCCTACATGTATCTCCTAGCAACCACTAGTGAGGGCATGACCTTCCTTTGTGGGCTATAGCACTTGTAGGTATCTAGCACACTGGGCATGTCTGGTCATGACGTGAGGTTCTACAGGATGTGGACCTGTGGGCCTACTAGGTGGTTAGCATGTGTAGACTCAGTCATAAAAGGAGGCAAATAGCAGACAGCCTTCTTCAAAGGCCTAAGTGTAGAGGTGATGTATTAAGCAAGAGCAGTGAATAATATTTGGTATAGCATAAGATGCAATAGAACACTGCGTTTCCATCAGCTACCCAATACATCATTAGATTTCACTTTTCCATGTATTTTTCGCATGTTGTAAAGCAAGCGCTTTTCTTATAACTTAAGAAGAACAGCTGTAGAGTTGAGCCTGGGAATGAGGTTACCTAAAGTTGCCTAAAATAATGGTACAGCAAGAGTCCAGTGAAGTTTAAGTACGCAGCCTAGATTTAAGCAAAAAAGATGAACATTTTCTGGGCCCCTAAGTAAACTAACCTAAGTAAACTAACCATATCAGTGAGTTTCTGAGAGCCACAAAGATGATGAGGGTGGAAGCAATGATGAAAACTGCCTTCCGCAGGGCCTCGTAGGCACCTGCTATCTTCTCTTTCAGCTGCAAAGGTAGAGAAAAATGTAACACATGGGTGCAGCTTTCAGCAGGTACTAGTAGATTGAAGCACTGCATGAGTATAGTGGCTGCCTGAGTTCAGCATTCAGTAGGGGTAGACATGGCTCAGGAAAGGCTTGAACCATCAATATAACCTAAACCCTGACCCCCTAACCTCTAATTACAGGCTTTGTCTTCCCTATATTGAGCCATAGATGAGCAAGCCTATTATGCTATGAGCTGCACTGTTCCAAACTTTACAATGCTCAATAATTGTCCTTATTTAGCAAGTTGGCTTCTCTTTTCTCGTGGGGTGTGTGTGCTCTAACCTTCTGTCTGCCCAGATTGCCTAGGAGCTCAACCTTGGCTAAGGTAGCGACGCCAGGGAAGAAGTGGTCTGTGAGCTGCTACCAGCCAAATGAGTCTCATTAACAGCACTGAGATTGCTAGTTGTCGCCATCACAAAATTCGCTACGTGGTCGAGTTTCAGCGAAACAAAAATGACGATTTCCTCAGAGAATCCACATATTATGTTTTCGATGCTTTTTTGTACCTATTATACTCTACTGTAGCTGACCTGCAACATGCACTACTCCCTTGCTGCTTTCAGTGGTTCATGTACACCTGTTCTCATCTCTGACCAAAATGAATAATTTGTAGGTCATGCTGCTCAAATTAATATGTCTGATCACCAGAAGCTAAAACTTGGGTATGTAGCATCATTGGGCTTCTATTACTACCTTACCCCAAAAAACGACTTGATTCAGAAATAGGGCTCTAGCCAAATAGTTTTTAAAGTGTGTACGTGTTTATGGGGCCCCGGGGAGATAGTCTTGAGGCACCCGAGACTAGTCTTGAGTCAGTTTTAATTTATACTAGTGATACACAATGTGCAGGGATGTCCTCGCTTCGCGAGAATTGCTGGGCGTGGCACACAGCATGCAGGTGGCACGCCCATAGCACCCACCCACAAATGAAAAAGGTCAAACACACACCCACAAACCAAAATGGCTATTTGCTATTATGTGCCTAGAAGACCAGAGGCCGAAGCAAGCTTACTGTGATAGTGATCACTTCCAAGTCTCCCCGTTAGGAGTTTTATAGCAAAGGTAAGTGTTTGCTGTGTGTTTGATAGTCTATGCAAGGAGAACTGGCTGGAACAGGTTACGACGACGACGAAAAAAGGTCAATCGAACTGGAGTATAGCCTCGCTTCGCTCGGAATAAGTCCAATGATAGATACACATACAAGCATAGATAATATATCTCCATATTATCTATGATACAAGTAGCTGGACTCGCAATCGGCTTACCGTTTGCATTCAGTGAAAACTCCCTTCCGATCGCTATTCACAATTTCCTACTTGCTCTTGAGTCTTGTACGAAGTCGGACTGTGTTTACAAAGCTCCCACGCTTTATAATTACGCCATGGTAATTAGGCCCCGCCCTTATAGAGTGGGCCTCCGCCCTCCACCCCGCCCCCGAGCGCATGGCTGAAAATGGCAACAAATCACGAAGACAAAAGTCGACCATGGCGATCGACGGAGCGAGTAGCAGTAGCCCTGCATGCGAATCACTGTCAGGAACCAGTAGCCAAGAAGGTCTGGCGGTTTGACAGCACCAAAATCCAGGAATATTCTCGCGAGGGTGTTGAGAAGGAGCTCGCGAGCCTCTTCCCTGCTGTCTCCAGTAGACACCTTCGATTAGAGCTCTGGTACCTAGATGAACTCGTTGGACAGGTATTATGTACACCCATATCGATAATATAATCGAAGTAGCTATTGGTCTGGAAGTCCGACGATTTAGTTTTTATTAGGGATTTAGATTAAGGTAGGGTAGAGTTTTTGTAGGGGGTTATGAGCTATTAACCACTGGGTTTAGAGCTGGCTATGTTGTGTCAGTATTGAGCTACAAGCTAGTGCACAAACGCATGTGCATTCTGTTGATAAAATTAATATACGCAATTCTTGTTGGACCAATTTAATAGCTACGTCCTATTATATTATAGCCATAGTTATATGCTCATCTATGATACACCGGCTACATTTTACCTTGATTAGGTGTCAATTGAGAGTGACGGGGACACGAGAGGTGCCTTGACCAGCTTTGTGGAAGCAGCAGAAGACAAGCTGGATGTACAGTACCGTACCATCCATATTCGAGAGTGCACGGAAGTCGCACTGCAGAGGGACAGCCAAGCTGATTTCAATCGCCTCATGCCTCACTCCAGAACCACCAGTAGCCCTAGTTCAGTGCCTGGAGCGATGTGCCATTGGGAAGAGGATAAGGTGGAACATCCATCCAAAAAGGTATCCATTTTGCTGATCGACATTTAATAATACACGACATAAAACCAGTACAGTTAATGACAGTACCTATTCTCTTTTTTATTAACTAAGCGCAAGATTGTTGGTGCCACTACACCAATTGATTTCCACAAGGTAATATCCAAATGCCGACGTGAGGAGGGCGTAGATGAGGATGAACAACCCCTGTACATCGACCACACGAACAGCATCATTCGATGCAGGTGGTGTAACATGTTTAAGGGGTCAACACAGCCACGAGTACTCAATCAGCATTTAAAGAGATCAAAGATTCACTTGCAAGAGAGAAAACGTCGCCTAAACCTTGATGAGCTACCAGACTCCTTTGAAGGTGAGGCTAGCCTAGTCCCCAGTAGCGTGCCATCCTTCCAAGTCGAGATGTCTGCTTTGCTATATGAGTGTACAGCTAATATAGGGTTGCCGAAAATACTTATGATAAGGGCATGAATGGCTTCATTTCCACAGCCTTTTCATAATCTCTTGCAAAAAGCTGTGGATTGGAGTGCTAGAGTACAGTGAGCTAAAATCCATGGCATGACATAAGCAATACCAAGTTGTGTTGGGGCAGATTGTTTAATTTATGGTGTTCGAGAATATTTATGGGTGGAGAAAGACAAAGTTCCTAATGTGTGTCCTGACCAAGACACACCTGTCACTCTATTTACATCACCTTACAGCAACCGCTGATGGCAGGGAGTCACTTGCTAAGCTATCATCACAGCAGGACAGCCAGATCAATCTGATTGCAGGAGAGGAAGAACATCCTTCCTGTTCGCGTATGTAGAGACACTAATGCTAATGACAGGAGCTTACCCCTGGGGCTCGTGACCATGGGCTCTTGCATGTAGTACATCTGGCAGCCTGTCTGGGAATGAGGCTAGCAGCCAACCCTCCCTGTCTGGGAATGAGACTAGCTGATAGGTAGTATGCATGCATACATGTATAGTTAGAGTCTTGGATAGTATGGTCACTACTTCCCCGTGCTTACGATCTTTTTTCAATATTTCCTCTTCAGTTCTAACTCTCGTTGGTATGCCAGTAAAATGTCAAGGGCTATATGACAGACGTTTTGAAAGTCTACACGATGGATCGGCTGGAACAACCACCCCGAAGAAATTATGGGAGGATGCTCGGAAATGTGGAAAGTTAGAGACGCACGGTGGCAGTGAACTGCAGCTAACATGTGAACTTGCATGTTGTTAGCCTTGTCCCCAGGTTCTTCTAGAATGGGGGAGAGCCTGCTAGCTTTTCTCATGTGAGTGACTTTCAGGCCAGGGTATAGAAAGGACTTAATTTTGTGCAGGGTGAGCACAATTGCGTTTCTTCAGACATTAAGGAAAGGCAGCAAATTTGTACTTCTTGTAGCTGATCTTCAGGGCTCGTTGGTGCCACAGGCTGAGTAGTGAAGGAATGTCTCCAGCAAAAGGTAGAGAGATGCAGCCGTCTCTCAATAGGTCCCGGCCCACACATAATTAGAGGAAAATTTTCAAGGAGAGAGCTTGGGGAAGAAGCTAGGCTGTTGTAGTTATAATACATAGTTAGCCTTTTGAAGCTAGAGTCAGTCACTGTTGGTGCATGTATTGTTTTATAAAACTTCAAACAGTTAAAGGTTTACGCATGAGGCCCATATTTCTAGCTTCTGCATGGTTCTGTAAAAGTTACAACCCTGCCATTATTTGTTGGAAGGAGGGAGCTGGATCTCATGATCAAGGCTAGCTAGTTAGCTTCTTTCAAATGGTTTTCTGCCTTAGGTTTTGTGCAGCTGGTGGACCGAACTCATGCGGTGGCACATGTGCTTGCAACATACAAAAGCATCCAGGTAAGTTTGCAGACCGTGTAGCCCTCTGTCAGTTGGTGATGTGTTCATATACACATGCACACACACTCCTGCACCAGGCATTCTTTCGACAGTGTGCCCCTCACGAGAATGCAGCCTACAGTATTAGCCCAGAGGTCATGGACACATACGTAAAAAGCTGTGGTATGTAAGATGTTTTTTTTTTCACTTCTGCACATATAGATACTGTTATGCATGTTCACATCAGAGACGAGCTTGTAGATGGTTTGTGACTAGTTTAGCTATGCATCCATCCGGAGCCCATAACCCGCCTGCATCCATGTATCTTTTAAATTACTAAGGATCATGGGTATACTTGTTGTAATTATTTTAAAATGGCTGCTCTCGACATGTATCCTTCTCCTCCTGCATCATGCAGCTGGCTACTGTGTGATTACTTACCTACTGGGAGTGGGGGACAGGCACTTGGACAACTTGCTGCTCTCCGAGTCCGGTCATCTCATCCACGTCGACTTCGGCTACATCCTGGGACGAGACCCCAAGCCCTTCCCACCTCCCATGAAACTCAGCAAAGAAATGGTATAATCAGGAGTCCCGTACCTCATTCCCCATACCCCATTTCCATACTCCATTCTTCTTTAGGTTGAAGCAATGGGTGGAACAGCTAGTCCTGAATACCAGAAGTTCAGGGAGCATTGCTACAATGCCTTTCTCACGCTCAGAAGGTACACTCACCCAAACATCCATTAAGGAGGTCTGGGCACATAAGCAGATAACTATAATAGAACAAATTTGTCCAGTGCTTCAAAGTCTATTTGCGTTGTTTGCCCAATATATCATTCATCTTCCAGAAATGCTTAGAAACATTCCCCAGGCTGTCTTACTACCCCTCTGCCACTTGCAGTATAGGGAAGAGTTGGCACACTTGCATGAGGCCTTGGAGGGTGAACAAGTGTATGTACAGTCCTTACTTTCAGAGATGTGTATTTTCATCAACTGCTGTGTGTGATACTCTTTGTGCAGGTCTGCCAACTTGATTCTAAACCTCTTCTCCCTGATGCTGGATGCAGGAGTGCCTGATATCGCCCTCGAGCCAGACAAGACTGTGCAGAAGGTATAGCAGGCGTTACCAGCTGTACTAAGCCTTTGTTCCCAGGCTCTTGTGTACGTTGCTCTTTGCACAGATAGCTGCACATGGGCCGGGACAAGGCTAACCTGTAGCTATACTATAATGCTGGTATATAGTTTGCTGTGGGCAAATGCTATGGGTTTATTGTACAAAGGGAATTAATTTGCAAGTTAGTAGGAAAGTTTATGGTGATCCAGGTCATCTGTGGTGGCTACTCAGATGTGGTTGTTGTTCTCCTACTGCAGGTGAAGGACAAGTTCTGCTTGGATATGGATGAGGAGCAGGCAGTGCAGCACTTCCAATCTCTTATCGATGAGAGTGTGAGGGCCATAATGGCCGTGGTGGTGGAACAGATACATAAGTGGGCCCAGGTAAGGGAAATATACTGTTTTGTACAGCCACTACAGAAGGTACACCAAATGTAGTACGCAAATATATGGAGTTTGTCTCTTATGATGAACTATGGTCTTCTTTCCTGTAGTATTGGAGAAAATAAGAACCGCAGTCATGGCAGTTGTTCCTAAGTTTTTGCATCTTATTTTTGACTCAGTGGTGTCTTCAGAGTTATCTATATAATCACTAATTCAGTGAATAATTAATTATTTAGCAGTACTGGAATTTGCAGGCATGCGTGATTAATTAATTTATTGGTGTCTGAATATTTCTACACGTAGAACAAACAGAAACCGTATTAACGATGGAACGAGACTAGCAAATGCAGTCAGTGTTACTGTGGAAAAAGAAAAAAAATGAGCAACCCTCTTCTCCCAACGAAACCCTAGGCCGTACTATCCGAGACTACCATGGCAGTTGCCAAACGCGATTTTCTATGTGACCATAGATAATATAGTGTATAGCCCTGATCTGAGGCTGACCATAGATATTATAGCTCCCGTTACGGGAGCTATAATATCTATGCACCCTTTTCTGTCTCGACAAAAGTTTAAAGGTTAACGGCCAGCAAAATTAATTTGAGTACGTGTAGATCAGATAATTATTAGCGAGCAATCCCTTAATTACTTCTGACCGGAAGTAGGTCGAAACCCATAAGCAAATGCGAGCCATGGAGGATATAAAAGGGGGCCCTTCCGCGCTGCACGTCGGTCACCTCGCAGAGTTCATCGCTGTGAGCGCATGTTTTGTTTGGGAAGACACTAGAGTAAGGCTTCGGCTTCTCTGGTTCAGTCGAGTTCGCTTGACTGTCAGCCAGTGGCCAGACCCAGTGCCCTTCGGGGCATGCTAAAGGTCTGGTCGAGTGCTGGTCGCTTCTTTCGGGAAGCCCGGTTGAGGATGGTAAGAGTGGAAGGAAAACTTCCACCGTGGTCTCGGACGATATGGCCTAGGATCTGTCCGGGTTCCTCCCTTGATCCTTCCTCAATAACCGGAGCCCTTCCTGATAGGAGACCAAGCAAGGGCATGTAGCCTCTGTTCCCATAGGCCTTCGGGGGAAATCCTAGTCAGTAGGCTGGCAGAGTGATGATCTGCCCAACCCTCTGGCAGTATGGCCTTGTGCCTTTTTACTGTCAGGGGGGGGAATGCTTTGGGCTAGGTGGGAAGCACAGGGGTGTGGCCCCCCCTTTTTTCTGATTAATTTTTCATTGAACACATGACATGTCTTAGCAGCAGGTGGTGGGCTGCATTGAGGTTCAGCACCTCATAGCGCCGCTAGACTCTAACCTACTGAGGTTCACTTGGGGTGCTGAACCTCACACTAGTAGGTGCTGAACCTCAATCGGCTAAGGTGTGTGCTTCACTACCCAGCCTTGTTATAGCCTTTATTATCAGAAACGCATAAGGTATAACGGCTCCGTCACACACACACACTACTAGGCCATCATTCCCACCCCATCATGCTTTTGGACAACACACATTCATACACACACACGCATGCAAACGTGTGACAAATCTGACTCAACTCTTAGCTGATTACTAACAGGCTGACTTTCTTCAACATTACAATAGACCAGTACCATATTCGTTATATCATACAATATGTTGATTATGTGTATGAGCTCTTGATATTATACTGACAGTCAAAGTAGTTACACACTGCACCAATAATATACACTGACATCCTGTCTAGCTTAAAATCAGCAACTGAATTTGGTCCTTGCTTCGGCCAACACTACCAGTATTTAATGCATGGCTTGTCTACAGTTCAGTACATTGGCATGATGGTTATGTTATACGAAATCATTCACAGCAGGCTGTCTTTCCCTTGGGTGGGTCAGGAAAGAGCTCTCTCGCTGGTGTAAGCCCAAGGAGAACACAGTGTCGCTCGTAGCACTTGCTGCGATGGAACGCCTCATCCGTGCCATGGAGCCGATCCAGCACTCCCATGACACCATAGTTTTGGTTGAACCTGTAGGCAGATAATTTGCAAAGTGTATTATGACTCTTTTGGAAACCATAATATTAAAAAAACCAGAAACTATAATACCTGTTTGCGTGTTCCTTTGCAGGATAATTATAAATCACACTCACTTACTACAGAAGGCTTGATACACTTAATAAATTAATTTACTATAATTTATTGGTGTCTGAATATGTCCGCATGTCATTCTCACAGACTACTTACTGTTTGGGTCTAAACCAGTTTACTATAGGAAGACTTGATGCATTTACTACATACTTGCATGTCTCCACGGGAGATGGTAGAACTCTGTTGCTTAAGGTATACTTGGCATGTGGCAGGGCTTGATAAATTATCTTACCTAATAGATCATAACTTGCACCTATTATGCTTTGGACTTGCACCTATTGTGCTCACATTATGCTCCTTTGAACCCAAATTCAGCAGCATAATCAATTATCATTGCAAGAAAGACAACATTATTTATTATTACTCCTGGCAACTGTTGCGTTGTAGCACGATTGATAACTGTACCACGGATATCCTGACCGTTGAAGACTGCTGTTGTTCGAAAAAAGTTAAAAGGAAGGAAAAAGACTCTTCAGACTAATTAGAATATGTACCCGCCTACGCATTTCACTCACTTGCCAGCAAATATTTGCTTATCATGGTTAACTCTTTCCCAGCCTAGGCTTATGTGAATTTATATAGGCTTTTTACATTAGACGTTAATATAAGGTACATAGTTTTCTCTATTTTATATAGGCACATAAATGTGCCCATGGAGTGCAAAGAGTTAATATTATGCTAGCAAGGAGGGAGCTCCTTTCATGCTCAACCACCATGGCTGCAGCTAAGCTTAGCTCCCTGAGATAGTGAGATACCCACCACACTCATGGTCCTCCTGTAGACTAACTGCTTGTTCTTTCGTCCCCACCCACCACCCACCCCTGGCATGGCTACTGTACAACCACCAGACAGACACACACTCACTTGAGGTGGTGGAAGTCGTGGGCTTCGGGGGAGGGGAAAAAGGGAAGGTGGTAGCAGCTGTGGGAGTTGGTGGTGTTCAGGATGGCCAGAAAGTACCACAGCCAGGCAACGGAGAGGTGGGAGCCCATGACCAGAGGACCCGCAAACACGGGGAAGAGATTGGAAATGTAGTGCTCCACTGGATGGGCGTACACGGCAGTGATTCCAACAGGGGCTGTCCACTCATGGTGGATCTTGTGGAAGTGCTTGTAGAGACGGGGGTGGTGGAATAACCTGAAAAGGGAGGGGGGGGGAGGAAGAGGAGAGGAAAGTATGATTGTGAAGCAAGTTCATTTTAGTCTCTAACACACCCCTTATAGGTGAGACCAGGAGCGCATAATGACGTTATGCGCTCCTGGTGAGACGGTTTACTATGCTGATCACCTTACTGGTGAAGGTGCTGTCCATACATGTACCTCCCTATCTGTCCCCATCACTGGGACCGTAGGCGCTTGAAGCCCCTACGTTTCAAGCCAGTATTGACCACATTAATTAACATTTACGCTACGTTTTTGATAACTTGATGGGTAAGTAGAAGCATCCAGCAATTAATCAGTGTGGATAAGCCAAAGTGTATTTCGTATTGACACCCACGGCATCTATGTCTATAGCTACAAAGATTTTTAGCAGCTGCTGTCCCACAATTCCATCGCGATGGTGAGAATCTAAGAATGGCATAGTCACACACCCACACTGATTCACTAGGCTCCACCCAACCACACTGACTTTACTAGGCCAACCCCTACTCTACCACTCACACTAGGCTCCACCCCTACCCCACCTACCCACTGATTCTTAACTTTCACTAGGCTATCCTTACTCCACCCACCCACAATAAACTTTTACTAGGCTCCACCCCTACTCTACCCACTCACAGTCATAATGTACTAGGCTCCACCCCTACTCCACCTACCCACACTGATTCATAGGATCCACCCATACTCCACCTACCAACCCAAGACCACACCTACCTGTGGGAATAGTAGAAGAGGATCTCCACAACCACGAGGAACATGAAGAAGTGGAATATGGTGGTGGCAAAGGTGGGCAGCTCGTAGCCACACTCGTTGCCCCTCAAGTATACCAAGGGGTAGGTGGAGAGGTTGAGGAATGGACCCACAACCAGAGTGTTGAAAGTGACAAGCTTCAGTGCCCTCTTGTACTTCTTCCAGTTCACCTGTTGGCATGGAAGGAAGCAATTAACTGAGGCCTTAGAATTGAATGAACCCTTGGCATTATTTAAATTTGTCAACCTCTTTTGCTATTCCTTGGACATTCTCAGGAGAATACAAAGTATGGTGTTCTAGCAAACACTCATCACTGCATGTGACCACCTCCATATTGCTGAATGCCTGCCTGACCTTGAGAGTCAGAAATGTATGCATACAGCGGAGCTAGTTAAGGATAGGCACTCAAATACGGTACAGACTAAGTGGGGCAATTATAGCTTTGCATAGCATACACCGGTCACCAAGACCATACAAGGGTTGTTGTTTTTAATGCACTCCACATCAGCACTATAGCATTTACTGATCACACAAAGACAGGGTTCGGAGGTGACACTTACTAGCCAAAGCGCAGCTATTTCTATCTACTTTACATAATTGTATTGATCACTGGTAAGAGCCAAGGAGCCATGATTGTGTACAAGCCCAGGCTCTCCTAAAACAGGGACAAAGAGACTGGTATCTTTTGCACGTCATTTAACTTCTTAAATTATGTGTGGGCTGGGACTGATTTCTCTACCTTTTGCCAGAAACTTTGTTTCAGTGCTCAGTCCGTAGCAGATTTGCTGCCTTTCCTCGGTGTCTGAGAACTACAACTATGCTCGCCTACGCATAATTAAGTCCTTTCCACCCCCTTTCTACCCTGAACGCAACTCACGTGAAAGATACCACCCGTTTTTGACTTTTTGAGGGAAGAGCCTTGGGCTGAGGTTAACATACAAGAGCGTCTAAGGCTCATACATGTACGGTGAGAGGGTTTGTAAACACAATGACTACCCGAAAGGAAAACACATTCTGCTGTTCATCGCTAGCACATGCTTCTGGTACTCTCTCTACTACATACAGCCATGCTCTTGTTTATTCAATGTCTTCAACCGAAACAGAGCTCTGTTTTGGATTGGGAAACTCTCTGCAGCCTACACAGGGTCTCACAAGGACAAACATCGCTACTGGACTACTCAGTGAATATGTTTTGGAGTGGAAAAGTGGCTTCCACATGAGCAGGTGCACTAACTAGGCAACTGCTGGAGAACAAGCAAGCAGAGAGCTGCAGTGTCTGATGCTTTGTCGTAGGTGCCATTAAGAGCAGCAAGAATACGATGGGAAGCAAATAGTACACAGGAAACCATGAGTGCACCAACACCAACAAAAAGGGTCAGATACTCCACTCTTTTTACCATATGAGAGTTGTTAAATTTCCTGGGTAGTTGCTATACCCGGTATTATCTGAATAGCAGATAGGCTCAGCTCTATACTAAAGTATTGTAACGTGAAAGTTTCTACCGTCCTAATATACAATCACAGCACCTGTGTGGCTTTAAAAATAGACGGAAAGGAGTGCCATTAACTGTCATAGCACAATAGCGAACCATCATTCTCTGACACATGTTATGATGCAATGTAGAGTACAGAATTAGGGGTGTGATCTCACTATTCCAGTGGGGGGTGGGGGTCACTCCTAATTAATGATCACGAGGAACGTCAACCTACCGGCACAGCCTTCTCTTCCTGGATCTTGTACTGGAGGACCCAGGCTGGCTTCCCAGTGAGGTCCACAATGGTGTAAAAGATGTTGCCGAGGATGAAAGGAACGAGGGTGACAGCTGGCGTGACTGGGGGAAGCAAGGAAAGAAAACTTCCTTTAATTAATTAACTCTTTGAACACCATATTTATGTGCCTACATAAAATAGAGAAAACTATGTACTTTATATTAACGCCTAATATTAAAAAGCCCACATAAGCCATGGATGTTAAAAAAACTTGGCTGGGAAAGAGTTTTAATTAACTTCTGATAACAAACTAGGCCAGAACACCATTTCTGCTCTGCCAGCTCTCAGTTCCCTCACACTGAAGACAGTCAACAGAGGTTTCGATATCTCGTGTGGTAAAGTTTCCCATGATGACCCCCCCCCCCCCCCCGGGTCTTCATCACAGACTGCCATTTCATGTCTGTCATGTTCATTGTTGCTCTCATGTAGTGCGAGGAATGATTCTCCAACACGTGGCTCCCACATTGCCATATACATGTACATACATAGTACAATCATTTATGTCATATAGATATGGTAGCCTTGTAGTACTGTCTTAACGACAAGGTAAGACATCTGCAGCTAGCTTTCAACTGAGTTCACTTGACTGACACTTCGGCATCAAAGACTTTCGGCAGTCAATTTTACTTCTAAATATTTCAGCAAGACTCATGAATAATAAATTTTGCTATGCCAGAGTCTGTAGACAATATACGGTATTGCATCATACTACACATACCAAGGTATTTAGCTGTACAGACCATTGTCTGCACGAGTAGGATCTCATACCAAGATTTCCTTTGAGAGTAATGGAATCTAAATTGGGTAAATTGGCTACTTTTAAGTTGCAGTGGTCTGCATAACAAATGGTGAAAGCAGGTAAAGACAGCCTCTTGGGTAATACAGGTGTACACCACTCTAAAGCAAAAAATAGCACAAGGCAGCAATCATGGGTCTAAGTTGAAAAAGGTACGGCGCAGGGGAACTGACCGGTAGGTAAACCCTTCAATTCTAAGCACGGGGGGAGGGGAGGGGAGGGGAGGGGGGGAGGGGGGAGCACATACACTAGGCAAATGATACCCAAAAGCGACTCCATCTTAAGTGACACAAGAACTAGCTAGTCCAATGATAAACATAGGCATGAGTATTGGAGAAGAGGACACTCACCAATAGCATACATCATGAAGTGGTTCTCCCCGAAGGCACTGTAGGCGATGGCCCAGAGACTGGACCACAGCGTCTTAGAAGCCCCCCAGATCTCCTCCAGGTGCCTGGGGAGAGGCAACACAGTGAATGGAAGAGGAAACTCAATGAATGGAATAGGAATCCGCACCAGAGCCTAGACTCATTCCCAGGTTCCGCAACAAAATACCGTACAGTGGGCCGCCCTGGGAATGAGGTTAACTAGGGCCAACAAAAAGGTACACACACACACATACTGCAAAAACTGGGGGGAGGGGGAGGGGGAGGGGAGGGAAGACCTGTGAGCGAACTACGGGAAAAGTACTTTTCCACGCGTGGGAGGGGAGCCTGGGAGCAAGGCGAAATCTCAGCCATTATTGCATCATGAAGAGCCAATAGAGGGATCTAGATTTCCCCTCTCGTGCCCCACATGTTTACAAAATGAAACCCTCTTATGAAAAGTAGTAACAGAAAGGAAGCCATACAGACATTGTTGACAGTAGGCAATATTGCATTGCATCACAAACACGTGATGTGACATCACTTAAATTAGATCATATTTACTGGCACTCTCTCAGCCTCTCAAGGCTGACAGAGCTGTAGGAACCAGGGCAGCCATGGCCGCACCACTTTTCGTGCCATTCTTTTTTAACCAGCTGATACTTTGTTCCCATGCTTGTTCTGTAGCACATAGGTCTACACTCCCTTGTACTGGACTAACCATCCTATTCTCTCCGTTCCAGGGCCTAAAATTTGGGCAAGTAGCAGCCAAAAAGCTAGTAGTTTTTCCAATTTGGCTAGTAGTAGGACTCGATTGGGATAGTAGTCATAAGGTTTAATACAAACGTACGGTGGAAAAACCAGTTATCAATGGAAAAACTGACTACATGGCCTAGATTTCCGCATGCATACTGTTGTGCAAAACACCAAATAGCTACATAGCTAATTATACTTTCTCAGAAACATGCAATATTTTTTTATGTGGGAGGGGGGCATGCCCTGCCGTAGTGGTGGATATGAGTTTCTACACCCATCAAGTGGGGTGTTTATCAAATCTTGTGTCTAGTAGTAAACCTGAGAAATTTTAGGCCCTGCTCCATTCTATTACTTCTTGAACCCCCGTGTGGCAGAGAAAAGTCTATTTTGCCTCCCAATACGGCACACGCGCCACCCGAAAAATAAATCGGCTAACGCTACTGGTGCTATATTAGAGAATTTTTTTTGTTAAAGTTGGTCGTTGGGTACTGATTGCATGCAAAACTTGTTGTATTGAGTTACTAGTAAGAGTATAGCTAGGACATGACCTTCAAGGTAGCGAGATGCTACTAGAATTGCTTATTCACGGCTGAAAAATAGATTAAATTTTTTTCGCACTGCGTGCAGACAAAAACTCTCGGCCGCTGTACAGCCTTGATGGCTGTGGCCACTCCACCCCGATGAGCTTTCAACACCCCTGCATAACCACATGAGTGCTCTGGTATAGACCACACTTTGGCCTCATTCATGCAAGGGAAATCCTTTATACCTCGGCAAGCATCTGCACGGTGACGAACAACTCCCCTCCCTGTACACATGGAAGGAGAAGCCTACAGAAATGGTGACTGCCACTTCAAGTAAGGATACTCATCGGATAGCTCCTTTCTTTTCCCGACTACTGTACATGGCCAAGCAGATGCCACCCGTCTTACGTTCCTCATCACGTGGTATAGGACCTCCCCTTTCCAGTTTCCACTCTTTTTGTGTCGGCAGCGAGCGTGCGAATTAGGCTACCCTAAGAACATGTGATCCACAACCATAGATAGCCGGGATTGAGAGTAGGCTTACAGACTTTGCAATGCTTGGCATTTTTTTGCCAGGTGGCACGATTGATCTTCCTACATGTATCTCCTAGCAACCACTAGTGAGGGCATGACCTTCCTTTGTGGGCTATAGCACTTGTAGGTATCTAGCACACTGGGCATGTCTGGTCATGACGTGAGGTCCTACAGGATGTGGACCTGTGGGGCTACTAGGTGGTTAGCATGTGTAGACCCAGTCATAAAAGGAGGCAAATAGCAGACAGCCTTCTTCAAAGGCCTAAGTGTAGAGGTGATGTATTAAGCAAGAGCAGTGAATAATATTTGGTATAGCAATAGAACACTGCGTTTCCATCAGCTACCCAATACATCATTAGATTTCACTTTTCCATGTATTTTTCGCATGTTGTAAAGCAAGCGCTTTTCTTATAACTTAAGAAGAACAGCTGTAGAGTTGAGCCTGGGAATGAGGTTACCTAAAGTTGCCTAAAATAATGGTACAGCAAGAGTCCAGTGAAGTTTAAGTACGCAGCCTAGATTTAAGCAAAAAAGATGAACATTTTCTGGGCCCCTAAGTAAACTAACCATATCAGTGAGTTTCTGAGAGCCACAAAGATGATGAGGGTGGAAGCAATGATGAAAACTGCCTTCCGCAGGGCCTCGTAGGCACCTGCTATCTTCTCTTTCAGCTGCAAAGGTAGAGAAAAATGTAACACATGGGTGCAGCTTTCAGCAGGTAGCACTGCATGAGTATAGTGGCTGCAGAGTTCAGCATTCAGCAGGGGCTCAGTATAGGGAAAAACAGAAGCCTTGAACCATCAATATAACCTAAACCCTGACCCCCTAACCTCTAATTACAGGCTTTGTCTTCCCTATATTGAGCCATAGATAGGCCTGAGCTAATTATTCATTTGAATTTGCCTATTATTCAAATCCTGAATTCTTGCTAAATGTCCCTATTATTCTTTCAAAAACAGCCGATTATTCACAGCACATAAACTCATCAAAATACATACCATTGCTGCTGCATGTGCTAATGGCTTACGTGCACAAGGTCTCGCAAGGCTGCTGCCAAACCATATATGGTAGGTGAGAAATGGCTTCACTACGTGCATTGTGTACACAGCGCTTTCCAAATAAGGTAAAAAGCACTTAAGACGCTGCTGCTAATTATTAGAATGACGTAATCTACGTAAAAACATGCCGATTATTCTCGCATTATTCTTATTCTTTAAGTAACCGATTATTCTCAAAATTATTCCCGCATAATTAGCGCAGGCCTAGCCATAGATGAGCAAGCCTATTATGCTATGTGCTGCACTGTTCCAAACTTACAATGCTCAATAATTGTCCTTATTTAGCAAGTTGGCTTCTCTTTTCTCGTGGGGTGTGTGTGCTCTAACCTTCTGTCTGTCCAGATTGCCTAGGAGCTCAACGTTGGCTAAGGTAGCGACGCCAGGGAAGAAGTGGTCTGTGAGCTGCTACCAGCCAATTGAGTCTCACTAACAGCACTGAGATTGCTAGTTGTCGCCATCACAAAATTCACTACGTGGCCGAGTTTCAGCGAAACTTTTAACAAAATGACGACTTCCTCAGGGAATACACCTGTTATGTTTGCATTATGTACCTATTATGCTCATTTTAATGCCGGCATAATCTGCTCACCCCTAGCACTCAGGGCGCTCTTGTGTGTACATGTTGGGCCGTAATTCCCACACAGTTATCTGTTCGGCCGTCTCGATGCTTGTCTCACGACAATTTCTGACTTGCCTCCTTGGCTATGATACCAAGGGCACATCGAGCGGCTCGATGCGCCCTTGATGATACCCAATGCCAAGATCAGTATCAAGTTAACCAAACCTGCCACTAACTGGATACAAGAAAACTATTATAAATTCCTACAGGAGTGCACGAACCACCAAAGGCAAGAGGAGCATTCAACCTCCCATATCCATGTCATAGGTAGTAACATCAGAACAACTATATATAGAAGACGGATCAGCTACATACGTAGGGGCTAACCTAACCCTAAATAGTTACTGTACTGTAGCTGACCTGCAACATGCACTACTCCCTTGCTGCTTTCAGCGGTTCATGTACACCTGTTCTTATCTCTGGCCAAAATGAATAATTTGTAGGTCATGCTGCTCAAATTAATGTCTGATCACCAGAAGCTATGCAGCATGTAGTCTCGTGTGTGAGTCTGGCCCGCGAGACTATGCAGCATGGGCTTCTATTACTACCTTACCCCCAAAAAACTACTCTCTAGGGCTCTAGCCAAACAGTGTGTACGTGTTTATGGGGCCCCGGGGAGGGTAACCTAGTCTTGATTAATTTATATAGGCCCAAAGATAAATACTACATGTAGCCGGACTCGCAATGATTCGGCTTACCGTTTGCATTCAGTGAAAACTCCTTCCGATCGCTAACTTACAATTTCTTGTACCATAGATAGTCGAGTTTACTGCTAGTACTGAAGTCTAAGCATAGATATTATAGCTCCCGTAATGTAGGTCTGAGTGTGTTTACACTCGGCACACGCTTTATAATTATGCCATGGTAATTAGGCCCCGCCCCTATAGAGTGGTCCTCCGCCCTCCACCCCGCCCCCGAGCGCTTGGCTGAAAATGGCCAAGACAAAAGTCGACCATGGCTTCGGCCAACACTACCAGTATTTAATGACTGTATATGCATGGCTTGTCTACAGTTCAGCACACTGACATGATGGTTATGTTATACGAAATCATTCACAGCAGGCTGTCTTTCCCTTGGGTGGGTCAGGAAAGAGCTCTCTCGCTGGTGTAAGCCCGAGCAGAACAAAGTGTCGCTCGTAGCACTTGCTGCGATGGAACGCCTCATCCGTGCCATGGAGCCGATCCAGCACTCCCATCACACCATAGTTTTGGTTGAACCTGTAGGCAGATTGCAAAGTGCACGTATTATGACTCTTTTGGAAACCATAATATTAAAACCCCAGAAACTATAATACCTGTTTGTGTGTCCCTTTGCAGGATAATTATGAATCACACTCACTTACTACAGAAGGCTTGATACACTTAATAAATTAATTTACTATAATTTATTGGTATCTGAATATGTCCTATAGGAAGGCTTGATGCATACTTGCATGTCTCCACGGGAGATGGTAGAACTCTGTTGCTTAAGGTATACTTGGCGTGTGGCAGGCCTTGATAAATTATCTTTTTTTCTTACCTTAAGGTAGGAAGGGAAGTTGAAAAAATCCCCGTAAAACGGATCATGAATAATTAATGAGCAATCAGCAAGGTCACGTGAGCTACGTAAAGTTAATGAGATTCATTGAACTATTTACATGTGGGTGTAGGCTAGGATATTGCCGACATAGCCATCACTTGGCTTGGAGGTTCGGCTTCAACCCTACTTAACTTCCCTTCCTACCTTAAAGCGCAATGCTCATGAATAATTAATAAGTAGCCTAAAACTGCCTTTTTCCTAGCTTTGGCAGGGTCATGGTGGACCTTTGTGGTTTGATAGTCATGAATATGATTAATTGGCTATGAATATCATTAATAACCTCAAGAATGTGATTAATTGACTCTCGTTCAGCAATGTCTGGCTTGCTGGCTCTACAGTGCTTAAAAATCAAATTGACATTTTATTAGCAAACTTGCAGGTTATTGAGAGGATTCCTAGTCATTAATTGACAGTTGGATCAGACTGTATAGGATAGGAGCCGAGTGCATGTGCTGTATGGGAAGTGGAAATTGTTCCTTGAATAGTTAGGCAATAGGAAAGATATGGTGAGGGGATTAAATTGCACCTATTATGCTTTGGACTTGCACCTATTATGCTCACATTATGCTCCTTTGACCCCAAATTCAGCAGCATAATCAATTATCATTGCAAGAAAGACAACAGGTTGTGATTATTTATTATCACTCCTGGCAACTGTTGCATTGTAGCACGATCGATAACTGTACCACGGATATCCTGACCGTTGAGTGAAGACTGCTGTTGTTCGAAAAAAGGTAAAAGGAAGGGAAAAGACTCTACAGACTAATTAGAATATGTACCCGCCTACGTATTACACTCACTTGCCAGCAAATATTCTTATCATGGTTAACTCTTTCCCAGCCTAGGCTTATGTGAATTTATATAGGCTTTTTACATTAGACGTTAATATAAAGTACATAGTTTTCTCTATTTTATATAGGCACATAAATGTGCCCATGGCGTGCAAAGAGTTAATATTATGCTAGCAAGGGAGGGAGCTCTTTCATGCTCAACCACCATGGCTGCAGCTAAGCTTAGCTCCCTGAGATAGTGAGATACCCACCACACTCATGGTCCTCCTGTAGACTAACTGCTTGTTCTTTCGTCCCCACCCACCCCTGGCATGGCTACTGTACAACCACCAGACAGACACACACTCACTTGAGGTGGTGGAAGTCGTGGGCTTCGGGGGAGGGGAAAAAGGGAAGGTGGTAGCAGCTGTGGGAGTTGGTGGTGTTCAGGATGGCCAGAAAATACCATAGCCAGGCAACGGAGAGGTGGGAGCCCATGACCAGAGGACCCGCAAACACTGGGAAGAGGCTGGAAATGTAGTGCTCCACTGGGTGGGAGTACACGGCAGTGATTCCCACGGGGGCCGTCCACTCATGGTGGATCTTGTGGAAGTGCTTGTAGAGACGGGGGTGGTGGAATAACCTGAAGGGGGGGGGGGAGGAAAGTATGATTGTCAAGCAAATTCATTTTAGTCTCTAACACACCCATTATATAAAATTGAGGTGAGACGATTCACTATGCTGACCGCCTTACTGGTGAAGGCGCTGTCCATCTGTCCTCATCCCTGGTAGGCGCTCGTAGCCTCTACGTTTCCAGCAAGTACTAATTAATTTTACGCCACGTTTTTGATATCATGATGGGTAAGTAGAAGCGTCCAGCAATTAATCAGTGTGGATAAGCCAAAGCATCACAAAACGTAATTTAAAGTATTGACGCCCATGGCATCTATGTCTATAGCTATAAAGAATTTTAGCAGCTGCAGTCCCACAGTTCCATGAAATGGTGAGAACCTAAGAATGGCAGAGTCACACACCCACACTGATTCACTAGGCTCCACCCACCATACTCATTCATAACTCACTAGGCTATTCCTACTCCACCCAGCCGCACTGATTCACTAGGTTCCACCCACCATACTCATTCATAACTCACTAGGCTATTCCTACTCCACCCAGCCACACTGATTCACTAGGCTCCACCCACCATACTCATTCATAACTCACTAGGCTATTCCTACTCCACCCAGCCGCACTGATTCACTAGGCTCCACCCACCATACTCATTCATAACTCACTAGGCTATTCCTACTCCACCCAGCCGCACTGATTCACTAGGCTCCACCCACCATACTCATTCATAACTCACTAGGCTATTCCTACTCCACCCAGCCGCACTGATTCACTAGGCTCCACCCACCATACTCATTCATAACTCACTAGGCTATTCCTACTCCACCCAGCCACACTGATTCATAACTTTTACTAGGCTCCACCCATACTCCACCCGCCCACAGTCATAATTTACTAGGATCCACCCCTATTCTACCTATTCATAGGTTCCACCCATACTCCACCCACCAACCCAAGACCACACCCACCTATGGGAATAGTAGAAGAGGATCTCCTCAACCACGAGGAACATGAAGAAGTGGAGTATGGTGGTGGCAAAGGTGGGCATCTCGTAGCCACACTGGTTGCCCCTCAAGTAGACCAAGGGGTAGGTGGAGAGGTTGAAGAATAGACCCACAACCAGAGCGTTGAAAGTGACAAGCTTCAGCGCCCTCTTGTACTTCTTCCAGTTCACCTGTTGGCATGGAAGGAAGCAATTAACTGAGGCCTTAGAATTGAATGGATCCTTGGCATTATTTTAATTGTCAACCTATTTTGCTATTCCTTGGACATTCTCAGGAGAATACAAAGTACGGTGTTCTATAGCAAACACTCATCACTGCATGTGACCACCTCCATATTGCTGAATGTCTGCCTGACCTTGAGAGTCAGAAATGTATGCATACAGCGGAGCTAGTTAAGGATAGGCACTCAAATACGGTACAGACTAAGTGGGGCAATTATAGCTTTGCATAGCATACACCGGTCACCAAGACCATACAAGGGTTGTTGTTTTTAATGCACTCCACATCAGCACTATAGCATTTACTGATCACACAAAGACAGGGTTCGGAGGTGACACTTACTAGCCAAAGCGCAGCTATTTCTATCTACTTTACATAATTGTATTGATCACTGGTAAGAGCCAAGGAGCCATGATTGTGTACAAGCCCAGGCTCTCCTAAAACAGGGACAAAGAGACTGGTATCTTTTGCACGTCATTTAACTTCTTAAATTATGTGTGGGCTGGGACTGATTTCTCTACCTTTTGCCAGAAACTTTGTTTCAGTGCTCAGTCCATAGCAGATTTGCTGCCTTTCCTCGGTGTCTGAGAACTACAACTATGCTCGCCTACGCATAATTAAGTCCTTTCCACCCCCTTTCTACCCTGAACGCAACTCACGTGAAAGATACCACCAGTTTTTGACTTTTCGAGGGAAGAGCCTGGGGCTGAGGTTAACATACAAGAGCGTCTAAGGCTCATACATGTACGGTGAGAGGGTTTGTAAACACAATGACTACCCGAAAGGAAAACACATTCTGCTGTTCATCGCTAGCACATGCTTCTGGTACTCTCTCTACTACATACAGCCATGCTCTTGTTTATTCAATGTCTTCAACCGAAACAGAGCTCTGTTTTGGATTGGGAAACTCTCTGCAGCCTACACAGGGTCTCACAAGGACAAACATCGCTACTGGACTACTCAGTGAATATGTTTTGGAGTGGAAAAGTGGCTTCCACATGAGCAGGTGCACTAACTAGGCAACTGCTGGAGAACAAGCAAGCAGAGAGCTGCAGTGTCTGATGCTTTGTCGTAGGTGCCATTAAGAGCAGCAAGAATACGATGGGAAGCAAATAGTACACAGGAAACCATGAGTGGACCAACGCCAACAAAAAGCGTCAGATACTCCACTCTTTTTACCATATGAGAGTTGTTAAATTTCCTGGGTAGTTGCTATACCCGGTATTATCTGAATAGCAGATAGGCTCAGCTCTATACTAAAGTATTGTAACGTGAAAGTTTCTACCGTCCTAATATACAATCACAGCACCTGTGTGGCTTTAAAAATAGACGGAAAGGAGTGCCATTAACTGTCATAGCACAATAGCGAACCATCATTCTCTGACACATGTTATGATGCAATGTAGAGTACAGAATTAGGGGTGTGATCTCACTATTCCAGTGGGGGGTGGGGGTCACTCCTAATTAATGATCACGAGGAACGTCAACCTACCGGCACAGCCTTCTCTTCCTGGATCTTGTACTGGAGGACCCAGGCTGGCTTCCCAGTGAGGTCCACAATGGTGTAAAAGATGTTGCCGAGGATGAAAGGAACGAGGGTGACAGCTGGCGTGACTGGGGGAAGCAAGGAAAGAAAACTTCTTTTAATTAATTAACTCTTTGAACACCATATTTATGTGCCTACATAAAATAGAGAAAACTATGTACTTTATATTAACGCCTAATATTAAAAAGCCCACATAAGCCATGGATGTTAAAAAAACTTGGCTGGGAAAGAGTTTTAATTAACTTCTGATAACAAACTAGGCCAGAACACCATTTCTGCTCTGCCAGCTCTCAGTTCCCTCACACTGAAGACAGTCAACAGAGGTTTCGATATCTCGTGTGGTAAAGTGTCCCATGATAACCCCCCCCCCCCGGGTCTTCATCACAGACTGCCATTTCATGTCCGTCATGTTCATTGTTGCTCTCATGTAGTGCGAGGAATGATTCTCCAACACGTGGCTCCCACATTGCCATATACATGTACATACATAGTACAATCATTTATGTCATATAGATATGGTAGCCTTGTAGTACTGTCTTAATGACAAGGTAAGACATCTGCAGCTAGCTTTCAACTGAGTTCACTTGACTGACACTTCGGCATCAAAGACTTTCGGCAGTCAATTTTACTTCTAAATATTTCAGCAAGACTCATGAATAATAAATTTTGCTATGCCAGAGTCTGTAGACAATATACGGTATTGCATCATACTACACATACCAAGGTATTTAGCTGTACAGACCATTGTCTGCACGAGTAGGATCTCATACCAAGATTTCCTTTGAGAGTAATGGAATCTAAATTGGCTACTTTTAAGTTGCAGTGGTCTGCATAACAAATGGTGAAAGCAGGTAAAGACAGCCTCTTGGGTAATACAGGTGTACACCACTCTAAAGCAAAAAATAGCACAAGGCAGCAATCATGGGTCTAAGTTGAAAAAGGTACGGCGCAGGGGAACTGACCGGTAGGTAAACCCTTCAATTCTAAGCACGGGGGGAGGGGAGGGGAGGGGAGGGGGGGAGCACATACACTAGGCAAATGATACCCAAAAGCGACTCCATCTTAAGTGACACAAGAACTAGCTAGTCCAATGATAAACATAGGCATGAGTATTGGAGAAGAGGACACTCACCAATAGTATACATCATGAAGTGGTTCTCCCCGAAGGCACTGTAGACGATGGCCCAGAGACTGGACCACAGCGTCTTAGAAGCCCCCCAGATCTCCTCCAGGTGCCTGGGGAGAGGCAACACAGTGAATGGAAGAGGAAACTCAATGAATGGAATAGGAATCCGCACCAGAGCCTAGACTCATTCCCAGGTTCCACAACAAAATACCGTACAGTGGGCCGCCCTGGGAATGAGGTTAACTAGGGCCAACAAAAAGGTACACACACACACATACTGCAAAAACTGGGGGGAGGGGGAGGGGGAGGGGAGGGAAGACCTGTGAGCGAACTACGGGAAAAGTACTTTTCCACGCGTGGGAGGGGAGCCTGGGAGCAAGGCGAAATCTCAGCCGTTATTGCATCATGAAGAGCCAATAGAGGGATCTAGATTTCCCCTCTCGTGCCCCACATGTTTACAAAATGAAACCCTCTTATGAAAAGTAGTAACAGAAAGGAAGCCATACAGACATTGTTGACAGTAGGCAATATTGCATTGCATCACAAACACGTGATGTGACATCACTTAAATTAGATCATATTTACTGGCACTCTCTCAGCCTCTCAAGGCTGACAGAGCTGTAGGAACCAGGGCAGCCATGGCCGCACCACTTTTCGTGCCATTTTTTTTAACCAGCTGATACTTTGTTCCCATGCTTGTTCTGTAGCACATAGGTCTACACTCCCTTGTACTGGACTAACCATCCTATTCTCTCCGTTCCAGGGCCTAAAATTCGGGCAAGTAGCAGCCAAAGAGCTAGTAGTTTGTCCAATTTGGCTAGTAGTAGGACTCGATTGGGATAGTAGTCATAAGGTTTAATACAAACGTACGGTGGAAAAACCAGTTATCAATGGAAAAACTGACTACATGGCCTAGATTTCCGCATGCATACTGTTGTGCAAAACACCAAATAGCTACATAGCTTTCTCAGAAACATGCAAAATTTAATGTATTTTTTTACGTGGGAAGGGGGGCATGCCCTGCCGTAGTGGTGGATATGAGTTTCTACACCCATCAAGTGGGGTGTTTATCAGATCTTGTGTCTAGTAGTAAACCTGCGAAATTTTAGGCCCTGCTCCATTCTATTACTTCTTGAACCCCCGTGTGGCAGAGAAAAGTCTATTTTGCCTCCCAGTACGGCACACGCGCCACCCGAAAAATAAATCGGCTAACGCTACTGGTGCTATATTAGAGATTTTTTTTTGTTAAAGTTGGTCGTTGGGTACTGATTGCATGCAAAACTTGTTGTATTGAGTTACTAGTAAGAGTATAGCTAGGACATGACCTTCAAGGTAGCGAGATGCTACTAGAATTGCTTATTCACGGCTGAAAAATAGATTAAATTTTTTTCGCACTGCGTGCAGACAAAAACTCTCGGCCGCTGTACAGCCTTGATGGCTGTGGCCACTCCACCCCGATGAGCTTTCAACACCCCTGCATAACCACATGAGTGCTCTGGTATAGACCACACTTTGGCCTCATTCATGCAAGGGAAATCCTTTATACCTCGGCAAGCATCTGCATGGTGACGAACAACTCCCCTCCCTGTACACATGGAAGGAGAAGCCTACATCAATGGTGACTGCCACTTCAAGTAAGGATACTCATCGGATAGCTCCTTTCTTTTTCCCAACTACTGTACATGGCCGAACAGACGCCACCCGTCCTATGTCAAGCTACGTTCCTCATCACGTGGTATAGGACCTCCCCTTTCCAGTTTCCTTTTTTTTGTGTCGGCAGCGAGCGTGCAAATTAAGAACATGTGATCCACAACCATAGATAGCCGGGATTGAGAGTAGGCTTACAGACTTTGGCATTTTTTTGGCCAGGTGGCATGATTGATCCTCCTACATGTATCTCCTAGCAACCACTAGTGAGGGCATGACCTTCCTTTGTGGGCTATAGCACTTGTAGGTATCTAGCACACTGGGCATGTCTGGTCATGACATGAGGTCCTACAGGATGTGGACCTGTGGGCCTACTAGGTGGTTAGCATGTGTAGACCCAGTCATAAAAGGAGGCAAATAGCAGACAGCCTTCTTCAAAGGCCTAAGTGTAGAGGTGATGTATTAAGCAAGAGCAGTGAATAATATTTGGTATAGCAATAGAACACTGCGTTTCCATCAGCTACCCAATACATCATTAGATTTCGCTTTTCCATGTATTTTTTCGCATGTTGTAAAGCAAGCGCTTTTCTTATAACTTATGAAGAACAGCTGTGGAGTTGAGTCTGGGAATGAGGTTACCATCTATCCTAAAAGTTGCCTAAAATAATGGTACAGCAAGAGCCCAGTGCAGATTTAAGCAAAAAAGATGAACATTTTCTGGGCCCCTAAGTAAACTAACCATATCAGTGAGTTTCTGAGAGCCACAAAGATGATGAGGGTGGAAGCAATGATGAAGACTGCCTTCCGCAGGGCCTCGTAGGCACCTGCTATCTTCTCTTTCAGCTGCAAAGGTAGAGAAAAATGTAACACATGGGTGCAGCTTTCAGCAGGTACTAGTAGATTGAAGCACTGCATGAGTATAGTGGCTGCCTGAGTTCAGCATTCAGTAGGGGTAGACATGGCTCAGGAAAGGCTTGAACCATCAATATAACCTAACCCTGACCCCCTAACATCTAATTACGGGCTTTGTCTTCCCTATATTGAGCCATAGATGAGTAGGGTGAGCAAGCCTATTATGCTATGAGCTGCACTGTTCCAAACTTTACAATGCTCAATAATTGTCCTTATTATGCCCGAATTAGCAAGTTGGCTTCTCTTTTCTCGTGGGGCGTGTGTCTGTCCAGATTGCCTAGGAGCTCAACGTTGGCTAAGGTAGCGACGCCAGGGAAGAAGTGGTCTGTGAGCTGCTACCAGCCAAATGAGTCTCATTAACAGCACTGAGATTGCTAGTTGTCGCCATCACAAAATTCGCTACGTGGTCGAGTTTCAGCGAAACAAAAATGACGATTTCCTCAGAGAATCCACATATTATGTTTTCGATGCTTTTTTGTACCTATTATACTCTACTGTAGCTGACCTGCAACATGCACTACTCCCTTGCTGCTTTCAGTGGTTCATGTACACCTGTTCTCATCTCTGACCAAAATGAATAATTTGTAGGTCATGCTGCTCAAATTAATATGTCTGATCACCAGAAGCTAAAACTTGGGTATGTAGCATCATTGGGCTTCTATTACTACCTTACCCCAAAAAACGACTTGATTCAGAAATAGGGCTCTAGCCAAATAGTTTTTAAAGTGTGTACGTGTTTATGGGGCCCCGGGGAGATAGTCTTGAGGCACCCGAGACTAGTCTTGAGTCAGTTTTAATTTATACTAGTGATACACAATGTGCAGGGATGTCCTCGCTTCGCGAGAATTGCTGGGCGTGGCACATGGCATGCAGGTGGCACGCCCATAGCACCCACCCACAAATGAAAAAGGTCAAACACACACCCACAAACCAAAATGGCTATTTGCTATTATGTGCCTAGAAGACCAGAGGCCGAAGCAAGCTTACTGTGATAGTGATCACTTCCAAGTCTCCCCGTTAGGAGTTTTATAGCAAAGGTAAGTGTTTGCTGTGTGTTTGATAGTCTATGCAAGGAGAACTGGCTGGAACAGGTTACGACGACGACGAAAAAAGGTCAATCGAACTGGAGTATAGCCTCGCTTCGCTCGGAATAAGTCCAATGATAGATACACATACAAGCATAGATAATATATCTCCATATTATCTATGATACAAGTAGCTGGACTCGCAATCGGCTTACCGTTTGCATTCAGTGAAAACTCCCTCCGATCGCTATTCACAATTTCCTACTTGCTCTTGAGTCTTGTACGAAGTCGGACTGTGTTTACAAAGCTCCCACGCTTTATAATTACGCCATGGTAATTAGGCCCCGCCCTTATAGAGTGGGCCTCCGCCCTCCACCCCGCCCCCGAGCGCATGGCTGAAAATGGCAACAAATCACGAAGACAAAAGTCGACCATGGCGATCGACGGAGCGAGTAGCAGTAGCCCTGCATGCGAATCACTGTCAGGAACCAGTAGCCAAGAAGGTCTGGCGGTTTGACAGCACCAAAATCCAGGAATATTCTCGCGAGGGTGTTGAGAAGGAGCTCGCGAGCCTCTTCCCTGCTGTCTCCAGTAGACACCTTCGATTAGAGCTCTGGTACCTAGATGAACTCGTTGGACAGGTATTATGTACACCCATATCGATAATATAATCGAAGTAGCTATTGGTCTGGAAGTCCGACGATTTAGTTTTTATTAGGGATTTAGATTAAGGTAGGGTAGAGTTTTTGTAGGGGGTTATGAGCTATTAACCACTGGGTTTAGAGCTGGCTATGTTGTGTCAGTATTGAGCTACAAGCTAGTGCACAAACGCATGTGCATTCTGTTGATAAAATTAATATACGCAATTCTTGTTGGACCAATTTAATAGCTACGTCCTATTATATTATAGCCATAGTTATATGCTCATCTATGATACACCGGCTACATTTTACCTTGATTAGGTGTCAATTGAGAGTGACGGGGACACGAGAGGTGCCTTGACCAGCTTTGTGGAAGCAGCAGAAGACAAGCTGGATGTACAGTACCGTACCATCCATATTCGAGAGTGCACGGAAGTCGCACTGCAGAGGGACAGCCAAGCTGATTTCAATCGCCTCATGCCTCACTCCAGAACCACCAGTAGCCCTAGTTCAGTGCCTGGAGCGATGTGCCATTGGGAAGAGGATAAGGTGGAACATCCATCCAAAAAGGTATCCATTTTGCTGATCGACATTTAATAATACACGACATAAAACCAGTACAGTTAATGACAGTACCTATTCTCTTTTTTATTAACTAAGCGCAAGATTGTTGGTGCCACTACACCAATTGATTTCCACAAGGTAATATCCAAATGCCGACGTGAGGAGGGCGTAGATGAGGATGAACAACCCCTGTACATCGACCACACGAACAGCATCATTCGATGCAGGTGGTGTAACATGTTTAAGGGGTCAACACAGCCACGAGTACTCAATCAGCATTTAAAGAGATCAAAGATTCACTTGCAAGAGAGAAAACGTCGCCTAAACCTTGATGAGCTACCAGACTCCTTTGAAGGTGAGGCTAGCCTAGTCCCCAGTAGCGTGCCATCCTTCCAAGTCGAGATGTCTGCTTTGCTATATGAGTGTACAGCTAATATAGGGTTGCCGAAAATACTTATGATAAGGGCATGAATGGCTTCATTTCCACAGCCTTTTCATAATCTCTTGCAAAAAGCTGTGGATTGGAGTGCTAGAGTACAGTGAGCTAAAATCCATGGCATGACATAAGCAATACCAAGTTGTGTTGGGGCAGATTGTTTAATTTATGGTGTTCGAGAATATTTATGGGTGGAGAAAGACAAAGTTCCTAATGTGTGTCCTGACCAAGACACACCTGTCACTCTATTTACATCACCTTACAGCAACCGCTGATGGCAGGGAGTCACTTGCTAAGCTATCATCACAGCAGGACAGCCAGATCAATCTGATTGCAGGAGAGGAAGAACATCCTTCCTGTTCGCGTATGTAGAGACACTAATGCTAATGACAGGAGCTTACCCCTGGGGCTCGTGACCATGGGCTCTTGCATGTAGTACATCTGGCAGCCTGTCTGGGAATGAGGCTAGCAGCCAACCCTCCCTGTCTGGGAATGAGACTAGCTGATAGGTAGTATGCATGCATACATGTATAGTTAGAGTCTTGGATAGTATGGTCACTACTTCCCCGTGCTTACGATCTTTTTTCAATATTTCCTCTTCAGTTCTAACTCTCGTTGGTATGCCAGTAAAATGTCAAGGGCTATATGACAGACGTTTTGAAAGTCTACACGATGGATCGGCTGGAACAACCACCCCGAAGAAATTATGGGAGGATGCTCGGAAATGTGGAAAGTTAGAGACGCACGGTGGCAGTGAACTGCAGCTAACATGTGACTGTTGTAGTACCTATAGCAGTTGGAAGAAAACACATCCAAAAAATGCCGGGGAACTCCAGCGTGTAGCTGACACACCGTACTACTATCAGGTGTGCAATGAAGAAGTTGAGGTGTTTGTTAATGGGCAGAGACAGGTGTACTGGCGAACGATTCGTGCCTTAAGCCAAGCTCAGAAAGGAGCATGCACAGGCATTGCTTCTACCGTAGGTCAGCACCCGTATACGTGTGAGGCGTGCGATGCACTGCAGCATGGCAAGTCAAGTCAGCTACTGCGGAGGCTAAGTAGAGTATCTAAACTAAAGCAAGTTCTCGAATGCAGCAATGTTGGTGAGTTACATGTATATAGGATGTTATTATTTAGGGTGCATGCAGTTTAAGAGGGCTGTGCTAAGGGAATATATGATTGCATATTGTTACGTCCAGCAGATCGGCATCTCAGTCATCTTTCGCTTTGGTGGATCAGGGAAGAGCTGCTGTGCAGGGGTAAATGAATCCTAGGAAGTATAGTTCACTCATAGGTCTTGCTGTGATGTAAGAGCTAAAGCAGGTGCCATGGAAATACATGCATATACCGTATTATGAGGCAACTATACTCCATTTACGTTACACATACACTCCAGACAAAGAGTAGAAAAGTGTGATTGAGATTACAACCACTTTAATACATCCCGATATTATGATATATAATAATTAATGTTTTTCTCAAAATCAACATTTTCCCATGACATAGCCAATACAGAAGCCATACATGTACAGAGCAGATTTGGATCAATTATTATGTCTGTGAGTGATATGGAGGGTTCAGGCTTGAAGACCATTGAGGCTACATTGAGTCCTGTAGCTTCTTCATACTTTAGTGTATGGCAAAAAAAACAACTTACTGTGTTACAATAGTAGTAGGTTGGTGTAATGTGGCGTTTATCCAAAGTAATATGTGAGATATGAAACAAAATATGAAAATCATAACTTTCTACTCTGTTTGTCTGTAGCACTGTAACAGTATTAGTTTGTGTAGACATACATAGAGGTCATCACTTCTGCTTGTAGTAGACAACCACCTTGAGCTGACAGTTAGCATGCAATACCCGTATTTACTGCCTCCAAATCTCTTCTCTGTCAGGTGCTCTAGATCTTGGCGGGGCAGCGTACCAGGCAGCAGAGTCACCATCCCATGAACAAGGAACAACAGACTCTTCCACATGTGATGACTGAACTGTATAGTCCTTCATTCGTAGCAGCAGCATGATCTCAGTACACCCTTCCTTATAGCTTCATTGCTACCAGTACATGTAGTGCAGGTGGCATTGATAGCCTATAGTACCCAAGGCACCTGGGTATGAGGCTATAGTGGCATTGTTTTCATGGATCACATCACATAGTTCTATGGCCATCTAGTTTGGACACGAGTTATACATGTAGGCGTTCATACATGCTTTTTATCACTTGCATGTGTGCAACTGTGCGACTGTTTCTGCAGTGTAGGATACCTTATATTACCATTCACATCATGATCGGACAACACAATCATGCAGTAGCTCTCCTGGAAAAGAGTAAATGTCTTTGCTAAGAGCGGTTTTTCAGATGGGAAACCAGTGCGAGGCAATCGGGGTTGCTTTAAAAATTGGTGTCTCTTAGCAAAGCACATGCAGGACCTAGGACTAAAATTTGCACTGTGGGAACCTCCTACCTATACAGATGATTTTCAATTCTATAAACTTATAATTATGGCTTTAATCTCTGCATCTGAAGTCCAGCTTACAAGGTGATTTACAGTCAGTCTCTCTTAATACGAATGGGGTACGACCTGGTAGGGTACAAATTGCTTAATACTTCTGGTGAGACAGTAAACAATGTCAATGCACAATAGCCACACAATCAAATGCAGTAAAAAAAATACCGGTACATGATTATAACACAGTGTAGAAAGTTTCATTTTGTTTTAGACAATCACTTGCAACAGTCGGTTTTTCCTTTGGGTGGATCGGGGAAGAGTTCCTTCACAGGGGTGAGCCCAAGCAGGAGGAAGTGTCTCTCGTAGGCCTTGCTGTGACGGAATACTTCATCTGTGCCGTGCAGTCGATCCAGTATCCCCAGTACGCCATAGTTCTGGTTGAATCTATGGTTACAGCCAGAAAATCAGCAGTAACAAATTGTCATTATAATGTGTAGTGGTACCACCTCGCAAAATCGACTACAATCTGACGTCAGACGTGTACGCTCACGTGATAAAATTGACCAGGCTCCCCCTCCTCCTTACTTTTTCCACGCATGGGAGGGGACGAGGCTAGCTATAGCTAAATGTATTGCATAGGCCTGAAATTGTATCGAAAAGTACGACTTCTAGGTAGAATTTCAAGCCCTGTTAATAAGTTAACTGGAAAGAAATTTTTTAGTGAAGACATTACATTAAAGCCCTGATAGTTAACAGCAACACAAAACACGACTAGAAACGAGGCTAATATTAGGTGTAGTCTCTGAGGTTGTTCGTGTAATTCTTAACTTCAATGTATATTGAAGTTAAAGAATTACACTGACAACCTCAGAGACTGCACCTATTATCTTCATATTGAGTATCTGCGAGTAGTGCTCTGTCAAGTGAATTGAAGCTATAAGGAGGACTGCCTTTCGTTTCACATTAGAAACAAGGCTAGTGCTATTGAGGGCCACTCCATGTACATGTAGAACCATACTTTTAATGAATGCACCTTAAAGCTCATGAAGAACTACTACATACAGAGCTCATGGATTACCACAGGCTATGACTACTGGAGCTTCTCCTTCTCCTAGCTACACTATATTATGTGGTGTTGTACTATATAGCAATTGTGCAAAAACAAAAATTGTACTTTGAACCTTTGCTACAGGACAATGATCTGATTCAGCAGAGTTGAGCAACATGCGCTCAAAGCTAATCTGGGCATTAACTATGCCACATGGCACAACTAAATGTAGCTGGTGCTAGCTTCGTTCCCAGGCTCCACTGCCCAGCTGCACTTTGGAAAAACGTGGGTGGAAAAACGTGCCCACGTTTATTCAAAGTGCAAAAAAACAACGCTGGGCGGAAAAACAACATTTTTCTGAAGTGCAAAAAACGCTGGGCAGTGGAGCCTGG
Organism: Phakellia ventilabrum; assembly: GCA_963921505.1. Classification (NCBI taxonomy): domain Eukaryota; kingdom Metazoa; phylum Porifera; class Demospongiae; order Axinellida; family Axinellidae; genus Phakellia; species Phakellia ventilabrum. The sequence continues at coordinate 4,872,131 of OY997385.1, read as the reverse complement.
GAATGAGCTGCTGCAAGTCCAAGGCACTCACTTGAGGTGATGGTAGTCGTGGGCCTCAGTGGACTGTAAGAAAGGGAGATGGTAGCCGCTGTGTGCAATGGTGATGCTCCAAAACCCCACAGTGTACCACAGCCAGAACACGGAGAGGTGAGAGCCCATGATTAACGGACCGAGAAACATCGGGAGGTAGTTGATGTAGTACTCCACTGGGTGGGCATACAGTGCAGCCACACCCACGGGGGCTGTCCACTCGTGGTGGACTTTGTGGACGTGCTTGTAGAGATAACGATGGTGGAGCAGTCTGAAGGAGAGAGACGGAATGTCGTATCCAGATAGGTTTGAAAGTGGGTACATAAAGTACATAGCCATAAGAGCCGTACCGGCTGGTCCGGCCAAAGCTGGACCATTTTTAAGTCACATGCTCAGACTGCCTGGCACCAGACGAGGACAACGCCCATTTCTGCTGACACATGCATTGAGCTGCGTACAGCGTATATCGATATCGATGGCTAACTTCAGCTTTCTGATGCAATTGTATGTTACATTTATTGATTGCTCACTCCAAATCTGAACGAAATGCAGCAAGAGAGTGCTACCTGACTGGCTGGAAAATGAGATAAAAAAAAAATTTGTGCTGTGCACAGTGGTATTATACAATCGCCTGCTCAGGTACGTAAATATATTTGCAAATGGGTGTGGTCATAGTGACGTCTCTTATTATACGAAAGTACAATGAATGGCCACTTTTCTTTATTTCCTGATGAACATACGTCTTCGTCAGGAAGTAACTAATTAGTGTAACTGTGCTGCGCGGGCTCTCTGGCCGGATCACTCCAATACTGCTTCCCACGCCCCTGAAGTACGTAAACGTGTGCACATAAAATACAGGTGGGCTGTCCTTCGTTCATTATAGGTATGCCTATTAATACATACCTGTGTGCGTAGTAGAACCCAATCTCCTCGATGATGATGCAGACCAGGAGGTGCCAGATGGTGGTGGTGAAGGTGGGCAGCTCGTAGCCACACCGGCTGCCCCTCCAGAGGACAAGGGGGTAAGTGCTCAGAGTGCAGATCAGGTTCACCACGGTTATGTTGAAGGCTACGAGCCTCACGGTCTGCTTGTACTTCTCCCAGTTTACCTGTGTGTGTGTGTGTGTGTGTGAGAGAGGCAGTCGTAAGGAACACGGTTGAGTATGCGTTTGACATCGTCTCTGTGCTCTTCTGCACATTTGCTATCATGTTGAGAGGGAGCTAGTGCGAAAGACAATGGCACATATGCTCATACAGTGTCACGTATAGAATGGTGGTAGCAGCTATTTCTTAGTGTAGCCAGCACTCTGATATATAGAGGGCAAAAAGCAAAAAAAAATCAAGCCCCCCAAAGAGATAGCACAAACACTGCAATAGCTAACCCATGCCTGTAATACAGTCTTGCCTCTCAAGATAGCGGCTGGTGTCATAGTGTATCATACTTAGAGGGCTTCATTTGGGGCATTTGCCCCCCCCCCCCCCTTGAGGATTTCAACCCTTCCAAATTGATTATTGCTCACTATACGCACACCCCCCCAAAATGTCTTCCGACGTGCTTTTGCCCCCCCCCCCCGGGATTTTACTAAATGAACCCCTAGCTTATAACGTAAATAATTATGTCCTCTATGCCCGTGTACATGCTGTGATGGTCGGAGCTCACATGGGTCAACCTACCGGAACATTTTTCTCCTCCTGGACCTTGTACTTGAGCAGAAATGCCGGTTTGCCAGTAACATCGAGATGAGCAAAAAAGATGTTGATCACAGAGTACGCAATGGTAGCATACGCCACTGTGACTAAAGGGGACACCATGGTTTAGAATTCAACCAAATAGGTGAATGCAGCAATAGACCCTTTACCATTATGATGTAATGGGGGGTAAAAGTGAGCACTAATTGGAGAAAATACATGAGAACATGTGCTTTGATGTAGTTTTCTTGTTTGAAAACATAAGAACATGCTTGTTTACACGTATTTTCATGTATTTTCTCCATTTAGTGCTCACTTTTACCCCCATTACATCATAATGGTAAAGGGTCTATAGCATGCACATATACCCCTACCAAAGTTGAACATCAGGAAGTGGTTCTCGCTGGATGCCCTATAGACCACGGCCCAGAGGCTGGACCAGAACGTCTTGGAGGCACCCCAGATTTCTTCGAGATGCCTGGATGTTAGTTGGGGAGAAAGTTACATACTCTTGTGAACACTGGGCATCATATAGACCTTATATTAATGTCATGCATTGTGTATTTGCTGTTACTTCCTTGTTTAATTCCATTACATGAGTGCCAAAAGATTAGTGTGTGTCAGGTTCTACAGTGATCATAGAAAGGAGCTGAAAGGAAGGCAACTTGGAACTTAAGCTTTTAGTACATCAGTTGTCAGTACCAAGCTAGTAAGTATTAGGCTGGAGAAGTTTAGAAAATCTGCACCTCTTACAAGCTTGAGCGAGACATCAACCTCGTGCAGTCATAATACATTACTGACACTCAAAATAGCGGCGGGCTGCTCCATATATCTGTTCATCTGTATCCATACCATGACATCATCAAATAAGGTCACTAGAAACCAAGTATATCTGCATGGGTCCATGCCAGACCTTCCTCCCAATCTAGAATACAGGTCTTGCTGATACATAGCTAACGTGCTCCACTCCACACAGGCCCGGCTGACAGCTTTTTTTGTTTGCATGTTGTAAAAAAAGCACGCCTTTTTGCAACCATGCTTTATTTATAACATGCCAACAAAAAAGTGGTGGAGTGGAGATTGGAACAAGGCTATGCTCAAGATCTTCACCATATCAGTGAGTTCCTCAGAGCCACAAAAACAATGAGGGTTGATGTGACAACTACTACTCCTTTTCGCAGGGCCTCATAGGCACCTGCTATTCTCTCTTTCAGCTGCAGGGAGAAGAGAGAGGGAGCATAAACAAATAAACTACAGACCAGCTATTTAGCTAGTTTAAATGGGTACGCTCTTACCGTCTGCATTCGCTATGCGGCTCTATCCTCGGGGCCCAAGCGTAAAATGTTTGGGTCCCTGAAGCTAGGCCTCATGATTAGCATTATCCTCGGGGCTCACGCGTTAGAAATTCCTGGGTCCCTGAAACTAGGCCTAAAGCGAACTTGGTAAACTACTGTGTCAGACTGACTGAGCCTGTATATGAAGTTAGCCATGGAGAAAGTAGGTTCTCGATAGTTCGAGTAGCCAGACTCTCGCACTCCGTGTCGAGGGTCTGGCTTCGCTAACCTATGACCTTCATGTAATTCGATATATAGAGGTTTTTTTTGCTGGTGTGGGGACAACCTGCGTCAGCCTGTGGTGCACCGAGGCAGGCTATTAAACCTCAAAGGGAACTAGCAAGGCTCATACATGTAGTAGATACCACAACTTGAATATATCAGTATGGTGATATCCCAAGGAGTGATGTGATCATGTATCCCTCGGGGGGGGGGGGGGGTTGATGTGATTATACACTTTTCTATTTTATAGTCTTATTCTCAGTCTCCAGCTCTTGCAAGTGACGAAAGGCTGGGAGAGAGGTGCTGGGAATGGGCCTAGAACTTCCGACAATTGGCTTTCACTTTCCACATGCCTAAAGCATACAGTACTAGTGGCATAAGAACTCACTAGCTGACCTCCTGTACTGATTATACAGAGTTTAAAGTCACATGAGTAACTCAGATCATATGTTTAACATTTACATCTTGCCAGCTGTAAGGATGTACTTCCTAAGTGGAAGACACTTGGTGCTTTTGTGTACCATCATGACTCAGTGGAAGTGCCATCCCCCCTCAGAGATGATCGATTACTCACTCTGTATCCCGTAAAGCATCATCAATCAGCTCTCTTGCTTGGGCCTGGGATGGGGACTAAAGGGAACAGCAAGTCTCTCGCTCTCGTCTTTACAGTCTGTTTGTCCGCCTCTTGCTTACCCCACAGCCCAAACAGAGTGTGAGTGGGCAGGTGCTGAGGGGATCCCTCGCCTTTGCCCCCTTCTTGGCCCTCATCCTCGCCGTGAGGAGCTTAATAGGGACATGGTGAGGCTTGCAAATGGCCTTATTCTCAGGCTCCACCCCCACTACCTTTATCGCACAGTCTACACTGACTGGGTGGTAAAAGCTTAGGAGTGAAGCCTGGGAATGGGGCTAGAGGAAATTAAAATGACCAGTGATCTCTACAGTCAAGGATTTTTTGCGACCATGATACGTAATGGGCATCTAATTCACCATTGGTAGTCCTGTTTCTATTTAGTATCTCCATATAGGCTTTGTTCTAGGCTACACTGAGCTAAGTGGTGCTAAAATCGCTCCTTTTGCCCTAAAGTCCTTTACGGCTACTTTTATGCAGGAACGTTGAGTCCTCAGCAACCTCTCAGACCTTCTTGAGTAGCCTCTGGGCTGTGTTCTACAGGGGTTTTGGCGAGAGCGACTTTCTGATGTTCAATGTTGGTGAGTTCCTCTCAAGGTCTCCGAATTAATTTTGCTTCCATTTCTATTTAAATTTTATACACTCATCTGTATGCATGCATGAATACATCATACACATACATACGCACACATACACACACATATGCACATATACACACGCATACACATATATGCACACATACACACAAATACACACGCACACACACACACATGTATACGCCACAGGCTCCGTTTTGTCCGGCCTAGTTGTCTTCATCCTTGCCAACAGTTTCTTCACCATTCTGGACCTGACTGGGTGGCCAAAGTCGCTACTCAAGTACAAGATACAAGAGGAAAAAGCTGTGCCTGTAAGTTGTAATTCTTATAGGAGCTAATCAGCTAATGAGTAACTTGAACCTGGCATTGAGGCTAGCCTCATTCCCAGGCTTCACTCACCAAAGTAGCAACTCGTGAGGAGCTATACAAATGCCTAGCAGTATGCTAAGTTAGTTGGAAAGGTAAAATACGCTACTCAGCCAAATGTGCATGCCTGAATTTGATATTCTGGACGAAGGGATTTTGCTTACTTTAGAGGCATATTGCAAGCTGCTGCCTTGACAATTGCCCTCTGTTGAGCCTTTAGTCTTTGTGGAAAGCCTTCATATTTAAAAAAAATTCTGTCCTTTGCTTTACCTGGTCTGTCCTCCAAATGACGTAATGGACAGCCAGCACACGTGATAGTTTTTGAAATGGGCCATTGTACTACATCTTGGAACAGATGTTGCATGTAGGTAGAGTGGACATGAGATGGGGAGTCTTGAGTGCACACACGGTCACACATGTGACAATCAATGTGCTATGGTGTGCACCCAGTCTGGAGTATAGTGCAGCTCTATCAAAGGCATCAGGTGATGGCAGCAGGAAGGGAGTAGTGCCAGCTATGGCTTTAGGGGTTCACTAATGGTCTAGTGAGCTGAGCCTTGCTGCTGCTATCAAAGGCGTTTGCTAGTTTCAACAATGGGTCCTAGCTACGTATATGTGGGTGGCTGAAAGAGCTCTTCTCCTAGCTGTGGTCAACCAGCTTGCAAACCTCTTGGTCTCATTCCCAGGCTCCACTGCCCAGCGTTTTTTTTGCACTTTGGAACCGTGTTTTTCCAAAGTGCAAAAAACGCTGGGCAGTGGAGCCTGGGAACGAGACTATACAAACCTCTATTATGTGTATACAATACTATACATGTGTTTCACTCCTGTCTCTCATCAGGTGAACTGGGAGATTTACAAGAAGACTCTCCTTCGAACGGGCCTCAATGCCACCCTCACCAGCCTGTTCTTCCAGTTCACCATCTACCCGCTGATCCTCTGGAGGGGCGGCCAGTGCGGCTACGAGCTGCCCACCTTCACGACCACCATCTGGCATCTCTTTATCTGTGTCGTGACTGTAGAGTTCGGGTTCTATTACCTTCACAGGTTGGTTGCATGCAAATGGAATATGCCCTTGTTGTTGCTGTAGCGCTTATACCGTTGCATGACCACACACCCACAGACGTAGGCGGAGCTTAATTGTTTGACCTAAAGTCGCAAGACAAGGGCAAGAACAACCAGAGATCGCTCCATGCTGATCACTTAATTTTCCTAGTAGTTGAGATTAATAATACCAACCCAAAGGGAAGGAGCATTGAACTAGTGCTGCTGTCGAGTGGCACCTACAAAAAACTCATGCCAAGCACTAAGCTAAGTGAATTATAGCGCTTACATAGCACTTACCATATAAGGAGTGTTGTGCAAGTGCCATTTGACAACAGGTGGAATCAGCATACCTACACAAGTTTAATGCTCCTTCCCTTTGGGTTATGGGCTCCTAATAATACAAAGCATACCAATTCTTACATCCTACCTGCTCTTAGGAGATAAAGAACACTCCTCGAAATTTGGGATCCAGCTATTAAAATGAAAGTGTTAGCTTCATCCAATTCCCAGGCTCCACTCCACACTGTGCGATAAAATCTGGGGAGTGGAGCCTGGGAGTGAGGCTACCTAGATGCTTTTGTTTATTAGTCTGTAGATTGTAAATGAAAGCTGCATAGTGGTGGCTACTATACGATTTACATCACTCTTTAGCTTCCGGCGGCAGTGAATACAGAAAGGAAGAAACCCTATAAGTGTCGGTCGTCATCGATTAACTTCTATTGCTTAGTAATTGAGCCCATATCTGGCATATGTGCCCATTCTCTGGACAGATTGCATAGGATCGCCAGTCCGTGAAGTCAAAGCCATGGCTCAGATTTCCAAGCAGCTGTAGCCAGTCTGCCAAGTGATAGTAATACCACGGCCAATAGCTTCGGTTTCACGTCAAATAATAGTGTCTCAGCCAGGAAATATAGTGCTATAGTCATCACTAGTAGGGTTGGACGGATTATGATAAAAAAATTACCTATTGTTCTATTTTGAACTATTGCCTATTGATCCCAAGCTACAATAGCCTCATGCCCAGAGTTACAAGTTAGTCTCGTGATGAAGAGCGATCATGAGACTATACTAACTTTGGGAGTAATTCTTAACTGCATTCCTCTTTCTAAGTGTCTGGGGAGTGAAGTTTGATACATACAGTGCTAACATACAGTGCTAACATCCACTGCTGGTGCAGTTTCCTAGAAGTACAAGCGAACAGTTTTGCGTAATATTCCCGTTTTATTGCTCGATACAGTCCTATTATTCCTGCATTATGCTTGATGTTTGCACACTCCTATTATTATACTGGCATATACACCCCAGGGGAGCAGCACCATTATCACTGGCTTTGCTGTGTCTATGGCATTATTACTTGAAAAGTGCTTTTTGGTTTCGCAGAGGCCTGAATGTCAGCTTTCAGCATTCCCATTAAAGGATGCACGTACAGCACTCTAGACGACATTGTCTGGGAAGTAGCATTTACTTTGCTGGGAAAAAGATCTATGCATTGTATTTTGATGTCCTAATCTGTGTGTTCATGGCTGCCTGTACTGTTCTTCCTCCCGTCTAGGCTTTTTCATCACCCTCGTCTCTACAAAAGCATTCACAAAACGCACCACGAGTGGACAGCTCCCGTGGGAATAGCCTCCATCTACTGCCACCCTGTGGAACACTGCATCGTCAACCTGGCCCCCGTGGCCGGGGGTCCACTGATCGCAGGGGCCCACCTCTCTGTGGCATGGCTGTGGTTCTCGCTGGTCATCATCAGTACCACAATCAACCACAGCGGCTACCACTTTCCCTTCTTCCCTTCCAGCGAGAGCCATGACTACCACCATGCCAAGTGAGTGGGGCGACTTTCTTAATTTTGGATAGCTCCCTCAGAAATAGTCTCCATCTACATTCAATGATTGCAACAGTAGCTTTTTTTAACTTTGTTAATACCAAACTTAGCTTTCATGCTTATGAAGTTTCTTCAATTCCAACCCGAATTTTGCATCAAAAGTATCATCAAATTGCCGACATTTCGACTAAAGTGCTGTAGTCTTCTTCAGGGCACATCAGTACAGAGCTGGGAATACAGTCACTTAAATACTAAAACAGAGAAGCTAATTAAACAGATACTAGCAAGCTAAACAGAGTCCACTTCAAAACAGCAATGGAGCTGCTTCGCTTCTGCTTCGACTTCAGCTTCACTTCGGTCTTAGATTCCGCGTCGTATCCCTGATGACATCATTGTTGGTTTTTTCCTTAGTGGCCTGGAATCGAGGCTAGCCATTAGTCCGACTCGATTATTGGATTGCTTCCTGTATACCGTGTACAGCAGTGGGGGGAATAGTGTTGACAAGGGTTGTTGGGTGGTGATAGCCTCCGTCCCAGGCTCACTCCTCTAGAGGATCGAGCCTGGGACGGAGGCTAGGAGGTGAGGGGTGGGGAATAGATGACCTCGTACCCAGGACTCGCCCCCCTGAAGATGAGGCAAGGGTAGTACAATGTAGATTTAAGCTCATATTGTATATTTTAGTGCTGTTGTATACTGGTATTTTTGTGATCGCGATGGTCTTCTTCTGCTACTATATCAACTCTGTATGCATTTTCTAACACTAGATTGAGACTGCCCTTGCAATTTACAAGTCGTTAATTACGTGGGCTGACTGTGTGGGGCAAGGCTGGCTGTGATAGTTTATCTAGTCTAGTGTCGCCACTCCTGTACTGCGAAAGTGCCTATATAGCAGCTATCATAATGGATATCAATGTTGCAGTTTATGACCACACACAGTTTATCTTTCCAATGAGTAGCTATAGAGTCCTCAATGGAGGCTTTGAAAGGGAAGGTGATGTTGCAAGTAACTTTTTGATGTTTCAGGAGAAGCCACTCTTGCAGTTTCAAAATAAACAAGCACCAGTGGGTCCCCTGGCCAATATGCAAGTTATGCTTTTGCTACTGGGTGTGTAGTACATTTTCTGATGTGATTTAATTATGCATGGCTGCGTCTACATTCTGCTAGAGACGCTGATTCATTGTCCAGTCTATAGCATAAGCAAGCCCCGAACAGTAGCTATAAACCGCAACTGTTGCTAAAATATGCACGAGGGCTTGGAGACGACATGGCTATGTTGCGTGTTAATGGGTGAGGGTCATTGCTGAAAGACTTCTTGTAGAATAGACTACATTCAGTGGGCTTTTTTGCTGCTATAGCAACAATAGTTCCTTGCATGTAATGTTTATCGCACGAAAAGGTCATCTTTCAAATTTGAAGTGAATTGGACATTTTAATGAAGACCTTATAAATTTATACAGATTTTATATGAGCCCATATGAGGGATTTGCACTGGAGGCCAAATCCATTATATGGGCCCATATAAAATATGTATAGGTTTGTGAGGGCATATCTACTCCATTTAGTATCCACTTAGTTTCAAACTTTGAAACAAACCTTTCCGTGTATTAGACAGTAAATAATTATTGTTGCCATATATAGCAGCAGAAATGCCTGAGGTCATTTTAGCTGAAAACTGAAGGTTGTGCATGAGTATAGAATTGGTATTGAATGCAGAAGGTACCTTCCATAGCATCACTTATTTCCCTTGCCACATTACTGCCCTGGTGCAGGTTCAACCAGTGCTTTGGTGTACTGGGACTACTGGACTACTTGCATGGTACTGATGACCAGTTTCGACGCAGCAAGTCCTTTGACCGACACACTATCCTTCTGGGACTTACCCCGGCTAACGAGGTGTACCCGGACGCCCCTAAGAGAAGATAAAGCTAAAGAGTGAACTTGAGACTCTGAATTATGCCCAGTCGTGTGTTGTCCCCTTTTTTATTGCATGTTTTGCAGTGCAGCTTATTTGTGTGAAATGTGTACACTGTCTTGATGGCTCTTGTAGGAGCCTGGTTGTCTGTCCCGAAGCTATATGTATCTTTTTCAATGGTCTATGCCTACACTAGCACAATGTGCATGACGTAACGGCCGTGCCACGTGGTCGAGTTTGTTTAGCATCCGATGAATATTTACACCACAGATCAGCTGAATCTCATTAATTGCGGTATCCGTAGAGTACGAGTAATAGCGAGTGCAGTACTGAAGAATTTTAGGGCGTATGCTGGGCCTCTTAATGAAGGAAATTAGCCGATAGAAAAGGCCTGGAAGATCAGATTTGGCAGAAAAAAAGCAACAAGAGTTCTACAAGTTCATCACCAAGACAGGAGTGCCTGGAGGTACGCAACTTTAGCTGGACTCATAGTTACGTTTCTATATAAACCTTGTATGCAATTACTAGCTAGTGTTATGGAACCAGTGTACTGTTTAAAGTCGTGGTGTGCAGGTAAATGGGTAACACGTGTTGACAAATCATCTGCGAAGAACGCTGTTGTTTGCTGCAGCAGCAGGCTAACTTGTGAGAACTAGCAGCAGGCTAACTTGTGAGAACTAGCAGCAGGCTAACTTGTGAGAACTAGCAGCAGGCTAACTTGTGAGAACTAGCAGCAGGCTAACTTGTGAGAACTAGCAGCAGGCTAACTTGTGAGAACTAGCAGCAGGCTAACTTGTGAGAACTAGCAGCAGGCTAACTTGTGAGAACTAGCAGCAGGCTAACTTGTGAGAACTAGTTAATTTAGCAGATTGGAATATGCACGTACATCACTGTAGTTTTATATATACAGTACCATAGACTCCGCATGGTGCTCACCATGTCAGCTGCTTCTGTGGGGATCATTTTCAGATCAGTTTCTCAAGATCACTGAGCTGGGTAGTTGTTTGCTCTTAATACCACCTGGTGTGTTGCATGCATCTGGTAAGCTATCTATGCACTGAAGCGACAGAGGTGAAGTGCACTTTATTGGTCTATCTAGACACTTGTAATACTTACAGAAGGTCTTTGTTTGAGATGGTTGTAGGGGTTGGAATTTTGCTAGCTGTTTAGCTATTAGCAGATAGCCATAACTACCAAGGGTGTGGGTGGGATGTGTGAGCATGTTAATTAATCAACACCCCCTTAACTTGTCAGTTATATCATGTTGTGGGTGGGCTATTTGCTGAGTGCTTGTCAAGGGCAGTTCACTAGGATAACTGACGGACTGGCTATCCACTTCTACACACATGCAGTAGATTATCGCATGCAAGTAGCTTAGTTTTGAATCTCAATATTCCTGCTAATAATCACTAGTGGGCCATATTCTTTAAGGCCCCTGCTTTTTTTCGGCTACACAAATGAAAAGCGCCTGTTTACCTTTGTGCAACCGATTAAACTGGGGCCTGGGAATGAGGCTAAATTCTAACCATGACTTAAGCACTGTGTGGTTGGTGGAGGATGTTGCAGTGTAGTTTTCCTTGACTTGGTGTAATGCCTCATTGAGTAATTTGATAAGCTCTGGTGGGCCACTGTTAATTAATGTTGCACATGAGTTCAGAAGTCTAGCTGCTAGACCCTCCCTCTCCCCCCCCCCAAAAAATACGAGGGCAAAGTAAGGTTTACTTTTCCCTCGTTTTTTTTTCCGGGGAGAGGGAGGGTCTAGCAGCTAGACTAGAGTTGCTCTGGACCAACCTGATACTGTCAGCTGTCAGCAGTGTAGTCTTGCGGTATAACTTGTAATCCAAACATTAAGGGGAAGGTCAGTACTCTGTGACCTCTCCCAAGGTCTGTCTGCTGGATGGTTGGCCCCAGTATCACTGTATTGACCTTGTACCTGACCTTGCCCCAGAGGAGAGGATTTCAAAAGTGATGTCAGGTGTAATGGTGTCTAGTTTTCTGCACTTGGGAAATCTGTAAAGACCTACATGTACACATACAGATGTATGACTAAGCAGTAGACAGGGTGCAGGGTGTATGTCCAGTAGTGCCAATGTAATACCAGATCAGCTTTGTTGTCTTGCTTATCAGATGATTTTTCAACCTTGGTAGGGCAGGGCCACTCCCCTAAGGGGGACCCAGGCCAACTACCTGCTGACCCTAGCTAATCCTCTAATGAAGCAGGTTCTGTTGCCTAAGGCACTGTTGTGCTCAGCTTCAGTGCTATTATGCCAGCTTACTCCGTGCCATATTCCACGTGTACCCATCTCCTAATGTCGGCTGTTTGCCAAAAAGGCTAGTCTGGGTATCTGGTTATGGAAATTCATTATTTAGTTAAGACAGCTGAGTCAGTTATCTGCTACTGGAGAGTATTTGGTCATGGGTGTTAAGTTACCTCAAGAGTTGTTCCCATTTATGGACAGGGATGATGAGAACTGTGACAGAAAAGGAGCTTCATTGAAGAAGTACAATGGAGCATTGCCTCATTTTATGGTTGAGATCACTAAAAATAGATTACACACGTAGTTAATAATACTTGGCTGGCTTTTGCATCTGTTTCACAATCTATTAAACTCTCCCCCATTACGTCTTCCACATGATTAAAGATGGTCCCGACGTGTGGGCACATGCCTATTTCTAAAGGAAAACTCTCTATAGGAAAATATAGAAATGCTACCCATGGAAATAGCTGGAGTGTCTTAGGCTCTTTGCACAATTAGTTTTTGCGCCTAATTGCCGGCTGTTATCCGGATACACCTGATACCATTCTGGAGACACCTGAGCAGATACATGTATTTGCAGCAGCACTACCTACTTCTTTCCTTGTTTGTGGCTAGACTACATCACAGTAGTACATGTCTGCCCTCTGCAGTATGCTGTAAAGTTTCTGGTACAAAGTTTAGATAGAGCCAGCAATAATTAATTTGTGGGCCATTAATAGTAAGCAAGTACTTTCCTTACTGGAAGTGGTGTAGCCCTGAAGAAAAAAACCCGAGTGTGCCTGGATGGAGTACATGATCCATTGTAAAAGCATCGCTTTTATTGGGGTACTGCCTGTACCTGGGGCAAGTAAACACCGTACCTTTTGATGTAGAGCTGCCTGTTTGGAAGTGGGTTTCAAGGAGGAAGAAACACCCTGTGTGCTTTTCAGGCTTGTTTTCTTGTGACCGGAACTTCCATGGGCTATTGTTAGCCATTGTGTAAGCTTATAGTGTGTGTGTGTACGTGTGTGCAAGCAGAAGCATGTCAATGTTATGCCAATCAAGAGGTGATGGTTGATAATGGCTTTGTGTTTGCATCGTGCTAATGATGTGGAGTAGCCGAAAATAAGTTGCTTACCCAACAAAAAAACGAAACAAAGTGTCTTTCACACTGAGATATCCTGTGTTTTACTCAACCTACTCCCTACCATGCTTACCCTATTGTGCCTGGGAATGGAATGGGGATCGATGCCTGGGAATGGAATGGGGAGGGCTGGGAATGAGAAAGTGAGGTGTGGTGAAGTGTGCCTTTGATGAAGCGCCATGGATGAATTTTTTTTGCAATTTGATAGTCAGCAGAAATTTGTTGTTGGTGATTTTTGATATCACATATATAGCAGGCTGTTACCTGCACCAGGCCCATAGCCTTCCTCGAAATTTTGCAGTAAGGTAATTTCATGGTTCACACTATAGCCCTGGAATATTATATACATGTATATATAGTGGAAATGGAAACTGTGAAAAAGTAGTGAATTATGTGGTATCTATATCTATAAAACCACAGATATACCATTGATAGGGTTGCGAAAGGTGTCAGTTGGCTATTTCTAGCCCATCCCTCTCACTTCTTTCCAACTACATGTATACGATTACCACTGACAGTGACACACTGCTGTGTGTGGCCCGTAGGACTAAGCGGGGAGCTGCAGTGGTTTGGGGTTTCTGATAAGCTTCATGAAGAGGTTTGAAATTACAGCAGGCTGTGTCGCTCGTTGAGGCCAGTAATCCTACTCCATGCAGACGACATAAGTGGTGTGGATAATGTTTCTTATCCCCTGGGTGCTGTGTGACAACACAACAGCGGTGTATACAACACTAGACAGCGACAGAGAGCAACAAGTCTCTCTTGATTGCACAAATAGCCTAGCTTTGTATCCGGGCCTTCTCCTGTAGAGTTGCAAGATAAAATGGAGTGAGAGAAGTCCTGGGCACGAGGCTGTAGAAATAGCCATTACGGATGCTAGAGATGCATTTTGACCTTGTAAAGTGCTGCCAGTTTATCTTATTATTTCTCGCTTTCTTGCAGGTTTTTGTGTTAGTATTCTGTGCAACACAAAGGAGCCCGCTAATCTGTGCACAGATTCAATATATTTGGACGAGACTAACCATCAGAGATGAGTTGTGAGCAAGCCGTGAGCGCGTCCCCCTTTCCTCAAAATCTCATTGCAAAGCCACTAGCGAATGAGGGACGTGCCATCAGTACCGCCAGCGTTGCTGCTGGCCTAAAGAGGTCGAAGCCTCTGACTTCAAGTTCAAATCCGAGACGTTGGAGTGACGCCCACCGTGAGCATCGATCGGAATCAGCATCCTCGGCATCAAAGGCTCAGAGAGATCATCGTGATCTCCGCTCGCAGTCCCCAGCTTCAAGTCCACATCTTCGCAGTGGTGTTCACGCCCAGTCTCCCAGTTCAAGCCCTCGTCTCTGCAGTGATGCTCATCGCGACCTCCGATCACAGTCACCTGGATCCAGCCCGCGTCTTCGCAGTGATGCCCACCGAGAGCTACCTCCCGGGTGGGAAAGGGCGCAGAGTGACCAGGGCATGTACTACTGGCACAAGGAGACCAACAGGACCCGCTGGAAGTTCCCTGAAGAGGAAGGTGAGCAATTGTTGTTGGTCATCTGTGACTCAGAAACATTAGGGACTCAGCCAAGTTTTCCATACAGCCATAAGGCTAATGTGAATTTAGGTGGCCTTTTTATATTAGGATTTAAATATAAAGTACATGCTTTTCTCTATTATCTATTTAAATGTGCCCGTGGCGTTTAAAGAGTTGACTCTTCTATCTGTCAGTCATTCTTAATTGCCCTGATATAATCCTTCATGCTGTGTAGTCCTGGTTGGACTACTCATTCACGTTTACAATTTGGCCAGTAGCACGCACAGTGTCCTATCACTCCATTGCAGATTACACTACCCAGCACTGTATATTTTTTTTTGCAATAACTGGAAAGTGGAGGCTCTTATGCAGAGATAACTCTAACACTAGTTAGTGCCAAGGGCACATTGATGTGCATGGCCACCCACACCGGACTATGCAGAGTATACGGACTATGCAGAGTATACGGACTATGCAGAGTATACGTGCTCTTGTTGGTGCATAATCCAAGCAGTGTCCCCTAAAAGTGGGAGGCAGACCTTCTCTTATCTGAGTTGTGGCTGGCCCAATCCTTCACGCTGTCTGGTGTTGTTATTCTAGTGCAGTGTTTAGACAGTGGGTGGTTGTATGAGGCATTGTTGGTGGCTCCTGCCATGCCATTGTGCTCAGTGTAGGGTGGATCCAGGTATATAGGACAGGTACATCACCACCCAAGACAAAAGGTAATCCCTTTATTAGAGTCTGAAAGTGGCAAGAGAGGGCTATGATGTTTAAGCTCGTAACTGAATCAATTGACCAGGCACTTCTCTTCCAGCAGTTGCATCTCTGCCCGTGTGTCACATGAAAATGGGGTAAGACCTAGCTATAGCAACAGGCTCACTATATAAGACTAGCTAACTGTACAGTATACTGAAATTAATGGCAGTCTCGTGGTTACCAAAAAAAAATTCTTCCACAGTGAAACACACTACGTTTCAGCCCGAACTGGGCCTTTATGAAATGATACGGAAATACTGTTGAAGCTGTAGTGAGTATCCGTTAGCAACTTCCTGCAAGCAAAAGATGTTTTCTATTTCTTTGTCAACAGTCCAAGTAGCTACCTGTCAAACATAATGCATGTACACGTGTGTTGTTGCACTGATTTGTGGCTTCGTACTTGTAATTTCGCCATGGAGATAACAGCAAGATGGTAGAGGCATCTTGCGATACGCTTCCTCCCCCAAATTCACCCCCAGAATTTCACTTTTAGAAAAAGCTGCTGGTGCACCTACATATAAGTGAGGTATCCTAGGGAACACCCCCCCACCACCACACACACACAGATAACATCATTTCACACTGTTCATATTGGCCTCCCACAATGGCCAATGAAAACAGAAACCACACTAGAGAGACTGATATCATGAGCTATCTTTGCAGTAGTAACTATCTCCAACTCATCACCCACACCGCCTAAAGTATGAACCCCTGACAAATTACATAGTTTAATGTCTCTTCTGAGCCTACTTTGCAGTAGTAACACTCCCCCCCCCCCCACTCACCCACACACTGCCTAAAGTATGAAGCCCTGACAAATTACATAGTCTCTTCTGAGCCTGCTGTCTCTGTATGGTACACATTAGAGTGTATGTGTAGGAGAGTCAGCCCTGCAAATGGACCTTTTGGGTAGAAGGGTTTGCCCTTACCCCAAAGTGTTACAGCTTGCCATATATGGTAGTGCCTGCAGTTAATGTGCTTGTGAAGCTCAATGATAAACTGAAATGTTGATGTAGACTGCATGTCTACATTGTACTGAGCTGTACTGTGTTGCTATGAAGCCATTTGTGACATCAGTTCCTCTAAGCTGATTTATTTTCTAAACCAGCTCCAATTATTGGTCACTTAGCCTATATTAGGGGGATGCATTAGCGAACCATCAGCTTCTGGAATTTTTAAGCTGCAAACCCAATTTCGTGCACCCCACA
The DNA here is from genome assembly GCA_963921505.1 of Phakellia ventilabrum. Taxonomy (NCBI): domain Eukaryota; kingdom Metazoa; phylum Porifera; class Demospongiae; order Axinellida; family Axinellidae; genus Phakellia; species Phakellia ventilabrum. The sequence goes on along the minus strand of OY997385.1, from coordinate 4,855,625 downwards.
CCACAATGCACGTACATCCAGATATGTAGTGATACTCAATGTACTAAGTCCTATGCTAATGTTATTGTCATTGGCGACAGTGGGAGGGGGGGGGGGTCGAATGTGGAAATATTTCTGTTTGTACATGAATATTATCAAGGGATTACATGACCTTGTGGGTAGACATTGTGGGTAGCTATATCCAGCATATGTTTCACGCCTCACTGCATTGCTGTGATTGTAGATAAGCTGTGTACTGTTATCTTAATTACTGATCCCTGGACAGTGGGCGTTGGATAGGAGGCATGCGTGTTGTTGAGCAATATCCTGTTACATGTATGTGTGACTTACAATGTACATGTTTTGCTTATCAAGAACGTGTTTGCGTGTCTGTGTGCATGCTCAGTACTCTGGGCATAAAGTGAAAATAGTGTCATATGGAAAACACATATTTGTAGTGTGTAGTTGTGCTTGTGAAGTGGCCACTGAGTGTTGCCTTGTTTGGGCTATTTCCTTTTTTGGGGTGTTCTGCAAATATGTCGAGTGCTTACTATGCATAGTGCGGTTTCCTTGTTTTTGCTGTGATGTAATCCTTGTTTTTACCATGATGTAATCCTGGTCATTGTGTGTGCATGTGTTGAGGATATGGGAGAGATTTTGTAATACAGAGTGTGTCAGTCAACACTAAGCCATCAGTAAAAGAGGTGTGTCACCTGAGTGTAGGAAGCCATGTACAAGTACATGGGTAAATTGCCGTACATGTGTACAGAAGCCTAATTGTATGACGTTACATAACTCACCCAGCTGAAGCATATGAAATTCCTTTTTTTTTTGTTTCACCATATTTCTGCAGCAAGGACAGGTAGGCATGCAATCTCACGTGCGCGTGGTGCACGTTTTGTCGGGATGGCTGGCTTTGCTCCGTGTTCTCCCAGAAATTAAAGTTAGCCCAGAAAGCGATTTGCTTATAACCCCGGAGGTGGATGCAGGCATGTCTCAGAAACAGTGAGCGGTAAATTTAAGAACTTTCTATGGCATACGTAGCTAAGGTAGAAGAAAGCTCTGCCGTTTCTACAAGCCGTGCTTAGGCCGAGTTATGAGCGTGCAAATTATTGTATTTTTTCGAAGTTCACAGGTTCACATTCACAACAATTCTTATACAGATAGTTAGATATTTAGTAGACAGGAAGGTTTTATAGCTGTAAAGAAAGTATGGCTCCAATTCTACGCTTTGCTCCATGTTATCCCAAAATTCGAAGTTGGCAGACCCGCTAGTGGAGGGTAGTATGATGGCTGTCTTGGCAGCATTTCAGGAGCGTGGCTCAGACTGACTAGACGGTATTTGTAGACGTTAAGGGAACATATTACAACATACACAACATTCATTAACAGAACAGCTGGGCAAAGAAACCGCCGTGTAGGCAATCCCAGCCTCCATACATTACTATACATAAGGCATAACTGGAAGTGATCACGTACATGTAATTGTCGATGGCTTAGCATAGACTGGTATGAATATGAAGAATTTCAGGTTAGTGAGTATCCTTGAGGATTTACCCTGAATCCGTTCATGCCTTTCAACTTTATAACCATTTATAAATGTACCCCTATCCTGTGCAGGTGTTGGGGTTGGCACAGGCAGTGTTGGCCTTTCCTTGGATGTTTGCTTGGGGCATTTATTGAGACAAGGGGGTACAATAAATTGATAACATCCGTGCTGGGCTTTATAGACTATGCTTTGATGTAAGGCTTTACATGTACAGGTGCATGCAGAACCTTTAAACCCGTGATAGCTTAGGGTTGCTCTTAGAGCAGTAGCTACACTTTATACAGTCTTCTTATCCATGTGACTGGGCAGTTCTGATCCAGTGCGGGGTAGGAACCCCTGCAAAGATTCTTTGGCCCTTACGCCATGTGCTGCTTCTTCCTGCCTTCTGGGCAGAGGCCTGATAGGATTTGAAACATGACTCTAATTCCTGTGATTCACACTGCACACCTGCATGTATATGTTACCCTAGACAACGTGTGTTGCATGTACGTGTATACATGTACGTATCCTCTGTACCCAGGCCACACTAACATGTACAATGTATATGTACATGTTACATTGTGTCGCATGTACATGCCAGTATTGTGTTGCATGTACATGTACATGTACATATACCGGGTACACGTACATGTTGCATACTACAACATGTACATGTATATGTACATGTATATATGGACATGTTACATGAAACCACATGTACATGTAGACATGTATCTGTGTATGTATCTTCCTCTTGGAATAACCACTAGGCCAGCGAATAGTTTTGTTAGGAGATGTAAGAGTTTTAGGAACTGGAAGTCCAGGCATATTAATTTTAGTTCTTGGTTTTTTGTAACAATTTTCTTGCATTTTTAAGATCGTCTCTCCTCGTTCCATGCAGCCAGGGAACATGAGAAGGTGAGGAGACAGCACCGGTATGTGAACATAAAGCCAAAGCAGTTTGGCAGATCGGACGGACGCCAAAATGGAGATGACGACAGTCACACATCGAGTGACACTTCCTCTCAGTCTTCCGACCACGATCAAGGGGAGGAGCTGCGAGCAGCAAACGGAGATTCTTCCGTCCGCCCCAGCCCTCCCAGTGGTGTCCCGCCCACAGACTCGCGAGGGAGCAGCGTTGGCCAAAGAGGAGCTGCAATCTCGGCGGCTAGTGCATCACCGCCGACTGCCACATGTACGGGGAAAACTAACGGGTCTGTCTCCAGTGCTGACGGGAACGGCCATCCGCCGTCTAGCTCAAGTGCAGGGGAATCGATAAAGAGACTACCCCATTATGTAAACGTGAAGCCCACCCAGTACCTCAGAGCTAATACCTCTCCCGGTGAGCTGTCCACTGTAACTGTGCGTGTGTCAAGAGATGAAGACAAAGCGAGTAACAGTGATCATGGCAAAGGCAAAGGGCTAGAGAGTGCCGGGGCAGAGGCGAGGGGCGTAGCAGGTGGATTTTCTCATGAGCGACAGTCTCAACCCAAAGGAGGACCCAGGAACAAAACTCCCTCCCCTCCCCTTGAGAACAGGGAGGCAAGAGAAGGGGAGAAGATTAAGAGACTGCCGCACTATGTGAACATCAAGCCCACCCACTATCTCAGAGCCGATACCTCTCCCGCCGTTCTCCAGAGCGGGAACGAGGCTGCTGACGGGGTCGGAGAAGGGTCCTCGCGTGACAGGCAGTGTCACACCGAAGGAGGCTCCCGGGACGTGACTCCGACTCCTTCTTCCCCTCCCCCCGAGGACAGAGAGGATAGAACGCCCACGCCCCCCCTCCCCGATCGGCAGTATGCCGACTCGGACATAAGGAGGACTCCCACCCCTCCGCTCCCCGTGAGACACAACGAGGGTTCACCATCCCCACCACCCCCTCTACCTGCGAGGAGGTACTCAAACCAGGAGGAGATGAGACAAGTGAAACTCCGGAGAGCGCAATTGTCAGAAGCAGGCTCCAAAAATGGTCGCCTAACAGATCCAAATCATCGTCGTGGCAGTGACGCAGGTACTCAGTCTCAAGAGGGTGTGCAACGGATGGTAGCGATGCTCGGAGATGAGTACGCTTTAGTTAACAAGCGGGACGCAGAACATCATCGCCCTGTGTCTTGGGCCGAGAGACCACACAGTGCCAGCTATGCCACCATCCCTCCTCCCCTGCCACCATATACACCAGAGAGTCGACAAGAATCTGGGGAACCAGAGGAGAGGAGAGACTCGGCTGATTCCCAGACCTCCTATTCTGCAAGATACGTTGACATCGATGCTGTCGCCGACCCCCGCAGAATGAGATCTCGTATGGATCCCTACAGGGACTCCATTGCCTATGCGATTGTGACCTTGGAGGACAAACCGGTCGTTGCTTCGGAAGGAAATACTGAGCATCGTTCGAAGACCCCTCCTGAGCCGTATGAAATCCCCGTGACGGGGGGAACGCTACCTGGTGCGGGAACATCATCCACTGGGGGAGTGGCATCTAACGAGAGCAGGGGTCTGGTTCCCGGGATGAGTGGACCTCCAGGGACGTATGAGGAGATTGATTTCTCTTCTTCTTCACAACAGAGTAAGATATAAGATAGCATGCCCAAGCCTACCCTTCCTGTAAGCTTATAAGGCAGACTGGTACGAGGTTTCTATACTTCCTCATTAGCCTTGTCCCTAGGCAACCTCTGTAATGCCATTCATACAGGCTGTGGTTGTGGGTGTCTGCAGTTTCAGCAAACAGATTTAGCTACATGTACAGTATATTGAACTATCCTCATTTTCAACCCAACGAGTTGTCTCATCAAACTGGCAGTTTGATGAGACAACTTGCCGGTTTGATGATACTTTTGAGACGACGGCTCAGGTTGGAATTGAGGATACATAGTCATAGCCGAGTCAGTCATAGTGCATGCTCACCTTTCAATGGCACCGCACTGCCCGTGCAAGCAGTGCCGCACCCACAGGAAATATGCTTGCAATAATTGCATTCCTGTAGCGTTACTCACATACATACTAACTTGGAGTCTCCATGCAACACGATTAGTTGCCTTGCTTCCTGCTCGGCAATGAAAAACTGAATATCATCCCTACAGCGATAGTTCAGTGAATATGAAACATATTGTCCACTATGTTTTCATGACACTGTCCTGCTTGTCTGTTGTGTAGGTGGCGGGTACATGACGGTGAACCACGACATGCAGAAGGGCTATCGGGCACTTCAGAGATACTACGACTCTTCACCTGATCTAAGGGCTCAGAGAATGAGAAGGATGTGCTCAGAGGGCGAGAGGGGTCACTCCCCCTCCCCTCCCCCTCTCCCGGAAAACTCCCCGCCCTCCAGGGAGAACAGAAAGTATCGCAGTGACTTGCTAGCGAAATCAAAATCACTTGATGTCGATTCTGCGACCTCTATTGTTGGTGGTCCTGGTTCCAGTCCAGGAGAGCGTTCGAGTCCTCAGAGTTTGAGTCCGGATCCAAGTGCTGTCGCTGACAACCAATACGACCAACTGGTTGAGCCAATTCCTCGTGTCGATTCCGTAAAGTACGATCTTCCCTTGAACAGTCGAAAGATACAAGCAATGAATCTCACACTACCCCGAACATTGGAAGCAGACTCACCACCGCCTCCCGGCTACTCTAAACTTGGTCTCTCGCGAGAAGCCGTCTTGCTTCGCTCCGGGGTGACCCTGAGGCGCAACAGTCGGTCCTCCTTCTCTCCATTCCAGGTACCCAAGAGAAAGGGCGGGGCTGGAGGCGGAGCTAAGGATGAGAGCAGCGAATCTGAAGATGATGATGGGCTGGATGCTGTCAACAAGTGAGTAAAACATCAGCGTCTAGTTCTCAGGTTCTACTCCCCAACTTTTTTAGAATGCTGCTGCATTTCTACACTGCCTAAGAAGGGGAGTCAGGGGTTCATACAGGGGGGGGAGACCTGGGATATTCCCCCCCCCACCCCAAAAAATGTTTCGCAACCAAATTTCAACAGTAATACATAACAGCAACAGCAGTAACTAAGTAAGTGCGAAATACGTCTATAAGTACCTCCAGAATGTCTCAGAATCAATCTCAGAGCATCTATTTTTCAAACATTTTCTTGGGGGGGCACTAAAGCACGCCCTCTGCGTTAACACCAAACTTTGGAATCCCCCCCCCCCCAACCTCAAAATCCTGTATGAACCCCTGGGAGTGGTGGGAGTCCTTACGTCCTTATGTGTAGTGCCAATCGGGGAGGGGGGTGTGGGCGTTCTCTCCTTGTTCTCGGGGGAGAGGGGAAGAAGTGGGCGGAGTTACGTCCCTGGAGCCTCCTTCAGTGTGGCATTTCCTGTCACGTGAGGACTGGGGAGTGGAGCCTGGGAATGAGGATATGAAACGTAGCTTTTTTATTGTAGAATATTTGTAATTCCAAAAAATAATCAGTATATGTATTTGTGATATGCGTACATGTACTTGTGTGCCTGTTTTTACCATTCTAACCTTGTGATATGCCTAGGATGGTATCTTAATAGACCCTTTACCATTATGATGTAATGGGGGGTAAAAGTGAGCACTAAAATACATGAAAACATGTGTAAACAAGCATGTTCCTATGTTTTCAAACAAGAAAATTACATCAAAGCACATGTTCTCATGTATTTTCTCCAATTAGTGCTCACTTTTACCCCCCATTACATCATAATGGTAAAGGGTCTATTGCTGTAGCTGTTGGATGGTATCTTGCTGCAGCTGTGCCTAAAGTACAAGTACCTTTGTTGTCTTAGCCCAGGCCCTTTGTTGTCTTAGCCCAGGCTCCACTCCACTCCACAGCTTGTATCGCAGGCTGTGGATAAAAAGCTGGGGAGTGGAGCCCAGGGAATGAAGCTTACATTCCGTGAACGAAACACTGCCAGTGTCTTTTCAGCTGAATTGTAGACTGCTATTTTGATTCCGTGTTCTATCCTGCTTCATGTACCATGCGTAGGTGTATCAAGTCCTTGGAGACCTCATTGACTCTGAAGGGTGACCAGGAATACATAAAAATGCAGTGGGCCCCCGTGGGGCCTCCCAAGTGGAAAGAATTCAAGCGCCGAGCACACGAGTATGAAGACGTGAAAAGTGAGCAGAGGGCGGAAGGCCCTGAGAGGGACGAAGCACTGAGACAGGGAACCATTACGGCCTCGAGGAGCATGGACCACTTGGACGTCGACCTGGAATGGGACGAATCCGATTTCGCCATGAACCCTGCCTCCCAGCTGGGGGCTGGTCCGTTTGGAAGCATGTCCCAACCTGACCTCAGTGCCGCCCGGCTATCGGAGACCCTCGCCGACGCCTTCCCTCATATGCAGAGGCCGGAGAGAGTATCCCAGGAGGCCTTCGACCAGCGCAAGCTGAGGCTGCTGCGGCACAAGTACGTGGATGTTGATATCGCAGAGTGGCCGGACGTGGTGGGACCGGAGAGCGTGGGAAACATGGGAGGTGCCCAGGTGAGAGACCGTTTCGTTATCACGGGATTAGACCAGTGCTGTTAACATAATTAACCAGTGATTATAACAATCCACTTCTTAAAATTAACTGAGCACTCTGAATGTGGGTGTGGGGGCATTTGCTCATGGGAATCTTAACACTGCTGCAGGCCCACCCCTTCCTGCCCCCCCCCCCCCCCCCAAACAAAAGAAAACAAATCAAACCCACAATACAACGTGCTTCCCTCATTGCACTGGTATATCTAGTAGCTTGTCCTTATTGATATGTTTAGGTCCATAGACCTTCACCAGCTGAACTAGGTATAACAGTACTGAAACACGATGTAATAAAAGATAATGAGGTGGAGGGTACAAGTTCAATGGTTAACTGCTAGGGTTAACAGTGAGTGATGAAGTCCCGTGAATGGTATCCATACTGGGCTGAGTGAAAGGCCGCAGTCTAAATAAGTGGTCCTTCCGTGTGCTGCTCTACTCTCTGTTTCTTCAGGTCATAGTTCAGTATTTTAATATTGCATTACATCATTACTCATTATATCATGTTAGTCTTGATTTTGTTGGCTAGTTTATTCAGTTCAGCTGATGAAGAAGGTCCATGGACCGAAACGTATAACTGTTTGATTCAATGCCATGACAAGCTAAGAAACTCTATTAGATATTCATTTATTATGTAGCTATGAGCCTTGTAACGCTGGTATGTACATGTACATATGCATCAATACATTAGAATAGTGTATAAGAAAGTGCCAGTGTGCATTATGCATACTTTCTTGAATACAGCAAGCTACTGAAACCAAATTTGAAGCATCCGTTGTTTACTAACCTCCACACAATACCGTACTTCCTCAATCCCTGCAGTCGCTGACTACAGTAATCCGTGACAGTTGGTTGGAGAGTGACAAGCAGAGTCCTCCGGGGGAGAAGTTGCCCAAGGGCTGGCAACGGCTCAAGGACGAGGAGGGTAGGGCCTACTACTGGCACGTGCCCTCGGGCAAGACACAGTACACCAAACCCACTGGAGAGGAAGTCAGGAAACTGGTGAGTTTGGAGAGGGGGAGGGCTGTGTGTGTGTGTGTGTGTGTGTCTGCTGTGTCACATATAGCTGTATCTGCCTTTTGTGGCAGAATAGCATCATTGGTTACGATGACCATCTTTCAGGGCTCAAAGTGTGTGTGTGTGTGGAGTGAAATGTGTCGCTGAGTGATTGATGTGTAAGTGGAAAAGAGCTTTCAATAGGACTAGATTTGTGAATTCACACTATGGGATATAAAGCTTGAGCTACAGTCATATACCGTAGGCCGGGTTTCGATTGCGAGATTCTTTTGATTGCGAATTGCGAGTTTTTCTATAACTCGCAATCAAAAGAATCGCAGGAAAAAGAATACAGTGACACGTGACCACGCCCCTTTTGCTCAAACGCTCAACACGTGTTTTCAATCACGTTCAACTGTCGATCGTTGAGATGAGTATTCGTCGATATTTCAAGTCAACAGTCAACCTGCCAACACCCAGCCAAGCGCAACTGTCGCCAAACGTCCTTAGAGAGGTGAACCAAGCAGTGACAGCAGCGTTAGAGCGTGAACTGAGAAGCAGGGAACCAGGCCAAGCGAGGTAAAAAGCGAAAGTACAACGCTTCTTTCACACCTGAGGATCGCGCTGCTATTGGACGATACGCAGCTGAAAATGGCAATGCAGCAGCTGTTAAGACCACCCATGGCGTTGGAGAGAGCACCGTGTGGCTTGCCCGCTTGGCAATTCGCAATCATTAGAATCGCAATCTGGCTTGTATAGTGCCATTCGCAATCGTTTAACTACGCAATCGAAACCCGACCTACGGTACTATTGCCTGTAAGAATGTCAGAGACGAATAAAATATGTGTGCCAATTACACACAGAGAGAGTGTCACCCATTTTGTTATAGCCTTTTTTTAGTATTGCACATCACCGAGCTCCAGTAATGAACAGTATTGTATGTTTTAGTATTGCACGTCACCGAGCTCCAGTAATGAACAGTATTGTATGTTTTCATGTGTAGCGATAAATTATTCCTCTTCTCCAAATCCAACACCCATCCCCCCACATCCCCATATCCCCATACACCCATACCACTACACACCCATACCCCACACATCCATACCATACCCCCCACACGCTCACATCCATACCCCACACACCCATGCCCCACACATCCATACCCCACATACCCACACCCATGCCCCCACACATCCATACCCCACACACCCATACCCCACACACCCATACCCCCATACCTCCACACATCCATACCCCGTACACCCATGCCCCCAGAGCCTCAATGTCAGCCCGTCTAGGGACGACAGTCCAAGCAGGGAAAGTCCCACCTCCACCCGGGCCAAGTCCCAGACCTTCTCTGCTCGCTACTTTGGATTCCAGCCTGTGCAGGAGTCAGAACTGATTCCAGGACAGTGTGTAAGCGTCGTACACTCGTGCATCAACAAGTTCTCCTCTGCCAGAAGTGAGCCAGGCTCTTCAGCCAAGAAGGCAAGTGGAAGTACCACCATTCTAATTACTGACAAGCGTCTCTTTTTACCAGCCGGGCGCGCGCTCAGCTGGTACTGATGTTCCCGTGGACACACTTTTAGCGTTGTTGTGTCACCAAAAGTGCGGTTCCTTCCTCCACTGTGTTCTGAGTTGCTCCTGTTCTCCACCACTATGTATCAATAGGGAGCCATGTGTGAAAACAGGAGGAAGTCAGGTGGTTCGTGATGTTTGTGGGGTGGGGTGGTATACAGACTGCATTAATTGTCCTTTGTGTTTCCAAGGAGCTGTCTTGTAGTGCCGCTATGGCTGCATGCATCCTGCTTGTTGTTGGCAATTTTAGCTCTGAATTTTAGCTCTTGGTTCAGTATAACTAATGACCGTCTCAGGTGTATGGAATTAGTAGTTACCATGGACTAGTGGTTGTCACGAACATGTGCCCCATATCTCTGTCTATGTGTATAAAGCTACAAAGTTGCTGTTGCAGCTGGTATAAATTTTTTCTGTATGTAGCAAACCCTACACCCACTCCATAATTGTTCATTTGAGCTCCAAACCCTTAACCTTAATATATTAACCCAAACTCAATGAGGCTAGCTCTATAGTGTACTGATTATCACCTCATGTCAGTGCACAGAGAATCTCACATGACTGCTCATAGAGTAGACAAGCGAGAGGCACCGTTCCTCTCCCTGATTGCAGCTGGTAACTCTCTTACATCTGCTTGTTTGAAAACTCTGCACGGCGACAGCAGTCGTCCTGGTGAGTTCGAGGCTGGCACATTTTATTAATAATGTGCATTAGTAGTATTATACGATATTTCTGATTTCCAGATATCTAGTCTGCCACCTCTAGCGTAATCTCATTACTCTGTAGCTTTGTAGCTTGGAGTTTGGGAGGCCGTCTTGCCAACACAATAATTATATTGTGTATTCACATAGTGTTGTGTGTCGTAATCTCATTACTCTGTAGCTTTGTAGACTGGAGCTTGGAGTAGGCCCGTCTTACCAACGCAGTAGTGTGTATTCACATAGTGTTGTGTGTATTTAGGGATGGAAGGAGAGTGGTTATTCACCGCCTGTTGGTCTCACTACTGAAAGAAGAGAGAACCTCGCCAATGAATACTGGGGGTGGTGTGATTGGATCCTACGCTGTATCCTTGCCGATTGCCGCCACACGCATTTGGCAAACATGGCCTAGAATGCAATCATTGCCTTTAATTATATTAACGAGGCATGAATAGTGAGATCTTGTTTGTGTGTGCATGCCTGTGTGTGTACAGTGAGGGGCCGTTTGGCGGCCATGCATTCTATTAGGTGGGCTGGTTATGGTGGTGGGAATTAGACTGGAAATGTATGGTATTTGAGAATACAGATGTAATTGGGTTTGTGTTGAGCGTGAAGCGTCTCAAGTGTATTATATCATGAATTATTATATGAGTCACTTCGAGGCTTGCTAACTCCTTGTTGATGCCTACCTAGCTTTAGTCTGTACATTTTAGCTTCTCAGTGAGCAAACAGCACTCTGGAACGCCATGTGGAATGTAATTAACGGCAGTAAATGCCACATGACTACGCACGTTAATGAATGCGTGTCCAACCTCCTCTGACTCCAGATGTTTGTACTAATGTCATGGCTAATATATTCCTCTACCATATTAGGTTATAAAGGGATACGCATGTGGGTTGGGGTATGTGGATTCGGTTACTATCGCACTGTACCAGTTTTTTACGAGCATGTTTGCACTGTGTACTTCGCTAATGGAATCTGTTGTGCTAGGAATGTATGTAAAATGGATTGCCTGCTTCCAGGTATTCAGCCAAAGGGATGTGATATTACATTACAGCTGCTTTGGTATGGAATTTACATCGTAGGGCATTCTTGTGATGCATTCACACTAGAACTGATATTGCTATGGATTCTTGTCATATAAATGGACTGACACAGACCAGTGGTTCATTCCACATCAGTTGTAGCAGAGTGTTGAAGTTTGCAGGCTGTCTCTGACTATTGCTTAACTCAAGTGTAGTAGGATTTTAGGTAGCAGAGTGTACAAGTGATGTTTGACCCTTGAACTCTGGACTGTGGCTTTCAGTGGTGTGTGAGTCTGTTTAATAAAGTTTTTACCAAGGTTAGTACAAAGTTGCCAAAGTTCACATCTCAGGTCCACCTCTGGTAGTACCCCACTCAACACTGTCCTGGTAGTGCTGTGGAACCTGATCCCAGTAGTTAATTGGGGTCGAATTATTTCATCCAAACCTAGCTTGGCTGCTTGCACATCTCAGGTCCACCTCTGGTAGTACCCCACTCAACACTGTCCTGGTAGTGCTGTGGAACCTGATCCCAGTAGTTAATTGGGGTCGAATTATTTCATCCAAACCTAGCTTGGCTGCTTGTAAGAGTATGATAATACCAGCAGCTTTGCTAGCTTTGCTCATTTCAGCTGCTGTGAGCATGGCTTCACTTGCTCATGTCTCAGGAGTGAAGTCCTTATAAACTGTCGGAGGCGTCTGTCTGTCTGAATGTTTAGGGTGTAGGTTGAAGTTGAGGTCGGGACAGAACCCAGGGAAGGTTCTGTTCATTAGATGATGTCGTAGTCTTCATTTGATGACATCGCTTCAGTACAGTAGACAACGTTATATGGGCAGCTATGTGAAATTGTCTGGCCAAGCTACATGAGGTGATACCAGCCGGGTGCTTTACAAATGGCTTTTGTAGAAACGTTATCATAAAATATTGTACTCCTTCTATATGTGGTGTTGGAAGTGACTGTGTTGATTTAAGAAAAAGACTCTAGTACTATAAAAATCTGTTTCCCAGATTGTGATCCACAAACTCTGTGTGCCAAACCTTATAATTTTTGGGGGGAGGGGGGAATTGAGGCTTGAACTCCTGTGGGGTTCAGTGGTGATGCCCCTTGACACCTTTGTGTTCCTGTTGTGCAGGGTAAGGTGGTGTTCCTACAAGTTCAGGGGATGGAGCTGAAGTGGTTGGAGCCTGAGACCAGTGCTACCAGGACTGTGCAGCCTGTCAACCGGATTCGGGTCTGGGGTATCGGATTGGAGAATGAAAGGTATGCATGGTGTGTGTGTGTGTGTGTGTGTGTGTGTGAGGGGAAAGGAAGATATTTAGAAGATATTTATTATCTTTACATGCAAATTAAGAATATTACAATGTTTTTGCATTAGAAACGCTGTCTATAGCTGTGTTAGTATAGTCAGTGCTACTAGTGGGAAAATTTTATCTCACAAGTGAGTACAGTTTCTATTTCATTAAGTATTATTCTTTTTTGGGGGGAATAGCGGATTTTTCTGATCATGAACAGTGAAGAAAATTCTATTGAATACATCCCTGTGAGGGCATCAAGTGAACTCCTCCTATTGGAGTGATGATTTTCCTCCACTCTATTCCGCAGAGATTTTGGTTACGTTGCTCGTGACCCGGTCACAAAGAAACACAAATGCCACGTCTTTCGTTGCGACATGCCAGCCAGGGCGGTCGCCAGAGCACTACTGGAGAGCCATCAGCAGGAGAAGAGGAAGTCACGTGACCTCTCACGTGATTGGAGGATGGAGAACTCCCTGGGGGCATCCAGCAGTAGCATGTCCGTAGACAGTGGAGGTAAGGAATGGACTGTTTCAGTCGTAGATATAAGTACAATGCTTCTTGATCTAAACTTTTCTTGAAATGAGGAGCACCTGCATGTAACTGTAGTACGTAACCCTTTCAGGCTCTTTCAAGTGTGTGTGTACGTATATAAAACAAGATTGATGTTTCAGTTCCATAACTTACCAGAAGAGGGCTATCATTGCTACTTCGCTGTCTAGGCCAGGGATTCATTTAGAAAAATCCCCAAGGGGGGGCAAAAGCACATTGAAAGACATTTTGGGGGGGTATGTGTATAGTGAGCAGTATTCAATATTGAAAGGTTGAAATTTCCAAGGGGGGGCAGATGCCCCCCCAAATGAAGCCTTGTAGGCAACACAGAACAAAGCTAGCTTGCTTGTTGCTATACGTGACATTGGGTAGAAGGTGGAATTCAGTAATGTGTTCATCTCAATCTTACAAAGGTCACCTTGTCAGTCCCAACCTGATACAGAGGTGTTCCACTATAGCTGGAGGATGAGTACATGTTGCATGTATAAGTAGGAACAGTTGCAGTTCTCGGGCATGGAATGGCAGTAGCTGTTGGCCTCGTGTCTGAACACTGCAGCAGTATCGTCATAGGGAAGTGCTCAAACTGCCAGGCTTAGTGAATAAGCTAGACTATAGAATACCACAAGCTCTTTTGTACATGTATTGTGCTTCAAATATGCACACATGAGATAATTGGAGCAATGGTTTCTCGATGAACTTTAAACCCTCCTCATCTCCCTCTCGCTCTCTCTCTATCATTGCACACACTTCCGAGTAGCCCGCTCGTTCAGTCCCGAAGCCTACGACCCTGTGGGGGAGTCCACGGTGGGAGGAAGAAGACTAGAGCGTTCCCGGGGAAGCCTCGACAGCTCCCTTACAACATCCACCTCTTCCTCCGTTGCCTCCTCTACCACGAGCACGACCAGCTACGACAAATACACCAGACTTCCCTGTACCTACATTGGCTCTTGTGACGTTGCCAAGCCCGTCGGTGAGTGGGACTTGTTTATTGGGGTTCGTTTGGTACACTCTTAATTGGTCAAAATTATTATAGTGGTAGAAGTAGTGTTTCTTTAATTATTCGTTCTATGCCTGAGCGAAGTCTTAGTTATCATATTAGTTAAACTGAGCACTGCGTTAAAAATCAATTCATACACTGTTGTTCGCAAGTGGGCAGCCTGTTAGTGCAACTGCAAACACCTAGTCAGTTTGTTGTAGCACCTGAAGTTGACCGCCAACTCCTAGCTGACTGTCAGGTGGTTGCATGCAGTCCTCCTGGCTAATGTAGAGAGAGATAAGCGCTTACAATTTATATACCGGAAAAAGCTAATCCTGTTTTTGTGTTTGTCCAGGAATGGAGGTCCTGAATGAGGCAGTGGGCAGACTCTCGTCTAACCAACTCCGGTGGCTCGATGTCAATCTGGACGTAGCCACCTCACACATCAAGATCATAGACACTAAGGTACCTACATTTGGTACTTTTGCAGGAAAAATGCAAGTAGTTCTATATGTATTTATTTTTTGGCGGGGTGTATCTGTTCTATAACCAGCGTGCTTATTGTCATTGTTGGGATGACTACGAGTGTGTGGTCATGTAGTCCATTACTTGGGTCAGTGATGGTATGTGCCTTGCCTTTCAGGTATAGTCCGCTGAGTTGTATTGTGTGGTGTTTTACATTTCCGTTCAATTTGTTCCATTCAGACGGACAAGGTGCTTCGTGAACACAGAGTCCGGTTCCTGTGTTTCCTCGGCATCGGTAGAGACGACAGGTAGGCCGTGTGACTCGTTGAAATTTAAAGCAAATGTATGTTTCTAAAATCACATATCATGCACACCTAACTTGTATACTGAACTTTAATAATTGCTGCGCCCCCCTCCTCCCCCCCCACCTGTAATAAAGAAATTGGCTGTAATCGTGGGTCTTTTTAGCCATGATACATGTATAACTCCACAAAGCACAATAGTTCTTCTCTCAGTTCGATTCCCAGCTCACAGATTTCATTCCATGCTTCAGTTTGTTATCCTCATCCTCATTCTTCCATTCCTATTCCAGGTACTGTGGCTACATCATAGACAGCGGCGAGCGAGGCGGACAGAAGCACTACAAGTTCCACGGGTTCCGGAAGGAGCCCAACACGGACGGCCTCTGCCTGGCTCTGCACATGGCCTGCCAGGCCAGATACCAGCGAGTGCTTAACGCCAACCCTGCTGCAGCCAAGAAGATGGAGGACGGCATGGTGGGTTGGAATCCTTAAACTCCTTCTCTGCACTGGTATCTTAGACTAGGGTATTCGTAATGTGCTTAGATCTTTGACATTCAATGTTTTCGTTGTGTCTTGCCAAGTCCCATTTAGAAACCGTTTAGGATGTTGTGCATAATGGCCTCAGGCCGTACCCTCACCCGGGTGAAAGGGACCATGCAATGTCACACAAAGCATGTTGAAGCTGCGGTATTACTGTTTTGATGCGAAATAGCGCTATATATAGCATGCGCAAAATCAACGATAACTCATGGAATGTGATACCTTCTCAACATTTTTGATAAACGCTGGCACCTAGGATATGTGAATACAACCCTAGCATGCAGAAGTACGGCCTATTCGCTTTGAATCAGGTGCTAGTACATGTACCTACAGCGAAATAGCACAAGTGCGTATTTACATGAGAAACAGGCGGTAATGACACATAATATTGCCAGTTTACTTCGCAATAGCGTGAGCCTTTTCACCCGGGCAGCGATTGTATTCAATATCCCTTAGGTTTCTAAAATGGTACCTAAGTCACCCACAGTATAGTGAGTGAATGACCAAATTTCTTCACAGTTATAGTTCACACTGAGCCTCGTATCACAGTGCCACGTTAGAATTAAATCACATGTCGATATCAAATTTTCGTACTGAATTCTATTAACCTAGGAGTAAGCTGGTAACTAGTCTCATTCCCAGATCTGCAAAGGGTGTGGGAATGAGACTAAGTGTGTACTGCCTCTGTCATGCACCTGGTGGCATATTCCACACACAAGTGGACGTAGCCAGATTACTGGGGTCTTCACGACTGCTCTCCCCCTCCCAGAGCCAGGAGAGAGTGCGGAGTAAGTCTACCACCTCCACCGCCTCAACCTCATTCTTTGGGAGACTAGGCAGCTTCAAGAAGACCAAGAAGATCAGTGATGAGGTAGGAGGGTGGTAGCGGAAGCAGTGAACACAGTTGCTGGTGTATGCCGAGGGGGTATAACCTCATACTATGGCTTCCTGCCTGTTGTAGCAATGGAGAAAAATTGAGGGAGGGTCCCCCCAGAGATTTTATCTCCCAGTCGTGGGTGAGCTTGTATGCAGCACCCAGGGCTTCATTTAGGGAGCATTCGCCCCCCTTGGAAACTTTGTGCCCCTCCCCTCCCCTTGGGATTTCAACTCTTCAAAATTGAATATTGCTCACTACCCCCCAAAATGTCTTCCAACGTACTTTTGCCCCCTCCCCCCCCCTCGGAGATTTTCCTAAATGAATCCCTGACACTCCACGATTCCAGCTAGTTATCACTGAGAAAGTTACTAGTACACGTGTATATGGGAAATGACTGTTTTATAATTTGTTAATGTGCTTTCAGATGATTCAGTTGCTTGCCCCCTCCTCCCCTCCTCCCCCTCCCTCTCTTCATCCCCTTCTCCTCTAGGACTCTAAGTTGCACAGCTTCGTGGTGCAGTACCTGGGGTCCGTCCCAGTGGCCAAGTCTGAGGGACTGGAGATTGTCAAAGGACCTGTCCAGGTACTTACTTGCCAGACATCTCTTCATGTACAGAAACTTGTCCATGCGTGACAAGAATTGCCAAAACCCGGCACTTTCCACATTTTTACTAATTTTTGGCATATTACTGACTGTCATGTCTCACTAACCACTTGTGAGACTGGAATGATTCTTAGTACAGGGCAATTAGTAACCTTTACCTAATACTAACTCAAAGCTAGAAGTCTGCAGCTCCCTCCATTTCTGTGATACGTACCTTGGTAGTGTTGCCATTCTTGGAAAATGGTCTTGGGATCGAAAACTCGGCCCCATATCTTCCTTGCTGTATGGCTCAAAGATTTCATTTCCAGGTCATTGCAGCGACAATGCCTCCTATACAAACAACTCATCTTTCATTTAGATAATGCATAGCGTTCTGGAGATACACATCTTTGAAGTGTGTGTGTTCAAAAAATGTAGGAAGCGCAAGGTTTTCGCAAATCTAGTCACTTATGATTCCGTAAGAATTTGAGGCCAGGACTCCCCCCCCTCCAAAAAAAAACCTAACAAATGCGAAACAATTTCTTTTCATAGCCTTCTATCACCATCACGATCTTCTTCCCTAGCAACTCTCAGTCCCCAGGAAGACAGCCTCAACTTCTCCTCACCTGGTGGAGTTCGAAGTCTCTCCCGGGGGGATGGCAATCACAGACCACCAGAGGAGGCTCTTTGCACGGAAGACGTTTAGCGTCAGGAACATCACCTACGTTGTCAGAATTAGGTAAGCTGCTACATTGTAAGTCCCCACATTGAGAAATCAGGGTTGGTGGGGAGAGAGCTAGTAATTATGACCATACCTTCAAGTGATTGTTAAGCAATCCGCATTGGAATGTTGCTTGCAAGTTATACTGTGGTATTACCTCTAATCCCTCCAGGAACTACTTTGCTTTCATTGCTAGGGAGAGCGGCAAGTATCACTGTTATGTCTTCTTAGAATCAGAGGTATGTACAGAGAGAGGCCTGGCATGTACTGAACAGTTGAGTACTTACTTAGGGCTCACCACATATTTAGTGCCCCCAAACAATGTACAGTTCTTGGGTGGCTCTGATTTTATTCAGCAAATAGGGTTCTCGTATTACCACCCGTATGTACCACCTAACAGGGACTACCATGGTAGCCTGTTAGCTATTGTTCCATGTCATTAGCAGGGACTGCTACGGTAGCCTGTTACTTGGCAGAGTTGCGGTTGCCAACTGATGAGTCCCACCACATTAGAATTAAGGGACGAAAGGTACCTCTTGGTTTGTCTGGTCTGTGGGTGGTAATGTGAGAACCCTATTTGCTGAATTGTTTGACAGGGGTTCATACAGGATTTTGAGGTTGGGGGATTCCAAAGTTTGGCGTTGACGCGGAGGGCGTGCTTTAGCATGTCCCTACCAGGGGGGTCTTTTTTTTGAAAAATAGATGCTCTGAGATTGATTCTGAGGCATTCTGGAGGTACTTATAGATGAATTTAGTTACTTAGTTACTGCCATTGCTGTTATGTATTACTGTTGAAATTTGGTTGTGAAAATTCTTGGGGGGGGGGGGGGGGATATCCCAGGTCTACACACCCCCTGTTTGAGGTGACGTGACTAAATGAGTATGCTGATCTCTCTCCTCTAGGTGGATGCTGGAACGATAGTTACCACAATCCAGAGACTGCTAGTGCCTGTACCCAGTAAACAGCCGAAGAAGAAATAGCTACAGCACTTTTGTCGTATTTAATTAATAATATTCCTTAATTAGGGCTCATTCACTGATCTACTGAAATTTCCAGTATAAAGTGTTTGTGATTTGAGTGTTCTGTGTGTTTTTTAATACATGTACAGGGGTGTGGCCCCCCAGACATATTATAACTGCAGTGCCAATTATCCGTTTTATGCATTTTGTGGTGTACCTTTATGTTGTTGTTGTTGTTGTTGTTGTTGTTGTTGTTGTTGTTGTTGTTGTTTGTATATCTGATTGTCCATACTGCAAGGAATTCAATTGGTCGTGGGTGTAGGGAGTGCAGCTGCAGACAATCTTCATATACCAGCTGTGTTTCGATAATGATGATATCGTGACACCTACAGTGCTACCTTTACAAGGGGTGGTTGCTCCCATATATAGGCACTGTAGTCACAGCTAAGACCGGGGTCAAAAAGTGGTCAACAGGTCTGAAGGGGTATTTTTTGCCATTGAATTGGTCAAGCAGTCAAGGACAATTTTTACCAGCCAGGCGCATGCCTGCTAGTACTAAGATTAATTATAAGGTTTTAGGTCATAGTTGCTATAATAGTAATGGTGTTTTATATAAGCGCATAGGGCTAGGGGTTGGATTGGGATCCCAGAATGTAAATAATGCAGGCTACGGTTTCTGGTGCCCAGACTGGCTGGCTATTTTCTGGCGGGCTTACATTCGCTTTTCATTGGTCAGAACTACAGATTTGAACAGCGTTTTACGCGCGAATTTCGCGCGTACAAAACCAGGGTGAGCTGCATTTTACTGAGTTTCTTGGCTGTGCGGAATGTGAGTATTTTGCTGATGCAGTTTCGCATTGTAACTTTGCATTGCGTGTGGCAACCGAGCTAGCATAGGTTGGAGTATGTATTCCGCCTGGTCTGCAGAACTAGCCTCGCCGACTGCGTCGGGCCTGGGAACGAGGAGGCTATGCAGAAACTGGAGCTGTAGCTAATAATGCTGTATCTCGTGTTACCAGTTTTTATTTATGTGCCTGCTTCTCTCACCCCCGTCCAGTCATTGCAAGACTGCAAGTATTCTCACGGTCGCCGCCCTACCGAGCATAGCTTATCCCAGCCACAAGCACAGGTCATCTCACATCCACAGCTCATCCCACATCCCAGCCACAATCACAGCCACCATCCTACCAAGCACAGGTCAGCATGCATGGGTGTGTAAAAGTAAGTATATACTTAAGTACAGGTGCATGGTACCATGTGTGGCACGTGAGCAACCAACGCGCTAAAAACTGCACTGGTCAGCGAACGCAACGGTGTTAAAAATGCATGTGCTGGGTATACTAATTGTATGTGTACATGCAGGTGCATGACATAATGTACACCATTGTGCATGATATGCAGTTATAATAAATGTTTGACATTGTGCATGAGCGATCCGCATATCAGATTGTGACGCGCGGGACGTGGCTGACCAGTGCCGGTACGCGCTAAGATGAGTACTCATCAAATTGGGTGGTATTATTATTATTATTATGTATAATGGTATTAAAATTAATATTGCAGTAGTAATATACAGTGTACATGTACTAGGAGAATGCAAGACATTGTGGGGCGAGCCTTAGCGAGTGTATGTGCATAACATGGGGTAGCACAAGCTGTGGAAAATCGAGCTGGGTAGCCAATTCGACAAGGTTGCTTGTGACTCTTTGGACTGGTTTCTTTGGTTTGTGGCACTCTGGGTGTACGGGCAAGTGGTAGTAAGAGTGCTAGTGCCATTGCTGACGGTCGTTTGATTAAGCTGGCTGGAGAACCTGGTTCATTGGAAGCCCATGTTTCTGATTAAAGTGACGACGGAGGTGGCAG